>CM075344.1:39806666-41200833 GCA_037693485.1 Kitagawia praeruptora
GACTGGACAATGGTACACTAGACAACTTCTCTCTGGGTTTAACAGTTGAAAATTCAACCCTAACCAATGTTCTCGTAGCTTTTAGAGCTAGATATTAACTCCCTTCTTCCGCCTAGCCAAGGACCATTACCTAGGCCAAAAATAGGACTCTATAAGCACAACATTAGTACACGCTACGAAGATAACATTGGATGGGTTTGAATGCAAAGGTCTATCTTCTACAATATCTTCTACACAAACAATTAATACAACACCCATGTAAGGCAAGGCAACATAAAAAGTTGACAATTAGAAGACAAAGAAAGTAATTTTTGATTAATGGCAGATCTTCTAGAAAGGGAATTAAAGAATAAGAAAGACAAGATAAACTTGGGTGATACAATCGCGGGAGAACCACCCGGGTTTCCTCCAGGGTTTCCTCCAGCAAAGGGAGAAAAACTATGAATTGCGACCCATTAAGAGGAGACTCAATTCAATATTTAATATTATCTCAATAATCAAATCTATAAATATGTGGGGAATAAATGAGTTGTATAGGTAATAGGAACCCTAAAACATAACCTAATGGACTAAGGCCCATAAACAATTGGGCTTTATATAAATAACCTACTTGTATAATAAACTCCTAGCCCCACATTTAGAACATAAAAATACTATTTCCCTGTACACCAAATTTAATTAATAACAAGTGTAAAAATACTCCATGCTTCTGTTCCCTGCAAATGTTATACAACAAGGAATGCAAGGCTGGCTCCTGTTCAGACTGCTCTTAGGACTGCAGAGTGCAGACTGCTGGAAGTAAAAAACTAAAATGACCTAATCTTCTGACATGTATAATTAAGCAATGTATGAAGAAATTGACCTAAAAATTTAATTCTTGGGAGCATCTAAAGATCTGTAGCAGTTTATGCATATATGATAATCTTTGTATACTTCAATTTTACTTGAGGTCGAAGCTACACTGGAATGCCTTCCTTCTGATTCATCTGTCTTAGTCGTTTAAAGCAAAGAGCGCACCAAAGCGTGAAGGGCCTCCCAGAGTTTATGTACAAAGCACAAAGCAACATGAAGCACTTCGACGAAGAGAAGTACACTACACAAAAAAAAAATGTTCATTATTTTACATCTTCAAAATTCTTAAAACATTCATCATAGTTACTCTTACCATTAAAATTGAAACAGAGTATAGAACAAAACACATTATATTTGGTATATATATATATATATATCCAACACTAAATATCAAACAGTTAATCAAGGCATAATTTGAGCAAATAGAGGATAAATATATCATAAAATAAGACTTAATTGACTTGCATAATACGCAACTTCACGGCATTATGGCTGCCAAACATAGTAAAAATCATCAAAGGTTAGAGAATGCCAGAGCTTAGAAAATTCAAGTGGAGGAAAGAAGTGTGACCAACTTGTGAATGAGGACTGAGGATTTAACATGTGCACCTAATTGGGAGACAAATCTAATATCCGAACCTTGACCGAGGAAGAACCAAAGATTTGTCACCAGAAGCAACCCTCAACAAAATTGTGGCACTCGGAAGATATCCCCAAAAGAGAGAATATTTTGCAAAAGCATAGCAGAGTCAATTATGCAATCTCCTATACCTATGTTAATAATCTTATATGACGAAACTGTCAACAGCCATGACTGAAAAGCACACATTTTCCACTGCTTTGTGCTCTGCGTTTCATTGTCACCCCTTGATGAATGGGCCTGCATTTTTTAAGCAACAAAACTGCGGTCGGCGCTACTGGCACTTTGGGATTATTGTGCGCTCACAGTGTGCTTTGGATAACTATGTGTCGCAGGAATTTCATTCGAGATAAATTACCAAATATCATACCCATAGAGGTCGTGCTTGGAGTGGCACAATACGCAATTGTTAAATTGCTATCGGGTAGATCATGGGCTTCAACCTTGCAAACAGCCTTTTTGGAGGAAAAAAAGGATAATACTGCTTACTTCATGGTCATCCAAAACCTGCTGATGCGCATAATTATGACTAAACAAACAACTCTTTCAAACTACTTCACTGATCATTCACATAAAGTGTGCTTAAATCTTCAACTGATATCTCTGAACATATAATTCGTAGATATCTAATTACTAATAAGGATATTGACAAAATCAGATCGGAAATAAACACAGTCGAACCGATTGTTCATAAGCAAGTCTACTCGCTATATATTACTTCAATAGCTGATAATCATGCCGACCTGATCTTACTGGCCAGTGACCACACAATTTCATAATCAGTGGCAGAACCTGAGAGGGATCCATACTAGCAATTGGACATTTACAAATACATAAGATAATATATTAAAATTAAGAAAATAAAACTCGCATTTTCTTCAATAAAGACCATAAAAACTAATGGGTCCCATTCAATATTCTTGTGGGGTTTAGCCAAAAATATCCTAATGAGTAATTCTTGTTTGGGTTTAAAGAGGTCGGGTCAGTGGGCACCATTTTCCAAGTAAATTCGTCTCTATTTAGGGGTGGCAAGATCTGGCATGACCCGACAACCCGTCACGAATTCAACCCAAGATATATGAATTCGGTTGGGGTTTTTCATGTTCGAGTATAATTCGAGTTGGCTCCAGAGTCCAGATAGACCCAAAAAAATCAGGTTACTTTCAAGTCCGTTTCGGATTTACCCAAAATTACCCGAAATCATATATATTAATTACTTATTTATATATCATTCATATTAGAAATTAAGATATTATTTATATGTTAAATATATTATTAATTGTTGTTGACTTGTTGCAATATTTTTGAATATTTAACATATATTATTACTGTTTCGGGTCATGTTGGGTTACCCATATCCCATGGGTAATTCGGGTCGCGTTCGGGTTGAGTAATCTGATCTATTAAAATTTCAGGTGGGGTTGAAATTACGACCCGATACCAAAAACTGCCTCCCTTATCTCTATATAGTGTCTGATTCTCAATATTCTAACTACGAACTGATCCATAATAATCTAATTGTTAGCACTTCCAACTTGATAAAGTACATAAAGCATCTACCATTCTACCCACACATCTTAATATCTGTGCTTGGTACCTTTCCATTCATTGCAATGTAAAATAATTGAAATGTTGGATAAAGCACAAAAGTATTTACCAGCTAACGATTTCCAGTTAAGTACTAAAACCTTTTGTGATGCATGTACTTTTAGTACCTTCAAGTTCTTACATAAAAAATTTATGATTCAAAGATCGCCACAGAAACTTCCGTACCAATTGTGAGACTCTCATTGATTGCATGAACCCAAGTCCTGTGTGATTGCCCAAGCAAATCTACTGAAAGTATAGTGAATATGCAATCCATCTATCTGACAGTTCCTCGCCTGAAGAAACCTGTGAAAAAGTGTAAAAAAAAAACAGCATAAACAATGGCATTGTCCTTAGGACAATGGAAGCAGAAATCATAATAAAATTTTAGTCGGTGCATGAGCAGCAACTAATATTGAACAAATTGATAACAGCGGCAAAGTGTGTAAATGAAAGAAGCACTAGACTGAAATTGAAGTTATAAGAAATTTGCCAATCTGTTGCTTTCACTTTAAAGAGAAAGGGGGACAATTTGTGTGTGTGTGTGTGTGTGTGTGTGTGTGAGAGAGAGAGAGAGAGAGAGAGAGAGAGAGAGATTTATTCAACTCCAAATATTACCCTGAACTAGGCTTTAGTCCTCCCAGTATTGTAGTATATATTATTCATAATCATATCTGGTATTTTATGACTGCACAGGCCAAATCTGATTGTGAATAATCATGTTGCCAGATCTTACTGAATTCTAATATTTTCAGTCAATGGAAAATCTAGAAAATGTTTTTAGAGGGCTTCAGATTGCCTATTGGTACTAATTACCAGAAATATATATTCAAAGAGAAGTGATTATAACAATAATATATCATTAAATTGTGTTTGTAGACCAGAATAAATTTAAGACCGGGACAAGTAGAGGGCCCCATCCTATATAATAAATGGGATAAAACCAAAATAATGATATTAAATAAGTTCTTACTTGAGCTAAAGAAGTGGGGTCACGATTCACTCTATCGTGAATTTACTGAAACATTCTATTCACACTTTCATGATCAATAGTCTGACTACAATATGATCAACAATAATCCTATTGTTGTAACATATTTTGATCAATTAGAGTTAGCATCTAACCATGTCTAAATGCACTGAATCTGCTACATACTTTCAACTTTCAGATTAAATGCAAAAAGATCTAAATGTGATGTTGGACTATATTCCATTACTCAGAACAAGATAAATATCCAGGTACACATTTCAGATCATGCATTATAAGGGGAAAAAAAGGAACTCATCAACATGCATTTAAATACCGCTACAGTTTTAAAATCTAAATCTCTATATGTAAGCAATTTGCAACCCAAAGATTGCAAGAGACTTCCATACCAAATGATAAATCGATCATTGATGGCATAGACTTGAGTCCTGCATGTGTAACAAAGCACATCTACTAACATTAAAGTGAATGCATAATCCTTCCCTTTGACAGTTTCATGCCTGAAAAAATTGTGAAGAGTGTCAAAGGAACACAAGGGCAGAAGCGGAAGTAGGAATAAAAAATTTAGTGGCTATTAAAATTTACAACTTATTAATAATGAAGAAAAAACTTGCTGATGCTACAGTTTGCACACAGTCAAACTTAGCTTTGACAAGAACAAAAAAAGGGGGGGGGGAAGAGTGAACCCCTTTGTCACCATATGGCACAACAAAAGATCGTGAAGGTTACATTAACTCAGGCATAAAGATGTGCTATACAAACGGGGCCTGAACTCTGCCTTTTAGCCCAAAGTAGTCGGGATAAGGCTGAAAGAGAATCTTGCATCTCTTATATTCAGGCGTAATGGTAAGAAGGCCACATAGAGGGAAGAAAATATATTTTAAATTAACAACAAACAGATGCACCAGAAAAAAACACAGAAAAAATTCATACATACAAACACACACATACACCCCAAAAAGACAGGAGATTAAAAGACAACAAAAATCAAGAACACCCTAGATAGCCAGTGATATACGTTACATATTATGGTCAAGATAATAAAGGATCATATTTTAAGCAGGAACATTTTAACGAACAATATGTTGGCAAAAGTTTAATTCCTCTGTTTAAATGTTATAAGAAAAGTAGAAAACATATCTTCACTTGGATAGTAAAGTAACAGAAATAAACAAAATTTTATTTACTTTTACTATAAGATAACTATTTTAACTTGTACTTTGATGTAACAAAAATAAGGAAAATGCAATGCCTCATATATGGCAACCATGGTAGAGGAACATGTTCATATTTTCCTTTGCACCATGAAAACACAGCTTAGCTAACGACACTCCTTAAGATAACTCACATTCTTTATTCACATGTCCTCATCATCAGAGAAGCATATCGATAGCATTGCCAAGCATGCACTTTTTAATATGCTGTAGGCATTTAGCCATTCTAAAAACATTACTTTAAACATAATCCAACACAATGTATTTGATATTGCACTAAGGCACAAAATGTCAGGAGTTTGTAACAATTCCACCAATCATGAGCATATTGATAGATTCTTACAAAAGCTACCGTCATTCATTTCTGCAACATCTAGTCGCTAACTGTAAACTGACTTTCGGCGCCACTGTATGGTGTTCTGCAACTTTGGTAAGCATGCATGCCCGGGTATCCGCTACCAAGATCAGGCTTCCTTTCACTTAAATAGGATAGAAATAAGATTTTTAACCGACTCAAAGACATCATGATTTAGCACCTGATTTACTCGTCATATGTCTCCCAACCAACATGTCTACAAAAGCTCGAATCTGCACATCATTAAATCCAAAAACACATGTAATCAGTAAATAACATTATAAAAACCCAATGCCCCTAAATAATAACAGATATGATCAAAACAGATCTAAAGTAGTTACTTTCTGTATGTGTGGCTTCAGCTCCTAGTTTGGCTAATTAACATAGACAATTTTTTTTTTCCTCAAGTAGTCACTTACAACAGTTCGGAGTACGTTCAGATTCTGTACAGAACTTACATCCCGGAATGGTAAGGGAAAAAAACCTCATATTTACAAAATGACTTTGTATGTAATACCATGAATGAATTAAAATTATTTATTTGAACCATTTGGATAAGAACATTTAAAATCTATAATTTAGCAACTGCTGCATCCCTTATACTACATATAGAAAGTGCACCCTCCCGTATCCACTTTGCAGGAGTGTTGGGTATTTCAAGCACCCATATATAGTTTTATGGCACAGAGATTGCCTGACTACTAAATGGTCCTTCTCACTCGAACTTAGTAATGTGTGAGAACTGAGTTAAACAATATATATTAAGGTATAACATGTGAATTCACTAAAGCATTGATTGATGGCGAGGTATGAAAACTTTCAAGCATATAACACAACTGGTAGCTACAAGCATATACCACAACCTAAAATTTTATTTGTGAGGCAAGTATGTCTTATAGACAGCTACAAGCATATAATACAACTGGTAGCTACAAGAATATACCATAACTCAGATTTATTAGTATGCCTTCTAGCCAAAGATAACTTCTAGATCAAATAAAGAGCCCCAAGTCATGTGACAAGTGACATCTCTTGATACTGAATACAAGGATGCATCAACTGACTCTTAATTTGGGAAATTATTAACGTGATCATGTCAATTTATCATCTGTGCATAAAATATTAGTCATGTTATCAGGATCTCTTGGATATATGTTAGCAGCCTTGAGTCCCAATGATTGCACCTCCATTTATGAGGCAGAAAAGGTATTATGAATACTGTCATCAAAGTCAACATCATATATAAAAAAACTTAACCATATATACAGACATGCAAGAATGGCGACACGTGTTGTACTTGTTACCTTCTTTCTGCGCTTATGATCAAGAAACTCAACAACAGTCATTGATTTCTCTGCATAAGTGGCCTGCTCCATGACCTGAAATGTTTTTGGGAGGAGACAGTAAGGTAAAGCCACAGAGTCGAAACAACATATAAGGCAGTGGAGTTGAGAAAATTGTGCTATTGCCTAGTCAATTTTTTAAATAGAATTGTGTAAAAATCTAATAGCCTGTTTGGTGTTTCTTCTATCAAACTTATGTCACGCATATCTATTAGCAATTTAAGGAAAAAGAACGGAATGAAATGGAACAAAAATCAACCTTGGTTGCAGCTTTCTTCATTATTGACTTGTAACCATCCTTGTCAATCTTTTTATCTTTGTAAACAGGCATGAGCAATGAAGCAACAAAGTCCACGACAGCTTGTTTAATTTTTTCTGGTCCTCTAGGTTGATTCTCGACCAACTCCTTACTCATAGTAACTTGGGAGGCAGAGCTCTCATTGGCGTGACCATCATGATTCTTTGTAGGCGGCTTCAAGTTCACATTTGAATCTTCCTCGTCCATTATTCTCATTGTGCGACTATAGAACTCAGAATCGGCTGCCGCAGCTTGCGACTGCCATCTGTCAATGGCACTTACATCCTTTATACCTTCACAACCAGCACTGTCAACCCATGCTTTTGTGAATATACTGCTGTCCACAGCCACGCTATCAGCAGACTGCTCCCTTAAGTTTAACTGACACGCTATTTCATTTGAGTAGCTACGCTGCGAGAGATTATCAACTGACCTTTTCGAACTATCTAGGTTGATATGAGCAGCTGAGAAATCAGCAGTCCAATCCCTAACCTTAGAATTTCTAGAATCTATTTCCAACATACGAGTATCGGACTCATCCACTTGCGTATATTGCTCACGTCTAGCATATTTGTTAAAAGAAGGTATCTTGGGAAGCTGCAGAGGAGTATTGCACCTGGTACTTGACGATGCATATGCCTGCAAGTAAAGATATAACTTATAAATAGTTCACAACATGCAAAAGAGTACGCAGTGGATCACAGACTAAGTTGTGTGTTTTACGGAAGTAGACATGTAATTGCATATACATGAGAACATAACGCAAGTAACCAACAATAATACTATGGGTTGCAAATACACTTTACTCATCACCAATATAACTATCATCATTCTAACAAGTTGACTGATCCAAACTCCATTTGGCTAGAATATACATATTCCACAGACAATTTGATAACAACCTCTCACACCCACAACCTAATGTTACATTCAGAATGTAAGTGATTATGATAGTAGAACTATATTTAAAAGTTTCAAGAATTTCCGATGGAAAAAAATGTTGATTAAGCATTTAAGTTCAAGCACTCCTACTTCATGAATTTCCTACTGGAAGACTATAGTAATATGCATAATCAGCTATTTAAAAAAAAAACTTAAGAAAGCTAAATGTCTGATCAAGTATGAGCTTTAACGCAAAATATGTCTTCAACCTATTGCTTTCTACAGTAAGATAACCACACAAACAGCTACACTTCTTGAAGTTGGAAAAAGAAAAACCAAACAAGTTAACATTGGCGATGGAAGAGGCCATTCTCTGCACATAAAATTCATCAGCCTCGTGAAAGTTCCACAAAATATGCAAGCCAACATAGGAATTTAATTGTTTTTCTAGAGTATTACATTAGAAAATAATAAAAGATATTATATGAAGCTTAAATCATGAGAAACAAACCTTAGCAGCTGCAATTGCTGCAGCACGTGCTGCTTCTTCAGCAGCAAAGATAGCTTGTTCTTCTTCTGACATAGCATATTCTATTTCCGCCATCTTAGAATCCTGTCTTCCTGTTGAGCCTGCAGATAAACCTTTCAAGTTTGATTTGGTCTCGGTCCTGTTCTCCATCTTGTCCTGGTTGATATTCCACTTTTTATTGTTTGGTGGTGGTGCGCCATGTGTTGTACGTAGGGGGGGTTTTCCTGAACCCAGACGATATTTGCTTTTGGAAGACTCGATGGCACTTGATTGCCTCAATAACTTCAACCCACCACTGGACGCCTTTTGTTTGCGGAACACTTCAATCCATACATTTACCAGTTGGCTTGCTACAGCACGTATATCACGGCTTGTATGTAGACATACTTTTTCTTTAACAGTTTTCCCAATTCCTGCAGATTGTTAGAAAAATCAACTCAATTTACTAGTGAGCCAATTACGTAACATTAAAAAACTATATTTAAATCCAATACTAGATAAGTAGGGATCTCAGGTAGAACATTGGAGGTAATAGCGTCACCAGAAAAAACACTCAGATATACGGATGCGGTACTATAGAGCCACAATTATGCATCTACACTCTCTACTAAAAAAAATGACACTACGAATACATTGGCAATAGAAGATCTACCAGACACACGAACTGCCAGTAGATCAGTTGAAACAAGTGTAAGAAGACGAACACAATGCCGCAAGAGTTGAGTCCCGTCCTTCCCCAGGGAATCCTGTCATGATACAAGTAAAACAATGAAATGGACAACTGCAGAGGGCATCAAAAAATTAATTTTTCATGATCAATTCAGAACAAGAGGGAATAGTAAGACCTCAGAAAACATACCAGAATCCATGAGTTGAGAATGGTGAGCCCTTCTTTGGTCCCAGCAAAAGACTTTAAGACTCTAACTGGGAATTTTAACAGCTCTTTGATTAGATACATTCTACCAGATGTGGTTTTTGCTTTAGAGAACATATCGTGCAGTAAATCTTTCCTTGTTACAACATGGCTTCCATCCAGAGATTTCTCGTACAGTGCATTTGACATCTGTACGGCTTGAAGTCTCTTAACCATGTCCTCAACTTCACTTCTTTCACTGTCCATACATCTTTGAGCAGCCTCCATTGCATTCACCTCTGCAGTATAATCGATTCCTGTTGTCAATATATTCATTATGCGAACAGCCTCCCGCAAACCACTCAGCATTGCACCACCGACCGTGTCTGGATGCTCCTTACATGTGGCTTCACCAGCAAAAAACAAACAATTTTCTACAGGACTACCCAATATGTCATAATCTTCCCCAGATGCACCAATGGCAACGTAAGAGTAAGCGCCATAACTATATGGATCCCTTCCCCAATCAGTTACAACTGACGCAACTGGATCAGGTACCACAGACACCCCAAAAAGTTTTCTAAGAACCACCAAAGCATGGTTTACATGATCAGAAGAGCTCCTATCTTGCGCATCTAATGCTGCCCTACCAACAAGTAAAGCTATAAGAACAGGTGCCCCAACTGTTTTCCTAACATTCCAAAACATAAAGCAGTGACCCCTCTTGTTTGTTTCCTCCGAAGTTGCACCAAAGTAATCAACAGAATCATCCCAAAATACTTCAGGAAATTCCAAAATAACTTTATTAAGAACACCAAAACCAAGCCTTTGAATGGACAACTGTTTCCAATGTGGTAATGGTGGTGCAAATTTTATCGATTCCTTTTTTAGGCACCCAAGTGGAACAGTAATCAAAACCGCATCACCAAAGAAGTCTCTGCCATTTGATGTGGAAACTTTGACTTTGTCAAGCTTATCATTTGTCATTACATCCTCTGTGCGATATGTAATACTAGTGACCACATGATTTAGATGAATGCAAAGACCTTGTCCCAGTGCTTCAACTACTGTGCTGTAACCCCCTTTAATCATACAATGAGCTCCTCCAAATCCACCATATATGTCATCCTGATTCCAGTAAGGAAGTGACACGTCATTGAGCGAAGCAGCACAACCATACTCCAAGTGAGCAAAATGCCAATCCATGACCCTCCTTTCAAGAGGACTTAAGATCTCTCTTTTGGAATTGTTATCCTTGAGAACCTCGTTGCCAGTAACACCAGTTCCTTTATTCTGTACTAAGCGACGCCTCTTAAGAATATATTCCAAACCATCTTCAAGAGACATTTTCATCGCATGCTCCCCCTTCAGAGCAACAAGAAGTTTTATGTCATCAAGTAGACTATTGTATTCTGATTCTAGATCTTCATCCAATTCTGCAGGAACTTTGTCACCTGTAACCGTATCATAAAGAGGGCATGCACCATCCAGTACTGTTAATTCAAGACCCAACTGAGAGCAAATTAATGTAGAAGGATCTGGTCTTCTTCCAGCAGCCACATCTGCTTCAACACCCGTAATAATGCTAGCCCCAAGATCCACCGGAACTGAAAGAGATGCCCGATCTGTAAAGACACGACCCCCTATTCTACCTCTAGCCTCTAAAACAGTAACTTGAAAACCCTTCCTCTGCAAATGGCGAGCAGCAGCTAATCCAGCAGGACCAGCTCCTATTACAATGATTTGCTTTGCAAATTCTGAACCATTATGCATATGAGGATCTACACTTTGATGACCAGCTGTATCAGATGGGATGTGACAAATAATTTTTTTGGGCTCTGTACGTATATCAGGAACTGTTCCACCACCCTCCACTTTACTAGGTGATACTGAACTTGAAATATCCATACTGCTGATCCTAACTAAATCGCTATCATTTACTATCCCCTGTCCACGGCTAGTATCATAATTTTCAGGTTCTGTTGGTGTTGATGATTTTATAGCTTGCAAATCAAGATGTGGCATGTCTCGTCTGTCTATGGCTTCCTCATTTTCACCATCACATACATCCATATTCTTTCCTTCTGATAATGCATCAGAATTCCTACCAACAATAAACGAAACTCCATCATCTAAATCGCAGAAGGAGGCCCCGGGTTTCCCACCTAAATTCTTCTCAGCTGATACTAGATCACATTTTGGATGAGATTCTGAGATACTCTTCTCAGAGGCAATTCCAGCATTTATATAAGCCTGTGAAAAAAGTGTCAATTTATGAAATTGCAAGCGAAAGGCAAGGATAATCTAATCTGTAATTATATACGAGCAGGAACAGTTGAAAGAAAATGGTAATTAGAACTACACCATCCCCCAAAGAATGGTTGTACAATTATAATTCATAAAGCGAATCAATTCTAACTAAAATACTCAAATAGATAGATAGTGGTGGCGCGCATATAAAGGCATAATTAAAGGGTAATCCATCCCTCTTTCAATTATTTCTACAACTTACACACATAAACAACTCAGCGAAGAAAATCACTTCATAACTGTGTCATTGTCTGCTGAAGATATTAATCAAAACTATGTTCTACAAGACTTACGAAGTGATCAAGAAATGCATAAATCTCCCTGACGAGAGAACATTCTGGTGATTCATCAACCATAGGAGTAGAAGAAACCCCACAGCCTGAGAGAGGCAAAATGCAACTAACATCTTTGTTCCAACGCCCTATTATATGATTCCTGCAACACATGAAATACAAATTTTTAGACAAGGGAGAAACAATTACAGCACAGTAACAATTAACAAATGAAGTTGGTTAGTGTTATTAAACGCGATATGCGCACTGAAGCGCAAAGGCCTCCTGGAGCACAAGCGCAATGCGCAACGCGAGAAGCGCGGTTTTTGAAAAAAACACAACAGTTGATAAAAAATGCATAACAATAAATTTAACATGTTATAAGCAAATTAGATTGTCCTAAAAAGTGTTAATGATAACCGGATTCAAACTCAAGGCACAACTATGAAGTCATGGTAACAAAATAAAGATAGATAATCAACTACAAGCCCTAAAGATTAGCTCTGTTCTTATCAAAAGTTGACAACTTAGACATAAATTAATAATCATCATCTTCAGGCTCTTCTTGAAGATTTTCAAAATCTTCATTTTGACTGTCCTGGTTACGATTCTTATCCCCCTCTTCAAATTCAATCTCATCTTCCTCGTCTTCACTTTCATCAACTAAACGCCTTCTAGATGAGAAAGATTGTATGTATATGTATGTATACATATATGTATGTATGTATTTATATATATACACATACATACATATATGTATACAAGAAAGAAAATAATTACCCGGAAAGGAGATGAGAAATCTGGCACAGAATCTCTCTTTCAGTCGCCTGCCTTGTATGTTTGTGACTTTGTGTATGTCTGTATCGTTCGATATGATATGTGACTTAGGTTTTAGGGTTTTTTATGACCCGTTTCGTTAGAAAAGGCCCGGTCAATGGCTGAGTCAATAGGCTAGTCAACAGCCCGGTCAACAAAAAATAAAAGCGCGCTTTTTTGGCGCTTCTTGCATATCGCTTAAGCGCAAGAAGCGCACAGAAGCGCGCGCTTCAGCAACCTCAAATCGCATAACTCAAGCGACGCTATGGATGAGTAATTGTGATAAAAATTAGTGGACTTCAAAATTTCATATAAGGAAAAAAAAATTATGTCACATTACAAAGCTAGCTGCAATTATACTCTAAACATACTTCTATTAGTAATTCACAAGCTTTTACTTACACATAGAAGCTTAAATAGTCAACTAAAAAGAAACAAGGAAGGCGTTCGAGGACCTTGTATTATTTTCGTAAAGTCATCAATTAGCTTAAAAAGTAGGAACTCAAGGCAAAAATATCAGTATGGTGAAGGACAAATTATATAAGCAAATATTAGTTGATACTTGACAAAACAAGGTATGAGTTGGTGCATAACAACAAGATACCAGCAAACATGCAATTGCAAAGGAACAAGTTGGTCCATCTAAATGCAGTATAAGACTTAAAACTAATAACAAACCTGCACTCTAAATACATTTGCAAGCCACCTTTGTGCTTCAATACCTCCTTAAACCTTATCTTCTCAAGTGGACTAGCTGCTTGAGCTTTAAGGCCATAAGATACTGCTGCAGAGCGACCAATTTCAGCATCTGAAAACATGGTTGACAGTTTTAGTCTCTCCCTCCTTCTAACCAGGTTATCATCTTCATCCTGATTATCAGCTATAATATTTTCATTATGCACCAGAAAATCCCAATCAGCATCTCCTTCATACGCCATGTCCCATTGCCTATGCTTTCTGGTGTTACGTACAGCACGCTCGGATTGAAGCTTATTGGCTTTAACATTGGGGTAAGGCACCGGTTCCATATCATCAGCACAATACCTTGTACAATCTGGAGCAGTGGATGGAGAAGAGGATCTATCGGCCACTTCATCCCCAATAATATCACAACTAAATACAGACAAGTCTTTAAAGTCATCGTTGGAGGATTTTGTTCGATGAAAACTGTAACTTCCCATAGGAGTCGAGTTGTCATACTTGTCCATAAGCGCGTGGTCCATAAGGTTATCAGATTCATCACCGCTTTGCTTGCAGTCCCTAGACTGATTTTCTTGGAAAGTGATATCCTGTTTATGAACTCCGCTTGGTGATTCTGGAGATAACGCATGATGGGATGTTGTAGCTTCCTCCTGTAAAGAAACGGAAGCAAAATTTGGATTTTCAGGCTCAGGTGTCACAAACTTCTTCTCTTTGAAGGTTACTGTATTTTCAGAGAGAAAAGCAGTTGGCCCCATAAGTTTTCCAGAAATCAGCTTCATGGTCTCATCAGTTGTATCTTCACATGACTTGTTCAACGAATCATTATCATTATCAAGATAACACCCCTTAGGGTCATTTTCAAGCTTTGGGCAAACATTCTGGTCCAAACTAAAAGCTTCACTTTTCGCAACAGCCTTGGATCCTTCTTGAGCCAGACTGTGACTGAACCCTCTTGCCGTTTCAACATCAGAGAGATTAATACTATGCACCTGCTCTAGAGCATGTGCAGACAAAGGAGTTACAATGATGCCATGCCCTAGATCACATGATCTTTTTATTGAAGAGGTTTTGACATCATCCTCAAAACTTCCATTTCCCAAGGTAGGCTCCTGATTAGATTGGTTTTCCATCACTTCCATACAAATGGACCCCTTAGCATTGTCATCAATAAGATGGTCTACACCAAGGGTTTGTGGCTTGGTTCCCCCTTCAAATTCGCATATCTGCCCAGTTACTTCATCTTTGTGTGTTAATATAGCATTAGGACATGACTTTGAATAGGAGTCCGATTGTTGAGAAAAGGATATGGTAGCTGAATCCTCAAGCTTATCTTGGGTTCCGCTGAGTCTCTTAACAGTGGATCTCAATACACTATCAGAAATCAGTTGACTAGATGATAATTTTGAATCTGGTGAGAACATACAACCAGTGTCTTGAGCTTTTCTAATATTATTATTTCTATCACACTTCATATCTATTGAACTTCCGGACATCACGTTCAAGCCGTTGTCAATTACCACAACATCTGTTATCGGTTCGAAAGGAGATTGAGACGTCATTTTTTCTGGAATATGGTCCTCCAAAACATGATCGGAGCCTGGACAAAATTCATCTTGAGATTTTTTCAACTGTCTCAGCCCCATGGAATTGCGAGACTTCCTCTTTGAACCAGAATGTGCTTTAAACATAATGGCAGACAATGAATCTTCAATATTTTCATCCAAGCACTCAGTTGAGGTACCGATAGTCTCACGAGATCCTTCACAATTAACCGCCTTCCTTTTCCCCACAGCCAAAACCTCATCTTTCACTTTCCCCGAACAAGACTTCTCCCCAGATGGTTCAGCCCCAATCGTATTCAAAACCCCTCCATCTACCTGCCCAGATGCAGCTTTCTTCCTAGGTTTCTTCAACTTCTTCTTAAAACTAGCCAACGTATCCGTATCCCCTATACCCCCTAAATCCTCACTCCGATTCAACACCATTCCCTCCCCCGCTTCAATCTCTTTGCCCTCATTCCCCTCACCCACCTTCCGCTTCTTAGGATTTCTTTTACTTTTCATCTTAACCATATCCCTAATCGGCTCATCAACATCGGAATCAACACCAACCCTAGTTTCCATCACCCTCCTCTTAGAACCCACCTTTTTTCCCTTATCATCCATATTTTCAACCCTATCTCTATTATCAACATCAAAACCTAACCCAGATTTGTTTACAGACCCATTACACAATCCATTCATCAACCCTAAATCAAAATCATCACATTACATCTCTATTAATTAAAAGATCTCAAACATATCTCATAAAATTAACAAATAAATAAAATCAATTCAAACCCTAGAATTCAAATTCAATTGCAACAAATCAATTGTGTTTGTACCTAATATAATTGTGCATCTATTGTCAATGCTTGTACCTGCAACAACCTACAAAATGCAATTAAATAACAAATTTAATATTATAAATTTGTAACAAATTATTCAAAGACATTAACTATTAACTATATGTAATAAAAGAAACATAAAATAAACACATGTACATGTATGTAAGTATGAAGATATGTACCTTAATCGAAGCTTTGAAACAGTGGCGAAGTTGGTTTGGTTAGAACAAGCTGCTTTACCTCGGTCTTATAAAATTAAAACGACTGCGTTAAGTGTGTGTGTGTGTGTGTGTGAAAAGCAGCAGCGGCATATATATATGGGGTGCTTTAATACATACGTGGATTGCATAGATGCCCACGCGTACATACAAACGTTGTGGTTGTGTGTGCGCACAAAATACAATAATTATCCCTATATACTTTTTAAATGTTTTTTTTTGTTTTTCTAATGTTTGGTGTTTTGTCAAAGAAAATGGAGGACTTTTGTTAAGCAATTTGAATTTATGTTTTAAAAGAAAAGTTCGAGAGTATTACATATTGTCATTTAATTTGTTATTTTATTCTATTTAATAAGATGTTAAGATAAAAAAAATACAAAAATATGGTAATATCTATATGCATATAATATATG
Source organism: Kitagawia praeruptora (assembly GCA_037693485.1). Classification (NCBI taxonomy): domain Eukaryota; kingdom Viridiplantae; phylum Streptophyta; class Magnoliopsida; order Apiales; family Apiaceae; genus Kitagawia; species Kitagawia praeruptora. The sequence continues at coordinate 39,823,325 of CM075344.1, forward strand.
TTGTAGAAGATTAGTTTGTTGGTTTTAAAAGTTTATAAACTTGTTAACACGAGTAGGATGAATATTTTTGGTAAATATATCGCATTAACATATAAGATAACTATCTGCAATTCAATTTAGATTGTGTCAATTTTATATATTTTTAATATTTTCAACAATATGAGCTTCATAGAAAATCGTTCTATTTTCCATTTTGACTAAAAAAACGTTCTATTTTCCATTTCGACTAAAAGTAACATAAAAGTAACATAGCTAATTTATGATACTTGGACTTAAATTAATGATAAAATTAACAAGTGTTTGTGATATACACGTGTATAATAATTATTTTATGATAGTAGTAAATTCGAACTAAATAGGATAAGTAGCAGTCATAAAATTATTCTTTAAAAATAGATATAGAAAAGTAGAATACCAATATTGATTTCAGTCGTTAATCGAAACTTGGATGGTGTTAAATAACAGGGTATTGATTTACATGGTGTTTAAAGTTATTAGGTTGTCGCTTATTTTGACATAATTGTAATTGTAATTCTTTATTTATTTGAAATTTCTTGAATGATCAAGTTAAATAATTGAAATTAACAAATTTTTTCAAAATGTAAGATCATAAATAGGGTACTTGTCACGAGATTTCTGAACTGCATGCCTAAATGGCATGCCATTCTTGATCAAATATAACGAAAATTAAACTACAATGCTAACAGTAGACTAACTTATCTAACATATTCACTGAAAAGTGCTTCAACACTCCAATTTTCATCTTCTGCAGCAACATTAACATGTCCCGAATTGACTTGCACATTATATTGCTCAAAAGCATCAAAATCAAAGAAGTCTTCCATTATTTCAATAGTTGAACTTAGATCTTCAACCTGGACATCAACAATTTCTTCATTGAGAAGATCCTCTCCACCATCATCATCACAATCTTCTTCTATATCAAAATCAGCCATTGACAACCCATCTACTTTTCCGAATCAGGTTTGCAAGGCTTACTTTTAGTTTGAACTTGAGTCGCCAATCACACTTTATTTGTGCAATCATATTTAAACTACCTACTTCTAAGCGATTACGAGGTTTTGTTTTAATTAAACCAAGTGTGGAGAAAAGACGCTCACATGGACCACTATGAGGAACAATAGAAAATACCTTGATTGCAAATGTTCGTAGCATGGGTGAAGCACCAGAAAAATTACTCCAGAAGATACGAGGAGAATGGTAATGTGTCTCAATTAAATCATCAAAATGAGCATCTCCATTTTTATAATTAATAAGCTCCCTCATAAGAAGTAGTAATAAGCTCCCTCATAAGAAGTAGCACCTCACGCTTCGAAAAATTCCAATTTTTAGCAATTTCCATCGACATCTTAATAATTAAATCACTTGTCATCTTACGCGAAATAGTCATCTTCTTGCAAGCCATCTTCTTGCAACCTAGATGTAAAAATAAAGCAACAAAATATATAGGATCTTCAAACTCATGGACCCTTTTTCCAATTGCACCAAGTATATGCTGTTGGAAACCTCGAATGGCATAATGAGAGCTTTTGGCGTTATGATAAAGTGTTATAAAACTGTCAAGCACATCAGCAAGAGTTGTTGTCCTCTGCTCTAACTTCCCAATTACATCTATAACAAGCTTCACTGCTTCTACTAAACACTCATTGTTAGCAAAATGATGGCGACTTTTAATAGTATCTCGAACATCCAAATTTGTTATTGACGGATATTCCACATTTTTGCTTAATTCCAAACAATGACGGAAACCATCTTCATATGTAGCTACTCCCAAATAAATTTTAGCCAAAGAATACCAACGAGTCTCACAAAAGGTACTAAGAAAGTGAGGTGTTTTCTTTTCCACTTACCATTTTTTTAATGCCTTTCGCCAAATGTGTGAAGATGTAAAATAGTTTACAAGTTTCTGATTTACCTTTACAAGTTTCTGACTCATCAACTCCCGATAGGAACGGAAGTAATATATTTATTATGGCTCGAGATTGAATCAGACAAAATAAAATTGATAAGGTTTTTTAAATTTAGGACAAAATGTTCGTTGTAATTAAACACTCGCATTTAAAATTTTTAAAGGAGATAATCTTAAATAGATTCGTACATAAGAAACTGAGTTTGCATGTGACTACATTCTATATTACTAAAGTTAATTTACATTTTCTAAGGATAAGTATTTATATCTATAAATTAGTATGCGATAAGTATTTATATCTATAAATTAGTATGCGATAATAAATAATGACAGTGTGTTTTTTATATGTGAGGTGTTACGAGGAATGATCCTCATATTTTGGAAGTTTTGGCTTTCAAAAAGATATGAACTCTAAAAAATTATACTTTAGTTGTTAAAATATAAATTACTATAGTGAAAATCTATGTTACCCGAATCCAGCAAAAAACTCTCTATATACCCGTGTCGACATGACCCGACGCGAATGTGGGTACGGGATAGGGGTCTGAATCGTTGACTGGATTTCGGATTCGTTGACTGGGATTGGCGAAATGGAGAAATGGCGACTACGAGTACGGACTTGCGACTTGATTTCTATCATTGTAGTCTGTGTGTATATATATGTTTAAATATATAATAGTGATTTTGCAGTTGATGTTGTATGACTTCTTGTCGTAACATGCTGTTGGGATGAGGAAGAAGAATGGATAGCTTAGAGGAGGAAGAAGAATGGAAGAGAAGAAGAGGAAGTACCGTTGTGTATCTATCTATATCAATATATAACACTTGGCTGCTAATAAAAAAGGATTAAAAAGGTTAAATAAATTTGTATGTCGATGTATGTATAATTGTGTATCGGTAATTTGGGGAGAAGTAAAGTCAACACAGGAGAATTGTGTCACATGGGTTGCACGCGTTTTAAGTTGGAATAATATTATTATAATAAATTAAGTGAATATAAAATAAATTGATTGGACATACTTTAAATAACTAAAGGGACCATTTGTGTTTCAAAATAAACTAACATATTCTGTCAAAAAAATTGACCTATACCTTATAATTATAATAATATTATTATTATCATTATTATATATATATATATATATTATATTAAATACATAATATGTTGAATCCCCACACCCGTGTCCAGATTCGGATCGACATCCAAGAATCTACATCCAAGGATCCTAAAATTTTAGAAATAAAGAACCTGATGCTTGGATTTGCACTCCTATCCAACACCGGATCCTGAGTCCGGGTAACATAGGTGAAGATCATCACTAAAAAATTAACGGTGATTGTAAACAATGGTGTGATCAAAATATTTCCAAATACAAAAAATGTTAATAATGGTTTTCATGTCAATTTTCAAATTGTTTCAATTAAATACACACATATGTATATATTTAACGTTGTATATATTTAACGTTTGTTTTGTAAACCTTAATCGATTATATAACTCATTCTCTTTCGATGAGATATGCTCTATGTCTTCAAATTCAGATATTTAATTAATTTTTTAAAGATAAACTTTTTTGATATATACTTAACGTGTATATTATTTGACTTGCCCATTTTATGGACGATGTAACAATATAGTTAGTATCATTTTGAAAGCTATACATATACATAAATTTGTTTTAGAAACAAAAGTCAAATTACTTTAATATTTTTTAACTAATCTGAGTATGAAAAATAATAGTTGCAAAATTACTCTAACAAATAAATATGGAATATTAGAATACCTATATAGAGTTCAATCATTAACCAAAACTTGGATAGTATTGGATATTGGACTGTGTGATTTACGTAGTGTTATAATATTAGTATGATATCACTTATATATCACTTATTTATTTATTGGATATTAGTATTTATAATATTAGTATTTATTTATAATATTAGTATTTATTGGATATTAGTATTTATAATATTTACGTAGTGTTATAGTATTGGATATTGGACTGTGTGTATCACTTATTTATTTATTTATTTATTTATTGGATATTAGTAGTTTAATTTCAATTTTCTATTTATTTGAAATTTCTAGAATGATCGAGTCAAAATAACTGATGTCAACAAATTCTTTCACATTATATATATATATATATATATAAATTGGTCCAGAGTCCCCGACGTATATCCCCCTGCCCACATTGAATCGCATTGGTTCCTGTTCGTTGCAGATCTTTGCAAAATGAAAGTGATGTTGATTGATCCTATTGGAGACGAGAAACCTACCAGTGGGAGGGAAATATACCCTCTTCAGTTCTTCGTTATGGTAAAAAAGTTATTCTTTTTAGTTACATACTTTATTAATCCGAATATATTAACTTGAATATGTGGTAATAAATATATGCAATTTTTTAGGAAAAATATATCCCATACATGCTTCATAAATTGCATCCAGACCACTTTCGTCCAAATAGATATACGAGGGTTGGGGAAGTTCAAGGATGCCCTGTGGTGAAGATGATTGTGGCGTGTATGTTTACAAGTACATGGATGTCATCCTTTATGGGTTAGACTTGGGAAATGAAAAGTGGAACCCTACTTTGGATGTTGTAACCTTCCGATATCGCATAGCAAATGAGTTAAAGCAGGGGGAAGCACGTCGGATGCCTGAAATGTCGATTAATCAAAGGTTGATGGGATGTACTCCCTCTGTCCCTCTCATTTCTTTACATGTTTTCAGCATTGCTTGGCACGCATTTTAAGGTGTATATAAAGTATAGTTCCATAACTTGTATTTAAAATTTTCTTTTTTTGAATAAAAGTTTAAACATTAAATTATTACTCAGAAGAAAAAAAATAAAAAATAAATTATGGAACTATACCTTTTAAGAGCATTAAAATGCGTGCCACGCCCCTGTCCCCCAATGTAAACAATTGAGGGGGACGGAGGGAATACATAATTGTTTAGATTTTTGGACTAAATTAGATTTGTAATTATATCGGACTTTTGATTGTGTATGTTGGATTTCGTAGTTTGGATTTTGGACTCTTGATTTTGGGCTATTGATTGTGTAATTATATTGGACTTTTGATTTTGGTTCAAATTTAGGTTGAATTTTTTTGATTTCGGATATTGTAATATTTTGGATTTTGGTTTGAATTTAGGTTGAATTTTTTATTTCGAATACTATTGTAGTTTGGATTTTTTTATTTTGGAAAATGTAGTTGGTTGGATTTTGGTATTGGATGTACAGGTTATACAATTTATTTGGGCAGAACAAAAAACAAGAAAAACCTGGGTAGAACAGGAAATAGAAAAACGATGTCAAAAAATTCCTAGGACGCCCGCATAACTTGTATTGATTAAACATTTCATTTTCATTTTGAATATTGATAATCCAAATACAAGCAACAAGAAGTACTTCATTACATAATGTAATTAAATTAATCCATTATTACATGATAATTTAGAGTTCTATATTGCACCTAGGTCGTCTTCTTAGGACAATTTCTCTTATCATGATTTGCTCATTCTATTTTACATTTTCCGCACATCCATGGTTTCTTCGTTGAAGTCGACGTCTCAATACCACTTCTATGTCTTCTCGCTTTCTTTCTTCCTTTAGTTTGTGATATTGGTGGATCAAATATGTGATCATCTTCGCCTTCATGGTGAAACGACTTATTCATTCTTTCATTGTGCTTCTCTTCCGAAAAAGATTCATTGATGTACACCTTCTTTCTCTCAATCCAGTCCATTAAGCAATGGTATCGCGGGACGGTAACACTACGAACGGCACATAAACTTTGAAAAGCATTGCATAATGAACTATACCTTGTCGTTTGTGATTCAACAACATTAACATGCACGAGAGGGGTATAAGGTAAAGGTCCCGCAACTTTGTTGTCATTCATTGTCCACCTCACTTTGATACATTCTAAATATTTATCCACTTTCTGAACAACAAAACTCAGATAAGAAAATTTTGCAAAAGAGAAAAAAAGTAAAAATAAGAATAAACAAGTAATTCCATAAATGATGGAAAAAAAACTAATTTACAAAACTGTCGATAATTAAATAAACACAATTTTTATTAATAAACGGACGGGGACTTGGGTAACAGTTGAGATGGGCTGATTTTCTTACTAAGTAACGAAGTGGGCTGGGCTACGAATTATCACACTAGGAATTATCACACAAAACATACGACTAAACAAACAAAGCATAAATAAATAAACTACTGAGCCCAAGATTGAGCCCATAGTTTGAGATTAAAATCCCAACACTTCAACGACGACCAGGTGGAGGTCCATTGCCCTTGCCTTTGCCATTGCCACCATTGTCATTGCCACCATTGCCACCATTGCCATCGCCATCGTCCTTGTGAAAACGGCGCTTCACGTAGGCCACCAAAGCAACCACTATCATATGTACTTCTGTGGAATCACTTGTGTCATGAAAAGAAGCGGGCTGCACGCGTTTTAAGTTGGAATAATATTATTATAATAAATTAAGTGAATATAAAATAAATTGATTGGAAATATTTTCAATAACTAAAGGGACCATTTGTGTTTCAAAATAAACTAACATATTATGTCAAAAAAATTGACCTATACCTTATAACTAGCTTCAATACCCGTGCAATGCACGGGATTACTCTAGTTTACGATTAGAGTTCTTATTTTCTTCATTGTGCGTTGATGTTGATGTTAATGTTCGATGATCCTATTGTGACGAAAAAAATCTTTTTAGATATATATGCATAATTTTTTTGAAATATGTACCTAAAGAGGCCGAAATTTTGTGTCTCTATCTTTTTATTTTTGTTTTTAAAGTATTGATGTCTTTCTTGCAATAAGAGTTAGAAAAATAATTGACAAATGTACTTTCAATGTTTTTCATAAGTTTATTAGGATGATTATCTCTTAATCTATTGAACTGTTATATTTGCATACAATTATATATTATGGGATTATATGAATGTGACTTTTGATTTAATACTACTACTAAGTATTATTGAAGCTTCGATAATTCGTTTATGGATTTATAAAATATGAATTCATAAAAATAAGGTTATTGTTATAGATGTTAAAGGTTCAATTCTCACTTATGTGACGCAATTTTAATATATTGTAGAATTTAATTTTAGAGGACACTACGGTAAATCATAACAAATTGAGAAACATAATGGTAAAATTTGATTGATTAAAATGTGGCATGTTGCCCTATCATAATTTATCATTTCATATTACTAGTTACCTCGAGCCTCATATATTGCAATTACTACATGTTCGATTAATTGTCTATGCCTAGAATTTGATATAAAAAGTTCGACCATATACGAGTTATAAACGTGTTAGGTCATAATTAATATGCATCGGTTTAATAATCGACTCTCCCAAATTACAATTCACATCACATGTATCGATTAAGTATTCAAATATCCCAAAAAGATGCGGGAGAAAGCGATGCGTTTGTTAGTTAGACCGGTAGTTTGAAAATATTGTAAAAAATATATTTTCTAAGAAGAAAAGCAATAACAAAAAATTATATCATTCAGAATTTAAATGAGTACTAAGATTTTATTATCATATTTCTAATCCGGATATTATAAATTGTATAATTATACAACATCTTTAATATTTTTTACATTTTGATTGGTGCTTTCATAAATAATTAGAATACTCATGATTTTTTTTCGTAAAATATCATTCAAATATTTTATGTAAGATCCAATCACATTTTTCAACTTTCGCATGAAATAAAATAATATATTTTTTATTAAAACGAAGTAGATATAGAGATTTATGTATATATTATAAATAATAATATGTAAAATTATAAAACGAATATTGATCGAAAAACACATGACTAATAGGTAAATAAGGTAAATAATATAGGACATAATATAGGTGAATGTATCTAATGAATCATAAAATTTAATCAAATATACATGTAGCTGAATTGTCATAATGATGAATTTGAATTCGTGATTAGTAGATTCAAAGGTTCGATCGTCATCTATATCATAATATATTTTTTTACTTGACTTGACATTTAGGGACATTTTGTAAAATTAAATGGATTAAAATGTGACATGTTATGGTATGCATATTTAAAAAAAAATGCATTTAAATTTAATAAATTTATTTTAATTATCTATGTATTGCAAATACTAATTATTAATATTATTTCATTAAATCGAATGATTTCGAAATATCCAAGTTCACTAAATATCATATACCACTAATTTATACTAAACTATAACATAATTAAATATAAATATGTAAATGATGAAAAATGATTAAAATGTCTTAGAAATCAAAATACCAAATATTCTTAATTTATCACCCAACATACATAGCATATAATATGTAAAATTATAAAACGAATATTGATCGAAAAACACATGATTGATAGGTAAATAAGGTAAATAATATAGGAAATAATATAGGTGAATGTATCTAATGAATCATAAAATTTAATCAAATATACATGTAGCTAAATTGTCCTAATGATGAATTTGAATTCGTGATTAGTAGATTCAAAGGTTCGATCGTCATCTATATCATAATATTTTTTTTACTTGACTTGACATTTAGGGACATTTTGTAAAATTAAATGGATTAAAATGTGACATGTTATGGTATGCATATTTTTAAAAAAAGCATTTAAATTTAATAAATTTATTTTAATTATCTATGTATTGCAAATACTAATTATTAATATTATTTCATTAAATCGAATGATTTCGAAATATCTAAGTTCACTAAATATCATATATCACTAATTGATACTAAACTATAACATAATTAAATATAAATATGTAAATAATGTAAAACGAAGAAAAATGATTAAAATGTCTTAGAAATCAAAATACCAAATTTTCTTAATTTATCACCCAACATACATAGCATATTTATGACTTACAACATATGTGATTTGTTAGCGTAGTGGTAAGGTGGTGTGTAAATGAATGGAAAGATCTAGGTTCGATTCTCACTAACAACAACTTTTTGAAAAAAAAATTAAATGGATTAAAATGAGGGCATTATGGTAATATGTGGCTGATTAAAATGGTACATGTTGTGGCTTTATATATATATATATTAGATATTAGATATTAGATATTAGATATTAGATTAGATATTATATTATATAGATAATATGTTGAATCCCCGCACCCGTGTCCAGATTCGGATCGACATCCAAGTGTCCAGAGACATCCAAGAATCCACATCCAAGGATCCTAAAATTTTAGAAATAAAGAACCCGATGCTTGGATTTGCACTCCTATCCAACACCGGATCCTGAGTCCGGGTAACATAGGTGATTATCATCAATAAAAAATTAACGGTGATTGTAAACAATGGTGTGATCAAAATATTTCCAAATACAAAAAATGTTAATAATGGTATTCATGTCAATTTTCAAATTGTTTCAATTAAATACACACATATGTATATATTTAACGTTGTATATATTTAACGTTTGTTTTGTAAACCTTAATCGATTATATAACTCATTCTCTTTCGATGAGATATGCTCTATGTCTTCAAATTCAGATATTTAATTGATTTTTCAAAGATAAACTTTTTTGATATATACTTAACGTGTGTATTATTTGACTTGCCCATTTTATGGACGATGTAACAATATAGTTGTTAGTATTTTTCGAAACAAAAGTCAAATTACTTTAATATTTTTTAACTAATCTGAGTATGAAAAATAATAGTTGCAAAATTACTCTTAACAAATAAATAAGGAATATTAGAATACCTATATAGAGTCCAATCATTAACCAAAACTTGGATAGTATTGGATATTGGACCGTATGATTTACGTAGTGTTATAATATTAGTATGCTATCACTTATGTTATGACCAAATTGTAATTTCAATTTTCTATTTATTTGAAATTTCTAGAATGATAGAGTCAAAATAACTGATGTCAACAAATTCTTTCACATTATATATATATATATATATATATATATATATATATATATATATATATATATATATATATATATATATATATAGTAGAGTTCAAGGGAGAACCTGTTTATCAAGAGAACTAAAAGACCACATCTATCACCATTCATTATTAAGAATTAGTAAAAATGAAAAACAATAAAAGTAAATGGCAATTTTGTTGTTCTTTTAAAGATTCAGGGGCTTAATTTTTACACTATTGATTTGATCGGTTTGAAAGATGTATTAAATATAGAAACAACGTTAATTTGTTGATGACTGATCTCAATCACGATCCTTGTAATTAAGGTAAGAATTAACAGACAATGATTACTTCTAATAACATGATGTAATGTTTTCATTACATATCAGTACATCTCCATATACAGATTGAAAGAAAAAACCTAATCAAGAAATAAGAAATAAGGGAGAACAATAGCACTATCAATGGCGATTCTACTAAACAATGTTCTGCAAAGTTCTCTTATATATGGTAGTGCATGATTTTTGACAACGGGTATGTAAATTGTTTAGATTCCATGTGTTCTTATAATCTTTTGATCTATGTTCTGTAAAGGCATTCTATCATGCATGTATGTATCATGAAAATATGGAGAAGCTGATGACAAAGGTTGCCATTGAGGGGTATCATTAAAGACATATTACCCGACAACAATGAAAGATTTCATTAGGTGTTCTTATGTAAGATCAAGTGTAACTATTTTTTAAAATTTTAATTTTTCAATATTAACTAGTATTTTATATTTTACTAAGTGTTCTATTGCACACTCTTACAGTCTTACATGATTTATTATTCACTAGTCTTATCTGGATTCTACTAAGTGTTCCTATGGTCCTGAAAAAGTTGCAGCAGTTTAGTACTGGGCCGGCTCAAGGAGGTTGCGGGAGGTGCTGCCACTTTAGGCCTCCGGAATTTTTGAAATTTTCAGGTCTCAAAATAGGCCTCAAAATGAGATATAATTAAATGTTTCGATTATTTTACGTAAAATCGTGGTATGGTGGAGTCGTTGGTACCTTCTCCTGCTATGTGGGTGGCTCAAGATCGATTCATTGGGGAGGCTAAAATCCTCAATTTTTTTCCCTACGGAGCCTTTCATTAAAGGCCTCATATTTTTTTTGGCTTTAGGCCTCCGGTATGCTTGAGACGCCCCTGGTTTGGTAAGGCGAAGAAGGATGTGGAGTTTAATTAGGCTTTACTCAAAATGTGGGTTTCAAAGGAGCTAGTAGAGGAGCTGATGTATTAAAAATTTAGTGGTGTATGTGTTGGGAAATTTTACACTAAACGTAACAATGAGGCAGTGATATATATTAAACAAGAACAGGCATAAAACCAATTAACAGAAACAAATCACGAAGGCAACACAAGAATATAATTAGAGACTGTAATTAACGAGAAAAGAAAGAACAAACTTATCTCCCACAGAAGCTATTAGCAATACTGATCAGAGAGAAGAACAGCTGAGTCACCAAGCCCTACGAGAAGACTTGGCTGTTCTTGAAGAGATTATTGCCCCACTTACGCTGTGTTGGGTTGCTGCAATAACACTTTCAGGATAAAACAGCTCCGATCAATGTGTTCACAGATACACCAGAGATCAACGATGACCAGCACCTCAGTTCGCCTAAGAATTATGTAAATAATCTGTTTGTGTCGAGAGAGAACAGAGAAGAAGAACGAACAAGGGTTTTCCTTAACGTATATCAATCTTAACGTTATATCTTCGATATATATAATACCCAAAAAATAAAACGTAAGAGATATGCCTTAAAAGGAAAGTAAATATTCTGATTTAATTTCATTAACTGCATCAGTATTTATTTTTCAGTTACAACTGCGTCAGGATCTGGCCATCAGTAGCATCAGGATTTGATGTTCGTCAGGATCAGGATTCAGTGCTCGTTAGGAACTGATATCCATCAGGATTTAGTCCATCAGTATCTGATGTCTGACTAAGTCCATCAGGATTTGTTCCAAGTACTGATCTAGTCCAGGATTTTATCCAATACTGATCCATCCATTTCCAGTACTGCTATAACAAATAAATCTGAAACCTGTTAAAATAAATCAATATTCCAGGTAATAAAATTCCTCGCCCAGGTCGCCTCGCGTACGCGAGATGCCGAGACATTCGCCCAAATCGCCCTTCGACCCGACCTGTGTCGTGTCGTGGCGAGGCGGGCGGCGGCGCATGTGTGTGTGTGCGCGAGGCCCACTTTACATCCATGCACACCCACATGCCTTAGTAGTTGTACACTACACTTGCACATGGAGCTATATAAAGCCACCAACCTCTCATTACCAATTCTATGTGGGACTCAAGTTATTTCAACTAACTAACCCACATAACCCATTTCAAGCAAGCAACTTCAACTCAATTTATTTATGGATTCCACTAAGAAAATGTCTTAGATCCAAACATGAAAGTTTAAGTCCTTATACCAAGGAACAACCTTCACTTGTTAGTTTCCAGAAATTACATCAAGAACATATTATAAATATGCCTCAAACTTTCCATTTTCTAACAGTATGAAGGTGAGCTCTAGGACTATGATGAGTTGTTCGGTTTGTTCTAAAGAGTATCATGCCAGGAGATCATGTATAAAGTTTTGTTGTTGCTGTTCTGCTATGTAATTTGTACTCCTGCTTTATTTTCTATCAGAGTTTTTTTTTGAGGTGGTTGAATCTCCTGCTACAATCCGAGAAGTGTATGCATTTTATTAAATGAATTAACTTTTCTAGAAACTTTTGTATGGAATTCTAGTTTTGGTAAATATTTTGAATTTACTTTTATGAAATGCAATTTGGATTTTAAAAGAAAGTTCAAAAAATGATATATGAAAATTGCACATAATCTTGGTTTAATATTTTAATAAAAACACTTAACGGAATCTTTAATAAATTAATAAAAATACTTAATAGAATCTTTAATAAATTAACAAAAACAACTTAACATAATCTTTAATAAATTAATGAAAACACTTAACGAGATCTTTAATAAATTAATAAAAACAATTAACAGAATCTTTAATAAATACCAAAAAAATTTAATGAAATCTTTAATAAATTAACTAAAACACCTAACGGAATCTTTAATAAATTAACAAATCACTTTAAATAGCTTTTATGAAAATTATACATGTTTTTAAAATTAAGTTCATGTAGAAATATTATAAAAGGCACCAAAATTGTTGGATAAATTATTTATAGTGCTCTACTTGTACATAACTATATCGAAACTTATTTGATACTAATAAAATATTTAGTAGAATCTAAATGTAAATATCTAATAAAATTATATTACAATTTTAAAAAAATTTACAAAAAATCTAAGAGAATCTTGGTGTATTACATAATATTTTTATATTTTTCTTTTCTTAAAAAAAATAAACATTTCTTTTAAAATAAAGTTACATATAAAAATATCATCTATTATGCCAAGATTTTGTTGCGTGTTTCAATGTATCAATTTATTTCCTTTTATTATCTTTTTGAGATTACTTCGAGAACTGTTTTAAAAGGCAAGCAATAAAAAATTTTAAATTATAATTCGAAAAAATATTTTTAAATGTTCCATGAATTATTTGTAATGTTATACTTGTACATAACTATATTTGAAACTTATTTTAGGTCAATTAAATATTTTAAACGAATCTTAATATAAATATTTGATAAAGTAATATTATGATTTCAAATAATTAACAAAACACCTAAGAGAATCTCGGTATTACATAATAGTTTTATATTTTTTTAAAAAATAATTACGCAATTTTTTTTAAAATTTAAGTTACATGTAAAAATATTATGTAATACACCAAGATTCTTTTACGTGTTCCCAATCAATAAAATTTAAAGAAAACTAAAAAAACACCTTAGAGAATCTTAGGTGTATTACATAATATTTTTATATTTTTCTTTTCTTAAAAAAATAAACATTTTTTTTTGAACAAAAAGGAATCAATTCATTAATCAAAAGTCATACGGCATCTACAAATACAATCGAAATGACAGACGATTAAAGGGATTGTTGTTGAATCCTTGTTAGAGGCAACCAAGCGATTTGAAGATGATTGAAAGTATGTACCAGTAGTTTTTTACATCAGACTGTTCTGTGCAAACGACCATAGATGCGATCCATAATAACCTTCATTCCTGAATCAAAACCACGAAAATTTTGCCGGTCTAAAACCTCGGCCATGGAACACACCAAAACCCAATCAAAACAAAAACTCAAACTCTCACAAGGAGAGACTAACAAAACCCAAATAAATTGGGAACTTATTGAAACCCAAATAAATTGGGAACTTATTGAAGAAAAAAGATTAGAAACAAGAAAATGAAAAAGGATTGGGGCTTTCCACCGGTTAAGACGGATGAAAGCCGCCTCAAAATTCTATGATGGAGGCGAGGGTTTTAGAAAACAAAGATTAGGAGTGATCCCTAAAAATTTTCAAAAAAATTGTATAAACATTTCTTTTAAAATTAAGTTACATATAAAAATATCATCTATTATACCAAGATTTTGTTGCGTGTTCCAGTTTATTTCCTTTTATTATCTTTTTGAGATTACTTCGAGAATTGTTTTAAAAGGCAAGCAATAAAAAATTTTAAATTATAATTCGAATAAATATTTTTAAATGTTCCATGAATTATTTGTAATGTTATACTTGTACATAACTATATTTGAAACTTACTTTAGATCAATAACATATTTTAAACGAACCTTAATATAAATATTTGATAAAGCAATATTATGATTTCAAATAATTAACAAAACACCTAAGAGAATCTCGGTATTACATAATAGTTTTATTTTATTTTTTAAAAATAATTCCGCAATTTTTTTTAAATTTAAGTTACATGTAAAAATATTCTGTAATACACCAAGATTCTTTTACGTGTTCCCAATCAATAAAACTAAAATTTTATATACTTATTTTTTCAAAAGAATATTTATACATTTCTTTTAAGATTAAGCTACATGTAGAAATATTATAAATTGCATCAAGATTCTCTTACATGTTTTAAATCAATATATCAATTTATTTACTTTTATTATCTTTTTTAGATTTATTCGAGAACTGTTTTAAAAGACTTGGCATAAAAATTGAATTTCAATTTGGAAAAATATTATTTAAATTTTCTTAAATGTTGGATAAATTATTTATAGTGCTCTACTTGTACATAACTATACTGAAACTTATTTTATACCAATAAAATATTTTAGTAGAATTTAAATGCAAATATGTAATAAAATTATATTACAATTTTAAAATAATTAACAAAACACGTAAGAGATTAATCTTGGTGTATTACATAAAAATTATATATATTTTTTTAAAAACCAATTATTTCTTTTAATAGTAAGTTACTTATAAAATTATCATCTAAAATGTATCAATTTATTTCCTTTTATTATCCTTTTGAGATTTTTTCGAGAATTGTTATAAAAGGCAACCTATAAAAATTGAATTATAATTCAAAAAAATATTCTTAAATGTTCCATGAATTATTTATAACGTTGTACTTGTACGTAACTATATTCGAAACTTATTTGAGATCAATAAAATATTAAAAAAAATCTTAATATAAATATTTGATAAACTAATATTATGATTTCAAATAACTAACAAAACACCTAAGAGAATCTCATATTCATACAAAAAACGTTAAAAATTGCAAAATAATTAATAAGGTTTACCTTCATTTAGTCATACAAGTCGTAAAAAAAATTGTAAAATCCAATGAAGATTTTATTAGTATGGAGTCAAACTTTATTAAACTCATATTTTTAAAAATTACATACGAAAATATAATCTTATTAATAAATATGGAAATGATATTGAAAATTTAAAGCTATTAAAAATATTCATCAATCTGTCAATTTGATTTGATAGACACAGATGGAAATTAAATATGTTAATAAATAAAACTTGCTGTTAATAGCAATCTTAAGTGATTGAATCAAATATTAAGTGATTGAACCAAATATTTTGTTAATGGCAATTTTAAGTGATTGAATCAAATTTTGATATATAACCGATTCTTTTATGTTCTCTAACAAATTCATAATTACCCTAATAACAAAGGATTCATTTAAGTGTTTTAATAATTAAAAAGATTTTTGTGCATGTGATTTATATAAATTCTCTTAACGGTTTCATTAAAATATATTTTAATTATTTAATAAAACTTACTTGTATAAATAAATTATTTTTACTATTAGCAGATTCTTTGATTAAATAAAGTAAGTAATTAATTAAATGATCACCTAAAGGAACACATTATAGAACACTTGTTTTTAAATCTTTAACGTTGTTTTTTATTCAAAATAACGATGTGCTTAACTTGAAATCTTTTTAAAAAAATAAAGTAAAGAACATTTCCACGAACATTATGATGTTATGATAATCATAGTTACAATATCGTTCTTGCTCCAATTTTATTCTTTTTTGATCCAATATTGTCGTCTGTTGTGTTATAACTCTAGTCGAGCTAATTATGACAAACCAATAAATTGAAGTTGATCAAAGAATAATACAACCTACTTTGTGAACCTCCATGTCCACATATCGCTTTGCAAAAAACTACAACTTAACAAACAAATACAAAATATGTGTAAATGACTAAAAATCATCATCACAGATCTACTACACGGTGTGAGTTTGATATGAAATAAGTAAATCGTGTTAATCAAATTTGATTAATGGAAACAATATCTTGATTGAAATCAAAATATTTCTGTTATATTTTATTGTCCGATTATGCCCTTTTCCTCCAAATATGGAATTATTGATATATTTTTCAAAATAAAGAGTGATTTTTCAAAGCCATTAGATCAATTTTAAATCAATGAATATGGATAGGGTCTTTCAGTTCTCCCAATATCTAAGGTTCTCCCTTGAACATAGGCCTATATATAAATATATATATATATATATATATATATATATATATATATATATATATATATATAAATTGGTCCAGAGTCCCCGACGTATATCCCCCTGCCCACATTGAATCGCATTGGTTCCTGTTCGTTGTAGATCTTTGCAAAATGAAAGTTATGTTGATTGATCCTACTGGAGACGAGAAACCTACTAGTGGGAGGGAAATATACCCTCTTCAGTTCTTCGTTATGGTAAAAAATTTATTCTTTTTAGTTACTTACTTTATTAATCCGAATATATTAACTTGAATATGTGGTAATAAATCTATGCAATTTTTTAGGAAAAAATTATCCCCTACATGCTTCATAAATTGCATCCAGACCACTTTCGTCCAAATAGATAAATGAGGGTTGGGGAAGTTCAAGGACGCCCTGTGGTGGAGTTGATTGTGGCGTGTATGTTTACAAGTACATGGATGTCATCCTTTATGGGTTAGACTTGGGAAAGGAAAAGTGGAACCCTACTTTGGATGTTGTAACCTTCCGATATCGCATAGCACATGAGTTAAAGTAGGGGGAAGCACGTCGGATGCCTGAAATGTCGATCAATCAAAGGTTGATGGGATGTACTCCCATGTCCCTCTCATTTCTTTACATGTTTTCAGCATTGTTTGGCACGCATTTTAAGGTGTATATAAATTATAGTTCCATAACTTATTTTTAAAATTTTCTTTTTTTGAACAAAAGTTTAAACATTAAATTATTATTCAGAAGAAAAAAAATAAAAAATAAATTATGGAACTATACTTTTTAAGAGCATTAAAATGTGTGCCACGCCCGTGTCCCCCAATGCAAACAATTGAGGGGGACGGAGGGAATACATAATTGTTTAGATTTTTGGAATAAATTAGATTTGTAATTATATCGGACTTTTGATTGTGTATGTTGGATTTCGTAGTTTGGATTTTGGACTCTTGATTTTGGGCTATTGATTTTGTAATTATATTAGACTTTTGATTTTGGTTCGAATTTAGGTTGAATTTTTTTGATTTCGGATATTGTAATATTTTGGATTTTGGTTTGAATTTAGGTTGAATTTTTTATTTCGAATACTATTGTAGTTTGGATTTTTTGATTTCGGAAAATGTAGTTGGTTGGATTTTGGTATTGGATGTACAGGTTAAACAGTTTATTTGGGCAGAACAAAAAACAAGAAAAACCTGGGTAGAACAGGAAATAGAAAAAAGATGTCAAAAAATTCCTAGGACGCCCGCATAACTTGTATTGATTAAACATTTCATTTTCATTTTGAATATTGATAATCTAAATACAAGCAACAAGAAGTACTTCATTACATAATGTAATTAAATTAATCCATTATTACATGATAATTTAGAGTTCTACATTGCATCTAGGTCGTCTTCTTAGGACAATTTCTCTTATCATGATTTGCTCATTCTATTTTACATTTTCTGCACATCCATGGTTTCTTCGTTGAAGTCAACGTCTCAATACCACTTCTAGTCTTCTCGCTTTCTTTCTTCCTTTAGTTTGTGATATTGGTGGATCCAATATGTGATCATCTTCGCCTTCATGGTGAAATGACTTATTCATTCTTTCATTGTGCTTCTCTTCCGAAAAAGATTCATTGATGTGCACCTTATTTCTCTCAATCCAGTCCATTAAGTAATTGTATCGCGGGGCGGTAACACTACCAACGGCACATAAACTTTGAAAAGCATTGCATAATGAACTATACCTTGTCGTTTGTGATTCAACAACATTAACATGCACGGGAGGGGTATAAGGTAAAGGTCCCGCAACTTTGTTGTCATTCATTGTCCACCTCACTTTGATACATTATAGGGGTATTTCTATTTTTGTTTCTTATTAAGGTAATAGATCATGTGTCTACAAATCATGCCGGATGTTCAAATTTCTTACAAGCACATGAAATCGTCATGTCAAACACAATCGATAGAGTATAAAGTTTTCTACAACTCTCCGGCACTGTGGATTTTTCTACCAAGTACATACTAGGAAAAGTTCTTCCATTATGTGTAACGCTCTTAACAATAAAAGATCTGCTTTTTTGAAGCTCATTTTGAAAATGTTTAAACATCTCCTTTGTGTAAATCGTGGATGCATGAGTCTCCAAAGATGAATTATATAATAGTCCCCTTGAAGTATGCTCGGTCTCATGATCGGCTTGAATCTCATTAAGATGTTGTTTCTCCAAAGCCTTTTGTGAGTTCTCAATAAATTCTTTCAAACCGGTAGATGCTTTAAAATACTCATCGAAAAAAGAATGTATGGACTCGCGCCTTGAAGTGGTAGTCATTCTGGCGGAAAAATATTGTTTTGTGTATGCAATAATCCATTGTCTCCTAATTGCATACTTCTCATTTAGCCAAACATGATTCCCAAGACCATACTTTTCAACCAAAACCTCTTAACTACCTTCGAATTCGGTAGGTGACAATGACTTGTACACACATGAGTTAAAATCTTTATTAAAATCCGGAAATCGAGTATACTAAGAAGATAATTTCTTTGGAAACTTTTTACTTATATGCCACGTACAATGTGTATGATTTGTTTGTGGCATAATCACAACAATAGCATTTCCTAAAGCAATGTCTTGATTGGTGATAATTGTAACTAGATGTTTGTTATCAACGGCTTCCAACCATGTTTCCAAAATTAATTTGTAAGATGTTTCTTTCTCGTCCCTTATAAGTGCAAATCCAAACAAGATATTTTGGCAGTGATGGTTTACACTCGTAATAGGTATAAAAGGCATACAATACCTATTAGTCCGATAAGTCAAGTCGAAGGTAACCACGTCTCCAAAATTCTTGTAAGCATTAAGTGACCGAAAATCAAACCACACCAAACCCCTAACACGACTCTCCTCATCCACATCCACTCGATGGAAAAAATTTCCACCACAAGTTTCTTTCAATTCTCGTAGCAAAGCCAAACCACACCCCGCATCACCGGAATCAAACACCCCTCGCCGAATGTCACATATGACAATATGTATGTCTTGACTAGAATAACCAAGATTTTGAATACCGGCCACCACATGACTCACTAATTAGTAATTCTATTATTTTCTTGGTCTCGATCCCCGATTTGAGAAACAACTCAATTAATGATCGGGTAAACGAATCTATGTTACGTGATCTTTGCATAAATTTTACCTTATCCAGTGTAACCATACCTTGATTATGTTCTAACTTGACCGAAGTAACTTCCCATTTATTCAAATTTACTCTTTGAGTGAGAGACATCCGAACTTTACAATCGGTTCTATCACTAAAATCTTTTGCCCACTTTTCTTGAATGAAAGAAAATCCTTTCTTTGAAAACTCTTTTCTCCGAATATTGTATTCAGTACAAATCTTATGAATAAATAGTATATTTTGTCAAAAAAAGAAAAGAAAAAAAAAGAACAAATCTCTCGATCGAACCACAACTTTCTAGCACATCCCCTACAAAAAATGTGAATATCACCACTGGTTGCACCCCCATAATATCTTCCTCTTCCTCTTCAAAGTCCATTACTTCAATCATTTTCATCAAATGAACCAATGACGATCCAGGTGATAAGTGGATTTTATATCCACTTGGAGCATTCCATTTCGGCTTAAATTGATGTCTTGGTCTCAAGTATGTTGTGTTTTTTATTCGTTTTAGTGAGTTTGTGTAGGGATATTATCTTGAGGTTGGATGATATAAATTGCATATTTTATGGTGGATTTGAGTTCTAGAAGTGAAAAATGACAATTTGAAAAAGAAACGAAGGAAAAAGGAGTTAAAACGAAGAAAATTAGCAAAAATCAGCTTTTGGCAGCCAGGAGGGCGCAGGCAGCGCGTGGAACAACCATGTGGGCGCAGCAGCGCTGAGAAATTCAACCAAATTTTTGGATTTTTGTTTGGCCATATCTTGAGTTCTACAAGTCCGTTTTGGGAGATCTTACAGTCCACGCGAAGCTAACGAGATTCTCTATCATTCTAAAGTGGTCCAAATGTCCAAATACAACTGGAATGGTCCAGAAATACTGAAGAAAAGTCAGTTACGAATTTTCCTTTAAAACATAATCAGTTTAGGAAACGTTTTCTATTTTAATTCTGATTTGGTAGTTTCCTTGCTGGGCAAGATTTCTAGAGCCTATTTAAACACATCCTACCATTGTAATTTGTATCACCATTATATATCAATTACTCTAGTTTATTTTTGTATCTTTTCATACTTTGTTTTTATCATGGTTTCATCAGATCCCATGATGACGAGCGGTTCGATTATGAACTAATCGTTGTCATGGGATTCTAACGGAGTTATCTATGTAGCATAGTAGTTTGATTGCTTTAAAGATTTATGTGTGGTGAATTCTCGATATCCTCGTATGGTTATGCTTCATGTGTTTAGATGCGTCGCGAACATCTAATTTGTTAATCTCTTTCGAAACGAGAGTGGATCTTGAGATTTAGAACTTGCCATGCTAGCATAGGATAGATTGATGTTTTAGCATCATGATTTGTAACGTAAATAGAGATATTATGCTGCCCTATGTGATCTTAATAGACAACTTGTTCTTCAACCATTATGTTTTCAAATCTTATAGAGATATAGGGTCTAAGCATAATTGGTGTCTATTCATCTTCTATCTCTTTTGTGGATGTATGTTTAGTTTGGTATTCGTATACTAAGAGGTAGGGTTTACTTGTTTCGTGTTGTCTGATCAGATATCATAACCATCACATGCATTTATTAAAGGCATCAACTTTAAGCGAAGTATTTAATGAACTTAGGATCCCATGTTTACTCTTGTAGAAGTAATTCGATTTTAATTTTCATTAGATAATTAATTCTTAGATTGTTTATTTGTTTTATTTAGTTAATTTTAGTTAATTAAAACCCAAATTTGTTAATTGTCTTTGCAGTAAATAATAATCATACATTGTTGCATAGGTACATCTACTGAATTAAAACCATAACCAGATCTCAGTGGGAACGAACTTGACTTATTCATATATTACTTGTGACCAAGTACGCTTGCGTGATTTAGTGCAAACAAGTTTTTGGCGCCGCTACCGGGGATCATCGGTGTTTTATTTTTAGTTTATGTGCTTGTCATCAGTGGTCGTTAGAGTTCACTGACTCAGATTGTTTCATATATAGTTGTTTAGTTTTATGTGTTGCAGGTAGCAATGGGAGAACCAGCAGCAGCGAAAGCATTGATGTATTATTCTCAACCAAAGATCAATGACGTCCAATTTAGCATTGTCAGGCCAGCTATTGCAGCTAATACTTTCGAAATCAAGCCTAGCATAATTCAGATGGTGCAGAATTCGGTTCAGTTTGGGGGTGCTCCGACTGAAGATCCTAACATGCACATCCGGAATTTCATTGAGATCTGCGACACTTTCAAGATCAACGGGGTATCGGAAGATGCTATCAAATTAAGACTTTTCCCATTCTCTTTGAGGGATAAAGCTAAGGGCTAGTTGCACTCTCTACCAGCAGGTTCTATTTTGACATGGAAGGATCTTGCTCAGAAATTTCTCACTAAATTTTTCCCCATGGCAAAGACCGCAGCAATCAGGAACACTATTACTCAATTTTCACAGCAGTCTGAAGAATCTTTGTGTGAGGCTTGGGAGCGATATAAGGAGATGCTAAAGAAGTGTCCACATCATGGGATGCCTGATTGGATGGTGATTAACTACTTTTATAATGGCTTGGGTGCATAGTCAAGACCCATGCTAGATGCAGCATCAGGTGGAGCTTTATGGGCTAAGAGCTATGCGGAAGCTTATGAGCTAATTGAGATGATGGCTGCGAATGAATACCAGAATCCAACTCGGAGATTATCACAAGGCAAATTAGCAGGAATTCTGGAAGTTAATATAGTCACAGCTTTAGCAGCTCAGCTAGAGGCACTTAATAAGAAATTGGATTTTATGTCAAAGCATAGGGTGCCTCAAGTTGCTAGTGTTTGTTAGCTATGTGAGGGCGTACATGAGACGAGTCAATGTGCCATATCTTCTGAATCGGTACAATTTTTGAGCAACTTCCAACTACCTTCGCAACCAGCTCCAGCTACCTATTATCCCAATTTCGGCTGGAGCAATAATCAAGATTTTCAGCAGCAATAGTTTCATGGGGATGATGGTCAATCTTCGAATGAAAAATCTGAATTGGATGAATTGAGGTTGATGATTAAAAGTTAGGCGGTATCTCTCAAGACATTGGAGAATCAGATTGGGAAAATTGCAAGTGCCTTACTCAACATGCCGCAGTGAGTTCTTCCTAGTGACACATAGGTGAATCCAGGAAAACAAGATGGCATGGAGCAGGTTAATGCCATAACACTCAGATCTGGAAAAGTCACAAACGATCAGAATTCAGCAATTGAGGATGAAGAAGAAATTCAAGATCAAGACCCTACAGAAAAAGAAGAACATTCTGTTTTGTCAGAACATGTGGTGGATAGTGGTGAGGAGGAAGAGTGTGAGTCGCTAGGCTTGGCCGATCTCTGGGATTCTAAGGTGCTGGTTGATGAGGTGGTTTCATGGTCAAATCTTGAGGATAGTGCAATTGAGTCTTTTCTTGAGGAAGATGCTTTGTTAGAGTATGAGAGCAATAAAGATCTTCATGAGTTGTATAGGAATTTTACTTCTGATGAGATGTTAGATGAATTGAATGCTATTTGTTCTAAGCATGAAATTCAACTTGAGGAGAGTTCTTTTGATCTTAAGTCTGTTGTGAAGACTTCTGTTGGTGAACTACCCACTTTCGTTCCTAATCCCTCTATTCCTACTCTTGATCAGTCTTGGGAAGTAAATAATGAAAATCATCAAATTGAAGAAACTTCCAGACTCGAGTTTAAACCACCAGATCAACTGAGGTATGTATATTTCGGTCAATCATCTACTTTTCCTATTATTATTGTTGCTAACTTATCAGGTAGTGAAGAGAACAATGTTAACAATGTTAAGAACACTTTTGAGGAGCAAAGAAGGCGAAAACTTGTCATCGAGGATGTAGCCCCGGAAAAGATAATTAAATGGCCATGTAGAGATACGGTGTAGAAATTTTCAAGAGAAAAAGCCATTGTCATGTCTAGCTAAAGACTCTAAACAAGCGCTTCGTGGGAGGCAACCCACGCTTTTCGGTATTTTTATTTAGGTATGTTCTCTACTATCCCTCGTATTTACTTCCATTCAATGAGGACATTGAATATTTTAAGTTTGGGGGTGGTTTGGGGATAAGTAGTGTGTAGTAGTTATTTGTGTGTCATTGTGTTCATATAGATTGCATATTTTACATATTAGTAGTAATTCATTCATGTTTTGTTCGTTTTATTGCATGTTTGTTTCATATAGGACATTCTGTTTTTGTTTTTGTATACCATGCGAGTTCATTTTAGTTGCATTATCATGGCATGCATATTTCATGATTCCTTAGGACGATCTAATTCTGATTGGTAGGTAGATGTCTAATTGAGTGTGGTAATGATGAATAGAGGGTTGATTTATAGTTCCTAGGAATTGACTTGCATGTTTCGGAAACAAAATTTTTTAAACAATCTCATCGTTTGCTTTTGGGCTAGGTTGAGGTCATGCTTGTTTGGTTGTTTTGAGATTTAATCACTTGATTATATTTAGAATTTTCGTTATTCCCTTGATGGCGTAGGAACACTAAAGTCTAAGTTTGGGGGAAACCAGGGATTTCATGCTTAATTGTAAATAGTTGTTAATAATGGCTAGGCGTCAAATGGCTAGTAGCCGGCTCATATTTATATGAGTAGTCTAGGGTTGGAATTGAGAATTCTCATTCCAGATTGCATGTATAAAAAAAAGAAGAAAAAAAACAAAAAACAAAAAAGGGTTATGTGAATTGTTAATATGCAGAATTAACCAGGGTGAGCTCTTTAATACTCGAGCAATTAAGTTCGCGGGGACTTTGTGCCTAGTGACCTAAGGCTTTTATAGTCTGGGATCCACTAGCCTAACGCTCGCTACATGGGTATTATTGTATAAGCCTTTTGGGGTCTCATCCATTGCACGGTTAAATAAGCATGCTTGTTTATTATGTGTCGTAGTTGCTGTTTAGTAATAAAGCATGGTTTCTGGCTAACTCAAATGAGGATAGAGGTGTTTCGAAGTTATGAAGTGTTTACCGTATATTCTATTTATAAACTTGTGATTGTCTTGGCGAAGAAAATGTATGATTTTGATCTAGGTTTGGGAGTATTTCTGATGAGTATCGCACACACGCACGTTTCTGTTCATGTACTGTTAGTATACGGGGACTTAGTCGAGCTCTATTTAGAGTTAGTTGCATTTTTTGAGATATTTGCTTGCTAGTTGGTTTCGGTTAGTTTGAAAGGGATCGTGGCAATTTCATTTAGTTGCATTCATGCATTGCATGGTTTTTGCATTGTTTAGATAGATGGATTTTGTGGGTACATTCGCTATAGGCCCTCACAAGACCTTACTCGTCCACTAGGGCTATCTAGGGGTTTAAAGGGCTTGTTGCATATGCCAAATGCAACCGTGATCACCTACGGAAGTGGTACTAGCTAGTTGTATATAGTTATATTTGTGTATGCTTGAGGAAAAGCATCGGTTTAAGTTTGGGGGTGTGATAAGTGGATTTTACATCCACTTGGAGCGTTCCATTTCGGCTTAAATTGATGTCTTGGTCTCAAGTATGTTGTGTTTTTGATTCGTTTTAGTGAGTTTGTGTAGAGATATTATCTTGAGGTTGGATGATATAAATTGCATATTTTATGGTGGATTTGAGTTCTAGAAGTGAAAAATGACAATTTGCAAAAGAAACGAAGGAAAAAGGAGTTAAAACGAAAAAAATCAGCAAAAATCAGCTTCCGACCAGAGGGCGCAGCCAGCGCGCACACGTGCGCAGGCAGCGCGTGGTAGGGCTGTCAAAAAAATTCGAAAAATTCGATATCCGTTCGAAATATCTGTATTCGTATCCGAAAAAACGGATATTATCCGTATTCGATTTAAAGCGGATATTATCCGTATCCGGATCCGAATCTTTCAATATCCGGTGGATATTATCCGTATTCGTATCCGAAAATATCCGAATCCGAAATTAAGTATATATGATATATAAATATGCATTTATACATTTTATTCAGTTTTAAATATACGCATATAATCCTTTGCAATACACGATTCCTTTTTAATATTTACAACTACATAAGTTATATTATCAAACAATTTTTTAATTTATATTTATTAAGACATATTTATTTTCATTTTGATTTTGATTAGATAAATTTTAATCTTTTATTGAAGAAAAATAAAGAACTCTTAAATTTGAAAAATTTAGAGAAAAAATAACCAAATTTAATCTGTTATTTTAAGATCCAACGATCCATACTCTTTTGGTCGACGACCGTCGTAGTAAAAAAAACTTATAACACCCCCTCACGCTTGTTCACGAACAGCCTCTAGCCGAGCCGAACTCGATCCAAACTCGAGCTGTTCGCGAACAATTAATTTGGTTGGAGATCTTAGTAGATCACTACTATTTTAACTAGTACTAGTAACTAGTGCTTTGTCACGGATTTTTGTTTTTATTTTTTAAAAAATATTTCTCGACGATCCAACCATACGGATGTCAAGATGTATCTAATTTAATGATATTCCAAAATTTTCAAAAATTAAAAAATTAATTTAGTTGGAGATCTTAGTAGATCACCACTATTCTAACTAGTAATAGTAACTAGTGCTTTGTCGCGGATTGTTGTTTCTATTTTTTAAAAAATATATCTCGATGATCCAACCATACGGATGTCAAGATGTATCTAATTTAGTGGTATTCCCAAATTTTTAAAAAATTAAAAATTAATATGTTAAGTAACGAGTCGAACACATATAATTGTATATTATATATTCTTACAAAAATATTTTTAGTATATAAATTTAAGTATATTTCTGGTTATTTTTGTCAAAATCGACCCAGTCAAACAAGTCCAATCCAACTCCAATTTAGTTGGCCCAGCCCGGTATCAATACCAAGTCCATATAATTATAAAACCCTAAAATCTTAGCCATCTATAAGATGGATAAATCCTAGCCCTCTATTTTAGAAAATATATGTACATAATTATATGTGCTTTCAGTACTATGTACGCAGCCCCTTTCCAAACCTAAAATCTCTCTCAACTCTCTCTCGCCGCTTCTCTTGATTCTTGATGAAAAACCCTAATTCTATGAATCTCCTCGGTGAATACACACTAAATTCAGTCTATGTATCTAAAGTTGTATGCGGATGTGGCAGGTAAGAAGTAGCTATGCCTATGGCTGCCTCCAAAGAGAATAGTTCCTTGTTCCCAAATCAGATTCAAGTTGTTGATCCATTCACTATACTTGGACTGGAACCTGGAGCTTCAGATATGAAAATAATTAAGAGGAGATTCGCTTTTGTATACCATCCTCGTAAAAATCCAGATCCAGGTTGAAGGTGTTTTAATTTTTAATTATTTGTTTACTTTTGTTTCATTTCTGAATTTCTTTTATCTGTAGAAAAATCAACCATATGGTTGATGGCTTGTGCGTAATGAAACTTGTTTAACCATTCAACTTTTTCTGCATTGCTCTCAGCCTTTAACACATCAACACTATAGGCTGCATAATAAATGTAAAACTCATTATCAAGTAGTAATTTGGAAATAGAAATGCATCTAGACCTAAACCGTATTGCTCTATTACAATAGATATCAGCATACCTTTTAACATGGTCTTATATATTTATATGCAACCTTGTTAGTTATCTTGAAAACAAGATTAGGTTTACCAGCATCTTGTATACTTTTGAATTAAAAACTGAAATTACACCTCCAGAGTAATGACTCCACCGAGTAATGTTCTAATTAAAGTTTCAACTATCAAGGGGACTTTACTTGGCCAAACTGGAGAATATAGCCGTTATTCTATTGGTAAATTATACATGATGCCATGTTTGTATGTGTGAATATTTTAATATTCAATGTTATTTGTGGTATATTTACAGTAGTACAAAATACATGCTTGTAAATGAGTGTGTATTATTAATTTATTAAAATATCTCTGGTTTTATTTTTGGTTTTAAGTATGTAATGTAGGATGGGGAGGAGACAAAATTTCAATGGGTTCGGTAAGAATCAGAGGTGATGAAGATTGAAGAAGAAGAGGGGGTTTCTTTACAGTGCTGAAAACTTGTGGGAGAGCCGGAGAGGGAATTGGGAAGTAATCAGCTTTTTTGGCAGAGCAGAGATGCTTGAGAAATTGTACTTATTTTCTATTAATTTATTGTATCTTATTAACGTATGAAGTTGATTTTGAATTTTGATTATCTGGGTATGCTGGTTTATTTTCTTTTGGGTTACTCGTCCTGGAGCAAAAAAGTTATTATTAAATTAAAATTGTCTTATTAAAACAATTAGAATAAATGATGGTTCTAGTTTCATTAATTTGAAGAATGTTGAGTATTGAACACGGTAAAAGAATAAAGAGGGGGGGTGAATGGATTCTTGAACTTTTCTTTTGAGTCTATGTAGCAAATACGTGTTTGTGTGTGTGCAGAAGTGAAGGTGCGGATAAAGAATCAACACAAGACACAATATCACTTTAATCTAATGTATTATTAGATAAAGGTTTCTACAATCTGTGAATACAAATGATAGTATTCTCAGCTTCGTTTTTCTCAGAGAGATATAGCTTACAGTGTATGAAAAACTTGACTCACTTAGTTAGTTTCTAAGGAAGCGAGGCTGTATTCTTATAGAACATGGATACAACCTACTTACTGCAAATAAGGTAGCTAAAACAAATTACTTTTTAGTCTGTCTATCCTTTTTGAGTAAGTGTCCAAACAGTTACAGATTTTACTTCGCAAAGTCTGTTTAGATCCACTTCTTTAGCTCCTTGTCTCTTCTATATCTCTCCAAGCTTCCTTGTAGGCTTTCCAGAGCACGTTACAGATTGTGGTCCATAAAGTGCATTGGCTTGTTGTAGGATTCTGACTTGTACAATTTCTTCAGTATTTTGTCTCCAAGAATGTATTCGAGAAGTGACTAAGTAAGTGATTCGAGAACTAGAATTGACTTGATCGATAACTCTGAGTTCTCGAACACTGTTATACTGACATATCGAATCACTTCTCGAATAGCTCTTTTCTTCAGGATTCCTTGAGATGTCGAATAGAACATTTGACTTGTCGAATCCTTGAGATGTCGAATAGCTTTCTGAGTCCTTGAGATATCGAATGGTACTTTGACTTGTTGACTCCTTGAGTTCTCGAATAGAGTAATAGACATATCGAATCCCTGAGATATCGAATGAGATATCGAACAGTGTATTCAGAGATATCGAATAGTGTCTTGAGATATCGAATCCCTGACTTCTCGAATGCTGGACTTCTCGAATAGACAAATATACTTCTCGAATTGGTACTTAGGCAAATTTCTTCAAATCCCAACTGTGATTATTTGACAGTTTTTATCTTCTAGCTTGAGGCATGAACCTTGGAACTTCTTTCAAGCATTATTCTAGACTCTATAAGTACAGTTACACAACTAGGATTTGATGCCTACTTCAAGTACAATACAAACAGAAACTCTACAACTAGAGGTTCCCTCAGTTAAGAGGTCATGTAAGTAATGCAAAGCATTACAAACAATTAGGCTTGTTATTAGATGTATACATGCATGCCTCTGTGACTAACAATCTCCCCCAAATTGTGAGTAAGACCCTTAGTCACAATTTCATGTCTGATAACAAGCCTAACATACATAAAGATAAAACTTTAAAAGTACAGGTATGTAAATTGATTGAGCACATGAATGAAGTTACAAGATAAATAATCTTACAGTATGATGAAATACTAACCATTCTCATTTGATTCCATCTCCATTGCCTTGGCCTGTAAATCATCATATGCTTTTTGTTTTCTTTCTTTCTCACTCCTTGCATTCTCATCCATAGCTCTTATGATTTCTGCCATAGCATCCAGTTCTTCAAGTAGAATAGAGTCTTTGAAATCTTCAAGTACTGGCTTTAGAATGTTGGCAGGATAGTGACTAAGTAGATTCATTCTGATATTGACATTGTCTCCATTTCTCCTCCTATACTTCACCATATAGAGATCAAACTGAACTCTACACAATCCCTTGGCCCTTAGCTTATCTGCTTCAATCTCCAATCTATCAAGTTCTTTCTCTCTTTCTAACCATTTTTCAAGGCACCCCTTCCTTATTGCTTCACCATGATCTCTTTTCATCTTTACAAAAGCAGCTAGCTCCAGTTTCCAAACCCTTTCCACTTTGTCATTAGCATCCAATAGTGCAATCATCCTTTCTATGTCATCCAACTTGGCATACCTTTGACACTGCCCTTGTCTGAATTTCTCCTCTCTTCCATCAATATATTTGACTTCTAGGCAATCATCAACAATGGTAACATGGTAGATTCTCTGAGCTCTTAGGAATTGCAGTTGGTCTATATCAAAGTCTTCATCAAGTGGTTGGAGTTTCAATCCTGGAATGATTGTTAGGGCCCTTGACCTGGATGGCTTTACTCTCCTAGCAGCATGCTTGAGTTTAAACTTTTTCACTCAATTGTTTGGCAGAAACTTCTGACCTTTGTTGGCTGACCATAGTGGTGTTCCATTAGCAGTTTGCTTTTTGAAACATACATATGATTTCTTGACTTGAATCCCCTTCTCTTCCTGAGGTAGTAAAACACTTGCAGAGGCCAGAGATGTAGACTTTGATGAATCATTACTAGTGACATCCACCCTAGACATTGAGCCTTGTGTTGTGGTAGGAGTGTCATTAGTAATGTTCATGGCTTGCTGTTTTCCACTCCTCTTTTCATAGACCTTTCCTCCACCCTTGTCATCATCATTCTTTCTACCTTTATCATCCCTCTTCTTCTTGACATCACTGTCCTTATGTCTCCCTTGATCTCCACCCCTACTTCCACTTTTATCATGATCATCCTTGTCTTGATTTGACTTTCCACCTTGAGCAATAGGTTTGATGTCTGACTGAGAGTTGATAAACTTCACCAGAATGTCAAGAGCCTCCTTTTCAGATTTAGATTTTCCACTCCTTGAATGTAGAACCCCAGCCAGAAACTTTATGGTGGACATGTTGTTTGCTTTTAGATGTTGGCTAAATCTGAATGCAACAATGTCTTGACCCTTTTCATATAGAATACAATGAGGCTGAGGAATCACTTGAGGCAGTTGAGATTTCATGCACTTGGTGAGAATCTCCTTGAGCATATCATTGTCTGGTGAGTTATTCCTTTCTATCTTCTTGATGATTGTTCCAAGTTCAGAGCTAGATAAAATTTGAAAGGCTTCAATGTAGATGAGAAAAAGGTTCTTGGCAGTGTGAACTAAGACTTCTCTTTCATTAGAAAGAATGATGGCATGGGGATTGGTTTGCACAATTTCTCTTCTCATTACAGTGACTAGAAACACATCTTACACAAGAAGCTTGATGTAGTCAAAGTAGTGGAAGTTGGCTCTTTTCCTTAACTCTTGTAGATGCTTCAGAAAGGCTATGTCATGGTATAGTCTGGAGTTTGCAGTTTCTTGACATACTCTTTGAGTAAGCACATTTTTGAATTCTGAAGGTTCAGCTTGAAGGGATTGTTTAGCAATGTCAGGGATGTCAAATTCATATTCTTCCTTGGCAACTTCATCTACAGCCACTTTCTTCAGCTTGTCATCCTTGAATTCTGGCTTAGGTTTCTCAGACAGAGATGGGGGCTCATCAACCTTTGTTTTACCTTTTCCTGGCACATTGGTTATAGATTTTGAGGCTCTTTGATGACCACCCTCATTTATCTGTATGCCTTTCTCCTTAGGTTTCTCCCCCTTAGTCTGAGGCTCCCCCTTAGATTTTGAGTTCCTTGATGTCCTCTTCTCCCCCTTAGGCTTGTTGTCAGGCACAGAGGCTGTAGTAGGAGCCTTTGGAGTTGAAGATTCCTCAAGTAGAGGGAGGCCCATATGCTTCATCATAGCAGTCATCATCTGTTGTTGAGTGAGAAGAACATTAGCATGAGCAGTTGCTTGAGTGTTCAACTTTTCATTCAGCAGATGGACAGATTCTTTTAGCTCAGCATTGAAGGCTTGTAGTTCAGACACTTCCTTTTCCAACTTCTCCATTAAGTGATTGAGGTGTTCAGCTCGGAAAGATGAGAGTGATTGTTTCTGGAGCCTTTCCACTTTATATTTACTCATGTTGTGCACAGGTACCTCAGAAATGACCTTATCTCCATATTGATTCTGCCACATAACTTTCAGAAGGGCATTGGCATCCTGAGTTTGATTGGAGAGAGTGGCCATTTCACTTGTGAGCTTTGAGAGACTATCCTTCAAGGAGGGTAGCTCATGATCCACAGAGGTGCAGGTCTTTTTGCATTCTCTTATCTCTCTGAGTGTGGATGCTAGAGGAGGGAAGTCTTTGATGAATTTACCTTTGAGTTCACTCACTTCTTTGGATGTATCTCTGCAGATATTGGCTAGTTCATTTTTCATCCCTTTCCCAAGATAGTGAAGGGCCTTTAGACTTCCCTTGTGGACCTCATTCATGGCTTCACAGAGTTCAGTAGGTGAGAGAGTTCTAGCATTTGAGCCAAGAGCAGTCACATATTCTTCTCTCAAGTATTGCAGAGCCTCAGCCATGGTGCAATCCTTTGTAGTGCTCATCCATGCATCTACATTCCCATCTTTCTCAGCCTCATCTGCTATCTTTTCTTGTTGTTTTTCAACATCTTCTTTGTGACAGAGCAAGATGGCTTCATAGTCAGCATTTGGTAGATTGGCTGTGAGGAGATGTTGAGCTATTTTAGAGATCTCATCAAGCTGTTCCACATTTAAGCAGTGAAGTGCTTCATCCGTCAATAGTGGTGGAACAGTGGATGATCCCAAGACACTGTCATGTTACACAGGTCTCAGCCATTCTGACAGGGTGGCCTGAGCCAAGTTAGAGCTAGAGCTAGGCAAGCTAGACTCCTCAGTTACAGATGTAACTTCTGCAACCGGATGGAAAGACTCTACTACTGGTGTCTCCACAGAAGTGGGATGAGTTACACCAGCAGTTGACACAGCCACAGAGTCTCTAGTTAAAACTAGTGGAACCTCTTTGTTTGTGATGGTGTCATTAGGAGATGCCCCAGCATGCATTCCCTCACCATCTAAATGTGGGTCCTGGGTGGTGAGCAAAGTGTCATGCACTATGTCACTTGAAATCATTGGCTCATCAAAAGAAAGGAATTCTTGATGATCAATGCCTTGCATCTCAGTTGCCTGAGTTGCAGGCTCCAAAGAAATATTTGTGAAAGATTCTGGAAGGGAAGTGTGTTGTAGAGTAGATTTTGCAACTCCCCCTGAGAAATAGAGGGAGTTTCAAGTGTGATGTGCTCTCCACTCAGTGTTGTGCCAGCCTTATCACTCCCATGTGCTGACTCAGTACAAGAAGGTGCATTGGGGAGGATGCTTGATTCTATAGGTGCACCCTGTTGAGAGGATACACCTAGTGAGCTGTGTGCCCCTGATTTTACAACTTCAGCCATTTGTGTGACTGAAGAGGTGGCCTGAGTTTTCTTCTTCTTTTGCCTTAGTAAGGGTGACTTAGGTTCCTCACTCCCTATACCTAATTCCACAGCCAATGCTGCTTCAGATAATATATTTAATGGTGCAAACATTACTTCCTTTCTCTTCTTTTTACTGACATCACCCTTTTGAGAGGATGATGCAGTTGGCTCAGTGTGTGGTAGAGTGTTTGGTTGAGAGGGTTGGTGAGCAAGCCCTGGGTTAGCATTTTGTTCTACTTGTTTGAGCTGTGCTAACTGAGATTTTGCATCAAATGTTGGCATGTTGTGGGGGTAAGTTCTAAACAAACTCTCCATATGGGGATTTATGTTAAGTCTTACATCCACATCATTCCTAGTCTCCAAATTACCAAAAATGAGTTTGGTCATGGATCTAGGATAGCCTATTCTATTTTTATCTATCCCAGGAAATTCAATCAATTGAGCATTTTTAAAATTAAGTACAGATTGAATAAAGCGAGGGAAGAAAATATCAGTACCTCTCTTGGTTGTGTTCTTACCAAGTCTCCCATATAGTTCCTGTAGGATGATTTGGCCAACATCTATCTTCTTTCCATAGGCCAATGCATAGCCAATTTGCTGCACAGGTGCACTGATTTGATCAAAGCTTGATTTCCTGGCAGTGAAGACTTGAAGAAGAGTTGCAAACATATAGCTCCACTCCTTTCTCAGATTCTTTCTGTTTAGCTTTCCAAGATTGATCCCATCTGATTAGTTGATGAACTCAAAGAATTCCTCTAACTCTGCATTCGTGGCCAGTCTATCAAATGACTCTTGTTGTAGGCCCAGTGCTTGATTCATGTCTGCAGTAGTGATAGTGATTTCCTGATCCTGAATCTTGCAGTAGATGACATATGAAGTGATTGCGTTTTCCAGGGCTACAACCTCCACAGTAGCAGAGCCCCAAAACTGTTCCAAGATATCTAGATATAGAGTTGGGTTGGCAGAGAGTGCATCCTTGATGTATGACTCAGCCATCCATTTCACAAAGCACTTTAAATTGGCGTTGGGTGCTTCCACATCACTAGTTAGGGCAATGAAATTGGTGTTGAACTTTACTGTTTCCATTTGTATGGAGGAGAAGAAAGAAATTGAAGGTTGAAGAAGAAATTTGGCTTTTCGCAGTTAGGGTTTCAGAGGTTTAGAGAGTGTAGATGCTTGAGAAATCGAATGAAATGAATCGAATAGATGTAGAATTGTATAAGTATGAAGTACTTGAATTGTCGATTAGAAGTATGTTTTGTATCGACAAGTCAGGCATTCGAGAAGTAGAAAACAACTATTCGAGAAGTCAAGAAAGGCTTAATCGATAACTCAAGCAGATAGTAACTCACAGCTGGCAGTTATCTAACTCAGAAATAATTCTAAATTAAATAAAATGTGTTTTTATGAGTGAATTAAACTTTTAGACAAAAATCCAAAATCGGTTAAAATTCAGCGAGAATTCAGTCTTTTCAAATGATTCGAGAACTCAAATATAGTGTTCGAGAACTCAGTCATTCGAGAACTCAGTTACCATATTCGAGAAGTCAAGAATACCTCTATTCGATATCTCCGAAAGGCTCTATTCGAGACTCTAATGAGACTTGTTGGAGATGTCAAATAGTGAATCATTCGAGAAGTTTGACTTATCGAACTATACCCATCACTCATAAAAATTGATGTTCACTATCTTTTAAAATTTACCAGCCATATTCATTGAAGAATATTCTAGCAAATTAAATAGTGATTTTCTCAAAATTTCATAGAAATTTCAAGTTAGCAAAAATATGATTTTCTAACATATGCAACAGATTTGAAATATTTATAAATTATATTTCAGCCAACATTTACTCCAAAAATATTGAAAATTTAGATAAAGTAAGTGTTTACTGCTGCAACAATCTAGATGATATATTCACTTAGCCAGAATCTGAAGAATTCAGCATTCCAATCTCACTAACCAACCTTGTGAAGGTGGCTTCATCTAGTGGCTTAGTGAATATGTCAGCTAGTTGTTTATCTGTAGAGACATAATGCAACTCAATGGTTCCATTAGTTGCATGTTCTCTAATGAAATGATATCTGATGTCAATGTGCTTTGTCCTAAAATGATTGACAGGATTGGCAACTATAGAGATTGCACTTGTGTTGTCACACATGATTGGAATTCTTTCCAACACAAGTCCATAATCTCTAAGTTGATTTCTAATCCAAAGCACTTGAGCACAACAACTTCCAGCAGCTATGTATTCAGCCTCAGCTGTAGAAGTTGACACAGATTGTTGCTTCTTGCTATACCAAGATACTAACCTTTGTCCAAGAAACTGGCAGCTACCTGAGGTGCTTTTACTATCCACTCTGCATCCAGCATAATCAGCATCAGAATAACCAATCAGATTAAACCCTGTGTCCTTAGGATACCATAAACCCAAGTTTGGAGTGCCCTTCAGATATCTAAAGATCCTTTTTATTGCAATCAAATGTGATTCCTTTGGATTTGATTGAAATCTAGCACATAAACATGTAGCAAACATGATGTCTGGCCAACTTGCAGTGAGGTAGAGCAGAGAACCAACCATGCCTCTGTAGACTGAGATATCTACTTTCTTGCCTTTAGCATCTTCATCCAATTTAGTTGCAGTGGCCATGGGTGTCTTTGCAGGTGAGCAATCTTCCAAGTCAAACTTCTTCAATAGATCCTTGATGTACTTGGTCTGACTGATAAAGATACCATCCTTCCTTTGACTGACTTGCAACCCAAGAAAGAATGTCAACTCTCCCATCATACTCATCTCATATCTGCTCTGTATGAGTTTGGAGAATTTCTCACACAGCTTCTCATTTGTAGAGCCAAAAATGATATCATCCACATAAATTTGAACTAGGATAATATCATCACCATGCTTCTTGTAGAACAGTGTCTTGTCCAATGTGCCTCTAGAGAATTGATTTTCAAGAAGAAATTGTGATAAGGTATCATACCATGCTCTTGGAGCCTTCTTAAGTCCATACAATGCCTTAAGCAATCTGTAGACAAATTCTGGGAAATGTGGATCCTCAAAGCCAGGTGGTTGTTGCACATAAACCTCTTCTTCCAACTCTCCATTTAGAAATGCACTCTTGACATCCATTTGATAAACTTTAAAGTTTGAATGAGCAGCAAATGCCAAGAATATTCTGATGGCTTCCAATCTAGCAACAGGGGCAAATGTCTCATCATAATCAATGCCTTCCTGTTGAGAGTATCCTTTTTCAACCAGCCTTGTTTTGTTTCTTACTATTACACCTAGGGGTGAGCAAAAAACCGAATTGAAACCGAAACCGAACCGAAATCGGCCAAAACTGAACCGAAAAAACCGAAACCGAACCGGCGGTTGCGGTTTTTGATTTTTAAAAACCGAGACTTTCGGTTCCGGTTCTGGTTTTAGGTTAAAACCGAACCGACTAAAACCGAACCGAACCGTTTATTAAAATAAATAAATATGGTACAAGGAGGCTTATAACTAATCATGAAATGCAGCCTTATAACTGATACTGCATGTTTACTGAAGTATAATTATATTTAGAGACTAAATTTTCTAAACGTTGCTGCAAAGCATAATAGTTATGTTGACTATATATTTAATGCCTTTACTGCAATATGGTACAACAGACCTTTGTTCCAGATGAGTACCCCTTTTAGTGAGGGGCACTCATGTGGATAATATATTGTAAGAACTGTTCGGTTCAGTGAACTAGTGATAGATTCTCAATTCTCTGGATCACTGGCAGTGAACAAGTGTTTCAGATAAATTTATTTTCAGGGTTGGAAGTTGTTTTACTCGATGGTATTGCAATGTGTAATTAATTTCACCAACACATATAGCACGATATTTAGGATCTGGTTTGCAGGACCTCCTGTCTCCCAAATACTGAAAGGGGACCGGACAGCAATCGTGTATCGCCCATGTAATGAGTTACATTTTTTTTCTGTAATCCCTTCTAAAACTTATTTAGAAGTGTACAACTTGTAAGTTCCAGATAACTAGCTTAAGAATTTATCAATTAGATAGTAAACTAGGAATGAACCATAAAAACCTAACCCCCAAGAAATATCACAATGTTATAAATTTCACCAGTAACTAAAACATGTGGCGCATGTTTACATATTTTCATCCGGTTTTAAAACCGAAACCGAACCGCTACAAACCGAACCGGGGTTTTTGAAACCGAAACCGAACCCGAACCGATGGTTGTGGTTTTCGATTTTAGAAACCGGGGATGTATGGTCCCGGTTCCGGTTTTACCCTAAAACCGGACCGAACCGACCCATTCTCTACCCTAATTACACCATCTTCGTCCATCTTATTCTTCAGAACCCATTTTGTTCCAACAATGGTTCTATTCTTGGGTATAGGCACAAGTTCCCATACTTTGTTCCTTTCAAATTGATTCAGCTCCTCTTGCATAGCAATAATCCAATCTGGATCCAACAGTGCATCATCAAGTTTCTTAGGCTCAACTTGTGATAGAAAACATCCATAGAGGCACTCATTTTGAGTTGCTCTCCTAGTCCTTACTCCTGCATTAGGATCTCCAATTATTTGCTCTGCAGTGTGTGATCTATCCCATTTCCTTGAGTGTTCAGCCTGACTTCTCATTCTTGATGTTGCTTCATCATCCACATCATGGTCATTCTCATTTCCACCCCCTGTGAAGTTGCCATTACTCACAGGTGTGTCTTGAATGCTTGTTTCTCCACTATTGATTGGCACAAATTCTTCTCTTGTATCATCATTCACTTGAGTTTGTTGAACTTGAGTTTCAACTCCAGTTTCAATCTCTTCATCAGAATCATCTAGATTATCAAACCTTAATGGATCTTTATCTTCATCATTGGCTTCTTCTAGTCCAGGTAGTTTGCTGTCATCAAATGTCACATCTGTACTCTCCATGACTTTCTTTTGGCTGATGACATAGACTTTGTATGCAATTCTTTCCATAGAGTAGCCAAGAAAAATTCCTTCAAATGCCTTTGCATCAAACTTACCAACATATTCAGAATTGTCCTTTAATACAAAGTATTTGCTTCCAAAAGTATGAACATACTTTAGAGTAGGCTTCTTTCCAGTCATCAAATTATAAGGTGTCTTTCCAGTGTTTTTGTTGATGAGAGTTCTGTTCTGGATATAGCATGCAGTGCTTACAGCCTCAGCCTAAAAACATGTAGGCATCTTTGCATCAAGTAACATTGTCCTAGCATCCTCAATTAGAGTTCTATTCTTTCTCTCAACAACTCCATTTTGTTGTGGAGTCCTTGGAGCTGAGAATTGTTGAGAAATGCCATTCTCTTTACAGAATACTTCAAGTATGGCATTTCTGAACTCTGTTCCATTGTCACTTCTTAATGCAGTCATACTTGCATTGTTGGCCTTTGCTTCCTTGTCAACTTTCTTTATGTGCTCAATGATTACTTGTGGAGCCTCATCTTTTGATGCCAGAAATTCCACCCATGTATACCTTGTAAAGTCATCAACCATCACCAAGGCATACTTCTTTCTTCCTAGTGACATAATATTGACAGGCCCAAACAAATCCATGTGAATGAGTTGTAGAGGCTTGGTTATTGATGTCATTGTCTTTGACTTGTGGCTTGATCTTTTCATTTTTCCTTTTTGACAAGCCTCACACACTCCTTCTTGACAGAATTCAAGTGTGGGCATGCCTCTCACTAACTCTCTTTTGATTAGAGAATTAATGGCTTTGAAGTTCAGGTGTGATAGTTTCTTGTGCCACAGCCAACAATCTTCATTTGATGCTTTTGAGTAAAAGCAACAAATTTTGCCCTTGTTTGCAGAGTCCATATTGGCTACAAATAAGCTTCCCTTTCTTACTCTAGATAGAGCAAAATCACCAGTCTTCTTGTGGGTGATCAAACATTCATCTTTGTTAAAATCCACCTTGAATCCCCTATCAGTAAACTGACCAACACTTAGCAGATTATGCTTGAGCCCCTTGACTAGTGCTACATCTTCAATGATGACATTACCAACTTTCAACTTGCCATATCCCAATGTGTTACCCATGCTGTCATCTCCAAAAGCAACCATTGGGCCAGCCTTTTCCTCATACTGTGATAGCAGGGCCATGTCACCAGTCATATGATTTGAGCATCCACTATCCAAAATCCACATGACCTTCTTTTCACTTTCTTTGCCCTGAGAGTTTGATGAAGATGTGTCTTCCTCGGAATTGGCCATCAAGGCATAGTTGTAAAACTCTTGCTCTTCTCCATCACTATCAGAATCATCCCAACACTTCCCTTCAGCTATGTAGGCATTACCTTGTGTCTGCTTTCTCAAAAGGGCCTCATACTTAGCTTCAAGTTCCAGAAACTCTTTATCCTTCTTTTTAGGCTTCTTGCATTCACTGGCAAAATGCCCTAGGTCATTGCATCTATAACACCTCACAGATGACCTATCCACATAGCTGGTTTTGAATT
This sequence comes from Kitagawia praeruptora, assembly GCA_037693485.1. NCBI lineage: Eukaryota > Viridiplantae > Streptophyta > Magnoliopsida > Apiales > Apiaceae > Kitagawia > Kitagawia praeruptora. The sequence goes on from CM075344.1 coordinate 39,863,244, forward strand.
TATTTCTGTTTGGTTTCACAGGTGCCTTGTTCTTGTTGACTGAATGGTTTTGAGTTTTGGGTTTGAAGGGTTGATTTCTTTTAAATCTGATGTTTGGAAATTTTCTGGCCATGAAAGCATATGATGTATTTTCCATCCCATCTAGTTCTTCAAGAGTGTAAAACTCTTCTTCCTCCTTTTCCTTAACAGGTTCACTTACCTCAGCTTTAGTTTCTTCATCATCTGCTACTTCCTCTATCCTTAGCTGGCTTGTAGATGTTTCTAGGTCTTGAATCGATTTGTTGACAATCAAGGCACATGATGTGTTTATCATTCTACCTTGGTTGGCTTGGATAGCCCTTTTCTGAAGCAACTCAAGCTCATGAGTCTTTAAGACTCCATAGAGCACATCATAGGTGACTTTGTTCAAATCTCTTTCCCTTAGAGAAATGACTCTTTGCTCTAGATGATTTGGTGAGGATAGCAGAAATTTCATATTCAACTCCTTGGTGCTGTAAACCTTGCCATTCATCTGCAACTCAGTGACTAGCTTGTGAAACCTTTCAAACATCTCAGTAATGCTTTCCTTGGGATGTGCCATGAAAGCTTCATACTGTGTGACCAATATCTGTTTCTTGTTTTCCTTAACCTCATCAGTTCCTTCACACAACACCTCAATGTGATCCCACATTTCTTTGGCAGATGTACATGATGCAATGTTTGCAAACATTGACATGTCCATGGAATCAATGATAAGCAACATGAGGTGGTTGTCAAGAGCAACCTTCTCCCTTTCTGATTCTGTCCATTTTGATGGATCCTTGGCCTCATAAGATCTTGGGATAGTTGTGGTTCCAACAGTCTTCTCTGGTATCTCTTGTTGTGGAACAAAAGGACCATTCTTGAGAATCTCAGGATACAAAGGATGAGAGGCTTTGATGAACAACATCATCTTTATCTTCCAGAGGTTGAAGTTTTCTTTGTTAAACTTAGGGACCTTCACCGTTCCTGTAGTCTTTGGTGTATTCGAACTCATGATCGTTTTTCTATTTTTGAATAAACAGCCCGCTCTGATACCACTTGTTGAGTATTGAACACGGTAAAAGAATACAGAGGGGGGTGAATGGATTCTTGAACTTTTCTTTTGAGTCTATGTAGCAAATACGTGTTTGTATGTGTGCAGAAGTGAAGGTGCGGATAAAGAATCAACACAAGACACAATATCACTTTAATCTAATGTATTATTAGATAAAGGTTGCTACAATCTGTGAATACAAATGATAGTATTCCCAGCTTCGTTTTTCTCAGAGAGATATAGCTTACAGTGTATGAAAAACTTGACTCACTTAGTTTCTAAGGAAGCGAGGCTGTATTCTTATAGAACATGGATACAACCTACTTACTGCAAATAAGGTAGCTAAAACAAATTACTTTTTAGTTTGTCTATCCTTTTTGAGTAAGTGTCCAAACAGTTACAGATTTGACTTCGCAAAGTCTGTTTAGATCCACTTCTTTAGCTCTTTGTCTCTTCTATATCTCTCCAAGCTTCCTTGTAGGCTTTCCAGAGCACGTTACAGATTGTGGTCCATAAAGTGCATTGGCTTGTTGTAGGATTTTGACTTGTACAATTTCTTCAGTATTTTGTCACCAAGAATGTATTCGAGAAGTGACTAAGTAAGTGATTCGAGAACTAGAATTGACTTGATCGATAACTCTGAGTTCTCGAACACTGTTATATTGACATATCGAATCACTTCTCGAATAGCTCTTTTCTTCAGGATTCCTTGAGATGTCGAATAGAACATTTGACTTGTCGAATCCTTGAGATGTCGAATAGCTTTCTGAGTCCTTGAGATAACGAATGGTACTTTGACTTGTTGACTCCTTGAGTTCTCGAATATAGTAATAGACATATCGAATCCCTGAGATATCGAATGAGATATCGAACAATGTATTCAGAGATATCGAATAGTGTCTTGAGATATCGAATCCCTGACTTTTCGAATGCTGGACTTCTCGAATAGACAAATATACTTCTCGAATTGGTACTTAGGCAAATTTCTTCATTTCTTCAAATCCCAACTGTGATTATTTGACAGTCTTTATCTTCTTGCTTGAGGCATGAACCTTGGAACTTCTTTCAAGCATTATTCTAGACTCTATAAGTACAGTTACACAACTAGGATTTGATGTCTACTTCAAGTACAATACAAACAGAAACTCTATAACTAGAGGTTCCCTCAGTTAAGAGGTCATGTAAGTAATGCAAAACATTATAAACAATTAGGCTTGTTATTAGATGTATACAGGCATGCCTCTGTGACTAACAAAAAATTTATCACTTTAATTTGTTTTTTTTCCTGGTAATAGCAAATTTTATAAAAAAAATTCAAATTTTTGGAAATGAATTCGGATCCGGATATTGTCCGTATCCGAATATTATCCGCCGGATTCGGATACGGATTCGGATACGATTTCGGACTCCCGGATTCGGATTCGGATATAGCTGTATCCGGATCCGAAATATCCGTTTGACAGCCCTAGCGCGTGGAACAGCCATGTGGGCGCAGCTAGCATGCGTAAGGGCGAAGCCAGCGCGGAGAAATTCTGCCAAATTTTCGGATTTTTGTTTTGGCCATATTTTGAGTTCTACAAGTTCGTTTTGGGAGATCTTACAGTCCATGCGAAGCGAACGAGATTCTCTATCATTCTAAAGTGGTCCAGATGTCCAAATACAACTTGAATGGTCCAGAAATACTGAAGAAAAGTCAGCTATGAATTTTCTTTTAAAAAAGAATCAGCTTAGGAAACGTATTCTATTTTAATTCTGATTTGGTAGTTTCCTTGCTGGGCCAGATTTCTAGAGCCTATTTAAACACATCATACCATTGTAATTTGTATCACCATTACATATCAATTACTCTAGTTTATTTTTGTATCTTTTCATACTTTGTTTTTATCATGGTTTCATCAGATCTCATGATGACGAGCGGTTCGATTATGAACTAATCGTTGTCATGGGATTCTAACGGAGTTATCTATGTACCTTAGTAGTTTGATTGCTTTAAAGATTTATGTGTGGTGAATTCTTGATATCCTCGTAAGGTTATGCTTCATGTGTTTAGATGCATCGCGAACATCTAATTTGTTAATCTCTTGCAAAACGAGAGTGGATCTTGAGATTTAGAACTTGCCATGCTAGCATAGGATAGATTGATGTTTTAACATCATGATTTGTAGCGTAAATAGAGATATTATGATGTCCTATGTGATCTTAATAGACAACTTGTTTTTCAACCGTTATGTTTTCAAATCTTATAGAGATATAGGGTCTAAGCATAATTGGTGTCTATTCATCTTCTATCTCTTTTGTGGATGCATGTTTAGTTTGATATTCGTATACTGAGAGGTAGCGTTTACTTGTTTCGTGTTGTCTGATCAGATATCATAACCATCACATGCATTGATTAAAGGCATCAACTCTAAGCGAAGTATTTAATGAAGTTAGGATCCCATGTTTACTCTTGTAGAAGTAATTCGATTTTAATTTTCATTAGATAATTAATTTTTAGATTGTTTATTTGTTTTATTTAGTTAATTTTAGTTAATTAAAACCCAAATTTGTTAATTGTCTTAGCAGTGAATAATAATCATACATTGTTGCATAGGTACATCTACTGAATTAAAACCTTAACCAGATCTCAATAGGAACGAACTTGACTTATTCATATATTACTGCGTCACTAGGTAAACTCTCAGATTGGGTCAGACTCTGACCCAACCCATCATCAATCACCAGAATTGTTGCTCCTCCCCTGTCACCAAGAATTGTTGGTCCTCCGCTGCCACTACTTTCGGTAAATTGATTCTGGTAACAATCAAAACTCCGTTTTCGTCATCGAATTTGCATTGTAAATCTTGACTCTAAAACAGCCTAATCGTAAAAATCCAAGTCGTTTAGCAAATGACTTGCGCCTTGCCATTTGATCAAAAAAGAAAACTGTGTTAATAACAAGACTGAAATCCTAATATTTGACATATATAGATTATTAATCAAAAAATTTTTTTGGAGTACTAAAGAAATTAGGGTTGAATTCAGAAACATCCATTTTTTTACATCTATACTATATATATCTATATCTATACTATATTATAATAAGTAAAAGGGGATATAATTTGTAATTGGTTATCCCTTTTTTGGTTATCCCCATCTTTGGTTATCCCTCATTTATCATCGTTAGATATAATAATAATAAAAGTTGTTATATGCAGAGGTACAAGGTTCGATTCCTGCCAACAACATATTAATTTATATTTAATACTAAAAATTATTATATACAAAGATGTAAGTTTCGAATTTTTTCAATAACATATTATAATTAATATTTATAATATTACATTATACTATAAATAAATTATAAAATATTAAAAATAACCCGTGCTTTGCACGGACTATAAGCTAATAAGTGTAATTAGGTAATCTCCTTATTTATATTAAAACAATAATGACAAACAATATCGTTCCCATGATAAGCAATCATTTACCTATTATTCGATTTTTTTTTGTGTATATGTTTTTTAATCTGTTAGATAGAATATGTTTTTTAATCTGTTAGATGGCAATTATGCCAATTACATACCTATAATTTGACAAATGTATCAAATATTTCATATGATTAGTTTAAAATATTCATCTATTTTCATTTCTCAAATAAAAAAAACCCACTATATTTGATGGTAATATGGTCAATAATTACACTTCATCTTTTTTTGACAACTTTACTTTAATCTAAAATTACAGTCCATGTACTCAGTTTTGGTATTAAATGACATCATATACGGCATTTTCCATTAAAATTACATAATTTCCCATGTAATTAATTCTATAAAAATTAATTATAGCCGGCATGTATTTCTTTCTGCGACTTTTTCTTCTACGATTTTAGGTGTATAACATTAAATAACTCAACAAATAACTTAGTTTAGAGAAAAAAAACTTATAACATGACACACATTGGTTAATAATATAATAAATTTAAAAATCTCTATAAATTACGGATATCAACATATTTTACTGATTAAAAATCAAGATTTTTTAAAATAGGACATTATAGGATTTAAGTAGTAATTATACACGTTAGAAATTATTTTTTTAAAAATATTTATCAAATTCTTAAGATGTTTAAAAATAAATTTAAAATAACGTTAAATTGATAATATTCATTTATATCATGAAACTAAGTCTGGAACTAGAACATATGTAAATTAAAGTTAATGATAGAAATTATTTAAGTGAATTAAAATTTTACATTAAATCAAAAAAATAAAATATTAATATATAACAACAACAACAACAACAACAATAATAATAGTAATAGTAATAATAATAATAATAATAATAATAATAATAATAATAATAATAATAATATAACCGCATGTGCTTTGCACGAATTTTAGGCTAGTGTAATATATAATTAAATAGAATGTTTATAATTATTACATTTTCCTCAATAGTTCGACTCTCATCTATGACATCTAAAAGAGTTTTAATTTTAATATTATCGTGGGTTAAGAATTTCACTCTCATTATATTTAAATCATATAAAACTCTAAATATAAAAATATACGCATAAATTAATTATGGCTTAAGATTCGAATTTAATCAATAACATATTAAAATTAATAATAAACATAAATTCACAAATTCGTTCTTTCGCAAGATCACAATCAAAAAGAATGAAAACATGAGCAGCCTTATGCAACTCTTCAAAAGAATACTTTTGGGACCTTCATGTTAAAACAGTACCTCTTCGACACACGGGCGTGTATTACAACATATACTTCCCGTAATAACGTGTAGCTGCCTAGCTGGTAGCAACTAACAAATAACTCAAAAACATAAATTCGTTATTATTAATTTTACTAAGTTATAGCACGTGCAAAACATGTGTTACTTTTAAATACTTTTAAAATTTTATGATTAAATAGAATAGATTATAATAATTTATCATGGATATAATTTAATTTTGTAATATTAATTAATAAAATTATTAGTAATAATAGTAGTTATTTAATAAATGATATGTATTGATTAGAACTAATAATATAAAATATTAATGTAAATTTGTTGTTGACGGGATTCGAATCTTGAATCTTTAGAAGAGGGATTTAAATATAGAATATTCCTTATTACTAGATCTAATGACTATCGTCTATTTACTAAATATCTAACGGTTACTATTCTATTAGATGTTGAACCAAACAACCAAATTATAACCCTATTAGCTTATTATATAATAGTATAGATTAATAAATTTTCCTTGCAAAATAAAGTATAATACAATATATATAATTTATTATATTATATTCCTATAGATAATTATATCCTTATATATAATAAGCGTAACGTGGATCTTATCCATACTTTTTGTAATACAGTTTGAAGATCAAATTAGTATTGATCGTTGGATCTTAAAATAGATAAATGAGAACCGTTATATTTAATATTAAAAATCTTATTTGATTGATAATATGATTATATTCAAATAATAAAAAGTAAATTTTGATAATTTAACCAAGCTTAAGTACATATTCAAAATTGAATAGAATTTTCAATATAAAAATTTGTGACTTCGTTTCTCTTAAATTTCCGGATAGTTTCAGTTGGATAATAATTGTTAAACCGTCTTTAAATTAAAGATGATGATTTATTGAGTTTTATGTAGACTATAAAATTATCTAAATAATATTAATAATAAATTGATTCTGTGAAATTTAATAAATAATATTTTTTATTTACTTGTACTCATATATTTTTCTCTAAGTCTTCAAACTAATTTTTTTTTAATTTTTTTAATGAAATATTAAAATTTATATAATAAAAATTAAATTTAATACAAATAAATATTTGTAAATATAAATATTAAAACAATTTATATTTGGTAATATAATTATAAATATTATATAAAAAAATCTGTGCATTGCACGGGTTTTAAGCTAGTAACTTATTAAACGGACCATGGTATATTTATGATATATATATAAAATATTTATGAATAGGGTCTGATTAAAATGAGAATCACTGCCTAAAAGAGAACCGAAGATCCATTAATAATCGTTGGATCGATATTCAATTAATGGTTAAGATTTTTTTTCTCAGAGATAATTAATGTTAGATATTCATAAATCAATGAAAAATGTAACCAAATAATTGTAAGATTTTTTGTAAAATACATAATATTATCTGCATGTTTCTTATGTACGTGTTTTTTACCCACAATATTAATTATACTCGTTCAACATTTGAACTTTGAATGTTATGAAACTAAAACTGAAAGTTAATGTGAAGAACATGTAGTGCAAATACATAAGTTCATACGCAGAACGTACTTATTTCTATTAAATTATATAAGTTCCGCACATGAACTTTGAAAGTTCTACATTGAACGTGTTTGTCTTACTTGTGAATTTGAAAATCCAGAAAGTTCATATGTAGAACATGTACCGCAAATACGTAAGTTCCGCAGAACGTATTTATTTTTATTGAATAAAATAAGTTTCGCATATTAACTTTAAAAATTATACATTTGAACTTCCCTATTTTTTAAATTTGAACTTGAAAATTGATGATATCTAATCTTGATTATTTTTTAAATTTGAACATGTTACCTTCTATCTAATTAAAATACGTTACCTTTTACTTTAAAACTAATCTTTCAATCATTAATATATGCAACTAAATACATAAATTATACAATATCTTTTAATCATTAATATTTCTTTTTTTTTTTTTTTGACAACAATCATTAATATTTCTATCTAATTAAAACATGTTATCTAATTAAAACACGTTACCTTTTTACAATCATTAGTATATATATATATATATATATATATATATATATAAAAATATTACACCATATCTTTCCATCATTAATAAACACCTAAAAACATGAATCATATAAATTTTCAATCGTTAATATTTTTTTTCTAATTAAAACACGTTACCTTTTAATTTAAAATTAATCTTGCAACCATTAATACATATCCAAAAACATCACACCAAATCTTTCAATTATTAATAAAATATATTAAAAATCAGTATAAATTTTTTATAATAAGAAAATATAAGTATAATCCTTAAAAATGAATATATCAAATTATATTATATTAAATTAAAATTTATAAATTATTGGAAATAACGTTTATATAAAAATCTATAGTATATATATCTATACTAATATATTAAAACCGAAAGATTGAAAGTTTGTCGATTTGGTTATCCTAATTATTAAAATAAAATAAATAATAATATTATTAAAGTTAATTAAAATGTTAACATAATTATATTCTGATTAAAAATCTTATTAAAGCTAATTACTAATGTTAACGTAGTTACATTTCGAATAAAATTCCTCCACCCGCATATAACTTCTTCTTGGACTCTTTCTTATACATACTCTTATCCCGATTATTAAAATAAATAATAATATAATTAATGGTAATAACAGATTGCTCTTTTCACATTTACTTTTAGTAGAACATATTATCTTTTATAAACACCTAAAAACATCAATCATATCATATCTTCCAATTATTAATATTACATTTCTAATTAAAACACGTTACCTTTTTCATTTAAAGCTAATCTTAATCTATACTATTATATTAAAGCTGAAACATTGAGAGTTTGTCGATTTTGGTTTTCAATATGGTTATCCTAATTATTAAAATAAATAATAAAATAATATAATTAGTGGTAATTAGTCGATTGCCTAAGATATAAATTCTTATAAACACCTAAAAACATCGATTGAACCATATCTTTCGATCAATAATATTTTTTTCTAATTAAAACACGTTACTTTTTAATTTAAAGGTATTATTAAAATAATTAATTTATACCCAAAATATCACACCATATCTTCTAATCATTATTTTTAGTAATAAATAAGAATCGTTAGATCTAATAATAAGGTATATTATATGATTAAATTAATTTACTAAAAATTCAAGGTTTGAAGACATTTTTAATTTAAAACTTTACAATATAAATTTTAAATCATGCATCTCATTAATTAAATTTATATTAAATTAAAATTAAAAAATATTATAAATAATAATTATATAAAAACATAATTTTAATATTAAATAAAATTTATAACATATCAAAAGAAACTCGCACGGGTTATAACTTATAAGCTAGTATGGGATCCAAGCAGTGTCTCTATGGCGGGCAGGCTGATTCTGTTAAAAGCAACTATAGACAGCATGCCTATGTTCTGGTTCAATCTCTATCGTATCCCAATGACAGTTTTGAATAAGCTGGAACAAACTCGAAGACAGTTTCTTTGGGGGGGATATTGGCAAAGATGGGGTAACTTCGAAAACGCTACACTCTATAGGATGGAACAAGATCTACAAGAGCAAGACAGTTGGGGGATTGGGAATTTCCTCTCTTCAGAATAAGAACCTATCCCTTCTAGCAAAATGGTGGTGGAAATGCTATCGGGATAGATCAAAACTGTGGAACAAAGTCATAGTTCAAAAGTATGGCCACATGATGAATTATGATTTGGCATCCTTATCTTTAAACTCGGCAGCTTCTCCTACAGTTAATAATTTTTTGAGCATCAAGTCAGTGGCAGAAATAGCACCGTTTATGACAAAAATTAACTTTGAATGGATTATTCGAAATGGGGAGTTGGTGTTCTTTTGGGAAGATTGGTGGCATAGTTCGGGCCCAATGATGCTCAGATTTCCAAGCCTTTATAGAATCATGAGATTCAAGCATTCTACAGTCAAGCATTTTGTAGATATGTGGAGAGATGGCTCAACCAATCAGGAATCCTTGTGGTATAGGAATCTTATGAACAGAGATAAAGATTGGGTGGATCAACTCAATTCTATTGTGAACTCTATCAGATTCCAACAAGGAATTGATAATCTTATTTGGAAACCAGGGAAGGGATGTTTCTCAACCAAGCTCTTTAATGAGGTAATTCAAAGGCTACCTGCTTCGGTCTCTTTACAAAATAACATTTGGAATCTAATTTGGAAATCAAAATCCCTCCAAAAATATCAATCTTTCTGTGGAAAACCCAATGGAATGCTCTGCCTACGAATCAGTTTCTTCACTCTAGGATCTCCTCCTTCTCTCCTCTTTGCAATAGGTGTATGAAGGAAGAGGAATCTCTGAATCACCTTTTCTGGAAGTGTGATGTAGCAGTCTGGGCACGGGATTTTGTAGGAAGCTGGTGGAGTATTACAAAATTTCTCTCATCCATAGATCACTTTTCTCTTCGCCATCTACTCTCAGTAATTAGGAGTAATCATGCTGCAAAAATTTGGAGGCCAGTGGTAGCTGCTACTCTATGGACAATATGATTATCCAGAAATGAAACCACCTTCTCCGGTATTAAAATATCTCGAGCATCTTTGGAGCACCTCATCTTCACTAGAATCTGCGAATGGGGGAAAGTATCAAACATGGTTCCATTTGGTAATGATCCTTTGTGGAAAGTTAACCCACATGGGGTAATGGCGCTATACCATGACAGATTAAATATGGATTTCTGGAAATATAAGCACGAGGCTTTTGATATAGTATGTGCGGTTGATGGTGCTTGGGGAAGATCTTCTCTCAACAAATATGGTGGTGGTATAGGAGGCAGCATCAAAAATAAAATTAGAGGCATTATCTACACATTCTCGGGTCCAGTTATAGCAAAATGTAGTTATGAAGCAGAATTATTAGCTATACTACTTGCAGTTCAAGTGCTAAAGAAAAAAGAGTTTGCAAAACTCTCAATCATCATCTGCTCAGATTCCAGTGATGCAATTAATTTTTTTAGAGATAGAGGAGATTGGGATGTAAAGCACCGGTTGAAACTACTCTCAGGTGAATTTCTGGATTTTGATCTCAAGGAATTAGTGTCAAAACTCTGCTTTGTGCAAAGAGAAATAAATCAAAATGCTGATGATCTGGAAAAAAAAGGATTAGATAGGGTTAGTTTATCCTGTTTCTGGGATGCTACCTTTTTCTCTTCTTAATTCAGATAGAATTTCCTTCTGTTGGGATTTCTGTTCTTCCTAATCAAAGGATCCGTATACTTAATTTTGTAAAGTGTATGTGATTTAGTAGAGTCATGTCGTGACTTAAGTTTCCAGTCGTTGTAACCGAGATTCAAGGCTCTGCCTCTTTTATATATTCATGTTTATCAAAAAAAAAACTTCTAATTTTTTTTTTTTTTTTTGACAAAATGCAAGTTCATTCCATTAACTTAAAAAAGTCTAGCCGGGACAAAACCCCCAACTGACAATGCAATCAGGTTGATAAAACAATAAACGAGCTAAATAAATAGCCGCATTGTTTCCAGACTGCTTAACAAACTGAATCCTTAGATTCTTGAAACTAAAAAAAGTTACAATGGTATCCCGATCAATCCTACTAGCATCAGCCCTGAAATCCGTAGTAGCACAATTGACCCTCACATAAATGCGTACTGAAGCCCAATGTTCCAAACCTTCAACTGAAGTTGGGGAAGCATAAATTCCCGAAACCGGAACAAACTTTAATTGTGAAAGGTGAGCTCTTGTGAATTCCACTACCAACTCAAGAATGCTCCAGCTATCTACATGCCGTAAAACAGCTATAGACATGCCAATACCCCAGCTATCTACATGCCAAAAATCAGCTATAGACATGCCGTAAGTAGCATCGATGCAAGCTTTCAAGATTTCCCAAAATGCCAAATAAACCAATTTCAGTGGAAAAAGCAACCAAACAACCAAAAATAAAACACAACTAAACATAAACCCCAAACAATTGGGGACGAAAAACAACCCAAAAAGATGGGTACGGCAAAAGAGATCTCACCCAAAAAGGATTAGATCTCGATTTTATTGAAAATCAAGAACTAGAAAGAGATGGAGGAATCGGAATGGAAGGATGGGAAGGGGAAGGCGGAGGAGATATTAAGAGATCGGAAGAAAAAGAGGGAGAAGGGAGGAGTGAGGCGGAGGGAGGGGGCCGGGGGTGAGAGGCGGGAGGGGGGCGGCGGCTAGGATTAGTACTGAGAGTCGACTCTATTTAGACAATATGTGCTTCTCTATTTTTCTATTAATGAAATGTTAAAAGGAAGAGCGTCATGAGATAGCTCAAGTGGTAAGGGTTTATCTCTTGTCGTCCTAGGTCCTGGGTTCGATTCTGGCTCACCTCGAAATTTGTTAGAACAGCTACTCATTTGTAAGGCATCTATAACCTTTATTAATAAGCGAAACACCCTTTTAACGGTACCACTTTTGGTTTCACCCCTATAATCCTATTTCTATTATAATTCTATGATGTTTTTTAATAAAATAGAAATTCTATTATAATTATAATTCTTTTATTACAACTTTAAATAAAAAAAATAGTTTCATCCCTAGAATCATATTCCCTTACAATTCTATGTTAGTTTTTTAAGAAAATAAAAAAATTGAAATCCTATTATAATTATAATACAATTTTTTATCATAAAAAATTGAAATTCTATTATAATTATAATACAATTTTTTTAATCATAACTTAAAATCAAATACGATCGATTCTTTAAAAGATTTTTCAAGGAACACCCCTTTAACAATATACCACTTTTGGTTCGCACCATATTTGGTTTCACTCCTAAAATCCTATTTTTACTATAATTCTATGTTATTTTTTAATAAAATAGAAATCCTATTGTAATTATAATTTTTTATTACAACTTTAAATAAAAAAATAGTTTCATCTCTAGAACCATATTCACTTACAATTCTATGTTATTTTTTAACGAAAATAATAAAATTGAAATCCTATTATAATTATAATACATGATTTTTATAACAAATTAGAATAAAAAATAAAACGACCAATTCTTCAAAAGATTTTTCAAGCAGAACAACTAGAACATGTTTCTATACACTATTCTAGAACATTCTTCCCTGCGATTGTATGTTATTTTTTTAAAAAAATATAATAAAATCGAAATCTTATTATTATTATAATTCTTATATTGTATTACCAATTTTTATTAAAATTATAATAAAAAAAGTTTACCATCAATTATCCTAAATATTTTTCAATGAAAACAACCGAAACGTGTTTCCATGCACTTCTATTAAATAATCTAAGTTTATAGTTTGTTAATCGTATAAATGTTTTTATGCAAATAACATAGTTCTTTTTATAATTTTTGTAATATAATTTTATAAATATTTAATTAAATAAAAAATAGTAATTATTTAACATAAATATCCGAACTCGTACTTCGCACGGGTTATCATCTAGTATAAGCCAAAATGGTAAAAAAAAAAAAAAAAAGGAGAAAAAAAACAAACCGGCTCGTTCCGTTCATGACTTCGTCTTCATGTCTTGGTAACTTCATTTACACTGTATACAAGGGATGTATATGAGTTCACAGTACAGAGCAAAATAACATTTAAATCATTGGGCCGGTCCAGAGACCTAATTTCGTAATTTGAAGGTGCACCACGCTGCTTGATGATGGACTTATTAGCATAACCACAGCCCGCAGGGGCAATAAATTTCTTCTGGTCCAATCACAATGTTACCTGGGTTGTCCTTATGTACCTCATTTTTTTGGTTTAAACTAGTAAAAGCAAGAAGGTAGTAGTTTCAAAATCTTTTTTTTCATGGTATAATAACTAGGGGGTTAATGTGTAATAAAAGTATTTATCAAATGTATAATAATAATGTAATAAAAACAAAGAGTATTATAAATACATAATATAACTTTAAAAAATATAAGCAACTAATTGGAAATAAGCCTAAGAACAATATTATAATGTTTTTTTACATATACAAGAAAACAATTAATATAGTTAACAATATAACCATATGGTATGAAATAAAATTCAAAAGGGAAAATTATTTCTAAAGTCCCTAAACTATTACCGTTTTTTTTTCTAAGTCCTTGAACTAAAAAAGTGAATTTCTAGGTAATCAAACTTTTGAATTTTTCCCATCGCAGTCCTTCCGTTAGATTTTGACTAACGACCGTTAGTCAATGATTTATTACTATTAGGCATTTCTTATGTAAGTCCCTAAACTATTAGGCATGTCTTATGTAAGTCCCTGAACTATTAGGCATTTCTTATGTAAGTCCCTGAACTGAAAATTTATTTACTTTCATTCTTTTTAGTTTAGAATTTTATTTATTTTCTTTTTTAACTTTGCATATATTTGTGTTCTGAAAAACATTAAAAACTTAATATATATGTACAATGTTTTCATTTTAACTTTGTTTATATTTATATTTTTAGTAATTTTTATAAAGTCGATGTAACAATATAAAAAATTGTTTAATTTATTCCTGATATGTAAATTTTAGATGTATATCACACTTTGGCGAATGAATTTTTTTATATAATTTCAATAAATTAGAATATATAATAAGTTCATGTATTTTTATAGTTTAGTTAACATTACTCATTTTATTAGTTATTGAAAATAGAAAAGGTAACATGTTTTACCTGAGAAGGAAAATTTATTAGTTAATAGTAATAATAAGTAATTAAGTAATAATATATGCAAAGTTAAAAAAGAAAATTAGTAAAATTCTAAACTAACAAGGATGAAAGTAAATAAAAAATAAAAGAGTAATAAATGTGATTTTTAATATAAAATTGAGATTTAAATTTAAATTTTCAGTTCAGGGACTTACATAAGAAATGCCTAATAGTTTAGGGACTTACATAAGAAATGTCTAATAGTAATAAATCATTGACTAACGGCGTTAGTCAAAATCTAACGGAAGGACTACGATGGGAAAAATTCAAAAGTTTGATTACCTAGAAATTCACTTTTTTAGTTCAGGGACTTAGAAAAAAAAATGGTAATAGTTCAAGGACTTTAGAATTAATTTTCCCAATTCAAAAAATATGAAGTAAAAAAATTAAGAGCTTTTTTCATAAATAAATAGGAAAAAGTAATTTTTTTGCACATTTACTTTTGTTAAGAATAGCTATTTGCAATTTTACTAAACTATTTGCAATTTCACTATACTAAGTTTCAAAATTGCAAAAATACTAACCCTAACCCTTCCCCCCTTCCCTCCTCTTTCATAATCAGCCGCCTGTGTACTTTTTTTTTTTTAGGGTGGGATGCTATTTTGGTGGATTTGGGTTGCATGGTCCCGCAGGGGCAACCACTTTTAATGGATCAGCAACTGAATGCAACCCAAATCAGCAACTGAATGCAACTTTTTTTTAGGTGAGATTCTATTTTGGTGGATTTGGGTTGCATGGCCCCGCAGGGGCAACCACTTTCAACTGAATGCAAGCACATTCAACTGAATGCAGCCACATGCAACTAAATTTCTGATTTCAAGTTCCATTTTTCAAATGTCATTTTCGACCTTTTTTTTTGACTATATATATATATATATGTTAAAGTTAAAAAATGAGGTCGAAAATGACAACTGAAAAATGGAACTTGAAATCAGCATCTGAATGCAACAAGTTGAATGTGGTTGCATTTGGTTGAATAATGCCCCTGGCGGGGCCTTGCAACCCAAATCCACCAAAATCACCCACCTTAAAAAAAAGTTGAATGTGGTTGCATTTGGTTGAATATTGTCCCTGGCGGGGCCTTGCAACCCAAATCCACCAAAATCATCCCACCTTAAAAAAAAGTTGCATGTGGGGTTGCATTTGGTTGAATGGGGTTGCATTCAGTTGAATGTGGCCCTTGGCGGGGCCTTGCAACCCAAAATCCACCAAAATCATCTCACCTTAAAAAAAAAGTTGCATCTGGTTGCATTCAGTTGCTGATTTGGGTTGCATGGCCCCGCAGGGGCAACCACTTTCAACCGAACATGCAACGAAATTTCTGATTTCATGTTCCATTTTTCAAATGTCGTTTTCGACCTCTAATATATATATATATTATATATATATATTAGAGGTCGAAAACGACATTTGAAAAATGGAACATGAAATCAGAAATTTCGTTGCATGTTCGGTTGAAAGTGGTTGCCCCTGCGGGGCCATGCAATCCAAATCCACCAAAATAGCATCTCACCTTAAAAAAAAAAGTACACAGGCGGGTGAAACTGAGTGTGAGTCGGCACATGGAGGGCACATGAGGGGAGGGGGGAAGGGTTGACCGAATTTGTTGTATTTTTGCAATTTCGAAACTTAGTATAGTAAAATCGCAATTAATTCAAAGAGATAGTATATTTGCAAATAGAAACTTTAAACATAGTATTTTTGGTAAATATCCAAAAATAAAACAATAAAATATTTTAAAAAAACACGGTAATGCAAGAGGGATATAAATTAGTAAGAGTACTGCTAGGTGCACAGAAAATTTGCACAGAAATATTTACAGAATGAGGTGGATTCCACTAATAAATGTTTTTATTGGTTGATACTAATGTGAATGCGGGGACATTGTGTTATAACCAATTAAATTAAGACGTACAATTATCATTTTGTGAAACTTAATGTAACTCTAGCGTTTTTCAATTAGTAATGACAGCCGCTAGCAGCCTTAAGCGCTGGAATTGCAGGATTAAGTATGTGTTTTCCAAGAGAAATAAGCTAGCAGCCTACATGGCGTCTACTGGAGCTCGCCATCTCAATGGTATGGTCATCCTGGGTGAGCCTATTGTTAGGATGGGAGAAGTGATAGATCTGGATTTAGGTTTTGGTTTGCATGGCCACATGTTTTTAATGAAGTGGCATTAGCAGAGGATGAATTGCATGTCCTAAATTAAGCAGTGTTGGTTGATGAAGGTGGTTTGCAAGGAGTAGGCGGTGAACAAGCATTCATGGTTCCCCAGAGGAGAATGCTGGTGCAATCTTCCAGGAAGATGAGCTGGATGGTGAGGACCAGTTGACAGAAATGGTCGAGGATGTTATGGTCTAAGCTAGTATTCGGTGTTGTCTTTGCAGTCTGTTTTCCTCAGCCTTGGGATTAGGGTCCTTAAGTTTTTATTTGCAGTAGTAGTAGTTTTAGGTTGCAGTAGTAGTTGTTTGGTTTGCTGTTGTAGTTGTCAGTCTTTTCTTGTAATCCCAGGAGTTTGATTGGGCGAAGTCATTCTCTAGGTCGGGGTCTGTGTTTCGCCTGTTTTCTTTAATGAATCTTCAGCTTATCTAAAAAATAAAAAGTAATGACAGCCGCGTAACAGATCATTTTTTGCAGTGGAACTCTCATGTGTGGATTTTTGCCAGCATTAACATCTCACTTTGGTCGTTTATACTACTACTGTATTCATTAATGATTAGGGATGACATAGATAAAATTAACCTTAAAATTATGATTTCAATCGTTTGTTTTCTTGACCAAATGTATTTTGAAAATCTTGATTGTTATATCACTTGTCTGGTAGTACCAACCCCGTCACCATAAATACAGTTTATATACATTTAGTGTAAACGAACGAACACGCAAGAACATGATAGCTTAAGAATTTTGCTTTAAAGCAACCCATAGAAATCAATCCTCTCTGCGGAGATGTGCAAATACATGGACAATTCTCATAGTTTAGTCAATAAAATTAGGGAAATTATTAAAAATATCCATAGTATCAATTTTTTTTTATAAAAATTGAATAGGTGTATGTGGTTGCGCAACAGATTATCGCATTTGAGTTGTAAATGAGATTGTATCGTAGTTTTGAAATAAAAATAAAAATAAATATTTTCTAAAAAAAAAACCAATAAAATTATGCACATGATCCATCATATCCTAGGAGACAAGCACAATCCTAGGAGATGCCAAGCACAATCCTAGGAGATGCCAAGCACAAACGTCTTAAGCAAGAATTATAAGATAATTATTGTGAGTTTGTGACAAGTAGTTTTAATTAATGGGTAAGATAGATTATTCTGGATCCCAATTCTTTTCAACTGTTGAAAGTGTTTGCATTATGCAAGCACCAACGTATGGGACCAACGTATGGGTTTCTTGTTGTTTGAAAACTAAGTGAAATGGACCATTACAGGATCACAACATACAACATGATTGACCTTTGAGAGTGACTACGTACGTTAATCAGTACCAGATCTAGGCCTATAGCTACTGAATTTTGCGCCCTAAGCAACTCTAACAGATATATTGAATCAAATAATTAAAGATCAGGCACGCTACAAAGTTTGGACTATGAAATTAAGATGGGTTTGAACTACAAGAGTTTCGTATGATTTAGTTTTTTTGTTATCTTTTTTTCTAGCTTTGTGAGTACCTCGACTAACTCTGGAGGATGACTAGCACATTATCCTACCGCCTTGGTCCAAGGTGAGACCGTGCACACCTGAAACACAATCTTACGTTCACCCTTACTACTTGAACCCGGGTGGGTGATCCAAATGACAAGTTTGTTGTACCTTTTGTTTACAAAACAAAAAAGTGTGGCATACAAGAAAATCCAGACATTGTACAGTGAATGAAATTCTCCCTACAATCCAAGGAATATTCTTCACTTGAGCCAAACAACTAAGAAGAGTCAGAATTGAATTGAGAACCACATGTATGTATGTTTAGGAAATGTCAGAGGCATAACACTTTATTTCCTGCTGGGAATAAATTACCAGGGAGTTCTCTTTCCCATTAAACATTTCTATCTCAAGCTGCACCGAAAGATCAAATGTCCTGGTATGAATACACCTACAAGGCAAGTTAGTTTCACGACCATACCTAAATTTATTCCCCCACAAAGTCACAGCTAGCTGTGTTTCTATTTATATGTATACTCTAGATACAATAACAATTTATGTATTAAAAACATTTTAGGAAATTCAGTTATCTCATGTTTTAATAAGTATTTACAGTGATTGTACAGCTAATGGTGCATATATATATGTGATGTTAATAATTTTCATTCTCTTCGAATTTATTTGATATAAAAAAGAAAAATGCTAGAACTACCAAATTGTTTCCAAAATGATTCACACGTGCATTAATATGCGATTCAACGGTTAAAAAATTCAATTTTTTGGGATGCAATTTGAAACCACTAGCATTGCTCGTAGTTAGTTTAAAAGTTAAGAATCCTTAGAGCTTTACTCAATCAATTAAGTTCAATGGTGTTGGAGGGAAATCATGGCATCCAAAAGCAAAAAAAGTTAATAAAAAATTATCAGATTCCAAAACATAGAAGAAACTGATACAGAAATATGATGATCAGTAGTGATTTAGCAAGATTTTATTTGTGAAAGTTCTTGCCATAACTAGGGCAGAAAGCGATGTACAATTGTTGGGCCGCCAGCGAGTCATAAATCCACAATAGTATGATATTGTTCGTTTTGGACCAAAACCGCACAGATTTGTTTTTGGGTCATTTCCAAAAGGCCTCATACTAATAGAGTTTATTGGTTGCTTATATACAAAAGAACTTTCTCTTATCTCGATGTGGTACTTGGGTTGACACTACCCAACAATCCTCCCCTCAAACCAAGAACCACATAACCCGTGGGTTGACACTACCCAACAATCCTCCCCTCAAACCAAGAACCACATAACCCGTGGTCTTACACTTGCGATTAATCTGTCTACATCTTGCACCGCCACGATTCACCTCGCAGAACCTGCCGCCTGAACCCTTTCAGGAAGACTTTCGACACAAGGAACCCAACAGATCTCCAATCGCCATCAAGGGGAACCTCCCACATCGTAACACCGCAGCCCGTTACCCCCAAGATCCAATTACCAAACCATGGGCTCTGATACCAATTGTTAGGTCCCAAACAAAGGACAACCCTTGACGCAGCGGAATAACACCCCAAAGAGAAGACTACAACCACAAGTTATAAGCTATAACAAGACAATAATCAAAGTAAACACACAAAGAAGAAGGAATTTGTTGGCCAAGTGAAAAAGCCTTTTTTTTCTTGTATATATTGATACGTTTCTGTTTTCTGTATACAATATCACAATACTTAAAAACTAGCTAATTCACTACCGTTTACATATCATATTAACTATGGGCCTAGTTTAAGAATTAACCCAAAAATACTTTTCGACAAAAAATACCCGTTCCGAGTCGCCTCACCACGGGGAGCTTAATCCACACCGTGGTGCAAAAACTTCTGCCCATACCTCAATAAACAGGCCTTCTGCACCTCCAAATCCGATCTTCACCGTTCATAATTTAGATATACGAGTAAGGAAAACGCTGTCCAAAATTCAGGACGATCTGACCGTTGGAACTCCGAGAAACGCAAAAACAAAACAGCTAACGTAACCAGAAAAATTTCTGCGAATTTTTCACATTAACACCAAAAAACTAGCCCAACCTTTCAATCTCACAACAATCGATTTAACATTTTTTTAAAAGTTTTCAAAAATTTAAAACATCACTTTAAGTAAAATTAAACTGCACACAATCTAACGAACTTTATTCTTTGCCTCCTCTACGTACAATTATATACGTTTGCGTAGCTAGCAGTGCGACAGAGAAATTTTGGTTACTGAAAATGAAATGTTTGCATACCTAATTATTTAATTGCATAACCTAATAATTAATCTGTACAAATTTTGGAGTCCCACACATTGATTGCGTGCGGTAACCCACTTTAAAAAATAGTAATTACGTTTAATTCGCAGCTGAAATGTTTAATACGATTCTGGAAAGTAGTATTTAAAGCAAACTCGACTACTCACCTTCAAACTCAACGAATCAAACACTAAATATATATCGCCAAGCTGAGTTGATAAAACAATACACATACATACTTTTCGACCACAAAAAAATTTTGTTTTCCATCAACATGTGGCAGCTAGTACTGGTCGTCGTTCTAACTGCTGCATCAAACTGCTGTGCTGCCACAGAGACAGGCGGCGGAAAGTGGGATATGCTAATACAAAATGTGGGAATTTCTGCCATGCACATGCAACTGCTCAACAACAACCGTGTCATCATGTTTGATCGTACAGATTTCGGCAATTCCAACTTAACACTCCCAAACCACAAGTGTCGTACTTATAGAAACCACAAAGGGACGTTAACGGTTGATTGCACGGCGCATTCCGTAGAATATGACATTCAAACAAACAGCATACGTCCACTCATGGTATACACTGATGTTTGGTGTTCTTCGGGCGCGGTCATGGCAGATGGAAACTTGATTCAAACTGGTGGTGATCATGAAGGTGATCATGCTGTCAGAGTTTTCAAGCCATGCCATAATGGATCATGTGACTGGCAAGAAAACCTTTCTGGATTAATTAAAAGGAGATGGTATGCTACGAATCATATCTTACCAGACGGCCGCCAGATTATAATTGGCGGCCGTAGGCAATTTAATTACGAGTTTTACCCGAAAACCGGGTCGACTACTTGGTATACCTTGCCCTTTTTGGTTCAAACTAATGATCCAAGGATTGAAAATAATTTATACCCTTTTGTTTTTCTTAATGTTGATGGGAATCTATTTATTTTCGCCAACAATAGGTCTTTATTGTTTAATTATCAGAAGAATGTGGTAGTAAGGACATATCCGGAGGTGCCAGGTGGGGATCCTCGGAGCTATCCAAGTACTGGTTCTGCTGTTCTTCTTCCACTAAAGATGACACAAGGAGATGACGTTGAAGCCGAAGTCATGGTGTGTGGTGGTGCACCAAAAGGTTCGTACATTAGTGCAAATAATAGAAATCAATTTGTACAAGCATTGGATTCCTGTGGAAGAATTAAAATAAACGAGGCCAAGCCACAGTGGGTCATGGAGAAAATGCCTATGCCTAGGGTCATGGGTGACATGCTGTTGCTTCCAAATGCCAAGGTTTTGATCATTAATGGTGGCTCAGCTGGTACTGCTGGATGGGAGCTGGGTCGGAACCCGGTTTTAAGTCCAGTTTTGTACAGCCCGGATAACCAATTTGGGTCGAGATTCGCGGTCCAAAACCCGAGTAAAATTCCCCGAATGTACCACTCTTCAGCTATCTTGTTAAGTGATGGCAGGGTTCTAGTTGGAGGAAGCAACCCTCATGTGAAATATGATTTTACTGGAGTTTTATTTCCTACAGAATTAAGTTTGGAATCTTTTTCACCTTCATATTTGGATCCAAGATCCGCATATTTACGCCCGACTATTATATCGCCCGTTACTCGGAT
Organism: Kitagawia praeruptora; assembly: GCA_037693485.1. NCBI lineage: Eukaryota > Viridiplantae > Streptophyta > Magnoliopsida > Apiales > Apiaceae > Kitagawia > Kitagawia praeruptora. The sequence continues at coordinate 39,885,320 of CM075344.1, forward strand.
AAAAATCGGGTACGGGCAACAACTACCGATACGATTTTCGGTTCCGGGTAGAGTAAACATGAATTTGGTCACGGTGACAATGGTTGCACCATCTTTTACAACACACTCGTTTAGTATGAACCAAAGATTGTTGGTGCTGAGAAGTGAAGATGTGAAAATTGTTGGAAGATCCACATATCAAATACGGGTGGTGACACCCGGGTCGGGTAATCTTGCACCATCAGGATATTACATGATTTTTGTGGTTCATCAGGGGATTCCCAGTGAGGCTATTTGGGTCCAAATTCAGTGATTAATTCTAAAATTAGTTAAAAGTCAAAAACAGAGTCTTGATATAAATTGATAGGTAAATTTTAAAGAGTTCGCATCCATGTAAGTTTTAAAGGTTAAATCATATAGATTTTATTTCTTCATACTTGTAGATTAACCTTAATATTATCAATATCAATATCAATATCAATATCAATCAATCAATCAATATATTCTTAATGTCTGCTAGTATTGCATTTTAAAAATTACTGCTTTTACCCTTCATTTTTTTATTCTTCTTTATTTCTTTGATACCCTTTTTTGTCATTACACAGAAAAATTACAGCTTTTATCCTTTATGTTTTTAATCTTCTTTATTTTTTTGATGTCCCTTTTTGTCATTACACAATATTTGGAGCGACCCAATTTAGATTGGATCGACCCAAATCTCCTTTATTAATCAATTTACTTTTTCAGGTTAAACATATTACCTTTTCTATTTTTCAATAACTAAATAATTTACTTCTTAGATAAATACAATATCTTTTACATTTTATCTAACTAAAATTTCTCCATTTTTAAAAACTACGATCAATTTTGTATAATAAAATAACATAATTATATTATAATTAGTATTAAATAATTAATTACCTTTTTGAGCCAAAATACGTTACCTTTTCTCTTTTCTCTAACTAAAATCTCTCTTTTTCCAATTGTATCATGGACGGTTACCTTTTTCAAACACGTTACCTTTTTTCCCTTCTCTTACGAAAATCTCTCTTTTTCCAATTATATCACGGGCGATTCTATTTAATAAAAATAAAATAATAATATTATAGTACTAATAATTAACTGATTACCTTTTCAACTAAAACGTATCATCTTTTATATTTTTTCTAATTAAATTCCTTTTTTTTCTAGAAATTTCAGGGGCAACATTAATTTCTCATTTTCTAAAAACTATGAGCAATTTTATTTAGTAAAATAACATAATTAAATTATAATTACTATTAACTAATCAATTACCTTTTTCGCATAAATTATGTCATCGTTTTAATTTTCACGTTATCTTTTTATTTTTTAAAACTAAAATCTCTCTTTTTCTGATTTTATCACGGGCGGTTCTGTTTAATACAATAAACTAATAATATTATAATATTCATAATTAACCGATTGCATTTTTTATCTAAAACGTATCAATTTCTATTTAATGAAATAAAATAATAATTATATAAAAACTATTAATTAGCCGATTACCATTTTCAAGTAAAACCTATAATTTTTTCTATATTTTCTAACTAAAATCCCTCATTTTCTAGAAATATCACGGATAACATTTATATAATTATTATCAAATCTCATATAAAAATTTAAACCTCCCAACTTTATATTTTAAAAATAACAACTTAAATTAATGAAAAATTCATATAATATTAAAAAAAATCGTGCATCGCACGGGTTTTAAACTTGTATAATAAAAATTCGTATACAATGAATAATATCCGTTAGATTTTTAATTAAAAATTAGAACTGTTATATACTTATATAAAGGAGAAACGAGGGGAGGTAAAGTGGCGCCGGTCAAATAGCTCGGTTCTATTTTGTTAAATTTCTCAAATTTTTGAATTAATAATTCCAATGATTAAAAAAAATCTCAATTCCATTTTAAAACTTTACTAATAGAGGAAATTAAATATATAGTTTCATTATTTTTTACTTATAAAATCTTTACTAATGAAGTAAAGTAAATATCTAAATTGCATTTTAAATTTTTACTAATCGAGGAAACTTAATATACAATTTCAATATCCTTACCTTTAAAATTGCATTTTAAAACATTTAAAGTTTGGTCGGTCGGTTAGTTGGTTGGTCGGTCGGTCGGTACCTATTGTTTTTACTTAATTACCCTTACTTAATTATAAATAAAATTTCTCCTAATAACTAATCAATTTTTGTTTTCAAGTAAAACATATTAAAATAATCAATTTCCTTCTAAAATATGTTACATTTTCTATTTTCTTTAGCTAAAATCTCTTTTTTCCAATTAAATGACGCCCTTACTTAATTATAAATAAACAATTTCACAATAACTAATCAATTTTTTTTTTCAAGTAAAACATATTAAAATAATCAATTTTTTTTAAAAAAAATGTTACCTTTTCTATTTCCTTTAGCTAAAATCTATAGTTTTCCAATTATATGGCGCCGGTTGGTTGGTTAGTTGGTTGGTCGGTACCTATTGTTTTTACTTAATTACCCTTACTTAAATATAAATAAAATTTGGATATTTACCAAGAATAGTAGATTTAAAGTTTCTTTTTGCAAAAATACCACCTTCCTTAATAAATTGCAATTTTACCAAAACAAAGTTTTAAATTGCAAAAATACTAGGCCCCTCCTCCCTCAATTTTCACCATTGAGCAATTGCAAATAGTCTTTCTTAACAAAAGTAAATGTGCAAAAATTTACTTTTTCCTATTTATTTTTCAAAAGAGCCCATAAAATTTCTCCTAATAACTAAACAATTTCTGTTTTCAAGTAAAACATATTAAAATAATCAATTTCTCTAAATTGCATTTTAAATTTTTACTAATCGAGAAAACTAAATATACAACTCAATTGCATTTTAAATTTTATTAATAGTGGAAATTAAATATCACTAACAAAATATAATAAAAATTCGTATACAACGAATAATATCCGTTAGATTTTTAGTTAAAAATTAGAACTATTATATAAATATATAAAGGAGATCCGAGGGGATCTAAACCTCTACTATTATCCTTCATTTTTTTATTAATAATATAATTAATGATAATTAGCCAATTGCCTTTTTCAATTAAAAGATGTTTACTTATAATTGATATGATATTACCTTTTATAAATACCTAAAATATCATATCTTCCAATCAATAATTTTTTTCTCTCTAATCAGCATTTGGAGCGATCCAATTGGATCAACCCAAATCTAAACCTCTACTATTATCCTTCATTTTTTTTTATTAATAATATAATTAATGATAATTAGCTGATTGTCTTTTTCAATTAAAAGATGTTTACTTATACTAGCTTATAACCCGTGCGATGCACGGTTTTTTGTTTATATGTAATAAATTTTATTTTATGTCATAATAATATTTTTATATAATCATTATTTAAAATATTTTATTTTAATTTTAATTTTAATAATTTAATGTAAAATTAGTTAATGATATGCATGATTTAAAACTTATATTATAAAATTTTAAAATAAATATGTCGTTGATAAAATTTGAAACTTGAAATTTTAGTAAATTAATTTAATAATATAATATATTTAATAATTAGATCTAATGATTCTGATTTTTTTACTAAAAATTTAATGGTCATTATTCGTAATACGAATTTCTATTATATTTTGTTACTAATTATATGATATGATGTGATATTTTTGAGTATATATTAATTATTGCTAGATATGAATTGATTGGAAAATATGATATGATTGAGATTTTTAGGTGTTTATAAAAGGTAATATCTTCAACTAAAAGTAAATGTGAAAAAGGCAATCGACTAATTACCTTTAATTGTATTATGTTATTATTTATTTTTGGTTAATTATTGCTAGATATGAATTGATTGGAAAATATGATATGATTGAGATTTTTATGTGTTTATAAAAGGTAATATCTTCAACTAAAAGTAAATGTGAAAAAGGCAATCGACTAATTACCTTTAATTGTATTATATTTTATTTATTTTTGGTGTTTTAATAGTATAAATATCATATATATTTTTCTTTATAATGAAGGGTAAATAAGTAAATTCACGAAATACCAAAAAACATATATCAAAAAATAGGTACCAAAATTTTTAATGTTTCGACAATTATATAATTATTAATTAATTTTAATTTAATATAATTTTAATATACTCATGTTTACGGATTATACTAATATTTCCTTATTATAAACAACACATGCAGATTTTTAATATATTTTATTAACAATTGAAAAATATGGTGTGATATTTTCGGGTATATATTAATGATTATAAAATTAGTTTTAAATTAAAAAGGTAATGTGTTTTAGTTCAAAAGAAAATATTAATGAAGATTAGTTTTAAATTAGAAATGTAACGTGTTTTAATTCAATATTTATGATTGGAAGATACTTTGAAGTTTTTAGGTGTTTATAAAAGGTAATATCTTCAATTAAAAGTAAATGTGAAAAAAGGCAAGCGACTAATTACCATTAATTGTATTATGTTATTATTTATTATAGGTGTTTTAAAAGTATAAATATCATATATTTATTTTCTTTTTAACAAAGGGTAAATAAGTAAATTTACGAAGTACCAAAAAACTGGTACAAAAAAACAGGTACTAAAAAACAGGTACCAAAACTTTCAATGTTTCGGAATTTATATAATAGTATAGAATTGATGATATTACATTTTATAAATACCTAAAATATCATATCTTCCAATCAATAATTTTTTTCTATTAATTAAAACACGTAATTTAAAACATAATATTGCAATAATTAATACATACCCAAAAATATGACTTCATATCTTCTAACCACTAACAAAATATAACAAAAATTCGTATACAACGGATAATATCCGTTAGATTTTTAGTTAAAAATTAGAACTGTTAGATTCAATGATTAAATATATTACATGATTAAATTTATTTACTAATTGCATACCCAAAAATATGACATCATATCTTCTAACCACTAACAAAATATAATAAAAATTCGTATACAACGAATAATATCCGTTAGAATTTTATTTAAAATTAGAACTGTTAGATCTAATAATTAAATATGTTACATGATTAAATTTATTTACTAAAATTTCAAGGTTCGAATTCTGTCAACGATACTATTATCCTTCATTTTCTTAATCTTCTTTATTTCTGTGATGCCCCTTTTTACCATTACACAGCATTTGGAGCGATCCAAATCTAAACATATACTATTTTTTGTCATTACACAACATTTGGAGTAACCCAATTGGATCGACCCAAATCTAAACCTCTACTATAGTATTATCCTTTATTTTTTTTATCTTTCTTTATTTCTTTGATTCTCCGTTTTGTCATTACTCAAATCTATCTCTGTCATTTTTCACCTTCAAGTCCATGCCGCTCAAATCTTCACACCGCTGGATTTTGATGCATGTTTGCACTTTTCAGATTTGAAAGCTGGGTTTTTCACCAAATTAACATCTCAACCCCCTGAAGTAGGGTTAAGGTATGTGTACTAGACCTCCGTACGGGTTATATATGTTTGGTTCCAGTTTTCAGTTTGGCCATAAGAGTTAAGTTTTTATTGATTTCACAATATTAAAAATTAGACAGGATAATATTTGTTTGGTTTTGATTTTGGTTTAGAATTTAAGAATTAAAGTTTTAATGAATTACCCGATGTTATAATAATATACAGGACACCAGAAAGGTACCTTTAAAATATTTGCTTGGCCTTTCAATTTTTTATTTTACATGTCGTAATAACAAAGGTAGTTGGAAAGATTACCAGTTAATAACATTGACACAGTACGGACCATGTTATTTGTAAATAATCTTGGGACTCAGTTTGATACTTATAGACATTATTTTGTTTTCAAGCAAGTTTTATGTTCTTTATGGATTTGTTCAACTTAATGTTCATGGGGTAGACATGCTACGTACTAGAAGGTCTTATGGAATAGCATACTTTTTATCGGATGTCTCCGAAGGGACTATGGAATAGCATACTCAGAAGCTCAGACCCACGTCACAAGCCTCACCCTCTGGGTGAGGTAACATTGCTCTTATTTATGCTCTAAATATCTTCTTTACTCGCGTTCAATTTCACTTCATATATGATCTCATATTTAGCACTTTCACTTGAGCTCCGTTTTAAAATATAAAAGCACTAACTTTTTCCTTTTTCAGTTTAGTTGGCTTTTTGAGAGAGAATAAGTAATGGAAAATGTGATTGTTATAATTTGTAATCATACATTATTTAAAGATAAAAGTGAATATGTGAGCTTCTTGCGGAGACCTGTGCTTTTGGTAAACAGTATTATCCTTCATTTTTTAATCTTTTTTTATTTATTTAATGCCCCTTTTTGTCATTACACAGCATTTGGAGCAACCCAATTTAGATTGGAACAAAAAATTCTAATATGATATTGTACTTATTTTCAGTAATGTTGTAGTACTACGATTGTACCTCCAGCCTTTCTCTTCTCATCCAGCTACATAATTTTAAATATTGAAAACAAAATATAATACAAGAAGAAGTTTGCATTTATAAATATAGATTACAAGCAGAGAGAGATGTTTAGTTACAAATAGACTACATAGCAACAACATAAGTTATAAAAAGAAAGATGTTAGTTACAGATAGACTACATAGCAACAACATAAGTGATAAAAAGAAAGATGGTCCACATGATGATCAAGCTAATGAAGTATTGAAGTAATTAACAAGCCTGAACCACATAAGCAACTTCCATTTTATTGGTATTGTTTATCATAACGTGGGTAATGAGTTTATGTATTCCAATTAATTTTATTTTTGGTTACCCCTCTAAGTTGATCACAAAAAAATTAACAACCCATCAAAATAAGTAGTTTAAGAATATATTCAAATTATTATATTCATTTCAATAAGAACATACTTTTAATATAATAAAGTCAGCAATGGTGAAAGACCTTAATTTGAACATAAACAATAAATCTACTAGAATATTTATCTGATATTTTGGCTTGCTTATTTAATTGTATAATTTACTTATTTTTAATAAAAGAATCTAAATTAATAATATATATACACTATTTTTTCATACATGAATTTACTAATACAGTTTAATGGTCACGCTCTGGTGAGAATGAGAACAGTGAGAACACACATTTTCACTACATTTCAAGCTATTTTAAAGGGCCCCGCTAGGGGCATCTTCACCAAAAAAAGTCATATAATTCTACCCTCTATCCATTCATAAAAAAATTAACAAAAAAATAAAATAAAATGAGAACAGTGAGAACACACATATTCGTTACATTTCAAACTATTTTAAAGGGCCCCGCTAGGGGCATCTTCACACAAAAGTCTTATAATTCTACCCTCTATCCATTCATAAAAAAATTAAACAAAAAAAAATTAAAAATTGCTTGAAATGTGATCTCATTGTTCTCCAACATTTACACATTATATTAACTATGAGGTCTCATAGTTAATATAACATGTTCTTGATATTATATGAGGTTTAATGTTTTGGAGTCATTGGGGGTGAAGGAATTATCATTTTCGCATTTGAATAATGAAGACAATTTATTATTGTTTTCAATTAGAGAACAATATTTGTAAAAATATTTATTATTTTTATTGCAGATTTTGATGGATTAAATAAATTTTCAACATTGTTAAAATAGAATTGTATGCTACTTTTTTATATAAATTTTAGCATATCATTATTTTATTAAATACTTATATAATTGTATCTAATATCTTGCTAAGAATTGATTATTTATATAATTGCATACAATATATTTTTAAGAAATCAATCAAATTTGTTAAATTTTTGATATTGTCAATTTAAATTAAGTAAAATGTTTTAAGAAATCAATCAAATTTGTTAAATTTTTGGTATTATCATTTTAAATTAAATAAGAAGCCGTGTACGAAGTACGGGCAAAATGCTAGTATTCTTAATGTCTGCTAGTATTGCATTTTAAAAATTACTGCTTTTACCCTTCATTTTTTTAATCTTCTTTATTTCTTTGATGCCCTTTTTTGTCATTACACAAGAAAATTACAGCTTTTATCCTTTATGTTTTTAATCTTCTTTATTTCTTTGATGTCCCTTTTTGTCATTACACAATATTTGGAGCGATCCAATTTAGATTGGATCGACCCAAATCTCCTTTATTAATCAATTTCCTTTTTCAGGTTAAACATATTACCTTTTCTATTTTTCAATATATAACTAAATAATTTTTTTTGACGAACAATAACTAAATAATTTACTTCTTAGGTAAAATACAATATCTTTTACATTTTATCTAACTAAAATTTCTCAATTTTTAAAAACTACGATCAATTTTGTATAATAAAATAACATAATTATACTTTAATTAGTATTAAATAATTAATTATCTTTTTGAGCCAAAATATGTTACCTTTACTTCTTAGGTAAAATACAATATCTTTTACATTTTATCTAACTAAAATTTCTTCATTTTTAAAAACTACGATCAATTTTGTATAATAAAATAACATAATTATATTTTAATTAGTATTAAATAATTAATTACCTTTTTGAGCCAAAATACGTTACCTTTTCTCTTTTCTCTAACTAAAATCTCTCTTTTTCCAATTGTATCATGGACGGTTACCTTTTTCAAACACGTTACCTTTTTTCTCTTATCTAACGAAAATCTCTCTTTTTCCAATTATATCACGGGCGATTTTATTTAATAAAAATAAAATAATGATATTATAGTACTAATTAACTGACTACCTTTTCAACTAAAACGTATCATCTTTTATTTTTTTTTTCTAATTAAATTCCCTTTTTTCTAGAAATTTCAGGGACAACATTAATTTCTCATTTTCTAAAAACTATGAGCAATTTTATTTAGTAAAATAACATAATTAAATTATAATTACTATAAACTAATCAATTACATTTTTCACATAAATTATGACATCTTTTTAATTTTCACGTTATCTTTCTATTTTTTAAAACTAAAATCTCTCTTTTTCCGATTTTATCACTGGTGGTTCTGTTTAATACAATAAACTAATAATATTATAATATTCATAATTAACCAATTGCATTTTTTTATCTAAAACGTATCAATTTCTATTTAATGAAATAAAATAATAATTATATAAAAACTATTAATTAGCCGATTACCCTTTTCAATTAAAACCTATAATTTTTTCTATATTTTCTAACTAAAATCCCTCATTTTCTAGAAATATCACGGATAACATTCATATAATTATTATTAAATCTCATATAAAAATTTAAGCCTCCCAACTTTATAGTTTAAAAAAATAACTTAAATTAAAGAAAAAATCATATAATATTAAAAAAAATTCGTGCATCGCACGGGTTTTAAGCTTGTATAATAAAAATTCGTATACAACGAATAATATCCGTTAGATTTTTAGTTAAAAATTAGAACTGTTATATACTTATATTAAGGAAAAACGAGGGGAGGTAAAGTGGCGCCGGTCAAATAGCTCGGTTCTATTTTGTTAAATTTCTCAAATTTTTGAATTAATAATTCCAATGGTTAAAAAAAATCTCAATTCCATTTTAAAACTTTACTAATAGAGGAAACTAAATATATAGTTTCATTATTTTTTACCTATAAAATATTTACTAATGAAATAAAGTAAATATCTAAATTGCATTTTAAATTTTTACTAATCGAGGAAACTAAATATACAATTTCAATATCCTTACCTTTAAAATTGCATTTTAAAACATTGAAAGTTTGGTCGGTCGGTTAGTTAGTTGGTCGGTCGGTCGGTACTTAATTATAAATAAAATTTCTCCTAATAACTAATCAATTTATGTTTTCAAGTAAAACATATTAAAATAATCAATTTCCTTCTAAAATACGTTACATTTTCTATTTTCTTTAGCTAAAATCTCTTTTTTCCAATTAAATGGCGTCCTTACTTAATTATAAATAAATAATTTCCCAATAACTAATCAATTTTCTTTTTCAAGTAAAACATATTAAATAATCAATTTTTTTTAAAAAAAAATGTTACCTTTTCTATTTCCTTTAGCTAAAATCTATAGTTTTCCAATTATATGGCGCCTGTCGGTTGGTTGATTGGTCGGTACCTATTGTTTTTAATTAATTACCCTTACTTAAATATAAATAAAATTTCTCCTAATAACTAATCAATTTCTGTTTTCAAGTAAAACATATTAAAATAATCAATTTCTCTAAATTGCATTTTAATTTTTTTACTAATCGAGAAAACTAAATATACAACTCAATTGCATTTTAAATTTTATTAATAGTGGAAATTAAATATCACTAACAAAATATAATAAAAATTCGTATACAACGAATAATATCCGTTAGATTTTTAGTTAAAAATTAGAACTATTATATAAATATATAAAGGAGATCCGAGGGGATCTAAACCTCTACTATTATCCTTCATTTTTTTATTAATAATATAATTAATGATAATTAGCCGATTGCCTTTTTCAATTAAAAGATGTTTACTTATAATTGATATGATATTACCTTTTATAAATACCTAAAATATCATATCTTCCAATCAATAATTTTTTTCTCTCTAATCAGTATTTGGAGCGATCCAATTGGATCAACCCAAATCTAAACCTCTACTATTATCCTTCATTCTTTTATTAATAATATAATTAATGATAATTAGCTGATTGTCTTTTTCAATTAAAAGATGTTTACTTATAATTGATGATATTACATTTTATAAATACCTAAAATATCATATCTTCCAATCAATAATTTTTTTTCTATTAATTAAAACACGTTGACTTTTAATTTAAAATATAATATTGCAATAATTAATACATACCCAAAAATATGACTTCATATCTTCTAACCACTAACAAAATATAACAAAAATTCGTATACAACGGATAATATCCGTTAGATTTTTTGTTAAAAATTAGAACTGTTAGATTCAATGATTAAATATATTACATGATTAAATTTATTTACTAATTGCATACCCAAAAATATGACATCATATCTTCTAACCACTAACAAAATATAATAAAAATTCGTATACAACGAATAATATCCTTTAGAATTTTATTTAAAATTAGAACTGTTAGATCTAATGATTAAATATGTTACATGATTAAATTTATTTACTAAAATTTCAATGTTCGAATTCTGTCAACGATAATATTATCCTTCATTTTCTTAATCTTCTTTATTTCTTTGATGCCCCTTTTTACCATTACACGACATTTGGAGCGACCCAAATTAGATTGGATCGACCCAAATCTAAACATATACTATTTTTTGTCATTACACAACATTTGGAGTAACCCAATTGGATCGACCCAAATCTAAACCTCTATTATAGTATTATCCTTTATTTTTTTTATCTTTCTTTATTTCTTTGATTCTCCGTTTTGTCATTACTCAAATCTATCTCTGTCATTTTTCACCTTCAAGTCCAAGCCGCTCAAATCTTCACACTGCTGGATTTTGATGCATGTTTGCACTTTTCAGATTTGAAAGCTGGGTTTTTCACCAAATTAACCTCTCAACCCCCTGAAGTAGGGTTAAGGTATGTGTACTAGACCTCCGTACGGGTCATATATGTTTGGTTCAAGTTTTCAGTTTGGTCATAAGAGTTAAGTTTTTATTGATTTCACAATATTAAAAATTAGACAGGATAATATTTGTTTGGTTTGGAATTTAAGAATTAAAGTTTTAATGAATTACCCGATGTTATAATAACATACATGACACCAGAAAGGTACCTTTAAAATATTTGCTTGGCCTTTCAATTTTTTATTTTACATGTCGTAATAACAAAGGTAGTGGGAAAGATTACCAGTTAATAACATTGACACAGTACGGACCATGTTATTTGTAAATAATCTTGGGACTCAGTTTGATATTTATAGACATTATTTTGTTTTCAAGCAAGTTTATGTTCTTTATGGATTTGTTCAACTTAATGTTCATGGGGTAGACATGCTACGTACCAGAAGGTCTTATGGAATAGCATACTTTTTATCGGATGTCTCCGAAGGAACTATGGAAATAGCATACTTAGAAGCTCAGACCCACGTCACAAGCCTCACCCTCTGGATCAGGTAACATTGCTCTTATTTATGCTCTAAATATCTTCTTTACTCGCGTTCAATTTCACTTCATATATGATCTCATATTTAGCACTTTCACTTGAGCTCCATATTAAAATATAAAAGCACTAACTTTTCCCTTTTTCAGTTTAGTTGGCTTTTTGAGAGAGAATAGGTAATGGAAAATGTGATTGTTATAATTTGTAATCATGCATTATTTGAAGATAAAAGTGAATAAGTGAGCTTCTTGCGGAGACCTGTGTTTTTGGTAAACAGTATTATCCTTCATTTTTTTAATCTTCTTTATTTATTTAATGCCCCTTTTTGTCATTACACATCATTTGGAGCAATTCAATTTAGATTGGAACAAAAAAATTCTAATATGATATTGTACTTATTTTCGGTAATGTTGTAGTACTACGATTGTACCTCCGGCCTTTCTCTTCTCCTCTAGCTACATAATTTTAAATATTGAAAATAAAATACAATACAAGAAGAAGTTTGCATTTATAAATATAGATTACAAGCAGAGAGAGATGTTTAGTTACAGATAGACTACATAGCAACAACATAAGTGATAAAAAGAAAGATGTTAGTTACAGATAGACTACATAGCATCAACATAAGTGATAAAAAGAAAGATGGTCCACATGATGATCAAGCTAATGAAGTATTGAAGTAATTAACAAGCCTGAACCACATAAGCAACTTCCATTTTATAGGTATTGTTTATCATAACGTGGGTAATGGGTTTATGTATTCCAATTAATTTTATTTTTGGTTACCCCTCTAAGTTGATCACAAAAAAATTAACAACCCATCAAAATAAGTAGTTTAAAAATATATTCAAATTCAAATTATTATACTCATTTCAATAAGAACATACTTTTAATATAATAAAGTCAGCCATGGTGAAAGACCTTAATTTGAACATAAACAATAAATCTACTAGAATATTTATCTGATATTTTGGCTTGCTTATTTAATTGTATAATTTACTTATTTTTAATAAAAGAATCTATATTAATAATATATATACAATGTTTTTTCATACATGAATTTACTAATACAGTTTAATGGTCACGCTCTGGTGAGAATGAGAACAGTGAGAACACACATATTCACTACATTTCAAGCTATTTTAAAGGGCCCCGCTAGGGGCATCTTCACCAAAAAAAAGTCATATAATTCTACCCTCTATCCATTCATAAATAAATTAACAAAAAAATTTTAAAATGAGAACAGTGAGAACACACATATTCGCTACATTTTAAACTATTTTAAAGGGCCCCGCTAGGGGCATCTTCACACAAAAGTCTTATAATTCTACCCTCTATCCATTCATAAAAAAATTTAACAAAAAAAATTAAAAATTGCTTGAAATGTGATCTCATTGTTCTCCAACATTTACACGTTATATTAACTATGAGGTCTCATAGTTAATATAAAATGTTCTTGATATTATATGAGGTTTAATGTTTTGGAGCCATTTAATGTTTTGGAGTCATTGGGGGTGAAGGGATTATTATTTCCGCATTTGAATAATGAAGACAATTTATTATTGTTTTCAATTAGAGAACAATATTTGTAAAAATATTTATTATTTTTATTGCAGATTTTGATGGATTAAATAAATTTTCAACATTGTTAAAATAGAATTATATGCTACTTTTTTATATAAATTTTAGCATATCATTATTTTATTAAATACTTATATAATTGTATATAATTTCTTGCTAAGAATTGATTATTAATATAATTGCATACAATATCTTTTAAAGAAATCAATCAAATTTGTTAAATTTTTGGTATTGTCAATTTAAATTAAATAAGATGTTTTAAGAAATCAATAAAATTTGTTAAATTTTTGGTATTATCATTTTAAATTAAATAAAAAGCCGTGTACAAAGTACGGGCAAAATGCTAGTCTTTATAGTAGTGCTAGAGGCACCAAATTAGGTACTAAAATGGGGTACCAAATGACATGGCATGGTTGATGTGACAGTATAAATTTTTTTGATTAGTTTTGGGGAAAATTTTGGTAACTAATTTTAGTGTCCCTAGCATTATTCTTATCTTTATAACATTTTTTTTTGAAAAGCAAAGGAATATATTAAAGGGCTCAAGGCCAAGATCCAACAAGATAAAATACAATCAAAACATGCTTTGATTGTAAGGAAACGATACTGAAAAGTGCAGAAAAAACAGAAATACTAAAGCCCAAGAAAATCAACAACTTGCATCCAACCATTTTTCAACCGAAGCCCAAATAGAAAGAAAATCCACCGGCCCAAAACAAGCAGCATCAACTGATAGACTACCAATTCTCCATCCCCACAAAAACGTTCCCTGCATGCAGTACTTGAAAATCTTGCTGAACTTCCATGATTCCCAACTCTGGATTCTCAACCTCCTCCTCCATTGCTTCCACATTAACTTCCTCTTCCAGAACCCAGCCATACTGCGGACCAAACATACCCAAACCCATGTCTTGGTTCCATATTTCCATGACCCTCCCAAAAGGTTGTTTGATTAGCACCATCTGCGTCCAGTTATTTGCACCATACTGAGCTAGATACGCTACGAGTTCGTTGTCCACTTCGTCTGACAATCTGATTTCTAAAAGAAAGTTCCTGTCTCTACGCCTAGTGTTTAACTGCCTCAAGATAAACTCGTCGTCAGGATGCCCACCTGCTTCCAGAGAATCCTTCCATTGCCAGTAAGCATAAACGTGATCTGTTTCCAGAATAACTTTATGATAGCCTCTAGCAAAAGCTAGCTTGAGCCCCTCCATAAACGCATAGAACTCGTTATTTCTCCTCCTTTCTTTACATAAAGAACCAGACAGCATGCAGAGAATATTTCCTCTGTGATCTCTAGCAACTACTCCAATACCACTGACATTCCCATTTGGCAGCCTGTTGGCAGAGAAGAAGCTATGCACGTTGATTTTGACGAAGCCCCTTTTTGGAAGCTCCCACCTAGGCTCAACATCCACCATTTTCTGGATATTTCTACTTAAAACTCTTTTTTTATTTGCTGTGGAGAGAGGAGAGAATGAAAATAAAACCCTGATCAAAGCGAAGATATATAGGGGGTTCTTGAAAGAAAGACCATAAATTAAATGCTGACTGCTGTCTGCACATTCTCCCAGAGCAACACCCAGAGCCTCTCCATTTGCTTTTATTCTTAGAAGCGTTTCAAATTCCCAGATATTTTCTAAAAAAATGGAGATTAACTCTGTGCTAACCTGAACAGACTACTAAGAGGGCTTTACTCTTACGTGGGCCTTAAAAAAAAACTTGACACTAGTAGCCTATTATGGGCTTTGATTAAGACCAGAAAAGAATAAAACCCAATAAAAACCCCAATAGATCCCAATAAAAGACTCGGAGACTATTAACTGAACCATGAAAAAGAAAAAGTGCCACGAGAAGCACCATTCTTTGCTAGCAGGTCAGCTTCATAATTGTCGTACCTGGGAATTTTTTTAACTGAGACATGAGAATTTAAGAGAAAATCATCCAAACCAACCTCTCGAGAAGATGGTAACGATGAAGAGGCTTTAAAATTCAGAACCAAATCAACCAGAGAGGCACTGTCCGTATAGATCACCAAACTATTATCACTAGAACTATGTTCTTTTACCAGCTTTGAAAGAGCATTTAGTGCCTCCAATTCTGTTAAGAAAGAGTTTGCCGCCAATGTTGGTCCTAAAAAAGACATAATGATTCTACCTCCCTTGTCTTTGAGTAAACCTCCTATTCCAGCTTGATAAACTCCATTTCTGTTAATCCAGCTCCCGTCAATGAAGCCAACAAGGTCAAAACCTGCTAGGAGGAGCTTCTGTTTTCTTAGATGATCTGACCTAGACATAGAGCCCATAGGATTAAGACCCCACCATATCAGAGTATCCTTATTTAGGTAATTCAGTGCTAAAGCCCATTCCTTAACTCTGAATTTTATCAGGAAGATGATTTCATTAGTCTTAGGCTGCCAGTTCTTAAAAGTGGCATCATTCCTTTTGAGCCAAACTGTCCAAATTGTGGCTACCAAGACCATTTGCCAAATTTTCTTTTGGACTGCAGAGTTGAACCACTTAGTTGAATTCCACATCTCAGACAGGTTAGAGAAAGTATCTTTATTAGAGAAACCCCACCAATCTAGAATAGATTTCCAGCAGGATATTGCCATCCTACATTCCCAGAAAAGGTGATCCAGAGACTCATCTTGAGTGTTACAGAAGCTGCATACCAGAGAACCAGGAAAAGATCCTATTCGAGAAAAGAGAAAACTTTTTGTAGGAAGAACCTTACTATGGACTTTCCAAAGAAACAAGTGCACTTTAGCAGGAACTTTGAGGCTCCAAATAAAGTTCCAGTCTGTGAAGACAGTTTGAGGGAGATGTTGGACTATCCTCACTCCTTCACTAACTGAGTAAGAGTCTTTACTTGGAATCCAAATGAGCTTATCAATGCCCCTAGAAAGATTCAAGGAAGAGATGATTTTATCTAAAGAGTACAAGGAATCAACATCTGAACCTCTGAGGTTTCTACTCCAGAAAATCTCACTCATGTGGTCATAACAATCCCACAAGTCATAGAAAGCACTGACTGTTACCTCCTTTAGGTTAGAAATCCTATATAGCCTCTTATAGGAGTCTTTTAGAGGACTCCCATTGATCCAGTTATCTTCCCAAAATAATACTGAATGTCCGTTATTTGTGATCCAATAGAATTGTTTGAATGAAAGAGCAGGCCCTAAGATGGAAGTGCTTTGTAGGAAGGCCAAATCTTTAATAAAATCTGAGTTATTGTTACCCAACGTGCTGAATGAAGTGTCACACCCTATATTGCACCCATACTTACTTCTAATCCACTTATTCCAGCTTCTGTGCCTATCCGTGTGCCATTTGCTAAGCCATTTTCCCATAGAAGCCAAATTTTTAACTTCAAAAGAAGTTAAACCAAGACCACCTGATTTCTTGGGGGAACAAAGAGTGTTCCAGTTAATTAGGTGAAGTCTTTTAGAACCGGAATGAGAATCAGCTATGGAGGTGTGCTTCCAAAAGAAGTCTCTTCTCAACCTTTCAAGTTGGTTACAAATACCTTTTGGGATTTTGAAGAGGTTAAGCCAGTATAGAGGGAGACTCTCCACTACTGATTTCAACAAAACAAGCCTCCCTGCATCGTTTAAAGATTCCGCTTTCCAAGAGGCAAGCTTGGTTTCCATTTTCTGTACCAGGGGCTTCCAAAAAACTTTCTTTTTGTGAGATAAACCAATAGGAACCCCCAAATATTTCATAGGCCAAGACCCTATTTGACATTTCAGAATGAGGGCACCTTGGTTTAACAGAGCTGAGTCTGTGGAACAGGAGTAGAGACTACTCTTGTGGAAGTTTATCTTGAGCCCTGACACTAATTGGAAACTTTGAAGAACTCTTTTGATACCTCTAATAGACTCCAGATCATTTTTGATGAAAATGATCGTATCATCCGCAAATTGTTGATGAGTAATTTGATCTCCAGAGTTATTAATATCAATGCCTTGAAAGATTTTCAGATTTTTAGCCCTTTGCAGCATGCTGTTTAACACCTCACCTGCTAGATTAAATAACAAAGGGGACAAAGGATCACCTTGTCTGAGACCTCTTTGAGGGGTGAATTCACTAGTTGGGGAACCATTAACCAACACTGAAATTCTAGTGGACTTAAGCAACTCTTCTATCCAGGCAAGCCAATTTTCTCCAAAACCTAGATTCCTCATTACTTGAAGAAGGAAATCCCAATTGACTGAGTCAAAAGCTTTTTCAAAGTCAAGTTTCAAGATTAATCCTTGCCTCTTGCACTTTTTAAGACTATGAAAAACCTCATTGACTATGACTATACTTTCTGCTGCTTGTCTGCCTTTAATAAACCCTGTCTGAGTATCATCTATTAACTTGCCCATGAGAGGAGTCAATCTATTTGCTAAAATCTTTGTGAGGAGCTTTGCAGTGCAGTTAATTAGACTAATAGGTCTAAAGTCACTCACTACCTTAGGGTCTTTCACCTTAGGCACTAGAGAAATAAATGAAGAATTGAATCCCTTAGGGAGTGAACGATTCTGAGCAAAAGTCAAGAAACTAGAATAGACAATATTCTTGATATTAGGCCAAAAAAACTTAAGTGCTCTCATGTTCATACCATCTGGTCCCGGAGCTTTATCATTAGCAGCCTGAGAAACAACCAAGTCCAATTCCTCCATTGTAAATTTTGAATCCAAATAATGCATATCCTCGAGCTCTAGCTTTCGACTGATGACATTACCTACTTGGAAGACAATCCTATTCGACTGATGGCTGAAGAAAGTTGAGAAATACTGAAGAAAAACTTCTTTGATGGTTTTGGGATTTGAGAACCACTTGCCATTCCAAAGGATTTTCTGCACATTGTTCCTATTTCTTCTCCTGAGGATTGATTGATGAAAGAATTTGGAATTCCTGTCACCTTTAGAGCACCAGTTCAATCTCGATTTTTGTCTTAACTCCGAGTCTCTTTTGAAGTAAGAAGTTGCCAATTCTTGTTGAACCAATTGAGCCTTGTTAGAGACAATATTACTTTGATCAATGAGCTCTAATTCAATTTCAAGAGACTGAATTTTGTTGTCCAGGTTAGACTTAGCAGTCTTATTCCAACCTTTCAGCATCCCCTTAACTTCCTTAAGAACTGCCTGAATATTATCTTGATTGCCTGTGCCTCTGCTAGACCAAAAATCCTCAAGCTTATTCTTAATCGACTCTTCTTCTAGCCACCAGTTAAAAAATTTAAATGGCTTAGGACCCCAGTCTAGATCTTTAGAATACAGAACTATTGCTTTATGATCAGACTGCTTCCTACCAAAAGATTTAACTACCCAGGACCCAGATTCAAACCAGTACTCGTTGAGCAGGAACCTATCCAACTTACTCTTCTTACCTTTGGAATCAAACCATGTGAAGTCTGAATTTAGAAACTTGATGTCCAGAAGGTTGTGATTTTTTATGAAAGAATTAAATCCCAAGGAGTCTCTCAATCTGTACTCACAATTCACCTTTTCCCTAGAATTTCTAACACAATTGAAATCACCCACAAAACAGCATGCTTCATTTTGAATCAGCTTCTCAATGAGGCTTAGCTCCTCCCAGAGTTTGACTTTGCCTTTCTTGCTTAGGGGACTATACACATTAATTATGTTGAACCTTAAACCTGAGGAAATAGATCTCATTTGTGCCCAAATCCAGTTTTGAGTCTGTGCATAGCCAAGACAGGAAAAAACACTTAAGTCCCAAGAACACAGTAAGCCACCAGAGAGACCCTGTGAATGTTGCCAAATCCATCCATGGGAACTATCAAACCAAATTGAACTTCTATGCCAATAATTTAAAAGTTCACATTTAGTCTCTTGAATGCAAATAACATTTGCTTTCGAGGCTAAGATCAATTCCTTCAGATTCCTTCTAGCTACATTGTTCCCTAGACCTCTACTATTCCAAGATAATATTTTCAGCTCTAACATTAAAAATTGTTAATTACTAAACTGCAATCAGTCTCAACAGAAATTATCCACCAATTACAGGGCTCCCTCTTGTAGTTGACTGGCAACTACATTTACAATACCTTCCTTCTCTCCTAACAACTCAAGACCCAAGTCCTGTGCACATTGTACAATACATGCTGCTTCTTTCCTATAATCTCCTCCAAACTCCTCAGTGATTGGGAGGAATAGTTCCTTGTTTAAACTTTTCCCATAAGCCTTACGCAATTTACCCTTACTAGTAATCTTCTTTGAGTGTTTGAATTTCTTAATACCAAAGTCAAAAGGATTTTTAGCATACCTTGATTTTTTCCTAGGTCTACCTCTAGAAAATCCCATATTCAATCCTCCTAGATTTTTACACAGCGAAACCTGAGGGCTTTCAGCTGTGACTAATCCGCTTGTTGATTCTTCGCGGTGATCACTTAACATAGTATCTGATTGAGTGCTAAGTGACTCACTTCCATTTCTGGGCAATAGGAAATGATCATGCTTGCCTGAAAGAGAGGTTTCCTTCAAATTAGACGAAAAGTTGTGATCCTCCTTACTCTCTGAGACACTATCAGTATTGCTTATGGGAGGGCTTTCCTCTGGAACTTGAACCTTAAAAACTCCATCATTTGTCCCTGTATTCAGTTTACCATTCTCTATTGTACTATCTCCTACTTTGGTACTATCTTGGGGTATAGAGGGGTTAGTATTATTGATGTTAGACTCCTCCATAGGCTGCAACATGCCTTTAAGACCTTTAACATCCATAACCTCAATAAAAGTGATACAGCATTGTTTACCTTTAATCAGAATTTTTAATTCTTCATTAATCGGAGATGGGCTGAGTGAAGACACGCAGATGAGAGGATTAAATAGCATATTCTCATTATCACTTTGGTACGTCCAAGAGATCCAGTCTCCGAAAGGCCTTGAAAACGCTTTTAGATTACTCTCAATCCAAGCATTCATTGGTAAACCTCTACACTCCAACCAAACAGTTCTAGGTACATAAAGGTCCTTTTCTTCAAAAGGTCTTACTATAGAAAACCATTTAAACAAAGGGTCTAAATCGAAATCCTTCCAACCTTTAACCTTTTCTGTCCTGAGAAGAAATTTTCTATCCGAAAGTCCCACTACTTTAATAAAGTCCAATCCTTCTTGAGATAACTTGTCCTGAAGGCTATTAGGGGATTCAATCACTTTGGATAAGCCTACTTTAGTTTGATAAAGGCCCTCCTCCACCTCTGAGTCCACTTCAGTTTCAATGTATTCAAACATCTTCTTAGCAAGTGGAGCCTCCTCTTTTTGGATTTTGGGTTCCCCCTCTACATTTGACTTATTTGCTTTGTTCTTCAAACTACTTTCTTTAGTAGTCATTTGGGGGGGATGATTGACAGACATACGGATTCTTGTACCCAAACCACCCGCTTCCTTTGCATTATTTATAATCAATCCCGCTTCCAATTCAGTGGTAGTTTTGACAAAACCAAATCTCTGATTGCGCTTATCCCTTTTCCTAGGTAGGATGATGTCTAAAATCACACCACATCGTTTGAAAAGAGACCAAAGATCTCTTGCCGTAGTTTCATCCGGAATACCATATAGAAAGATGGTACTAGCGTCTGAGTTTTTGACCTGTTTCTTAGCTGCTTTGACCTGATTACGAGAAGTTACTACTGTCCAGTTGTTTTCACCAATGTTATCGTCTTTTTTAGTTGTAGCCGAAACACCGTTACTAAGGACATCAGCAAAAGTTCTATCCGGCATAACCTTACTTTCTAGCTTTTCATTCCAAACAAATACCTTCCTCCTCTTCAAACTTCTCCAATGAATTTGGTTTAGTGCATCTGCTATGGCTTGGTTACTCCCTCTACAGAAATCATCCAACACTTGTTTGTCCACTAGATCCTCATTTGCCAAGATGAAATCGACCAATACCTTGTCTCCATCCCCTTTAGCCTGAGATCTGCTGTGACAGCCCCAAATCCGGGGTCATGAATTTGGGCCATCACGGACCAACTTCCATTCAAAAATCAATATCTCTTGTTTTTTTTTTTTTTTATACTTATGCAATTGACCCCACTGTAATACACACACACACACCAGTCATATGCTCAGAGAACAACATTCACCATAATAAAAGTTTAGAGTTAAACAGTTATTACAAACCCAGAATCATACTTAAGTACATTGTTGAGTGATGCTTCTACAAGAAGCATTTCAACAACCAAATTTATTACAACCTTACACACTTACACACTTAATATACATAAGACCACTAAACCCCTTGCGCTGGTCATCTACCTCGGGGATTGATGCTAACGAGCTCTCAGAAGGTCGCCTTTCCCTTACCCTCTTGTGGGGCGTTCTGCGTATTATTGGCATACCTAGCCGTATATAGATAAGTAGCAAGAGTGAGCTATAATAGCTCAGCAAGATAATATTGTAAACTAGAATTTAAAATGTAACCAAGTATACATGTATATACATATGTAAGCAGTAACCAAATTATAAACTTTAAGGAAGAGTGAAACTCTTATTTAATAATACATCATCCACTTACTTTTATAAGAAAGAATTCTAGAATAATACAGTATCAGTTTCTCTTCTTAAATAATATAACAATCAATAAAATCTTTCAGTGTAAGATTTCAGGATAATATGAATATTTACTTAAATCTCTTACTATCATCTTCTCATTTCCTTCTTATGTAACAATTTTTTTATAAATTAATATAAAATCAGTTTCTCTTCATCTATAACAATAATTCCATCTTTCATATCATTTTCCCTTTCCAGTATACCAATCTGACTTTATCATTTATTCTTTATTCACATATTGTAGGGGTTTTCACTGTTGCCGAATACGTGAGGCACGATGATCAGTCGCCCTCCGTATCCGTCCCTTTTTACTACCGGTAGACGGAGGTAGGTCTGCCACCATCCCCCAGGAGGAAGGTCTACCACTACATCCTCCTTCGGCAACTCTTGGGCCGAAATGAAACATTAAGTGCTGGACTGTGCAACTTCCACACGGCCTCTTACGCTTACATTAAGTGCTGGACTGTGCAACTTCCACACGGCCTCTTACGCTTACATTAAGAGCTGGACTGTGCAACTTCCACACGGCCTCTTACGCTTACTGTTGTAATATTAAGTGCTGGACTGTGCAACTTCCACACGGCCTCTTACGCTTACTGTTGTAATATTAAGTGCTGGACTGTGCAACTTCCACACGGCCTCTTACGCTTACTGTTGTAAATTCCCCTTTTTATAAGATCATTATTCAATTTATCAACACCATTTCACATTTCCATTCCCGTATATCACTTTCATTCTCGCACATTATTTCTATAAAATATATGTATATAACATACACTAAAAAGAATGTTTATAATATAGCATTATAAACCATATAACCCTAGATAACAACTGATATCATTCTCTTTCATATCTCTTTTACCCTTGAGCATATTCGCTCCATTCGTAATCATCTCTATATTCATATTTCAGAAAACATATCCATATCTCTTTAACTTCCCACAATCAAGAGAATATATTCTTTGCAATATAGCAACAAAAGCATCACATATACATAAATATATTCCATGATATCATTATTATTCCGAAGATAAATAATTTTTAAAGTAGGGATAGAAGGATCTTGCCTCGGTTTCTGTATCCTGATAATATGGCTGGTCCCTCCTCCGGAATTTCTATAAACACAAAAGGTCCGTCATTAGAATACCACATCTCTTACTCACTACCCTCTTGTATAACAAAACCCTTTACACTTCAACATATGTTTAACGTATTATTATTACCCCAAAGGTTCATGAACTTAACCATTTATAAACTCAATCGATGTTTCAGGGGTTTTTCACCATTTCCCCTAACGACCACACTTAACTGTAAAAATTCTCAGAAAATATAAATTTCGAATTTTAATGCAAGGTCAACTGTAAAGGGTCCTCTGACCACCCTACTACACTATCCCAAAATTTCGTGACTTACAAAAATGTCTAAGTATGGTAACTTTAGCCTCAAAGTTGATACAATTACGTTTTCTCGGTTTTCGAATGTCTTTCACTAAAACTGACTTTTCTCCTAAACCGTTCATCAGATTTTAGCGCACCTTATATCAAAACGATCTATGAACCAAGCTCTATCTCATCATGGTCATTTGGGGGTCTGGACAGTAGCCTACCGTATGGGTTCAGGGTCCAAAAACAGGGCAGATTCTTGGTCTAACGAAAATCGGACATTATAACGGCTATATTTTCATACTTTCCAAAATCAAACTCCTCCAAATCAATCATCCACCTTATACACCATCACCTACACCATGTGGTCATCTTACCAACCATGGTTACAAGCACATACTCCTTCAAAAATCAACTTTAATCACTTACAAACACTTATAACATCATAATCATAACATTTATACCACTTAATCACTAAACCAACCATAAATCATCATAACCTCAAGATAATACTAAGGGTTCATGAACTCCATACCTTCCTTGAAGCTTTAACAACACTTAATAATCCTTGGCTAGTCCTTAAACAACCTTAAAGTAGCTTGGATAGTCTAAAGAAACCATAAAACACAAGTTAATTCTTAGAGTTACTAAACAGCAGCTGAAAGAAGATGAAAAACGAGGTCCTTACCTTGGTTTTCTGGACAAGGTTCCTAAAGAAGAGTTGTAGGTCATCTCAATACCTTTCCAAAAAGCTAAAGAACACAAAATTCGGCTGAGAAACGAAGGAGTTATGGCTGTTTTTCTGGACTGCTACTGTTTTGGCCGAATTTGCAAGAAATGGAGGGGGAGAGATTTTGCTCTTGATTTTTGATCTTATCTTCCTTAATCTTGATTATTCAAGCTTGTCTTGGAAGCCTTGGAAGATATTTATGGTTTAAGCCTAGCAAAAGTACTAATTTACCCTTAAAACAAGTGTTAATGGATGGTGATGTCATCTTGATGATCTAATAATCTCTTTTCTTGTTTTTCTAAGTATTATGATAATAATCTTGGATAATAATAATGTGGTATGTATCCTTGCTATATTACTAATCTTGGTTGTCTTGTTCCCATACTCGTCTAATTGTGGTTCGTTTCGGGTGTACCTCATTATCTCAGTGGTTTTCGAAATCATTTACGAATCCACTTTCCTTTGGTATTCTCTTAACTTAATAATCCCTTGGTTAAATCTAAATTCACTAATTCCTCAATATATAATTCTTATAATGTTTCCATGCTCCTTAATGTCCAATAGAAGCTTATTCGAAATCAAAATCCTCAAAATCCATGTTTCAGGAATTTCTGAAATCTAACGTCATTTCGAGTCACTTATTTTCATTGTACAACACTAATATGGTTTCTGTTTATTCATTTTCCATTTCCATTATAGAGTACCTATATACCATTTCTCTAAATCCTCGAAATTTACTATTCATGTGACCACTGTAGCATTACTGAAGTTAGGGTTATTACATCCTTCCCTCCTTAAAAGGATTCCGTCCCGGAATCACGTCAGAAATGTCCATAGATACCTTTTTATCTCCACCTTATAACTTCTATATCACTTTCTCCATCCTTTTTCCTTCATAATATCTCTATCTTGTTTGCGCAAAATTATACCAACATAAACTTGCTTGTCATTCATCAACATTCCTCTTTTAACTATGGGTATCGGCCACCACATTGGCCTCTCCTGAATGGTAGTGTATCTCACTTATGGTTTATCCCTATGTTGATCTCTATCATGACATAAAATATACATATTTCGATCTTATTATATCTCGTCTCTGTAAAATCTTCCAGAAATCCGACTAGAATAAAATTCCTTGAAACAATTGTAAGAAAATACTATCTATAATATATATTTCCTGTTCGTATCTGAACAAGTCTATGGTTTACCCCCAAAATACTATTATTCTCCTTTTCATAGAATTTCTAACCCCTAACAGATACTGATTTTCCTTATCTAGATTATCAACCTACCTATACCATTCATTGACCACATTGATTCCTAACCAAACATTTACACTAAAAATTTAATTACTAGAAAAATGTACACCTGCATCTGTATCCGGCTTTTTCAATGCTTCTCCTAAAGTTATGTTGTACACTCTGGCAGTAGGTTTATTTGAAACAGTCATACTTTGTCCCGGCGCAGATGACCCACCGGAACGGCAATCTCTAGCAAAGTGTCCTAGTTTCCCACATTGATAACACTTGATATCAATCTTGTCAGTTGATGTGCACTGGTTATAATAGTGTCCTTTCTGTCCGCACTTAGAGCAAGTTACTTCCGACCTCCTACACACTCCCGTATGCTTTCTACCACACTTGCTACAATCTGGTAAGGTTGGTCGTGATTGATGGAATTGAAACGTTCCTGAGGTCTTACCACCTTGATTCACAGTCTCACTAACAGTCTTGTTACTCCCTGTCTTTCCCACAAACTGAGATTTTTGTCCCTTACCAACCTTGTTAAAGTAACTTCCTTCGCTTGAACCTCCTTTCTGACCCTCACATCTCCTTTTCTTACTTTCTCGCCCTATCTGATTTTGTTCGTTATGAGCATTTTCATTCTGTCTATTTCGACTTCCTTCATCTCTCTCATTTTCCCTTGCATTTGCTCTATTATTACGCTTAGGCGGCATGATTCTGTATATAGCAATATTCTTCATTAATCACCCAAATTTAGGGTACAACATACATCATTCCCATATACATCATTCTCATATACACAATTATATCCCTAGTTAACTCATTTATATACCATAATATTCTCAACTCAACTTTAGCAAATAAGCGTATCACCTTTAGTACAATAACCTTTTCATTTGAGTCAATCACCTTATATACATCAATATTCTTGAATCTCAACATTTAATATCAAAATACGATAAAATTAGGCAAAATACATAAACTTCATTAATTATCCCCACTTCCTTTGTTTATCCTTATTCTAATTCTATCCTCAAAATACACCTTACTCTCAATAGTAAGTCTCAATTATACCTTAAAATTCCTCATATTCTTTTATCTCGCTAATCCTCAATTATACCCCTTTCTTCTCACGAAATTCCTTCCTCTTCTATATCGAAACGCTTCTAGCTCTAATTATCTCTTATTAAAATTTCCCTTGAAATCTCGAGTTTCCTCGTATAATCACGTATATTCTAAACTTTGCTTCCATTATCCCATCCATTAATGAAATCTTATATATTCGAAACAATTTATAGAATTTAAGAAACTTCAAATTGAAACGAACCCAGAAACAAGCAAGTGTCCCACCACAATTTATAAGATTAAGAGTTTTAAATAGCTCTTATTTGAAACAAAAGAATATTTTGGAAATCAATATGATGGAAGAACCCGTACGTAACACAAGTGAGGGCGTCCCCTCCGACTTTCAATCACACAGACAGATCGTCCTTGTATATACATATGGGATTGTTCCTCTTAGTTGGAGTAAGAAATATAAAGGAAAATTTAAATCATGATGATATATACCACCTTTCGAAGATAATCTTAGAGAAATATTTTGACTAAGATAGATAAAATATAATTTTGAAACACATTCCAAAGGTACCAAAAAGTTTTAAAAAGATACCGGCCCCTTTTGAATAAGAGATGATAGGTCACCCTGGAATTACTCACGAGGTTATCTAACGTACACTTCCGGATACATCAAGTATTCCCTTTCTCATATCGATCTCGTGTGCTACATAAACTTAACACTTTTGGCATAATAACCTTTATTAGCAATAATCTATAAAATTATAATCATGACTTAGAATAAACGCTTCGTTCGATAAATCCCCCTTGAACTCGATGTGAGTTCATATTTTATATCCTTACCTATATATCTATATGCGTATATCACCATCACTCTTGTTCCTGAGCAATATGACTCTAATCTCTGATACCAACCTGTGACAGCCCCAAATCCGGGGTCATGAATTTGGGCCATCACGGACCAACTTCCATTCAAAAATCAATATCTCTTGTTTTTTTTTTTTTTATACTTATGCAATTGACCCCACTGTAATACACACACACACACCAGTCATATGCTCAGAGAACAACATTCACCATAATAAAAGTTTAGAGTTAAACAGTTATTACAAACCCAGAATCATACTTAAGTACATTGTTGAGTGATGCTTCTACAAGAAGCATTTCAACAACCAAATTTATTACAACCTTACACACTTACACACTTAATATACATAAGACCACTAAACCCCTTGCGCTGGTCATCTACCTCGGGGATTGATGCTAACGAGCTCTCAGAAGGTCGCCTTTCCCTTACCCTCTTGTGGGGCGTTCTGCGTATTATTGGCATACCTAGCCGTATATAGATAAGTAGCAAGAGTGAGCTATAATAGCTCAGCAAGATAATATTGTAAACTAGAATTTAAAATGTAACCAAGTATACATGTATATACATATGTAAGCAGTAACCAAATTATAAACTTTAAGGAAGAGTGAAACTCTTATTTAATAATACATCATCCACTTACTTTTATAAGAAAGAATTCTAGAATAATACAGTATCAGTTTCTCTTCTTAAATAATATAACAATCAATAAAATCTTTCAGTGTAAGATTTCAGGATAATATGAATATTTACTTAAATCTCTTACTATCATCTTCTCATTTCCTTCTTATGTAACAATTTTTTTATAAATTAATATAAAATCAGTTTCTCTTCATCTATAACAATAATTCCATCTTTCATATCATTTTCCCTTTCCAGTATACCAATCTGACTTTATCATTTATTCTTTATTCACATATTGTAGGGGTTTTCACTGTTGCCGAATACGTGAGGCACGATGATCAGTCGCCCTCCGTATCCGTCCCTTTTTACTACCGGTAGACGGAGGTAGGTCTGCCACCATCCCCCAGGAGGAAGGTCTACCACTACATCCTCCTTCGGCAACTCTTGGGCCGAAATGAAACATTAAGTGCTGGACTGTGCAACTTCCACACGGCCTCTTACGCTTACATTAAGTGCTGGACTGTGCAACTTCCACACGGCCTCTTACGCTTACATTAAGAGCTGGACTGTGCAACTTCCACACGGCCTCTTACGCTTACTGTTGTAATATTAAGTGCTGGACTGTGCAACTTCCACACGGCCTCTTACGCTTACTGTTGTAATATTAAGTGCTGGACTGTGCAACTTCCACACGGCCTCTTACGCTTACTGTTGTAAATTCCCCTTTTTATAAGATCATTATTCAATTTATCAACACCATTTCACATTTCCATTCCCGTATATCACTTTCATTCTCGCACATTATTTCTATAAAATATATGTATATAACATACACTAAAAAGAATGTTTATAATATAGCATTATAAACCATATAACCCTAGATAACAACTGATATCATTCTCTTTCATATCTCTTTTACCCTTGAGCATATTCGCTCCATTCGTAATCATCTCTATATTCATATTTCAGAAAACATATCCATATCTCTTTAACTTCCCACAATCAAGAGAATATATTCTTTGCAATATAGCAACAAAAGCATCACATATACATAAATATATTCCATGATATCATTATTATTCCGAAGATAAATAATTTTTAAAGTAGGGATAGAAGGATCTTGCCTCGGTTTCTGTATCCTGATAATATGGCTGGTCCCTCCTCCGGAATTTCTATAAACACAAAAGGTCCGTCATTAGAATACCACATCTCTTACTCACTACCCTCTTGTATAACAAAACCCTTTACACTTCAACATATGTTTAACGTATTATTATTACCCCAAAGGTTCATGAACTTAACCATTTATAAACTCAATCGATGTTTCAGGGGTTTTTCACCATTTCCCCTAACGACCACACTTAACTGTAAAAATTCTCAGAAAATATAAATTTCGAATTTTAATGCAAGGTCAACTGTAAAGGGTCCTCTGACCACCCTACTACACTATCCCAAAATTTCGTGACTTACAAAAATGTCTAAGTATGGTAACTTTAGCCTCAAAGTTGATACAATTACGTTTTCTCGGTTTTCGAATGTCTTTCACTAAAACTGACTTTTCTCCTAAACCGTTCATCAGATTTTAGCGCACCTTATATCAAAACGATCTATGAACCAAGCTCTATCTCATCATGGTCATTTGGGGGTCTGGACAGTAGCCTACCGTATGGGTTCAGGGTCCAAAAACAGGGCAGATTCTTGGTCTAACGAAAATCGGACATTATAACGGCTATATTTTCATACTTTCCAAAATCAAACTCCTCCAAATCAATCATCCACCTTATACACCATCACCTACACCATGTGGTCATCTTACCAACCATGGTTACAAGCACATACTCCTTCAAAAATCAACTTTAATCACTTACAAACACTTATAACATCATAATCATAACATTTATACCACTTAATCACTAAACCAACCATAAATCATCATAACCTCAAGATAATACTAAGGGTTCATGAACTCCATACCTTCCTTGAAGCTTTAACAACACTTAATAATCCTTGGCTAGTCCTTAAACAACCTTAAAGTAGCTTGGATAGTCTAAAGAAACCATAAAACACAAGTTAATTCTTAGAGTTACTAAACAGCAGCTGAAAGAAGATGAAAAACGAGGTCCTTACCTTGGTTTTCTGGACAAGGTTCCTAAAGAAGAGTTGTAGGTCATCTCAATACCTTTCCAAAAAGCTAAAGAACACAAAATTCGGCTGAGAAACGAAGGAGTTATGGCTGTTTTTCTGGACTGCTACTGTTTTGGCCGAATTTGCAAGAAATGGAGGGGGAGAGATTTTGCTCTTGATTTTTGATCTTATCTTCCTTAATCTTGATTATTCAAGCTTGTCTTGGAAGCCTTGGAAGATATTTATGGTTTAAGCCTAGCAAAAGTACTAATTTACCCTTAAAACAAGTGTTAATGGATGGTGATGTCATCTTGATGATCTAATAATCTCTTTTCTTGTTTTTCTAAGTATTATGATAATAATCTTGGATAATAATAATGTGGTATGTATCCTTGCTATATTACTAATCTTGGTTGTCTTGTTCCCATACTCGTCTAATTGTGGTTCGTTTCGGGTGTACCTCATTATCTCAGTGGTTTTCGAAATCATTTACGAATCCACTTTCCTTTGGTATTCTCTTAACTTAATAATCCCTTGGTTAAATCTAAATTCACTAATTCCTCAATATATAATTCTTATAATGTTTCCATGCTCCTTAATGTCCAATAGAAGCTTATTCGAAATCAAAATCCTCAAAATCCATGTTTCAGGAATTTCTGAAATCTAACGTCATTTCGAGTCACTTATTTTCATTGTACAACACTAATATGGTTTCTGTTTATTCATTTTCCATTTCCATTATAGAGTACCTATATACCATTTCTCTAAATCCTCGAAATTTACTATTCATGTGACCACTGTAGCATTACTGAAGTTAGGGTTATTACATCTGCTACCTTGCTTAGCACTCCGATCCCCGAAGTGATTGTTCTTCTCCTTACTCGTATTCAAAATTTGAAATTTCTTCCCTCCTTGGATTGCGTGCTGACTCCTCCTCTCCGCTCCTCTTGAATCCATCATTATTTATTTTTCTTATCTTTATAACATGGTGTTCAATTTATTAATTTCGTATCATATATGATCTATCCTTTTTTGGTGTGATTGAACTTAAAATAGACTTAATTGCACTTTGCACCCTGTATTTAGGCGAAAATTCACTTTGGTGCCTATTATTCAAACAATTGCAATTTGCATCCCGATTGTTTCAATTCCACTACAGTTTGCACCCCTTTAACGATTTCAAGCTAATTTTGACCGTGACTGTTTGTCAAAATGAGGGTATTTCGGTCATTATACTCTACAATAATTTTTAAAATTAAATTATTTCAATTACTTTTATATTTTTTAGATTTTTAGATTTACCAACATTTTATCTACAATTCACAGATTTTTTAAAATATAATTTATAATTCATATTTTTATAAATATTTACATTACTAAATTCTCGTAAAATATTATTTAAATATAAACTACATTTGTTATAATTTTCAAAATATTATCCATAAAATAAATATCATACATTTAAGATTTTGTGTTTTTTTTCAATATTTTTGAAAAAAAAATCAATTTTTAAATTTTGTTTCTTACTTTTTTTTGAAAATAAATTGTTTAATATAATAATTAAAGACTGAAATACTCGTACTTTGACTAACGGTAACGGTCAAAATAGCTTGAAATCGTTAAAGGGGTGAAAATTGTAGCGGGATAGAAACAATCGGGATACAAATTGCAATTGTTTGAATAGTAGGCACCAAAGTGAATTTTCGCCTAAGTATAGGGGTGCAAAGTGCAATTAAGTCCTTAAAATATTTACAAAGTCTCAAAAAAATAAAAAAAACTTAAAATATTTACCAACATTAACTTTTTCAATGCATCATGCATATGTCCTTCGGTTAGATGATAAACTTTATTGAATGAAAGATACTAAACCCCTTTCTCCGGTTTTGCCGGTATTGTATTTCAATACAATTCATATACGAAAATGTATATTCTTGACAAAAAAAAATGCATCATGCATCATGTAATTATGAAATATTGAATACATTATGGTTCTAATTATAAAATATGATATTGAATGCAATTATGTGAGCATCATACATTAATCGAAAGAATGTCAAATCAATTATGACAAATGTTAATTATAAAATATGAAATGTGATCATGTGAGCATCATGCATCAATTAAAAGAATGTCAAAGCAATTATGAGAAATGTGCTATGATGAGAAATGTGAGATGGTCTTTGGATATCTTAAAAATGATAATTTTTATTTTAAATTGAATAAGTATTATATAAAAGATAAGTATAGGAATATTCATAAATTATATAGGTATTTGAATAAATTTATTTATAAATTAATTAAGTATTTGTTCAATTAAATTAAAAAAATTATTAATTAATAATATATGTGTACATATAATTGACAAGATAAAACTTCAGAGGTGTATTCATTTGAGATTCTATTGGATTTTAATGAATTTTCAAAATTAGCAGGTATTCATTTGAGATTTTTCTTTAAACAATCTTTTAAAGTATTCAGTTCGGATTTAAAATAATCTTTCTAAATCTGTGGATCTTCAATTGAGATTTTAAAAATCAAACAAAATCTCAAGATATTCAAATTTTGATAGATTTTCAACATTCAAGGATTTTAAAGGATTTGTAGAAGATTTTATTATATATAAATTGAACCACGTGAAATCTCTCCGTAGTAGACAAGATTTTGATGGATTATTGGAAATTAAAAATTATTAATTAAAAATAAAAAATCATAAGTAAAAAGATAAATCTAATCATGCTCTTTAAAAAACTATTCGTATCTAGTTTCTGGTATTCATAAACTGAGTTCACTTCCTTTTCAAAAAATGAAGGGAGAATGCAAGTTAATTGTTACATAATATTATGTTAATATTTATCGGTGCTCCTTTAGTTACTATATTACCATAATGGAGATTTCTGAACTAAAGGACTATACATCGAATACATAAGGTCGTTAGAGTCGTCAAAATATTTGTATGATGCTGCTCTAAACCAGAATAATGATCTACCTGTTAATAGGCCGCCTAATGCGAGATGATGATGAGAACGAGGAAGAGATGAGTACTAGATAAATATACATATTTTTGTATTTTTTAATTTATTATTTGAATTTTTTTTTGAGTGAAATATTATTACTATAAATTTTGTTTTTTTCTTACTTTGAACTATATTGATTTTATACTATCTCGAATTATTTACATATATTATTATCTTTAATTGATACACGGATATTATAAAATAAAAAATATTAAGAAATCAATTTCATAGAATCTGTGGAAATTTTTTAATTCCATAAAAATCTTGATAAATTAATCTATTAAAATCCAACAAAATCTGTATAATAATATGTGTAGCTTCTATTATTATTATTTTTTTTGAGAAAGTGTAGCTTCTGTAATTGGTTTCAAACAATCCATGAATTTGCTGGTCAACAAATTAATGTGACTTGTGAGGTAAGAAAGTGTAGCTTCTGTTATTGGTTTCAAACAATTCATGAATTTATAAAATTCTTTAAAATCCATGGATTATTATCAATTCATTAAAATTTAACAAAATTTCAGTTAAATATATCCCTTTTAGTGGCTTAGACGAGCAAGTTAAATAAAACACACATCTATCTATACTATTATATTAAAACCGAAACATTGAAAGTTTCGGTACCTGTTTTTTGGTACTTCGTGAATTTACTTATTTACCCTCATTATAAAGAAACATAAAGACACCTAAAATAAATAATAACATAATATAATTAATGTTAATTAGTCGAGATAATACCTTTAATAAACACCTAAAAACATCAATCGTATCATATCTTTCCATCATTAATATTTTCTTTCCAATTAAAACACGTTATAATTCATGATAATTAGTCGATTAAGATAATAAAATTAATGGTAATTAGTCGATTGCCTTTTTCACATTTAGTTTTAGTTGAACATACGTTATAATTAATGATAATTAGTCGATTAAGATAATAAAATTAATGGTAATTAGTCGATTGCCTTTTTCACATTTACTTTTAGTTGAACATATTACCTTTTATAAACACCTAAAAACAACAATCGTATCAAATCTTTCGATCATTAATATTTTCTTTCAAAACACATTACCTTTTTAATTTAAAACAAATCTAAATTAATGGTAATTAATCGATTACCTTTTTCATATTTACTTTTAGTTCGTTTAAAAGCCAAAATACCACGCTTGAAACATATCAGAGTGATGCTGACAGAGAATCTGATAGCTCAGGCAATCATTCAGAATCTGATATGGCTACGGCAGTTCTAATGAAAGCAATGATAATAGCTCTAGCTCAGGTAGTGATTCAGGCTCTGTCAGTGACAATAAGAATGAAATCATACCTCCTATAGATGATAAAGAAGATGAGACTACTAACACTTCTGAGAACCATTCTTCAACCACAACTAACAGTTCTTCAGGATGGGATGCACTTGTCAAAAAAATGAAAAGAGAATTTGTGAATAAAGAAACGAAGCTAAGTGAAACGAAGCGAAGTGATGATAGCTCTAGCTCTGGGAGTGATGCTACGGATGACAACGAAGTGAAAGAAAGATCTCAGAGTAGCCCTGGCTACGGAGAGGCTAGTGAAGACAATAGCTCAGACGGCTACGGCAATAACGATAGCTCAGGCTACGGCAATAACAATAGCACTTCTTCAACTAGCTCTGACTCTAGCTCTAGTAGTGATGGCAACAACAATGATGACTCTTTAACAACCATTTCGAGTGATGATAGCTCTGGTGGCAACGATGGCTACAATGAAAGTGATATTGATCTGAGTGAAAGCTATGATTCAGACAACAGCAGTGACAATAACGATAGATCAGATCTCTTGAGTCGAAGTGAAACTGCCAGTCAAGTACCGGAAAACAACGAAGACAACGAAATATCTTCTACTACGCCTAAAGAAACGACAGAAAGTAACAACAAAACTACGACTGAAAGCAACACAACAATGATGGCTCTTCAACAGCGCAAGAAAGCAAGGTAGTTTACTTGCTTGACCACAAGGAAGAGCGAAGCGGCAACAACAATGAAAGCCTTAATACGCCTACTAATTCCAATTCAACTACGCCTAAAGAGACTGAAAGCAAGGAAGAGCGAAGTGAAACGAAGCAAGACAACGATACTGAAACAAAAACTAGCTCTAGCGGCAAGGATGGGCGAAGCGATGATGGCTTGAATGGAAACAATGAGGGCGGGAGCGCTACTACTGAAATAAGAAAGATAGATGATTCAGACTCATGCTATGGGAGTGACTCTGAAACTACGCCTCGTTTAGAGACTAGTGATGGTAGTGATTCAGACTCTAGCCCTGGGAGTGACTCTGAAAGTGTGCGTACCATTGATGATAGCTCTGGTAACAAAGAGACAGAAGTAAGAACTGTTCGTTCAGATGGCAATGGCAGCTACTATGAGAGCAACAACTATGATACAGAAAGCAACAGCAACACAAGTACGCGGGAAAGCAACAACTATGATAGCACAGAAGAGAGCAGCTCTGGAAGTGATTCAGACAATGATGCTAAGAGGGACCAGGTCATATCTGAAACTAATCCACCTACCAGCTCTTCAACAACTAGCACTTCTTATGATAGCTACTCTGGCAACAAAGAGTCCGACCCAGCGCAATCCGTTTCATGGTCCGAGCATCCGAGAATAACATTTCTATTCTCATAATCATCATAATCAGTCTTTGTATCATAGTTGTTGCTAGAGCAGCTATCATTGTAACCGGAGCTAGCTCTATTCTTTCTATAAGACCACCAGAGAAATCTCGTATAGAATACCTAGAGTTGTCTTCTTCCGGGGCACTGGTCACTTGTGATGGTTAGCATCTTATTTAGCTACGGGTGTTCTCAATCTAGAAGCCTGGGTACCACCCCGGTCCTAAAATGAACTCAAGACTCTTAACTCAGAACTCTTAACTCGGAAGCTCGCATACCAAAGATAGACTCAAGTCTTCACTTGCTTTCAACAAGATGCTCTTTCAGCCTCACAAGGGAGAATGACGGGGATAAGGCTCTATTCCTCAAGTTGTAGTCTTACCGTTAATTGCATTCTAAGAAGACAACTTCTCAGTCTAGAAGCCTCACAACAGCAACCTCTTCTTCCATTATATTAAACTCCAGGGTTCTATGCCTTTAAGAGGACACTAAACCTCTTCTATCGAGTGGCTTCGCTCCTCTCACTTGCTAGCCATAGCTCTTCATTCGACTTGGGCTCACAAATACCCATTCTTTATTGAACTCATTAGCTTTCATCCTTTGCTCCGGCTTTGAAAAGAACTCTTAACTCGGAAGAGAAGACAACTCATTAGCTCATTAGCTCGGGATAACAGCATCTTTAGCCAAGGTTCTACTCCTCTTCCTCATTAGCTCGGGACAACAGCATCGGCTACAATGTTAATTATATAAATTCCGAAACATTGAAAGTTTTGGTACCTGTTTTTTGGTACTTAGTGAATTTACTTATTTATCCTTCATTATAAAGAAACATAAATACACCTAAAATAGATAATAACATAATATAATTAATGTTAATTAGTCGAGATAATACCTTTAATAAACACCTAAAAACATCAATCGTATCATATCTTTCCATCATTAATATTTTCTTTCCAATTAAAACACGTTATAATTCATGATAATTAGTCGATTAAGATAATAAAATTAATGGTAATTAGTCGATTGCCTTTTTCACATTTAGTTTTAGTTGAACATACGTTATAATTAATGATAATTAGTCGATTAAGATAATAAAATTAATGGTAATTAGTCGATTGTCTTTTTCACATTTACTTTTAGTTGAACATATTACCTTTTATAAACACCTAAAAACAACAATCGTATCATATCTTTCGATCATTAATATTTTCTTTCAAAACACATTACCTTTTTAATTTAAAACAAATCTAAATTAATGGTAATTAATCGATTGCCTTTTTCATATTTACTTTTAGTTGAACATATTACCTTTTATAAACACCTAAAAACATCAAGCGTATCATATATTTCGATCATTAATATTTCCTTTATAATTAAAATATGTTACCTTTTTAATTTACAACAAATCTTACAATCACTAATATATACCCGAAAGTATCACATCATATTTTTCAATTATTAATAAAATTTATTAAAAATCGTATACATTGTTTATAATAAGGAAATATTAATATAATCTGTAAACATGAGTATATTAAATTATATTAAATAAAAATTAAAAAAATTATTAAAAATAATGATTATACAAAAACATAATTATAATATTAAATAAAATTTATAATATAATACAAGAAACCCGTGCTATTATATAAATTCCGAAACATTGAAAGTTTTGGTACCTGTTTTTTGGTAATTAGTGAATTTACTTATTTATCCTTCATTATAAAGAAACATAAATACACCTAAAATAAATAATAACATAATATAATTAATGGTAATTAGTCGAGATAATACCTTTAATAAATAACTAAAAACATCAATCATATCATATCTTTCCATCATTAATATTTTTTTTCCAATTAAAACATGTTATAATTCATGATAATTAGTCGATTAAGATAATAAAATTAATGGTAATTAGTCGATTGCCTTTTTCACATTTAGTTTTAGTTGAACATACGTTATAATTAATGATAATTAGTCGATTAAGATAATAAAATTAATGGTAATTAGTCGATTGTCATTTTCACTTTTACTTTTAGTTGAACATATTACCTTTTATAAACACCTAAAAACAACAATCGTATCATATCTTTCGATCATTAATATTTCTTTCAAAACACATTACCTTTTTAATTTAAAACAAATCTAAATTAATGGTAATTAATCGATTACCTTTTTTATATTTACTTTTAGTTGAACATATTACCTTTTATAAACACCTAAAAACATCAAGCGTATCATATATTTCGATCATTAATATTTCCTTTATAATTAAAATACTTTACCTTTTTAATTTACAACAAATCTTACAATCACTAATATATACCCGAAAATATCACATCATATTTTTCAATTATTAATAAAATATATTAAAAATCGTATACATTGTTTATAATAAGGAAATATTAATATAATTTGTAAACATGAGTATATTAAATTATATTAAATAAAAATTAAAAAAATTATTAAAAATAATGATTATACAAAAATATGATTATAATATTAAATAAAATTTATAATATAATAAAAGAAACCATTGCACGGGTTATAAAAGCTAGTATATTTAAATAGGTGTCTTTACAAATGTTATCATTCATATGAAAAGTATGTTGCGTACATAAAATTCGTACAAAATTTTGGGTTCATTGGGGAAATTTTATTTTTAAAAAATAAGTTACTTAATTTGGAAAAAAGTTAGGAAATATGTTTCTTTTTCTGAAATAAGTAACTTATTTTTGCAAGATAACGAATATTAAATTTCTCATACACATTTTTTTCTAAAAAAAATATGTAAATAATATTTTTATTTCAAAATAAATAACTTATAAGTTCATTTAATATTTGCCAAACGGGCACTATAATGGTCCGTCAGAAAATTATGGCACGATACCATCTTGTACAACTATAACATATATTATTATGACGGTATTAAAATAGAAATTACCATATTGGTGAATAAAAGTATGTGAATAAAATAGATTTTTTTAATTCCATAAAATTTTGATAAATTAATCTATTAAAATCCAACAAAATCTGTATAGAATTAAAGTAATATGTATAGCTTCTGTTATTAGTTTCAAACAATCCATGAATTTACAAAATTCTTTAAAATCCATGAATTATTATCAATCCATTAAAATTTAACAAAATTTCAGTTAAATATATCTCTTTTATTGGCTTAGACGAGCAAGTTAAATAAAACACATCTATATATATACTATTATATAAAAGCCGAAACATTAAAAGTTTGGTTGGTCGGTCGGTACGGTACCTGTTGATTTTACCTATTTACCCTTACTTAATTATAGATAAAATCCGTATTTGAAAAGGTAATAGCTTGAAAAAGAAGTAAAAAAGCCAAGTTCTGGAAAGAATATATTTTAATTAGAAAAGATAATAGTCGAAAAAGAAGTAAAAAAAGATAAGTTTGAAAATGAGATATTTTAGTTTAAA
Organism: Kitagawia praeruptora; assembly: GCA_037693485.1. Lineage (NCBI taxonomy): Eukaryota > Viridiplantae > Streptophyta > Magnoliopsida > Apiales > Apiaceae > Kitagawia > Kitagawia praeruptora. The sequence goes on from CM075344.1 coordinate 39,924,699, forward strand.
ATTATAGAAAAGATATTACCTTTTTGGTTGAAAAAAGTAATCAGTTAGTTATTAATAATTATAATATTATTATACCTGTTGATTTTACTTATTTACACATGCTTAATTATAGATAAAATCTATATTTGAAAAGGTAATAGCTTGAAAAAGAAGTAAAAAAGCCAAGTTCTGGAAAGAATAGATTTTAATTAGAAAAGATAATAGTCGAAAAAGAAGTAAAAAAAGATAAGTTTGAAAATGAGATATTTTAGTTTAAAATTATAGAAAAGATATTACCTTTTTAGTTGAAAAAAGTAATCAGTTAGTTATTAATAATTATAATATTATTAGTTTATTTCATTAAATAGAACGCCCCATGTTGTTTTTGGAAATAAGAGATTTTAGTTGGAAAATGTACAAAAGGTAATAACTATTTATAATATTATCAGTTTATTTCATTAAATAGAACGACCCATGTTATTTTTGGAAAGAAGAGATTTTAGTTGGAAAATGTATAAAAGGTAATAACTGAAAAAGGTAATTGGTTACTTATTAAAAAATATAAAATAAGTAAAGAATAACTAAGTAAGGGTAGCTGAAAAAGAAGTAAAAAAAGCAAGTTTGAAAATGAGATATTTTAGTTATAAATATAGAAAAAAGATATTACCTTTTAGCTGAAAAAAGTAATCAGTTAGTTATTAGTAGTTATGATATTATTAATTTATTTCATTAAATCAGACGACCCATGATATTTTATCTAACTAAAATTTCTGCTTTTAAAAATACTATGAGCAATTTTGTTTAATATAATTACTATTAACTAATCAATCAATTACCTTTTTCAACCAAAATATGTTACCTTTTCTTTTTTCTAACTAAAATCTCTCTTTCAGCTAAAACGTATCATTTTTTCTATATTTTCTAACTAAAATCCCTCTTTTCAAGAAATATCACGGGCAACATTAATTTCTCATTTTCTAAAAAAAACTACGAACAATTTTATTTAGTAAAATAACGTAAATAAATTATAATTACTATAAACTAATCAATTACCTTTTTCACCTAAAACATGCACATTATATTTTATCTAACTAAAATTTCTCATTTTTAAAAACACTACAAGCAATTTTGTTTAATATAATTACTATTAATTAATCGATCAATTACCCTTTTCAACCACAATATGTTACCTTTTTTCTTTTGTCTAGCTAAAATCTCTCTCTTCAACTAAAACGTATCATCTTTTCTATATTTTCTAACTAAAATCCCTCTTTTTCTAGAAATATCACGGGTAACATTAATTTCTCATTTTCTAAAAAAACTATGAGCAATTTTATTTAGTAAATAACATAATTAAATTATAATTACTATAAACTAATCAATTACATTTTTCACCTAAAACATATCACCTTTTTAATTTTCACGTTACCTTTTCTATTTTCTGTAACTAAAATTCTCCTTTTCCAATTATATCGCGGACGGTTCTATTTAATAAAATAAAATAATAAAATTATAATACTAATAATTAATCGATTGCTTTTTTTTTTTATAGCTAAAACGTAATCTTTTCTATCTTTTTTAGCAATTTTTTTTAATATAATTACTATTAATTAACTGATTACCTTTTATCATCTTTTCTATATTTTCTAACTACAATCCCCTTTTTTAGAAATATTACGGATAAAATTTATATAATTATTATGAAATCACTCATTGAAAAATTTAAATCATTCATGTTTTAAAAAAAGCAATTCAAATTAATAAAAAATATTCATATAATATTAAAAAAAATCCGTGCATCGCACGGGTTTTAAGCTAGTATATTTAAATTAGGGGTGAGCAAAACAATCCAAAAATCGGATTATCCAATTTTCCGATCCGGTATCCGATTATGAAAATCCAAAAATTAGGATATCCGATCCGAAAAAACCGGACCGGATATCCGATCCGGATTTTTTTTATGAATTCGGATACGGATCCGGATCACAACTTTTTACAAATCCGAATATCCGGATCCGATCCGGTTTTAATATATATTAAAAATTAATTTTTTTAATTAATAAATAATGAACTTATTTTAAACAAATAATTCAACATTGAACATATTAAATTAATAAATGAATTATCACTAATAAATTAATGAATTTATTGTGTATCACCTAAGTTTATAAGCATTTTAGGTGTAAAACTTAAATAAGGATGTACTTAAGTGTGAATTCATAAATACAACTCCGTATATTTGTATGTGAAAATTTCGGAACCTCATGTAAGTTTTTCTAAATCAACATTGATAAATATTTTCTATTACTTAATCATTTTATCCAAAGTGATTGATTAAGAAATTAAGATGTTAGAAAAAAATAAAAACAAAGCAAATGGAAGAATAAATTCTTTTAATAATAATTTTCACTTAAAATTATGAATTCGAGAGCTAGCGTGTTACTTCCTCAATCCCGTTTATATTGACATTTAATCAAAAAATACGTATTGAGCAGTGACAAACTTACTCTCAGTTGTTTGCATACTTTGAAAAACATAACATTATTAATACTAGCCTAAAACCCGTGCGATGCACGAAATTTTTTTATATTATATAAAAATTTCATTAATTAAAATTAATTTTTTTAAAACATGAATTTTGGGGGCTTACTTTTTTATATGAGATGATTTGATCATAATTATATAAATGTTATTCGTGATATTTCTAGAAAATGAGGGATTTAGTTAGAAAATATAGAAAAGATGATAGATTTTAGTTAAAACGAATAATCAATTAATTATTAGTAATTATAAAATTATTACTTCATTTTATTAAATAGAATGTCTGTGGTATGATTAGAAAAATAGAGAATTAAGTTAGTGAAAATTAAAAAGATTATATGTTCTAGGTGAAAAAGGTAATTGATTAGTTTATAGTAATTATAATTGAATTACGTTATTTTACTAAATACAATTGCTCGTAATGTTTTTAGAAAATGAGAAAATAATATTGTCCGTGGTATTTCTATTATAAAAGGGATTTTAGTTAGAAAATATAGAAAAGATGATATGTTTTAGTTGAAAAAGGTAATCGGTTAATTAAAAATATTATAATTTTATTAGTTTATTTTATTAAATAGAACCAACCGTGATATAATTAAAAAAAATTTAGTTAGAGAAAATAAAAAGGTAACGTGCATGATTTATGTGGAAAAATAATTGATTAGTTTATAGTAATTATAATTTAATTATGTTATTTTACGAAATAAAATTGTTCATAGTTTTTAGAAAATGAGAAATTAATGCTACCCGTTGTATTTCTAGAAAAAAAGGGAAGTAATTAGAAAAAATAGAAAAGATGATATATTTTAGCTGAAAAAGTAATCGGTTAATTATTAGTATTATAAAATTATTATTTTATTTGTATTAAATAGAAACGCCTGTAATATAATTAGAAAAATGGAGGTTTTAGTAAGAAGAAAGAAAAAAGGTAACGTGTTTTGCTGAAAAAAGGTAACCGTCCATGATATAATTGGAAAAGAGAGATTTTAGTTAGATAAATGAGAAAAGGTAATGTGTTTTGACTGAAAAAGGTAATCGATTAGTTAATAACAATTATATATAATTATGTTATTTTTTAGCTGGAATGGTAATTGGTTAATTATTAGTATTATAATATTATTATTATTTTTATTAAATAAAAACGCCTGTAATATAATTAGAAAAATGGAGGTTTTAGTAAGAAGAAAGAAAAAAGGTAATGTGTTTTGCTGAAAAAGGTAACCATCCATAATATAATTGAAAAAAGAGAGATTTTAGTTAGAGAAAAGAGAAAAGGTAACGTGTTTTGACTGAAAAAGGTAATTGATTAGTTAATAGCAATTATATATAATTAAGTTATTTTTTTAAACAAAATTGCTCGTAGTGTTTTTAAAAAGGAGAAATTTTAGTTAGATAAAATGTAAAAGATATTCTATTTTAAATGAAAAAGGAAATTATTTAGTTATTGAAAAATAGAAAAGGTTATATGTTTAAACTGAAAAAGGAAATTGATTAATAAATGAGAAATTTTAGTTAGATAAAATATAAAAGATATTGTATTTTACTTGGAAAAGAAAATTATTTAGTTCTTGAAAATAGAAAAGATAATATGCGTAACTTGAAAAAGGAAATTGATTAGTTAATGAGTAAGGGTAATTAGATAAATTCAATAGGTATCGTTGAACCAAACTTTTAATGTTTCGACTTTTATATAATAGTATAGATTTAATTTGCTTTATTTAGGAAATGTGGCCACTATTTTTGGGATATGCAAAACAGGATTTGTGGCCAATATAAACGGAACAAAGAGAGTATTAATATCACATAAAAAATATTTATAAAAACACATTAAAGAAATGAATGGTAGTTTATGATAGGTCAAAATAAAATTAGGAAAGAAATGAATATACACATGTTAAAATATGAGATGATGATATCTAAAATTTTATTAATTAATCATTTATAAAGTTAACGATAACTTATTGAAAATGTAATAAAATTCATTTACTTATACAAACTTAACTAAATTTTACTTAATTAATTCGGATCCGGATTATTCGATTTCCGATCCGGTTTAAACGAATATCCGAATTTCGGATATCCGGTTAAACCGGAACCGGAACCGGAATAGATTTTTCATGATCCGAAAAACCGGATATCCGATCCGAATTTTAAAACCGGACCGGATATCCGGTTTTGCTCTCCCCTAATTTAAATAGGTGTCTTTACAAATGTTATCATTCATATAAAAAGTATGTTGCGTACATAAAATTCGTACAAAATTATAATGGTCAGTCAGAAAATTATGGCACAATAGTCAGAAAATTATGGTACAATAATCACCAATATGGAAATATATCATTCGTAGTCTTAATTAAAAACTCCAATATCAATGTGCTTTGCGCTCATCTCATGGAAATATATCATTCATTTCAAATAGATTCAAGTGATTGTTTTCAAAGGTTTCGAAAAGTTTTGTAATTAATTATGGATTTGAAATGAATTAAAATAATATCAAGTATTTGTTTAAACTTATAACTCAACTTCATGAAACATGAGTTTTGGAAATCTAGAAGGGAGATGAATATGATTGACGTGCAAGAATTAAGTTAGATCGTGCACTCGTTATATATTTTTCATATTTATTTTCAAAACTATGCTTAATTTATTTCCATGCTAATAAATTAATGTATAAATTTATTCTTATTAACCATTGTATTTTATTTATTTATTTAATATATATATATATATATATATATATATTGTTGTGGAATAAAAACTAGGTTACGATTTGTAATTAATGCTAGGGTGGTTGAGCTTCGAGCTTTAATGGCTGTTTCTGTGTTACGAGACTGATCGGTCCTCACAGAGTGCCTACGTATCTCGTTATTGAGAATCAAGCCAAGACGTAGTTCTGAGAATGAGGGGTCAGACCCTTTATATAGGCTGAGAAGCCTTAGAATCGTAGTAGGGTTAGGTGACTTGGTGGGCAAGTCACCGCCTAGAAGAAGGTTCCAGATCCTAGTATGTAGGAATCAGTTTCCATGTTGAAATATGTATCTTGGAGGCTAAGTCAGGAAAGAGTAATATCCTTGTTTGACTCTTATTGCTGAGCTGGTTATTACCCCTAATATTAATTACGAAATTAATATTATAAATAGGGTTTGGGCCCATCTGGTGGGCCCCACGTTTTGACCATTCTAGGTCTAATTAATGCCACATTAAATGTGTCTTAGGGCTTACTTTTAGTCAATATCATTTGCCCCCCAACTTCTAGGAAAACTGATCAGGTTTTCCTTGAAGTTATAACGGCCTTCTTCGAGACTTGGGTCAGGGTTTATTGCTCTTACGTGAGTATTTTCAACAATATCATCTTAATGTAAAGCGTGGAGCGACCGACGCATTTACGACGATGTTGAACGACACTAAGCGGTGTTAAATGGCACTAGACAGCGCTAATCAGCTTTAAACAACGTTTAAACAGTGTTAAACAATGTTAGATGGCATAAAACGGCACTAACGGCACTAACCGGTGCTAAACGGTGCTAATCGGCACTAAACTGTGCTAGCAGGCACTAAACGGTGCTAGTCGGCACTAAACTGTGTTAATAGGCACTAAACGGTGCTAATCGGCACTAAACTGTGCTAATCGGCACTAAACTGTGCTAACATGCACTAAACGGTGCTAATCGGCACTAAACGGTGCTAATCGGCACTAAACTGTGCTAACAGGCACTAAACGGTGCTAATCGGCACTAAACTGTGCTAATCGGCATTAAACAGTGCTAACAGGCACTAAACAGTGCTAATCGGCACTAAACTGTGCTAACAGGCACTAAACGGTGCTAATCGGCACTAAACTGTGCTAACAGGCACTAAACGGTGCTAATCGGCAATAAACTGTGCTAATCGGCACTAAACTGTGCTAACAGGCACTAAACGGTGCTAATCGGCACTAAACTGTGCTAATCGGCACTAAATTGTGCTAATCTTGACCTCTTTTTAGTACTGAAAATCATCCAGATTCGCTGAAAAAGTCGAGATCTAGGTCTGAAAACTATCCGAGGTTCGCTGAAAAAATCGAGATCTAGGTCTGAAAACTATCCGAGGTTCGCTGAAAAAGTCGAGATCTAGGACCACGAACTAACCCGTGATCGGCCGGATCAAGGGCTAGCTCGTGGTCGGCTAGCTCATGATCGGCCGGAGGGCTTGAAGCCACCATGGTCGGCCGAACCATGGTCGGCTGGGAGGTGGTCGGCCGAAAGGCCCTGACATGCCGTGGTCGGCTGGGAGGTGGTCGGCTGCGGTGCCTCGTGCGCCGTGGTCGGCTGCTTCGTGGTCGGCCGGCGTCCCTCGGGCACGGTGGTCGGCTACCTCGTGGTTGGCTAGGAAACCCGGACCTGAAAGCCATCCGTGGTCTTGAGTATCAAGAATCTTGATCTCGATCTCAAGTTACTACCTTGGTCATTCGTGACTTCGTTATCTTAAGGATCAAGAACCTTGATCTTGATCTTAAGTCGTCAGGGATCTAGGATCTAAAATCATCCATGGTCCTAAGGATCAAGAACCTTGATCTTGATCTTAAGTCGTCAGTTTGGTCATTCGTGACTTCTGACGATATTACTCCTTAACTTATGATTATCACTGCCAATCTTGTGCTTAAGGCTAAACTCGTTACTTAACTTCTTAAGCACACCCATCCGTGCAGTAAATATTTCAGCTATTTCTTTCCTGGCATATATGAATTATAACGATTATTTCTGTAAAATGCGGATAATTCCTATCCTTTTTTCATCTATAAACGATAGATGACCTGTAAACGCGAACCAAACTGAGATTCAACCTGATGTAGCAGGTCATGCATTTTCTATAAAAGAGGAGAAGCAACCTTCATTTCACTTCACTTCTTCATTTCGAAGCTCTCAAATTCTTGAGTTCTCTAGCCTTCAAGTTGCAAGATCAAGTTCAAGCTTCAAGATCAAGTTTCAGCTTCAAGACCAAGATGTCGGAAGGTGATCGCCCACTGGCTCCCCTATCTCCATGATGGAAGCTATGGCGAAGAGGAGTAAAATGAGGACCACCAAAGGTAAAGAACAAATCAAACCTCCTTCATATGTTGAACATAGATTTGAATCCTTGCTAGATCTTCTAAACATTATGAGGGAAGCATTCCCAAACTGTGCTAGCTTAGATTCTTTTAACAGTCCAAGTAAGTTGTCGGAATGAGATGTCCAAGAAATAAGGGAGACATACCACTTTCCAAGTGCCATTAAGGTTCGTCTTCCAAACCCATCAGATAGAACATGAAACTGGCATCCTGAAAGGATTTGCGTTCACTAGGGTGCCTTAGATGCTGGGTTCAGATTCCCGGTTGATAATTTTATCATTAGATTGCTGGCGGAGTATCAAATCCGTCCTTGTCAGTTGTATCCCAACGCTTGGAGGTACATCTCTATTTTCTTAATAAGGTGTCGTCAATTGGAGAATCTACCGACTACTACAATGTTTCGAAGTATCTTTGGGGCCAGTAACTCTTCTGACCACAAGAAAGGATGGGTTTGCCTCAAGCACCGAGCTAAACTTCCACACATAGTTAATCCCTTCTCCTTTCCAGATTCACAGCATTTCTGGGAAAGGGAGTTTGTAGTTCTTGAATGGAAAGGCGGTGACTGGGGTAACTTCTTTGTGAAGAGATTTGGATTCGTAGAAGATAGTTCACATTTCGTGTGTGATCTTAGTGACTCAGAATTGTGGGATCGAGATAGGCTTCTTGCTGATGACGGCCGTACACACTATAAAACTTTTATGAATGAAAAGAATCTTATTGAGGCTGGCCTTAGCTTGCTTTCCATTGAGGGTAACTTTCTTACTTGAGCTTATTATGAGCTCTGTTTGTTCTTATCCCGATGTTTTTCTCTTTATATTTCAGATGCCGAGGAGATTGATAGTCGTCCTCAAAACCAGCCGACTGTGACTAAAAGGATGAAGAAGAAGGCGGAGGAACTACTGAATCCTACTAAGCCTCTTATCCCTAACTTCTTGGAGCGCTGCTCTCAAGGCGGGAAACGATCCCGGAAAGCTGATGGGGATGTCAGGACTCCTTTCATACCTCCTTGGGGTATATGTGAATAAGACTCAGTCTTCAGGAGCCCTTATCTAGCTCTAGACTGGTCCAAGCTTTCAATCACTCCTCCCGATCAAGTGACTATGCACGCAGGTGACAAAATGGATGAGTCTCAGCTTATGGGCGCTCAAGCCTTGTATCAGGTATGAAATTCCCTCTGTTAAGTTCGATACTGTTATTGATTTCGACTTTGTGTATTCCTTGTAGCTCACCCATTTCCTTATTGCAGGCCAATGCTTACTTTCAAACTGTCTCAACTCAAGGCCGGGCTTTTAGGGATGAGAATATTAGCTTGAAGAATGACTCTGCAAGGTTCAAGGAAGAGATTGAAGATCTTCACTCCCAAATTGTTCGTGCCGAAGCTAATGCTGCATCCACCCGTAAACAACTTTCTTCTTTAGCCCGAAAGAATGCGTCTGATGCTGATAAGGTGATCCAGGCCTATCATAAGACCCAAGATTTTCTTAAGTTCATCGATGATCATGATGATGAGATGCGTCCCTTCAACATGTCTGTTGGTTGGGATAAGGCCATCAACACTGTGAGCCATAGACATCCTTCTGTTGTCAACCCGGCTGATTTTCCTTGCCCTAACTGGGGTGTCAACCCGGCTACTCTAGCTTCTGGTTCGGGAACTAAAGTTGTTCCTCAGACATCAGGATCTGGCTCCAAAGGCAGTCATCGACGCTCTGGATCCAACTCCAAGGGAGCTGTCCAAGTTGCTAGCCAAGACTCATCTTCTTCTGGCTCCTGTGGGAAGAAACCCCCGCCCGCAAGGAAAGTTGGAGTGGTTCGACAACCAATCCATGGTAAGAGGCTGATCCGAAACGAGGGCAGTTCTTCTTCTGATTCATCCTCTGAAGAAGAAGGGGCCGGAGTTGCTGTGGTTCAGCCTATGGTGGTGGCCGAGCCTGACAATGACTCCGGTGAAGACTCGGAGGAGGAGAGCGGCGTAGAGGAGTCTGCAGAGGAGTAGCTGGAGTTGGTTTGTGGCCTTGCATGGCCTTATTAGCCGCGTGTGGCTTTATATTTCTAGCTTTCAATCAAGGTCCTTCGGGATCAAACTTTTATTTGCTTAAGTGATGTAACTTAACTGTTGGCCCTTCGGGGTCTTTATTTATGCGCTTGTTTTCCTCTTTTGTCTGTTTACTTGCTTTCGGTACTTGGTCTTTCTAGACTTACACTCAACAGGTGCTTGGTACATAAACAAAATCACAGAATCATTGAAGGAAAACAAACTTGCATTAATAATTCAAAATGGGCTCAGCCCTTACATAACTGATTATTGTCCTACTCGGGGCGTTAAGCCCTGAAATGGTTTCATCGAACCTTATTTCTACTTCTCTTAATAGATAGATAAAAAGCTAAGTCCTTGCTAGGATAGCTTAAACATAATAAACTTTGAGGTTCAAGGCATGCCAAGTACGGGGCACCTCAACCCCGTCCAAGGTCTCCAACTTGTATGATCCTCGTCCCAACGTCTTCTTGACTCGATACGGCCCTTCCCAGTTAGGGGCTAGTTTTCCCTTCTGGCCAACTCCAGAAGCCTCGATCTTCCTTAAAACTAAGTCACCTTGCTGGAAGAACCTTTCCTTAACCCTGTGGTTGTAATAAAAGGATGCTTTCTTTTGATGCTCCGTATTTCTAGCATTTGCCTCGTCCCTGACTTCATCAATCAGGTCTAGGGCGAGTCTCATGCCCTCTTCATTAGTCTATGGTTCAAATGCCTCAACTCGAGGTGATGCATGCATAATCTCCAGTGGCACAACTGCCTCGGCTCCATAAGCCAGCAGAAATGGGGTTGCTCCGGTGGTCGCCTTACAAGTAGTGCGATAAACCTAGAGTATAGGCAACAACTCATCCACCCAGGTGTTCCTTGAGCGTTCGACCCTTTTCTTTAGTCCATCAAGGATGATTCGATTGGCTACCTCGGCCTGTCCATTAGCTTACGGGTGTGCTACTGAAGTAAATCGAAGCTCAATAGCGTTTTCCTCACAATACTTCTTGAACTCCTCATTGTTAAACTACGTCTCATTATCCGTCACAAGGATTCGCGGGATTCCATACCTACAAATTATGTTCTCCCAAAAGAACTGGGCAACTTGTTTGGTGGTTATCTTGGCTAGAGGCTTAGCCTCGATCCACTTGGTGAAGTAGTCAATGGCGACTATCAGAAACTTCCTTTGTGCTGAAGCCATAGGGAAAGGACCAAGTATGTCCATCCCCCACATTGCAAATGGGATGGGAAAGCTGACTAACGTTAACATCTCAGGTGGCTGCCTTACAATTGGAGCGTGCTTCTGACATCTGTCACATTTCTTGACGTAATTCTGTGCATCGGCCAACATCTCCGACCAATAGAATCCTAGTCGAGTAATCTTGTGAGCTAGGGCTCTGCCCCCCAAGTATTGCCCACATATCCCTTCATGAACTTCCTTCAAGGCTTCTCTTGCCTCTTGGGGTCTCAAACATTTCAAGTACGGGATGACAAACGATCTCTTGTACAGGATGCCTTCGATCAGGGCATATCTCAATGCTCTCACTGACAGTTTTCGTGCCTCCAAGGCATTGTCAGGGAGCCATCCGGATTCGAGGTGAGTTTTAATAGGATCTATCCAACAGCTTCCCACATCGATTGGTGCTACCAACTTAGAGTTGATGGTCGGGGCCTTCAAGACCTGGAAGAAGCAAATTTAGACAAGGCATCGACCTTAACGTTCTCTTCTCTCGGAATGTGTTCAACATAGCATTCCTCAAACTGAGTCATAACAGCTTTCACGACTCTCAGGTATTTTGCCATAGTCTCATCCTTGGCCTCAAATTCACCATTCATTTGCGAGACTATCAGTCTTGAATCTCCACACACTTTGAGGTTCTTGACCCTCATGACTCTAGCCAAACCCAATCCGGCTATCAATGCCTCATACTCGGCTTCATTGTTGGTAGTAGGAAAATCCAACTTCAAAGCATACTCAACTGTGAACCCATCGGGGCTTTGCAAAACCAAACCTGCACCACTAGATTTTGTTTTTTATGCTCCATCAAAATAGAGCACCCAATATTCTTTCTGATCAGCTACCAGTTCTTCATCTTTATCTCCATTCTTAGGGGTGGTTATCATCTCCTACCCCCCGACTTCTTGGTTATTAATGGTGCATTCAACCACGAAGTCAGCCAATGCCTGAGCCTTGATGGCTGTCCGAGGCTTATACTTGATATCAAACTCTCCAAGCTCTATGGACCATTTGATTAGCCTTCTGCTGGCCTTTGGGCTATGCAATATGTTCCTTAACTGCTGGTCCGTCAGGACTTCAATTTTGTGCGACTGGAAGTATGGTCATAGCTTCCTCGAGGCCGTTACCAAAGCTAATGCAAACTTCTCTATGGTTGAGTAATTCAACTCAGCCCCATGCAAAACCTTGCTCACATAATAAATAGGTTTCTGAATCTTTTTCTCTTCTCGAACAAGAACAACACTTAATGCTTGCTCAGATACCGCCAGGTATAAGTAGAGAGTTTCCCCAGGGCTTGGTTTGGCCAACAACGGGGCCTCAGCCATGTATTTCTTCAACTGCTCAAAGGCCTCTTGGCTTTTATCAGTCCATTCAAAAATTTTCACCTTCTTTAATGCTTGAAAGAAAGGCAAGCACTTATCACCAGACTTGGAGATGAATCTCCCTAGAGCGGCCACTCTGCCCGTTAACTTCTGTACGTCCCTCACAGAACGGGGTGGTTCCATGTCTAAGATTGCTTTGATCTTGTCGGGATTGGCCTCTATGCCTCTTTTCAAAACCATCAAACCCAAAAACTTTCCAGATCCAACGCCAAAAGCACACTTGGCTGGATTCAACATCATCTTGTGGTGCCTCAGCACTTCAAATGCCTCTCTGAGGTGCTTAATGTGATCTGCCTTGAGTAGGCTCTTGACTAACATGTCATCAACATAGACCTCCATGGTTTTTCCAATCAGATGGGCGAATATCTTAGGGATGTCATCCTTGTGCATCTTAATCTGATTGTAGCCGCTGAACCCATCCATGAAGCTCAACATCTCATGTCCAGCTGTGGCATCTATCAACATATCAATCCTTAGCAGGGGAAAACAATCCTTCGGACATGCATCATTCAAATCAGTGAAGTCTATACACATCCTCCACTTCCCATTCGCTTTCTTGACCATTATAGGGTTTGCTAACCATTCGGTAAACTGAATTTCTTCAATAAACCCAGCCTCTAAGAGCTTGTCAACTTCTTGTTTAATGGCCTCCTGCCTTTCAGGAGCAAAATTTCTCTTCTTCTGCTTTATTGTCTTCCACCCAGGATCAACATTCAACTTGTGAGTTATGAGTTAGGGATCAATCCCTGGCATGTCAGCTGCAGTCCAAGCAAACACTTCACTATTTTCTTGCAAGAATGCTATTAACTTGCCCTTCAGGGGTTCTTTCAAAGATGCTCCTACATAAGTTACTTTCTCAGGGTTGCCCGGCTCTAGAGGGATAGGAACTAAATCCTCAGCTGGTTTCCCTCGGTGTTCATCATCATCGCGGACATCCATGTCTTCAATCGGAAGTACCTGCCCCCCGACTCCATCAACTCTTAAAGCAGATACATAACAACTCCTTGCCATTTTCTGGTCGCCCTTCTGTTTTCCAACTCCGTTTCGGGTTGGAAACTTAATCTTCATATGATAAGTAGAGGCAACAGCCTTGAACGCATGAAGTCCAGTCCTTCCCAAGATTGCATTATAAGTCGAGGATGCCTTAATCACCAGAAAATTTAGCATCTGGGTAGCCTCCTTAGGTTATTGCCCAATAGTCATGGGTAACTGAATAATTCCTTCAACCTTGGACTCAACTCCGTTAAATCCGTAAATTGGCATGTTGGTCGGGGTCAACTGAGAGTCGGTGTACCCCATCTTTATAAATGCGTCATGAAACAAAATATCAACAGAAGCTCCATTGTCTATCAAGACTCGCTTCACTTCCGAGTTCCAAATCACAGGGGTTGTGACCAACGGGTCTTCATGGGGGAACTTCACCCCTTCCAGATCAGAATCATCAAAACCGATTGCAATTTCAGTTCTAGCACGCTTCGGGGCCTCTCCTATAATGTGCATCACTTCTCTGGCATAGGCCTTTCATGAATTTCGAGTTGTACCGGCCACTGTCGGGCCTCCCCAGATCATGTTGATAACTGGCCCTTGGGGCTGTGTGTTACGATCACGATCATGATCCCTTCTGTCATTGTCTCTCCTATCGTAGTCCCTTCTTTGGGTTCCACGATCTTCACCCTTTGTAAATTTATTCAACTTTTCTTTGCGGATCAAGAACTCAATCTCATCCTTCAACTGCCTACAATCATCTGTATCATGCCCCACATCTCGGTGGAAACTACAGTACTGTTCCTTGTCTCTCTTTGCGGGATCACCCTTGAGTGGCTTCGGCCATCGAAAGTCCTTATCCTTCTCAATCTCTAGCAGAATTTGACTCCTAGGAGCATTCAGCCTTGCATAGTCAGAAAACCTTGGTCCAAGATTCTTTTTTGGTGCTGATTCAGAATCTTTGCTAGTACGGGGATACTTGTCCCTAGCATCATACTCCTGATCCTGCTTTCTCTTCTTTGTATCATTGTTACCTCGGCCATTGCTTACCGTGGCCTCCTTTTTTATACTATCCTCAGCCTTGATATACTTGTCAGCCCTTCGTTGGAGCTCAGCCATATTCTCGGGAGGATGCTTCGCCAACGACCTTTTAAAGTATAGGTCGGTGGTGCCATGCTCCAAGGCTACCATTGCCACCTTATTTTCCAGATCAGTGATGTTCAAAGTCTCCTTGGTGAACCTCTTAAGGTAGCCTCTCAGATTTTCGTTCTTCCCTTGTACCACATACATAAGGGATGCAGAACTTTTCTCATGAACTCTTCCGCTGATAAACTGACTAACGAAAGCAGCACTTAACTCCTTAAAGGAGCCAATTGAGTTTGCAGGCAGCCGGCTATACCATCTTTGAGCCATGCCCGACAAAGTTTGAGGGAATGCCCTGCACTTCAAAGCGTCACTTGCAGGCTGCAACAGTAGTGCGTTTGAGAATGTCCTAACATGGTTTGCGGGATCACCCGTTCCATCATAAGATTTAATTGTCGGTATCTTAAACTTCTTTGAGATACGAGCATTCATCACCTCCTCAGTAAACGGGGGTGTGGGATCATCAGGATCCCCAAGTGGCATCAGATCCTTGGGGTTACTCTTGGGGGTTTCCACCCTCGTTGTTCTTCCAGTTGGGGCATCAGCCCTTCCCTACCTTCTTGAAGACCTCTCCAGATCTATAAAGGGAATCGGTCCTGATGTTGGAGGAGGTTGAGTCTTATTTAACCTAGCTTGTTCCCTTGCAATATCGTCCTTCAACCTTAAGATCTCGGTCTCATGAGCCCTGATCCTCTCAGCGGCTGTCAAAGAAGGTCCGTCATGGACGGTTTGTGTTCTTCTTCTTGTCTCTCTGCTAGCACGTCGCCTCCTCGGGGCTTCATCACGATCATCCTCATCAGACGATGAATCATCAGAATAGGGGCCAGAGTAGTCGACATACTCTCGATCTCGGATTTGCAAGGCGTGGCCACTAGGTCCAGCTCCTTGAGTAGGAGGGTAGTTAGGCAGCCCATACATTGGGTTGGTGTTCACGAGGAAATCCGTAGTATGGATCTGGACCCCATGTGGGGGGTTATTAGGATCGACACCAAGGGAGAAACCACCACCTGAGGAGGATTGGTCCCTTGATTTGTGTGGATGATCGGAGGTAACGTACTCTCAACATGGGAAGTTATCCCTAGAGGTTGAGAAACTTGATGTTGAACAATCGCCCCGGTCGTCTGGGGCGCCGGATCCGTAGTGGGCGGTGCAGAACTAAGTGGCAGAGGCTCGGTAATTGTTGGTGTCCTTCGTGTTTGAACCATGGTTGATGTCTTCTTCCCACAGATGGCACCAAATGTTGTGGAATAAAAACTAGGTTACGATTTGTAATTAATGCTAGGGTGGTTGAGCTTCGAGCTTTAATGGCTGTTTCCGTGTTACGAGACTGATCGGTCCTCACAGAGTGCCTACGTATCTCGTTATTGAGAATCAAGCCAAGACGTAGTTCTGAGAATGAGGGGTCAGACCCTTTATATAGGCTGAGAAGCCTTAGAATCGTAGTAGGGTTAGGTGACTTGGTGGGCAAGTCACCGCCTAGAAGAAGGTTCCAGATCCTAGTATGTAGGAATCAGTTTCCATGTTGAAATATATATCTTGGAGGCTAAGTCAGGCAAGAGTAATATCCTTGTTTGACTCTTATTGCTGAGCTGGTTATTACCCCTAATATTAATTACAAAATTAATATTATAAATAGGGTTTGGGCCCATCTGGTGGGCCCCACGTTTTGACCATTCTAGGTCTAATTAATGACACATTAAATGTGTCTTTAGGGCTTACTTTTAGTCCATATATATATTGGCTCATGCTCGAGGGAGAACCTTGTTTTTTGGGAGAACTAGGAGATCACCTTCACAACTGTTTATTCTATCTTGATCTAATGGTTAAGAAAAATCACTCATTAATTAAAAATAAATTACAACAATTCCTTATTTGTATCAAAAGGGCATATCAGAAATATTAAAATGTGTAAAATATTGAAATTAGATCTTGAAATCAATCAAACATGAACCCATATTTTTTTTCAATCAATCAATCAATTTGGTTGTGCAGAATTATTGATTTCACCAAATTAATATCAAAGAACAAATAAATCAATATGTAAGAAATGCCAGCAATAGATTATCAAGGATCATCAGCTTCTCACACAATTCGTTCGTTCTTTAGTTTTCGTCGTGATCAGGTCCATTCAATGGATTCTCCTCACTCAACTAGTCAAGATCAGGAGCTTGAATTTTTTCAAAAGTTTGTAGCTGACAAGTTTCGTGATTTTTGAACGGATAAGGCTGATGATTTTCTATCACTGTCTTGGGTTCAGAAGTTACTCAACGTGTTTCTTGATTTCCAGAAGGAATTTACAGCATTGGTGTCTTGGGCTCATCCAATTCTTTCTCTTCATGAGAAGATGTTGGATGAATTGAAGAAGAGGGATAAGAGAGCTGCTAGTGGTTTACTTAAAGAGATTTATGAGATTGAGAAATGTGCGCGATTTTTGAATGAACTGGTTGATTCTGTTAACTTCCCTTTGAATGAGAAGAAGGAAGAAGAAGCTGTAAAGAGCGTAAAGGAGTCTGGATAAGTTAATGAGGCTATAAAGCACTGAACCCGATGGAACGGCAAGTTAGGGAAGTGTTTCATAAAATTGTAAAGAGTAGAACCGAAGGCCTTGCATCTTCAGGTAGATCAACTCATTATCCCAAGCAATTCAATTAGTAATTGAATTTAGAAGCGGCCGGATTGCTATGTCATAATAAGCAATTGATATTATTGAGGATATTGGGATTGGATTTTCTTGTCCATGATGTTATTGCCGGCTTGTGTATTATTGTTAATTATTAATTATAAGTTGGTTTTGTAAGTAATTTGGTTTCTTCATTTTTGTTGGTATATATTTTTCTACTGATCTTCTGTTCTAATGGTTGCAAAATCTTGTATTTCTTTTAAAAGAACACATAATAGAACATCAAGATGGAATATCAAATATTTTCATTTTCATCTAACAATACAATATTTCGTATTAAAAATACGTAGGATAATTTTAAAGGTGTTTTATTTTTAGATTATGTCCATTCAACATTTTAGAAATTCTTCAAGGCATTTTGAATAATATTAAATATACTATTTTTTGAGATTATTTAAAGTGTTTTGAAAAATATTTAACAGTCAACTAGTCAATTACCATATTTTAACGTATTAAGGCATTGAATGTGATTTTACTGATCTTCCATGATTGTAGCACCAGCTCAACCATTCATGTGATTTTAATAAAATTTAGAAACATAATTCGAACAAGATGCACTACATAATTACACGGATCTTTTAATTTTGGTAACAAATAAAACCATATCTTTTGATTTAATTGGATAATCAACACTTACTACAATTTTGACACTTTAAAAATTTTTAAGATCATTGAAATATTGTTCGAAATTTACAATAATAATTTGGTATATTTATTATTGGTATATTTAAAAAAAACAAAATTGAACGTGATAATTATTAAAATTTTCAAGGTGTTCTCTACTAATATCAAAACAATTATTAGAATCTAGAAATCTAAAAGGTAATATTACAAAATAAAAAACACAAAATAAAATTGTACCACATTAAATATCAAAACACCTAGTAGAATCTAAGGTGTTATATTAAATTTTTAATAAAAAATGATATTTATTAAAATATTTCAGATAGATGATACTTTTGAGATTCTTCAAAGTGTTTTATAAAAATATCAAAACATCTAGTTGAATCTAAGGTGCAATATGTTTTTTTATTCTGTTAAGTATTTTTATTAATTTTTTAAAAAATATGCTAACTGTTTTTACTAATTTATTAAAGATTCCTTTAAGTGTTTTATTAATTTACTAATTCTTTAAGATGTTTTGGAAGATTCTCTAAAGTAGAATCTTAATGAATTTTAAGATTATTTAAGATGTTTTGGAAGATTATTAAATTATTTTGTGTTTTATTCAAGATTCGAGATAATCTTACACACATGAATCATATGTTTTAAGACTATCATGTGTTTTATAATGTTCAGATTTTATAAAAAAAATATTTAATTCAGAATTTCATTAAGTGTTTTTATGATTCAATTAAATGTTTTATTATTTAAAAATTTTATTAAATATAAATACATTCTCAGTACCACTTATTTGTCATCAAAAACCAACTTTTTATTGAATCCAAATAGATTCGTCAAGGTGTTTTGAATAATATTAAATATTCTATTTTTGAAATTCTTTAAACTGTTTTGAGAATATTTTAAGATGATTTTTTATTCTATTTCTTAGAGAATCATTAAGGTGTTTTGAATAATAGGAAACATACAATTTTGAGATTTTCTAAAGTTTTTTTAAGATTTTTTAGTGTTTTTTTCACATGAATTACTGAGTTTTATATACAATATTTTTTTTTATAGTTTCTTCGAATTGTCTTGCAATATATTGACATTTTTATTATTTTTTTTCTTTTTATTTCAATATAAGGTGTTTTTAATAATATGAAATATAGATTTTCTAAAGTGTTTTGAGATTCTTTATTTTTTTTTCAAACATAATCTAATGAGTTTGGTATAGAACCCTTCTTTTATAGTTTCTTCAAAATGTTTGGAAATATATTAATATTTTTGGAAATATTTTTTTAAGTTTTTTAAAGATTATAAAATATGTATCATATTTTTCTAGTTTATATATATTAATAAATTTGTACAAAATATTGATTCTTGATTTTTCCAAATTTCTTCGCATATATAAATCTTTTTTATATTATTTTTTATTCAATTTTTTAGAGATTCTTTAAGATGTTTTGAATAATATTAAATATATTATTTTTGAAATTCTTTAAAGTGTTTTGAGAATTTTCTAATATGATTTTATAATTATATTTCTTAGAGAATCATTAAGGTGTTTTGAATAATATAAAATATACAATTCTGAGATTTTCTAAAGTGTTTTGAGATTTTTTAGTATTTTATTTGGAACAAGAATAACTAAGTTTTATACTCCCTCCGTCCCTTTTTAGTTGGCACATTTGCAAAAAAAATTTGTCCCTAAATATTGTCACATTCCTTATTCCAATACATATTTTTACCAATTTTTCCATATCTACCCCTTATTTTTAATACCAATGTTTGACTTTGTATTTAATGCACATACTTATAAATCATCATTTAATGTTAAGATTAAGGGTAAACATGGAAACAAATTACATAATTAATTCTTTCTTAATACGTGTGTTTTTGCAAATGTGACAACTAAAAAGGGACGGAGGGAGTATACAACATTTTTTTTTATAGTTTTTCCAAGTGTCTTGCAATATATTGACATTTTTAGAATTGTTTTTTTTAGTTTCAGGTGTTTTTAATAATATGAAATATACAATTTTGAAATTTTCTAAAGTTTTTTGAGATTCTTCAGTGTTTTTGTTCGAATATAATCTAATGAATTTGGTATAACCTTTCTTTTATAGTTTCTTCAAAATGTCTTGCAATATATTGATATTTTTAGAAATATCAATAAATTTATAAATAATATTATTAATAAATTTGTACAAAATATTAAATTTGCACAAAATATTGATTTGCACAAAATATTAAATTTGTACAAAATATTGATTCAAGTTTTCCGAATTTCTTCGCATATATAAATCTCTTTTATATTATTTTGTATTAAACTTTTTAGAGATTCCTCAATGTGTTTTAAAGTATTTTGAGAATTTTTAAAATGATTTTTTATTCTATTTTTTTAGAGATTCTTTAAGGTGTTTTGAGTAATATAAAATATACAAATTTGAGATTTTCTAAAGTGTTTTGAGATTTTTTAATTTTCTTTGAACATATTTTGTATACAACATTTTGAAACAGAATCTCGTCTTGTATTAGAAATGATACATCTACACTGAAATTATTAGTTTTTTTTAATAAAAGACTTAAGAGGATTTCAACATATCGTAAAGAGTTTCCATTATGTGTTTTTACTAATTTATTAAAGATTTCGTTAAATTTTTTATTAATTCATTAAAGATTTAATAATATGAAATATACAATTTTGTGACTTTCTAAAGTGTTTTTGAGATTCTTTAGTGTTTTTCTAATGAGTTTGGTATAACATTTCTTTTATAGTTTATTCAAAATGTCTTGCAATATATTGATATTTTAGTATTTTATTTGGAACAAGAATAACTAAGTTTTATATACAACATTTTTTTTATAGTTTTTCCAAGTGTCTTCCAATATATTGACATTTTTAGAATTGTTTTTTTTTTTTTAGTTTCAGGTGTTTTTAATAATATGAAATATACAATTTTGAAATTTTCTAAAGTTTTTTGAGATTCTTCAGTTGGTATAACCTTTCTTTTATAGTTTCTTCAAAATGTCTTGCAATATATTGATATTTTTAGTAATATCAATAAATTTATAAATAATATTATTAATAAATTTGTACAAAATATTAAATTTGCACAAAATATTGATTTGCACAAAATATTAAATTTGTACAAAATATTGATTCAAGTTTTCCAAATTTCTTCGCATATATAAATCTCTTTTATATTATTTTGTATTAAACTTTTTCGAGATTCCTCAATGTGTTTTAAAGTATTTTGAGAATTTTTAAAATGATTTTTTATTCTATTTTTTTTTGAGATTCTTTAAGGTGTTTTGAGTAATATAAAATATACAAATTTGAGATTTTCTAAAGTGTTTTGAGATTTTTTAATTTTTTTTGAACATATTTTGTATACAACATTTTGAAACAGAATCTCGTATTAGAAATGATACATCTACACTGAAATTATTAGTTTTTTTTAATAAAAGACTTAAGAGGATTTCAACATGTCGTAAAGAGTTTCCATTATGTGTTTTTACTAATTTATTAAAGATTCCGTTAAATTTTTTATTAATTCATTAAAGATTTAATAATATGAAATATACAATTTTGTGACTTTCTAAAGTGTTTTTGAGATTCTTTAATGTTTTTCTAATGAGTTTGGCATAACATTTCTTTTATAGTTTATTCAAAATGTCTTGCAATATATTGATATTTTAGTATTTTATTTGGAACAAGAATAACTAAGTTTTATATACAACATTTTTTTTTTAGTTTTTCCAAGTGTCTTGCAATATATTGACATTTTTAGAATTATTTTTTTTTAGTTTCAGGTGTTCTTAATAATATGAAATATACAATTTTGAAATTTTCTAAAGTTTTTTGAGATTCTTCAGTTGGTATAACCTTTCTTTTATAGTTTCTTCAAAATGTCTTGCAATATATTGATATTTTTAGTAATATCAATAAATTTATAAATAATATTATTAATAAATTTGTACAAAATATTAAATTTGCACAAAATATTGATTTGCACAAAATATTAAATTTGTACAAAATATTGATTCAAGTTTTCCAAATTTCTTCGCATATATAAATCTCTTTTATATTATTTTATATTAAACTTTTTAGAGATTCCTCAATGTGTTTTAAAGTATTTTGAGAATTTTTAAAATGATTTTTTATTCTATTTTTTTTGAGATTCTTTAAGGTGTTTTGAGTAATATAAAATATACAAATTTGAGATTTTCTAAAGTGTTTTGAGATTTTTTAATTTTTTTTGAACATATTTTGTATACAACATTTTGAAACAGAATCTCGTCTTGTATTAGAAATGATACATCTACACTGAAATTATTAGTTTTTTTTAATAAAAGACTTAAGAGGATTTCAACATGTCGTAAAGAGTTTCCATTATGTGTTTTTACTAATTTATTAAAGATTTTGTTAAATTTTTTATTAATTCATTAAAGATTTAATAATATGAAATATACAATTTTGTGACTTTCTAAAGTGTCTTTGAGATTCTTTAGTGTTTTTCTAATGAGTTTGGTATAACATTTCTTTTATAGTTTATTCAAAATGTCTTGCAATATATTGATATTTTAGAAATATCAATAAATTTATTAATAATATTATTAATAAATTTGTACAAAATATTGATTTGCACAAAATATTAAATTTCTAAAAATTTATTAATAAATTTGTACAAAATATTATTGAGGTTTCCAAATTTCTTCGCATATATAAATCTTTTTTATATTATTTTGTATTCAACTGTATAGAGATTCTTCAAGGTGTTTTGAATAATATTAAATATACTATTCTTGAGATTCTTTAAAGTATTTCGATAATTTTTAAGATGATTTTTATTCTATTTTCTAGAGATTCTTTAAGGTGTTTTGAGTACTATAAAATATACAAATTTGAGATTTTCTAAAGTGTTTTGAGATTTTTTTAATTTTTTTTGAACATAAATTACTGGGTTTTGTATACAACATTTTGAAACAGTTAATTGAATCTCGTCTCGTATTAGAAATGATACATCTAAAATTATTAATTTTTTTTAAATAAAACACTTAAGAGGATTTCACCATGTCATAAAGAGTTTCCATTAAGTTATTAAAGATTCTGTTATGTGTTTTTCCTAATTTATTAAAGATTTCGTTAAATTTTTTATCAATTCATTAAAGATTTAGTTAAGTATTTTTACTAATTTATTAAAAATTCTATTAAGTGTAAAATTACTTTCTTTTCAATATACCATAATTAAATATTATTAACTTAATTTAACTAATTATTAATAAGATTACTTTCTTTTATTTAAGTAAATATTAAAATTTTTTGTAAAATATTTAGTAAATTTTTAACAAGATTTTAAATAAGAACACTTAAGAAAATCATTCAGTGTAAAAGTTATGAAAATTTAAATCAGTTATGGAATGCTTTACATCAGGCGATACAATACTTCCTAAAATAATAAAACAAGAATCGCCAACAAATGATCAGATATGGAATGCTTTACATCAAGCGATACAATACTTCCTTAAATAAAACAAGAATAAAATGATGTAAAGATTGTATAACAAAATACTTTTTTTTATAAGAAGCAATAGATTAATAGGCCTCATTAGAGTACAACAGGAAACGTGTGCTTACTGCACCTACAAACAAACTGACTAGATGTAAACCCTATCAGATTGAGCACCTTTCTTATTTTACAAGCGACTATGACTACATACACAATAGGCGAAATTAAACAACAATTCTCTTCTCTGAGCTAACCATGTGGCATGTGTCCTCCTCAATCACATTCCACCATATCTATCTTCACAACTTATACAAACTTGTTTCTCTAGCTCCACCTTCCACAAATCATCACTCCAGCTCAAGTACCTTAACTCTGAACATGTACATCCAACTTTCGCAACATCCACGCCATGAAGATGTACATTAAACTTTCACAACATCCACGCCAGGAAGACATGCGTATATCAAGATTAAGATCAGTTGGAATTCGGATGAAACACGGTGGAAGTTCCAAACCAGCCTTCTCACACAGATCAATCAATATGGGCAACGCAAGTTTATCATTCATAGTTATCCAAAATGCAAAAACCTCAAGTGCAGGGTCAATAAATAAAACTCCCCCGTTCTCATTAGTTTCACTCACAGACCCACAATTCGCCCATATAAAGATTCAAGAACGACACTAACTGATCTTCATTCACGCAAACACAATGCGTCCTGTAGAAAGCGACCCATAAACCATGATATCAGGAGTCTTTTCGGGACAACAGGGATTCAATTCATCAAATAATTACAGCACTTAGTGTCGGGGTTTACTACCAAAATCCAAAAAGACCACATCAAACAAATGTTCTAATGACTAAAACTCTGTTTAGAAATAGTTGCACTACACAATTCACATATAATACCTCAGAAGCAGAAGATACACCATGTTTGCTCAAAGCAATGACCGAGTCTCCGGGACGCACTCCAACTTTATCAGCAGGCGATCCTTCACATACCTGTGCATAAATAAGTTTTTTTCAAAACTCATAACAAACTGATACCAAAAGTTGAACATCATAAGAGAATCCCAAATCCGTAACAGGATCATAACTCACAAAACCAGACTCTAATAAAACAGCATGAACCGCAATCACCAATAGCCTATGATGAGTACCACACATAAACACACAAAACCGTATCTTTGTTTTGTACATAAAACATTTAACCTATAACGATAACCATAACCATTTAGAACACACAGAATCCGTTGTAGAACACATAAAAGAATCTTTGTATATCAAAATCCGTTGTAGAACACACAGAATCAAACTCCGTTTAGAGCACTCAGAATCCGTTGTAGGACACATAAAAGAATCTTTATATATCAAAATCCATTGTAGAACACACAGAATCAAACATTTAACCTATAACGATAACTATAACCATTATAAAAATTTTCCGGTTCCTTACTCATTCATTGTTACAGTGTTTTCCTCCATTTTTCCTTTCTGGGATATATAACAGAATCTTCATGTATATCAAAATACGTAGTAGAACACACAGAAAGAAACTTTTAACCTATAACGATATCCATCACAATTATTAAAAAATTATGGTTCCTTACTCATTCATTGTTGCAGCCTTCTCTTCCATTTTTTCTTTCTTGGAAGTTTTTTAAGGTGTTAACATATACGTGTTTGTAACGTATAATATAAATTATATCAGTATTTCCATATTGAATTATGATATGAAGAATCATTACTGAACAAAATCAAGAATTGTGTCGATCTAAAATCTGATCATATATGTTTCCATAATTATAAGATTCGGCTAAATATTCTGATTAATTAGTCCATAGTTTGTCCATATATTTCAATATAATAACAGATTTACCATTGGAATATCTTATTTTTTATTATTAATATTCGATAATAATCTATGGTGTTAGATTGGGTCTCTTGGTTCTCCAGATAGGGAGGTTCTCCCTTGAACTCTACTATATATATATATATATATATATATATATATATATATATTCACATATGTTACATAATGACATTGTTCCATTGTTCGATTTAAAGGAACTATATTTCATATACGTTGGTACAAATATTAACTTGAAGGATTTTTTTTGTTGGTAATAATTTGATAACATTAATATACAATGGATTAGATTTGAATATTTTTCAATAAAAAAATATATGGAGAAAATAGTAATTACACATATAAACAATATTAATAATAGAGTATTTGATATGGGTTAAAAATAAGCCCTGAAAACATATTTAATGTGGCATTAATTAGGCCCAATATGGTCAAAACGTGGGGCCCATTAAATGGGCCCAAACCCTATTTATAATATTAATTTCGTAATTAATATTAAGGGTAATAACCAGCTCAGCAATAAGAGTCAAATAAGGATATTATTCCTGCCTGACTTAGCCTCCAAGGCACCTACTTCAACAAGGAAACTGATTCCTACAAGGAAGGAGTCTAGAACCTTCCTCAAGGCGGTGACTTGCCCACCAAGTCACCTAATTCTACCACGATTCTAGGGCTTCTCAGCCTATATAAAGTAATAAAGGGTCTGACCCCTCATTCTCAGAACTACGTTTTTGGCTTGATCTTTGATACGCATCAAAGTACGTAGGCATCTTGTGAAGGCAGATTCAGCCACGAGAACGAGAGCAGCCATTAAAGCATGAAGCTCACGCACCCTAGCATTAAATACAACAAACCCTAGCCGCAATCTAATAACCTAGTTTTTATTCCACAACATTTGGCACCGTCTGTGGGAATCCAACATCAACCATGGTGACCACGCGAAGAACACCACCAACTACTACCGAGGCTTTACCCCTCAGCTCTACTCCGCCTGTCACCGAGCAGGTACCCCAAACAATAGGGGCGATCACTCAAACTCAAGCTTCTCAAACTCAGGTTTCTCACCCTCCAGGGACGAATCCCCATGCCGAGAGAACGGTACCCATGGTCGTCTACCCAAGTCAAGAAACCAGCTCTCTCCAGATGCTGGTTTCCCCTCTAGTTAATCCCAATCGCCCGTTACCACCAGGGGTACAGATTCATACTACGGATCTCCCCATGAATACCAACCCGATGTATGGTCTGCCTAATTATCCCCCAACTACTCAAGGTCCTGGACCCAGTGGCCATGCCTTGTAGATCCGAGATCGAGAGTATGACGACTACTCTGGTCCCTATACCGATGACTCGTCATCTGATGACGATGATCGAGATGAAGCCCCGAGGAGGCGACGTGTTAGTAGAGAACCTCGAAGGAGAACTTAAACCATCCATGATGGACCTCCTTTGACAGCTGCTGAGAGAATCAAGGCTCATGAAGCCGAGATTTTAAGGATAAAGGAAGATATTGCAAGAGAACAAGCTAGATCGAATCAAACTCAACCTCCTCCAACCTCAGGACCGATTCCCATTATAGACTTAGAAAGGTCTTCGAGAAGGCAAAGAAGGGCTGACGTCCCAACAGGAAGAAAAGCAAGGGTGGAAACCCCCAAGAGCAACCCCAAGGATCTGATGCCGCTTGAGGATCCTGATGATCCCACACCCCCGTTTACCGAGGAGGTAATGAATGCTCACATCTCTAGGAAGTTCAAGATGCCGACAATCAAGGCTTATGATAGAACAGGTGATCCCGCAAATCATGTCAGGACGTTCTCAAATGCACTGCTGTTGTAGCCTGCAAGTGACGCCTTGAAGTGTAGGGCGTTCCCTCAAACTCTATCGGGCATGGATCAAAGATGGTATAGCCGCCTACCTGCGAATTCAATTGGCTCTTTTAAGGAACTGAGCGCCGCTTTTGTTATCCAGTTCATCATCGGGAGAGTTCATGAAAAAAGTTCCGCATCTCTCACGTACGTGGTGCAAGGGAACAATGAAAACTTGAGAGACTACCTCAAGAGGTTCACTAAGGAGACATTGAACATCACTGACTTGGAAAACAAGGTGGCCATGGTAGCCTTAGAACATGGAACTACTGATGAATTCTTTAAAAGGTCATTGGCAAAGCATCCTCCTGAGAACATGGCCGAGCTTCAACGAAGAGCTGACAAGTATATCAAAGCTGAGGATAGTATGAAGAAAGAAGCCGTCGGAGGTAATGACAAGGGTAACAACGACTCCAAGAAGCGAAAGCAAGACCATGAGTATGATGACCAGGAGTATGATGCTAGGGACAAGTATCCCCGAACTAGCGAGGACTCCGACTATGCCCCTAAGAAGAACCAAGGACTGAGGTTCACTGAGTATGCAAGGTTGAATACTCCTAGGAGTCGAATCTTGTTGGACATTGAGAAGGATAAGGATTTCCGATGGCCGAAGCCACTCAGGGGTGATCCCACAAAGAGAAATAAGAATCAGTATTGCAGATTCCACAGAGATGTGGGGCATGACACTGATGATTGCAAGCAACTCAAAGATGAGATCGAGTTTTTGATTCGTAGAGGGAAACTGAGCCACTTCACTAAGGGTGACGACCGTGGCAATCAGAGAAGAGAGTATGATAGGAGGGATGATTATCAAGATCGCAACCCACAACCCCGAGGGCCAATAATCAACATGATCTCAGGAGGCCCGACTGCGGCCGGCACAACAAGGAATTCTCGGAAGGCTTATACTAGAGAAGTGATGCTCATCGTAGAAGAGGCCCCGAAGCATGCAAAAACTGAAGTATTGGTTGGTTTTGATGACTAAGACTTGGAAAGGGTGAAGTTCCCCCATGACGACCCGTTGGTCATAACTTCTGTGATTGGTAACTCAGAGGTGAAGCGAGTCTTGATAGACAATGGAGCTTCCGTTGACATTCTATTTCATGATGCATTTGTGAAGATGGGGTACAGTGATTCTCAGTTGACCCCAAATAACATGCATATATATGGATTTAATGGAGTAGAATCCAAAGTTGAAGGGACTATTCAGTTGCCTGTAACTATTGGACAAGAGCCCAAGGAGGCCACTCAGATGTTGAACTTCCTGGTAATCAAGGCGGCTTCAACGTACAACGCTATCCTCGGAAGGACTGGACTTCATGCATTCAAGGCTGTCGCCTCAACTTATCATATGAAGATCAAGTTCCCGACCAGGAATGGTGTTGGAGAACATAAAGGTGATCAAAAGATGGCACGAAGCTGTTATGTAGCCTCGTTAAGGCCTGATGGAGTCGGGGGACAGGTCCTTCCGATTGAAGACATGGATGCCCGTAGTAGTAAAAAACGTCAAGAAAGGCCGTCAGAAGACATCGCACAGAAGCCTCAGACAGCCATTGAGGCTAAGGCGTTAACTGACTTCGTGGTTGAATGTACCATTGGCAACCAAGAAGTCGGGGGGCAGGAGGTAATACCCCAAACAGGAAGTGAACCTCAGAATAATAAGGAGGAGACCAGAAGGAGTGGTGGGTGCTCTATTTTGATGGAGCATCAAAAAAAATATCTGGTGCAGGCCTAGTCTTGTAAAGCCCCGATGGGCTCAAGTTATCCTAGTAGAACTTAGCTTCTTATTTGTCTAGTAGAAGTAGAAATAAGGTTCATTGAAACTATTGAAGAGCATGTTGCTCCGAGTAGGACGGTAGTACCTTATGTAAGGGTTGAACCCATTTCAAGTTATTAATGCAAGTTTGTTTTCCATTCATTTATTGTGTGATTTTATTTATGTGCCAAGCACCTGATGAGTGCAAGTTAAGGATGACCAAGTACCGAAAATAAAAGAATACACGAATGGAGAACAATCAAATGCATAAATAAAGACCCCGAAGGGTCAAGAGTTAGGTTACAACACGACCAAATAAGAGTTTAAGTCCGTGAAGGACCCAGGTTAAAAGACGAGCAGAAAAAAGCCACACGTAACAATCAAAGCCATGCAAGGCCGAAGATGTTAAGGACTAGCTACTCTTCAATATGTCTTAAGTACCTTGATTGAGGATCCAAGGATGAAGACAAATAGAGAACAATGATGTATTTGCTTGGACAACGGCTGATATGCCAGGGATTGATCCCCAATTTATAACCCTTCGGTTGAATGTCGATCCTGAACGGAAGACAATAAAATAGAAGAAGAGGAATTTTGCTCCTCAAAGGCAAGATGTCATTAAGCAAGAAGTTGACAAGCTCTTAGAGGCTGGGTTTATTGAAGAAATTCAGTTCCCCAAATGGTTGGCTGAGTCTGTGATGGTCGAGAAGGCAAATGGGAAGTGAAGGATGTGCATAGACTTCACTGATTTGAATGATGCATGCCCGAAGGACTGTTTCCCCCGGCCAAGGATAGACATGTTGATAATTGCCACAGCTGGACATGAGATGTTGAGCTTCACGGATGGGTTCAGTAGCAACAATCAGATTAAGATGTGATAAGTGGATTTTATATCCACTTGGAACGTTCCATATCGGCTTAAATTGGTGTATTTGGCCTCAAGTTTGTCGTAGTTTTTATGTGTTTTATTTACTTGTGTAGGTTTCGAGAAATATCGATTATGGTTGAATTTTCCGTTGATTTTGGAGTTGATTATGCTATGGAATGAAGAATGGTGACTTATTATCAACTATCAAGAGTGTTGCAAGACATTAGAATGAAGACGGGAAGTGAATGCAAAAAGGAACGGAAGAAAACGGACGAGAAACGAGAGAAATATTGCAGGAAAAATCAGCCTGAACAGCCAAGGCAGCGCAGGCTGCGCTTGAAGCTGCGCAGGCTATGCTCTGGACAGTGGAGGCAGCGCAGGCTGCGCTCTAGCTGCGCAGGCAGCGCTCCTGCGGGGAGAAAAAGGCTGAAAATCTCTGTTTTGCCCTTATTCGAGTTTTAATAGTATTTTTGGTACCTAAACCTATTTCCAATTGTATTCTAGGTTGTTTTTCTTGTTGGGCAAGATATCTAGGCATATATAAACACATCTTAGCCTTGTAAAATTAGATCATCGTTTTATTATTGTAACATAGAATTGCAAGAGAGAAAAGGAGAAGGAGATTCAACGCTCGTGACAAGCAACGGATCAAGATCTACTTCATCTTTTGTGTTATTTTACTATTAATATTATTTCTTCCTTTTATATTTTGTCAATTATCATGTTTTCATCTAATCCCATGGTGACGAAGAGTTTTATTATGAACTAATCGTTGTCGTGGGATCCTAGTGGATTTATCTATGTAGCTTAGTAGTTTGCATGCCTTAAAGATTTATGTGTGGTGAATTCTTGATATCCTTGTATGGTTGTGCTTATTGAATTTAGGTGCGTCGCGAACATCTAATATGTTAATCTCTTGCTAAACGAGAGTGGATCTTGAGATTTAGAACTTGCCATGCTAGCATAGGATAGGTTGATGTTTAGTATCATGATTTGTGGCATGAATAGAGATATTATGCTACCCTATGTGATCTAAGTGGATAACTTGTGCTTCAACCTTTATGTTTTCAAATTCTATAGAGATATAGGGTCTAAACATAATAGGTGCCTACTCATCTTCTATCTCTTTTGTGGATGTATGCGTAGATTGGTACTAGTATACCGAGAGGTAACTTTTACTCTTTTCGTGTTATTCGATCAGATATCAAAACCATCGCATGTTTTAAGTAAAGGCTGCAACTCTAAGTGAAGTAGATAATGAAACTAGGATTCCATGTTTATTCTCATATAAGTAATTCGATTTTTAATTCTTGTTAATTAGTTAATTCTTAGATCTATAATTTGCATCTTAGTTTAATTTAGATAATCAAATCCAATTTTGTTATTTTTCTTAGCAGTGAATTAAAACCATACATTGTTGCATAGGCATATTTTCTAAGTAAAACTAACTAGATCTCTGTGGAACGAACTTTAATTGTATTACTTGTGACTACGTGCGCTTGCGTAATTATAGCATAACAAGTTTTTGGCACCGCTGCCGGGGATCATCGGTGTTTTATTTTAGTTTATGTGCTTGTCATCAGTGGTCGTTAGCGTTCACTGACTCGGTTTCTTACTTAGTTTGTTTGTTTCGTGGTGTTTCAGGTACTTAGGGTTGCATGCAAACACGTTCGTAAGCTCGTTTACAAAAACTGGCTAAAGACGATCGTGTAGAGAATTTGGAGAATAAGACAGAGGAACTTGAAACTACTGTAGAGATGGGTGATGCAACAGCAGCTAAGGCTTTGAAGGAGTATTCTCAGCCGAAGATCAATGATATCCAGTCTAGCATTATCATGCCAGCTATTGCAGCTAACACTTTCGAGATCAAGCCGGGCACTATTCAGATGCTACAGAATTCGGTTCAGTTTGGGGGTGCTCTTACGGAGGATCCTAACATGCATATTCGGGACTTTATCGAGATCTGTGATACTTTTAAGTTCAATGGTGTTTCAGATGATGCTATCAAGTTGAGACTTTTCCCATTCTCTCTGAAGGATAAGGCTAAGGGCTGGTTACACTCTCTACCACCTGGTTCCATTACTACATGGGAGGATCTTGCTCAGAAGTTTCTTACTAAGTTCTTCCCTATGGCAAAAACTGCAGCAATGAGGAACCAGCTAACTCAGTTTCAGCAGCACTCTGGAGAATCTTTATGTGAGGCTTGGGAACGTTATAAGGAGATGCTTCGTAGGTGTCCACATAATGGTATGCCTGACTGGATGGTGATTAATGGTTTCTACAATGGGTTGGGAGCACAATCTAGACCTTTGCTAGATGCAGCATCAGGTGGAGCTCTGTGGGCAAAGAACTATGATGAAGCTTATGAACTTATTGAGACGATGACTGCCAATGAATATCAGAATCCAACCCAGAGGCTTTATCAAGGCAAGGTAGCAGGTTTGTTTGAAGTGGATACAGCTTCAGCTATTGCAGCTCAGTTGAAGGCTTTGACTATGAAGGTGGATTCTCTTGCAAATTATGGAGTTCAGCAGGTGGCTATTGTTTGTGAGCTATGTGCGGGCGCGCATGAGACGAATCAGTGTGCTATCTCTTCTGAATCAGCACAGTTCATGAGTAATTTTCAGAGACCTGTTGCACCAGTACCAGCTACTTATCATCCTAGCAACAGGAGTCATCCCAATTTCAGCTGGAGCAACAATCAAGGAGCTCAACAAACTTATCAGCAGCAGTTTCAGGGACAGCAAGCAAAGCCATTCAATCAAGGCTATCAACAACCTTATGTTTCAAGGGCACCATATCAACCTCCGGGATTTCAGCAGCAACAGCCCCAGGCTCATACGGGGCAAACTTCTAATGAAAAATTAGAGATGGATGATATGAGGATGATGATGAAGAACCTGCAAGCTTCTCAAAAGCTCTTGGAAAATCAGATGGGACAGATCACAAGTGCTTTGTTGAATATGCAACAGGGGACTCTTCCTAGTGATACGGAGGCAAATCCAGGTAGAAGGGAAAGCAAAGAACAGGTCAATGCAGTTACTTTGAGATCTGGAAAAGTTACGAGTGATCCTAAATCAGCAATTGAAGAAGATGAAGATGTTCAGAATCAGCAGGTTGAAGAATCTGCAGTGCCAATAATTGAGAAATCTGATTTTGTGGCTGATCAGCTTGATGGTGAGAAGAGCAAGAAACCTGTTGAAAAGTCTACTCCGGAGCAATCTTCAAAGAATAATCAGATCTATCCACCTCCGCCATATCCTGGACGCTTGCAGAAAAGTCAAGAGAAACAGTTTCAGAAATTTATGGATGTCTTCAAGAAACTATCCATTAATATTCCTTTTATTGAAGCATTGGAGCCGATGCCGAGATATGCTAAGTTCATGAAGGATATTTTATCACGGAAGAGAAGGTTGGAAGATTTTGAAACAGTGGCATTAACAGAGGAGTGTAGTGCCGTTCTACAACAGAAGTTGCCACCTAAACTGAAAGACCCGGGAAGTTTCACTATTCCATGTACTATTGGCAACCTTTCATTCGGCAAATGTTTATGTGATTTGGGAGCTAGTATTAATCTTATGCCCTTGTCTTTTTTCAAGCAACTTGGTCTACCGGAGCCGAAACCAACTAACATCTCTTTGCAGTTGGCTGATAGGACGATCACTTATCCGAGGGGTATAGTAGAGGATGTTTTGGTAAAAGTTGATAAGTTCATCTTCCCAGCTGATTTTGTGATTCTAGATTTCGAAGAAGACAAGAAGATTCCCATAATCTTGGGAAGGCCTTTTCTAGCTACGGGTCGTACTTTGATCGATGTGCAAAAAGGAGAACTTACAATGAGGGTGCAAGATCAGAATGTCACCTTTAATGTGTTCAAGGCC
Source organism: Kitagawia praeruptora (assembly GCA_037693485.1). Taxonomy (NCBI): domain Eukaryota; kingdom Viridiplantae; phylum Streptophyta; class Magnoliopsida; order Apiales; family Apiaceae; genus Kitagawia; species Kitagawia praeruptora. The sequence continues at coordinate 39,958,096 of CM075344.1, forward strand.
ATGAAATTTCCAACAGAGGATGAAGAGTGTTACAGTATGGAAATAGTTGATACGGGTCAGAGAAAGTTATTGAGCGAAAAATCTGACATGCATGTGCTAAAGCATCCCATCAGTGATTCCATTGACAGTTCTTCGGTTCAAGATCTCTCGAATATCAAGCTCGGAAAACTTTCATCTCATTTGAAGTATGTCCTTCTGAATGATGAGTTGTTAATTTTTGAAGAGGGTCACGATAATGTGTTAAGAAGGTGGAGCATGGATGATGAGGTAGAGGAGTGTTCTTATCAATCGACTGTGAAGCATAAGCACCTTAGAGGTGTGAAGAAGAAAAAGAAAAAGTCGATTGGAGGAAGAGTCAAAGTGAAGTTTGATTTAGAAAAGGTGTGGGAAGATAGCAAGAAGGTTGTCAAACAATGGGTGAATGGTCCTTCTGCTAAAGGCAAGTCAAATGCGATCTTCGAGCCACCATGATTTGAATCATATTTGTCTGGATAAATGACGTTAACGACAACGCTTCGTGGGAGGCAACCCATGTGTTTCAGTGTTTCAGGTATGTTTTCTACTATCCCTTGTATTTACTTCCATTCAATGCGGACATTGAATATTATAAGTTTGGGAGTGGTTTGGGGGATAAGTAGTATGTATATGTGTTAGTAGTATTTGTGAGTCATTGTGTTCATATAGATATCATGTTTTGCATATTAGTCGTAATTCATGCATATATTTCTTCGTATTATCTATGTTTGTTTCATTTAGGACATTCTGTTATTTTTGTTTTACCATGTGAGTCATATTAGTTGCATTTTCATGGCATGCATTTGTCATGATCCCTTAGGACGAGCTGATTCTGATTGATAGGTGGATGTTGATTTGGGTGTGATGATGATGAGTAGAGGGCTGATTTATAGTAACTATGAAATTGACTTGCATGTTATGGGAACAAAATTAATTTCACAGTCTCATTGGGTGCTTTTGGGCTAGGTTGAGGTTATGCTTGTTTGGATGTTTGAGATTTAATCACTTGATTATATTTAGAATTTTCGTTATTCTCTTGATGGCGTAGGAGCACTAAAGTCTAAGTTTGGGGGAAACTAGGGATTTCATGCTAGTTGTTAATATTTGTTAAATAATGGCTAGGTGTCAATTGGCTAGTAGCCAGCTCATATTTATATGAGTAGTCTAGGGTTGGAAATGAGAAAGGCTCATTCCAGATTGCATGAAAAAGAAAGAAAAAAAAATCAGAAAAAAAGGAAAAAAAAGAGTCAATTTTTGTTTGTTTAAATGCAAAATTAACCAGAGTGAGCTCTTTAATACTCGAGTAATTAAGTCTGAGGGGACTTAGTCCTAGTAACCTAAAGCTCTTGTGGTTTGGGATTGCTGACCTAACACTCGCTACATGGGTATTATTGTATAAGTCTTTTGGGGTCTCATTCATTGCACGGTTAAATAAGCATGCGTATTGTATATAGTGTCATAGTAATAAAGCATGAGTTTCTGTCTACCTTGGATAAGGGTGGAGGTGTTCCTAGGTTATGGAGTGTCTACAGTCTATTCTATTTATAAACCTGTGATTGTCTTGGCGAAGAACATGTATGATTTTTGACCTAGTTTTGGGAGTATTTCTGATGAGCATGCACACACGCACGTTTCTGTTCATGTATTTGTTAGTATACGAGGACTTAGTCGAGCTCTACTTGGATTTATTTGCATTATTTGAGATATTTGCCTGTTAGTTGGTTTTGGTGAGTTTGAAGGGGATCTTTGCATTTTTCATATTAGTTGCATTCATGCATTGCATTGCATTAGGTTAATTGGATTTTGTGGGTACATTCGCTATAGGCCCTCACGAGACCTTACTCGTCCACTAGGGCTGCCTAGGGGTTTAAAAGGCTTGTTGCATATGCCAAATGCAACCGTGATCACCTACGGAAGTGGTACTAATTAGTTAGTGTAATTGTTTATGCTTGAGGACAAGCATCGGTTTTAGTTTGGGGGTGTGATAAGTGGATTTTATATCCACTTGGAACGTTCCATATCGGCTTAAATTGGTGTATTTGGCCTCAAGTTTGTCGTAGTTTTTATGTGTTTTATTTACTTGTGTAGGTTTGGAGAAATATCGATTAGGGTTGAATTTTCCGTTGATTTTGGAGTTGATTATGCTATGGAATGAAGAATGGTGACTTATTATCAACTATCAAGAGTGTTGCAAGACATTGGAATGAAGACGGGAAGTGAATGCAAAAAGGAACGTAAGAAAACGGACGAGAAACGAGAGAAATATTGCAGGAAAAATCAGCCTGAATAGCCAAGGCAGCGCAGGCTGCGCTTGAAGCTGCGCAGGCTACGCTCTGGACAGTGGAGGCAGCGCAGGCTGCGCTCTAGCTGTGCAGGCAGCGCTCCTGCGGGGAGAAAAAGGCTGAAAATCTCCGTTTTGCCCTTATTCGAGTTTTAATTGTATTTTTGGTACCTAAACCTTTTTCCAATTGTATTCTAGGTTGTTTTTCTTGTTGGGCAAGATATCTAGGCATATATAAACACATCTTAGCCTTGTAAAATTAGATCATCGTTTTATTATTGTAACATAGAATTGCAAGAGAGAAAAGGAGAAGGAGATTCAACGCTCGTGACAAGCAACGGATCAAGATCTACTTCATCTTTTGTGTTATTTTACTATTAATATTATTTCTTCCTTTTATATTTTGTCAATTATCAAGTTTTCATCTAATCCCATGGTGACGAAGAGTTTTATTATGAACTAATCGTTGTCGTGGGATCCTAGTGGATTTATCTATGTAGCTTAGTAGTTTGCATGCCTTAAAGATTTATGTGTGGTGAATTCTTGATATCCTTGTATGGTTGTGCTTATTGAATTTAGGTGCGTCGCGAACATCTAATATGTTAATCTCTTGCTAAACGAGAGTGGATCTTGAGATTTAGAACTTGCCATGCTAGCATAGGATAGGTTGATGTTTAGTATCATGATTTGTGGCATGAATAGAGATATTATGCTACCCTATGTGATCTAAGTGGATAACTTGTGCTTCAACCTTTATGTTTTCAAATTCTATAGAGATATAGGGTCTAAACATAATAGGTGCCTACTCATCTTCTATCTCTTTTGTGGATGTATGCGTAGATTGGTACTAGTATACCGAGAGGTAACTTTTACTCTTTTCGTGTTATTCGATCAGATATCAAAACCATCGCATGTTTTAAGTAAAGGCTGCAACTCTAAGTGAAGTAGATAATGAAACTAGGATTCCATGTTTATTCTCATATAAGTAATTCGATTTTTAATTCTTGTTAATTAGTTAATTCTTAGATCTATAATTTGCATCTTAGTTTAATTTAGATAATCAAATCCAATTTTGTTATTTTTCTTAGCAGTGAATTAAAACCATACATTGTTGCATAGGCATATTTTCTGAGTAAAACTAACCAGATCTCTGTGGAACGAACTTTAATTGTATTACTTGTGACTACGTGCGCTTGCGTAATTATAGCATAACAAGTTTTTGGCGCCGCTGCCGGGGATCATCGATGTTTTATTTTAGTTTATGTGCTTGTCATCAGTGGTCGTTAGCGTTCACTGACTCGGTTTCTTACTTAGTTTGTTTGTTTCGTGGTGTTTCAGGTACTTAGGGTTGCATGCAAACACGTTATCAACGACTGGTGAATAAGATATTCGCCCTTCTGATTGGGAAAACCATGAAGGTCTATGTTGATGACATGTTAGTCAAGAGCCTATTCAAGGCAGACAATATCAAGCACCTCAGAGAGGCATTCGAAGTGCTGAGGCACCACAAGATGATGTTGAACCCAGCCAATTGTGCTTTTTGCGTTGGATCAGGAAAATCTTTGGGATTAATGGTTTCGAAGAGAGGCATAGAGGCCAACCCTGATAAGATCAAAGCGATCTTGGACATGGAACCACCCCGTTCTATACGAGATGTACAGAAGTTAACCGGCCGAGTTGCAGCCCTGGGGAGATTTATCTCCAAGTCTGGTGACAAATGCTTGCCATTCTTTCAAGCATTGAAAAAAGTGAAAAATTGTGAGTGGACTACTGAGAGCCAAGAGACCTTTGAGCAATTGAGGAGGTACATGGCAGAAGCCCCGTTGTTGGCCAAACCTAGTCCCGGGGAGACTCTTTATCTATACCTGGCGGTATCCGAACAAGCGCTGAGCGCCGTCCTCATTCGAGAAGAGAAAAAGGTTTAGAAACCCATTTACTATGTCAGCAAGGTGTTGCATGGAGCTAAGTTGAATTACTCAACCATCGAGAAGTTTGCTTTGGCATTGATAACAGCCTCGAGGAAGCAGTATTTGCGAGTTCTGAAAGTTTTTACGACTCAGTTTGATGAGTGCTATGTGGAGCATATTCCAAGAAATGAGAACGTTATGGACGATGCCCTGTCTAAATTCGCTTCTTCTGAGATAGAGAATTATGCAGGGAGTGGTTACTTCTAGGTCTTGAAGGCTCCGACCATCAACTCTAAGTTGGTAGCACCGATTGATGAAGGAAGTTGAAGGATAGACCCTATCAAAGCTCATCTTGAGGCTGGTTGGCTCCCTGATAATGCCTTGAAGGCACATAAACTTTTAGTGAGAAAGTGTTGAGATAAGATATCCTTTGTCATTCCATACTTAAAATCTTGAATCTCAAATCTCGACACAAAAATTAAGCCTTGATGGCCAACAAGGCTGTCTGCCTCCAATCGAGTTTGTCGTTTGAGTTTAAGGGCTCGAATCAAGAGTCATTAGCCAAGTAGAAACCTAAGCAAGGTTATATGAGTATAAGAATAAGGTTGGAATCCTAGAGTCAAGATAGAGGAGTGACAACTAGCCAAGGCACACCAGACTTGAAGTCAAGTGTTGAGTGGCAAATGAACTTCTTGAACGATCAACCGAGAAGCAAGACCTCCACCACACGAAGTAAGGGGGGCAAGAACTAAAAAGCTTCACTACAAGATCCACATCTTAGAATGAGAATGAAGGGTTGGTTATAACCGACAACCATAAATGGATTCAAGGTTTAAAACCAAGAATTCAACAAGTGAGTTAAGGCCCAGAAGGTCACGAAAGTTGTGAAAGCCAATTTGAAGTCAAGGATGTCTGTTTGGTCATTGACTTTAAATAATGACATCCGACGATCGAATACTGACATTGAGGTCCAAATATCGACGTTCGAATATTGACGTTGAAGTTCAAGGACCGAGAAAAGGCCGACCAAGCTCCGAAGGCCGGCCGATCGAGCTCCCGAGAAGGCCTCCGGCCGACCGACCACTGGCCGACTAACCTCCCGGGGGAGCTTCGGCCGACTGATGGCGATCATCGGTACGAGATTTCAATATTTGATGTCGAAGACGGCCGACCGAAACACGGCCGATTGAGGCACCGGGGGCACTCCGGCCGACTGACATTGATAGTCAGCACGAGGTTTCGCCCAGCGGACCGAGAACCGGCCGACCGGGCTCCAACGGAAGGCTCTGGCCGACTGACATTGATAGTCAGCACGAGGTTTCGCCCAGCCGACCGAGAACCGGCCGACCGGGCTCCAACGGAAGGCTCCGGCCGACTGACATTGATAGTCAGCACGAGGTTTCGCCCAGCCGACCGAGAACCGGCCGACCGGGCTCCAACGGAAGGCTCCGGCCGACTGACATTGATAGTCAGCACGAGGTTTCACCCAGCCGACCGAGAACCGGCCGACCGGGCTACAATGGAAGGCTCCGGCCGACCGATATCGGTCATCGCGTCGAGATTTTGCTTCGATCGACTGAAAAAAACCGGCCGACCGGGCTCCAATGGAAGGCTCCGGCCGACCGATATCGGTCATCGCGTCGAGATTTTGCTTCGATCGGCTGAAAAAATTCGGCCGACCGGGTCATTGACCGACCGGCTCTCCGGGAGAGCTTTGGCCGACTGACACCGACTGTCGGTGCGAGATCTTGTTCCAGCCGACTGACTCACCGGCCGACCGCCTTCCCGGCCGACTGGCCTCCCGTGTACGCCTCGGCCGACCGACATCGACCGTCGGTACGGGTTCAAAAAAAAATAAATTTTGGCAGACCAACGAACATGCCGACTGGCCTCTTTTTCTGAACATCAGCCGACCGACGTCGACCTTCAGTGCGAGGACTTGAACTGGCCGATCAACCTCCCGGCCGACTGGCTTCCCGAGGGTCCTTCGGCCGACCGACGTTGATCGTCGGTATGGGTAAAAAAAAAATCGAAAAAATGTTGGCCAACTGGCCTCTTTTTGGAGCATCAGCCGACTGACGCCGACAATCGATGCGGGTTCTTGATCCGGCCGACCGCCATCCTGGCCGACTGGCTGCCCGAAGGTCCTTCAGCCAACCGACGTTGATCGTCGATATGGGTTTTTTGGCTCCGTTCCAAAAAAAAATTTGGCCGACTAACCTCCTGGCCGACTGACTTCCCGCGCGTGCGTTGGCCGACCGACGTCGACTGTCGGTACGGGTTTTCGACTCGGCAGACTGGTAGCGATGCTCGAGTCGGGGTTGCGAAATTTTGTTTTTATTTTTCCGATTTGATAATCAAGAAAAGTGAAAACTGAGTTTGAAGATTAGCACTGTTTAGTGCCGATTAGCGCGTTTAGCACCGTTTAGTGCCGATTATCGCGTTTAGCACCGTTTAGTGCCGATTAGCACCGTTTAGTGCCGATTAGCGCGTTTAGCACCGTTTAGTGCCGATTAGCACCGTTTAGTGCCGATTAGCGCGTTTAGCACCGTTTAGTGTCGATTAGCACCGTTTAGCACCGTTTAACGCTGTTTAGCGTCGTTTAACATCGTTTAAACGTCGTTTAAAGCTGATTAGTGCCGATTAGCATCAAATTAACATTGTCGTAAATGCGTCGGTCGCTCCACGCTTTACATCAAGACAATACTCGTGAAACACTAGTGTATAAAGATGAGCCCTGACCCGAGTCTCGAAAAAGGCCATTAAAACTTCAAGGAAAACCTGATCAGTTTTCCTAGAAGTTGGGGGGCAAATGATATGGGTTAAAAATAAGCCCTGAAGACATATTTAATGTGGCATTAATTAGGCCCAATTTGGTCAAAACGTGGGCCCCATTAAATGGGCCCAAACCCTATTTATAATATTAACTTCGTAATTAATATTAAGGGTAATAACCAGCTCAGCAATAAGAGTCAAATAAGGATATTACTCATGCCTGACTTAGCCTCCAAGGCACCTACTTCAACAAGGAAACTGATTCCTACAAGGAAGGAGTCTAGAACCTTCCTCAAGGCGGTGACTTGCCCACCAAGTCACCTAATTCTACCACGATTCTTGGGCTTCTCAGCCTATATAAAGGGTCTGACCCCTCATTCTCAGAACTACGTTTTTGACTTGATCTTTGATACGCATCAAAGTACGTAGGCATCTTGTGAAGGCAGATTCAGCCACGAGAACGAGAGCAGCCATTAAAGCACGAAGCTCACGCACCCTAGCATTAAATATAGCAAACCCTAGCCGCAATCTAATAACCTAGTTTTTATTCCACAACAGTATTATTTATAGATTTTAAAATCAAACCAAAAGAATATACTCAACCAAGCAAATACTATCCATAAAGTTCTAGTGCCCGTTTGGCAAATCTATCGATCAACTTATAAGTTACTTATTTCGGAAAAAATTTCGTATTTACATATTTTTTTTAGAGAAAAATATGTATCGGGAGTTTAATATTCGTTATCTTGCAAAAATAAGTTATTTATTTCATAAAAAAGTACATATTTCTTAACTTTTTTTCAGAATAAGTAACTTATTTCTGAAAAATAAGATTTCCCAAACGGACCTCTAGTCTTAATCTTGTAGTAATAGACTAACCACATAAACAGAATGCCACATTATCTTCCAAACAATCTTATCATTTTCAACTAGCAATTACTTGCCTCTTACCATTCTTAGCTAGAGCTGCCCTCTGCCGCCCCTGGTTTGATTATTCATAACTTTGCACCAAACAACTAGTAAACCAATATGCCACCTCAGAAGACATGACTACTATATATGTGACTGTCGATGATAGCTTGCTCTTGTTATATACATTGGATACTTCTGGACTTCTGGTATCAAGAAATTCAAAGTAAAAGGTTACTGCTAGAACATAACTAGAAACATATTTAGATTTCGATTAAATTGTTTTCTTACTCCAAACTTCTGAATCCTAGCTAGCTAGAAACTATGAAACATTTCCAATTTCGAATTCCCCCATGTCATGTACATTATACATATATCTAAATCTCATAACTAATCTTCACAAAAGAATCTTGATCGATAATGTCAAAATGAGTTTATAAGAACCTCACGCACATATACTTAACTGGATGCACTTTTATTAAGGGTTCTTGCTTTCTGGTCATCGATGACTGCAATTTTTTGTTCGCAAAATTTCCGTTAATAGGAAAATTATGTGATTGTAGGGGATCATGTCGCTCCATTCACACTTAATTTTTTAGTTTTAAAGTTTTTTCTTTTTCTCGGACAAATGGGTTATATTGTACAGTACATACTTTGAAAATCATGAGCTTTTTAAGTGTTGGAACCTAGATGCAAGTCTCGTTGGCGAGCGGCACCTCTGAATACTACTGATATAGTAATAATATGTATATTACACAAAAAACACACTCAAAAAAATCTGAATTCCCACGCGGTTCATTGCTTGTGGTGCCATATCTTGTTGATCCAATGTTTTTAAACTTTTGGTTACATTCAAAAAAACTATTTAAAGCACCAACAAAGACTCCAAGACTACAACAAAGTCACTTCCCCCCCACACGTATACGGTATACCTTTACACTCAAAAATCCAACCGAAAATCACAAGCCATTACAAGACAAACACCATCACCCATTATGTCCCTCCACCGCCTCTTATTCTTTCCTGTAGTCATGTGGCAACTACTATTCCTACTACTAGCCACCGTCTCACTCCACCGTGCAGCTGCCATCACCGGTGGCAAGTGGGACCTTCTATTATCAAGCGTTGGCATCTCAGCCATGCACATGCAGCTCCTTAACAACAACCGTGTCATCATGTTCGATCGTACTGATTTCGGTAGTTCCAACATATCACTGCCTAATAACAAGTGTCGAATCGACCCAAACGACACTGCTCTGCCTACTGACTGCACCGCGCATTCGGTGGAATACCATGTGAAGAAGAATGTAGTACGTCCTTTAATGGTACTCACTGACATCTGGTGTTCTTCAGGAGCTGTCATGCCGGATGGCAGATTGGTCCAGACAGGTGGATTTAATGATGGAGATCATGCTGTTAGAACTTTCAGACCATGCAATACTGATAAATGTGATTGGGAAGAAATCAACCCAGGATTGACTCAAAGAAGATGGTATGCTACAAATCACATTTTACCTGACGGCCGTCAAATTATAATTGGTGGCCGTCGCCAGTTTAATTACGAGTTTTATCCGAAAACCGGGGGTACTAAATCATATAGCTTGCCACTTTTAGTGCAAACTAATGATCCAAGAATTGAAAATAATTTGTACCCGTTTGTTTTCTTAAATGCTGACGGAAATTTATTTATTTTCGCAAATAACAAATCCATACTATTTGATTATGCTAAGAATGTGGTAGTGAGGACCTACCCAGATATTCCCGGTGGCGATCCTCGGAGTTATCCGAGCTCTGGCTCTGCTGTTCTTCTACCTCTAAAAAATTTACAAGGAAGTAAAACTGAAGCTCAAGTTTTAGTTTGTGGTGGAGCACCAAAAGGTGGATACATCAATGCAGAAAATAGCAATTTTGTACAAGCATTGGATACTTGCGGAAGAATTAAAATTACCGACCCGAAACCGCAATGGGTCATGGAAAAAATGCCTATGGCCCGGGTCATGGGTGATATGGTGTTGCTTCCTAATGCTAATGTATTAATCATAAATGGTTGTTCAAAAGGTACTGCTGGATGGGAGGTGGGTCGGGACCCTGTTTTGACTCCAGTTTTGTACAAACCGGATGGTCCAGTCGGGTCAAGATTCGAGACGCAAAACCCAAGTACCATCCCAAGAATGTACCACTCAACAGCAGTTTTGCTAAGTGATGGCCGTGTTTTAGTTGGAGGAAGCAATCCTCATATTTACTATAATTTTACTGGCGTTTTATTCCCTACAGAACTGCGCTTGGAATCATTTTCGCCTGCGTATAAGGATCCTGGTTCAGCTAATTTACGTCCAACTATCATTTCACCTGTTACTCAAACGAAAATCGGGTATGGACAACAAATAGCGATTCGTTTTACAGTCCCTGGTAGAGTGAACAGAGATTTGGTCAGGGTAACAATGGTTGCACCATCGTTCACCACACACTCATTTTCTATGAACCAAAGATTGTTAGTACTTGGGAGCGTGAACGCGACAATCGTAGGTCGATCGACTTATCAAATTCGGGTAACGACACCCGGGACGGGAAATCTAGCACCATCCGGTTACTATATGATATTTGTGGTTCACCAGGACATTCCTAGCGAAGCTATCTGGGTCAAGATTCAATAGTTTCCCAGCTGTACATGGACGTATATATATGACTCTATTTATAAAACTCTCGAGTTTCACGTGCTGCCGTAATGGTAATTTAAAACTGATAGTTGAATAGTCCAGCAAAATTCAGCTTCTGTTCAAGTCATCAAAAGTATACGAAAGAAACACACCATCTCAACTCTGAGTCCCAAAATGTGGACGAAAGGAATATAATATAAGCTTTTACCGTCCGTAGCTGGTCAAATATTTAAGTGATTGTATTGACATATATGTTAATATATTATTTTGGGAAAAAAATAGAGAATAATTTTTAATATTAGAATTTCGTTATTATGTTAATTTCTATTATTGAGAATTAGGGATTTGCCATATAAAAATTGTGATGTATTGTAGTAAAGTTGAGGCGAGTGTCTCCAGTCGTGAAGGGGAAATATAACCTTAAAAAGCATATTTATGAGATTGTTTTCATGATGTTGGTTCTAATTTTGAATGTGTTCTTTGAAATGATAATATTTTTTGCTGAGCTTGTAGAAATATCATTAAAATGGACCAATTATAATATGTGATTTTGCTTTTAAATGTGATGTAGAATGATACAGTATTATTGTTGAATAGATGGTACATCAAACTGGATCATTCACATTATACATGTGTTGTTCGACAGAAGAAACCATTATTGTTGATTCCTTGAATCTATACATCAGATTACATCGAAAGTATAATCGAATCAAATTTCTTGTACACAAAAATTGTGGAACTGGATAAAAAATGCATAATCGAATTTTCGATGTTCTTCATTTTTCATTTGATTCTTGATATATATGTTTCAATAAAAATACGTACAAGAACACATATGTATAAGGGTTTATATTTGTAAAAAAATTAGCTTCATTTTTAAGTAAGGGAACACAGCAAGAATTTCTTATATTCTGTAATGGTTATTGTGGTTTGTTTATTTATAGGTGAGAATCCTAAAGATTGATGTTATGGTGGTGCACGGCACGTCCTAATATAGAAGCTGTAGCATGAATGCGGACCATCACTAATCAAACTGGAGACAGCTCACTATCGAAAACAACCTTAAGCTTACCTTTGATTCAAAAAAAAAAAAAAAACTTAAGCTTACCTTACTTACGTATGTGTAAACACTTTATAAAAGAGAGATATGGCAATTTGACACCTCTATGACTATTTATACAGAAGACACTATCACAGTTAATAGCGCGCGGTTTATATGTCACGGGCTGCAAATGCACCGATGCTGCGCATATGCAGACTTATCCAAACCTGATCACGGGCTTCTTATCATACATAAATGATAAATATCAGTCAACTACTATATAAATTTTTCTAAAAAAAGAAAATTTGGAACTGAGCTAGGTTTCTGCCCACATACTACAAACTGATCAGGCATATGTGGCTACTGTCACTGTCCCTGTATCTTGATTAATCTCAGATTTATGTGAAAACCTTGATGTGCAATCATGAAGAAAGTGAATGAGAGTAGCAAGTAGCTAGCTAGGAGTTCACATGGTAGGGACCAAAACTGAATCAGATACATAAAGAATGAAAAAATAGAAACTTATTTTCACTGCAAGTCTTCCGTTAACTTGTTACCAGATGTGTCTATACATATTTTGTGTGGACATATATGTAAATATGAATACAAGCCAATGGCTATTTTTTTTATTAACATTAATGTATGGTATATTGAGATTTCACATGAAGCTTTTATTAGAGCAGCTGATTTTCTGTATATGGTCGAAAGGCTCACTAGTCTAAGGGTTTTGCTCTGCTGTTTCCAATCAGGCTACTGATACAATATAGCTCAGTATAACTACCAATTCCTCCTCAAGTCTAACTCATGCCTGATGAGCAAAGATAGCTCAGTCTTTACTGTCAAAATTGCCTGCAGGCAAAATTATAAGTATAGGGGATAATTAGATGGATTATAATTATAAACTTTACAAGTTGATTGATCTCTTTAACATTTTTGCCATGGTGGGGTGGGGGCTAAAAATATACGATGCCACTGCCAGTGCTCTAAAAATCAAAACCCTCTAGGAATCAAGACATTGTTAGAAAATGGGTTTTTAGAGCATAATTATTTTATGTTCTTGATGTTAATTTCGGACTTTAACGATTGGAAATTTGTTGTGAATTAAAATCTGGGTCACGAATTTGTAATTAATGCTAGGGTTCAGGAGCTTCTTGCTTCAATGGCTGTTTCCGTGTTCAAGACTTATCGGTCCTCACAGAGTGCCTACGTATCTCGTTATTGAGAATCAAGCCAAGACGTAGTTCTGAGATTGAGGGGTCAGACCCTTTATATAGGCTGAGAAGCCCTAGAATCGTAGTAGGGTTAGGTGACTTGGTGGGCAAGTCACCGACTAGAAGAAGGTTCCAGATCCTGGTATGTAGGAACCAGTTTCCATGTTAGAATATGTATCTTGGAGACTAAGTCAGGCAAGAGTAATATCCTTGTTTGACTCTTATTGCTGAGCTGGTAATTACCCCTAATATTAATTACGAAATTAATATTATAATTGGGGTTTGGGCCCATCTGGTGGTCCCCACGTTTGGACCATTCTAGGTCTAAATAATGCAGGCCACATTGAATGTGTCTTTAGGGCTTACTTTTAGCTCATATCATTTGCCCCCCAACTTCTAGGAAAACTGATCAGGTTTTCCTTGAAGTTATAACGGCCTTATTCGAGACTTGGGTCAGGGTTTATTACTCTTAAGCGAGTATTTTCAACAATATCATCTTAACGTAAAGCGTGGAGCGAGCGACGCATTTACGACGATGTTGAACGACACTAATCAGTGTTAAACGGCACTTCACAACGCTAATCAGCCTTAAACAACGTTTAAACAGTGTTAAACGATGTTAAATGGCATAAAAATGGCACTAACGACACTAATCAGTGTTAAACGGTGCTAATCGGCACTAATCTGTGCTAACAGGCACTAATCGGTGCTTAAACAACACTACATGGTGCTAATCGGCACTGTACTGTGCTAACAGGCACTAATCGGTGCTTAAACAGCACTACACGGTGCTAATCGACACTAAATTGTGCTAACAGGCACTAATCGGTGCTTAAACAGCACTACACGGTGCTAATCAACACTAAATTGTGCTAACAGGCACTAATCGGTGCTTAAACAGCACTACACGGTGCTAATCGGCACTAAATTGTGCTAACAGGCACTAATCGGTGCTTAAACAGCACTACACGGTGCTAATCGGCACTAAATTGTGCTAACAGGCACTAATCGGTGCTTAAACAGCACTACACGGTGCTAATCGCCACTAAATTGTGCTAACAGGCACTAATCGGTGCTTAAACATCACTACACGGTGCTAATCGCCACTAAATTGTGCTAACAGGCACTAATCGGTGCTTAAACAGCACTACACGGTGCTAATCGGCACTAAATTGTGCTAACAGGCACTAATCGGTGCTTAAATAGCACTACACGGTGCTAATTGGCACTAATCTGCGCTAATCGGCACTAATCTGCGCTAATCGGCACTAATCTGTGCTAATCGGCACTAATTTGTGCTAATCGGAAAAGACTCGGGACAATTGCAGCCTCTTCCGGGCAGCTAGCCAGCCGACAGGTGCGCCTGGTCGGCTGCCAGGTGCTCCTGGTCGGCTGCCAGGTGCTCCTGGTCGGCTGCCAGGTGCTCCTGGTCGGCCAGACCCTTCTCATGGCACCTGGTCGGCTGCCATTGCTCCTGGTTGCCTGCCATGTGCTCCTGGTTGCCTGCCATGTGCTCCTTGTTCGCCGGCAAGTTAACGGGAGATCCATGTTGACTTTTAATGATGCCACATGATGCTTAAACGACGTTTCAATGTTTGTTAAACGACGTTAAATGGCATAAAACGGCACTTCATGGTGCTAATAGACTCTATACGGCGCTAAGTTGAAGGTCGATGTTTGTCCCGGAAAGTAGAAAACCTTCAACAGAACCATCAAACGATCCAACCAACTGACGGGAGGTGCCAAGATGGGTGCCAAGATGGGTGCCGGGAAGTCAGTTGATGCCCCTTCGTGGCACCTGGTCGGCTGCCAGGTGCTCCTGGTCGGCTGCCAGGTGCTCCTGGTCGGCCAGACCTCTTCCATGGCACCTGGTCGGCTGCCAGGTGCTCCTGGTCGGCCAGACCTCTTCCATGGCACCTGGTCGGCTGCCAGTGCTCCTGGTTGCCTGCCAGGTGCTCCTGGTCGGCTGCCAGGTGCTCCAGATTGCCCGGGAGTGCTTGAACGACATTTCAATCTATGTTGAACGACGTTGAATGGCATAAGACGGCACTACACGATGCTAATCGATGCTTGAACGACACTTAGTTGGAGGTCGATGTTTGTTCCGGAAAGTGAGAAACCTTCAACAGAACCATCAAACGATCCATCCAACCGAAGGGAGGTGCCAAGATGGGTGTCGGGGAGTCAACTGGAGCCCCTCCGTGGCACCTGGTCGGCTGCCAGGTGCTCCTGGTCGGCTGCCAGGAGATCCTGGTCGGCCAGGGGGTGCTCCTTGTCGGCTGAAACCTTCCAAGGTTGTAGAAAACTCTGTGACCTTCGCGTGGGCTATAAGATCGCCCAAATCTGATACCCGGAGCTCAAGATATGACCCAAACAGTGTGAGGTCGGCTGACAAGAGAGCTTCTTGTCGGCCAGACCCCTTCCTGGGCAGCTGGTCGGCTGCCAGGAGGTCCTGGTTGGCTGGGGACCTTCCAAGGTTGTAGAAAACTCTGTGACCTTCGCGTGGACTGTAAGATCGCCCAAATCTGATACCCGGAGCTCAAGATATGACCCAAACAGCGTGAGGTCGGCGGATAAGAGAGCTTCTGGTCGGCCAGACCCCTTCCTGGGCAGCTGGTCGGCTGCCAGGAGGTCCTGGTCGGCTGGGGACCTTCCAAGGTTGTAGAAAACTCCATGACCTTCGCGTGGACTGTAAGATCGCCCAAATCTGATACCCGGAGCTCAAGATATGGCCCAAACAGCGCGAGGACTTCTCTTTGTGGCACCAGGTCGGCTGGAGGATGCTCCAGGTCGCCTGGGGATGCTCCTGGTCGGCCAGACCTCCTCCATGGCACCTGTTCGGCTGCCAGGGGCTCCTGGTTGCCTGCCAGGTGCTCCTGGTCGGCTGCCAGGTGCTCCTGGTCGCCTGGGAGTGCTTAAACGACGTTTCAATCTATGTTAAACGACGTTGAATGGCATAAGACGGCACTACACGGTGCTAATCGATGCTTGAACGACGTTTCAATCTACGTTAAACGACGTTGAATGGCATAAGATGGCACTACACGGTGCTAATCGATGCTTGAACGACGTTTAGTTGGAGGTCGATGTTCGTTCCGGAATGTGAGAAACCTTCAACAGAACCATCAAACGATCCAACCAACTGACGGGAGGTGCCAGGAGGTCGGCTGAAGCCCCTCCGTGGCACCTGGTCGGCTGCCAGGAGATCCTGGTCTGCCAGACCTTCTCCATGCACCTGGTCGACTACCAGGAGATCCTGGTCGGCCAGACCTTCTTCATGGCACCTGGTCGGCTGCTAGGAGATCCTGGTTGCCTGCCAGGTGCCCCAGGTTGGCTGACAGGTGCTCCATGGTTGCTTTGTCGTGCCTCTCGAAGCTTTTCGCAATGCCTGGAGTCTCGTTCTTGAATCACGTCCTTGACATTTGTATGTTGTATACATCCTTTCAAGGCATAATTAATCTCTCTTTCTTGTTCTAAGATGTGGAGCTTGTGATGGAGCTTTTTAGTTCTTGCCCCCCTTGTTTCATATGGTGGAGGTCTTGCTTCTCGTTTGATCGTTCAAGAAGTTTCTTTTCCACTGAGCACTTGACTTCAAGTCTGGTTTGCATTGTTATCTGGTTGTCAACCCTTTATCTTGATTCTAGGTTTCCAACCTTCCTTTGGTTTGAATTCGATTGACGGCTCTTGATTCAAGTCCTTAAACTCAAACGACGAACTCGATTGGAGGCAGACAACCTTTTTGGCCATCTCGATTGGAGACAGACAACCTTTTTGGCCATCAAGGCTAAACATTTGTATCGGAATTTGAGATTCCAGATTTTAAGTAAGGAATGACAAAGGACCTCTTATCTCAACATTCTCACTAACAGTTTCTGTGCCTTCAAGGCATTATCAGGGAGCCAACCAGTCTCAGGGTGAGCTTTTATGAGGGTCTATCCTTCAGCTTACATCAACTGGTGCTACCAATTTGAAATAATAGACGGGGCCTTCAAGACCTGAAAGTAAACTCTTCCGGCGTAGTTCTCTATCTCAGAAGAAGTAAACTTAGATTGGGCATCAGCCTTAACGTTCTGTTCTCTCGAAATGTGGTTCTCATACCATTCACTCAAACTCAGTCATCACGGCCTTCACGACTCTCAAGTACTTTGCCGTAGTTTGAGATTCTTGACTCTCATTATTCTAGCCAAGCTTAAACCGGCTATCAAGGCTTCATACTTAGCTTCTTTGTTAGTTATCGGAAAGTCCAATTTTAAAGCATACTCGACTGTAAACCAGTCGGGGCTTTGCAAGACTAAACCTACACCACTAGATTTTGTTTTTGATGCTCCATCAAAATAGAGCACCCAATGTTCGTTCTGATCAGGTACAGGCTCTTCATCTTTCACTTCCAGGGGTGGTTACTACATCCTGCCCCCCGACTTCTTGGTTGCCAATGGAACATTCAACCACGAAGTCAGCCAATGCCTGGGCCTTAATGGCTATTCGAGGCTCATACGTGATGTCAAATTCTCCAAGTTCAATCGCCCACTTAATTAACCTTCCACCAGCTTTAAAGCTATGTAATATGCTTCTCAACTGCTGGTCCATCAGGACTTCAATGTTTGTCTTGGTCTTGGGTGTTGAATGTTGATGTTAGAAGGTTGAACGCCAATGTTTGAAATCAAGGGTTTTCAATCTCAAGGGTGTTTTAAACTACCGAAATATCTATCAGAGCTGCTGGTCCAAGGCCAGGGGGTTTCCGGTTAGCCCAACGAGGTCTTGAAAGTCCATGACCCCCTCGAGCTTGGCCTTCATAACTAACCTTGGCCTTCATGGCTAACAACTTCTGTTCTTCAACCTAGGATTCGGGGTTGATTCCTCGATTTAGATTTCGATAAATGCAATCCCGTTGGTTTCTTGCCTTTTAAACTTCTGAGACGAGAGCTTGCTTGATCTTCTTAACCCTTGCTTAAGGTTATCTATTGACCTTCATCCTTGGATCCTTAACCCAGGTACTTAATAAGTATTGAAGAGTAGCTAGTCCTTCACATCCTCGGCCTTCCATGGCTTTGATTGTTGCGTGTGGCTTTTATCTGCTTGTCTTTTATCCAGGGTCCTTCACGGACTTAAACTTTTACTTGGTCTTGCTGTAACCTAACTCTTGACCCTTCGGGGTATGCATTTGTTTGTTTTCCATCCGTGTATTTTTTATCTTCGGTACTCGGTCATCCTTGACTTGCACTCATCAGGTGCTTGGCACATAAATAAAATCACACCATCAATGAATGGAAATCAAACTTGCATTAATAACTTGAAATGGGCTCAACCCTTACATAGAGTACTACTATCCTACTTGGAGCAACATGCTCTGCAATAGTTTCAATGAACCTTATTTCTACTTCTACTAGATAAATATGAAGCTAAGTCCTATGAAGCTAAGTCCTACTAGGATAACTTGAGCCCATCGGGGCTTTGCAAGACTAGGCCTGCACCAGATTTTGTTTTAGATGCTCCATCAAAATAGAGCACCCACCACTCCTTATGGTCTCCACCTTCTTATTCTGAAGTTCACTTCCTGCTTGGGGTACTACCTCCTACCCCCCGACTTCTTGGTTGTCAATGGTACATTCAACCACGAAGTTAGTTAACGCCTTAGCCTCAATGGCCGTCCGAGGCTTCTGTGTGACGTCCTCTGCTAGCCCTTCTCGGTGTTCCTTATTACTGCGGACATCCATGTCTTCAATCGGAAGGACCTGCCCCCGACTCTGTCAGGCCTTAACGCGGCTACATAACAGCTTCGTGCCATCTTTTGATCGCCTTTATGTTCTCCAACACCATTCCTGGTTGGGAACTTGATCTTCATATGATAAGTTGAGGCAACAGCCTTGAATGCATGAAGTCCAGTCCTTCCGAGGATAGCGTTGTACGTTGAAACCGCCTTGATTACCAGGAAGTTCAACATCTGAGTGGCCTTCTTGGGCTCCTGTCCAATAGTCACAGGCAATTGAATAATCCCTTCAACTTTGGATCCTACTCCATTAAATCCATATATAGGCATGTTATTGGGGGTCAACTGAGAATCATTGTACCCCATCTTCACAAATGCATCATGAAACAAAACGTTAATGGAAGCTCCATTATCTATCAAGACTCGCTTCACCTCTGAGTTTCCAATCACAGGAGTTATGACCAACGGGTCGTCATGGGGGAACTTCACCCTTTCAAGATCAGAATCATCAAAGCCAATTGCGATTTCAGTCCTAGCCTACTTCGGGGCCTCTCCCACGATGTGTATCACTTCTCTGGCATAAGCCTTCCGAGAATTCCTTGTTGTGCCGGCCGCAGTCGGGCCTCCTGAGATCATGTTGATTACTGGCCATCAGGGTTGTGGGTTGTGATCGTGAACGTCATCCCTTCTATTATAATCTCTAATTTGATTAACACGATCTTCACCCTTAGTGAAGTGGCTCAATTTCCCTCTTCGAATTAAAAACTCGATCTCATCTTTGAGTTGCTTGCAATCATCAGTGTCATGCCCCACATCTCTGTGGAATCTGCAATACTGATTCTTGTTTCTCTTTTCGGGATCACCCCTGAGTGGCTTCGACCATCGGAAATCCCTATCCTTCTCAATGTCCAACAAGATTCGACTCCTAGGAGTATTCAACCTTGCATACTCAGTGAACCTTGGTCCTTGGTTCTTCTTAGGGGCATAGTCGGAGTCCTCGCTAGTTCGGGGATGCTTGTCCCTAGCATCATTCTCGTGGTCATCATACTCATGGTCTTGCTTTCGCTTCTTGGAGTCGTTGTTACCTCCTCCTCCACTTATTGTGGCTTCTTTCTTCATGCTATCTTCAGCTTTAATGTACTTGTCAGCCCTTCGTTGGAGCTCGGCCATGTTTTCAGGAGGATGCTTTGCCAATGACCTTTTAAAGAATGGATCAGTGGTTCCATGTTCCAGGGCTACCATGGCCACCTTATTCTCCAAATCGGTGATATTCAACGTCTCCTTGGTGAACCTCTTAAGATAGTCTCTCAGATTCTCATTCTTCCCTTGTACCACATACATAAGAGATGCAGAACTTTTCTCATGAACTCTTCCGCTGATAAATTGACTCACAAAGGCAGCGCTTAACTCCTTGAAAGAGCCAATCGAGTTTACAGGTAAGTGGCTGTACCATCTTTGAGCCATACCCGACAGGGTTTGAGGGAACGCCCTACACTTCAAGGCGTCACTTGCAGGTTGCAACAGCAGTGCGTTTGAGAATGTCCTGACGTGATTTGCGGGATCACCCGTTCCATCATAAGCCTTAATAGTTGGCATCTTGAACTTCTTTGAGATACGGGCATTCATCACCTCTTCAGTAAACGGGGGTGTGGGATCATCCGGATCTCCTAGCGGCATCAAATCTTTGGGGTTACTCCTGGGGGTTTCCACCCTTGTTGTTCTTCCAGTTGGGGCGTCGGCCCTTCTCTGCCTTCTTGAGGACCTCTCTAAGTCTATAATGGGAATCGGTCCTGATGTTGGAGGAGGTTGAGTCTGATTTAACCTAGCTTGTTCTCTCGCAATATCGTCCTTCAACCTTAAGATCTCAGCCTCATAAGCCTTGATCCTCTCAGCGGCTGTCAAAGGAGGTCCATCATGGATGATTTGTGTTCTTCTTCTTGGTTCTCTGCTAGCACGTCGCCTCCTCGGGGCTTCATCACTATCATCATCAGACGATGAATCATCCGTATAAGGACCAGAAAAATCTCGATAATCTCGATCTCGGATATAGAGGGCATGACCACTTGATCCAGCTCCTTGAGTAGGAGGGTAGTTAGGCAGCCCGTACATCGGATTGGTGCTTATTGGGAGATCCATAGTGTGGATCTGAACCCCTTGTGGAGGGTTGTTGGGATCTACAATCAAGGGAGAAACCACCACCTGGAGAGGGTTAGTCCCTGGATTTGTGTGGACGATCGGAGGTAGCGTACTCCCAACATGGGAAGTCGTCCCTAGGGGTTGAGAAACTTGATGCGGAACGATCGTCCCGGTTGTTGGGGGCACCGGACCTGTTGCCGGCGGAGCAGAGCTGAGTGGAATAGGGTCGGTAGTTGCTGGTGTTCTTCGTGTTTGAATCATGGTTGATGTTTTCTTCCCACAGACGGCGCCAAATGTTGTGGATTAAAATCTGGGTCACGAATTTGTAATTAATGCTAGGGTTCGGGAGCTTCTTGCTTCAATGGCTGTTTCCGTGTTCGAGACTTATCGGTCCTCACAGAGTGCCTACGTATCTCGTTATTGAGAATCAAGCCAAGACGTAGTTCTGAGATTGAGGGGTCAGACCCTTTATATAGGCTGAGAAGCCCTAGAATCGTAGTAGGGTTAGGTGACTTGGTGGGCAAGTCACCGACTAGAAGAAGGTTCCAGATCCTGGTATGTAGGAACCAGTTTCCATGTTAGAATATGTATCTTGGAGACTAAGTCAGGCAAGAGTAATATCCTTGTTTGACTCTTATTTCTGAGCTGGTAATTACCCCTAATATTAATTACGAAATTAATATTATAATTGGGGTTTGGGCCCATCTGGTGGGCCCCACGTTTGGACCATTCTAGGTCTAATTAATGCCACATTGAATGTGTCTTTAGGGCTTACTTTTAGCCCATATCAAAATTATTCCTTGCTATGAGTACTTAAATTTTCGTATATGGGTGTAAGTAATTTGCTTAGTGAAATCCATAAAGAAATAGAGTTGAAGTGGGTAGCTTGAAAGAGCTTGAAAATGAGAATGTGTATTTGTCCCACAATGAAATAAATAAATGGGCTGTTGGCTTTATATAGAATCACACACATGGGTAGTGTACAACTACTAAAGTGTATGATGGTGCATGGTGTTACTGTGTGCTTCACGTGCACACACACACGCGCGAGCCGCCCGCCTCGCCGCGACTCGACTCGACTCGGGTCGGTCGAAGGGCGATTTGGGCGAATGTCTCGCGTACGCGAGGTGACCTGGGCGAGGAGGAATTTTATTATTTTAATATTATAAACATGCTGTCAAGAATAGGATTGAAAGTCCTGTAAACTCTCGAGAGCTAGACTGTGCTGTCATAACAAGGTTGCTGTCGGGAAGGTAAAACTTATTGTCATGTCAAACTGATGACAGTTACTTTAAAGGTATTGTCGGGTCTTGTTGACAGTAACTTCTGTGTGGTCTTGATAGTAGAGTCTGAACATTTATTCTATTAATTGGAAGTCATAATGTGGATAAATATATAACGTAACTGTTACGATTTATTTAATATAAAATCAACCGTTTTCTATTATTAAATCAGCCGTTTCATTCTTAATTAAATGAAATGGGAGTTACAATATTAATTGGGTGGTATCAGTTACGTATGGCCTCTCTTATAAATAGAGAGCTAAGCAGGCTGATTTTAGAGATATACACCACACCCTACATTCTCTTCTCCTCTCTACACTCTCTATTCCCTTCCTGTCGAAGCTACTTTGCTTGTGGGTTTTTTTTTTCTGGCGACTGAGGTCCCAGTCGAAGTCGAGTAGTCTAGTTGCTATGATTACATTACTCGGAGTTGTTTTATCCTGGGAGAGGTCTTGCAAGCTTCCTGACACAGTAAGTGGGGGCAATTATCTCTTCAAGAACAGTCAGTATTTCGTGCAAGTCCTGACGACTCAGCTGTTTATTTGTTTGACATACTGCTATAGCTATGGTTACTGGTATGTTTTCCGTTCTTCCTTTGTTATTACAGTTACTGATATGCATATTATATACCTTCATGTTTTGTTTCGTTAATTGTTTGATTGGCCTTGGCTTGTTTAATACGATATATAAATGCCTCTATATTGCTGTTTTAGTTATTATTTCCAACATTCTTGAAGAGATAATAGGTTATATAGTATTTAGCATAATGGTTAACGAAAGTGAAATTCCTGCTAGTGGTACTTCGGTTGTATCTACTTGGGTCATATATTGGACCACTTACAG
Source organism: Kitagawia praeruptora (assembly GCA_037693485.1). Taxonomy (NCBI): domain Eukaryota; kingdom Viridiplantae; phylum Streptophyta; class Magnoliopsida; order Apiales; family Apiaceae; genus Kitagawia; species Kitagawia praeruptora. Next base: position 39,980,862 of record CM075344.1, read on the forward strand.
TTTTCCACAACCCGTTGAATTAACTGGCTTGTCGGAGAAATTCAATGGGGGCATTGGCTTTTCTCGTTGGCAGAAAAGGATGAAGTTGTGGTTGACTGTAAAGGGTTTGTGGCCTGTTGTGGAATATGAGAAGCCGGTTATGGATCAAGAGAAGGCTGAATCAGTTAAGGGTTTTACGAAGTGGGCTGAGAAGGATGGGGTGGCTAGGGCAGCCATTTTGGCTGCACTAACGAACACCTTGTTTGATGTGTACTCCTCTGATGCCTACACCACAAAACTCTTTTGGGAGAAGCTGGACCAGACACATAATACTGACTCACAAGGTCTGGAAAAGTATTATGTGGCTAGGTTCCTTAATTTCAAGCTGGTGGACAATCAGTCCATGACAGAGCAAGTGCATGAGTTCGAGATGATAGTGCATGCTTTGAAGGAGTCCGAAATGGACCTTCCCGAAAAGTTTAAGGTGATGAGTGTGATTGAAAAGCTCCCAATGTCTTGGGAAGAGTTCTCTCTCTCCCTGAAAAGATAGAAAGGAGAGATCACCTGGACCAACCTTATGCTGGACATCTCGGTGCAAGAACAACACAAGTCCAAACAGGGACATGTGATGCCAACTGAGCACGGAAGCTCGAAGGTGAATGTAGCAACTGTAGGACAGAAAATGAGGGCTGTCTCTAAGAAGGGTAATAGTAATAAACCTAAGAATGAAAGGATAAGGCCAAGAAACCAAAGGCAAACAAACCATGTTGGTCTTGTGGGCAGGTTGGGCACTGGAGTAAGGACTGCCCTACAAAGAAAGTGAAGAAAGTCGAGGCGATAGCTCAAGCGAATGTTGTGCTTGGAACCTCAAGTGGGCCTGTAACGAACATGGTTGTTGGTGAGGCTCTGGCTTCTGAAACCAACGTGGACCGGTATGTTACCTACAACCCTGTACTATTTTCCACTTATCTATCAAATGAATGGTTGATTGATACTGGAGCTAATGTGCATATTTGTGCTGATATTAGTTTATTTGTATCTTATCAACAGAGTCATAGCTTGACTGTGACGATGGGGAACGCAAGTGACGCTCAAGTACATGGAGTAGGAAACGTGGACCTGAAGTTTCCTTCGAGTCGTATTCTATCCCTGACGAGAGTGCATCATGTTCCCAACATGCGTAGAAATATAATAAGTGGCAGCTGTTTAGTAGCTAATGGTTTTGAAGTCTCTCTCAAATGTAATAAAGTAGTTCTTATTCATACTGGTACATTTTTTGGCAAGGGTTACTTGTCAAATGGTTTATTTGTAATAAATGCTGAGCTCGTTTTGGGTGCGTTGACTAATAATATTACTCCTTCTGTTAACTGTGTTGAATCTTCAACTTTATGGCATACTAGACTTGGTCACTTAAATTTTGGTGCTTTTAAAAATATGATGAACTTAGAGTTGATTCCAAGACATACCATAGAAAAGAATTCTAAATGTCAAGTATGTGTGTCTGCTAAACAAATAAAAAAAACCTTTTCATAATATTGTTAGGGATTCAGGTTTGGTAGATTTAGTACACACTGATATTTGTGAATTTGGCGGTGTGTTGACTAAGGACCAGTTTAGATACTTCATTACCTTTATAGATGATAGTAGTAGATACTGTTATGTTTATTTACTTAGACATAAGGATGAAGCACTTAGTAAATTCATTATATATAAAACTGAAGTAGAAAAACAAACTAGTAAGGTACTTAAAAGGTTGAGATCTGATAGAGGTGGTGAGTATACGAGTAACTCCTTTAATGAATTTTGTGCAAGAAATGGAATAGTTCATGAAGTTACCCCACCATACATACCTGAGTCTAATGGGGTTGCTGAGCGAAAGAACAGAACATTTAAAGATATGATTAATAGTATGCTTATTAATTCTGGGTTGCCTAAATACATGTGGGGAGAAGCTCTGAATACGGCTTGCCATATTCTGAATGGAGTCCCTCTGAAACACATGGATAAGACACCCTATGAGTTATGGAAGAGCAAGAAGACTAGTCTTAAGTATCTTCGTGTGTGTGGGTGCCTTGCCAAGGTACTTGTCCCTGAGCATAAGAGAAAGAAACTAGGCCCGAAGACTGTTGATTGTATCTTTCTGGGCTATCTTGAAACCACTACAGCTATGAGATTTTTAGTGTTAAAATCTGACATAGATGGTATAGTGGTAAACACGATAATTGAGTTTCGTGATGCTACACTCTTTGAGGATGTTTACCCTATGAAGACTGGTATGCCTCAAGATACTTCTAATGAAGATCCTACTCACACATCGAGTTCTATTCCTGATCATGTGGAAAAGATGACAAATGTGGGGGCGGAACCTAGTAGTAGCTCTACTCCTAAGAGGTAGAGGAACCACGAAGGAGTAAGCGTGCAAAGGTAGTCAAGGATTTTGAAAGTGATTTTATCACTTACAATGTCGAGGACGAACCTTTAACTTTCCGACAAGCTATGGATTCTTCAGAGTCTAGGCACTGGAAGGGCGCTGTAAAGAGTGAAATTGACTCTATTGTTTCTAACGAAACATGGGAGTTAGTTGATCTCCCTCTTGGGTGTTCTACTATCAGGTGCAGATGGATCTTTAAAAGGAAGTTGAACCCTGACGGCTCAAGAGATATGTACAAAGCTAGACTGGTAGCTAAGGGTTTTAAGCAAAAGGAGGGCATTGATTACTTTGACACATACTCTCCAGTAGCTAGAATGACAACAATCCGGATGCTTGTAGCATTGGCTTCTGTACATGGTCTTATCATCCATCAAATGGATGTAAAGACAGCTTTTCTTCATGGTGAACTTGAAGAAAAGATTTATATGGATCAGACTGAGGGACTTGTTGCATCTGGTAATGAAAGGAAAGTATGTAAGTTGATCAAATCCATCTATGGATTGAAACAAGCTCCTAGGGATTGGCATAAAAAGTTTGATGAAACTATAGTGCCGTTCAGTTATGATATTAATGATAGTGACAAGTGTGTCTACACCAATGTTAAAGGTAGTGAGTGTGTCATCTTGTGCCTATATGTAGATGACATATTACCGTTTGGAACCAATATTGAGATTATTAACGAGACAAAAGCTTTCTTGAAAAGGCATTTTGAAATGAAGGATATGGGTGAGGCTAGTGTGATTCTTGGTCTCAAGCTGACACAGTCAGCTAAGGGAATAACTTTATCGCAGTCTCATTATATAGAGAAATCTATACTTGAGAAATATGGTTATTCATAGTGTAGAATCGCTAGTACACCCTATGATCCTAAAGTTGCCTTGTTAAGAATACTTCAGGAGTACCTGTGTCTCAGTTAAGGTATTCTCAGATTATAGGAAGTTTGTAGTATCTTGCTAACTGTACTAGACCAGATATTTCATACTCTGTGTCTAAGTTGGCTAGATATACAAGCTGTCCAAACAGAACTCATTGGGATGATCTTGATAGAGTACTTAGATATCTGAAAGGCACAATGTACCTTAGTTTACACTATAGAAGATTTCCTGGTGTGCTTGAAGGGTACAGTGATGCAAGTTGGATAGCTAAGAAGTCTGGTTCCAATGGAGTGACTGGATACGTGTTCACCCTAGCAGGTGGAGCAATATCCTGGAAGTCGACCAAACAGACTATAGTAACTCGGTCTACTTTTGAGGCTGAGTTGTATGCGCTTGATGTCACGGGGACGGAGGCTGAATGGTTACACGGACTAATGTCCGCGATACCTGTAGTAATCAGACCGCTTCCTGCGTTTGCTATTCATTGTGATAGTAAAACAACTATCGACAAGATTAGCAGTAAAAAGTATAATGCTAAAACAAAGAGACACATCCAAGTTAGACTAAATTCTATAAGGGGTTTAGTTTCTGATAGGATTATAGCTGTAGAGTTCTTAGGAACTTAGAATAATATAGCCGATCCTTTAACTAAAGGACTGGAACCTGCAGTGGTCCTTAAGTCGAGGTTGGGGATGGGGCTGTCAACCCATCATAGTTCATCATCAGTGGGAACCTAATACACATGAGAGGAGATCCCTTGAAGTGTATTCAATGTGGTAATAACAAGCTGTAAGGATGAATTGGTAGTACCTTTGCTACATAGATGATACTGTTTGTATCTGAGTCTATCCCCTGTAAACCTAGAAGGTATTGACAATGCTAGTAAGCAAGAGTTATTACAACTCTGAATGGGGTCAAGTCATTCGACGAGATGGTAGCAATACATCTCTGGAGATGCCCAGCTAAGCGAATGTAATTGTGTGGTCGCAATTAGAGAAAAGGGTTATTCCTTGAAGCATTTGACGAACAGGATCGAGACAAGACCTTTAATGTCTCAAAGCCGTAGATTGGCACCATAGCCTTTGAGTTGTCGTCATCTATGGAACATGGTTACACCAAACGGATTAAGATTCAAGGTGAAACATTCCATCTGAATCCGATAATCATCGAAGTAGGGGACTCAGGAGGGTTCAAACCCGGAAGGGTACCGACTCTGAAAAAACAAGTCATGATGAAAAAACCTAAAGCATTTCTGTATGGATTTGTGGGGGATTATTAGAAAATGGGGTTTTTAGAGCATAATTATTTTATGTTCTTGATGTTAATTCCGGACTTTAACGATTGGAAATTATTCCTTGCTATGAGGACTTAAATTTTCGTATATGGGTCTAAGTAATTTGCTTAATGAAATCCATAGAGAAATAGAGTTGAAGTGGGTAGCTTGAAAGAGCTTGAAAATGAGAATGTGTATTTGTCCCACATTGAAATAAATAAAGGGGGTTGTTGGCTTTATATAGAATCACACACATGGGTAGTGTACAACTACTAAGGTGTATGATGGTGCATGGTGTTACTGTGTTCTACGCGCGTGCGCGTCGCCGCCCGCCTCGCCACGCCACGACTCGACTCGGGTCGGCTCGGTCGAAGGGCGATTTGGGCGAATGTCTCGGCGTCTCCCGTACGCGAGGCGACCTGGGCATGCTGTCAAGAATTGGATTGAAAGTCCTGTAAACTCTCGAGAGCTAGACTGTGCTGTCATAACAAGGTTGCTGTCGGGAAGGTAAAACTTACTGTCAGGAACAAAGTTGCTGTCAGAAAGTAAATTTACTGTCATGTCAAACTGATGACAGTTACTTTAAAGGTATTGTCGGGTCTTGTTGACAGTAACTTCTGCGTGGTCTTGACAGTAGAGTCTCAACGTTTATTCTATTAATTGGAAGTCATAATGTGGATAAATATATAACGTAACTGTTACGATTTATTTAATATAAAATCAGCCGTTTTCTATTATTAAATCAACCGTTTCATTCTTAATTAAATGAAATGGGAGTTACAATATTAATTGGGTGGTATCAGTTACGTATGGCCTCTCTTATAAATAGAGAGCTAAGCAGGCTGATTTTAGAGATATACACCACACCCTACATTCTCTTCTCCTCTCTACACTCTCTATTCCCTTCCTGTCGAAGCTACTTTGCTTGTGGGTTTTTTCTGGCGATTGAGGTCCCAGTCGAAGTTGAGTAGTCTAGTTGCTGTGATTACATTACTCGGAGTTGTTTTATCCTGGGAGAGGTGTTGCAAGCTTCCTGACACAGTAAGTGGGGGCAATTATCTCTTCAAGAACAGTCAGTATTTCGTGCAAGTCCTGACGACTCAGCTGTTTATTTGTTTGACATACTGTTATAGCTATGGTTACTGGTATGTCTTTTGTTCTTCCTTTGTTATTACAGTTACTGATATGCATATTATATACCTTCATGTTTTGTTTCGTTAATTGTTTGCTTGACCTTGGCTTGTTTAATACGATATATAACTGCCTCTATGTTGCTGTTTTAGTTATTATTTCCAACAGACATCATATACAGAAAATGTCTTGCTCAGTGCAGATTGTACTTTTCAATAGATACTTTTATTCTGTTTATGTAATTACTTTTGGGTTGCATCTTAAAGCAGTCGTCACAATTTGCATTTAACTTGTACTCCCTCTGTCCGTTGAGATCTTAACAAGGGGGCTCGACACGGAGACCAAGATAGTGGGTGAAATATTGTTAAAATAAATAAAGTAGTGGGTGTTATAGTAATTTTATTATTAAAATAAGTGAGGTAGTGGGTGTAATAGTGTAAAGTGTTGAAAAAGTGGAGTTAAGTAGTGAATGTGATAATATATTTTATTGTTAAAAGTTACTCCCTCCGTCCCTCTAGGTAGTTTACATTGGTAATGGGCACGGAGACCAAGAAAATGTATAAAAAAATGAGTAAAGTTAGATGAAAAGTGGGTAAAGTGATGGGACCTATCAATAGTTAATAATAGATTTGAGATAGTGGAGAAAAGTAGTGGGTGTAATAGTATTTTTTATTATTAAATATGAGATAGTGTGGGAAAGTAGTGGGTGTAATAATGGAAGAAACTTACTATTTACGGTATGTAAAGAAATGAGAGGGACACTCCAAAATAGTAAATGTAAAGAAATGAGAGGGACGGAGGGAGTACTATTTTTAGTAATTAATGTAAAAAATTGGTGGGACGTCCCAAAAAAAAATTGTAAAAAAATGGATGGGACAGAGGGAGTACTATCTACCGAAAAAGAAAAGGGTGATAGCCACTTTGGAGATCTCCCATACAAGTTGTTACAAAGATTGCTAATCATTAATAAATCAACAAAAATATTAATTTTTTATTTGCTCACTCATATATATCATCCTTGGCAATTTTTATAAAAAAATTGCTCCAATAGTTGGTAATCTCGAAGTTGCCAATATGGTCCCTACGTAAATTAGAGAATTATATAATAGAAGGAGATACTCCCTCCGTTCTACAATGGTAGTCTCTTTTGTGAGAATTTTTTTCCCCATAATAAATGTCCATTTCCAATTTTCAATGTAAATTTATGATCATTTTTCCTAAATTACCATTTTTTAAAATTGTATAGCAATTAATGAGGAATGACCAAGAGTATAAAATAGCTCGTATTCTTAAAAGTCAATGCATTTATAATGGGCATAAGAGGAAATGTATCATTAAATTAATATTTTCTTAAGATACGTAATTTTTTCAAAAGAGATTTTTATTGTGGAACGGAGGGAGTAATATAAAAGTGGATATAAATATGAGTAGTGCTAGGTAACCCAAATTGGGTACCAAAAAAAGGTACAAAATGACATGTCATGGGTGATTTGGCAGTATGAAAAGATTTAATTGGTGAAGTTAATGTGTATACATGGGCCCAGTTAATTACAACCAATCAAATTAAGACACATGACATTTTGTAAATTTTTTGTACCCAATTTGGGGTCTCTAGTATTTTTGTATATATATATATATATATTTGGTTAATTATATGGGTTTTATTTAATTTAGGAAGTTATCAACTTTTGACAAGATTGACAACCTCTTCACAATCTTCTAACTCCGGGCAACCAAGAGTGTCATGTGATGTCAACATTTCTTGATAACCCTAGGAGATGCTTTTAAGTGCTTCCTGTTTTTAATCCTATAAAACCGACTTGAGTGTAAAAGGAAGAAACAGAACCTAAAATACTATAAAAGTCGAAGTCTTGCAATAAACTCGCATGACTTGAACTCGCTGAAATGGAGACTGCACTATAGTATAAGAATTAATTACTAGGGACATACTAATCAGGCGCTGCAATCTGATACACGACGACACTGTCAAGTCGAATACAAAAACAAAATAACTTAAATAGTGATACAATCTGCTAATATCTGCTGTTTCTAGATTATGTATTTATCTGTACAAAAGAATTTCTTTTTTGCTTGATTTAATCATCTAACCAGAGTAATCTTATTCAAAACTACTTGTTACTTGTTAGCTGTTAGTCCTTGTGATAAATTAATTTTTTCGGTTTTAAATAGCGACTTTTACTTTGCGGAGCTTGAATATCTCCGCTTAGGTTTCTCGTATCTGATTGAAAGGTTGCCACCGTGTTTTTTGGGGGGGGGGGGGGGGTACTTGCTTGGTTAAATCGTAGTATATGCTACTCCGTATATGACATTGACATGAACCTGCATGGTCCTTAACTGCTAAGCATTTAAACTCGAATGCGGGAGAGAGTTGAACGTAATTTGCACGAAGAAACGCACGTCATATTCTTGCTCAAATATATGTATTTGGGCTTAATGTGACTATAGAATTTGTATAATTTTTTGTTAATTCAACTGGTTCTTAAGAAACAAGTCCAAGTCCACAAGTAGTTGCTGTTCATTCAACTAGTCCGATTCCCCAAGTAGTTGCTGTTAATTCAACTCGTTCTTAAGAAACATCAAGTCCAGGTCCACACGTACTTCCTTAATAAAAAAGGAGGTCCACTACATATCATATGTTCTTGGACTCGCTTCATAACTTTAACTTGCTAACATCTAACTGGACTGGAGGTTGATAAAGGAGTATCTCTTTTTACGAAGTAGATCCTGGAGTGGGACGAGTTCAATTTGGGGCTATGCAGGATTAGCTGGGGTTTGAAGCCTCAACTAGAGAAGTAGCAACTACAGTGGACTACTAAGAGCATTTGTGTTAATTATATAAAATATTGATTATATAAAAGTAAAGAATAATTGGTTATATTTTAAAAATAATATTTTATTATTATTTTAAGTTATTATGAAAATAACATATTTGATATGGGTTAAAAATAAGCCCTAAAGACACAGTTAATGTGGCATTAATTAGACCCAATGTGGTCAAAACGTGGGGCCCACCAGATGGGCCCAAACCCTATTTATGATATTAATTTCGTAATTAATATTAAGGGTAATAACCAGCTCAGCAATAAGAGTCAGATAAGGATATTACTCCTACCAAGCTTAGCCTCCAAGACACAGAATTCGATATGGGAACTGACTCCTACAAGGAAGGAGTCTAGAACCTTCCTCAAGGCGGTGACTTGCCCACCAAGTCTCCTAATTCTACTACGATCCTAGGGCTTCTCAGCCTATATAAGGGTCTGACCCCTCATTCTCAGAACTACGTTGGCTTGATTCTCTAACAATACAGAGATACGTAGGCATCTTGTGAGGACCGTTTAGTCTCGAACACAAGAACAACCATTAAAGCTCGAAGCTCACCATCCCTTGTATTTAATACATACAAACCCTAGCCGCAATTTACAAACCCTCGATTTTATTCCACAACATTTGGCGCCGTCTGTGGGAAAAAGACATCAACCATGGTTCAAACACGAAGAGCACCAATCACTACTAAGCCTTTGCCTCTAAGTTCTGCTCCGCCTGCTACTGAGCAGGTACCCCCAACAACAGGGGCGATCATTCAAACTCAAGCTTCTCAAACCCAGGTTTCTCAACCCCCATGGACGAATCCCCATGCTGAGAGAACGTTACCAATGGTCATCCACCCAGGTCAAGAAACCAGCTCTCTTCAGACGCTGGTTTCTCCTTTAGTTGATCCCAATCGCCCGTTACCACCAGGGGTACAAATCCATACTACAGATCTCCCCATGAATACTAACCCGATGTATGGTCTGCCTAATTACCCTCCAATTACTCAAGGTCCTGGACCCAGTGGCCATGCTTTGCAGATCCGAGATCGAGAGTATTATGACTACTCTGGTCCCTATGCTGATGATTCATTGTCTGAGGATGATGATCGTGATGAAGCCCTGAGAAGGCGACGTGCTAGCAGAGAACCAAGAAGGAGAACACAAACTATCCATGATGGACCCCCTTTGACAGCTGCTGAGAGAATCAAGGCTCATGATGTGACAACCCGGGTCAAATCCCGAGCCTTTTTCGAAAATCGTGTCGAGTCCCGATTCCGATTCCGAAATAAGTCAAGCAAACTGGCCCAAATGTAGCCAACTTGGGTAATCCACAAGCCCACCACAGGCCCCCAAAAGATCATGATTTGTTGGTGCACTTAGTAGTATTACTTTTGCTTATATACTGAACTAAAGTCTCATATCTTCTCGATGTGGGACTGGGATGTTACAAACTCCCCCACTTAAACTCCTGACGTCCTCGTCAGGCCTGAACGGAAATCCCATAGGTCCAAGATCGTTCCTCCCTAGCCATTGTGGGATAATACCGGCTGGCTTCGTGTCCCCACCTCCGGACCTCTGTCCATTGTGGGATAATACCACCAGCCTTCGTGTCCCCACCTCCGGCAACTTGACGAATCAAGCTTTCGAGAGTCGTCTCTGATACCATATGTGACAACCCGGGTCAAATCCCGAGCCTTTTTCGAAAATCGTGTCGAGTCCCGATTCCGATTCCGAAATAAGTCAAGCAAACTGGCCCAAATGTAGCCAACTTGGGTAATCCACAAGCCCACCACAGGCCCCCAAAAGATCATGATTTGTTGGTGCACTTAGTAGTATTACTTTTGCTTATATACTGAACTAAAGTCTCATATCTTCTCGATGTGGGACTGGGATGTTACACATGAGGCCGAGATTTTAAGGATAAAGGAAGATATTGCGAGAGAACAAGTTAGGTTGAATCAAACTCAACCTCCTCCAACCTCAGGACCGATTCCCATTATAGACTTAGATAGGTCTTCAAGAAGGCAGAGAAGGGCTGATGCCCCAACTGGAAGAACAACAAGGGTGGAAACACCCAAGAGCAACCCCAAGGATCTGATGCCACTTGGGGATCCTGATGATCCCACACCCCCGTTTACCGAGGAGGTGATGAATTCTCACATCTCTAGGAAGTTTAAGATGCCGACAATCAAGGCTTATGATGGAACGGGTGATCCCGCAAATCATGTCAAGACATTTTCGAACGCACTGCTGTTGCAGCCTGCAAGTGATGCCTTAAAGTGTAGGGCGTTCCCTCATAGACCCTGTCAGGCATGGCTCAAAGATGGTATAGCCGGTTGCCTGCAAACTCAATTGGCTCTTTTAAGGAGTTAAGTGCTGCTTTTGTTAGCCAGTTTATCAGCGGAAGTGTTCATGAGAAAAGCTCCGCATCCCTCATGTACGTGGTGCAAGGGAAGAATGAAAATCTGAGAGATTACCTTAAGAGGTTCACTAAAGAGACGTTGAATATCACTGATTTGGAGAATAAGGTGGCCATGGTAGCCCTGGAACACGGAACCACTGATCTATTCTTTAAAAGATCATTGGCAAAACATCCTCCTGAAAACATGGCCGAGCTCCAACGAAGGGCTGACAAGTACATTAAAGCTGAAGATAGCATGAAGAAAGAAGCCACAGTAAGTGGAGGAGGAGGTAACAACGACTCCAAGAAGCGAAAGCAAGACCATGAGTATGATGACCAAGAGTATGATGCTAGGGACAAGTATCCCCGAACTAACGAGGACTCCGACTATGCCCCTAAGAAGAACCAAGGACCGAGGTTCACTGAGTATGCAAGGTTGAATACTCCTAGGAGTCGAATCTTGTTGGACATTGAGAAGGATAAGGATTTCCGATGGCCGAAGCCACTCAGGGGTGATCCCGCAAAGAGAAACAAGAATCAGTATTGCAAATTCCACAGAGATGTGGGGCATGACACTGATGATTGCAAGCAACTCAAAGATGAGATCGAGTTTTTGATTCGTAGAGGGAAACTGAGCCACTTCACTAAGGGTGACGACCGTGGTAATCAGAGAAGGGAGTATGATAGGAGGGATGACGATCAAGATCGCAACCCACAGCCCCGAGGGCCAGTAATCAACATGATCTCAGGAAGCCCGACTGCGGCCGACACAACAAGGAATTCTCGGAAGGCTTATGCCAGAGAAGGGATGCACATCGTGGGAGAGGTCCCGAAGCGTGCAAAAACTGAAGTTGTGGTTGGTTTTGATGACTCAGACTTGGAAGGGGTGAAGTTCCCCCATGACGACCCGTTGGTCATAACTTCTGTGATTGGAAACTCAGAGGTGAAGCGAGTCTTGATAGACAATGGAGCTTCCGTTGACATTCTGTTTCATGATGCATTTGTGAAGATGGGATACAATGATTCTCAGTTGACCCCTAATAACGTGCCTATATATGGATTTAATGGAGTAGAATCCAAAGTTGAAGGGACTATTCACTTGCCTGTAACTATTGGACAGGAGCCCAAGGAGGCCACCCAAATGTTGAACTTCATGATAATCAAGGCGGTTTCAACGTACAACGCTATCCTCGGAAGGACTGGACTTTATGCATTCAAGGCTGTCGCCTCAACTTATCATATGAAGATCAAGTTCCCGACCAGGAATGGTGTTGGAGAACATAAAGGAGATCAAAAGATGGCACGAAGCTATTATGTAGCCTCGTTAAGGCCTGATGGAATCGGGGGGCAGGTCCTTCCAATTGAAGACATGGATGTCCGCAGTAGTAAGAAACGTCAAGAAAGGCCGTCAGAGGACATCACACAGAAGCCTCGGACAGCCATTGAGGCTAAGGCGTTAACTGACTTCGTGGTTGAATGTACCATTGGCAACCAAGAAGTCGGGGGGCAAGAGGTAATTAATACCCCAAGCAGGAAGTGAACCTCAGAATAATAAGGAGGAGACCCCAAGCAGGAAGTAAATCTCAGAATAATAAGGAGGAGACCAGAAGGAGTGGTGGGTGCTCTATTTTGATGGCGCATCAAAAACAAAATCTGGTCCAGGCCTAGTCTTGCAAAGCTCCGATGGGCTCAAGTTATCCTAGTAGAACTTAGCTTCATATTTATCTAGTAGAAGTAGAAATAAGGTTCATTGAAACCATTGAAGAGCATGTTGCTCCGAGTAGGACGGTAGTACTTTATGTAAGGGTTGAACCCATTTCAAGTTATTAATGCTAGTTTGTTTTCCATTCATTTATTGTGTGATTTTATTTATGTGCCAAGCACCTGATGAGTGCAAGTTAAGGATGACTAAGTACCGAAAATAAAAGAATACACGAATGGAGAACAAGCAAATGCATAAATAAAGACCCCGAAGGGTCAAGAGTTAGGTTGCAGCACGACCAAATAAGAGTTTAAGTCCGTGAAGGACCCCGCTCTATACGAGATGTATAAAAATTAACTGACCGAGTTGCAGCCCTAGGGAGATTCATCTCCAAGTCTGGTGACAAATGCTTGCCTTTCTTTCAAGCATTAAAGAAGGTGAAAAATTTTGAATGGACTCCTGAGAGTCAAAAGGCCTTTGAGCAGTTGAAAAAGTACATGGCTGAAGCCCCGTTGTTGGCCAAGCCTAGTCCCGAAAAGACTCTTTACCTATACCTGGCGGTATCTGAACAAGCATTGAGTGCTGTTCTCATTCGAGAAGAGAGTAAGGTTCAAAAACCTATTTACTACGTAAGTAAGGTGTTGCATGGGTCTGAGTTGAAATTACTCCCCCATCGAGAAGTTTGCTTTGGCATTGATAACGGCCTCAAGGAAGTTACGACCATACTTCCAGGAACACAAGATCGAAGTCCTGACGGACCAACAGTTGAGGAACATTTTGCACAGCCCGAAGGCCAGTGGAAGACTAATTAAATGGGTCGTAGAGCTTAGAGAATTTGACATCAAGTATAAGTCTCGAACAGCCATCAAGGCTCAGGCATTGGCTGACTTCGTGGTTGAATGTACCATTGACAATCAAGAAGTCGGGGGGTAAGAGATAGTGATTACCCCTGAGAAAGAAGAGGAACTTGTACCTGATTTGAAGGAGTATTGGGTGCTCTATTTTGATGGAAGAGATAGTGATTACCCCAGAGAAAGAAGAGGAACTTGTACCTGATTTGAAGGAGTATTGGGTGCTCTATTTTGATGGAGCATAAAAAACGAAATCCAGTGGTGCTGGTTTGGTTCTACAAAGCCCCGATGGGTTCACAGTTGAGTACGCTTTGAAGTTGGACTTTCCCACTACCAACAATGAAGCGGAGTATGAGGCATTGGTAGCTGGATTGGGCTTGGCCAGAGTCATGAGGGTCAAGAACCTCAAAGTTTGTGGAGATTCAAGACTGGTACTCTCGCAAGTGAATGGCGAATTTGAGGCCAAGGATGAAACTATGGCAAGGTATTTGAGAGTTGTAAAGGCTGTTATGACTCAGTTCGATGAATGCTATGTGGAGCATATTCCAAGAAATGAGAACGTTACGGCCGATGCCCTGTCTAAATTCGCTTCTTCTGAAATAGAAAATTATGCAGGGAGTGTTTACTTCCAGGTCTTGAAGGCCCCGACCATCAACTCTCATTTGGTAGCACCGATCGATGAAGGAAGCTCAAAGCAATGCCTTGATGGCCAACAAGGCTGTCTGCCTCCAATCGAGCTTGTCGTTTGAGTTTAAGGGCTCGAATCAAGAGTCATTAGTCAAGTTGAAACCTAAGCAAGGTTATATGAGTATAAGAATAAGGTTGGAAACCTAGAATCAAGATAAAGGGTTGACAACCAGCTAAGGCACCCCAGACTTGAAGTCAAGTGCTAAGTGGCAAAGAAACTTCTTGAACGATCAACCGAGAAGCAAGACCTCCACCATATGAAGCAAGGGGGTCAAGAACTAAAAAACTTCATCACAAGTTCCACATCTTAGAACGAGAACGAAAGGTTGGTTATAACCAACAACCATGAACGAATTCAAGGTTTAAAACCAAGAATTCAACAAGCGAGTTAAGACCTAGAAGGTCATGGAAGCCAATTTGAATTGAAGGATGTCTGTTTGGTCATCGACTTAGAATACTGACATTGAGTTCCAAATATGGACATTCGAATACTGATGTAGAAGTACAAATATCGACGTTCATATACTGACGTTGAGGTTTAAGAACCGAGCAACGATCGACCGAGCTTTCGTTCCGGCCGACCGGAAGGCTTCAGCCGATCGGTGGCCGGCCGACCGGTGCACCCGGGAGGCTTCGGTCGACCGGGTTCCAATTGTTCCACGAAGATCCCGACATCGTTTCGATGTCGAAAGTCGATCCGACGTCGTTTCGAATATGAAAACTAAGCTGAAGCCATTGAAGGCCAACGAAGCTACAAGAGCCAACCTTGGATCAAGAGATTCAAAAACAAGTTCAAGAATGAGCCACTGAATCTTAGGCCTTCGTTTCGATGTTGAAGGCCCCGACATCGCTTTGATGTCGAAAGTCGGCCTCGAATCTTAGGATGAGAAATATGAGATATTAGCCATGAAGGTCAAGATTAGCTATAAAGGCCAAACTCGAGGGGATCATGGACCTCCAATCAAGATCTAAAGGTTGAAGTGATGTTCAGGTGTTGACATTGATGTTCTATTATCGATATGAAAGGTTGGTATTCAGGATGGAAGCTGATTGTGATTAAGGAAGCCTCATCAAGAAGTTAACATAAAGTACAGGATTAGCAGCGCTAATCAAGAAATAAGGGGAAGTCTTAAGCAAAAGTTATAAATGACCATATTGTTGATTTTCCATACTCATAGTCGTCACGAACATGAAAACTCATGGTCGTCACGAATAGGAACACTCATGGTCGTCACGAATAGGAACACTCATGGTCGTTACGAACATGAAAACTCATGGTCGTCATGAACACGAAAATTCACGTTCATGAAAACATCATGTTCAAGAAGGAAGTTGAAGAATTGAAAAAAAAAATTCTAAAATGGCCGACCGGAAGCCAGCCGACCGGGGAAAACCGGAAGGTTTTGGCCGACAAGGAGCCAGCGGCCGACCGGTGGCTAGCCGACCGGCGCACCCGGGAGGCTTCGGTCGACCGGGGTTCATCATCAGTATGGGTATTTTTTGCCAACCGGGGTCGATCAGGAACATGAATATTTCTGGCCAACCCGTTTCCGTCAGGAACATGAAGATTTTTTGCGTAGTTTCGATGTCGAACATTGACTTCAACGTCGATGTTGAATATTGATTTCAAGGTCATTTCGATGTTGAATATTGATTTCAATGTCATTTCAAATATGAAAATTGAGTTGAACCAAAAGATGGTTTTAGCGCCGGTTAGCGCCGGTTAGTGCCGTTTAGCGCCATTTAGCGTTCGAGTATTGACGTTGATGTTCTGGTATTAAAGTTGAAGGCTGATATTCAAGATGAAAGCCAAGGTCCTGGTGGAGCCAAGGTCGTCACGAAGTCGGTCCCGGGATCGTGTCGATGTTGAAATCGTTCCCGGGATCGTGTCGATGTTGAACCCCGTTTAACATCGTTTAGCGCAATTAAGCACTGTTTAGTGTCGTTTAAGCGTCGTTTAGTGCCGTTAAGCACCGCTTAGTGTCGTTTAAGCGCCGTTTAGCATCGTTTAGCACCGATTATTGCCGTAATATGTCGTTCAACGTCGTTTAACACTATTTAAACGCGTTTAAGGCTGATTAGCACCGTTTAGCATCGTTTAGTGCCGTTTTATGCCACTTAACGTCGTTTAACTCTGTTTAAACATTGTTTAAGGCTGATTAGCGCCGTTTAGCGTCGTTTAGCACCGTTAAGTACCGTTTTATGCCATTTAACGTCGTTTAACACCGTTTAAACGTCGTTTAAGGCTTATTAGCACCATTTAGTGTCATTCATGGTCGTTGTAAATGCGTCGATCGCTCCACGCTTTACATTGAGACAATGTTGTTGAAAATGCTTGCATATGAGGAATAAACCCAGACCCGAGTCTCGAATAAGGCCGTTAAAACTTCAAGGAAAACCTGATCAGTTTTCCTAGAAGTTGGGGGGCAAATGATATGGGTTAAAAATAAGCCCTAAAGACACAGTTAATGTGGCATTAATTAGACCCAATGTGGTCAAAACATGGGGCCCACCAGATGGGCCCAAACCCTATTTATGATATTAATTTCGTAATTAATATTAAGGGTAATAACCAACTCAGCAATAAGAGTCAGATAAGGATATTACTCCTACCAAGCTTAGCCTCCAAGACACAGAATTCGATATGGGAACTGACTCCTACAAGGAAGGAGTCTAGAACCTTCCTCAAGGCGGTGACTTGCCCACCAAGTCACCTAATTCTACTACGATCCTAGGGATTCTCAGCCTATATAAGGGCCTGACCCCTCATTCTCAGAACTACGTTGGCTTGATTATCTAACAATACAGAGATACGTAGGCATCTTGTGAGGACCGTTTAGTCTCGAACACAAGAACAACCATTAAATCTCGAAGCTCACCATCCCTTGTATTTAATACATACAAACCCTAGCCACAATTTACAAACCCTCGATTTTATTCCACAACAATATTAGATATTATGCTGTAGAACGTTACACATTTTTATAATATTTTCATTATTATCAATTATGTTTTATCATAAGTATTTTTAAAACATATCATAATGATAAAATAAAAGTTGAATTACGTGAAAAATTATTTAATATTTAAAAAAAATAGGTATTTCAGAAAATAAACTAGTGTGTGTTGCAGCAAAACTAAAAATGTAGTGTACCGCAAAACGAATAAATATGGTTCAAATTTAATATATTAATTTTAATATGGTAATAAATAATGTGTAATATGGTAGAGATTCAACAAATATAGTAAACCTATTGGATTGACTAAAATTTTTTACTAAAAAATTTGTACAGTTTGAATTGTAACTTTTTTTTTACATAATCTCTAAAAAAAATTGTGTGGCATAAAAATCTTATTTATGATATGCGACATAAGATTTTAGTTAAAATTATATATATAATACATACATACAAACATACATACATACATACATATATTTATAAATGAGTAGGGTTCTAGAGAGAACCTCCCTATCAAGAAAATCAAGAGACCACATCTTACACCATTGATTATTATCAATTAATAAAAAGAAATTAAATTAGACAATAATGGCATTTTTGTTATTAAACTCACGTTTTAGGACACATATACTATAACAGTATCATGATAATTGAAAAGATTATGTAATGATGGAAATAACATTAATCATTTCTTGATTGACAGCATCACTGATTCTTCTAAACATGGAAAGAAATCAAAATCGATTTTCTTATTATAACAAAGTTGTTATATAATCATTGTTCATGAACAATTCTCCATATTCAGCTTGAAGAAAAGACGTTCAAGAACAACAATAATCTTGTAAGAAAACTAGGGATTCCACTAAGTGTTCTTATCCTCGATAGATCCAGTGACACGATGTGTTTTGGGTTGTTTAAAATGGAAGTTCTCGTAGTTATCAGTTTTATGATCCTTTATTTGATCCGTTGAGCCACCTTGAAGAAATGACGATCAAGAACAACAATAACCCTAGAAATAATCATGGATTCCACTATGTGTTCTTATTTACATGGATATATAAGTCGGGTTACAAAATATGTCTCAGATGGTTTTAACTTAGAAGTTCTCGTAATTTTTAGTTCAATAATCTTTATTCTGGTCCATTGAGTCGGCTTGAGGAAGAGACGCGATCAATAACAACAATAATCCTGTAAAAGTAAACCAAGGATTCCACTAAGTATTCTTATTTACGATAAATCTGGTGGCAAAATATGTTTTGGATGGTTTTCACTTAGAAGTATCATAATTTTCAGTTTTACAATCCTTATTCTGGTCCATTGACTTTGTGAATTTGTATTTCCCATGTTGATTTCTAGTCTCAGCACGTAATTTATGTTTCACTCGAACCACATCATTATGGACAAATGTGTATACTAGTACGTGATTTTGTGTTTGACTTTTTTCTGGTGGTCATATATTTACCAGGTGGCTTCTAACAAAGACTTTATTCTGCAATTAGAGCCTAGGATTGGTCTTTTCTAGTGATCGATATATATGAAACTCTGTCATCCCACTCAATCCAACTGGTATGCCTTGGGATATGGTGTATCTGATAATGGTGATCAAGAACCACAGGTTCTTGTTGTCATTTTGTTTAGTGTTCTAAAGCTTGAACAAGTGGTTCTAGGTTATTATTTTGTTTGTTGTAACAGAACAGGGACTACAAATTATATTTCAAATTTTAAATTTCCAGATGTGTGATGGTTTATAGGTTAGATTTTTTTCACTTTATAGTCGGATATTATTCATGATGTTGCTTAAAAAATGTAGTCTGAATGCTAAATGCATGGCCTCAAGGAACATTTTCTTGCCCAAAATGTTAAGCGTTTCATTGAAAAATATATAGATTATTTAAAATAACTCATTTGGGTAAAGATTTTTTTTTTTTAACGACTAGACAATATTCTCTTAAGTGTTTTCATATAAAAATATAAATTATTTAAAATAACATACTTATATCACTAGTAAGACGAGAAGAGGTAGATTCGATTAAGTGTTTCACACAATTTTAATATATTTATTTTCCGTATGCTATTTATATTAGCTCAAGTGTTGTGTTACAACACTTAAAAAAGAATTTTGGTGTATTACATAATATTTTTATATATTTATTTTTTCAAAAGAAAAATTATACATGTTTTTTAAAATTAAGTTACATGTAGAAATATTATAAATGGCACCAAGATTTTCTTATGTGTTGTGTTTCAAATCAATATACCAATTTATTTACTTTTATTATCTTTAAGAGATTCCTTCAAAAATTGTTTTAAAAGGTATGCTATAAAAATTGAATTTTAATTTTCTTAAATGTTGGATAAATTATTTATAGTGCTCTACTTATACATAACTATTTCGAAACTTATTTTATACTAATAAAATATTTAGCAGAATCTAAATGCAAATATCTAATAAAATTATATTACAATTTTAAAATAATTAACAAAATACCTAATAGAATCTTAGTGTATTATATAATATTTTTATATATTTCTTTTCTTAAAATAAATCAACATTTCTTTTAAAATTAAGTACATATAAAAATATCATCCAATATACCAAGATCCTGTTGCGTGTTTCAATTTATGAGTTTATTTCCTTTTATAATCTTTTTGAGATTCCTTCGAGAATTGTTTTGAAATGCAAGTTATTAAAAATTTTAAATTATAATTTGAAAAAATATTTTTAAATGTTCCATAATTTATTTATAATATTGTACTTGTACATAACTATATTCGAAACTTATTTTAGTTCAATAAAATATTTAAACGAATCTTAATATAAATGCTTGATAAAATAATATAATGATTTCAAATAATAATTAACAAAATACCAAAGAGAAGTATTATATAATAGTTCTATATTTTTTTTAAAAAATAATTACGTAACTTTTTTTCAATTTAAGTTACATATAAAAATATTATGTAACACACCAAAATTCTTTTACGTGTTCCCAATCATTAAAATCTAAACAAAACTAAAAAAACACATATGAGAATCTTAGTGTATATATTAAATAACATTTTTATATACTTATTTTTTCAAAAGAAAATTTATACATTTCTTTTAAAATTAAGTAACATATAGAAATATTATAAAATGCTCCAAGATTCTCTTACGTGTTTCAAATTAACATATCAATTTATTTACTTTTATTATTTTTTAAAGATTTATTTGAGAATTGTTTTAAAATAGCTATAAAAATTGAATTATTTAAAAAATTTCTTAAATGTTGAATAAATTATTTATAGTATTAGTGCTCTACTTGTACATAACTATACCGACTTAGCGTTAACTTTCAAGATAATGGCAGGGGAGAGAGAGGTAAGAAGAGAGGTAAGAAGACCCAACGGATACACATTTCAAAATCTTTCAAAACCACAACTCAATCGGAACTCCAGATCCGGCCAATCGGACTTTCTAGTAGACAGAGGGGTTCCATCTAAGGTCAGATCGGTGGAAAATCAAGGGAACAAAACTATTAAAACTACCATCTACCAATATGGTAACCAATCACAGAAGTCATACTTGGAGGCGGCTGCAGCGAACATCGATTCTAACACCACTTCAGAAAACCAACACTGGACACATGTTACTAAGAGGAAACACGGTAAGGTGAGAATCAGCTTTGTCTTTGTGGGGAACATTCCAACCAATGCCACCAGTATAGATATCTGGGTAGCGGTTAAAGGAGCAGAGTTCTTTACAACTCTCTATACGTCGGCTAATAGGGACAGGAACAACAACAGATTTGCTTTCTTAGCTTTGAAACCTACCATTTCGTTCGAAGATGTACTTCCCAAACTGGTTAACACCAAACTCTTTGGCAGGATTCTTGGTTTTGACAAGGCCAAACGTGGTCCACCACACTACAGTGTTGGACTTACCTTTACCCCATCAGCCACACACCTGGGAGGCACAACTAGCCCTAAGATTTCTCCGAATTGTTCTAACCAGACAATTCCTAATACTCCTGCAGAGATGAAATTAGGCAGCAGCCCTAAACATCCCCTCAACATCTCTAATATTATCGATTTGGAACTTACGGATGCACTTCGATACAGTCTGATTGGGATTACGCACTATCCGGACAGCCTACACAATATACAAGAGAAACTGTGGGTTTTTGGTATCAATTTCATAAAAGTAGTAGCTATTACTAGCTATAAATATCTTCTAATATTTGAAGATCAGACATCGCTTGACAACTTTGACGAAGCCATGCTACACCCTCTCTTTCGGGTAGTAAAATACACCAACTCCGCAGAGGTCACCACTAAAAGACTGGCCAAGTTGGTAATCTTAGGCCTTCCAATCTTTGCTTGGACAATAGAGGTCTTTAATAAGCTATTGAAAGAAGTGGGGTTCGGTCCTAAACCCACCAACAACTTTGGAAGATTTTACAACGCCCTCGATAACCATAGAAACAACAGAGACTACACCCATACTAGAGAGCACTATTGTTTCCTTGGGAGGCATACATTTCTCAGTCACTATCTTCGAGGATACACCCTTGACGGGTAATATTGGCATACATCGACCAAACACTATTGTTCCCCCGTGCCAATCGGCATCAGACAGTGAATTATTGCACAACATTGATAGTGATCCCTTTGAGTTTGGTGAACTTTCACCAACCGAACATAACACCACACATTCAGAACCTGTAGAAGGGCACAAATAATAGAACGAGCTTCTACACAATCCGAGTTACAACTCTAGCAGCTTAACAGGTCACAACAGACCGGTAGACAATAGTGGAGTCCAATCGGAACCATTGATTGATAGTCACATTGACAACCAGGATCTTTTTCAGGAACCCACACCAGACATTCGTCCCACTACTATTGATCCCTCGGCAAAAGCAAGTGAAAACAATGAACTACCTAACAGTCTTTTTGATGAGGTACCCTACAATCCGGGACAAACAATACAACACATTAACAAAGATCACACTCCAATAGAGGACTATAGAGACAAGGATACAGACAACTCCTCTGATACGGAATCGTCACTTACTGATTACCAAGCGGAAGCATTAGACACATTTGAATCACTACATACAGTTACAAGGGGAACCCAACTCAAACTTTGCAAAGGCCTTTTTGGCATGTATATCAAAAGAGGCAGGGGCAGACCAAAACATTACAAATTGGAACCCAATATCAAGAGGAAATCCTCCAAGAAAATATACTCCAAGAGGAATGCAGAGAAATACACCAATCAGAATATACAACATACAGTAAACAATAAGGACACACTCATCCCTAAGGGAACTCCTTCTACGGAACTACAATTAGTTCCATACACTAAGGAGGTAGGTATGAAACTGACTGCAAGCAACATTCTAAAAGACGCAACTGACATGGGCCTCATACCAACTTGCGATAAGGAGGAGGCGATAAATAACATAATGGCAGCTCTGTAACTACTACCTGCCTCCCGTACCCTTACATAAAACAATTATACTATTTTATGGAGCTTTTTTCTTGATTATCCTGGAATGTACATGGTTGCAACAAACAATCAAACATGAGAAATGTAAAGACACACATACTACATTCTAACATAAACTTTCTTTGTCTCCAAGAAACTAAATGCAAGAACTGGAACACTTGCATGATTAATTCTATGTGGGACGTTAGCACACACATGTGGTTAGAAGCTCCCTCCACTGGCCAGTCGGGTGGGCTACTAACTTCTTGGGACACAAGACATTTTCAGCACATACATCATACTATTTCGAAAAACTGGATTCTTTTCAAAGGGTCTACCACCCATACTCACATGGAGTTTATTTGCATAAATGTGTATGCCCCCAGGATGCTGTAGAGAAATCTGTCATGTGGGATCAACTGAGCAACATACTATCTGCTTATGAAGACATCCCAATTTGCATATTGGGGGACTTTAACAGTGTCAGGGACGACAATGATAGGCTAAACTATACTCATTGCAGCCTCGATTCGCAGATATTCAATGACTTCATAAACAACAATGGACTCATTCATATTAAAACCCAATCCCCCAGTTACACGTGGTTTGGTCCACATGGCAAAAAAGTACTCTGGACTGGATCTTCACTAACAACAGTTAGGATATTACACATAAATGGAAGGCCCAACTTCTCAACCGGAAAAACTCAGACCATTGATAGAGTGCATTTTACATATATTCTATAGGATTTTATTCCCGCATTTACGGTGCTTTTGCGAATAATCGTGAGTTTTTAATTAGTTTTATTTGAGTTTGTTGCAGGAAATAAATAAATGCCAAGACGGAAGGAATCGAGCATTATTTGAAGATTTTATGTGATTTTTAGCTCGAAGGATTTATTTTGTGAATTTACGAGGAGAAAGGATGAAATTTTGGTTCGTTTCTAAGCATTTTTTAAGCAGAATTTTATGATCAACAGGAGCCACATGGCGCAGTAGCGCGAGATACAGCGCTGCGGCGCGAGATTAAGTCTGGTGCGTAGAAAAAAATAAATAAAATAAAACAGAAACGGACAGAGGTTACTCGAGGCTGCAACCTTGATTTTGGCGCTGTGGCGTGGTATTGTTTCTGTCCAGTGCGTGGCAAAAGAATTCAGCAAAACAGATTCTTACCTGCTTGCATCTCACGCGCAGGCTGTTGGGTGTGCAACTGGCGCGTGCCGCACACGCGTAAGCCAGGAGAGTGGACAGAATTCTCACAACTGCCAAGTGGCCCCCACCTGCTGTCCACGCCTATGACAACTTGTCCCGTATTTTATTCGAATTGTAAAATAGCTGGGCATCTAATTCAATGGTAACAATTTTTTTAGCCTAGTAACAATATATAAACTCATCTAAGGCATAGTTTTGGGGATCGAAAAATATTAATATACACACAACTTTGTAAACACTTTCTTCTGGAGATTTTTGGGAGAATATTTATTTTCTTTGAAGATCAAGATTAAAGGTTTTTCTTCTATTCTTATAATTATGTGTTCAATTATTAATTCTTATTTTATTAATTCAATCATGAGTGAGTAGATAATTAATCTAGGGTTAAGTAGAACCCTAGTTATGGTTGATGTGTGAATTTCCAATTCCCCCAATTTGATTGTTTAATTGCTCTTGCTTATTGAGTTATTTTAATTAGCAATTACAAATCAGACGTGATTATGTGTATTGTTTGAACCAATATCTAATTATCAACGAGAGTTGGATTAGATGGTTGTGATTTATCCAGTAAGAACATGAAATTCTCCATGAGAATAGGTAGAATGGATTGTTAGGAATTTAGGATGCTGTAATTAATGTCTCTAAAGTGCATGATACCATGAGAATAGGCTTGATTGTATTTTAAGAGAAGCCATTAATACTCGAGAGAGGTTATTGGTATTTATAGGGCGCATCTTTCCTGTTGAGCAGCGTACGATTAATTGGGGCGGGAATTCACAATTACATCAATTTATGCTAGTGGGGACACTTAATTCTGGATGTTTTAATATTTGATTTATTATAAACGCAATTCTCTTAGTATAATTTAGTTTAATAAATTCTCAAAATTTATTGTGTTACTTGTTTAGCCGAATTAATTCAAAAATAATTGGTGATTGACACGTTTGTCTCTGTGGGTTCGACTCTGACTTACCCTACTACATTGTTAGAAGGATTTGTTAGAATTTATTATTATTTGATAGGCACGCGACGGCCTTGTCAAATTTTTGGCACCGCTGCCGGGGATAAAGCAGTGTTAGATTAGTTAATTTTGAATTGATTTAGCTAAGTATTTTAGTTGAGTTGCTTCGGCTATTATTCCCTTGTTAATTGATCATCGTTTCTAGTTCTCTTGTTGCATGCACACTCGAAGTTCAGGTTCTGAAAACTTAATTGAAATTGATCCTGAAATTGAAGCTACAGCAAGAAGGCAAGCAGGCAAGCGAAGGAAAAACAAGGATAAGGAAATTATGACTGATACAACAGCTAAAGCTCTCAGGGAGCATGGTACGCCAGATGCTACAGGCGTACTCTCCAGCATTGTCAGACCAGCAGTCACAGCTACACACTTTGAGCTCAAGCCTCAGTTCATCCAATTCATCTCCAATGATTCTTTCGCAGGATTGTCCACTAAAAATCCTGTTGATCATCTTGAGAGTTTTCTTGAAAAGTGTGATACAATAAAGCTGACCAATGTTAGTGATGATGCTATAAAGCTGCGCTTATTTCCATTCTCTCTTCGAGATACAGCAAAGGATTGGTTGAAAGATGAAGGACCAAACACATTCACTACTTGGGATAGTCTTGCGAAGGCTTTTCTACTAAAATTCTTCAGTCAGAAGAAGACCTCTAAGCTCCGGAATGAGATCTCTAATTTTCGTCAAGATGATGACGAGTCACTTCATGATGCTTGGAGAAAATTTAAGCGACTTCAAAGACAATGTCCTCACCATGGAATTCCTGACTGGTTGTTGATCCAAACATTCTATAATGGGTTGACACAAGAGTTCCGGAACTTTGTTGATGCTTCTTCTGGTGGTTCTATTATGAAGAAGAGTACTGACGATGCTAAAGCTTTGTTAGACGAGATAGCGTCTAATGATAATTATCCATACAGTGATCGAAATCATCCTAAGAAAGGTGGTAAGTATGATGTTGATGATCTAACCATGTTGAATACTACTATGCAGGCTATGGTCAAAAAGATTGAGCAATTGGATTCCAGAAGTTCTTCATCTACTGTCGCTTCATGTGAGATATGTGGTGTTGTTGGACACACCAAACTTGCTTGTCAATACAATCCTTCTGGAATGGCAGTTGAACAGGCTAATGCTCTTTACAATCAGAATCAGAGGCCGCAGTATAATCCTTACTCCAACACGTACAATCCAGGTTGGAAAGATCATCCAAATTTCTCCTACAGGAACAATCAGGGTCAAGCTCAATCTTCACAAAATAATTTTTCTCAGCCTCCTGGTTTTCAGCAAGCTCAGCCGCAGAAATCTAACTTGGAAAGTCTTATGGAAGGATTTATCTCTACTCAATCAAAGAAGAATGAGCACTTTGATTCAAGCATCAATGAGATAAAGGCTCACAACAAAATGATGGAGAACACTATCACTCAGATTTCTCAACAGTTGAGCCAACTTAATAAGTCTTCAGGCCAACTTCCTGGTCAAACTGAGCAACCGTCAAGGGGCCATATCAATGCTGTAACTTTGAGAAGTGGTAAAGAATTGAAGGAGCCGGAATTGAATGTGAGCAAAAATGTTGTGAATGCTAAGGAAGGTGAAGAGGAGATTGCAACTGAGAAACTGGTAGACCTAGAGGTCGTGGAAAAAGAAAAGAAAGAATCAGAAACTGTTCCTTTTAAACCGTATGTGCCACCTATTCCTTTTCCACAAAGGTTGGCACAAGCCAAGCTAGAGAAGAAGTATGGTAAGTTCCTTGAAATTTTGCAGAAGCTACATATCAATATCCCATTCATGGATGATATCACTGAGATGCCATCTTATGCAAAATTCCTGAAAGACATTTTGTCAAGGAAAAGAAAAATTGAAGAAAGCTCTACCATCTCTTTAACAGCAGAGTGCAGTGCCATCTTGTAGAATGATCTTCCAAAGAAATTAACGGATCCAGGTAGCTATTCTATTCCTGTTCAGCTTGGGGATGTCGAAATTAAAAGGGCTTTATGTGATCTTGGAGCAAGTGTCAGTTTGATGCCGCTATCAATTTGTGAAAAACTTCAGATGGGTGAACTGAAACCCACACGCATCTCTCTACAACTGGCAGACAGAAGTGTGAAATTTCCACTTGGAATTCTTGAAGATGTGCCCCTTAAGGTAGGAAAGTTTTATATTCCGTGTGATTTTGTTGTCATGGAAATGGAAGAAGATGCAAATATTCCTATCATTCTTGGGAGGCCTTTCTTAGCAACAGCTGGAGCTATCATTGACATGAAAAATGGAAGAATTTCTTTTGAGGTAGGCAAGGAGAAGATGGAATTCAAGATGCAAAGTACAATGGGACATCCTTCTACGGATGAGTCTGTAAACAGGGTAGATGCACTAGAGGAATTGATCGACATGAAGGCCAAAATTCTATTATCTGAGGATCCACTTCAAGCTGTTCTCGAGGGTAACATTGATGAAGAAAATGGAGAGTGTCAGGGTTACGAGAAGCTTTTGGATGCAGCACCAACATATCAGCATGAACATTCTAATGTGCTACAGCATGAGGAAGTTAAGGAGAGTTCCACGCCTCCTAAGGTAGAACTAAAACCATTACCTGCATCTTTGAAATATGTGTTTATGGGCCCTAATGAATCATATCCTATTATTGTTAATTCTGAGCTTGATGACATTCAAATTGAGCAGTTGCTCACGGTCTTGAGAAAATATAAAAATGTTATTGGGTATTCCATTGATGATATCAAGGGCATTAATCCATCATTCTGCATGCATAAGATTATTCTGGAAGATGAGCAAGCTTCTTCTATTGAGCCTCAACGGAGACTCAATCCTAATATGATGGAGGTGGTCAAAAAGGAGGTTTTAAAACTTCTTGATGCAGGTATAATCTATCCTATCTCTGACAGCAAGTGGGTTAGTCCTATGCATGTTGTTCCAAAGAAAGGAGGAATGACCGTGGTGAAGAATGATAAGGGTGAGTTGATCTCTACTAGAACTGTCACAGGGTGGCGCATGTGCATTGATTATCGGAAATTGAATAAGGCCACAAGGAAAGATCATTTTCGTCTCCATTTTATTGATCAAATGCTTGAAAGGTTGGCGAAACATTCTTACTTCTGCTTCTTAGATGGATATTCAGGCTTCTTCCAGATTCTTATCCATCCGAATGATCAAGAAAAGACGACTTTCACATGTCCCTATGGTACATTTGCATACCGCAGAATGCCGTTTGGTCTATGTTGTGCTCCTCCCACTTTTCAGAGATGTATGATGGCAATTTTCTCAGATTTCATTGAAGACATTATGGAGGTTTTTATGGATGACTTCTCAGTTGGTGGAACTTCTTTTGGGGTATGCTTACTTAACTTGGAGAAGGTGCTTCATAGATGTCAAGAAGTTAATCTCATTCTCAATTGGGAAAAATGCCACTTTATGGTACAAGAGGGATTTGTTCTGGGTCATGTTGTTTCGAAGAGAGGCATTGAAGTTGATAAATCCAAGGTCGAGGTTGTTGAGCGCTTACCACACCCAATTTCAGTCAAGGGGATAAGAAGTTTTCTTGGTCATGCTGGATTCTATCGCTGCTTCATAAAAGATTTTTCGAAGATTGCTCGACCTCTTACCGAGCTCTTGGGTAAGGAGGTACCTTTTGTGTTCACTGATGCTTGTATTGAGGCTTTTGAAACATTAAAGAAAGCTCTTGTTTCTGCTCCAATTATGCAACCACCGGATTGGAGTCTACCATTTGAGATCATGTGTGATGCTAGTGATCAAGCTATTGGTGCAGTCCTAGGCCAAAGGAAAGATGGAAAGCTGCATGCTATATACTATACAAGCAAGACCTTGGATGGGGCTCAGATTAATTATGCAACAACAGAGAAAGAATTGCTAGCAGTGGTGTATTCTATGGAAAAATTTCGATCTTATCTCGTTGGTTCGAAAGTTATTGTTCACACTGATCATGCAGCTTTGAGATACTTGATGAGTAAGAAGGATGCTAAACCTCGTCTGATTCATTGGATTTTGCTTCTTCAAGAATTTGACTTAGAGATTAAGGATAAGAAAGGGGCTGAGAACGTGGTTGCTGATCATCTTTCACGCCTTACTCTTGATGAGGAAGATGGTAAATCTACTCCAATTGATGATTCTTTTCCTGACGATCATCTACTTTCTCTTGCAAGTCTGGAGGTTCCTTGGTATGCTGACATAGCTAATTTCTTAGCTAGTGGAACTGTTCCTCATGGTTACTCGTCGCAACAAAAGAAGAAATTTTTCTATGATGTGAGGAAGCACTTTTGGGATGATCCTTTTCTTTATAAATCATGTGCTGATGGGGTCATTAGAAGATGTGTTCCGTATAATGAGATTGCCTCTATAATCTCACATTGTCACGATTTGCCAAGTGGTGGTCATGCAAGTACTATGAAAACTGCTGCAAAGATTCTTCAGTGCGGTTTTTATTGGCCAACTCTTTTTAAAGATGTCCACCAATATGTTCATTCTTGTGATTGTTGCCAAAGAACAGGGAATATTTCAAGGCGCAATGAGATGCCTCTCAATAGCATTCTTGAAGTGGAGCTTTTCGATGTGTGGGGAGTAGATTTCATGGGACCCTCGAGAATCATTTTGAAGCCATGTTGAAGAAATATGGAGTTTATCATAAGGTGGGACTTTCTTATCATCCCCAAACCAGTGGTCAGGTGGAGATCTCTAACCGTGAAATAAAGACTATCTTGGAAAAGACAGTTGCAAAATCAAGGAAGGATTGGTCTATGAAGCTTGATGAAGCACTTTGGGCGTACAGAACTGCGTTTAAGACACCTATTGGGACAACTCCGTATAGATTGGTTTATGGAAAAGCATGTCATCTTCCCGTTGAGTTGGAGCACCGTGCATTTTGGGCTATCAAAGGTCTGAATTTTGATATGTTAGCAGCGGGTGAGAAGAGACTTCTACAACTTAATGAGCTAGATGAGCTTCGTTTTGAGGCTTATGAAAGTTCTAAGCTTTACAAAGAGAAAACAAAGAAGTGGCATGACAAAGGGCTGTTACGAAGAGAATTCAAGGAAGGGGAGCTAGTTCTTCTATTTAATTCGAGGTTGAGACTATTTCCTGGAAAATTGCGTTCTAGGTGGTCGGGTCCGTTCAAGGTACAAAAGGTTTTTCCATATGGTGCTGTTGAATTGGTAAATAGCCATGGAGAGTCGTTCAAGGTGAATGGGCAGAGAGTGAAGCACTATAGAGCTGGTGAACCAATTAACGAGGAGGCGGATATTCATTTATCTACTCCTTCTGCAGAATGATTGATGAGTCGGTGTCGGGCTAACGACGTTAAACAAATGCGCTACTTGGGAGGCAACCCATGGATTCTGTATACTGTGGAGGAATGGTGCACTTCATGCTTCGGCATAGGGGAGTTTTTCTTTCCTTCTTGTTATTAGTTGATATTCTTAGTATTATGCCATTGAGGACATTGCCACATTTAAGTGTGGGGATGTGCTTGTAGTAGCATATTAGTAGTAAAAAAAAAATTAAAAATGAAAAATACCAAAAATAATTCTAGCCATGCAATTTGATTAGTTGTTGTATTTTGCTTGATACACCCATGCATGTGTAGGAATCTTGTGTTTATGGACGCTTTTGTTTGAGAAGTGATATGTGATGTTCTTGTGCACACACTTACATTAGCAAGTAGAAACTAGTAGACTTATTGAATGTGCTAAATGATTAGAATGACATGAATATGTGCAAGGTAATTTGGTCTATATGCTTTGAGTACAAGTAGGTGCGTTAGAAAGACTTATATTTGGGATTGATTATGCTTTGTCACACCAAGTGAGTTTTGAGCCTATATGCATATCTTTTGCATGATTATTCGTTTGCTTGAGTGTCCACTTGTCGTTTGCATTGCTAGCACTTGTTTGAAGTCTTTCTTAAGATGCATGACATTAATTGATGATAACATGATAAAGGCAATTAGGTATAACCTCATATTTCCCATATTTCCAAACAATTTATACATGATCCATTAGTTAACCCTTTGAGCCTAATCCTATTCTTTCGGTGACACACCATGTATTTGCCTATATCCTTTTCTTGTATTGGCCTTACATTAAATTTGAACCCAATTGTCAAAGGCTAGTATTGTTCGTAAGGGAGTGATAAGGTGTGTATAAAAGGGGGGTTTTATTGATGATCATAACTTTGGGGGAATATTTGGGGTTTGGTTCATAGCTTGTTAGTCGAAGTTTGAAATCATATTTATGGGATCGTTGTTCTTGCTATTATTTTTACTCTCTTGAAAAAAAAAAGAAAAAAAAAGAAAAAAAAAGAAAGAAAAAAAAACAGGAAAAAAAGTAGAAAAATAAATTTGAGAGCATTTTTATCTTTTGTGATCCTACTTTGTTTCGACTAGTCAAGTTGTTTATAAATAAAAGTTCAAGTGTGGGGATGAAAGTATGGGAGTTGTTTGAATTTTATTGTCAGGTACTAGCTTTTGACTTAACCTTCTTTGGCTTTCTTGACATACCTTGTCCCTAGCCCCGTTACAACCTTAACAAAGACCTTTTGATTGTCATTGATGATGTATGTTGCGTTAAAGGTTAGATTGATAACAAGGACGAAGCATGTTTATGATATTGTTGGAGTTGAGTGAAACACTTACCTTTGTTTTGAGTGAATATTTTTGTGAGTGAAGGGTGAGTTTTTGCTTTTGGCATAGGAGATCCCAGATTTTGTCTCAAAGATGTGCTCTTGTGTGCTTAGCATGTTTACCAACCTATTCTTACATTTGACATGAATTTCTATGATCTTATTGCATCTTCTTTGAGTAGACTATGTGGATATTTGCACTTTAGACACCAAGGCATTGCATTTTCATTTTGATTCTTAAGCTGATGTGGCATGAGAGGACTTGTGTGTGTGGTGTTGTGTTGGCATTAATCTTTTGCATGGTTGGATGAATTTTGTGGGTATATTCACTATAAACTCTCACGAGACCTTACTCGTCCACTAGGGCTACCTAGGGGTTTAAAGGACTTGTTGCATATGTTAAATGCAACCGTGATCACCTACGGAAGTGGTACTAGTTAGTTTAGTGTATTATTTTAGTTTGCGCGAGGACGCGCAAAATCCTAAGTGTGGGGATATTTGATAGAGTGCATTTTACATATATTCTATAGGATTTTATTCCCGCATTTACGGTGCTTTTGCGAATAATCGTGAGTATTTAATTAGTTTTATTTGAGTTTGTTGCAGGAAATAAATAAATGCCAAGACGGAAGGAATCGAGCATTATTTGAAGATTTTATGTGATTTTTAGCTCGAAGGATTTATTTTGTGAATTTACGAGGAGAAAGGATGAAATTTCGGTTCGTTTCTAAGCATTTTTTAAGCAGAATTTTATGATCAACAGGAGCCACATGGCGCTGCGGCGCGAGATTAAGTCTGGTGCGCAGAAAAAAAATAAAAATAAAACATAAACGGACAGAGGTTACTCGAGGCTGCAGCCTTGATTTTGGCGCTGTGGCGTGGTATTGTTTCTGTCCAGTGCGTGGCAAAAGAATTCAGCAAAACAGATTCTTACCTGCTTGCATCTCACGCGCAGGCTGTTGGGTGTGCAACTGGCGCGTGCCGCACACGCGTAAGCCAGGAGAGTGGACAGAATTCTCACAACTGCCAAGTGGCCCCCACCTGCTGTCCACGCCTATGACAACTTGTCCCGTATTTTATTCGAATTGTAAACTAGCTGGGCATCTAATTCAATGGTAACAATTTTTTTAGCCTAGTAACAATATATAAACTCATCTAAGGCATAGTTTTGGGGATCGAAAAATATTAATATACACACAACTTTGTAAACACTTTCTTCTGGAGATTTTTGGGAGAATATTTATTTTCTTTGAAGATCAAGATTAAAGGTTTTTCTTCTATTCTTATAATTATGTGTTCAATTATTAATTCTTGTTTTATTAATTCAATCATGAGTGAGTAGATAATTAATCTAAGGTTAAGTAGAACCCTAGTTATGGTTGATGTGTGAATTTCCAATTCCCCCAATTTGATTGTTTAATTGCTCTTGCTTATTGAGTTGTTTTAATTAGCAATTACAAATCAGACGTGATTATGTGTATTGTTTGAACCAATATCTAATTATCAACGAGAGTTGGATTAGATGGTTGTGATTTATCCAGTAAGAACATGAAATTCTCCATGAGAATAGGTAGAATGGATTGTTAGGAATTTAGGATGCTGTAATTAATGTCTCTAAAGTGCATGATACCATGAGAATAGGCTTGATTGTATTTTAAGAGAAGCCATTAATACTCGAGAGAGGTTATTGGTATTTATAGGGCGCATCTTTCCTGTTGAGCAGCGTACGATTAATTGGGGCGGGAATTCACAATTACATCAATTTATGCTAGTGGGGACACTTAATTCTGGATGTTTTAATATTTGATTTATTATAAACGCAATTCTCTTAGTATAATTTAGTTTAATAAATTCTCAAAATTTATTGTGTTACTTGTTCAACCGAATTAATTCAAAAACAATTGGTGATTGACACGTTTGTCTCTGTGGGTTCGACTCTGACTTACCCTACTACATTGTTAGAAGGATTTGTTAGAATTTATTATTATTTGATAGGCACGCGACGGCCTTGTCAAAACCATAAACCCATTTGGCTTGGTGTCAGTGCCATTAACTGGGGACCTAAACCTTTTAAGTTATACAACTCCTGGCTGGGGGGAAAAATCACTCTCGGAGTTGCTTTCTAACCTCAAGAACAATTCCAGTCAGGGTGTCTGCAATTTACGACAAGCGATTAAAGACATTAGAACGGTCGGGAAGTGGTGGAACAAAACCATCTTTGGTAATTTGGACGAAGCCATTAACAATAAAGAAAACTTATTAGAAACACTCGACAAGGAGGGGACTCGAGACACTTCTAACATCAAGTCAGAACTAGATGTGCTATATCAACATAGGGAGCACATGATATGGCAAAAATCCAGAAAACTATGGAATGCAGGTGGTGACAAAAACACACAATACTTTCATCAAGTGGTTAAGAGTAACAGGCAAAGAAACAACATAGTAGGAATCCTACACAACAACCAGTGGATTGAGGACCCAACACACATTAAGTCCATCTTTCTTGACTACTTCAGCAAATTTCTTAGCAATGCACATAGCATTCCTATTTTCAAGTTACACACACTACTACACCATATATTGCATATTGCAACGACAGGAAAACATTGCCTTAAGGCCTATATTCGTTGCAGTAGAGTCTATGGCAACAAATTTGCAAAATTTGAGCGTTGCATCCGGTTGCCTTGCAATAGGTCGATTTAGCAACGTTTTTGATACCATACAGCAACATAATTAAATCATTGCAATAAATTTCAGTAGCAACATTTTAGACTCTATAGCAACAATTAAAAACTATTGCAGTAGCATAAGAAGGTAGTTTATTGACACTTAAGGCAACATTTTTCATACCAATTGCAATGATTTTTTATAGATTAATGCAACATATTTTGACCCTATTGTAACATTTTTTTTAAAAAAAATAGTAAAATCATGCTGAAAATACACTAAATCAGGCCATTTATAGCCACAATCCAAGCATTATCAATATTTCATAAACCAGGGCAACTTAATGCCAAATATCCAATTACATGTGTTTTTTCAAAGTCAAATAAAATTACAATTCTTATACATCAATTTTTTTCCAACAATTATACACCGGAAAACCAAAATAAATTAGTTAAAAACTACATATGCCGATTGCTTATGACGTAAGGTTTCGATGAACTCTGACCATAAGAATTGCTACCGACTGCACAAAGTATAATGATGTCACCTGGAATTAAAAGATAATAAAAATTAAGACAATGCATAAGAACACTGATTACGCATGGTCAAGTAATCGTAGTGAATTGATACTCACAAGAACACTGAACATAAAAGTCGTTGACAGAAGTTCAAGTCCTCTATCTGCTATCACCTGCAAGTATCAGGTAAATTTGAATGCACCAGTGAGACACTCAAACTATGAGAGTTTATGTAACTCTCCGTAAATAATAGAATACTTTAGGACCTGACATTTAATGCAAATATGTGCACAAAACCATAAATGATTATTGACTACATCAATGTGTCCTTGAGCTGCAGCAGTGTGTAAGGCAGTAGAATTTGATGCATCTGTAGTCATAACCAGGTTGGGGAAAGATTGCAGAAGTACTTTCAGGACCTCTGCAAAATCATGCCGTGAAAGCAAAATATTAAGAGATACAGAGAACAACACACAGAATTTAAATGAATAAAAGGCAAAGTAAATATAAGGAACAACACCCATAACTGTCATAGCACCAAATCCCTGCCTTAGAAACATACAGGTCTCTGCTAGAACTAAAATGGGAAATTACTGAAAATTAAAGTGTAATATGTCCAGATATTGGAATGAAACACCTAACATGGGAAATTACTGAAAATTGTGGAAACACAACTTTCCTGATGTAAAGGAGAAGAATATATATGGTTTTTCTTATAGAACCAAGCATGAAAAGAGTCTAATAAGGAAAGGATATGTTAAAACACGCTTTCAAATTACTATTCAGTTAGCATTATGTTCCCCTCAACTGCAAAGATTGACAGGATTCCACAGTGATGCCAACGTTCAGTTACATATATAATTATGTGTGTTCGTAAAGGAACTTGAGCACTACTCGTACATTAAGTGTTGTAAAGAGAGAATATATATACTTTTCTGATTAAGGACTATATCTGTACATGAACTTGTAAATCTTGTAATGGGCTACAACATACCTACAAAGCATAGCACGTGGTATAATTAAGCTTCACAGTGTAAGGCAACTCCGCTGCAGCAGCTGCAGCAAGTGATATGGCAATCTCGGATTGGATTCGCTCAACAAAGTGCTGATATTCACTCTCATCATGTGTTAGATTACTACCACCCGATCCAGCAGATGACATATAAGGGTGCGAATAATGGTGATGAGAACCAGACCTCAGATTTACCCGAGACTGAGCAGAAATGGATGCCAACTTTGGAATCTAATGAGTCTAGTTCATTTACCTGAAATCAATGCATAGTCGATCAGAACGAGTAAAACGAGAAGATTCTAATTTCCAACATATCAACACCAAGAATTACCTCGGCAGTAAGAAGAAATGGAGCAGCATGAAGATGGAAATGCACAGCACGAAGAGAACAGCGTGTTTTAAGTATGATCGAAGGTGATATTATCTCCCGTCTTTCACTGTAGTGCCATATATAAAGCTACAGAGTTTTTTAATTTAAAGTCTTTTAACGTCCAATAAAGCAATTAACTCTGGGGTAATTTTCAAGAATCCTTACCTTATGGCCTGAAGCTACTGCTAGAAATTCCCCCTGCGCATCGAAAGCAATAGAAGCTATTGGACGATCTGCAAAGAGAAAGCTTAACATATCAAACACTATCATCCAAGATAAATTTACGTTTCTTGACATATATCGGTATATGTATCACAACTCGTTTTTAGCTTAATAAAAAATAAACATAATTATAATAACTGGAAAGAAAAAAGGATTAGAAGAATTACAAAAATCACGTGACACCATACACTCTGCGGTTTTTGCATTCCATCTGCGGACTTCATGGTCCAAGCTTCCTCTGGCAAGTATATCAGGACACAGGGGATGGAATCTAACCTGTAAAAGTTTCATTACTATATGAGATAAAAGATTTTCTAAACTACGCAAAATCTGTCTGCCGAAAGTGCTACCTAAATAAAGACAAATAGTTTCACTGCTAGAAACATCAATAACGCACACAGATATGTGATACACTGTCAACAAGAATAATTTACACCCTGACACGTTCCTAAATCTTTTTCACAACAAGTAAGATATTTGACATAAGACTAAGTGTTCAGGACAAGTAAACAGCTTAGTAGTCAATGCAAAGCAGCCACTTGCAAATCTTCCTTTAGTGAATAGCAATCTTAGTTCTCGCCAATACTAATTAGTTGGTTGAGCATCATACACAAAATATTACATACTAATTTCTAAAGTTCTTCAACAGTCAAGATATAGAATCATTTGCCCTGTACAGACCATAACTAGACAATTTAATAAAAGATCAAACCAACTCTAAAGAAAGAGCCTAATCAAGGATTTGGAATAAGAAAAATTATAAATATAAGGAAAAACGTATGAACATATTTGAACAACCATAGTAATCCTAATTAAAAAACAGAGCTTATAAAAACCCCAAATTATAACACTAACACCCTAAATATAAACCCTAATTAAGAAGTGGCCAGCATACAGTCATACAAATTTAAACCTATATATACCAAATTCACATCGACGTTAACATATATATATATACAAATTTAAGCATATATATACCTAATTTTTTGATACAAAATTGATTTGGGGAACATACCTTATCCGAGCTTCGATTTAGTTTTCTTCGAGAGTCTTCTTCAAGAAATTGATTGATAGAGTCTTCTTTGAGCTTTGCCTGGGTCTTCTTCTTTGTTCTTCGCCTGAGTTGTCTTATTTGTTCTTGGATTAAGTTCGTGTTCTTCGATTGAGCTCTGCTGTGTTCTGTGATTTTGAATTGGGAAATAGTTTTGTCTTTCTCTTTTCTTTTTCTTTTAGTCTGATAAATGTTTACCCGGCAGCCGCTCAAAATATTAAAGCAATTTTACGAGCCCGCTTAACACAATTCAGAAGCCCGCCAATTTTTTGGCCCAAAACTCAAATTTATTGCAACGATTTAAGAAAATTGTTGCAATAGACGAAATGTTTTTAACTCTCTAAATTTTTTTCAATGCTATTGCAACATTTTTCATAGCCGTTGCAATTTGTGTTATTTGGTTTCTCAATAGCAACGTTTTTTGACAAACCTAAGAAACTATCGTTGCAATAGCCATTATATGGTGTAGTGAGCATTGAACACATTACCTAATAACGTCAAGACTTCACTAGAACGTACTTTCACCCAAGAGGAAATCTCCCTAGCCCTCAAAGAATCTTAGTCTAAAAAATCCCCGGGACATGATGGTCTTAATGCAGGTGTTCTAAAACATTGTTGGAGTTTTCTTAAACCCAGTTTTACTGCAACAATTAATGAGTTCTTTCACACGGGACATATCCCTCCTAGCCTCAACTCTTCGTTTATAGCTCTTATTCCTAAGAACTCAAACCCAACAAGGCCCTCAGAATTCAGACCAATTAGCCTCATCAACAGCAGCATGAAAGTAATCTTAAAAGTCCTAGCAAATCGCCTTAAGCAAGCATTACCGTACATCATATCAGAGGAACAAACAGGCTTCATGAAAGGTAGGAGCATCTCGGACAGTATTTTAGTCACATCAGAAATCATCCATTCCATGCGCCTACAAAAATCCAAAGGTATTATCTTTAAAATCGACTTTGAAAAGGCTTTTGATAT
This sequence comes from Kitagawia praeruptora, assembly GCA_037693485.1. Classification (NCBI taxonomy): domain Eukaryota; kingdom Viridiplantae; phylum Streptophyta; class Magnoliopsida; order Apiales; family Apiaceae; genus Kitagawia; species Kitagawia praeruptora. The sequence goes on from CM075344.1 coordinate 40,019,149, forward strand.
GGTTAACTAGAATTTCTTATATGATACTCTCACCCACATGAATTTTGGCGACAAATGGATCTTCTGGATTAAGTCAATCTTTGATACTATGAAATTAGCGATACTGGTTAATGGATCACCAACCAAAGAATTTTCTCCTAATAGAGGACTCCGACAGGGTGATCCTCTATCTCCATTACTTTTTAACATAGTAGGACAAATCCTACATCATCTCATCAGTAGGGCAAAAGTACTGGGTAAGTTCAAAGGCATCCAAATCGGCCAGGGCAATCAGGAATTCACCCATCTACAATTTGCAGACGACACCCTTTTATTCATAAACGGGGACGACAACTCCATCTGCAGTATCAAAAGAATACTCATCACCTTCCAGTTACTATCCGGGCTGAAGATCAATTTTCATAAAAGCGAGTTATATGCATTTAACTACTCCACACAACAGGTGGAATATTGGGCCAGTATCTTGGGGTGCAGCATCGGTAAGTGGCCCATCAAGTTTTTGGGTGTTCCCCTAGGAGTTCAACAAAATAGCAAGGTTCTATGGGATCCTCTCATTAATCGTTTTCACAACAATGTCAATAACTGGGCGAATAAAAATCTCGACATAGCAGGCAAACTTGTTCTCTTGAAAGCTACGCTTGACAGTCTTCCTATATTGTTAGGAATAATTCATGAGTTGTGATGTTAAGAATAGAATTTTACTTATCCTTCTTGTATATCCTGATTTATAAAGGATTTAGCACTTTGTATAGGAAATATGTGTTAGACAGTTATCTGTAAAGTTTAGTCAGGAATGAACAGTGCATCGAGTACTACATGTCAGGAACTGAGATTGAATCCTGATACGTCAAGTCAAGTACTGATCAAGTACTGATGGGATGGTCAAATCCCGATGCAAGATGGAATCCTGATATCAGTCGTGTTACTGATGATGTCATTATGGATGCTACAGAAACTAGCAAGTGCTATAAAACAGGATATTTGTTTGAGGAACAAGCAAGAAGATTTTATGAAGGAAAGAATTTTCTATTAATGGAAACTATCAACTGGACGGCAGAACATTGTCATGTATAGATTATCTTTCTGTGATTAGTTGATAGGTAGCATTATAAATACTCTCTCTATATCATTGTAAAAAGAGTACGTGAGTTTAGCAATTGAGTTCGTGTGCGTAGCTCTGTATAAGGTTTGTATTCGAAAGTTCGAAACAAACAGAAAGAGAGAGAGAGATTTGTATTGTCAACAGCTGCTAAAGGTATTTGTACACCTTTGGTAGAGTTTGTATTTGATCTTATTAATACAAACAGAATTTGATTCATTCGTTTATTCTTGTTTATATAACCAAGCAAAAATCAGACACGATTATATAACTTGTATTCAACCCCCCCCCCCTTCTACAAGTTATTTGAGTTAACAATTGGTATCAGAGCAGGTTGATTTCGAATAATCATAAAGATCTGCAATCATGTTTGGTTATAAGGATGGGAATACTAAGATTCCTATGCTCAAGAGAAACAAATATACTCTATGGGAATTAAAGATGTTGCATCATCTGGAAGCAACAGATCCTGATTATCTTGACAGAATCAGAGATGGACCTTTTATCCCAACAAAGGTTGTTGGACAAGCAACTGTTGATGGTCAAGTTGTTCCAGAACATACAGCAGAGAAGCCAAAATCTGAGTGGTCAGATAAGGACAAGGAGAATGTTCTTAAAGATGCTAAAGTGAGAAACATATTATTCAACAGTCTTGATTCCATTCTCACTAATTATGTTCTCTCTTGTAAAACTGCTAAGGATATATGGGACAATCTTAAGGTTCACTGTGAAGGAACTAAGCCTGTCAGGAAGAATATGAGGACACTACTTATACAACAGTATGAGTACTTTGAATCCAAGTCTGGTGAGTCACTTACTGATACCTTTGATAGGTTTACAAAACTCATCAATGAGATGGCCATGCATGGTAAATATTATGACTTGGTTGATATGAATACAAAGTTCATGAAAGCTTTGCCTGATTTCTACAATGAGAAGATATCTGCGATTGAGGAAGCTAATGATCTGGATGAGATATCATTAGAGGTAGTGTATGGAAAACTGAGAGCTTATGAACTTGACAAGCAGCAGAAAAAGAGCAGGAGTGAAGGAAAGATGAAGACTATTGTACTGACTGCTCAATCTGAATTAAAGAAGCTTCCAGAAGAACAGCATGATGAGCCTGCTGTAAAGAACTCAAGGAAGAAGAAAAGCAAAGAAAGTTCTGAGTCAGAGACTACTGATATGGACTCTGACAACAATGATTTTGAATCTGAGAAGAAAAGCTAAGATCAAGTGCTTTAACTGCAGCGAGCTTGGACACTTTGCTAGTGAGTGTAAGAAGCCTAGGAATTCAGGAAAGGGTAATGCACTTATGGTCACACAGAAGGATTGGGCTGATTCCAGTGATTCTGAAGATGAATTGGATTATAACAACATTGCATTGATGGCAAATGTTTCAGACAAACCTGGATCTCCAAAGAAAACTTCTCCATCCTCTGTTAAGGTATCACTTCACTCTCTTGATTCATTTGATAGCTTAAATTCTGATGAAATTAGATCTATCCATGCTGAGTTTAAGAATCTTATTACTAATTTTAGAATTCTTACTAGTGAAAGAGATGAACTTAAGGTTAAGAATGATAAATTAGTTGATAGAAATAATTTTCTTGAATCTGAGTTAATTCAAATGGAAGAATACAAGTTAAGTTCTGATAAAGCTAAGCATGATTATAGTGTTATTCTTGAGGCTTATGACTATGTCAGAAAAGAACTAGAGGAAGAGAGAGATGTGATTAAGACCATTAACAATTCTGGTAAAAAGACCATAGAAATTTTTGAAAGTGGAATTCGTGGTAAGGTTAATGGTTTAGGTTTTGATAAGGCTAGACAAGAAGAAAAAGTAGCTAATGTCAATGATGATAGTAAATTAGAAGCTAGCACATCTAAATCTGAAGGTAAGAAATTTGTTTCTGAACCTAATCATGTTAAATTTGTTGATTCAAAAGGTACCCCTGTTGTACACAAAAGGATTAACAATAGTAATTCAGATGAGAAAGTGTTAGAGAAACCTAAGAATGTAAACATAGGGTTTTTGTCTAAGTCTCAGTTGAAACAGAGATTAGATGGTCTTTCAGAGTCTAGCAAGATCAAGAGAAATAGGAATGGAAAAGAAGGTATTAACAAAGAGAATAATTACAAGAATGTACCTGATGCACCTAGGAAAAAATGCTATAAGTGTGGAAATCATAATCATTTGGCCCTAGACTGCAATCAAAAACCTTCTTGGAAAACTGAGTCCAGATTCCCCAAGACTCAAAAAATTCAATACCAACCACAAAAAGCTTGTTATCATTGTGGTAGTTTACTTCATTCCATTTACATGTGTAGAGAATATCATGAACTGTATTATGACTATTATTCTCTGAAATCTGAAACTCCTAGTCACAAACAGTTTGTGAAATCAGAGTCTAAGGTTGACTCTGCAACAGGTAAAGTAAAGGCAAAATCTTCGAAGCCCGTTGTTTCTAAATCTAGTAAGAAAGGATCCAATCAAAGTTGGGTCCTAAAAAAATTCTAACTAGTTACTTTTTGTTTGCAGGGCACAGGAAAGAAGCATTCAATTATATTGGACAGTGGATGCTCTGGACATATGGCTGGAAAGAAGTCCCTGCTTACAAAGTTTGAGAGGAAAGCTGGCCCAGTAATATCTTTTGGAGATGGCAATAAAGGAGAAACTTTGGGATATGGCTCAATTGTTTTGGGGAATGTCATTATAGAAAATGTAGCACTGGTTGAAGGCTTAAAACATACACTTTTAAACATAAGTCAACTGGGTGATAAAGGTTACAAATCAATCTTTGATAGAGAAGGATGCAAAATCTTGAATATGCAGAATGGAGACATTGTTCTAACTGGTCAAAGACATGGTAACATATATGAAGCCAGCTTAAGTGATACATCTAAAGGAATTGTTAGATGTCTCTACAGCAATGCAACAAGTAATGAAAGCTGGAATTGGCACAAGAAACTCTCACATCTCAACTTCAAGAAGCTTAATCAACTTGTTAAGCATAATATGGTGAGAGGCCTACCTCAGGCAAATTATGTGCAAGATGGACTTTGTGATGCATGTCAGCTTGGAAAGCAAAGAAGAACCACTTTCAAGAGCAAGACTGAAAATTCAATTACTGAACCATTTCACATGCTACATCTTGATCTGTTTGGTCCAGTAAACATTATGTCTATCAGCAAGAAAAGATTTGCTCTAGTAATAGTGGATGATTTCACAAGGTTTACATGGGTGTTCTTTCTACACAAGAAGGATGAAGTTCCTCAGCAAATCATTGAACTTGTCAAGAATATTCAGAATAACTCTGAGTACAAAGTCAAAGTACTTAGGAGTGACAATGGTACAGAATTCAAGAATTCTACAATGGAGAATTTTTGTGCAGACAATGGAATTACTCAACAGTTTTCTGCACCTGGTACACCTCATCAAAATGGTGTAGTGGAAAGAAAGAACAGGACTCTCATAGAGGCAGCAAGAACCATGCTTGCAGATGCAAAACTTCCAACCTATTTTTGGGCAGAAGCTATTAACACTGCATGTTTCACTCAAAACTGTACCTTGGTAAATAGTCATGGAAAAACTCCCTATGAGATGATCAAAGGAAAGAAACCAAGTGTGAAATACTTTCACATCTTTGGATGCAAATGCTATGTCCTAAAAGTTCATCCAGAACAACTTGGAAAATTTGAAGCCAAATCGGATGAAGCAATATTTCTAGGATATTCAGCATCTAAGGCCTTTAAAGTTTATAATCTCAGAACTCACATTGTTATGGAATCAATTCATGTTGTATTTGATGATAAGAAATTTGGAATTCTGCAAACTGATGAGAGCCATGGCAAATTGGAATTTAAAAATCTAAAGAATTCTGAGATACTCTCCAGTGATGATGAAGGTTCTCCAGAAGGAATTTCTATTGCTTCTCAAAGGAATGCTACTGTTGAGGGGGAGCAAATAAATCAAAGAGAACACAGTGATCATCAGGAGCAGACTAGCTATTCAGAGTCTACTCCATCAGGAACTGATCTTTCAGAGTCTACTAAGGAAAGATCAGTAACCAGCAGCAATATGGAATCTATTGATCAAAGGGGAGTTATTGAAGGCAGAGAGATTTCTTCTACAAGAGATACCACTAACTTGGGGGAGAATCTAGCAGAGGCAATCTACCACCTGTTAGAAAATGGACAAAGGATCATACTGAAGATTTGATTATTGGTGATCCAAATAGTGGTGTTCGAACTAGAAGATCAATTCAAAATGAATGTTTGTATAGTTGCTTTCTCTCAAAGAATGAACCTAAGAAGGTTGAAGAAGCCTTACAGGATCCTGATTGGGTAATTGCAATGCAGGAGGAGTTAAATGAGTTTGAGAGAAACAAAGTCTGGAAACTGGTACCAAGACCTAAAGATAGATCTATTGTTGGTGCAAAATGGGTTTTCAGAAACAAGCTAGATGAATCTGGTATGATTGTAAGAAACAAAGCAAGACTAGTGGCCAAGGGTTATTCTCAGGAAGAAGGCATTTATTATGATGAGACCTTTGCACCTGTAGCAAGATTGGAAGCAATCAGAATGTTTCTTACATTTGCAGCTCATTCAAAATTCAAGGTATACCAGATGGATGTAAATAGTGCTTTTCTAAATGGCAAACTTGATGAGGAAGTGTATGTGGAACAGCCACCTGGATTTGTTGATCCAAAGTTTCCAAATCATGTCTACAAACTTGACAAGGCACTCTATGGACTAAAGCAGGCACCAAGAGCATGGTATGAGACTTTGTCTAAATTTCTTCTTGAAAATGGCTTCACAAGAGGTACAATTGACAAAACTATATTCTTTAGAAAGATAAAAGGTGAATTGCTTTTAGTTCAAGTTTATGTTGATGATATCATATTTGGCTCTACTAATGAAAAGTTGTGTGCTAAGTTTAGCAAGCTTATGCAGTCTAAGAATTAGATGAGCATGATGGGTGAATTAAATTATTTCTTAGGCTTGCAAGTCAAACAGACTGAGACTGGTCTTTTCATTAATCAGTCAAAGTATATTAAAGATCTTTTAAGAAGGTTTGACTTTCAAGACTGTGCAGTTGCAAAAACACCCATGGCAACAGCCACTAAACTAGACTCTGATCCTAAGGGAAAGAGTGTGGATAATACTAGTTATAGAGGCATGATAGGCTCATTGTTATATCTAACTGCAAGTAGACCAGATATAATGTTTTCTACCTGTTTATGTGCTAGATTCCAAAGTGATCCTAAGGAATCTCATTTAATTGCTGTGAAGAGAATTTTTAGATATCTCAAAGGAACTCCAAATCTTGGTTTGTGGTATCCTAGAGAATCTGATTTCTTCCTAATTGGCTATTCAGACTCTGATTATGTAGGGTGTAAAATAGACAGGAAAAGCACTACAGGTACATGTCATTTCTTGGGAAATAGATTGATTTCTTGGGCAAGCAAGAAGCAACAATCTGTTTCAACTTCAACTGTAGAAGCTGAGTACATAGCAGCAGGCAGTTGTTGTGCACAACTCCTTTGGATAAAAAATCAGTTGATGGATTATGGTATGACACTTAGTAATATTCCTATGTTTTGTGATAATACTAGTGCTATCAAAATTGCAGAAAATCCAGTTCAACATTCAAGGACTAAGCACATTGATGTCAGGTATCATTTTATTAGAGAACATATTGAGAATGGTACTGTGGAATTTCATTTTGTTCCTACTGACAAACAGCTTGCAGATATTCTAACTAAACCACTTGATGAGACTACATTCAGTAGATTAGTAAGTGAGTTAGGAATGTTAAATTTCTAGATCTTTAACATCTGTAAAAGTAGCAAGGTATGTTGTTTTTAGCTTATAGACTTGATATTCTTGTCAGGATCTATATTTGATTGTTAAATGCTTAAGCTGTAACACTTTGCCTTGATAAATTTCAGTATGATAGACTTTTTTATAATAATCATCAGGATTAGAATTGTTATCAGGATGTTGACGTCATCAATATTGTGTCAGTATCAGGATTGTGAAAATTGTTTCAAATCTTGAAGTTCATGTAATATAGTAATCTAATTCTGAGATGTGTTAATTCTAGGCAAGCGAGTTTTAATTCATTCATACTGATAGTTTATATTATCATTCAAATCAGTAAATAAACAACAAAAGACAAGTAGATAATAAGAAATTGTATTTTCATTAATTGAAAGCATTACATACATGGAAATGAAATACAACATCTTTTTGTCTAACTTCTACTGATAATCCTATACTTGTCTAATGAAATGAATTATGAGATACAGGACAAGGAGCATCTCAAGAAATCCATCAGGGGATTTGAACAGCCTCATCTGCTCTTATATTCCTTGTCTGGGCGACTTGAATGAGAGTAGCTGACTTAATGTATAGCATCTCCATCAAGATCAACCTCAGACTCTCGACCAAATTCTTCATCCTCAAGTTTTGAGGAGGTTAGAGGGTGATTGTATCCAACAGATGGATGTTCTAAGAGAAGGTTCTGGACATTATATGGATCTACTCCAATCATGTCAAAAACGATGAGAAAAGTCATCTTTTCAAAGAGACGAATATTGAATCTTTGGTGTTCATCATCTGTGAGAAATTGAAAGATTGGATTGAAGGTCATTTTGTTTTGTGGAAGCTCTGTGTTTACAGAGAGGTTTTGTGTGTTTTTGGAGTTAAGAAAGGCAAAAGACATCAAGGGTTTATAAAGGAAAGAGTGAGAAGCTGAACAGTCATTTTAAATATTCAATGTATCGGCGTATATATCTATACGTATGACTAGTCCTTTCATATTTCCAAGATATTTTTGACAATCTAACAAGTTTTTTTTGTTTAGATTATTGATGTTTCTTTCAGGTTAAATTCTAAAATTGCCACGTGGAACTCCATTTACTCTTTGGAATCAGGATGATAGTGATCAGGAAAACGAAAGTGATTTCATTAGGATTGATGATTATTTTTATTATTTTTAATCACATTCAGAGTTGTGATTATCTTGGTGAAAAAAAAAATCACATCAGAAAATGAAGCTGATCAGTATTGACTTTATTTTGATCTTACCCTGATTTATTTAATTGAAATCAATTTTGGATTTTATTTTCCAAAAATCGTGGGTAAATTGCATTTTTCAGGGACTGACACCTGTCAACCTACGTGTCAACGTGGGTTAGTGGGTCTGAAGGATTTTTGAATGTATCTTTATTTTGAGACTCTGATTGTTTATTGCTAACTTCTAATTCGTATTTATTAAAGCAAAAACATATTCATTAAGTGCTCAAAATCTCTAATCAATTTCAAGATTTCTCAAGTTCTTTTCAGATCAAAAATGGCAGCTCAAAGAAGTCTACCTAAATCAGTAGCTTTCAAGTTTGGTGACTGATAAGTGGATTTTATATCCACTTGGAACATTCTAATTCGGCTTAAATTGATTGTTTTGACCTCAAGATTTTGGTAGTTTTGATGTGTTTGTTTAATTGTGCAGGGTTGGAATAATGTTGATTAAGATCGTTGTTTCCGTTGCTTTTGGAGTTGGATTCGGGCTTAATGATATAGAATGGAGTCTTGTTATGGTTCACCATGAGGATTCCAAGCATAGAGGATTGAAAACGGAAGAGAATGCAAAAAGAACGGGAGCAAACGGAGCAAAAACGAAGGAGAAAAAGCTGAAAAACGAAGGAGAAAAGAACGGGACCAGAATTTGCCCGAGCAAAGTGCGCCAGTTTTGAGCAAAGTGCTCGGGGATGAGCAGATTTTGGCCGAGCAAAGTGCGCCAGTTCTTGAGCAAAGTGCTCGGGGACGTGCTGATTTTCCAGTTTTGCCCTTATTCGATCTGAAATTGTATTTTAAGTGTTTTTTGACATTAAAATCGTTTCCCAGTTGTATTTTAGGTTTTTTTATTATTGGGTAAGAGGGAAAGCGTGTTTTTATATGTCATCATCCAACCCTTGTAAACATATACAGATATACATACGTACGGATTATAAGCTAGGGTTTTCAAGAGGAGAGAAAAGGAGAAGAAATTCTTCCAAGCTATTCTTGAACCTTTGTACTCTTCGATTGTGGGGATTAATTCTAAACCTTATTCTTCTTCTTCTCTATTTTATTTACTTGTTTATTTTGGAGTTATGTATTCAATAGAACCCATGATGATGATTAGTTCGATCATGAACTAATTCGTTGTCATGGGGGTTTAGTGGGCTTATTCATGAATTCTATGTGTTGAATCTTCTCGATGCCTATAGTGTGATTGATGTGATATCCTATCATGGTTGATTTTAATTCGTTATAGGAGAGTAGCTAACTCCTGTAATTGTGTGTTAATTCTTGTTGAAGCGAAAGTGGAAACAAGAGTTTAGAACTTGCCATGTTAGCGTAGGTTTATGCGTGATAATTATCATTCGTAATTAGTGTCATAACTCTAATCGTTTTATGACGACTATGTGATCAATTGAATGCTTGTACCTCAACCATTATGTTTTATTCTTTATAGACATATGAAGACTTGGCATAATTGGGAGACTAAATGATTTCTATCTTTATTGTGGATATTGTTTAGGATGGTATTTGTTAACGGACGTTGGCTCATATCAGTTTTGTGTGTTCGATCAGGTGTTAATAAATCACATGAACAAGGCTAGGGACTTGGAGACCATAGATGGATTGTTTAAAGAAACTAAATTCCCATGTTTTATTTGCATAAGTAATTCGACATAAATCTCAGTTCAAGTAGTTGATAATTAGTTAAATTTCTTAGATAAATTTTAGTGATAATAACAATCCACTTCTTATTTGTTTTAGCATCGGATAATAATCATACATTGGTGAGTGAATTAGCTAGACAATACAACGAGTCCCTGTAGGAACGAACCTTATTTGCTATCTGTATTACTTGAGATCACGTGCACTTGCGTGTTGAGTTGGTCGTAACAAGTTTTTGGCGCCGCTGCCGGGGACGCGGTTTTATTTTGTTTAGTTTCAATATTTGCCATCAGTGGTCATTGAATTTCGGTGACTAGGACGTTTTCATAAAATTTCTTGTTGGTGAATTTCAGGTACTTGTTGAGAGTTTATGCGTACACGAGCTCGTGCACGTAGAGACGAACTAGCACGTACAGAAGAACTAGCTAGGAGAAGACTTGATTTCGATTTAAAAGACAATCTTGAAGCAAAGGAAGTTATGGCTAATCAAGAACCAGCAGCGAAGGCTTTGAGTGAATTCTCTCAGCCGAAAGTGGAGGACATTCATACTAGTATTGTTCGCCCAGCTATAGGGTCTAACAATTTCGAGCTAAGGCCAAACATCATTCAGATGATTCAGAACACAGTCCAGTTTGGGGGTAGTCCTGCTGAAGATCCCAATGCTCATATTAGGGACTTCCTTGAGATCTGTGACACCTTCAAATTCAACGGAGTTACAGATGACGCAATCAGATTGAGGCTATTTCCCTTCTCTCTTAAGGATAAAGCCAAGAGTTGGTTACATTCTATGCCATCAGGCTCTATTACAACATGGGCAGACTGTGCTCAAAAGTTCTTGACCAAGTATTTCTCCATGGCGAAGACAGCAGCTTACAGGAATGCCATTTCTCAGTTTGCTCAGCATTCCCAGGAATCTTTGGGAGAAGCTTGGGAGAGGTACAAGGAGATATTGGCACGTTGTCCTCATCATGGAATGCCGGATTGGATGATAATCAGCAATTTCTATAACGGGTTGGGAGTTCAGTCCCGGCCTATGTTAGATGCAGCTTCTGGAGGAGCGCTATGGGCAAAAAGCTATGAGGATGCTTATAATCTGATTGAAATGATGTCGGCCAATGAGTTCCAGAATCCTACTCAACGCTTGCCACCTGCTAAAGTGGCTGGAGTTCTTGACTTGGATGCAGCTACTGCTATTGCTGCCCAACTCAAAGCGTTGACAATGAAGGTAGATTCCCTTTCTAATCTTGGTACTAACCAGGTTGCTATGGTGTGTGAATTGTGTGCAGGGGCACATGACACAAATATGTGTGCTATCTCAGCTGAATCCGCACAATTTGTTGGTAATTTTCAAAGATCTCAGCAACCAGTGCCACAATTTTATCATCCCAACAATCGGAATCATCCTAACTTCAGTTGGAGCAACAATCAGGGAGGTGCTCAGCAACCACAAAATCAGCAGTTCAATGCAAGGCCAAGTAATCAGAACTATCAACCACCACCTTATGCTCCAAGGCAACCGTTCAATCCACCGGGTTTTCAACCATCTCAAGGAACTTCATTGAATCAGTCTGAGAAGTCGGAATTGGAAGAGCTTCGAATGATGTATAAGAGTCAGGCGGTGTCATTGAAAACTTTAGAGAATCAAATTGGCCAGCTAGCCAATGCTTTGTTGAACCGTCAACCAGGAACGCTTCCGAGTGACACAGAGGTGAATCCAGGCAAGAAAGATCAAAAGGAACAGGTTCAGGCAATAACATTACGATCAGGAAGAAGTCTACAAGGTCAGAACGAAGAAAAAGCAACCGAGGAAAAACTTGAATCTTCAGTTGAGGTCGAATCTGGTTCTGATTTGCTTCCTAATGCTACTCCTTCAACTCCTATCATTCACAAGAGTGTTAATTCCCAAAAAGAAGTAGAAGATAAGGTGTTTCCACCTCCTCCATTCCCAAAACGAATTCAAAGGCAAAAGTTAGACAAGCAATTTGCTAAGTTCTTGGATGTATTCAAGAAGCTGCAGATTAACATACCATTTGCGGAGGCTCTTGAGCAAATGCCGAGCTATGCGAAGTTCATGAAGGGTATTCTCTCGAAGAAATTGAAACTTGAGGAGTTAGAGACCGTTGCCTTGACGGAGGAATGTAGTGCCATCTTGCAACAAAAGTTGCCTCCTAAGTTGAAGGATCCTGGAAGCTTCACCATTCCATGCACTATTGGAGACCTCTCATTCAGCAAATGTTTGTGTGACTTGGGTGCAAGTATTAATCTCATGCCCTTATCAGTTTTCATGCAACTTGGTCTTCTAGAGCCAAAGCCCACCACCATGACTCTACAACTTGCTGACCGTTCTGTTACTTATCCGCGAGGGATAGTTGAGGATGTTTTGGTGAAGGTCGACAAGCTTATCTTTCCAGCCGACTTTGTTATTCTTGACTTCGAGGAAGACAAGAAGATCCCTATCATCTTGGGACGACCATTCTTGGCGACAGGCCGAACTCTTATCGATGTCCAAAAGGGGGAACTCACTATGAGGGTGCACGATCAAGATGTCACTTTTAATGTTTTCAATGCAATGAAGCTTCCAACTGATGATGAAGAGTGTTTCAAAATTGATACGGTCGACAAGGTGGTTAACCACGCAACTCAACACTTGATAAAAGCTGATGTGTTGGAAAGAGTTCTTGCTAATGACTTGGAGGTTGAGACCGAAGAGGATGAAGAACAATTGCAATATCTTAATGCATCACCATGGAAGAAGTTTCAAAGCTCATTTGAATCATTGGGGTTGTCAGAATTGAAAAAGTCTCATGTTAGACTTAAGCCATCCATCGAGGAAGCACCTACATTGGAACTTAAGCCATTACCTGAACATTTAAGGTATGCCTATCTTGGTGATTCTTCTACCTTACCTGTTATTATATCTTCTCAGCTTTCAGGAATAGAAGAGGAAAAACTATTGCGAATCTTAAGGGAATCCAAATCAGCCATTGGGTGGACTATAGCAGACATCAAGGGTATCAGTCCGTCGTACTGCATGCACAAAATTCCTTTGGTAGAGGGAGCTAACCCTACAGTTGATAATCAAAGGAGACTGAATCCTGTCATGAAAGAAGTTGTGAAAAAGGAAATTCTTAAATGGCTTGACGCGGGCATTATCTACCCAATTTCTGATAGCTCTTGGGTGAGTCCGGTACAGTGTGTGCCTAAGAAGGGGGGCATGACAGTGGTGACTAATGAGAAGAACGAGCTCATTCCTACGCGAACAGTTACGGGTTGGAGGATTTGCATGGATTATCGGAAATTGAACAAGGCCACTCGGAAAGATCATTTCCCACTTCCATTCATTGATCAGATGCTCGACAGATTGGCTGGACATCAGTACTATTGCTTGCTTGATGGGTATTCTGGGTACAATCAGATTTGTATAGCACCCGAGGATCAGGAGAAGACTACATTCACTTGTCCATTTGGCACATTCGCATTCAGACGTGTTTCTTTCGGGTTGTGTGGTGCACCAGCTACATTTCAAAGGTGCATGATGGCCATCTTCTCTGACATGATTGGAATCAATGTGGAGGTATTCATGGACGACTTCTCAGTCTTTGGGGATTCTTTTGATGAGTGCTTGGAAAACTTGAGTTTGGTTCTAAAACGTTGTGTGGAGACGAATCTTGTTCTAAATTGGGAAAAGTGCCATTTCATGGTACAAGAAGGTGTCATTCTGGGACACAAGGTGTCGTGTAAAGGTTTGGAAGTTGACAAAGCAAAGGTGGAGACTATTGAGAACCTTCCTGCCCCTGTCTCAGTCAAGGGTATTCGCAGCTTTCTTGGTCATGCGGGATTCTACAGGCGCTTCATAAAGGATTTCTCAAAAATTTCTAAGCCGTTATGCAATCTTTTGGAAAAAGATGTGCCATTCAAGTTTGATGAGGCTTGTTCACATGCGTTCGAGATCTTGAAGAAGAAACTAATTTCTGCTCCAGTTATTACAGCTCCTGATTGGAGTCAACCATTTGCTTTGATGTGTGATGCCAGCGATTATGCACTTGGGGCCGTTCTAGGCCAAAGGAAAGAAAAAGTGTTCCACGTTATTTACTATGCAAGTAAAACACTAACTGATGCTCAGTTGAACTACACGACCACTGAGAAGGAGCTACTTGCTATTGTCTACGGGTTTGAAAAGTTTCGCTCTTATCTGCTTGGTACAAAGGTGACAGTTTATACAGATCATGCTGCCATTCGCTATCTCCTTGCGAAGAAGGACTCTAAGCCAAGATTGATTCGTTGGGTTCTTCTGTTACAAGAGTTCGATGTGGAAATCAAGGATAGAAAGGGGACGGAGAATCAGGTAGCTGACCATCTCTCTAGATTGGAAGATCATGGCAAGTCACCTAAAGACAACACGGTCATTAATGAGTTCTTCCCTGATGAGCAATTATTCAAAGTGCAAGATGATGAACCATGGTTTGCAGACTTCGTGAATTATCTAGTAAGCAACATCATTCCACCTGAGCTCTCTCATGCTCAAAGGAAGAAATTTTTGCACGATGTCAAGCAATATATTTGGGATGAACCGTTTTTGTTCAAGCAAGGAGCTGATCAGATTATTAGGCGTTGTGTTCCTTACGGTGAAACCGAGGCTATTCTAAGTGATTTTCATGCTACAGCTTATGGAGGTCATTATGCAGGTGAGAAGACAGCCACACGTATTCTTCAAGCAGGGTTCTATTGGCCAACTCTATTCAAGGATGCTCATCAGTTTGTGTTGAGGTGCGATCGATGTCAGCGAGTTGGTAATATTTCTCGTAGGGACGAGATGCCTCTGAATGTCATGATGGAGGTAGAGATCTTTGACGTGTGGGGAATCGACTTCATGGGACCGTTCATTCCGTCATGTGGTAATCAATATATTCTTCTGGCCGTGGATTATGTGTCTAAGTGGGTGGAGGTCAAAGCACTTCCAACGAATGATGCTAAGGTGGTGCTTAATTTTCTCCACAAGAACATATTTACTCGATTTGGCACTCCACGAGTTATAATCAGTGATGAGGGTACGCATTTTTGCAATCGGAAGTTTACATCTCTGATGGCACGCTATAACATCAATCATCGAGTTGCTACAGCTTATCATCCTCAAACCAATGGGCAAGCCGAGGTCTCGAATCGCGAAATTAAACGGATTCTTGAGAAGGTAGTTAGTCCTTCTAGGAAGGATTGGGCATTGAAGCTGGATGAAGCAGTGTGGGCTTATCGGACAGCCTATAAAACGCCGTTGGGAATGTCACCATTTCAACTAGTGTATGGGAAAGCTTGCCATCTTCCAGCTGAGTTAGAGCACAAGGCATATTGGGCATTGAAGAAGTTGAATTTTGATCTTACAGCAGCAGGTGAGAGGCGTATGGTTCAGTTGAATGAAATGGACGAGTTCCGTTTGCAAGCTTATGAGAACAACAAACTCTACAAAGAGAAAGTAAAAAGGTGGCATGATCGTCGGTTGGTTCTTAAGACGTTTGTACCCGGACAATTGGTTTTGTTGTATAACTCTCGGCTTCGGTTATTTCCTGGAAAGTTGAAGTCACGTTGGTCAGGCCCATTCACAGTCAAAACAGTTTTTCAACATGGGGCAGTGGAGATTTTTGACAAGTTACCGGAACAGTCGTTCAAGGTCAATGGTCAGCGGTTGAAACCATATTTTGGAGAGAAGTTGAATCGCGAAATTGAGACTGCGGTTCTAATTTGTGCAAATTAAGGAGATGGAAGTCACGTCAAGCTAATGACGTAAAAGAAGCGCTTCTTGGGAGGCAACCCAAGTATTGTTGTATACAAGAATTTTTATTCTTCTTCTCTAAAAAAAAAAAAAAAAAAAAAAAAAAAAAATTAGAACAGAAGTATTCCGCGCAAACTGCGCCATTTTCAGCGCAGTCAGCGCCATAACGCAGGAACCGTCTGCGCAAACAGCGCCAGGATGGCGCACACTGCGCCTGCGTTTCAGAACCAACCCGCGCAACTTGCGCCACATCTCGCGCACTCTGCGCGTGCGTTACCAGAATCCAGCCGCGCACACTGCGCTCGTTTCCGCGCAGTCAGCGCCAACACCCCCTGTAGCCGAGACCTGTTATATAAAAAAAAAAAAATATTTTTCCCCCAAACCAATAACCCATATCTCATCTTTTATATACATCCTAGTACACTTCTAAATCCTAAATCAAAAACCCTAACACCTCCTACTCCAATTCTATTTCTAATTCTTCTCCTAAACCAATTCCATCTCACCTTATATATACATCTCTCTATATTTATACATCATCATCCATTAAAAATTCATCCATACACTTTTATATATATACACTTCTCATTCACAAACTATACCCATCCATCAATTCCAAGCTCAAGGGGAGGATATATTCTAATTATTGGAGGCTTATTCTTGCGAGGACACCTCTTCAATTCGTATGGTATTGTTCTAATCTCATCTTTGTAATTGCTACGAATTGTGTTCTTGCCAATTAGGGTTTGGTTGTGTTCTTGAATTGGGGGTTTTTGTTGAAATTCGAATTTTGTGTTGTGGGTTGTGGTTCTTGTTGTTATGGCTCCCAAACGACAAAAACTGGTAGGTAGTAGTAGTAGTAGCCGTCCATCGGTGGATGAGGATGCTATTGTGGAAGAAGGTGTAGTGAAATTTGTGAATTCGGAGGCCGAGTCGGAGTACGGTCGATTAGTTCGTAAGGGAGTTATAAAGGAGAGGAGGTTTGTGCCTCGTGATAACGAGGAGATGGTGGCTATGGTGAATGTGAGGGGTTGGAAGGTATTTTGCGAATTGGCTAATGATGTGCCATTGAATGTTGTTCGGGAGTTTTACGCTAATGCTTCAGTAGAGCAGAATAACTCCACGATGGTTAGGGGACAACAAGTTGATTATTCTCCTCGAGCAATTCGGAATTTGATTGATCAGCCACCTAAACCAAGGGGTGTTGAGGATTGGGGACGGAAGACGGTGGAAGATGTTGATCTTGATGTTGTTATCGGTGAGTTGTGTGTTCCAGGGGCGGTATGGAGGTGTAAGGCGGGTACTAACGAAAAGAGGAATTTTCCGTCCGCTTCATTGACTAAGTTTGCCCGTGCATGGTTCTTATTCATATGTACTAGTATCCTTCCGTCGTCTCATGTGACGGAAGTTACTGTTGACAGGGCTATCCTTTTGTGGGGGATTTTAAAAGGTGAGTATGTCGACTTGGGTTACTTGATTAATCAAACTATTCTTCGGTTTTTGAAGAGTAATTCGACAGCTAGTATTCCCTATGCTTCCATAATTACGGGATTGTGTGATGTTGCAAAAGTGCCGCCGCGTGTGGATGAGCCGGTGCAAAAGCCTGGGGCTCCTATTGCTGATTCGTCTATTGGGCGAATGAAGGAGGCCGAAGGTGGTGTTAGTGGTGCAGGTGGTCATGTAGCCGAGGGATCGGGAGTTGCTAGAGCCGGTTCACAGCAGAGTACGGGGAATATGTCCACTCTTGAGTCTTATTTGCGGCGATTGACTAGGCGGTTGGATGTTATGCATGATAGCAGTCGTCAATATTCAGAAGACATGGGCATAGCTTTGGAGGCAAAATTTCAGTCACCAAGTACTCCGGTTCAGTGGCCTATCTTTGGATCCCGGATTCCATATCCTCCAACTGATTCTTCGGATGAGGATGCGGATGGTGACGGAAGCGAGGATGAGTAGGTATGTTTCTTCTATCCCTTGTATTACTTCCATTCAATGAGGGCATTGAATATGTTAAGTTTGGGGGTGGTTTGGGGGATAGTATTTGTATGTATTGTTGTATTTTTTTGTTCATATAGGATATCATGTTGCATAGTAGTGATAGTTCATGCATGATTGTTATGTTTGTATTATTTACGTTTGTTCATATAGGACATTTTGTTTTATTTTTGTATACCATGTGAGTTTTCATTTAGTTGCATTTTCATGGCATGCATATTTCATGATCCCTTAGGACGAGCTGATTCTGATTGATAGGTGGATGTTGATTTGGGTGTGATGATGATGAGTAGAGGGCTGATTTATAGTTTCTATGAAATTTACTTGCATGTTACGGGAACAAAATCTATTACACAGTCTCATTGGGGTGCTTTTGGGCTAGGTTAGGGTTATGCATGAGGGATGTTTTGAGATTTAATCACTTGTTTATATTTAGAATTTTCGTTATTCCCTTTATAGCATAGGAACATTAAAGTCTAAGTTTGGGGGAAACCAGGAATTTTCATGCTAGTTGTTAATATGTGTCAATAATGGCTAGGCGTCAATTGGCTAGTAGCCAGCTCATATTTATATGAGTAGTCTAGGGTTGGAAATGAGAAAGGCTCATTCCAGATTTAAAAAAAAAAAACAACGCAAAAAAAGAAAAAAAAAATATAAAAAAAAAAGAAAAAAAAAAAAGAAAAAAAAAAGAGAGTCATGTAAATAATTTAAATGCAAAATTAACCAGAGTGAGCTCTTTAATACTCGAGTAATTAAGTCTGAGGGGACTTAGTCCTAGTGACCTAAGGCTTTTATAGTCTGGGATCCTGCTGACCTAACACTCGCTACATGGGTATTATTGTATAAGCCTTTTGGGGTCTCACTCATTGCACGGTTAAATAAGCATGCTTATTGTATATGTAGTGTCGTAGTATAGTAGTAAAGCATGAGTTTCTGTCTACCTTGGATAAGGGTGGAGGTGTTCCTAGGTTATGGAGTGTTTACAGTCTATTCTAGTTATAAACCTGTGATTGTCTTGACGGAAAGCATGTATGATTTTTGACCTAGTTCTGGGGGTATTTCTGATGAGCATTGCACACACGCACGTTTCTGTTCATGTATTGTTAGTATACGGGGACTTAGTCGAGCTCTGCTTGGATTTGTTACGTTCCTTGAGATATTTGCTTGTTAGTTGGTTTTGGTGAGTTTGAAGGGGATCTTGCATTTTCATAGTAGTTGCATTCATGCATTGCATTGCATTGGATTTTGTGGGTACATTCACTATAGGCCCTCACGAGACCTTACTCGTCCACTAGGGCTGCCTAGGGGTTTAAAGGGCTTGTTGCATATGCCAAATGCAACCGTGATCACCTACGGAAGTGGTACTAATTAGTTAGTTAGTTGTAATTGTATATGCTTGAGGACAAGCATCAGTTTAAGTTTGGGGGTGTGATAAGTGGATTTTATATCCACTTGGAACATTCTAATTCGGCTTAAATTGATTGTTTTGACCTCAAGATTTTGGTAGTTTTGATGTGTTTGTTTAATTGTGCAGGGTTGGAATAATGTTGATTAAGATCGTTGTTTCCGTTGCTTTTGGAGTTGGATTCGGGCTTAATGATATAGAATGGAGTCTTGTTATGGTTCACCATGAGGATTCCAAGCATAGAGGATTGAAAACGGAAGAGAATGCAAAAAGAACGGGAGCAAACGGAGCAAAAACGAAGGAGAAAAAGCTGAAAAACGAAGGAGAAAAGAACGGGACCAGAATTTGCCCGAGCAAAGTGCGCCAGTTTTGAGCAAAGTGCTCGGGGATGAGCAGATTTTGGCCGAGCAAAGTGCGCCAGTTCTTGAGCAAAGTGCTCGGGGACGTGCTGATTTTCCAGTTTTGCCCTTATTCGATCTGAAATTGTATTTTAAGTGTTTTTTGACATTAAAATCGTTTCCCAGTTGTATTTTAGGTTTTTTTATTATTGGGTAAGAGGGAAAGCGTGTTTTTATATGTCATCATCCAACCCTTGTAAACATATACAGATATACATACGTACGGATTATAAGCTAGGGTTTTCAAGAGGAGAGAAAAGGAGAAGAAATTCTTCCAAGCTATTCTTGAACCTTTGTACTCTTCGATTGTGGGGATTAATTCTAAACCTTATTCTTCTTCTTCTCTATTTTATTTACTTGTTTATTTTGGAGTTATGTATTCAATAGAACCCATGATGATGATTAGTTCGATCATGAACTAATTCGTTGTCATGGGGGTTTAGTGGGCTTATTCATGAATTCTATGTGTTGAATCTTCTCGATGCCTATAGTGTGATTGATGTGATATCCTATCATGGTTGATTTTAATTCGTTATAGGAGAGTAGCTAACTCCTGTAATTGTGTGTTAATTCTTGTTGAAGCGAAAGTGGAAACAAGAGTTTAGAACTTGCCATGTTAGCGTAGGTTTATGCGTGATAATTATCATTCGTAATTAGTGTCATAACTCTAATCGTTTTATGACGACTATGTGATCAATTGAATGCTTGTACCTCAACCATTATGTTTTATTCTTTATAGACATATGAAGACTTGGCATAATTGGGAGACTAAATGATTTCTATCTTTATTGTGGATATTGTTTAGGATGGTATTTGTTAACGGACGTTGGCTCATATCAGTTTTGTGTGTTCGATCAGGTGTTAATAAATCACATGAACAAGGCTAGGGACTTGGAGACCATAGATGGATTGTTTAAAGAAACTAAATTCCCATGTTTTATTTGCATAAGTAATTCGACATAAATCTCAGTTCAAGTAGTTGATAATTAGTTAAATTTCTTAGATAAATTTTAGTGATAATAACAATCCACTTCTTATTTGTTTTAGCATCGGATAATAATCATACATTGGTGAGTGAATTAGCTAGACAATACAACGAGTCCCTGTAGGAACGAACCTTATTTGCTATCTGTATTACTTGAGATCACGTGCACTTGCGTGTTGAGTTGGTCGTAATAGTGACTTTGATTTTATAATGAATAATTATGTTGCAGCAATCACCAGCAAGAAAGGAGTATTAGCTGATTTTCATCCGGTAATGGACTTCATGGCGATAGGACCACTGAGTTATGCATTGACAGCATCTCCAGAAATAAATCAAGCTGCTGTTTCACAAGCTTGGGAGAATGCTGAGGTAATTGATTCTACTCAGAGTCAATCAGGTAAGATTGTTCTACACTTAGGACAAGATACTTATGAAATTACTGAATCTATTGTTAATTCAGTACTTCGCTTACCTGTTACTGATAATTATTCAAGTGAACCATCTGATGATGATGTAAGAACTATGTTGTCTGCATTAGGTTATAGTGGATCTCTAGACAACATGAGCCAGTTAAATAGGTCTTTTCTTAGGAAGGAATGGTCTTTCTTCTTTGATCAAATTGCTAAATGTTTTACTGGTAAATGTAGTTCTTTTCAGCAAATTACTTCTGTTACTTCACATATTGCTTACAGTTTGCTTTATGACAGAGTAATTAACATTGGTCACATTATCTTAAATCAGATGAGTATTAAACTTGGGTTAAGAGATCAAAACAGGAAAATGGTTTACTATCATAGATTTATGCAAATGTTTATTAACCATTTTATTCCTGATGTTGAAGCTAGATTTGGTAGAGAACACTGTGTTTCTTCTTATGTACAACAAAAGAGAATTTTCTCTGACATTACAAAGAAGGACAATGAAAAGAATCTAGATGAAATACCTGCAATTCATTATCCACATCATGTTCAGGTAATTCTTAAAACTCATCTTCCTACTCTCTACAATTCTTCTTTCTTTTGTGGTGAAATGGCTCAGGAATCTCATTTGGAGGAGAACCCACATGTGTCTACCCAAGTAGCCCAAAACATTATAGTCTCTGAAACAAATCAAGAACAACATTTTAATCCACAGCCTATTGTTTCAAAGAAACCAACCTCTGGTGTTTCTCAAAAGACATCAGTTGTAAGGAAGAGAAGATTTGTTATGTCAAGTAATAGTAGTTCTAGTAAAGATGATGATAATATATCTCTTGCTGAGAGAGAAGAATTGAAGGCTGCAATTCGACTTTCTAAGCTAGGACAAAGAGATGAAGCACCTAGTCACAGCCAGGCTGCAGTCTCTCAAAAGACTGTAGTACTTAAAAAGGGAAAATAGTTACTGGATACTGTCTCTCAAAAGACTGTGTCTATTGAAAAAGGATCTCATCCCAAGATCAATTCTGTGTCTACACCTCTTGAGTCTTCTCATGATAAATCTTTTGCTCACTATACCAGGAGAACAAGGAGAAAGATTCAATTGTCACCTACACACAGAGTCTAGTCCAACTAATATTATGCAGGTCTCTACAAATGAAGCTACAATCAAGTCAGCAAATGACTATAGAGATCTGGATATTGATTCTTCATGGGAAACTACATTATCATACAGACTGGCTATGGGA
Source organism: Kitagawia praeruptora (assembly GCA_037693485.1). NCBI lineage: Eukaryota > Viridiplantae > Streptophyta > Magnoliopsida > Apiales > Apiaceae > Kitagawia > Kitagawia praeruptora. The sequence continues at coordinate 40,041,191 of CM075344.1, forward strand.
CTAATTTCTCTCAAAGTGAAGTTGTCAAGGCCTGTTCTAGATTTTCTGGTTGAAAGAGTACCAAAACTTATATTTCCAGATGAATATGGACTTCTACATCAAAGACTTGACTTAATGAAGATGTATTTCTATGTATCTATCAGAAGACAATTAGTCAAGAAATTTGGACTCTCGAAGCATGTTGCACTTCAATCACTACATGCATATTTATTTGACAAGGATGTTATTATTGAAGATGCTTCAGCTCAAGGTGAACAACTGGAGGAAGTAGATAGTGGAATGCAGTCAACAGAAGATACTATTGCACCAGTGGTGGATAGTAGGAAAGATCAGATCACAGTCACTGCAACACAAGAACCATCTAGTCAGAGGTTGGATGACTCAGGAGCTGTGATAGCCGATGTTGAAAGGTCTTCTGTGATGACTGAAATTGCAAGTGAGAAACCCTATGATATGGGAGGAATAACTTTGACTGGTTTTCTTGAAGATCAAACAAATATTATTCAGTCAGAGTCTATCCACCTTGAGGGCGAGTCTCAGCAAACAACACTTAAAGACGGTGACATACTAACTATGGTGTCTAATGAAGTATTACTGAAGACATCAGAGTCTAGTAGAGAACCTGAAAGTGGTATACTGGAGCCTGTAGTCTCTGGAAGGAAAGAAGATGATTGTAAGGATTCAGAGATTATAGCAGCTCACTCCTTGGAGAAAACCTCAAGCCCCTTGCCATATGAGGAACCCTCTCTCCATGTGAGTTCAGGTATAAAAACTTCTTCTAAACTCTATTTTTCTGTAGGTCATGAGAGCACTTATCCAAAATTGAGTGATACACTTGAAAAGATGGACATAGATCGACAATCAGAGAGGCTGGCTCCTGACCAGGCAAAAGGAGAGGTAGAAAGAGTGTTGACTTTAGATAGTCAAAGTGAGAATGAGGGTATAGATGATCAACTCCATAGTGAGGGAGAGAAAATTAGGAAACCACCATCGTTTGATTTCTGGGATCAGGTTTTTCCTGAATCTTGGTCTAACAATCTTGGTATGGATGCTGGTACTTATTCTTTTATCAAGATGTATGAGAAGAATGACTTAGCAAAGCACAACTCAAAGCCAGAAGTTAAAGCTCAGAAGCAAAAAGAAAGGCTTGCAGGAATTATAAACAGAAGAGGTGAAAGGCTAAGACAAACTTCTACAACATCAGTACCAGAAGATATTCCTAATGATCCTAGTATTCCTTTGTTTGTACTACCAATATCAGCAAGAATTGAGACATCAACAGTATCTGATCAATCTAAGGAGGAGTCAGGTTTTGTAGATGTTAGTACACAGAATACTGGTGAAGGACAAGATGATCATATTGGAGCTTCAGATCAGAAAGATGAAGATGTTTGTAACTCTAATCGAGTTTTATTACTTGAATATCATTCTACACAGGCAGCTTCTTCTACAAGACTTGAATCTGAAGATATTCCAAACACTTCCAACATTGAAGTCAATTCTGAAGTTCTACAAGACATTCAGAAATCTCAAGTTGAAATTCAATCAAGACTTCAAACACTTGAAGATAACCAAGTCACTATTATTGAAAATCAAGCAGTTCTGATGAATCTCATTTGTTCTGTTACTGAATCTCTTGGAATTAATGTTGCTGATGTCAAAAAGGGGGAGATAAAAACAGTTAAAGGCAACAGATCGGGGAGGAGATAAACAGACTGGGAGAAATAAAAGAAGAACTAAGGATGACAGAGGTGAATCTTATCAGGGAAGTGGTAAAGGAAAAGAAGCATCAAATAGTTGAATTCTTTCTTCTAAGTACTGGATACTATGGATACTATGTCTATATCTGAAGAAGGAGGTACTTAACTTCATGATTTTTGAATTCATAAATTCTATTCTGATTGTATTGTTATATGTTTTGACATCAACAACTCAGATTTATGCTTCAGATCTTAAAGCATAAATAGGGGGAGATTGTTAGGAATAATTCATGAGTTGTGATGTTAAGAATAGAATTTTACTTATACTTCTTGTATATCCTGATTTATAAAGGATTTAGCACTTTGTATAGGAAATATGTGTTAGACAGTTATCTGTAAAGTTTAGTCAGGAATGAACAGTGCATCGAGTACTACATGTCAGGAACTGAGATTGAATCCTGATACGTCAAGTCAAGTACTGATCAAGTACTGATGGGATGGTCAAATCCCGATGCAAGATGGAATCCTGATATCAGTCGTGTAACTGATGATGTCATTATGGATGCTACAGAAACTGGCAAGTGCTATAAAACAGGATCTTTGTTTGAGGAACAAGCAAGAAGATTTTATGAAGGAAAGAATTTTCTATTGATGGAAACTATCAACTGGACGGCAGAACATTGTCATGTATAGATTATCTTTCTGTGATTAGTTGATAGGTAGCATTATAAATACTCTCTCTATATCATTGTAAAAAGTGTACGTGAGTTTAGCAATTGAGTTCGTGTGCGTAGCTCTGTATAAGGTTTGTATTCGAAAGTTCGAAACAAACAGAAAGAGAGAGAGATTTGTATTGTCAGCAGCTGCTAAAGGTATTTGTACACCTTTGGTAGAGTTTGTATTTGATCTTATTAATACAAACAGAATTTGATTCATTCGTTTATTCTTGTTTATATAACCAAGCAAAAATCAGACACGATTATATAACTTGTATTCAACCCCCCCTTCTACAAGTTATTCAAGTTAACATATATACTGGTTTAATTTTTTCCACATGTCTGTCGGTGTTAGGAATAAAATTGACAACATTAGGAGAAAGTTCCTATGGGGCGCTAACAAAATACACCTCGCAAGTTGGGAGGTAGTGAAACGTAACAAAAGCCAAGGGGGATTAGGGGTCACCAATTTGGAGCACCGGAACCTTGCAATGCTAGGCAAGAACTGGTGGCGCATCCTGGATAATAAAGACTCTCTTTGGCTTAGACTTCTTAAAGCTAAGTATGGCATGGACTGTCATACTTGGATTCATAACTCCGATACAAAGCAGAAGTCTACATTGATTAAAAATCTACATACACTCTCTACTCACAGAGACATGTCCGAACTCTTCAACAGGAACAACTTTAAATGGGTAGCTAACACAGGAGATAGAATATACTTCTGGGAGGATAATTGGATACGAGATACTCCATTTAAAGTTACATACCCTAGACTTTACAGAGTTAGTAAACACAAGCATATTTTTGTTAAGGGTATCCATGTGGAGTAACAACCCACATACTACACTTTGGAATCGACAACTTCGTGCACATGAGAGTATGGAAGCACAAGAGCTCTATAACATCGTACAGGCAGTCAACCTTTCCACTTCCCAGGACGCTTTAACATGGAAACAAACCAACAAACCATACACTACTTCAGACATGTATAATTTTCTGGGAACTGAAACTCTCCCTCTTTTTAAATGATCGTTCATCTGGACACTGAAGGTCCCTCCTAAAATAAAAGTTTTCGTCTGAAAATTATGCAAGAACATTCTACACCAAGACATTTCTCTCTAATAGGATAGGGACTTATAACCTTGACACTACCTGCAACTCTTGTAGTGGTAGTGAAGAGGATATTAATCACATTTTCAATAAGTGCTCCAAGGCACAAATAATCTAGACTTTCCTAGATAGATGGTGGCGGGTAATCGACATTAAACTTGGGAACAGAGAATGGCTTTGGGACGTTTACAATGTGGCTAAAGGCACTCATTTCACCTCTCAATGGCAAACATCGGTCTCGGCTGCCTTATGGACCCTGTGGTTGGCCCGTAATGAACTCATATTTAGTACCAGTATCGCAAGCAATAAACAACTGGAATTTCTAACCTGCAGACGCTCCTTCTTGTGGTGCACCAATGGTGGTATTCTTCATAATAGCATTGAGCAGGGTTGGAGGGAGAACCCTACTTGGACAGTTAAAAATCAAAGAACACATTTCATCAATGAGCTAAAACTCCAATGTGACTATTTCGGTTTCATAGACGGGTCTTGGAAAATCACTAATAGTCATCTTAAGGTGGGGATTGGAGGGTATTTAAAGAACAACAAATGAGAGCTTTGCTTCATCTTTAGTGGTCCTGTGGCAGCTGCAAGTCCACTTGAAGCTGAATCCAGGGCGCTCTTTTTTCTTCTACAACATATCAGAAATATCACGGGCACTAATAATAAGATCATAATTCATACTGACTCTGTTACCTTGTGTACCAACGTTAACATGTTCAAAACAGGCAACACCACTACAATATAATTCGCAGATCCAGCTGATCTTATCAACGTGGGCCTCATCCATCTAGCCCACATTAATCGAACATTTAAATATGGTGCAGACGACCTGGCTAAACAGGGAGCCCATAGGGCCAACATCGTTTGGGGCGATTAATTAGTCCACTATATGGTTTTCTCATTATCTATAATTTTCACATTTCTTTTTTCAGAGTACAGGGACACTTCTCTTGTTTGCTTGGCACGGACATCCATAACTACATTGAGACACACAATACACTTTACCATACCTATTCACAGTTCTCGGCCTTACCTCTACTACTTACACTACTTTCCCAGCTGACAAACGAACACCCTCGCCATCCCCTACTATACTTTAGTCACTTTTTACCTTACCTCCCCACTCTTGTCCAGGCAGCTATCAACACAACACATCTCACTCTTTCCCTCTATTTATACTTCAGCCAAATCTCACACTTTCTATGACTTCTACAGCCATATCTCACACTTTCTAAAACATACTACATTCTCTTACTCACACAATGGCCTACTACACATGGAAAGCTCCACTTCGTGGCACATACAAAGTGAATGTCCATGTGTTGTACACTTCAAGACAATTCAATGAGAACACTAATGGAGTGGGTGTCATCATCAGAGACCATTGAGGGAGGATGATCAAGGCACTAACTGGGACAATGCGTGGCCTGTCTCCACTTGCAACGCAACTTTGGGCAATCCATCTAGGGCTTAATCATGCTCGTCTTTCCAACTGTGAGCTGCTACACTTGGAAACGGATAACTTCAATCCTTTCTTTGAAGTTACTAGGCACGACGGTAGAGGGGATAGAACGTGCTTATGGATAGTGAAGCAGATCAAAAAACTCTTGGGGGTCAACCCTGAATGGGAGAACCTTATTCATTATGTCTCAGGCTCTTCAAATTGTTCGGCTCATTACTTAGCAGTTGTAGGACTACACAACTGGGACTATATGCACCTCGTGCTAGAGCCCTTCGGTCGCCTTCAAGAGAAACTGGATTTGGACATGGGTTTCGGGCCCCCAATCCCACAGTTGCAGGTCACTCCAATTCCGATGGATGAGCAAGGCAGAGTTATTGGTTTTGCTCCGGTTGAGGTTACTCCAGTGACAGTTCCATATCAGGTTTCGGTCAACGGAGGAGATGAACAAACATTGTCCCAAGGATAGTTTTCCACTACCAAGAATCGACCAGTTTGAAAGGCAGAGTGTATTAACTTGTAACACTATAACTAATGTAACTCAATTAAACGAAAAGATACTTAACCAGAAGACAATCAAGAACAAGAAGTCACAAGGAATCAACACTAAATGAAGACAAGGTAATTGATACAATTGAACATGTTAACTATGATCAAGCCAAGAAGAAATCATTGAGAGAAGTTCAAGTCAAAGTTGTTCAGGCCTCAGTGATTTGAGAATTCGAGAATCAAGATCATAACTATCAGTATCAACAAGACCAATTGATTTCAAGTGAACAAGAAGGAAAGCAAATATTGGAAAGCCAAGTTACTAAGTGAATATGGTAATTTATTCAAGAAGCAGAAACACTATCAAGACTAGTCACTTATGAACCAGACCAGTGCATCAAGTGTCAGGACATTGATAGCAAGTTTATGTCAGTAATAAAGATCCATGTTCAAGAGCTTGTAGAAGAACAAAGAAGATATGAAGATATGACAAGCTCAAGATGTGCATTGAAGTTTCAAGTTGAAGACCAGAATATTTTCTAAGTAAGAAATGTTCTAGATGGCTAAGTCGAAATTCTCAAGTAGAAGTTCTACTTAGAATTTCGAGATGGCTAAGTAGAAATTCTCAAGTAGAAGTTCTACTTAGAGTGCAGCTTCAACATGACACATGGCATCTTCTGATTGGCAGATTTCCAAGCTTTCAAGATAAGACAAGATTTATGTGGACATCATTGGGCCACGTACATCTTAGTCTTTGAAGACTACAGGTCATAGATTACATGTAGTATAAATAGAAGCACTTGTGTAATGTTTTAGTTAGTGAGCATATTGAGAAAAACACAAGAAAAAGAGAGAGAGTATTCACAGAGCTTAGAATCATTCACTTCTCTCTCAACTTCTGTTATACTTTGTAATGAATGTTGTAGCAACCTTTTCAAGTTATATATAAAAGAAATATATTCCTTGAATCTGTGTGTTCATTTATTGCATCGTATTTATTGCTACTCATAATCGAAAAGTTGTATTCACCCCCCCTCTACAACACATTTGGACCTAACAATTGGTATCAGAGCGGATGTTTAACATACAAAACATAGATCCTTGTGTTTGGTAGAAGAATCGTGAGTTTTCATTTTCTAGATCTACTTTTCATTTTTTCGAAAAGTGAGCTTTAATTCGTTTCCAGTGAAAACTCATCCGGGAAAAATTATTTAAATACTCCAGGTGTGATTATTTGGCTTGGGTGTATTTTAATTAATTTTTGTGAATTAATCTGGGTTCATTGATATTTGGTGTTCTTGAGTGTTCATCATCTGTTCTTGTCAAAGAAGATAACCCAACAACTTTTTGATCTCCTTTTTCAAACAAACAAAGATAGTCAAAAAGGTGTTTTTGTACTTTTGATTTGATTATTATTCCTTGGCCGAAAGCAAAAGAAAGTGTACTCAGTGCTTTGCAAGTGGGTTAGTCACTTTCGGTGTGTAAAGTAATCAAAAGTCAAAAAGGTGATATTGTTTATTCAATATTAAAGTAATCTGCAGAAAATTATTCTAAGGACAAAAGTTCTACATAGAATTTCGACTTGAGATTTTCTACATAGAATTTCGACTTGGACAATTTCTACTTGGTGAATTTCGACTTGGACAATTTCTACTTAGAGAAATTTCGACTTGAGCAAAATTTCTACTTAGAAAAATTTCGACTTGGCAGAAGTTCCACATAGATATTCTACATAGCCTAGTCTTGGGTACTTAGAATTTTTTAGTGACAAGATTTGAAATGGCTCCTAAAAATTCTTTCAAGATCCCAATGTTCAACCGAGATCACTATGAAGAATGGGTTTTCAGAATGAGACTCTACTTAGAGACTATTAACCCTGAGTATCTGGAAGTCCTTGAGAAGGGTAAATTTGTTCCAATGAAAGCTATTCCTGAGCGTACGGAAGGAGAGGAGGTTATACCTGCTCGGTCTGAGCCTAAAAAGGCAGCGGACTTTACGGATGCTGACAAGGAGCAAATAGCTTATGATACTTCTGTAAGACAAACCTTGATGGAATCTCTCGATCATGAAATGTTCAACATAGTCAAGGGTTTGAATACAGCAAAGAAGATTTGGGACAAGATAGAAGTTGTCATGGAAGGATCTGCAGAGGTCAGAAGTAACAAGACACTTATACTCAAGATGGAGTATGACACCTTTAGAATACGAAAAGGAGAAAGCATAACAGATGTCTATCTACGATTCAGTCAGTTGGTATTGGATTTGAATCTGAGAGGTGTTACTCTCCCCATGGTTGAAACCAATACAAGATATTTGAGGAACCAGCCAAAGAGCATTGAACATAGAGTCTACGCAATCAGAGAAACCAGAGATTTGCATACAACTTCTCTGGAAGAATATTATGGAATTCTGAAGACCTATGAGCTGGAAACTCTTCAAGATCAAGCATGGGACAATGATTCAAAGGGAAAAGAAACTGCATCAGGATTAGTTGCTGATGAGGAAGAGTCTAAGAAGGCAATGGTTGCAGCAAAGCCTAAATCATCACTTGCACCACATCAAGTTGATAATGATGATGAGTGTGCATCTAACAGTGATGATGACTACTTCACCCAAGAAGAGCTGGACAACATGGACGATAGTGTCGTGGCATACATGGCAAGGAAGTTCAGCAATATGAGATTCAGAAAGAGCAACCGACCACAAAGAAATTCTTCATCTTATTATCGGGCTGCTAAGGGTGGTGGTAGTTCATCAGGCTACAAAAGCAAAGGCAAGAGTACCAGCTACAAATCTCCGTTGGATTTCAAAATGAAGTTCAATTGCTATAATTGTGGTGAACCTGGACATTTTGCCTCAGACTGCAAAAAGCCCAAACAGACTTATCCAAAAGAGACATTTGAAGCCCTCAAAAGCAAGTATGAATCGCTGGTGAAAGAAAAACATGGTAAAAGAGCTTTAGTAGTAACAGAAGGAAGAGCTTGGGATGATTCAGATGAGGAAGATGTTACTCATGTAGCAAACTTTGCGCTCATGGCTGAGACATCAGAGGAACCAGAGGTACCAGTTCTAACCCTTAAAGTAGAAATGTCTATTGATGATTATAAGGAACAGAACGGGGCTCTTAGCGAAGAGATCTACATGTTGTGCAAAAGCCTAGACACTTCTCAAAAGGAACAGAAAACACTTGTTGCCAAAAGCAGAATGCTTGAGGCAAAAGTGGAAGAGTTAGAGGCTGCTTGCACTGTAGATACTTCCCTAAGAGATTTTATTAAATCTTTGGAACACAAGCTCGTCCTTAAGGAGGAAATAGAATCATGTTTAAGGAACAAACTAGCTGAGTTAGAAACTAAATGTGAAGCTTACAAACTAGCTGCTAGTAAAGTGTATGTAGATAATGATGTGTTTAAAAAGATAACTGGAGTAGGTGTAGGACTTGATTATTCTAATCTTTCTAAGAAAGATGGGAAGAGACCTATAGACACTAGTTCCAGTGACCTTAAAAATGATATTCCTAGCATTTTTAAACCTTCTGTCAAACCCATCTACAAACACCTTGTTCCTAGAATAGAAGAAGAAGAGACTGAATTGATAGCTAGATATGAGATTGAGATGGAAGATCGTCAGAACGCACAACCTATAACTCCTATTAAACAAGTTAAAATCAATTTTCCTAGTGATGAATCTAGACTAGGAATAGGAGCTAAGGCCCTTAAACAACAAGGGAAGAAAGGCATAAAAGAGGTTAAGGCTGAACGAATAAAGAAAGCATGTTATCACTGTAAATCTACTGAACATCTTTCTTATGCATGCACTGCTACACATGCCATGCCTGTCACACATACAATGAATAATCTGCATCAGAATCATGCACAGTGTGGTCAACCTAATTGTATGCCATGCACTTTTAACGTCATGCAAACTTTTGTGAATTTAATGAATGCATCTAGCCAGTCATGCTCAAATACTGCTGCTAGTTCAAACATCAAAAAGAAGTTTGGGAGAGCTAAGACTGTCAGTCCTCCTAAAGTTAGGAGTGACAAACCTTCTCCTAGGACTGATAAACATGTCAAGTCTGAGAAAGGAAAGGAGGAAGTCGAAAGCTCTAGTTATGTTAAGAAAAGTGCATCTCCTGTTGTTAAATCTGTTGATTATCAATCTTATCGAAAAGCCGGGCCCAATCAAAGTTGGGTTCCGAAGAAAGTCTAACCAATCTGTCATTGCAGGGCATTAAGCAAAAGAGAAATAAAGTTATATGGGTGCTAGACAGTGGAGCATCGAGGCATATGACTGGAGACAAGTCCCTGCTTACAGAGTTGGTTATGAAAGCTGGCCCTTATGTTACCTTTGGAGATGACAGCAGAGGTGTGACAAAGGGATATGGCAAACTGAAAACTGGCAATGTCATCATTGAAGATATTTCCTATGTTGAGGGATTAAAGCATAATTTGTTGAGTATTAGTCAATTCTGTGACAAAGGTTACGAAATTGTATTCAACAAGAAAGGTGTATCAATCACTCACATCAAGGAAGGTTCACTGGCTTTGAGAGGAGTTCGAAAGGCAGATCTTTTTGTTGCAGACATGGATTCAGCAAATCAGAATCAAGTTACCTGTTTCTACAGCAAAGCTTCGGATGATGAAAGCTGGTTATGGCACAAAAAGTTATCTCACTTAAACTTCAAAACGATGAATGCTCTCGCGAGGCGAGAATTGGTGAGAGATCTACCTCAAATGGAGTTCGCTCCGAAAGGACTCTGTGAAGCCTGTGAAATGGGAAAGTCAAAACGAGCATCGCATAAAAGCAAGGAAATTTCTAGTATCACTGAGCCTTTGCAACTTCTTCATATGGATTTGTTTGGCCCAGTGAATGTCCTATCTTTGTCTAGGAAAAGATATGCTTTGGTAATCGTGGATGACTTCTCTAAGTATACATGGGTATTGTTCGCAATGACGAAAGACGAAGTACCTTTCCTAATCATTGATCACATCACTCAAATTGAGAATGTTTCAACACTTACTGTGAAGACGATTAGATCAGACAATGGCACTGAATTCAAAAACGCAGTGCTAAATGACTTCTGTGTATCTAAAGGAATACGTCGTCAGTACTCAGCCCCGAGAACTCCACAACAAAATGGAGTGGTTGAAAGGAAGAATAGAACATTGGTTGAAGCAGCAAGAACTTTGTTGTGTGATTCGAAACTTCCTCTGTATTTCTGGGCAGAAGCAGTGAGTACCGTGTGTTACACTCAAAATCGATCCTTGATCATAAAAGATAAAGAAAAGACACCATGTGAGCTAATGAACGGCAGAAGACCAACAATCAAATATTTTCATGTATTCGGAGCAAAATGCTATGTACTTATAGATGATGAAAATCTAAGCAAGTTTGCAGCAAAAGCTCGTGAAGGAATCTTTGTTGGTTACTCCACAGATGTGGTTGCAGCTTATAGGGTGTTCTTAGTGAATGATCGAAAAGTGACTGAAAGCTACAACGTCAGATTCGACGATACCAAACTCTCATCAATTTCAAGAGATTCTAGTGAACCTGAGTCCCTAAAATTTCAGAATCTGGACTTAGAAGATCTTGAAGATGAACCTGAGTTGGTTGTCCCATTAAATGTTCCAAGTGTACGTGAAGAACCTGAGTCTAGTGAACAAGCTAATTCTACAAGATCAGGAGAGACTTCTTCAGTACGAACCGGCAACAACTCAGGGGGAGTAAATAGCAGCTCAAGGACTACTGTTCAAGGCTCGAATCGAGTTGACTCTAGTTCTGTAGGAGCTGGCACTAACTCAGGGGGAGTTAGTGAAAGTAATCAAAGTAGTCAGCACCACAATTCAGAAAGTCATGCTGAATCATCAAGACAATTTCCAAGAGAACGGGTATGGAATAGAGACCATCCGTTTGAATTAATTATTGGTGATCCAGATGCTGGTGTGTCTACTAGAAGAAATACAAGAGCTGACCTGGCTAATATTTGCTTATTTTCTGGGTTCTTATCCAAGCTTGAACCTAAAGAAATAGAAGAAGCTCTTGGTGATGCTGATTGGGTGATTGCAATGCAAGAGGAACTCAATCAGTTTGAAAGGCAGAAAGTTTGGAAGCTGGTACCCCGACCAAAGAACAAATCAGTAATTGGAGCAAGGTGGGTATTCAGAAATAAAATGGATGAAAACGGACTTGTAACACGAAACAAGGCTCGTTTGGTTGCAAAAGGTTATTCTCAGCGAGAAGGAATTGATTATGATGAGACCTATGCACCAGTTGCAAGACTTGAGGCAGTCAGGATGTTTTTGGCATTTGCAGCACATAAGAACTTCAAGGTTTTCCAGATGGATGTGAAAAGTGCCTTCCTGAACGGAGAGTTAGAAGAAGAAGTGTATCTGGAACAGCCGCCTGGCTTCATTGATCCAGAACTTGTAGATTTTGTGTATCTTCTCTTCAAATCTGTCTATGGCCTCAGGCAATCCCCAAGATGTTGGTATGAAACCCTATCTGTATTCTTAATTGAAAGTGGTTTTACTAGGGGAGTAATTGACAAAACATTGTTCTATAAGAATGTGAAGAATGATCTAATACTTGTTCAAGTATACGTGGACGATATTATCTTTGGGTCATCGAATGAGCGCTTGTGCGAGAAATTTGCTAAGCTAATGCAAGACAAATACGAGATGAGCATGATGGGAGAGCTGTCTTTCTTCCTTGGATTACAGATCAGTCAGAGAAAAGATGGTATCTTTATCAGTCAATCCAAGTACGTCAGAGATTTACTCAAGAAGTATAATCTAGAAGATGCATCAGCAGCCAAGACTCCCATGGCAACAGCCACGAAGCTTGATGAAGACAAATCAGGTAAATCAGTTGACATCACAAGCTATCGAGGTATGATTGGCTCACTTCTCTATTTAACTGCAAGTAGACCCGATATAATGTTCGCGACTTGTTTATGTGCAAGGTTCCAAGCGGATCCTAGAGAATCACATCTCATAGCCGTCAAAAGAATTTTTAGGTATCTCAAGGGCACACCAAATCTAGGAATTTGGTACCCAAGAGATACAGGTTTTAATCTAATTGGCTATACGGATTCAGACTATGCAGGTTGCAGGATTGATAGGAAAAGCACATCTGGTGCTTGTCAATTTCTTGGCAGAAGATTGGTGTCCTGGCAAAGTAAAAAGCAACATACAGTATCTACTTCTACTGCTGAAGCTGAGTACATTGCTGCTGGAAGCTGTGTATCTCAAATACTGTGGATGAGGAACCAATTGAAGGATTATGGCATGGAGCACAAGAAAATTCCAATTATGTGTGACAACACAAGTGCCATTGCCATAACCAACAATCCTGTAGATCACTCAAGAACCAAGCACATCGACATCAGGTATCACTTCATAAGAGAACATGTCGAGGAGGGGACTGTGGAGCTACATTTTGTGCCCACAATGCAACAAATTGCAGATATATTCACCAAACCTCTTGATGAAGTAACATTCAATAGGTTGGTTGGTGAATTGGGAATGCTTAACACAAGTTAGTAAAGCCTTCTCTCTGTAAAATCCATGGTTATGTTGGTATATGCAGGCTATTTAATCATTATGTGTTTAGACTTTAAAATGCCTAATTAATGATTATTATAGGATGCATATAGTGTGATTTTGCATGAATTCAGTGTGTTTTAAGTGTCTTTTATAGCACAAATCTGTGAATTTATGCTTGTTAGATTGCATGATCATAGGGGGAGTTAAATTCATAATATTCTAAATATTGCATGATTTTTAGATGAATTTACCTGTGTTTTTCATGTAATTAGAGGCCTTAGAATTATCAAGGAATGTTTTAATTATGTCATATATTAAAATCCTTGAATTGATATTTATATTAATTTGACAAAATTAATTGTTGAGTTTTTCAAAGAAAAATTGTCAAATTATTCTAAGTATCTTCAAAATTTCGAGTTAGTCACTATCTCGAAACTCATCTTGAAATTCTAGTTGAATTTCGATTTGAGCTTTCTGAGGGAAGTTTTGAAAATTCTAAGTCTGGGAAGAATTTCGAGTTAGACTCTATCTCGAAATTCAACTCGAAATTCGACTTAAAGTTCGACTTAGAGTTACCAGTGTGCCTATTTTTTATTATCTTCAAAATATTCGAGATAATTTCTATCTCGAACTTTATCTCGAAGGTTGAGATCAGGTTACATTTTTGGAGATATTTTTGGAGAACTGAGAATAACTTCGAGTTAGTCAAAAACTTCGAGTTAGACTCTATCTCGAAACTCAACTCGAATTTCGACTTGATGTTCGAGATAGAGTTCTCAGTGTCTAAGGGGATTTATTTCGAGTTAACTCCTAACTCGAAGTCTATCTCGAATTTCTACTTGAATTTCGAGAATAGGTTTCCCTAGTAATGTTGGTGATGTGTGCTGTACATGATCTTTGATAGATTAATGGTTCAAGTGGTTCAAGTTTTTCGAGTTAACTGCTAACTCGAACTTTATCTCGAACTTCGAGATAGATTTTATTGCTGATTTTTGCTAAGTGCTAAAAGTTCGAGTTGACACCTATCTCGAACTTTATCTCGAATTTCGACTTGAGGTTCGAGATAGAGTGTTCCCTGTATGTACTTAGTGTTTTTCACACTTTTTATCAGGGGCATTTCTGTCATTGCACATTCATGTCTATATATACATCTTTAACTCGACATTTTCTTTCACTTTTACCTAAATAGAGTTTTACAGCCGCACATATACATACAGGCGATTTCATAGATTCAAGCCATTGTTAGTGATTTTTGTGACAAATCTCTTACGGACAACGAATTAATGCCCATTTTTTGACTGCTATCATTTGTGTGTTACTATTAATCTCTGTTCTTGTGTGTTTGTTGGTTCATCTTTCTTGATATATATATATACACGCGTATATACACACAAAAGTTAACAGATCTGTTCAAAAACGGTTTTACACACAAACACTTCACTGTTAAAGCAGATTTAATTAGTGGTTCGAAATTTGCCATCCTTTAACTGTTTGTTGAAGCCCGTAGTTTGATTTTTCATAAAGGAACTTTTGTGTTCTTGACAAATTAAAAGGGTTATCACGGTTAATTGTTAAATTAATTGTTTTTCAGAAATTAAAATTAAAATTTCACATCTTTTTAAAGAAAAACTTTTAATTAAAATGGCTCACCAATTTTCACTTGCCAAAAACAATTTTTATAATATTTCTACGGAAATTGGTGATCAACTCCCGCGCTTTAAGTCTTGGATACGATTTCTCAATTTGTATTCCAAAGCTAGCGATGCTTTTACTTCTAAACCTACACTAGTGCATGATGCTTTACAGCAATTATGGACTAGTGCGGTTTCTTTTGGGAGCAAATCAACCCCCTTTGGTTTCAGGTTTACCTTAGCGGGTCAAGAATATGTGGTGACTGAACAAATTGTAAACAAGGTTCTTGGATTCCCTGTTAAAGATGCTTATGATCCAGAACCTACAGCTGCAGATCGCCTCAAATTCTTTGAAGAAATAGGGTGTTATCCTCCGACTGGCCGGATCACTGGAAACATCCAAAAACAATTTCTTCATGTGGAATGGAATTACTTTTTCGAGGCCATCACAAGATGTTTTCGGGCACGAGAAAGCGATTACCATCAAATTTCCATTCCCATGCAAAACCTCGGAATTGCCCTAGCAAGAGAGCTGGATATCAATTATGGACGAATAGTTCTCTCTGAGATAGTGGCTGTGATGGGATCTCCTGCAAGCAGAGACCTCAACACCACAGATGTTGTCTGCTGGTTTCCTCGGTTCTTACAGATGCTGATTAATCATTTAGTACCGAAGGATGCTCTTGCTGTTAGACGGAGTTTTGCCAGTGGTCCATCATCTGCACCGCTAGGGATGGGCACTAAGTCACTTTCAACAGTTGAAAATCAGGATAAACATCATGGAAAACCGATGTCTATTCCTGATACCTTACAAAAGTGGCTTACATATGATGAGGGGGTTACCACTTTGATGGAATTCTCGCAAGCTTCATCACATGCTCAGAATCGGTCTGCTCATGCTGAGGCATTTGAAGCGATTCCTGATGAACAAAGCGGAGACGAACAAGGTAATGAATCAGGTAATCTCTCTCGACACTCTACTCATTCCTCTTCCTATGTTTCTGATTCCCAGACCCAAGAGACTGCTAGCCCGCAGGATCTATCCCAGGGTGAGAGCTATATTTCTAATTCTATATCATCCCAGTCACCGGAATCCAAACAGCCAGCACATATAGATGTAGGAAATGATGATGAGAGTGAACCCGAAGAGCAGCAACTTATTCGCAAGAAAGCCAAAATTTCCCATGCTGCTACTTCTAAATCTCAGTCAAACCCTAGAGTGTCACACGCAACCACTCCACCTCACGAGAGTGGTTCACCCCTTGAACAATCTGCACATAGGGATTTTGATTTTGATGATGATTTTGTACCTCTTAAAGATACTGTTGCTTCAAGAGGACATGAAGCTTTAAAAACTTCAGCCGTACCTTCACCGGTATGTACTGATGCTACAAAGAGGATCGGTTCTGATGTTGTACAAGAACACTTTGTAGCCTCTCAGCCTGAGATTCCAACTCAGGGACAAACAGTATTTGATCCCGTAACTGCAAATTATATTTCTTATCAAGTTTCTGCAGGTACTGCTTCATGTTTTGGATCAATTATTGAAGACATACACGAGCGTGAGACAGGGAGTGTGTGTGAGAGGTTAGGGAGAGAGGGACCTTCATTTTTAAGGCCCGAAACCGAGCGCCAAATACCAACAGAACGAGTATTAGAGCGAGGTCACCTAAACCAAACACCGTCCCTTAATTCTGAAAATCTTGAATCTCGTTTGTCTTCTATGGAAAATCAAATGAAGCAGTTTGGGCAGTCAATGGGGCAGTTAGGGATGAATGTTGGAGATAATCAAAGGGCACTTGACGACTACGCAGCACGAATGGCACTTCAAGCTTCAGCTTTTACTGATTTGAAAAATCAGGTAAATGACATGGGCCATGCTGCTGGTGTCTTGGGAAACACCCTGAATGACAGGATGGGAGCAATGGAGCTTACAATGGATACTCTGGCTGTGGAGATAAGCAGAGTTATGTTCGCAATCAGAAGTTTTGTGCCCCAGGAATGTTTCGCGCCGCAACAACCTCCCCCCAATGCTGGTACAGGTGGTGCTAGTGGAGCAGGAGCCTATGGTTCCGGGTTTGAAGATTTTGATACAGCTGGTGGATCTGGAGACCAGGGTGGAGTTCAGGATAACTCACCTAAGGGGGAGAATATAAAGGAGACGAGACAGCAGGGAGTTCAAATCGAAGAAATTCAAGAACATGCTGATCTTGTAAAAGAAATGGAAGTTGAGCCGTCCATTGATGAAGAGGCTCTAAGAAGGAAAAAGGGTAAGGCAATAGCGATTGAGCCAGATGAGCCATTCGTTGATCTGAGTCATCAAGAAAAAGTACAGGAGGTACTTGACTCAGATTCCGATATGGAAGACGCACCGTTGAAACATGCTATAAAGAGATCATTGAAGGATCAGGGTGGAGGTGCTGGAATGTCTTTCGGATTGCCTGAAGAAATTACTGTCGATGAGGAAACCCTTGAAGCTCAACAGTTAGCCTTGGATCAAGCTGAGTTCTTTAAAATGAAGCAAATGCAAGGTCGTGCTGCGTTTCAGGAAAAGAAAGCGGAGCTACAAGGAAAGCAGTACGATTATGAGCTTGCAAGGCTAGCTGATCCTCAAATCGATCTGGACAATAGAAGGATAGGGAAGAAGTGGGATGACGCAAGAAAGATTTTGATGGGACCATGTACAAAAGGAGAGCATAACAAGGAAGCAGATGATCTGTTCTACCAACTAAATTTGCAGAATCCAATGGCGGCTGACTACATAAATGCTTTAAAGAGATTAATTTCTAAAGTCAGGGTTGGATACAATTCAACGCAAAAGGAGTGGCAGGTTATTTTGTCTTTCACAGAAGGAGTCCCAATGTCTTTCATGTATGTGGATGATCAATTCATGACGAGAAGATCTGCATCAGAGTTGTTCTTGCTAGCAACAAAAATTCAATACTCTCATTCTGAGAATCTAAGCATTCTGTATAGGGATCAGTTAATGCGGCTAGCAGAGGACAAGGGTCCAGAATTCTCAGCATATCCAAATGTTGTCCGGATGGTGGTTGACAGTAAATTGAAGAGGGTGAGCCTGGAGGAAAAGGAATTAATGGAACTTTCAGTGGAATCTCTTAAGGCCGTCTGTAGGCAAATGATGGGTAAGGGATTCGCTTCTGTGCTTAAAGATAATTCAGTGAAGACCATTGAAAGTGTCATACTAAAGAAGAGCAATGAGGTGTGGAAGTGTGATGTCATTGCTCCGAACCCTCTTGATAATGTGAAGATTGAACCAGAGCTGATAGAGAGGAATTGGAATATTCTTCAAGCAATGAAGAATGTTGATGAAGCTCTGAATCTTCCTACTGGAGAACTGGAACAAGGAGAGATAAGGGAGGCAGTTGGTGTTCCAGGAAGAGACAGCGTATACTGGATACATTCTTTTGCTGATAATGCAGCTGATGCCTTAGTATTCATAGATGCAGACCAGAAGCAAACACTCTTGCATATGAGTAGAGACTGGCTGAAGCAGACTCAAGATGCTGCATTTCTAGAGAAAGTGTTATATGTGTTCAAATGGGAAGATGTGGAAGTTAAGTATGTGACGGAAAAGCAGAGACTCGTGAGTTACCTATCTGATGTAGTAGTGGAAATGAAGCGATTGGAGCGAGATGCGGCTAGTGTCCACAATACTAACCGTGTCATAGGCTATCCCAAAATGATCTACTGTCAGTTTAAATCTGATAAAACTCATAGGAAACCTCGGCTTATCATGAAGAAATTTGAGGAAATTCCAGAGATCAGAACTACTCAGGAGGTGGACAAACTCAGAAGGCTTTTCAAACATCCTTACCCAGAACCCAGGAACCCTCTAGAGATGGAAGCAGTAAGTTTGTTGAATACTAGGTGGACGCAACTTCGTGATCCAGTATATAAGAAACAAAAGCAGCAGGAGGAGAAGCGCAGAAGGCAGAAAGAAGAAAAAGATCAAGCTGCTGAAGCTAGGAAAAGGAAACGGAATTAGGGTTAAAGGTCAGAGTGGTGTGAACTTGAAGTTGGAAAAACTTCATGTCTTTCGGTTGCTTTAACTCACTTGAGGAAAATTCATCTTAGAATGAATCCAATAAGGTGATATAAGTTTGACTAAAAGATATGAAATAATCCAGGTGATAGGAATCATTCAAATGATCTTTAATTCGAGGTTCGAATTCTGTTTCTAGTTTAAGTTCTTTGTATTGTTTTCATGTACTTGTAATTGTATATTTTTCAAGACTGTAATGTTAATTATCTTTTCTCGTCTCATTGTTTAGTTGAGTTATCCTTCATTAATTTGAATGTCATTGTTAGACAATCAAATTGGGGGAGATTGAAAGGCAGAGTGTATTAACTTGTAACACTATAACTAATGTAACTCAATTAAACGAAAAGATACTTAACCAGAAGACAATCAAGAACAAGAAGTCACAAGGAATCAACACTAAATGAAGACAAGGTAATTGATACAATTGAACATGTTAACTATGATCAAGCCAAGAAGAAATCATTGAGAGAAGTTCAAGTCAAAGTTGTTCAGGCCTCAGTGATTTGAGAATTCGAGAATCAAGATCATAACTATCAGTATCAACAAGACCAATTGATTTCAAGTGAACAAGAAGGAAAGCAAATATTGGAAAGCCAAGTTACTAAGTGAATATGGTAATTTATTCAAGAAGCAGAAACACTATCAAGACTAGTCACTTATGAACCAGACCAGTGCATCAAGTGTCAGGACATTGATAGCAAGTTTATGTCAGTAATAAAGATCCATGTTCAAGAGCTTGTAGAAGAACAAAGAAGATATGAAGATATGACAAGCTCAAGATGTGCATTGAAGTTTCAAGTTGAAGACCAGAATATTTTCTAAGTAAGAAATGTTCTAGATGGCTAAGTCGAAATTCTCAAGTAGAAGTTCTACTTAGAATTTCGAGATGGCTAAGTAGAAATTCTCAAGTAGAAGTTCTACTTAGAGTGCAGCTTCAACATGACACATGGCATCTTCTGATTGGCAGATTTCCAAGCTTTCAAGATAAGACAAGATTTATGTGGACATCATTGGGCCACGTACATCTTAGTCTTTGAAGACTACAGGTCATAGATTACATGTAGTATAAATAGAAGCACTTGTGTAATGTTTTAGTTAGTGAGCATATTGAGAAAAACACAAGAAAAAGAGAGAGAGTATTCACAGAGCTTAGAATCATTCACTTCTCTCTCAACTTCTGTTATACTTTGTAATGAATGTTGTAGCAACCTTTTCAAGTTATATATAAAAGAAATATATTCCTTGAATCTGTGTGTTCATTTATTGCATCGTATTTATTGCTACTCATAATCGAAAAGTTGTATTCACCCCCCCTCTACAACACATTTGGACCTAACACAGTTAGTGGATGCAATAGCAGGGCATGCACTTCTTTCTTTCATGTATGCTTATTCTGGGTACAACCAAATACCCATGTATGGTCCTGATCAAGAGCACACCTCGTTCATCACGGATAGAGGTCTTTATTGCTACATAGGGATGCCCTTTGGTCTCCTTAATGCTGGGGCTACCTACCAAAGGCTCGTTAATATGATATTGGAGAAACAAATTGGCAAAACAATGGAAGTCTATGTAGATGACATGCTGGTCAAGTCTAAGGAAGCTGGGGATCACATCTCTCACCTCGCAGAGATGTTTGATATACTAAGGAAATACAAAATGAAGCTCAACCCCCAAAAGTGTGTCTTTGGAGTCGAATCTGGAAAGTTCTTGGGGTTCATTGTCAACCACAGGGGAATCGAAGCAAACCCTGTAAAAATAAAGGCTTTAATGGACATGCGATCCCCAAGAAGTGTGAAAGAAGTTCAGAGTTTAACAGGAAGAATCGCAGCTCTCAATCGGTTTGTTTCCAAATCATCAGATAGGTGCCATGAGTTCTTTAAGGCCATTAAAAAGGTAGGAAAAAACTTTGAATGGACATTGGAATGCGAGGAGGCTTTTCAGAAAATAAAGGAACACCTGGGCTCGCCAACACTTCTCTCGAAGCCCCTTAATGGCGAGGTCCTCATTGTTTACCTCGCTGTCTCTGAACATGCGATCAGTGCAGTGTTGGTACGCGAGGAGGGGAAAATTCAGTACCCAGTGTATTACAACAGCAAAAGGATGCTAGATGCAGAAAAGAGATATACAAACATGGAGAAGCTCGCCTATGCCTTGGTATTGGCCTCGCGAAAATTAAGGCCATATTTTCAGGCTAACAAAATTGAGGTTCGCACATCTTATCCTCTAAGGCAAGTGATGCACAAACCAGAAACATCAAGAAGGCTCTTGAAGTGGACTATGGAACTAAGCCAATTTGACATTGAATATAAGCCACGAGGGCCTCTAAAGGGTCAGGCCCAAGCAGATTTCATACTTGAGTTTCCTTCGTACATTGAGCAAGGCTCTTGGGCTCTCATAATGATCCCTGAGAAGGTCAGTAGCAAGGTCAAAACTGAAAATTCAGCCTCGTGGTGGGAACTTTATGTGGATGGTGCCTCTAATAAGGAAGGAGCCGGAGCAGGGATCGAACTTGTTACTCCTGAGGGTCGCAAGATAAGCAGTGCGGTTCACTTCACGTTTGGAGCATCTAACAATGCAGCTGAAGACGAGGCCCTGATTATTGGCCTCAAACTTGCAATTGAAATGAAAATCGAAAATCTTAATGCATACAATGATTCTATGCTGGTTACGGGTCACATTGGATGCGGATGGCAGGCCAGGGGGCCCCAAATCGAGCTCTATCTGCGATGTGTGCAGAGATTGATGAAATTATTCAAACAAGTCAAAGTGGAATTTATCAGGAGGGCAAAAAATCAAGGTGTCGATGCCCTAGCAAAATTGGGCTCGCGCCGCGAAGCCACTTTACTTGGGGTTATACCATTGGAAATTCAGACCAAGCCTAGTGTCCCTGAAGAGTTTATTATGGAAGTCGCGAACTCAGAACCAACATGGATGACCCCTATATGGGAGTATGTGAAAAATGGGACTCTGCCACAAGATAAAAGAGAAGCTAGGAAGGTCAAATATCAGGCTGCTCGTTATGTCATTTACGATGAGGTCTTACATCGAAGAGGGTTCAACACCCCGCTGTTGCGATGTGTAGATGGTGAAAAATGTACTTATATTCTGAGGGAGGTACATGAAGGAATATGTGGCAATCATTCGGGGGGTAGTTCGTTGGCCCAAAAGATTCTTCGCCAAGGGTACTATTGGCCCACACTAAAAAGGGATGCATTTGAGTTTTCCAGAAAATGCGATGCTTGTCAGAGGATCGCTAACTTCAGCAACGCACCGGTCTCTCAACTCACTTCGCTCACGAGCCCATGGCCCTTTGCTATATGGGGTATTGATCTAATTGGAAATTACCCAAAGCTAAAGGGGGAGTTAAGTACGCAGTGGTGGCAGTGGATTATTTCACCAAATGGGCCGAGGCTGAGCCACTTGCAACAATCACCGCCAAGAAGCTAAAGGACTTCGTATACAGAGCAATCGTGTGTCGCTATGGGATCCCTTATCAACTCATATTAGATAATGGAAAACAATTTGACAGCAAGGAAATGAAGGAATTCTGTGAGAATTTGGGGATCAAGAAAAGTTTTTCAGCTGTTAGCCATCCTCAGACAAATGGCCAAACTGAGGCCGTCAACAAGATAATTAAGCATACTTTAAAGGCAAAGCTGGAAGAAAGCAAGGGTAATTGGCCTAAAGAATTACCAAGGGTCCTGTGGTCATACAACACGACCCCAAGGCGCACTACAGGAAAGACCCCATTTTCTCTCACCTATGGGTGCGAGACCATGGTCCTAGTGGAGGTTGGTTCGGGATCGTTCAGAAGGGAACACTATGACCCTGAGTCTAATGAAGTCAATCATAGGCTCTATCTGGATATGATTGAAGAAACAAGAAGCGAGGCCCAGCTACGCCTCGCAGCTTACCAACAAAGGACCGCAAGGTATTACAATGGAAAGGTCAAGGTACGATCCCTACGTACAGGTGATCTAGTACTTAGAAGGGTCATGCCTAACACTAGGGTCCCGGGACATGGAGTTTTCGGTGCTAACTGGGAATAACCCTACAAAATCTATGCAACTCTATCAGAGGGAACCTACTATCTCACTGATATGGAGGACAAAGTTATTCCGCGAGCCTGGAACGCGGAACACTTGAGAAAGTACTACCAGTGAAAGCTTTGTTTCTGGTAGTTTCTATCTATTACTACTACTTAGCATGAATAAATTCATACAAAGTACTGGGGGGTAGTGATCATATAGACACCTCCCCTTTATGATGTAATGATTTTTTGGGCCTCGCCTCACAATTCATTTTAGGGCATTGCCCCTACTTGTCAAACTTGGGCCATGCCCCTATCAATGAAATTTTGGGCATCGCCCCTACTTTTTTCATTATATGAGTTCGTTTGCTTTACGAATTATTTTTTTATTTTGCATTCAAAATAAACTTGCTTGTCTGTTAGCATTTACACTTTAAGGTCCAAGCCATCTCAACGATGCTGGGATCGCACTTGAAACTATCTCAAGGTAACAGTTCATAACTGTTATTATCTACAACGAGTCTAAGCAAAAGGAATACAAATCTAAAACTATTCAAAGCACTTCGCACCTGCGAACATAGATTACATCTCAACATTTGAAGGATGAAGTAATTACGAAGCCAGTACTATTGCATATCTCAACGAAGCCGAACAAAAAGCAAACAGGAGAAATTAAAATCGCTATACGATCCCAAAAGACTTGCAGTTATCAGAGTTAATAAAAAATATGGGTACATCTTGCGAGGCATTAAAAGGGAGTCCGCATCCCAAATTCAAAGGTTCTTATTATCACACAAAATTACGGAGCATTCTTGTCTTGATTAACTTTGGCAGCCTCCTCAGCTAGCCTTGCTTCCTCAGCGATCCTGGCTTCCTCCGCGAGGCGCTCCTCCTCAGCATCTTCGGCAGCAATTTCTTTCTTCAGAGTCTCAGCGAAGTCAGCATTGCCTGGGCCAAGTTGATCCCAGTCAAAATCAGGGATCGTTCTGATGAATCCCTTCATGAAGCTAACTTGCCCCTTGACCAGGAACGCATCCTCAGCGGTTGACAGAGTGGCTTTAGCAGCTTTTAGCTCATTAGCTAGCTTCGCGATCTCCTCATCCTTCTTCTTGATGGCCTCCTCGCTGGACTTTTGCAGTTCCTTGAAAGATTTTTCAAAATCATTTCTCTCCCTGCGAGCTGTCTTTAAATCTGTTCGAATCTGAGCAGTGTCCTGGGACAGTTTCTTCTTGAATGTCTCCTCCAGGGATCGCTTATCTTCAACCTTCTGAAATTCAAGAACCTTAATCCTTTTGTCAAGTTGAGCGAAGTGTTTAGTATGAGCGGCTTGACGGATGAAGGCCTCGGCTAAACACCTAGTTAAGGCGTTAGCATTTTCTTCAGGAGGTGCCTTCCACCACCCCGAGGTCTCAGCCTCATCAGAATACTGGGTCCCCAGCACTGCAAAGAGATGTTGAGAGGCAGTAGCAGTAACGACCCCGGAAGGTGGTCGAGAAGATCCATCCCTGAGCCCATCTATCCTGGGTCGTTTGGAAGGAGTCTGTTCAGGAGAAGTTAGAGCATGTTCCCCAGCTATGTTTGATTTGGATGGGGGGTCGTTGACGACCTTCTTGAGAGGAGCTATTGGCTTCGCAGGGGCCTTCAAGGCAGATTGTGTCTTAGTACCCTTCTTGGCACTAAGGAAGGGGGGAGCTATACCATCCAACATGCCTATAAAAGAAAAAAGACAAGTTAAAAGACAGAATAATAAAATGCGATGATGAGCAACATAAAAGTTATGCATTTATGAGAATGAAGGTCATGATGCAATATGTAACAGTTGTGGGTTAAATCATTATTGAATACCCTCAGCATCTACTAATTCGGCGTGAGAAGACGAGGCCTCTTCTCGTACTTTCCTCTTCCGCATGGACCGCTTCGCGGTAGAAGGCCCCGCTTCAGGGGTGTCTCCAACTCCTTCCTTAAGGGATCCACATTCAATCAGGTTTTCCAAAGAGAGAAGGGTCCTGATATTCCTTTCTTTCTGGGTGGATTTGGTCAGCACCTCATCGGCTCGTTTCTTTTCTTCACCTTTCAAAACGGTGCGAACTGGGCCAACTGCGATGCCAAAAGGGTTGTTAATTCCGAAATTATTCGAAAAGGCAAAAAAGCACGATCTGAATAAATATCTCACCAGGCAAATAGTTGAAGCTTGTTTTCACTCTGGGGACCTCGTGGACATACAAAAATGGCTCCTTCCACGAGCCGGCATTACTTATTCCTCCAGGAAGAAGGTTTTTCTTGTTGAACTCAGGCCATATGGAAAAATATACATAACCAAAGTCTTTGGCCCCGCATCGCTTCAATTGGAGAAGATAGCCCATTGTCCTCGCATCCATGGGTGGAAATCCAAGCTTGTGATAAAGAATGTAAAGTGCGATCATGGATCTATACCCATTTGTGCTTATCTGGATGGG
Source organism: Kitagawia praeruptora (assembly GCA_037693485.1). NCBI lineage: Eukaryota > Viridiplantae > Streptophyta > Magnoliopsida > Apiales > Apiaceae > Kitagawia > Kitagawia praeruptora. The sequence continues at coordinate 40,066,398 of CM075344.1, forward strand.
AGCCAAGAAGTAGGTCTCGCAAACATCTTTGATGAAGGGATGGAGAGGCGAAGAGACATCTATCTTCATGAGAGGGATCGTTAATACCATTCGTGGGACTCTACCACCATTCTCTTCGTGGTTGAAGCGATGGCATCGCATCCTCTTCTTAGGCAGAATGATCTTACCTTCAGGTCGGAATCTCTCGACCCCCTCTGTGATAGTCTTCACAATCAAGGTTGAAGACATGTCACGGCATGCAAGGATGCGAGGTTCGCCTGGCTTAATCTTCGAACCGGGCTCAATATCCTTGGGGTTAGGCCCACCAACATATATAACTCCCTCCAGCTCTGGTTGAGGGGTTGGGATGTAAGAATTGGGCGAAGCCTCAGGGAAATAGTCATAATCTTTGAAGTTTACAACTCTGGCCACCTCGTCGAGGCCCCCGTCATCTGATGAAGGCTCCTCGTAATCATCATCATCGGAGTTGGCTTCGTTATCCGCTCCTCCTTCGATTTCATAGTAGGCCTCGACTAATGAGTCTACTGGAGAATCACTTAAAACGATTGGTGAATTAACTTGTGTGGGAGGCATCTTAGCAAGAATCTGTGCTACTTGCGAGCTGAACTTCTCTCCTTTTTTCTTTAACTCTTCCAACTCCCGTTCAGTTTCTGTCATTTCGAAGTCAGGCTCGTGTTGGGCTGGGAGAACATCTAAGGAACGGTCCCGCGAGCTCGAGGCTTGTTTTGTTCGCCATGAAACTAAAGGCACCTCTCTAGTGTAATCTTCATTCGACCACAAGGGATCGAAATATAATTTGAATGAGTTTTCACTCGTGCTTGTGGCCCTCGCAATATTAGCAACAGCCGCCTCGCTAATACGTATGCTTGGGAGCGGAGAAGGCGTCCTTGAACTGTCGTCTTGCGACATCTGAAAAGGGTGAATAGAAACTAGAAACTAAACCTAAATTAAATATTTCAAGCTAATATAATGACCAAATTAGGGGTACTCCAATACAAAAAACGTTTAAAATTATTGGCTCTATTCAACAAAAAATTTAAAAAAAATCAAAAAAATAATATAAAAAAAGTTACTGTTCACGTGATGACGTGGCACGTGAACAGTAACTTTTTTTTATTTTTTTATATTTTTGTTGAATAGAGCCAAGAATTTTATAAGTTTTTTGTAAAGGTGCCCCTAGCGGGGCCATTAAAATAAATGAAATATAATTTATTTAGTGTAGGTTTCTAGTTTCTAGTTTCTATTCTAAGGTTGGTTTCTATTTGAACGCTAGCCTATATATATATAGGGTCTTGTTCTAATAGAAACTAACAACTTAGAATAGAAACTAAAAACTAAACCTAAATTAAATATTTCAAGCTAATCTAATGATCAAATTAGGGGTACCCCAATACAAAAAAACGTTTAAAATTATTGGCTCTATTCAACAAAAAAATATAAAAAAAATTAAAAAAAATTAAAAAAAAATCACTGTTCACGTGGCACGTGAACAGTAACTTTTTTTTTTATTTTTGTTGAATAGAGCCAAGAATTTTATAAGTTTTTTGTGAAGGTGCCCCTAGCGGGGCCATTAAAATAAATGAAATAAAATTTATTTAGTGTAGGTTTCTAGTTTCTATTCTAAAGTTGGTTTCTATTTGAACGCTAGCCAAGACCCTATATATATATATATATATATAATAAGTTGTGTATTACTAAAAATAAAATTGTCAATTTTAGAAGATAAAATTTAATTTTTACTTATAAATAACTTTTTTAAGAAAATATACTGTGTTTTCGACAGGTTAAATTGACTCTAAGAGCAACTCCAACAAGCTGCTAAATTTTTTCGATAAATAATATTATTATATAGTCTCTTAATTAGTTAAGATACAAAATTTTTATCATCTCCAACAACATATTTATTTCCATTTGTAGGAAAAGAGCAAATTGATGCTATTAGAGCATCTCCAAAAACCTCCTAAATCAACTCTTAAGTTAAAATTTGGAAAAAATATATTAAAAATCAACTCCAACAAGCCCTCAAATGTTCCTCAAATATTTAAGAGCTAATAAGATCTCCAACAACCTCGTAAATCAACTCCTAAGTAAAATTTGGAGAAAATATAGTAAAAATCAATTCCAACAATCTCAAGTGTTTCTCAAATATTTAAGAGCTACTAATTCCTCCTCACATTTAAGACTCTCTCTCCTTTGCTCACTTCATTTTTTTATTACTTTCTCAACTTTGTATATAGCAACAGTAGTCTTTGGTTATACGGCCACCCGTAATGAGGAGGTCGATGATATTGATTAAAAATAAATGCATACAAATTTGGAGAATGATTGTTGGAATGTAAAGATATATGTGTATCCTACATGATTAGGAGGTCACTTGATAATAATTTTTTTATAAGGAGAGTATAAAGTTAGTTTTGGAGTTTCTCTAATAATTCCTCCTCACATTTAAGGCTTTCTCTCCTCTCCTCACTTCATTTTTTATTAATTTCCCAACTTTGTATATAGCAGCAGCAGTAGTCTTTGGTTATATGGCCACCCCTAACTTGAAGTTAGGATTGGGGTCGGGTGGGGTGGGGTCGGGTCGGGTCGGGTCGGGTGGGGTGGGACCGGTAATATTAATAAAAATAAACGAAAATGAATTTTGAGGATGATTATCGGAATGGAAAGATATATTTGTATCTTAAATGATTAGAAGCTCATTTAATAATAATTTTTATGAGGAACGTATAAGGTTGTTGGGATTTATGGGTGATAAATATAGACAACTTAACTACATTTCCCTATACTTAGTTTTTACTAAGTTGAACATATTGCCACAGCCAGAGTATGTCTTTGTAATCGAATAATTGTTGTCATGTAATAATTGTATGTTTTGGGAGAAGTTCATACATTTGTTCAAACCTCAAGGAATACATCCAGAAGACAGCAAGAATAAAAGTTACTGTCACACTCTTGACAGTAAGGTTACAAGAAGACAAATGTTGCAAAGTCACGACAAAACTACATCTGACAGCAACATTGGCTGAAGCATGGGACAGTAACATTCTCACACTTGACAGCAAGTCTGGAGTTCCGATAGCAACTTTGGTGGGACCTCGTACTGTCAACTAATGAATATTCCTTTGACAGCAGACTTGGCGGTTAAAGTTACTGTCACATTGAATTATTTGATTTGGGTACTTTTCTCAGTCAAAGCCCGTGACAGGTTATATGTTCAAGAAATAGATTTGCTGCAACACTCTATCGTTTATAGCAGACCTGCAAAGACTACGACAGAAGCTTGAGAGTTCACAAGACAAGGTTGGTCAATTCGAGGTGTATGTTATATCCACATCTACTAGAATTGTATTAGCTAGAAATAGAAAGAATCTAGGTTGCTTTACTTGTAAAGTTTATCCTGTCTGTATAGCAATTTAGGAAAGTCACATGGGTGTGCAAATTGTAATGAGCTGCCACTTGAAAATGGCAGCAGCTCAACACCCCATGCGATAGAGACAACAGAGTATCTTAGTCTACTTAAATACACATCTCAGATTCTTTTCTATGAACACAACACAAGAAGCAATCTTGTAATTCTCAAGACAACGAAGCTGGAGAAATATTTTCTCTAGGTTGTAGCAACACTTCGCACAAGATAAATAAAACATTTATTTTGTGTGAAATCTTGTTCCACTTACGTTTGCATATCTCAACTGATAATCCATAATCTTTATTATTGTTGTTGATTTTGAAGATTCAATTATATCAATATTGCATTCGACCCCCCCTTCTGCAATACTCCGGGACCAACAAAGGTTATTCTTGAAATTGCTCTTAAATGTTAAAAGTAAGTAATATATATTAGTAAAAAATGAGATAGGGAGAGAAGAGAAAATCTTAAAATTGATAAAGATAAAAAAAACTTAAATATTTGAGAAATAGTTAAGAGATTCTTGGAAATTTTGAATTAATCCTATTCAAAATTTAGTTTAGGAGGTTGCAGGACGGTCCTAGGGTAAGGCGATCAAGGCGAACGCTTAAGGTACCATCCCGTCAAGGGGTACCAAAAAAATAATATATATGTAGTAGATAACATAAATTTAGATATATATATATATATATATTGATATGCTTGCAATTGAATGTGTTTTTGAATACTAATAGTTCTTTCTAATTTTTTTTTTTCTATTTAACTAATTTTATTTTGAATAAGGATAATTTTTTTTCCACGATCTTGAAAAATAGGGACTTTATTTTAAAAATTCATCTAGAACATCCAAATCTCTAAGACCTGTTTGAGAGGTTGAATAAAAAAGTGGTGGACAAGAGTGGTAAAGTCTTGCATATTTGCAAGTTTCTCTGTCTTGTTCATGTGACAAGTATATTTTCTTAAGTCTCTTTATACTATTTTCCGAATTAAAAACATGGTAGCCTCATCATCATCAATGAATCTGGATGACATGTACTCAAGATTGACATTGGAGGAGGAAGATGAGGGTGAAGTGGTAGTAGAGGAGAACGAAGAAACACAGAAGGAGGAAACTTACGTCTTGGTGGGTAGGTTTTTAACAGATAAAAATATCAATTTTCAAGATATGCAAACTGTTCTGGCTTCACTATGGCGCCCAAAGGAGGGGGTTGAAATTCATGATTTGGGGGGATATCGTTACTCTTTTGTCTTCTTCCATATATTGGATCTGCAGAAAGTTATTGAAGGGGGACCGTGGACGTTCGAACAAAGTCTGTTGGTGTATCACAAACTACAAACAAATGAGGATCCACATTTGGTGTCTCTCAATAGTATGGATATCTGGTTGCAGGCATATGATATTCCTAAAGGACTGGTATCAGATAAGGTGTTACAAAGCATTGGAAACTATGTTGAAAGTTTTGTTAAAACTGATCCTATGAATGTCAAGGAGCCATGGAGGTTATATGTTCGAGTTAGGATTACAATGGATGTAACTAAACCTTTGAAGCGTAGAATGAAGATCAAGAGGGTAGGTGGAGCATGGAATTGGGTGAACTTTAAGTATGAAAGACTGAGTTTATTCTGCTTTGTATGTGGTGTACTATGCCATTCGGACAGGGATTGTGAAGTAGTGTATGCCAATCCTCACAAGGAGATTGATCGTGCCTACGGTGTGTGGTTGAGAGCACCAGGTAAGAATGCGAGGAATCAGGTGTTAGCATCACGGTGGTTACGGAATGGAAGGGATGGAGGACAAGGTTGGGGATCTCAGGAAGGTTACAAAAATGCACAGACCACCGCGCATGGGAGTCAACGAACGGAGACGCAATTCATGGAAACTGATGGTGTGCTATCCGAAATTCCAGCCAGTGAAGGAGGGATTTTAGTTCAGATAAGACAAGGAAGTAACAGTCAGAGTAACATAGCAAAAAATCAGGGATATGCCTTGGGAGGGAATGAGTTTGAAAATGAAACTGTTGTAACAGATGCTAAACGTAAGCCGATTGGAAATTTGAATGAGGGAAATAATGGGCTAGTGGAAAATGATGGGCTTGTTGCTAAAGTTACTGAAAATAGCATTGGGCCAAAAAATGAATTGGAGGCGGGACCTGGTACCCAGACCCGCCTAGGACAATGAGTATTATAGCATGGAATTGTCGTGGGCTGGGTAACCTACGAACAATTCGTTTCCTCAAAGAAATTACCCAGAGAATAAAACCAAGTATTATTTTCTTATTAGAAAATTTAGTTAAGGAAGAAAACATTGCAGAGGTATGTAGAAAAATAAATTTTACGGAATGGTGGGCGGTTGATGCACAGGGACATAGCGGAGGTTTGGCATTATTGTGGAAAAACGAGGGTGGATGTAAGATTATGGATAGTGGAAATCACTATATAGATTTTGAAGTTGAAAACAACCAACCGGGAAGATGGAGGTACACTGGTTTTTACGGATGCCCTGAAAGAGGTAGGAGAAGAGAATCATGGAATCTATTACGGTCTTTGGCTGCAAGGTCAAATATACCATGGTGCGTTATAGGTGACTTCAACGACATGATGTTCTTAGATGAAAAAAGAGGAGGGAGAGCTCAACCACAATATCTGTTAAATGGTTTTGTTGATACAATAAACGAATGTGGTTTGATGGACTTAGGCTTTAAGGGTGAGAAGTTTACATGGGAAAGATCACGGGGGAAGATAAGTTGGATTCAAGAGAGGCTCAATAGAGGACTTGCTACTCAAACATGGAGAGATCTGTTTCCGGACGCAGAGGTTAATGTTCTTGAGGTATCATCTTCTGACCATATGCCTTTGTATCTACATCTCAATAAAAAAGTTTATGTGCCCAAAGAGAGACGTTTTAGATTTGAGAGTACATGGCTGCGAGAAAAGGAGTGTGCTAATGTTGTGAGAAAGAGTTGGGAGTATACATAGGGGATGGACATAATTGATAAACTGAACTACTGCGGATTACAACTCCAGGAATGGGGTGGGGGTGTGTATAAGGAGTTTAAAGACAAGATCCAGGGGTGTAGAGCTCAGCTAAAGAAACTTCGAAGTAGAAGAGATTTACTGGAAGCAACGATCAAAACAGTTTTGGCTGCAAATGGGAGATCAGAATACTCGATTTTTCCATATTTATGCTACATCGCGAAGAAAGAATAACAAGTTGTAGCGAATAAAAAACAGTGCAGGCCAGTGGTGTGATACGAAGGAAGGAATTCAGGAAGTTGTAGTGGACTATTTTTCTCATTTATTTCAATCTGCAGTAACGGGAGGAAAACTATCCAGTAGAGAAAATGTTGCTCAGATATCAGATATGGAAAACAGGGAGTTGATGCTGGAGATTACTGAAGAGGAGGTCAAGACAGCTATTTTTTCAATGCACCCAGATAATTCTCCGGGTCTGGACGGGTTAAACCCTGCCTTTTATCAATTATTTTGGCATATAGTAAAAAAGGAGGTGGTGGATTTTTGTAAGCAGTTCATGAGTACAAGGGAGATGCCAACTCTGGCAAACCGAAGTTTGGTCTGTCTAATACCTAAGGTGAAGGAGCCTCAAACAATGGCAGATATTCGACCGATCTCGTTATGTAATGTACTGGTACGTATTTTATCTAAGGTGCTATCTAATAGATTGAAAGGTTGTATCAGCTCGGTTGTATCAGACAAGCAAAGTGCATTTATCGAAGGCCGTCTGTTAACTGATAATGCACTCTTGGCATTTGAAGTGAATCATTTTATGAAACGACGTACTCAGGGGAAGACTGGATTAGCTGGCTTGAAAATTGATATTTCGAAGGCATATGACAGGGTCGAATGGGATTTTTTGCAGAATATGATGGAGAGGTTTGGATTGCATATGGGTTGGATTGATAGAATTATGAAGCTAGTCCGTTCAGTAACATATACTTTTATGCATGATGGTGAACAGTTTGGAGATGTAGTGCCTCAACGTGGACTACGCCAAGGTGATCCGATCTCACCATACATTTACATTCTCTGTACTGAGGGGCTTAGCTCGATTATTAGAAGAAATGAAGAGGCTGGACTGTTGCATGGTTGCAAAGTGGCGAAAGATGCTCCTGTAATCTCACATTTACTTTTTGCTGACGATTGTTACTTCTTTTTCAAGGCTGTGAAATCTGTGGCTAATATGATGAAGAGAATTTTAAACAGATATGAGGAAATTTCAGGCCAGGTTGTCAACTATAATAAATCCATGGTTACGTTCTCTCCAAATACGACAATCCAAGACAGGGAAGAAGTTTGCAATCAGCTAGGGGTACAGGAACATGAGAGGCCAGGAAAATACTTGGGACTGCCTATGTATATTGGTCGAGGAAAAGTAAGTGTCTTCAATTTCCTGACTGAGAAAGTGGAACAAAAATTGCAGGGGTGGCGACATAAGAAAGTATCTAAGGGAGGGAAGATTTTGCTCTTAAAAACTGCAGCACAATGCATTCCAAATTTCTGGATGAACTTGATGATCATTCCGAGTGAAGTTTGTGAGAATATAGAGCGAAAAATGAATGCATACTGGTGGGGGAATAATGAAACGAGCAAAGGAATCCGATGGATGGCTTGGGACAGAATATGTGAAATAAAGGAGGCTGGTGGTTTGGGTTTTAAGAGATTGCAAGAGTTTAATAAGGCCATGCTAGGGAAACAAGCTTGGCGAATCATAAATAATTGTAATCCGTTGGTCACAAAACTAATGAAGGCAAGGTACTTTCCAAACACTGGTTTTCTGAATGCCAAATTGGGTTCCAATCCTAGTTATATATGGAGAAGTATTCTTGAAGCTAAGGATGTTATTCAGCAAGGATGTAGAAAGAGAATTGGAGATGGGCAAAGCACAAAAGTTTGGAAGGTGCCGTGTCAGGAAAATGGGTATTTAACTACTGAGATGCCTGAAGAACTAACGGATACTATGGTTTGTAATTTCTTTGAAACAGGTCAGAGAAGATGGGACACAGAGATATTGCATGATTTGTGCAACGATAGAGATCGTAATCTTATAATGCAGGTGCCTATTCCTACTCGAAGCAGGAAAGATGATTGGTTTTGGTTATGGGAAGATAAAGGTGATTTTACAGTTAGGAGCTGTTATAGGAAGATTCATGAAGAAGTGGAGTGCGTTGACAGGAAATTCTGGAGAAACATGTGGAGTTTAAAAGTGCCAGGCAAAGTTACTAATTTTCTATGGCGAGTATGTTGTGGTGTGTTGCCTACAAATGTGGCACTTATACAGAAGCGGGTAAATATGGAGCCTGTGTGTAGATGGTGTCAAGTTTGCAACGAAGATGCTGTCCATGTTCTGTTTGGTTGTTGCTTCGCAAAGGAGGTGTGGGAAAGTGTGGGCTTATCTCAATTGATTACATATGCTACTGCAGAAACAATCATGGATATAGTTAAGCGAATCTTTAGCACGGGGAGCACTGAACAATGTGTTTTGACAGGCCTGATATGCTGGGGATTATGGTGTCGTCGAAATAAATGGATATGGGAGAAAATTAATATGTCTGTTTTTGGTGTGAAGTCGATGGCCCTGAATTTACTCACAGAATGGAATCGAATGCTAAGAGATAAAAAAATGGAGCGCACAAAACAGCTTTTGGAAAATGGAAAGTGGTGCAGACCCCAGAAGGATGGTTAAAAATCAATACTGATGCAGCTTGTAAATGGGGTGGAAATCATATTGGTATTGGTTGTGTTGTACGGGATGATAGAGGCCGATTTACTCAAGCTTGTTGCAGTGCAGTACATGGAATGTTTCAACCGAGAGAGGCAGAAGCTGTTAGCCTCAAGGAAGCTTTGTCTTGGAATCACTACGCCAAAACTGTTAAAAGACATCACCCCTTTAACATCGGTTGCATTTCTGACCGATGTTAAAGGTGTCTTTTACATCGGTTTTACTAAAACTGATGTTAAAGTATGTTTCAGACATCAATTGAACTTTAAACCGATGTCTTAACTACTTTTTAAAAAATATAAAAAACCAAGCACCACCCATTTTCCCTCTAAAAATGTAAATTTTCAGCCCCCTTTTCCCTTAGAAACATTTCCCCCCTTCAGACATTTCATTTCCCCCTACAGACATTTCATTTCCCTCATCTCACACTAAAACCACACTCCCGCTCCTCACACAAATCTCACTCAAACTCACTATCACTAATTTCACTCACAAACCCCCAAATTTGAAGAACCCTAGATTACAAACACCCAAATTAAAACCCTAGATTTAAAACCCCCATTTCGAATCCCAATTAGGTCGAACCCTACCTTTTGATTTCTGTTAATTGGTGCTCTTGGAGGCTATTAATTAGTTCGAATCTTAATTAGTAAGTATTTTTTATTTCAATTAGTAAGTATTTTTCGATTTCGATTTTTGTTTGATTTCGATTTCGATTAGTAAGTATTTTTCGATTTCGATTTCGATTAGTAAGTATTTTCGATTTTTGTGTGTGTATGTTTGTAAATTGAATGTCTGCGCTGCTTCTTGTTATTCAGGTGCGCAAAGGTGGTTGACGTTACTTGATACTGGGCAAGTGTTGGTTGAAAGAGCATGCTCGGTTGAAAGGGTGGAGGAAGCTTTGAGCACGTTGCTTCCCATGCTTCCAGAGATACAATATTTTCGGTTCAATCCAGGTTAATAATAATATTAATAGTACTAAGTGTTAAATAGTTTATGTTCAGTGATGTGTTAATTATGCAATAAAATAGTTCTTTAGTTCTTGCAAAGATGTTTACCTTGACAGATTTGCAAAATGTTTTCCTATGTTAGTGTAATTGGTCATGAGATTTTCGAAAGTTGTGCCTTTATTTGGTGTTCCTAGGTTAGAGTGTGGATAATCATGGGTGTATTTTGCATTCATAGATTGAAAAATTATAGTTCAATTTACTATTTGCATTACACCATAGTTGATGAGCGCTGTGATGTGGAACTGGATGAGACTGATCCAATAGTTTGGTTGAGGCTGGAGGCTGCAACAGAAGAATATATTCAGAACAATTCCCTTGCATTCAGGAAACTTTGTGAAAGACTTCTCCTGAATCAACAAGATGACACTTCGCAATTTTTCAAATGAAAGGTTCCAGGTGCTGGTACGGATGCTGAATAGTTATCGTCAATACAGCACCAGATGCTGAATATTACCTTAGTATTGCCATGGCCTTGGATAATGTTTTGTAAAACCCTTGATGGCCTTGGAAAAAACTTTACCACCCCATTTACGTCACCTCTGTTCATTGGGAGTTTCCCATCTAGTCCACTTTTGTATAGTCCTGATATGGGCGCTCTCAGGAACGGAAAAATTGATATGGTACCACCTCTAAGTTTGGATGGCCTACAGTCAGCAAAATCATATGCTTCACCACCGGACTCCCCTTTAGGACACAGACAGCTCTCTTTACCTGTAAAAGCACTCTATGAGAGACTGCAGAATCTTCCGCAAGTTGGTATCGTACATTTAGCTCTTCAGAATGATACATCTGGTTTAATATTAATTAAGGTCATCATTTATCTTTCGTGTTCCACCTTGTGTCATTTTCACATTTGAAAGCTTAGTAAAAGCTGCAATTTTTTTATGCTGTAGTTCGCAGAATGATGTATTTGTGGTTGTTGAACCTGGAGAACTTGCGGATAAGTTCCTGCAAAGTGTTAAATATAGCATGCTGACTACACTGCGAGGTCGACAAAGGAAGTATGCATCTGCTATCACCAACATTTCTAGTCTTTCAGATCTTGTTGCATGCAGGCCATACTTCCAAGTTGGCTGTGTAGTCCACCGATATATAGGTCGGCAAACGCAGGTTACATCATCCAAATATTGGACAGCTACATCATCCAAATCTTGTTAAACTTATTGGATATTGCTTGGAAGGTGTACACTTCAATGGGTTCAATTATATGTCCATGCAACTTGCAAATATTCAATTATTACAGTTGTTGCCTTCATTGAACTTATAGTATGCCAAGTACCCTTCGAGCATTTCTGCAATATCATTCAGTAAAGATGGAGGATTGTTGGCTGTTGCATCTAGTTACACTTTTGACGAGGGAGAAAAATCGTAAGAATAACATCTATTTCATACCTTTTGTAATGTCTTTTCCTTGTGTATAATGATTTTGGTATGATAATGTCCAATTTATTTGTGTTCTTGTTTGCAGCCATGACCAGACTCCATCTTTGTGCGCAATGTAAATGACGTTGAAGTGAAACCAAAGCCAAAAACACTCCCAAAGTATCTCCTTTCTTTAGCTTTAGCTGTGTGAAGTTTATATAGTATTGTTAAGTTTCAAATTATTAGTAGTTGAGGAGTTTGTTTGTTATTGTGAACTTAAGAACATATTTGTAGTTGAGGTAGTTGTGGATATGGAGTTTGGTGTAGTAGTAGATTGTTAATGAATTATGCTTTTGGGTGAATGTTTTGTATTGCTAACTTTGGTGGTATATAAATGTATTTGAATGCAATGTTGATTTTGGTAAATTTTTGGGCACAGACATCACTTTTTAAACAAAATTGATGTTCCTGCAAAAAACAGACATCAATTTGAGCCTATACCACATCACCTAAAAACTGATGTCTAATTTGGCAATTTCATGGATTTATTTTACATCGGTTAAAAAACGATGTGCTATACAATTTACAACATCGGTTCAAACCAAAACCGATGTAGTACAGGGGTTCAGACATCGGTTCTGATTTAAAAACTGATGTTGTTGACAATTTTTCATATCGGTTAAAAACTGATGTAATAAGTAGTTTTTAACATCGGCCCAGAACCGATGTAAAACACATGGACTTTTAACCTCACCCAGCTAGACATCGGTTTTGGAAATTTTTAACATCGGTCCAGAACCGATGTCTATTGACTTATTTGGCGTAGTGAATAAAGAATGGACGCATTCGAAGTGTATCTATGAGACAGATTCTAAGTTATTGATGGATGCCATTTATGGTACACGTGGTAAATCCTACTTTGACACAATTGTTGATGATTGTGTTGAGATTTTTAAACACTTTGAACAAGTGTTAGTTGTGTTCGTGTCGAGATCTGTGAATACTGTAGCCCATAAGTTAGCACAGGTTGCGTATTCTGAGTCTGATCTTCAGGAATGGCATATCAATGCCCCTGGATTTATTGATTGTAATTTGAATTTGGATGAGAATTAATGCAAGTACTTATTTAAAAAAAAAAAAAAAAAAGTGGTGGACATGCTCTAAATTATCTAGTAGTGTAAGTTACAACTTACAAATATGCATTAGTTGTGTAGGAACCGGCAAGCTGTCAAAACTTGGTTTTAGATAAGAGAAAAGTGAGTAGCTACCAATTTTGATTAGAGAAATAGGAAAAAGGCTTCACCATCTCTGATCTCACTTGACTTTAGAAGCGAACATTATTATGTGCTTAAGGTGGGAAGCCTTATCTTTGAAGTTCCCGTTTCTTGATCTCACAGTTTTATTTTCAATGTGATATATTGACAACATTTTAATTATTATTAAATAACTTTAGGAAAATACTAGAAAATCGAAAAACAATTCCAAATATTACATATTTCGTAACTTTCCTAATATAATAATGAAATCATGCATGTATTTATATACATTTACGAATTAAAACATGTCAAATATACATGTAAACGCCAATTCCATAATATAACATCACTCATAAAGATTTTTTAAAAATTTTGTTGGATTCTCTAACACTAATTTTTTGTCCAAGACAGTCAAAAAAAAAAAAAAAAATTGTCCAAGGGTTAGCACTACTCTTAATGTTATCATTATTTTCAATGTTATATGTCGACTACATTTTAATAACCTAATTTGGATAACTAAAAATTAAAATGCGAAGCATGATAAAAACTCGAATATAGCAAAAGACAAGTAGGGCATTCATGAAGAAAATACATGATTGTGGCCCTGTTTGGCAATTAGCTGATAGCTGTTAGCTGATAGCGGATTGAATTAGCTGTTTTGACTAGCGGATTGAATTAGCTGTTTTGACTAGCGGATTGAAATTAGCTGTTTTGAATAAAAGTGTTTGGTAAATAGCTTTTTGAATAACTTTTTGTGACACATAGCAAACCTCTAATCTACCCCCTGTTTTGAATAAAAGTGTTTGGTAAAATTAGCTTTTTGATCCCAAACCTCTAACTCAAACCTCTAACAACCAAACACTCACATTAGAGGTTTCATTTGGTCAAACCTCTAATCTACCCCCAAACCTCTAATTTTATCCCAAATCTCTAACTTCCAAACACCCCCGGTCCAGCCGTCCAGGAAAGGTGAAAAGTCACAAAGAGATGAGTTTTAATCATTGGGTTGGTCTTGGGTTTTAGCCATGTGAAATGGGCTCCATTATAATTTATTCTTTAAAGTTTGTTCGAAGAACTGACATCTCATCTTGCCTTATTTTCTTGCTTGTTGTACCTAAATTCCACTTCACTGTTTAGTTAACCAACTCAATTTAATTTGTCTTTCTTTTTTATTAAAATCAACTTAGGCAAATGTACAACTGTTTATCTGTGGATATTGATATCAAGTGAACGACTGCATGATTAATTGTGTTAATAATAAAACCACCGCAGTTGCAGCAGCTGAACATGGGTACTCTCTGTACTCATGTGCCCAAACATGCATGTCGGATAAGATGCAAAGTACATTAGCGACTCAGGAGCACTTTGGAAATCCTATCTTTTAGAAAGAAGTTACTAATTTTTAAAAAAAATACGTGAATATTTTTTTTAAATAAGTAACTTATTTTTGCAAGATAACGAATATTAAACTTTCCATACACATTTTTTTTAAAAAAAAATATATATATATTTGAATTTTTCTTTGAAATAAGTAATTTATAAACTACTTAATAGATTTGTCAAACAGTTATTGTTCATGTAGTCAGTTTCGCCAATGATGATAATTATAGCATCATGCTAGCCGTGAGTTCCCTTTAATGGGCCATGGGTCATGAGTAGTATAAATGAGTAAAAATAACCCAAGAAGACGACTAGTGGATTTGGGTCAAGCCGAGCCCAAATAAACTTTAGCCCGTCTAGATAACTTCTTCTCTAAGAAAACTACGTATGGCTTGATCTTTATAATAGGATACGTAGGCATCTTGTAAAGACTTGAGAAACAGTTCACCACTGAAAATCAATAGAAAAGAGCAGCCACAATCATCCACCAATCACCTCCGTGTGTTCTTCGTGTTCATAGCATAATATCCGTATTTTGCTCCGTAAATTCAGCAACCTCCAAAATATTGTTATACAATATTCTTCCTATAACAGGAATAAATTTAATTTTTTTACTATTTTTCGAATGTCGTAAGTATATAACTAACAATAGATTAAGCAAAAATGGATGTTTTGGTAATGAGTTGACGTTAACATGAGTTGAGAACGATTAATGTGTTAACAACGTTTTTACGAATACACGCTACATCCAAAAACTATGAAAATCATTAGAAGCATCTATTGTCTTAAAGTCAGACTAAGAAGAACTGACCACAATTTCATCATTTAATCCGGTACATACCACTCATCTACTGCCTATAATACAGGTTGGATGTTGGCAGTTGCTCTTTACAGTAGAATACTGTTTCTCTTCAAAAAATAAAATAAATGAGGGAGCCACAGCCAGTAGTTTAAATAAGTATTCCATTATCCATACAATAAAGGTTAGATGCAGCGTCAACGTGACTACTGGTGTTTTCAACTTTTCTGGTAATTACATGGACCACTCATAGTTGTAAAAATCGGTAATCGGTATAAATCGGTTGAGGTACCGATTTAGGATTAATCGGGTAATCGGGGATTAATCGGAAGGATTAATCGGGATATTAATCGGATATTATAATGATATTTAATATATTAATCTAATTTACAATAAAACATATTATTTTAAATAAATTCATAGGATTAATCGGATTTCAAAAATCGAATCGGTTAGCTATTTTATAAAGGATTAATCGGGGATTAATCGGCTAAATCGGGGATTTTTAGAACAATGACCACTGCTTGAATAAAGCAATTAAGAATTCTTGTGTCTATTTTTCTTAATTACATCCGTACTATTTCAATACGAAAAAACATGTTTAAATATGTATAATTATACAAAAATATCAAGTTTGGTTATGGTTCAATTTCTTACAAGTTACAATCACATAATTATATCAGATAAATTTATTTTAATTTATTTAATTTAAATTCTGGTTCGATTTCATATAACTACATAATTAAATAGTATTTATTTATTGAATCATTTTATCTCTCAAATCTTTATGAGTCCCACTCTATGGAGAACCATCTTACGTGGACAACCGTGGAGAACCACTTAAAATGCATTAAAATTGGCCTTTATATAAGGCCCCAGGCGGGCCCCTTCACATAAAAGTCTTATAATTCTACCCTCTATCCATTCATCAAAAAAATAAAAAATTTTAAAAAATTTTTAAAAAAATTTTAGAAAATGTTGCCACGTCATCATTTTTTGAAAAAAATTTTAAAATTTTTTTTTTGTATTTTTTTATAAATAGATAGAGGATAGAATTATAAGACTTTTTTGTGAAGATGCCCCTACGGGGTCCTTATATATAAAGCAATTTTAATGCATTTTAAGTGGTTCTCCACGGTTCTCCATGGAACAATGGCCTCTATATCTATACTATTATATAAAAACCGAAACATTAAAAGTTTTGGTACCTGTTTTTTTGTACTTAGTGAATTTACTTATTTACCCTTCATTATAAAGAAAATTAAACACACCTAAAATAAATAATAACATAATATAATTCATGATAATTAGTCGAGATATCTATACTATTATATAAAACCCGAAAAATTAAAAGTTTTGGTATCTGTTTTTTGGTACTAAGTGAATTTACTTATTTACCCTTCATTATAAAGAAAATTCAATACACCTAAAATAAATAATAACATAATATAATTCATGACAATTAGTCGAGATATTACCTTTTATAAACATCTAAAAACGGTGGTATCATATCTTTCCATCATTAAAATTTTCTTTATTATATAAAACCCGAAACAGTTTTGGTACCTGTTTTTTGGTACTAAGTGAATTTACTTTTTTACCCTTCATTATAAAGAAAATTAAATACACCTAAAATAAATAATAACATAATATAATTCATGATAATTAGTCGATATATTACCTTTTATGAACACCTAAAAACATCAATGGTATCATATCTTTTCATCATTAATATATCCTTTCGAATTAAAATACGTAACCTTTTTAATTTAAAACAAATCTTACAATCATTAATATATACCCGAAAATATCACGCCATAATTTTCAAGAAAAATTTAACACCTAAAATAAATAATAACATATTACAATTAATGCTAATTAGTCGATTGCCTTTTTCACATTTACTTTAATATGAAGATATTACCTTTTATAAACACCTAAAAAGATCAATCGTATCATGTCTTTCAATTATTAATATTTCATTTTTAATTAAAACACGTTACCTTTTTAATTTACAACAAATCTTACAATCATTAATATATACCCGAAAATATCACACCGTATTTTTCAATTATTCATAAAATATATTAAAAATTGTATACGTTGTTTATAATAAGGAAACATTCATAATATAATTCATGGTAATTAGTCGAGATGTGTTAGTTACAGAGGCATGCCTGTATACATCTAATAACAAGCCTAATTGTTTGTAATGCTTTGCATTACTTACATGACCTCTTAACTGAGGGAACCTCTAGTTGTAGAGTTTCTGTTTGTATTGTACTTGTAATAGGCATCAAATCCTAGTTGTGTAACTGTACAAATAGAGTCTAGAATAATGCTTGAAAGAAGTTCCATGGTTCATGCCTCAAGCAAGGAGTTAAAGACTGCCAAATAATCACAGTTGGGATTTGAAGAAATGAAGAATTTACCTAAGTACCAATTCGAGAAGTATATTTGTCTATTCGAGAAGTCCAGCATTCGAGAAGTCAGAGATTCGATATCTCAAGACACTATTCGATATCTCTGAATACACTGTTCGATATCTCATTCGATATCTCAGGGATTCGATATGTCTACTACTCTATTCGAGAACTCAAGAAGTCAACAAGTCAAGATGGTATTCGAGTTCTCAAAGAGTCAACAAGTCAAAGTTCTATTCGATATCTCAAAGACTCAGAAAGCTATTCGACAACTCGAGGATTCGATAAGTCAAATGCTCTATTCGACAACTCAAGGAATCCTGATGGAAAAGAGCTATTCGAGAAGTGGTTCGATATGTCACTATAACAGTATTCGAGAACTCAGAGTTATCGATCAAGTCAATTCTAGTTCTCGAATCACTTACTTAGTCACTTCTCGAATACATTCTTGGAGACAAAATACTGAAGAAATTGTACAAGTCAGAAACCTGCAACAAGCCAATGCACTTTATGGACCACAACCTGTAACGTGCTCTGGAAAGCCTACAAGGAAGCTTGGAGAGATATAGAAGAGACAAGGAGCTAAAGAAGTGGATCTAAACAGGCTTTGCAAAGTCAAATCTGTAACCGTTTGGACACTTACTCAAAAAGGATAGACAGACTAGAAAGTAATGTGTTTTAGCTACCTTATTTGTAGTAAGCAGGCTGTATCCATGTTCTATAAGGACACAGCCTCACTTCATAACTTAGTAACTTTGTGAGTCAAGTTTTTCATACACTGTAAGCTATATCTCTCTGAGAAAAACGAAGCTGAGAATACTACCATTTGTATTCGCAGATTGTAGCAACCTTTATCTAATATACATTAGATTAAAGTGATATTGTGTCTTGTGTTGTTTATTTATCCGCACCTTAATTTCTGCACACACAGGCACTTATCTGCTACACAGACTCAATCCAAGAAAAGTTCAAGAATCCATTCACCCCCCCCCCCCCTCTGTATTCTTTTACCGTGTTCAATACTCAACAAGTGGTATCAGAGCGGGCTGTTT
This sequence comes from Kitagawia praeruptora, assembly GCA_037693485.1. Lineage (NCBI taxonomy): Eukaryota > Viridiplantae > Streptophyta > Magnoliopsida > Apiales > Apiaceae > Kitagawia > Kitagawia praeruptora. The sequence goes on from CM075344.1 coordinate 40,084,826, forward strand.
ATTCAAAAACAGAGAAACGATCATGAGTTCGAATACACCAAAGACTACAGGAACGGTGAAGGTCCCTAAGTTTGATAAAGAAAACTTCAACCTCTGGAAGATAAAGATGATGTTGTTCATCAAAGCCTCTCATCCCTTGTATCCTGAGATTCTCAAGAATGGTCCTTTTGTTCCACAACAAGAGATACCAGAGAAGACTGTTGGAACCATAACAATCCCTAGAGCTTATGAGGCCAAGGATCCATCAAAGTGGACAGAGTCAGAAAGGGAGAAGGTTGCTCTTGACAGCCACCTCATGTTGCTCATCATTGATTCCATGGATATGTCAATGTTTGCAAACATTGCATCATGCACGTCTGCTAAAGAGATGTGGGATCACATTGAGGTGTTGTGTGAAGGGACTGATGAGGTTAAAGAAAACAGGAAACAGATACTGGTCACACAGTATGAAGCTTTCATGGCACAGCCCAAGGAAAGCATCACTGAGATGTTTGAAAGGTTTCACAAGCTAGTTACTGAGTTGCAGATGAATGGAAAGGTTTACAGCACCAAGGAGTTAAATATGAAATTTCTGTTGTCTTCACCAAATCATCTGGAGCAAAGAGTCATTTCCCTAAGAGAGAGAGATTTGAACAAAGTCACCTATGATGTACTCTATGGAGTCCTAAAGACTCATGAACTTGAGTTGCTTCAGAAGAGGGCTATCCAAGCAAACCAAGGTAGGATGATAAACACATCATGTGCCTTGATTGTCAACAAATCCATCCTGGACCTAGAAGCATCTACAAGCCAACTAAGGATAGAGGAGGTGGCAGATGATGAAGAAACTGAAGCTGGGGTGAGTGAACCTGTTGAGGAAAAGGAGGAAGAAGAAGAGGAGTTTTACACTCTGGAAGAACTTGATGGGATGGAAAATACTTCATATGCTTTCATGGCCAGAAAATTTCCAAACATCAGATTTAAAAGAAATCAACCCTTCAAACCCAAAACTCAAAACCATTCAGCCAACAAGAACAAGGCACCTGTGAAACCAAACAGAAATAAGTTCAAAACCGGTTATGTGGATAGGTCATCTGTAAGGTGTTATAGATACAATGACCTAGGGCATTTTGCCAGTGAATGCAAGAAGCCTAAAAAGAAGGATAGAGATTATCTTGAGCTAGAAGCTAAGTATGAGGCCCTTCTGAAAAAGCAGACACATGGTAAGGCCTACATAGCTGAAGGGAAGTGTTGGGATGATTCTGAGAGTGATGAAGAGGAACAAGAATTCTGCAATTATGCCTTGATGGCCAACTCCAAGGATGACTCATCTTCATCTGATTCTCAGGTACCATCTCTCACTACTATAGACATGTCTGTTTCTGAATACAAATCCATGATTGAACAATTATCTGTTGAAATGTTTAATATTCATACTAGTATGACTGCTGCTAATGAGGAGATTGCTAAACTGTCTACTAGAAATGAAGTATTAACCAAAAAGAATGAGGAACTTGAGCTAACTGCTATGCAAGTAGAAAACCTTAAGAAAGAAGTTGAATATTTGGAGAACAAGGTTCTATGTGCTAGTCAAGTAGAGAAGACTCTTAGGGATGAATTAGCTGAGAATGAATTCAAACTTAAAACTTTCAAGAAATCATCTGGTTTAGTGCAATCCTACTGTGAGAAAATTGAAGCTAAACCTAAAGCAGCTATTGGACTTGACTATGACTCTCTCAAACAAAGGAAAGGCTATGCTGTCATCGAAGAGGACACAGCTGTTCATGAGAAAGTGCCTCACATTTTGAGAAAAACTGAAAATCCAATTTTTAAGGAATCAACATTTGAAATTGATGAGGATGCCTTACTCATCAAGCAAATGTTGAATGATGAGGATGAGGCACAATCTAGTGAACAGCAAGCATCCTCTAAGGGTGAGAGTGCCAAGTCAAAGACCAAGAAGCCAGTAGTTGATAGGCCAAGACCTAAGAAGTTTGTTAAGTTTGTATCAGCTGGGAAGAGTGAATCAGAAAAGGAAGTGACTAAAAAGAAACAGAACAGAAATGGCAAGTTAGGGATTAACAAGGATAACAACTATGCTTATATGCCTAATGCCCCTAGGAAAACTTGTCAGAACTGTTTCAGTACCAATCATCTAACTCATGCATGCAAGAAACCTGTTGGTAGTGTGTCTAAACCTTTCTATGATTGTTCTGTGCCTCTAAGACATAGAGATGCACCCTTCTGTGATAAATTTGACTGTATGCCATGCAATATGAATGTTATGACCAGTTGTTTTAATTTAAGAAGACAGTTCATTGATGGTTGTATCAGTCACAATTCTCACACACACTACACAAGGTCAAAGTCTTCAAGTCCTCCTAAAGCTAGGAAGGTACCTTTGTCACCTAAGTCTGAAACCTCAGGTTCTAAGACTTCCAACAGTGACAAGAAGACTGACACTAAGAAAGTTAACAAGCATGTTGTTTATGATAAAACTGTCTCTAAGTCACATGGACCCAAACTTGTTTGGGTACCAAAGGAAAAGTAATACCTTTGTGTTTGCAGGGCAAAGAAAGTGAGAATAAGGTCATGTGGATTTTGGACAGTGGATGCTCAAATCATATGACTGGTGATATGGCCCTGCTATCACAGTATGAGGAAAAGGCTGGCCCAATGGTTGCTTTTGGAGATGACAGCATGGGTAACACATTGGGATATGGCAAGCTGAAAGTTGGAAATGTCATCATTGAAGATGTAGCACTAGTCAAGGGGCTCAAGCAAAATCTGTTAAGTGTTGGTCAGTTTACTGATAGAGGATTCAAAGTGAATTTTGACAAAGATGAATGTTTGATCACCCACAAGAAGACTGGTGATTTTGCTCTATCTGGAGTAAGGAAGGGAAGCCTGTTTGTAGCCAATATGGACTCTGCAAACAAGGACAAAATTTGTTGCTTTTACTCAAAAGCATCAAATGAAGATTGTTGGCTGTGGCACAAGAAACTATCACACCTGAACTTTAAGGCCATTAATTCTCTAGTCAAAAGAGAGTTAGTGAGAGGCATGCCCACACTTGAATTCTGCCAAGAAGGAGTGTGTGAGGCTTGTCAAAAAGGAAAAATGAAGAGATCAAGCCACAAGTCAAAGACAGTGACATCTGTAACCAAGCCACTACAACTTATCCATATGGATTTGTTTGGGCCTGTTAACATAATGTCACTTGGAAGAAAGAAGTATGCCCTGGTAATGGTTGATGATTTTTCAAGGTATACATGGGTAGAATTTCTGGCATCAAAAGATGAGGCTCCACAAGTAATCGTTGAGCATATAAAGAAAGTTGACAAGGAAGCAAAGGCAAACGATGCAAGTGTGATTGCATTGAGGAGTGATAATGGAACAGAGTTCAGAAATGCCACACTTGAAGCATTCTGCAAAGAGAATGGCATTTCTCAGCAATTCTCAGCTCCAAGGACTCCACAACAAAATGGAGTTGTTGAGAGAAAGAATAGAACTCTAATTGAGGCTGCTAGAACAATGTTACTTGATGCAAAAATGCCCACATGTTTTTGGGCTGAGGCTGTGAGCACTGCATGCTATATTCAGAACAGAACTCTCATCAACAAAAACACTGGAAAGACTCCTTACAACTTGATGACTGGAAAGAAGCCTACACTGAAGTATATTCATACTTTTGGAAGCAAATGCTTTGTACTTAAGGACAATTCTGAATATGTTGGAAAGTTTGATGCAAAAGCATTTGAAGGAATTTTTCTTGGCTATTCTATGGAAAGAATTGCATACAAGGTTTATGTCATCAGTCAAAAGAAAGTTATGGAAAGCACAGATGTAACATTTGATGACAGCAAACTACCTGGACTAGAAGAAGCCAATGATGAAGACAAAGATCCATTGAAGTTTGATAATCTAGATGATTCTGATGAAGAGACTGAAACTGGAGTTGAAACTCAAGTTCAACAAACTCAAGTGAATAATGATACAAGAGAAGAATTTGTGCCAATCAATAGTGAAGAAACAAGCATCCAAGACACACCTGTGAGTAATGGCAACTTCACAGGGGGAGGAAATGAGGATGATCATGATGAGGATGATGAAGCAACATCAAGGATGAGAAATCAGGCTGAACACTCAAGGAAATGGGATAGATCACACACTGCAGAGCAAATCATTGGAGATCCTAATGCAGGAGTAAGGACTAGGAGAGCAACTCAAAATGAGTGCCTCTATGGATGTTTTCTATCACAAGTTGAGCCTAAGAAACTTGATGATGCATTGTTGGATCCAGATTGGATTATTGCCATGCAAGAGGAGCTGAATCAATTTGAAAGGAACAAAGTATGGGAACTTGTGCCTGCACCAAAGAATAGAACCATTGTTGGAACAAAATGGGTTCTGAAGAATAAGATGGATGAAGATGGTGTAATAATAAGAAACAAAGCAAGGCTGGTTGCAAAAGGATACTCTCAACAGGAAGGCATTGATTATGATGAGACATTTGCCCCTGTTGCTAGATTGGAAGCCATTAGAATATTCTTGGCATTTGCTGCTCATTCAAACTTTAAAGTTTATCAAATGGATGTCAAGAGTGCATTTCTAAATGGAGAGCTGGAAGAAGAGGTTTATGTGCAACAACCACCTGGCTTTGAGGATCCACATTTCCCAGAATTTGTCTACAGATTGCTTAAGGCACTGTATGGACTTAAGCAAGCTCCAAGAGCATGGTATGATACTCTATCACAATTTCTTCTTGAAAATCAATTCACTCGAGGCACATTGGACAAGACACTGTTTTACAAGAAGCATGGTGATGATATGATCCTAGTTCAAATCTATGTGGATGATATCATTTTTGGTTCTACAAATGAGAAACTGTGTGAGAAATTCTCTAAACTCATGCAGAGCAGATATGAGATGAGTATGATGGGAGAGTTGACATTCTTTCTAGGGTTGCAAGTCAGTCAAAGGAAGGATGGTATCTTTATCAGTCAAACCAAGTACATCAAGGATTTATTGAAGAAGTTTGACTTGGAAGATTGTTCACCTGCCAAGACACCCATGGCCACTGCCACTAAATTGGATGAAGATGCTAAAGGCAAGAGAGTAGATATCTCAGTCTACAGAGGCATGGTTGGTTCTCTACTCTACCTCACTGCAAGTAGGCCAGACATCATGTTTGCTACATGCTTGTGTGCAAGGTTTCAATCAAATCCAAAGGAATCACATTTAACTGCAATAAAAAGGATCTTTAGATATCTGAAGGGCACTCCTAACTTGGGATTATGGTACCCTAAGGACACAGGGTTCAATCTGGTTGGCTACTCTGATGCTGATTATGCTGGATGCAGAGTGGATAGGAAAAGCACCTCAGGAAGCTGCCAGTTTCTTGGACAAAGGTTAGTTTCTTGGTATAGCAAGAAGCAACAATCTGTGTCAACTTCTACAGCTGAGGCTGAATACATAGCTGCTGGAAGTTGCTGTGCTCAAGTGCTTTGGATTAGAAATCAACTTAGAGATTATGGACTTGTGTTGGAAAGAATTTCAATCATGTGTGACAACACAAGTGCAATCTCTATAGTTGCCAATCCTGTCAATCATTCTAGAACAAAGCACATTGACATCAGATATCATTTCATAAGAGAACATGCAACTAATGGAACCATTGAGTTGCATTGTGTCTCTACAGATAAACAACTAGCTGATATATTCACTAAGCCATTAGATGAAGCCACCTTCACAAGGTTGGTAAGTGAGATTGGAATGCTGAATTCTTCAGATTCTGGCTAGGTGAATACATCATCTAGATTGTTGCAGCAGTAAACACCTACTTTATCTAAATCCTCAATATTTTTGAAGTAAGTGTTGGCTGAAATATGATTTATAAATATTTCAAATCTGTTGCATATGTTGAGAATCATATTTTTATTAACTTAAAATTTCTATGAAATTTTGAGAAAATCACTATTTGATTTGCTAGGATATTTTTCAATGAATATGTCTGGTAAATTTTTACAAGATAGTGAAAATCAAATTTTTATGAGTGATAGGTATAGTTCGATAAGTCAGACTTCTCGAATGATTCACTATTCGACATCTCTAATAAGTCTCATTAGAGTACTCTTGAGTTCTCGAATAGAGTCTTTCTGAGATATCGAATAGAGGAATTGTAGACTTCTCGAATATAGTAACTGAGTTCTCGAATGATTGAGTTCTCGAACACTATATTTGAGTTCTCGAATCATTTGAAAAGGCTGAATTCTCGCTGAATTTTAACCGATTTTGGATTTTTATCTAAAAATTTAATTCACTCATAAAAACACATTTTATTTAATTTAGAATTATTTCTAAGTTAGATAACTGCCAGCTGTGAGTTTCTATCTGCTTGAGTTATCGATTAAGCCATTCTTGACTTCTCGAATAGTTGTTTTCTACTTCTCGAATGCCTGACTTGTCGATACAAAATAGTCTGCTAATCGACAATTCAAGTACTTCATACTTATACAATCTCACATCTATTCGATTCATTTCATTCGATTTCTCAAGCATCTACACTCTCTAAACCCCTGAAACCCTAGCTACGAAAAGCCAAATTTCTTCTTCAACCTTCAATTTCTTTTCTCTCTTCTACACAAATGGCAACAGTAAAGTTCAACACCAACTTCATCGCTCTCACTAGTGATGTTGAAGCACCCAATGCAAATTTCAAGTGCTTTGTGAAATGGATGGCTGAGTCATATATCAAGGATGCACTCTCTGCCAACCCAACTCTGTATCTCGATATTCTGGAACAATTCTGGAGTACTGCTATTGTGGAGGTTGTAGCCCTGGAAAACGCAATCACTTCCTATGTCATCTACTGCAAGGTTCAAGATAAGGAAATCACTATCACTACTGCAGACATGAACCAAGCACTAGGACTACAACAAGAGTCATTTGACAGAATGGCCACTAACGCAGAGTTGGAGGAATTCTTTGAGTTCATAAACTACTCAGATGGGATTAACCTTGGAAAGCTAAACAGAAAGAATCTGAGAAAGGAGTGGAGCTATGTGTTTGCAACTCTTCTCCAAGTCTTCACTGCCAGGAAATCAAGCTTTGATCAAATCAGTGCACCTGTGCAGCAAATTGGATATGCTTTGGCCTATGGAAAGAAGATAGATGTTGGCCAAATCATACTTCAAGAATTATATGGGAGACTTGGTAAGAACACAACCAAGAGAGGTACTGATATTTTCTTCCCTCGCTTTATTCAATCTGTACTTAATTATAAAAATGCTTCATTGATTGAATTGCCTGGGATTGATAAAAATAAAATAGGCTATCCTAAGTCCATGACCAAACTCATTTTTGGTAACTTGGAAACTAGGAATGATGTGGATGTAAGACTGAACATAACTCCCCATATGGAGAGTTTGTTTAGGACTTACCCCCACAACATGCCAACATTTGATGCAAAATCTAAGTTAGCACAGCCCAAGCAAGTAGAACAAAATTCTAACCCAGGGCCTGCTAACCAACCCTCTCAACCAAACACTCTACCTCTTACTGAGCCAACTGCATCATCCTCTCAAAAGGGTGATGTTAGTAAAAAGAAGAGAAAGGAAGTAATGTCTGCACCTTTAAATATCTTGTCTGAAGCAGCATTAGCTGTTGAATTAGGTCTAGGAAGTGAGGAACCTGAGTCACCCTTACACAGAACAAAGAAGAAGAAAACTAAGACCACCTCTTCAGTCACACAAATGGCTGAAGTTGTAAAATCAGGGGCACACAGCTCACTAGGTGTATCCTCTCAACAGGGTGCACCTATAGAATCAAGCATTCTCCCCAATGCACCCTCTTGTATAGAGTCAGCACATGGGAGTGATAAGGCTGGCACAACACTGAGTGGAGAGCACATCACTTTTGAAATTCCCTCTATCTCTCAGGGGGAGTTGCCAAAATCTACTCTAAAACACACTTCTCTTCCAGAATCTAACTCTGAAATTTCTTTGGAACCTGCAACTCAGACAACTGAGATGCAAGGTATTGATCATCAAGAATCCTTTTCGCTTGATGAGCCAATAATTTCAAGTGACTTAGTGCATGACACTTTGTTCACCACTCAGAACCCACATTTAGAAGGTGAGGGAATGCATGCTGAGGCATATCCTAATGACACCATCACAAACACAGAGGTTCCCCTAGTTTTTACTAGAGACTCTGTGCCTTTGTCAACTGCTGGTGTAATTCATCCCACTTCTGTGGTGACACCAGTAGTAGAGTCAATCCATCCGGTTACAGAAGTTGCATCTGTAACTGAGGAGACTAGCTTGCCTAGCTCTAGCTCTGACTTCATGTCAACATGGCTGAAGCCTGTGCAACATGACAGTGCTTCAGGATCAGGGTCTGTTCCACAACAATTGACGGTTGAAGCACTTCAAAGCTTAATTGTGGATCAGATTCCTGAGTTCACAAAGATTGCTCAGCACCTTCTCACTGCAGACATGCCCAATCCAGACTATGAGGCTATTCTGTTATGCCATAGGGATGATGTGGAAGTGCAGAAGTCAAAGATCATTGATGATGCTGAGAGAGATGGCAACATAGATGCCTGGTTGCAAGGAAAATATGATATTACTCTCGATGAAGCACTTCAGTATCTCAGGGAGGAATACATCACTTCACTGAGCTCCAATGCAAAATCCCTGTCACCTGGTGAAGTGTATGAAGCTGTAAATGACTCCTACAAGGGTTTCCTCAAGGCTGCACACTATCTTGGCAAGGGAGTCAAAACTGAAGTCAACAGGGTGTGTGATAAGACAGCCACTTCAGTAGCAGAAGTCAAGAGGGCCTTTGATGCTAAATTTCCTCAATTGGACAGTGTGTTCAAGGACATCAAACACTGCAACTCTACCTGCACTCAGGTGGACAATGGGCTGGCTGTGCTAAAAGATGCTGTCACAGGTCTGGGGCATCAATTTCAGAATCTATCTGACCAGACTACAGATGCCAATGCCATGCTGAGGATAATGTTCAAAAATCTTTATGGAGATAGACTAGTGACTGATGTCCCTGTGCATGAATTGTCTAAATATGAAATGAAGAGGCTGCAGGATCAATCTTTATCTGGCTTCAAGGCCAATGAGTTATTCACTAAGGTCAACACTCTTGAGCAGGAGGTAGCTACTCTCACCAAGACCAATGCTCATCTCACAGAAAAGGTTGCATTGCTAAATGATCAGTTGGACACTCAAGCATCCACCACAGCTGATGTCCTTCTGCATCAACAATCCATGTTAGCTGCAATGATGAAGCATATGGCCCTCTACCTGATGAATCTTCACTCCCAACGGACATTTCTACAGCCTCTGTGCCTGACAACAAGCCTAAGGGGGAGAAGAAGGCTAGGAACTCAAATTCAAAGGGGGAGACAAAGGGAGAGAAAGGCATAATAATCAAAGAGGGTGGTCAACAAAGGGCTTCTAAGTCTCTAGCAAATGTGCCTGGCAAGGGAAAAGCCAAAGTAGATGAGCCTCCATCTATCTTGCCAGTTGTCACCTTACCAACTGTGCACATCACTACTCCTGGAGGACAAAAGCAATCCATAACTACCACAGTGGTTGCAGGGAGTATGCCATCTGACAAACCTCCAATCTCTATATCTGAGAGTGCCAAGCCTGTAGAAGTCAAAGTTGTTACTGAGGCCAAGCTACAAGAAGTTGCTAACTCCAATGACTATCATGATAAAGCCTTCTTAGAGTTTCTGAAAGCCATAAGGGAACAGGTTGGTGACACTCAGTTTTATCTGAGGGAGGTGAAGAAGCAGATAGACTACATCACTGTCATCCCCAAGAAAGTCAACAATATATGGGTCAAGGAGATAGTGATGGTTTCCAAACTAAAGATATGGCATCTAACATACCAGACTCTACAAGACCTAAAGCACTCAGAGATAGATGCCATACTTGAGATCATTGAGAAGAAAAATGAGAACAGCAAGAGTCTGTTTGATGATTTGAGGAATGGTCAACCTACAAGGCTACCAGAAGTGATCAAGAAGCCATGGACAATTATTTATCAGTCTGGTACCAGAATTGAAGATATCAAGCAATTGGTCATTCCTCATGATCTCACCTCCAGAAATCACAGACTGATCATTGCTATCATTGATCAATTACAGAAGAAGGTTGGAGCCAGAAATGCTGAAGAAATTGAGGCACTGCATATCCTCAGAACCTATATTGCAACTGGTGAAATTCCAGAGATGGCTCAACCTAGGAGAAATAAGGATGATGATTCTGAAGACAAAGGTGATGGGAGGAGAAGACATCACAGGAGAGATAAGGGTGATGAAGATAAGAAGAAAAAGGGGGACAAGGATGAAAAGGATGATGATGACCAGGGTAAAACATATGTGAGAAAGAGTGGAAGACAGCAAGCCTTAGGCACTGCTAGCAGTAATCTCACCACAACACAAGACTCTAAGTCTAGGGTGAATACTGTTAGTAGTGACCTAGCAAAATCTACATCTATGGCTTCTGCAACTGTCTTACCATCTCAAGAAAAGAAGAAGATTCAAGTCAAGAAACCATGTGTATGTTTCAGAAAGCAATCTGCTAATGGAATACTACTATGGTCTACCAACCAAGGTCAAAGATTTCTGCCAAGCAACCATGTCAAGAGGATAAAATTTAAACATGCTGCAAGGAGAGTGAAGCTATCCAAATCTAGAGCCCTAACAATCATTCCAGGATTAAAGCTCCAGCCACTTGATGAAGACTTTGATGAAGAGCAACTGCTATTTCTAAGAGCTCAAAAGATATGCTATGCTGCAATTGTGGATGACCACATTGTAATCAAGTACACTGATGGGAAAGAAATGAAATTCAAACAAGGGGGTTGTCAACATTGGGGTAAATTGTATGAGATAGAAAGAATCATTGCATTGCTGGATTCTAAGGACAAGGTGGAGAAAGTATGGAAGCTGGAATTGATTGACTTTGTGAAAATGAAGAAAGAATATGCTGAGAAGATAAGGAAGGGCTGCTATGAGAAATGGTTAGAAAGGGAGAAAGCAAATTGATAGACTGGAGATTGAAGTAGAAAAGCTAAGGGCAAAGGGATTGTGTAGAGTTCAGTTTGATCCCTATGTGGTGAAGTATAGGAGGAGAAATGGAGACAATGTCAATATAAGAATGAACCTACTCAGTCACTATCCTGCCAACATTCTGAAGCCAGTGCTTGAAGATTTCAAAAACTCTATTATGATTGAAGAATTGGATGCTATGACAGAAATCATGAGAGCAGTAGATGAGATTGCAAGAAAGGAGAAAGAAAGGAAACAGAAAGCATATGATGATCTACAAGCCAAGGCAATGGAGATGCAATCAAAAGAAAACGGCTAGTACCTCATCATACTGTAAGAAGTATTTATCTTGTAATTTCATTTATGTGTTCAATCAAATCACATACCTGTACTTTTAAAAGTTTTATCTTTAATGTATGTTAGGCTTGTTATCAGACATGAAATTGTGACTAAGGGTCTCACTCACAATTTGGGGGAGATTGTTAGTTACAGAGGCATGCATGTATACATCTAATAACAAGCCTAATTGTTTGTAATGCTTTGCATTACTTACATGACCTCTTAACTGAGGGAACCTCTAGTTGTAGAGTTTCTGTTTGTATTGTACTTGTAATAGGCATCAAATCCTAGTTGTGTAACTGTACAAATAGAGTCTAGAATAATGCTTGAAAGAAGTTCCATGGTTCATGCCTCAAGCAAGGAGTTAAAGACTGCCAAATAATCACAGTTGGGATTTGAAGAAATGAAGAATTTGCCAAAGTACCAATTCGAGAAGTATATTTGTCTATTCGAGAAGTCCAGCATTCGAGAAGTCAGAGATTCGATATCTCAAGACACTATTCGATATCTCTGAATACACTGTTCGATATCTCATTCGATATCTCAGGGATTCGATATGTCTACTACTCTATTCGAGAACTCAAGAAGTCAATAAGTCAAGATGGTATTCGAGTTCTCAAAGAGTCAACAAGTCAAAGTTCCATTCGATATCTCAAAGACTCAGAAAGCTATTCGACAACTCGAGGATTCGATAAGTCAAATGCTCTATTCGACAACTCAAGGAATCCTGATGGAAAAGAGCTATTCGAGAAGTGGTTCGATATGTCACTATAACAGTATTCGAGAACTCAGAGTTATCGATCAAGTCAATTCTAGTTCTCGAATCACTTACTTAGTCACTTCTCGAATACATTCTTGGAGACAAAATACTGAAGAAATTGTACAAGTCAGAAACCTGCAACAAGCCAATGCACTTTATGGACCACAACCTGTAACGTGCTCTGGAAAGCCTACAAGGAAGCTTGGAGAGATATAGAAGAGACAAGGAGCTAAAGAAGTGGATCTAAACAGGCTTTGCAAAGTCAAATCTGTAACCGTTTGGACACTTACTCAAAAAGGATAGACAGACTAGAAAGTAATGTGTTTTAGCTACCTTATTTGTAGTAAGCAGGCTGTATCCATGTTCTATAAGGACACAGCCTCACTTCATAACTTAGTAACTTTGTGAGTCAAGTTTTTCATACACTGTAAGCTATATCTCTCTGAGAAAAACGAAGCTGAGAATACTACCATTTGTATTCACAGATTGTAGCAACCTTTATCTAATATACATTAGATTAAAGTGATATTGTGTCTTGTGTTGTTTATTTATCCGCACCTTAATTTCTGCACACACAGGCACTTATCTGCTACACAGACTCAATCCAAGAAAAGTTCAAGAATCCATTCACCCCCCCCCCTCTGTATTCTTTTACCGTGTTCAATACTCAACAAGATGTTACCTTTTATAAACACCTAAAAACATCAATGGTGTCATATCTTTCCATCATTAATATTTCCTTTCGAATTAAAATACGTTACCTTTTTAATTTAAAACAAATCTTACAATCATTAATATATATCTATCTATTCTATTATATTAAAGCCGAAACATTAAAAGTTTGGTTGGTTGGTACCTATTGAATTTACCTAATTACCCTTACTCAATTACGGATCTTTTAACTAATCAATTTCCTTTTTCAGGTTACGCATATTATCTTTTCTATTTTCAAGAAATAAATAATTTCCTTTTCCAAGTAAAATACAATATCTTTTATATTTTATCTAACTAAAATTTCTCATCTAACTAAAATTTCTCATTTATTAATCAATTTCCTTTTTAAGTTTAAACATATAACCTTTTCTATTTTTCAATAACAAAATAATTTTCTTTTTCAATTAAAATAAAATATCTTTTACATTTTATCTAACTAAAATTTCTCCTTTTTAAAAACACTACGAGCAATTTTGTTTAAAAAAATAACTTAATTATATGTAATTGCTATTAACTAATCAATTACATTTTTCAATCAAAACACGTTACATTTTCTATTTTCTCTAACTAAAATCTCTCTTTTTCCAATTATATTATGGATGATTACCTTTTTCAGCAAAACACATTACCTTTTTTCTTTCTTCTTACTAAAACCTCCATTTTTCTAATTATATTACAGGCGTTTCTATTTAATAAAAAAATAATAATATTATAATACTAATAATTAACCAATTACCATTTTAGCTAAAAAATAACATAATTATATATAATTATTATTAACTAATCAATTACCTTTTTCAATCAAAGCACGTTACCTTTTCTCTTTTCTCTAACTAAAATCTCTATTTTTCCAATTATATCATGGACGGTTACCTTTTTTCAGCAAAACACGTTACCTTTTTTCTTTCTTCTTACTAAAACCTCCATTTTTCTAATTATATTATAGGCGTTTCTATTTAATACAAATAAAATAATAATATTATAATACTAATAATTAAACGATTACCTTTTCAGCTAAAATATATCATCTTTTCTATTTTTTCTAATTACATTCCCTTTTTTTTTCTAGAAATATAACGGGTAGCGTTAATTTCTCATTTTCTAAAAACTATGAACAATTTTATTTTGTAATAATAAGCAAAAGGGGTATAATTTGTAGTTGATTACCCTTTTTTTGGTTATCCCCATTTTTGGTTATCCCTCATTTATCACCGTTAGATCAGCAACTAAAATAGATCATGACCGTTAGATATAACAATACTAAAAGTTGTTATATGCAGAGGTTCAAGGTTCGATTCCCGCCAATAACATATTAATTTATATTTAATACTAAAAATTATTATATATAAAGATATAAGGTTCGAATCAATAACATATTTAAACTAATATTTATAATATTATATTATATTATAAATAAATTATAAAAAATTAAAAGTAACCTGTGCTTTGCACGGGCTATAAGCTAGTACTATTATATAAAAGCCGAAACATTAAAAGTTTGGTTCAACGGTACCTATTGAATTTACTTAATTACCCTTACTCAATTACAGATCTATTAACTAATCAATTTCCTTTTTCAGGTTACGCAGATTATCTTTTCTATTTTCAAGAATTAAATAATTTCCTTTTCGAAGTAAAATACAATATCTTTTATATTTTATCTAGCTAAAATTTCTCATTTATTAATCAATTTTCTTTTTCAGTTTAAACATATAACTTTTTCTATTTTTCAATAACTAAATAATTTTCTTTTTCATTTAAAATATAATATCTTTTACATTTTATCTAACTAAAATTTCTCCTTTTTAAAAACACTACGAGCAATTTTGTTTTAAAAAAATAGCTTAATTATATATAATTGCTATTAACTAATCAATTACCTTTTTCAGTCAAAACACGTTGCCTTTTCTTTTTTATCTAACTAAAATCTCTATTTTTCCAATTATATTATGGATGATTACCTTTTTCAGCAAAACACGTTACCTTTTTTCTTTCTTCTTACTAAAACCTCCATTTTTCCTAACCCTTACTCAATTACAGATCTATTAACTAATCAATTTCCTTTTTCAGGTTACACATATTATCTTTTCTATTTTCAAGAACTAAATAATTTCCTTTTTCAAGTAAAATACAATATCTTTTATATTTTATCTAACTAAAATTTCTCATTTATTAATCAATTTCCTTTTTCAGTTTAAACATATAACCTTTTCTATTTTTCAATAACTAAATAATTTCTTTTTCATTTAAAATATAATATCTTTTACATTTTATCTAACTAAAATTTCTCCTTTTTAAAAACACTACGAACAATTTTGTTAAAAAAAATAACTTAATTATATATAATTGCTATTAACTAATCAATTACCTTTTTCAGTCAAAACAAGTTACCTTTTCTCTTTTCTCTAACTAAAATCTCTCTTTTTCCAATTATATTATGGATGGTTACCTTTTTCAGCAAAACACATTACTTTTTTTCTTTATTCTTACTAAAATCTTCATTTTTCTAATTATATTACAGTCGTTTCTATTTAATAAAAAAATAATAATATTATAATATTAATAATTAACCAATTACCATTTCAGCTAAAAAATAACATAATTATATATAATTATTATTAACTAATCAATTACATTTTTCAGTCAAAACACGTTACCTTTTCACTTTTCTATAACTAAAATCTCTTTTTTTCCAAATATATCATGGACGGTTATCTTTTTCCAGCAAAACACGTTATCTTTTTTCTTTCTTCTTACTAAAACCTCCATTTTTTTAATTATATTACAGGCGTTTCTATTTAATACAAATAAAATAATAATATTATAATACTAATAATTAAACGATTACTTTTTAAGCTAAAATATATCTTATTTTCTATTTTTTCTAATTACATTCCCTTTTTTCTAGAAATATAACGGGTAGCGTTAATTTCTCATTTTCTAAAAACTATGAACAATTTTATTTCGTAAAATAACATAATTAAATTATAATTAATATAAACTAATCGATTACTTTTTCCACATAAATCATGCACGTTACCTTTCTATTTTCTCTAACTAAATTTTTTTTAATTATATCACGGACGGTTCTATTTAATAAAATAAACTAATAATATTATAATATTTTTAAGTAACCGATTAGCTTTTTCAGCTAAAACATATCATCTTTTCTATATTTTCTAACTAAAATTCCTTTTATAATAGAAATACCACGGACAATATTATTTTCTCATTTTCTAAAAATATTACGAGCAATTGTATTTAGTAAAATAAAGTAATTCATCTAGAACATATAATCTTTTTAATTTTCACTAACAAAATTCTCTATTTTTCTAATCATACCACGGACATTCTATTTCATAAAATGAAGTAATAATTTTATAATTACTAATAATTAATTGATTATTCTTTTTAACTAAAACCTATCATCTTTTCTATAATTTCAAACTAAATCCCTCCTTTTCTAGAAATATCACGAATAACATTTATATAATTATTATCAAATCATCTCATATAAAAAAGTAAGCCTCCAAAATTCATGTTTTAAAAAAATTAATTTATTTAATGAAATTTTTTATATAATATAAAAAAATCCGTGCATCGCACGGGTTTTAGGCTAGTACTATTATATAAAAGCCGAAACATTAAAAGTTTTGATACCTGTTTTTTGGTACTTAGTGAATTTACTTATTTACTCTTCATTATAAAGAAAATTAAATACACCTAAAATAAATAATAACATAATATAATTCATGGTAATTAGTCGAGATAGTACCTTTTATAAACACCTAAAAACATCAATGGTATCATATCTTTTCATAATTAATATTTCATTTCGAATTAAAATACGTTACCTTTTTAATTTAAAACAAATCATACAATCATTAATATATACCCGAAAATATCACGCCATAATTTTCAAGAAAAATATAACACCTAAAATAAATAATAACATAATATAATTAATAGTAATTAGTCGATTGTTTTTTTCACATTTACTTTTATCAGAATGTATTACCTTTTATAAACACCTAAAAAGATCAATCGTATCATATCTTTCAATTATTAATATTTCTTTTTTAATTAAAACACGTCATCTTTTTAATTTACAACAAATCTTACAATCATTAATATATATCCGAAAATATCACACCGTATTTTTCAATTATTCATAAAATATATTAAAAATCGTATACGTTGTTTATAATAAGGAAACATTAGTATAATCCGTAAACATGAGTATATTAAATTATATTAAATTAAAATTAAAAAATTATTAAAAATAGTGATTATATAAAAAACATAACTATAATATTAAATAAAATTTATAACATAATACAAGAAACCCGTGCACGGGTTATAAGCTAGTATTATATTAAAACCAAAATATTGAAAGTTTGGTTTTTAGTTTTCGGTACGATTATTCTAATTAGTAAATAATAAAATAATATAATTAATGGCAATTAATCGATTATCTTTTTCACGTTTACTTTTAATCGAAGATATTAACTTTCATAAACATCTAAAAATCGGTTGTACCGTATCTTTCAATCATTAGTATTTTTTCCTAATTAAAACATGTTATCTTTTAATATAAAACTAATGTTGCGGTCATTAATATAAACCCATAAATATCACCATATTTTTCGATCATTAATATTATGTTAAAAATTCGTATACATTATTTATAATAAAGAAACATGAACATAAATTTTTATACTTTGATTTAATGGTTCAACTATACAATGAATAATGATCATTATATTATTAGTAACAAATATATTATATAATTAAATTATTTTACTAAAGATTTCAGGTTCGAACCCCGTTAATGAGTTAAATTTTATAAATATAATTTTTAAACTATGTATATCATTAATTAAATTTATATTAAATTATTTTAAATTAAAATTTAAAAATATTGAAATAATTATTATACATAATTATAACATTAAATAAAATTTATAATATATCGAAAAAAAAATTTATGCATAGCATGAGTTATAACTAGTATTTACATTATACTTAATTCTCTACATAATATTTATTAATTATATTTGTTTTCAATAATTTATTAATATTTTAATTCCGATTTGTACTAAGCACGGTTATCACCCACTACTTCGTACAGTAATAAGTAAATTTGAAGTTTTAATATTGAGTCCATTTGGGATTGTTTAAAATAATTTACTTTTGACTTAATGAAGGTGTTTTTAACTTAAAGGTGTTTTTAACTTAAAGGAAAAAGTAAAATTGTTTACTTTAAGTTGAATGAATGTGTTTGGGTAATTTTACTTAAAGTTAAATGAGGGTTTAATAATTTTGACTTAAAGTGAAATTTGACTTAAATTTTTTTTAAATTCATAATATTTAAACTTTACAAGAATCATTAAAAAAATTAAATTCAATAAATCATAAGTCAAAAGTACGGAGTACCAGTTTATGAATTTGAACAATTTTTTAACTTAAAGCGACTTAAAATTACACTATATAAACTGCCAAAAATGACTTAAAATCATTTTTAGCTTTAAGTCAAGTTTCCAAACTGGCTGATTGTAAAAGACAGTGATTTGATGCATATTGCTGTAATAAAATATACAGTTAACAGTTAATTATTAGCTCAGATGTTACTAATAATGCTTACAGTATTTAAATAAGGGTCCCGGTCCTTGACAATCATTTGTCAGGAATCGGTTATTTAACAATCGGTTCCATAGCCGTTGGAAAAAAACGATCCAACGACTGAGATTAAAAAAAAAAAATTTTTACTATCCGCTATAATTTTCTGCGGACAGGCAATCTGCCTATCCGCGGAAAATTATAATGGACAGTAAAAAAATTTTGTAATCCAGGGGATCGTTGGATCAACGATCCAACGGTTTAGGAACCATTATTAAATAACCGGTCCCTGATAAATGATTGTCGTACCAAAACCCTTTAAATAAACAATCTGTTAACATGTTGTCCCAACGGTTACATAAATCCAAGCACGGATTTGAAAGACAAAGTAAAGCTAGATTTAAGGAGTGTGTTTATGTCCGCCTCCACGTTACTCTTGCACTATACTAGTACTAGCATCTCTTGCATTATTATTCTCCTACTCTACTGTAGTTATATTTGATGCTGCTTGCTGCTACAATTTCCAACAAACACATGTAATAATATCACTTACTCCTGTATGTGTAGTGGGTAAAACTGAGCTCTGTTAATCAACACTAATTGTGTTTTGAGAGAGAGAGAGAAATAAGATAGATACAAAATACACACAAGAGTGGCTCTAGAGAGAGTGGAAAATGGGAAGATCCACTGCATCTTGCTTCAAGATCATTGCTTGTGGAAGTGATTCTGTTGATAGAGATGACCTTCAACTTTCTCAGGTTTATTCTCTTATTGCTTTCATCTCTCTCTCTCTCTCTCTCTCTCTCTCTCTCTCTCTCTCTCTCTCTCTCTCTTTCTCTCTCTCTCTCTCTCTCTCTCTCTCTCTCTCGTTACATTGTGTAATGTGTATTGAACTCCATTTGTTTTTTTTTTTTGCTAAGTTTTTGAACTCCATTTGTTTGACCAAAGTCTTGATCCTTTTTGTTATTGTTTATTGGGCACTTTTTGAATTCATGAATTAAGTTTATTCTATAGTTTAATTGGTGATTTAATGGTTATTTGATTGGAGATGCTGAATTTTAATGCAATTGTTTTGCTTTTTAAGTCATTGGCATTTATAGAAGAGGTTGGATTTTGAGATTATGCGGTGATGTTAATTGTAAATGCTAGTGTATGTGTTTGATTGCCTCTCTGATATTCCCAGTTTAAACAATGCATATGGCCTTGATTTCTCTAAAATTCAAGATCGTTAGGGTCTGCTTTAATATTGGGGGATCGGAAGGGAAAACTGGATGACTGAGTTAAAGGAAGTTGTCATATATTTTCTTCCAATGATTGATCTCCCAATTCTAAAGCCCACTATAAGTGATCAATGGTTGCAGGATTGCAATTATGTAGCGTTTATTATCTCAGTATTAGATTATTAGCATAATAAAAATGCACACAGTGCATCTAGGTTCGGAACTACAAGCCACTGATTGCAAGTTGGTTTGGTGTTTAAAACCAGCATTTGTGTCATTGGCTGTTTCACACTCTGATGATATGCTTGCTTTTAAACTTATTACAGAACAAAGCTTCAACTGACAAACGTGGATGGAGTTTCGGGAAGAGATCTGCCAGGCATCGTGTGCTAAGCAACACTGTGATATCAGAAGTACCTTCTTCTGTCAGTAAGGAGATCCCTGAATCAGTTAGCGATGACTATCAGATCCAAGCTACAGCTGCTATTCCAGAAAAATCATCTGACATGGAAAGGACTGATGAGATGCAGCGGCTATCAGCTTCTATAAACTCAAAATTTCCAGAGTCCATAGCTGTAGCAGAAGTCAATACCAAGCTTGATATCCAACCTGATGAATCTGTGGTTATGGTCATACAGACTGCCATTAGAAAATTCTTGGTAAGAATTCTTAATCTTTCAAAATTGATTAAGCTATAAGTTCATCATGTCTCTGGAAGTCCAATGTCACTTTTCTGTTTGTCACTGTACTTGATCAGGCTGAAAGAGAACTATCAAAGCAAAAGAGTATAGTCAAGCTGCAAGCAGCTGTACGAGGACATTTGGTTCGAAGACATGCTGTGGGATCTTTACGTTGTGTGCAAGCCATTATCAAAATGCAAGTTCTAGTTCGTGCACGTCGAACTCGCCTCTCTTCTGTTGAATCAACTGATGAAGAGAAGCTACATGCAGAGCTTGGGAAGAATAATAGTACACAAAAGGTACATGCTAGACAGCTGTATTGACTTTAGACAATAATGTCACTTTCACTTAAGCTTCTCCGTTATATCTCGTGCGCCGTCCATATTTTTAGGGTTAGCTCTGTGGTACATAAATGGAAATACGAGTTGATATAGAATTCATATAAATTTGAATATCTGAATTGATTTAATTTGATTACTCTTTGATTTAATTTTAATTTAAAGAATCTTCTGTTTAAACTCTATAGCAATGATATATGTTGGTAGAGGTACCAATTACAAATCAGATAGTACCCAGAAAGCCATGTCAGCTGATGTTACCTATTCTAGATATACTTAAACTTAGCTTCTGAGTTTGAGACTTCGTGCGGAAAGTTCGTTATCATTGTTAGGGTAACGTTTTTGAAATTTGTTTTTTTAATTGATTGTTAATGTAATACTTGATACAGGCTCTCATTACTACATGCGAAGCTCACCATTATTCATGTGTTCATTTTTAAGTTGCAATAGTGTGTTTCAGGATATCAAGCTCTTTAAGAAAAATACTTTCTTACAAAATGCAAGTGAACTATTGTTATTCTTCATAATTAAGTGTGACCTAATTAGTACGATATTCATGTTATATCTTTCCACCGTCTTTCAGGAAGAGGGAAAATCGGGTGCCAAACCAGATCTGGCATATACATCCATTGAGAAGCTACTTAGTAATGGGTTTGCTCGTCAGGTACATTTCTCAATTAATTTTCTGACGTGTCTCAATTAATTATGTCTAGTTATATGACTGTTTCGTTAAAGAATTCCGCCAGTTATCGTTGAAAGTAACATAAAATCATTTTATAATTAAAGCTATTGGAATCATCACCAAGGACCAAATCCATGAACATCAAGTGTGATCCTTTAAGACCTGATTCAGCTTGGAAATGGTTGGAAAGATGGGTGGCAGTTTCACCTTTGGAAATTGAACAATCACCGAAATCCGAACAAGTTACAGAACTAAAGGAGCTGGAGGTAACGGAGCATCCTGAAAAAGATGTGGATACTACATGTTTAGCTGAAGAGGGTGCTGAGTCGACAGATTTGAGGTTCTGTGGTACACAGGCACCTGTCACTTACTTGAACTCTGATGCCGCAGAAGCCACAGTTCCATCTGAAAGTGAGCAAAACTTGGTAAGCCAAAAGTTTGAGCAGCCTCAGCCTGAATTCTTGGACTTAATAAAGTCAACTGAGGATTCACATCAACTTCCAGATGAAGACAAAGCATCAGATTCAAGTCCTCAAATAGAGCTCGAGTCCCTTTCTAGCAAGCCTGATTTGGAGGAGCAACCTAAAAGATCAATGAAAAGGGTTGCTTCTGAAGAACCGGAGGCTGAGGGACGGAAGTTTGTGTTCGGATCAAGGAAAACTAGTAATGCTGCATTTATCGCAGTCCAGTCAAAATTTGAAGACCTAACTTCCGCATCCAATTCCTTGAAATCGGTTAACATATCGAACCAAGAAAGTGAAGTTAAATCCTGCGAGGATACATTGTCCTCATCTGTAGATAATTCGTTTAAAACAAGGGACACCAGCCTGGCTGATTGCGCTGTTTCCTCTGCTACAAAGGTTCTAGTTGGTGAGTCGGAATGTGGAACTGAACTTTCTATATCTTCAACTCTTGATTCACCAGATCGGTCTGACATTGGAGCTGTGGATGAGCACGAAGTCGATATAGCACAGGAAGCAATGGAGAATCCTAAGAACACCACAAACATAGTAATTGAAGCTAGGGTTGATGATCCCATCATCCTAGATACTGACCTACCTGTCCCCATCCCAGTGAAGTTAGAGAAACAGAGCAATGATGAAGTTGTCACCGCAGAATCCCCAAAACCGCAGGATAGGTTGGAGGAAAATCCATCCGAAATGCAGACAAAAGTGGAAAGTGGAGCAGTTAGTCAAATGTATAAATCATCACCGGAAGCATCTCCAAGAAGCCGTATAACTGTCCTGGAGTCCCAAACTACACCTTCTAGCCAGGTATCTACAAAATCCAAAAAGTCCAGAAGTGAGAAAAATGGATCCAGCCAAAAGCGGAAGTCTTTGTCTGTTGGTAAACGATCCCCATTACCCACTAACGATTCAGGTGTTAGAAGTAGTTTAGAACAATTACCTAAAGATAAAAAATCTGGAAAGCGACGGAATTCTTTCGGTTCAGCAAAAGCAGATCAGGTTGATCAGGAACCAAGAGATAGTAGCAGCAGTCCATCTGTCCCTAGTTACATGCAAGCAACAGAATCTGCAAGAGCTAAAGCTTTTGCTAACGTCTCACCGAGGTCAAGTCCAGATGTGCAAGACAAGGAATCCTTCATCAAAAAGAGGCATTCCCTGCCTGGCGCAAATGGCAGGCAAGGTTCACCTCGTATACAGCGCTCCATGTCTCAGGCACAGCAGAGCACAAAGGGAAATGGAAGCAATCCTTCTCAAGGTATTTTTCTAAAACCTTCTCACCATTTTCTTTTGTGTAATTTACGTGATTGTTATCTCTTAATTTCAAACTTCTGCTTTTTTCAGAAAGAAAGTGGCAGCGTTGAACTGAAGAAAAGAACAAGGGAGACGACAAACTTAAAAATGGGTAGTGTACAAAATTGAGATGTGCATGGGCTTGTACTTTGTACCAGTCTTGATATAGAAACCGAGACGTGCATGGGTTTGTACCAGTCCTGGAGATTTAAAGACATTTTCTGCATCCTTTTTTTCCCTTTCTGGAATTTGTGGATCTGAGTTTTTTTTTTTTAATGTTTAATTACAGTACTGGTGACATTGTTCATGTTTGTCCAAGTTTATGTTTTGTTTTCGTTTTTATTAAGCAGATTTTAAATCCCCTTGTAACATATGTTTGTTTTCTTAATTTTTTTTTTCTTTTTGAAGGAATGTTTGGTTTGTTACTTCACATTTCATATTTTGCAAAACCGTTGATCTTTTGTATTTTAACTGGTCAAATTCTTAACACCAGATAGTGAAATATGTCTTGGGAAATACAGCTCATGCTATGTCTGGGTTTATTTTTAGGCTATGCTATGCGAGAAAATGACCAAAATCACACAAAATCACAACCCAACTGTCCAAAATAACTATTCGCGCGAACAGTTAACCACGAGACTACGCATTGGTGGTCTGCATAGCCAAGGATACACAGTTTCAACATGTGCATCTGGGGTAACGCATCTTCCAGATGCGCAATGACGTCATATGACGTCATTTCTTCGCAAACAGAATCGGAGCTCAAGCGATCAAAAAATCGCCTTAAAATCACCTCCTTCCGTCCATTACATTCCGACCACCTCCACAAAATCCGAGGATATCAAAATGATCCCCAAACCTGTATCTACATCATGTCATATGCAGTTGTTGAGTTCTGGCCCCGCAGGAACATGTACGAACAGATCTGGAAACTCGATCGGAAAAGTACCTCGATTTGGGGCTTTTAAATCCGACAAAACAAATGAAAAACGATTGGTATAAGCTTGTAGAGTAGAACAAGACGATCAGTTTGGTATATAATATGCTAATCAAAGATTAATGGAAAGGGGTGAAAGATGTGGAAGAAGTTTTGGTCAGAACTCGCCTCCGATAACATTCGATAGGAACGATGAACAGTACCATACACGCATTGAACATGCATATTCAATGCACTGTTCACTTGTGTGCATAAGCTGGTTCACTTACTAAACATACTAGCTTATAGCCCGTGCAAAGCACGGGTTACTTTAAATTTTTTATAATTGATTTATAATATAATATAATATTATAAATATTAATTTAAATATGTTATTGATTCGAACCTTACATCTTTATATATAATAATTTTTAGTATTAAATATAAATTAATATGTTATTGGCGGGAATCGAACCTTGAACTTCTGCATATAACAACTTTTAGTATTGTTATATCTAACGGTCATGATCTATTTGAGTTGCTGATCTAACGGTGATAAATGAGGGATAACCAAAAATGGGGATAACCAAAAAATATAAATTAATATGTTATTGGCGGGAATCGAACCTTGAACCTCTGCATATAACAACTTTTAGTATTGTTATATCTAACGGTCATCATCTATTTGAGTTGCTGATCTAACGGTGATAAATGAGGGATAACCAAAAATGGGGATAACCAAAAAAGGGGTAACCAACTACAAATTATACCCCTTTTGCTTATTATAATATAGTATAGAAGCGTGGGTTGAATAAAAAAAAAAAGAGAAGATTAGGCATTTTAATTATGCATATATGGACCTCGCATCCCGCCAATGCTTAATTCTTTGGTTAATTTGGGCAACTTTTCCGACAAATGTCATTTTGGACATTGTTAATTAAAAATGTGTTATAAAGGACATTCACCCAAGCTATGTTTAGTTGTCTACTCCGAAGTACGTTTCACAAATTTTAACAATAGAAAAACGAAATTGATTAATATTTCTTGGGTAATGACCAAAATACCATTTTTTTTACAATTTTATTACACAAATAACAATTTTAAATTTTTTGGTCAAAAATATCCGTCTATTCGCATTTCCAAAATGGGTAATGCTATTACGAATTTGAGAAATGAGTATAATGTAAGAATTTTTTAAAAAAACAAAAAATAATAAAATGAAAATTATATAATTGGGGTGTTATGCATTCCCAGAATGCGTAACACAATTAAATTTTTATTTTTTATTTTTTTTAATTTATGTACATTACCCATTTGACAAATGCGTAATATTATTATACATTTTTTAAATGCGTAATATACTGATATTTTTGGTCAAAAAATTCAAAAATGATAATCTTATCAAAAAATTTAAAAAAAATGGTAAAAATGTCATTATTTCATATTTCTTTCGTCTCATGTGACTCGTGTCACATGTTCCTTTTAAAAAAGTTATGTATATTGAAAACAAATTAGTTGAATCAAACTTTCCAATCTCTCTTAATTATTATATTGAAATGTGAGAACAGAGTTGTATTTAAAAATAGTTTTGAAAATATAAATATAGAGATAGTTCTTAAAAAACAACCTTAAATAAATAGATAAACATATATTATGATATAATTTTATATTTAAAAATAAACATGTATAATGCGACAGAAAGAAAATACATGGATTTTTTTTAATATATTTTTTTTCATTAACTTGAATCGAATATTTTAATACATAAATTTTGTAAGTTTAAATTTCTAAATGATATGATTTGATAATAATTATATCAATGTTATACGTGATATTTTTAGAAAATGAACTATTTTAATTATAAAAAATGTAATCGATTAATTATTAATTATGATATTATTATTGATTTTATTAAATAAAAATGTCCGTGAGATAATTGGAAAAAATAGAGGTTTTAGTTAGAAAAATAGAAAAGGTTATGTGTTGTAGACTTGTAGCTAAAAAGTTAATTGATTAGTTAATAGTAATTATAATATAATTATTTTATTTTATTACATAAAATTGTCCAAAGTATTTTTTGAAAAAAAAATTAGTTTAATAAAATATAAAAGATATTGTGAATATTATGTTTAACCTGAAAAAAAGAAATTTATTATTTATTAGGAATGAATTTTTCTGTAAATAAGTAAGGTTAATTAAGTAAAAACACGAAATAACGTACCGACCGATCAAATTTTTAATTTTTGATATTAAGTATTTGACTAGTTTATAATTCGTGGGATTTTTTTATATGTAATTAGTTTTATTTTATGTTACAATTATATTTTATATAATAATTATTTTAAAAATTATTTAAATTTAAATTTAAATAATTTATATAAATTTATTATTGATATTCATGGTTTAAAATTTATATTATGAAATTTTAAATTAAATATATCGTTAACGGAATTCGAATCTTGAATATTTAGTAAAGTAAATTAATCACTAGATCTAATATTTCTTATTTATTGCTAAAAAATTAACGGTCGTTATTCTCTGTAAACGAATTTTTAACATATATTTTATTAGTAATTGAAAAATATGATGTTATATTTTTGATGAAAATATTTATTAATGATTACAAAATTTTGTTTTAAATTTAAAAGTAACATGTTTTATTTAGAAAATAAATATTAATGATTGTAAATTACGATATTTTAATGTTTGTAAATGTTAATATCTTCAATTAAAAGCTAGCATATTTTAATTAGAGAAATTAGCTAATTACTAATAATTATATTATTTTATTAATTATTTATTTTAATAATTAATATAATCATAATGAAATCAAATACCTTTAATTTTTCAATTTTAATATAATAAAAGAGATAAGATATAGTATAGATTTGAAATAGCGAATAGCAAATTCGAATCGAGTTATTTAGCAAAAATAAATAAAATAAAATTGAGTTATTTAGCAAAAATAAATAAATCAGTGTTCGAAAAATCGGTATAGGCGGCCGATTAATCCTAGAAAACGTCTAAATTCTGCAAAAATAGATCATTCGGCATTTTTTTTATTAGACGGCGCATAGGCGGTATTAGGTGAAATTAGGCGGTTTAATTAGTTTGGCCGGAATAATCAATTATACGGCGATTAATCGGCCCTAGACAGTATTAGGCACGATTAATTGGTCAAATTTTAAAAAAATAATCAAATTAAGAATGAAACATTAAAAATATAAAAATTTTAAAATAAAAAATATACTTTACATATGAAAGGATAAATCCACTCATCATATTTAATAATAAAATAAAGATATTTATATTTTTACTTATATAAAATATATTTTTAAATATTAAAATTAAATTATATAAAAAATAATTTTTTACCAATTAATATTCCGATTAATCGTTAGATGGGTAGGCTATCGGCTATCCCCTTAGCGATTTTTAGAACATGGTATATCATTCGCTAATTAAAAATCGGTGAATATAAAATTGAATAGCAATAGGAATAGGAATAGGAATAGTAATAGTGAGCAGGTGTGTGTATGTCTATAAAACATACATACATCCTCTAGTCGTCGCAAAACATTCCAGAACACCACCCCCCAAACAGAAAACAAAACCCTAGACCAACAACATCTAGGGTTTCTGCGTTTCTCATCTATACGTTATACACATACATACATACTTACTTACAAGCAATATCTACATCTATTTTCCTGAAAAGTACAGAAATCGTTGATTAATTGAATTTAATTAGGGTTTTTAATTCTAAAACTCTGACAATACAAGGAGGAGATTGATAATATCATCTATTATTATACACTTGTGTTTTAACAATCGAATTGAATTGGTAGCGTTGTTGTTGTTGTTAATATGCGAGGATTTCGGAACTCTAAAAGTGTTTCTTGGCCTTCTGATGTTAATCTTTGTCAGGTAAAATACATGCCTAATGTTAATATTTCTTCATCATATCTGTAAATGATTTGCTAGATAATAGATAACAAAGAGAATGTTTGAATCAGGTAATGCTACTGCATTTGATCTGTTTCGACTAATTTTTCGATAAGTTTTAATGTTTGTAGCTTCCTAGTTGCATTGTTGTCAATGATTAGAATTAAAAATAAAAAGAGAACTCGGGGATTTATTGATTAAGGACAGAAAAAAAAAACTTATGACAGAGTTTGTTTGATCGAGTTTGAGCTGTTTTAACTATATAGACTAGTCTTTGGATTTTGGTTGGGAGAAGATTAAGTGATATTGTGATTTATGCCTAATTCTAAGTATTGTGCTTCGAAGATGTGAATATTGTTATTTGGTCATGAAAATTAAAGTTAAATGAAGCTAGAATGCTTAAACCTTGTAAAAAGAATAAGCCTAACTTGGTGGAATACTGATTACTCGCTAACATGCTTAAAAAGATGAAATTCAAGAGCTATCATATGCTATAGGATTCACGAATATGCTAATATGGTTTGGTTACGGGATTATCAAATTTAAGTTTCATTATTGGAATTTAAGCTCAAAATGAACAAGTTATAATTAGATAGACCTAACGTATGGAGAAAAATACAAACAAAAAAAAATGGCGAGACAACAGTAGTTAATTGAAGGCGGGAAGAAGTTGCAAGCGTGGGGCTTATGAATGTGATTGATTTTTCCATACTAAGTAGTTGTGGTTGCGTCAAGAAGGAGGTGGCTCAATGGCCTTACAATTAAGTTTGTAGATTAACTTCTCTTTTGGTTTGAATGGAATAGATGCATATCCAGTGTGCATTAGTTCCCTTTTGGTAGATAGCAATGGAACTTATATGGATGTAACTCTAGGCAATAGAGCACTTCAATTTTGTTTTGATTTGATTAGGAAGTCTAGTTAATCTAGTTGAGTGGTTGTGAGTTATCTTTATTTTATTTTCATTAGTGCATGCCTGTTATCCAATTAGCAACTAGGCAAATTGGATACTGATGGTATATTCTGTAAGAGTAGCCAAACTGTAAATTAACTTGTCTGACTATCGAACGAATTGCAATTGTTTATACTGATTGGATCTATTTTTCATCTGTTATAATTTGTCGTGCAAACTTTTTTTTTTTTTAAAAACTCTTACATTCAGAGGCTTATATTTCAAATAGTCTGATATCTTTTGATCTATAGGTGAAATTGTTTTTATCGGAAGAGTCTCCTTCACTTATCGGACTGAGTGCTCAAGATCATCTGCAGGCAAAGGCATGGGTAAATTCTAAAGAAGCTGATTCTGTGGATAAGTTGCCACCGGGTTTTGAGGGAACCAATCCGGCATATGCTTTCCATAATAAATTTTCTAAAATCCCCACCATCAAGTGGCAATGTCCTCCCAAAGTAAGTGTTCCGCGGACTGTCTCATTCTCACTTGTTTTTATTGACACATTTTTCTTTGTTTTAAAATTTGAAATAAAATGCAGAATGATTTAAACCTTGTATACAACAAACTTCACTTATGTGCTTTAGGGTTAGTGCCACTGGTCAGTGGTCATTGACATTTAGTCATAATGCGAATACACTTTCAGAAATTTTGCAATTTGATTCTTTGAATAATTATCATAATTTGGTTATTTCAATGATCTAGTTAAAAAGAATCTAAGCAAACATTGGAAATTTGCGGAAAGAGTTTTGACCTTTGGTTGTGCAAGGCTTTTATTGGTGTTACAGTTATAACGAAGTATGGTATTATTATTTAGGTCATTTTTAATGTAAGACTTAATGTATTATGCATGACTGCCAGGACTGTAACTCTATTTTCATTTGTTGGTAGAATATCTAGTAGTAGACTTAGTACTTATAAATACTATTTTCTCTTTGGATTACAGTTTGCATTTGATCTCGTGTGGCAAGTGGTTGCCGGTGAAGAAAGCATTGAAGTTGAGTATCAAAATCAGCGGTTGATGAGAGTGCTTGAAGCAGTTTATCCTCGCCCATCTGCTATTCCCCCAAAGTACTATTTTCCTTTATTTTTGCCAGTCTCCATTTTAGTAAAATTTGGTTTTTTGTTGGCTAATTATATATATTGTTAATTGTTAATTGTGCAGCCCTTCTTTGCTGACGAGGGAAGAGGACTCTCATGACAGCGACCTAAACACTCCTTTAGTTCCAATTACTCCGATCGAAGAAGATGATGCAGCAGCTGATACATCATTCAGTAACATTTCAGGAAATGCTGCTCCAACAAGTTCACAGTCCCAGCTCTCTACTCCTGGAGTCCATGGTCTTGAGTCTAGTTCCACAAAAAACCCAAATCCTCCTGCCAATTGCATTCCACCTTCTGAAACAGCCCTTGGGGTTGGACCTGACATAGTAGCTGCTGCATATACTGCCTTGAGTGCACTGATGGCTGACAATATTGACCCTGATCTGCTTATTAATATACTCAGGGATCCAAACATAATGAAGAAGCTAGGTTCTAGCCAGGCAGCAAGCACTAATTTCCATCCGAGGTCAGAAAGTATTAGTTTACCTGCTCCATCAGTAGTGCACTTTAACAGAACAGAAACAGTTGTATCTTCATTGGTAACTTCCTCTTGCCAACCTTTGCACTCTTCTGTTGGTAGGCCAGTACTTCTTTCAGATCCCTATAACATGCCAAAGCCTAGGTCAGAAGGCATTAGTTCACCTGCTCCATCAGAAATGCACATCAACAGAGCACAAACAGTTGGGTCTTCACTGGTAACTTTCCCTTGCCAACCATTGCACCCTCCTGTTGGTAGACCAGGATGTGTTGTAAATCTGTGCCCGCCTCCTTCAGAGCCTGCTTTAGCAGCTCGGCCACTAGGGGCACCTGTTGCCAAAGATCTTAACTATTATAAGAGTTTGATTCAACAGCATGGCAGCGAAAAGCAGAACCCAGCACAGTTAAACATTAACAATGTATTAAGACAAAGCCAGAAACCCGCAAGTCATCCCATATCAAGGAATCTGAAACCGAAAACTATAATGAAGCCTTGTATGTTCTTTAACAGTTCAAAAGGATGTAGGTATGGAGCAGCCTGTGCGTATCAGCATGATGTATTGTCACAGAAGCATAGGATTGATAGCATGCCAGATTTGCAGGGTGCTAAGAGAATGAAAGTGGACAAAGAGATCACGGGTACATAATAATGCATTTGGAATCAGAAGTAGAATTTCTTAATAGGGTTCATTAACTGAATTCCGTCAATTTGTTAGTTCAACTTTTAAGTTGATTTTGTCTATAAAAAAATGGAACTACGCTTAAATAGTAAAAAGAGATTAGGGAGTTTGAGATATATCTTAGGTAAGTTCTCTTTCCTGAATATGGGTGAATATGGGGTGGGCATTTTTGTAAAATCAAAAAAATATATTAATGAGTCCTGCGGGCTCAATTAAATTTAAAATGTATTTTTCAAGTATCTTTGTAAAAGTTCACTAAAATCAATCTAGGATCCTTTTTCTCGTAATAATCCTTTTTCTCATAGTAAAATGCAATTTGACATCCTTTATATGTGAGTATGGGAAAAAAAGAAAAGTATTTTTTTTTAGTGATCATTCCTTCCTCAACCTTAAAGCATTTATAAAAATTTGTCCCTTTTAATTAGTGTTGTAAAAAGTGCAAAGACATCGTTTAGGAATTAATCGAATATAATCAGGGATTAATCAATTATTGATCATTAATTGAATATATATTTAAAAAAAAAATATAATAATACTTAATTTTTAAGCTTGATACATTAGTTTAAGAAAAATATGAAAAGATTAATTAGATTTTAAAACCGAATTGGCAATAACAAATTAATCAGTAAAATCGATGATTTATTAGAATCATGTTTTAAAGTGTAATTGAAAAAAAAAAAAAAATGTCCTTGTGGAGCCCATTTTTATTATTTATTAAAATGGGCCCCGCAGGGACACTCTTTTTGTACTAAAAAGAACAGGGGACACAAGGGGGGACACCGAGTAAGGGGACAGAGGATCCGGACCCCTTCCAAACCATGTCACACTATGATCGAATTAATAAATTGAGGGATTTCCTTTCAACATTTATTTTTAATGTCAGCTTGGTGCAGTTTCCTGTGGGAGACTGTCGTGGCTTTACGGAATAGTGATTTCTAATTTATGCAGTTTCCTGTGGGAGACTGTCGTGACTTTACGGAATAGTGACTTCTAATTTACATTATACTAGGTCGTGTTTACATGGGATAAACTGAACTAATATTATTCAATGAAATTTGAATTAGGTCTTGTGCAGATTGAATCAAGGCATATAAATTGAATGTATTTCTTATCATAGAATTTTCTTGTTGCCAAGCAACTATCACTGAATATGAATGTATATTCCTCCATCAATCAAAATATTTTAGTATGCCACATCATCCGCACGTTAGTTTTAAACAATTTTTCTATTTTCAATTTAGATCCTCTATAATTACTTCACATCCATTATTATACTTATTATAGGTCAACAAGGGTTTTCAAGCTATTTAATAAATTACACATTTATCTCTCTATTTAGTAAATTACACATTTACCCCTCTATTATATTAATGTATAAAAAAAATTTGGCCATGAGAATTGAACTAGACCTGGCAATTTGGTACACGACACGTGAACACGACACGAAACGACACGAAAAAATACGGATATGGGTTTTGATTTTTAGTACACGAAACACGAAAGTACACGAACACGAAATTACACGATAGATTTAGTGTTGGATATGGGTTTTCATTTTGGGTACACGAAAGTACACGAAAGTACACGAAATAAAGATGTTAATAATTTACTACTTATAGATTTTATGTATATATTAATATTTTTTTATAAGGATATATATTTTACAGAAAAATATACATATTTACAAGTTTTTATAGAGTTGTATTTATATTTATATATGAAAATGTAAAATATTTAATGTATATTTCATATGAATATAATATTTATTAATAAATTTTAACTAATTTTTTTTTTTATATAATATATACACGAAACACGACACGAAAGTACACGAATTCATTTCGGGTGGATACGGGTTTCATATTCAAGTACACGAATCCTGTTTCGGGTGGATACGGGTTTCACCTTCAAGTACACGAAACACGAAAGTACACGACACGAAAGTACACGACACGATCCGATTGCCCGCTCTAAATTGAACCCATGTCCTCCAAATTTTAGGACCTCCAACCGTTATACCAATGAGATTTATAATGACATTCTAAAAATCATTAACTACATGCACAAATGCACAAAGAACTCACATACTTTATTCTATTCCATATTTATTTTAAGATTTTTTTTTTGCCAGAATTTATTTTAAGATTTAATCAAGTTAAAATTATCAAATATTACTCCCTTGCCAATAATTAAAAAATTTATTGAAAATATTATTTTGTTTATCTATTATGTTTAATATATGCCAACATGATTTTTTGACCAATTATATAAAAAGACTATCCTTTATATTAATTTAAAACATGGTTTTGTGATCGGTTAAATTATTTTAATAGGAGATATAAATATTGTATTGATTGTCAATTAAATAAAAAAAGCGTTATTGGGTTAGAACAAAAATATTATAAACTATATTATAGATGTAGTACAAATAATTATAATATTAATATATATAGCTATGTTGATGTAATATAGATATTTTAGCAATTACTCGGAAATCGAATTTACTGTAAGAGGACAAAAAATGAGATGAATGAGTTATCGAAGGTGTGCTAAAAAATGTGATTGGAATTTGGTGACAAACCTGTTCGCAAGTTATTTTTAGAGTAGCGATCGATCTGGTGACATGAGGGAAGGATTGTGTGACTGATAATGTTGGTGTAAAAGACTGTGTAAATAATCATCTAAATAGCAGAGGTAGTAGTATAAAGGTGGAGATGTAGATTATATTTGAATGTGCACCATCACTTACACCACCAAACTCAAAATAGAATCACAAAAAATTCAACTTGAATTACCAAAATTTGAATTCAAATTATACAAAAAATTATATACAAAAATTACTAAATATTTCCAGTTCTAAAATTTTGATAGTGCTTGAAGGTGTCAGTGATGGCGTTGACGGTGGTAAAGTGGGTGAAAACAACATTAATGGGGATTTATATACTCATTTCTATTGTGAGAGGAAGAAAAATGAGATGAATGAGCTATCGAAGGTATGATCGGGAATGTGGCTGAAACTCGGTGACAAAAGTGTTCGTAAGTTATTGCTATAATGGTAATCGATTTGGTGACACGAATAAATGACCGAGTTATGATGGTCTGTATATGTGCGCGCACGCTATACATTTATGTATGTATGTATCATGAACGATGATGATGAAGAAGGAGATATACAAGTGGAGGATAGATAGTGATAACATGGGTGTATTGCCAAAAAAGGTGTAAAACGTTTCTAGAAATGTAAGAGACGGGAGGATAAAGGTGGAGATATAAAAATGTGCGGGTATATATAAATATATGTATAAACAAAAGAGCGTGAGGTTAGTTCTCGGTTCTCAATATAATATTAAAAGTTATCATTTGAGTACTTGCCAATATATATCTACATGTGAGTCTATTACCTTAATAGTAGATTTTTTAAATGTATGCATTGTTTAGACTTTTTAAGTTATGTTTTTAAAATTATTTATAAAAATTCATATAAGTTCTTAAATGTGAGTAAATTGTTACGATCATATATGTGTTTAAGCTAAGAAGTTCAAGGTATTATCAATATTCATAAAAAATATATTTTGTCAAATGTATCACCCTAATAGCATAAAAAATTTCAAAATTATGAGTAATTTATTTCAAAAATCAAAACAACTAAATTCAAAAATTACAAGTCATCTATTTCAAAAATCAAAACAACTAAATTATACAAATTTAAATGGTGCCCGTGCTTCGCACGGCTAGTTTCTTATTACAAGACATGCGTCTTTCAATTTTAACAATCAGATTCTTTGCCTCCCATCTCTTACTTTTCGAAGAAGAGATTCAAAATGATATAAATATGCAAAGTAATCAATGTCCAAGGAAAATATAATCATGAAGACCTCAAGTTTGTCACCGTCTAGCCATTTGGAACTTGATTCAAAAGTACCGTAATCACCATCCATTCATTGTAGATTTGTAGTAGTATCATGAAACTTCACTTTCCATTTCTTTGTTGCTACACCTAATCGATAAAGAATAGGGGTCACAACTGGTCACTGTGAGGACAATAAATATGTCAACAATAAACCTTCGTTAACGTTCTTCCCGTCGGACGGTATTAGGATTGCTTGTCATGTCCATCATCATTTTTTCAGGTGAGTCTTCCCAGTTACTAAATGTTTTCAGGTCAATCTGCAAGCGAGAACAAAATTTTGTAACTTATTACTATGCATATTTTAATTATGTAATGTAACATGTAACAATATGTTGTATAAACTGTTCAGACGGGTGGTGGTCACCTTTCTCCTTTGCTCGGTGAAAAGGTCTTCTCTCTTTTGATTTGCATTCTGAACTTCCTTTGCTGATCTCCCCCCTAATCCCCACACTTCCACGTCTAAAACTGATGCTTCAAGTGGTAAATACCCCTGCAACAAGGCGATCAACCTTTAATTTTCACTAGTAATACACATACCATATTGTTGCAAATGTAGAAACTATAGTTTTATGGGATATTCCAAATGGTACCACTGTACAATTGGCTTTTCCATTTGGTACCATCCAACATTTTTGACTTCCAAGTGGCACCATTGTACTTTTGGCTTTTCCATATGGTACCATTCAACATTTTTGACTTCCAAATGGTATCACTATACAATTGGTTTTTCCATATGGTACCATTCAATATTTTTGACTTCTACGTGGTACCATTTTCCTTTCACTAAAATCAAATCAGAGAAAAATGGTACCACGCAGAAGTCAAAAATATTGAATGGTACCATATGGAAAAGCCAAAAGTACAGTGGTGCCACTTGGAAGTCAAAAATGTTGGATGGTACCATATGAAAAAGCCAAAAGTACAGTAGTGCCACTTGGAAGTCAAAAATGTTGGATGGTACCAAATGGAAAAGCCAATTGTACAGTGGTACCATTTGGAATTTCCCTAGTTTATTTAAGTTGAAACCACCCACGTTACTTGGAGTAGAGGGGTATGATCTTAATGGAGAATTTGTGAAAGTCATTTTAAGAGAACAAACAGATCTTCATACGATCCTCCAGGCACACCATTAAGCATTTCAGGTTTTCAAAGTTAAAGACACTAGTATGTTATGTAATTTTGTTACTTCAGTCACAGGATGAAAACTAAACGTGGAAACAATTTATCAAGTAAAAGCTATTATACATTCCAGCTTGCTACAAATGGAATTATTATTTCCCTTCAGGAGAAATTTCTGTTTCTTTGGGACAATTTGTGGGGGGAGGGTTGATTGCAGAAGTGTAATAGCCTGTTTTCACCTCTTTTTTTTTTTACAATGCATTTTCTTTTTTACATTTAATGAATAATTTTCTTACAAAGAGATATTACAGCATAATAATTTTAGAAAATCTAATGTAGATGGCCAAAAAAAAAGATATTTACCAAATTATATATTAAAAAAAGGGTGCTCAAATGATATACTTTACCTGACCGGGACAAAGGGAACCTGGTTGGTAACTCTTGTCAAGAGCATGATGGTTTAAGGTAACTCTTGCAAAATCTTCATCCAAAAATATTCTGTTATTTCCAATGGTTCCTCCAAAACCAATTCCAACAGGCTTCGGATAAGGTTCATATAATCTACCAGTAGGGTGTAAGTGGCTATAGATGAAATTCTTCTCTTTTCCTGAAGGAAAATAGACAACATGGATATTAACTGCTGATAATCAACAAAACTGCTGATAATCAACAACTAAGAGTTAGAAAAGCACTTCCCATTGCAGTTACTCACCAGAAGATGAGAATGTATGAAATACAGGACTTAATGCGTATAAACTAGAAGAGGTTCCATAAAATGTATCCTTATTTTCAAATCCCTGATCAGTAAGTGCACCGACAATCCATTCTTTAACATCTTTACCACCCTCATGAGCATCTCCAGAACTAGCAGCAATCAGCATGAGCAAGGGTCCTTTATATCCTTCAACCTTTGCCCAAAACCTGTTCAAACCTCTACCATGAAGACCTGACCTACATGGTTTCAAACGGATGCAAATACGAGTCATTATAGCTATATTATTTGCTTGTAAAAGTTAGTGAAATTAGCCAGCATCTAGGGGTCCGACTGCAACTTTTAATTTTGAGGTACTGAAGGGAATAGAGACAAGAAGCATAAAGGAGTTGCTTTTGAAAATAATATGAGCAGGGGGAAAGAATCATTATCGAACACAAATCACTGAAATGCCAAAGGTTTCAGTTAAATAGCATCAAACAAGATGAAACATAAGAAGGTATGTGTTAGCTCCACATCTTTCTTGCTTAATTTAGGAAGTGCCGCATCCAAAATGCTCAGGAAGAACTAGCAAGTGGCAACTGATTTTTTAAGACTGAATAATAAGGAGAAGGGTGCAAACCTATAAAGTAAATTTTCATCAGCTTCATAGACATGATTGGGAAAGCATGTCTTTACAATTTCCTCGTGTAAAGTACTTCTTAGGTTAAGGGATATAGCCCATGCCCTTCCTGGGGTCAGGAGGCAAGCGTTACATTTAGTCGAGGAAATGTCACCCACAGATGGACCAGATTTCTCCGAATTGTCCTGGAAATCGTCAAATTTTAACATTAGTAAATGCAATATTTTACGCTACAAAATCTTTACAGTTTACTAAGATAGAATAACTAAAAACTCCTAAAAGTGCTGAGGTGTTAAATATTTCAACTAGAAAGAAACTTCCTGAGCTTAAGTCACCATTAGTCTTTCCCTACGGGCAATATCTATTCAATCAGAAAGATATCTGACTAAACTCTAATCCCTTGAGAGTAAATAATTTTGAATTTCCCAACCTAAATGACTTCACAACCAAAGAGAAATTACAGCCTGACCTTTGATAAGTAGTCCCATAGGTAGATTCTTAATTTTCTTTCATAAGCTACCATTCTAACTATATATTGATTGCAGTTGTGGTATAAGGCAAAAGGACCACGGCATCTAAACACCAAGAGAAAAAACTTGTTTTTGAAAGCACATGTTCTCAACGAAACCAATAACAGAGAAAATTACCTCAAACTGCCTTCACTTTATCATAAAATGATACAAATCATAATAAATGCTTATTTTAGTAGCCTAGCAAGTAGATATATTATGACAAACAGCGAAATAATAGCTCTTCTGTGTCTTTAACGTAGACAAGTTCCTTTTTCGTAAAATTGCATAAGACATAATTTAACTAACTTAAATAAAGGAATAATACAGTACCTCATGAGAGACAGCTTCACGTAATTTGGCGTGTACAAATTGCCCAAAGGAATCAGCTAGGAATGGCACTGTCCTTAATGCCCACATATGTATCTTTCCTGCAGGAAGTTCAACATTCAACTCCGATAAATTACAATTTTTAATGTCGCTGCTGGTATCACTGCATGACTCAACAGCCGATAGAACTATATGATTAAGATCAGGAAGTATGTGATTAGCTTTTTGTTTGGAATTATTCGTATTTCTGTGATGCCATGACATGACCCAGCAAAACCAAAGAAGCATCAACAGATCAGAAGCCAATAATGATCCTGTCATTTTACAATCAGTATCATCAAATTCAAACTCTAGTTTGAGAGACAGGCCCGCCTTTTGAGCTGCCATAGCAAACACCCTGCATAGGGTATTGAGAGAATTTGATGCACTTGTTCTTCCACAACATTTTGTGTATCCTCTTAAGAATTCAATCCAGTTGATGCCTCCCTTGTCAGCCAAGAAAAATAGGTCAACGATAGACGAACCTACATGGTTTAGCAACTCAGCAAATCCAATAGGAGATTCTATCGCTTCACATTCAACCTTCTCAAAATATATGCCAAAGCTTTGCTGAAAATTAATATGATTGCAATAAGGACAAATCAAAAGATGTTACTTACACCCATTGTAGCTTCATAACTAGTACCACAACTGAAACACTTCCTGATAAGTAATACACAATAAACTGTTGGACTATACGACATTTATAAAATTATACGACATCCAGAAGTCAATTGTTGGCTGTGCTATCCAATTGGACATGGATCATATTAGTCTCTTTGACATTACTTGAAATTTTGAAAACAAGGCGGCACTAAAACTACTTGTGGAAATATCTTTTGAAAAAACACAGTGCAAGTTGTAAACTATTTTGTTCCGATAATGTTACTTCCTCCGTGCATATAAATGTATTAGGATGTTG
Organism: Kitagawia praeruptora; assembly: GCA_037693485.1. Classification (NCBI taxonomy): domain Eukaryota; kingdom Viridiplantae; phylum Streptophyta; class Magnoliopsida; order Apiales; family Apiaceae; genus Kitagawia; species Kitagawia praeruptora. The sequence goes on from CM075344.1 coordinate 40,124,226, forward strand.
TGCAAATAAAATTTAATCCAAATTCACCTCGCCTGAATTAGTTAATAGAAATTTAATACTTAAAAGGCACGTATCATAGTAGGATCGGAGCAATAAGAGTAAAACGCGATCCTATTTAAATATTACACAATGGTAAAAACATAAAGGGATTTGTCGTGTGCCCAAGGGCACATGCTAAAAATCTGTATGTTATGAGTTCTCAAATTTTGATGGGTGGATATTTATGTGAATGCAGGGTTATCATTATTATTGAAATCTCTAACAATCAAAATTTGACAACTAAGCTATCACGGATTCTTAGCATGTATCCTAGGCACACACTAAAAAATTCGAAACATAAAAAGTAGCAGCAAAATGAGAAAGTTATATACAGGGGATCGGATACAAGTAAGTAAGAATCTAACCTGGAGAGAAGAGGGAGAAATAGAAGTGTGAGTTTGGGGATGGGAGAGATTTGAAAACAGCTTGTCAAGGAGAGACAGAGAGAGACCACCAGTTGACGCAGCTAAGCTCTCCGCTTCTCGCTGCTCCGTCGTCGTTGCCAGCTCTGTCGATGATGATGCTCCCATTCTGTCTATTGTACATTTGATGATTTTTTCTTTCCTTCCCAACCGTTGGTTATATATATACACGCCACGTTTCTCACATCAACTGTAGCACTGCATCATCAAATCTGTGCGACTATTCTCTCAATTAATAATATTGGGATCGGTAAATTTTTTTAATTTATCAAATAAATTTGAAACATTAATCTTTATAAATTACTATTAGTCTTTCTTCTTTTAAAGGTTATTATAAATAATTAGTACTTCCTCGGTCCCACCATCATACCAGAGAAAATATATTGGGGGATGGGGACGTGACACGCATTTTAAGATGTATTTTAAGTATAGTTTCATAATTTATTTTTTAAAATTTCTTTTTTTTAGTATAAAAATAAATATGTTAAATTTTTATATAAAAAAAAAATGTTAAAAATAAGTGATGAAACTATAAAATATAGGAGAGCCTTAAAATGGTGGAAGGAGTATGCTCCGTGTGTCATATCATCTAATTCATGCGCCAAATCACCCAACAAAAAGAAAGGTGCTACCGACCTACTTAATTTTCTTCGTTTCGAATATTTTCCACTAAAATAAATAAGAATATTAATATTTTTCTGTTATTTGTCACTTTAACGGATTATGAACTTTAAATTTTAAGCTGAATCAAATTAACATTATATATAAAAAAATTAATACATACTAAATAAATAAATAAAGGTTACCGTTTACCAAAAAAAAACAAAAAAACAAAATGGCCCAACGATTTGCCGTATCACTCGTAGGGACTACTAATGACTAATGAGACAATCATGGGAGTAAAAACAACCTTTCAAGAGCGTCAAGGGGCGGAACTGAAATATCTCATTATTCTTCTTAATAATCTTTTCTATTTATTTGTCAAAATAAAATCTTTTCGGTTTATTAATTATGGGTGAAATTTAAAAAAATGACGTTGGAGAGTAAGAGAAGCGCCCATGGCGATTTTCAAATTTCAAACCAGAAATTTGGAATCAACGGCGTAAAAGGGGATGCTAGCAGAAGGATCTGGATCGAGAAGAAGGACGATCATCTTTTGAGGAACTTTATTGAAGAATATAGGGATCTTATAGATGAAGAAGTTATGGTCAGGGTAAGGCTAGGGGAAAAGCAAGCGACAATGGATGCTCCGAATCAGATTCACTGGAGGAGCTTGAAAAGGAGGTCAGGTCAGCAAAGCAAAGAAGGTAAGGGTCTCACATCTATTAAAGAAGATCCTTTGGATTCATATCACCGAAAGAATTATTCGTATGTAGATGTGGTTAAAGGTAATGTTAAACTATTGAACAATAGTGGGAAAATAGTAAATGAATGGAATAGGGAAAGAGCTAGAGTTAGAGATGCCGATAAGAAGTATAAAATGAAAGAGGCAGGTTGTACCATATTTATGTACAAGATTCCGGATGATACATCAGCAAGAGATATATGGGAGCTGGCCAAATCGTGTGGTGAAATCCAGGATGTAATTCTTCCAAGGAAAAGGGATAAGCGAAATAACAGAATAGGATTCATCAAAGTGAGTGGTGAACTGGAGGCTGGCAAGCTGATTAATAATATTAAACAGAACAAAGGTTTGGGAAGAAGGTTAATGTGACGCCCCCAAATCCGAGGTCAGAGATTCAGGTCGTCACATCACCATTCAACCATATCATACCTGTATTAACTTTACAACTCAACAATACATCCATCCAGACCTCAATCTTACGCACATACAAGTTAGAGCCTCAGAAACGATAATCAAAAGTATCACTAAATATTACAATTCATCTGTACAATCCAGAATCTTACGCACTTCCACTTATACAACTACACTTGAAGACAAGTCTTACTATTACAGTTGAAACCTATCAGACTTACTCTGTAGTATTTTTCAGGAACTAAATCACCTCCGGGGTAAATCTCCTACTCCTCTTCTGCTGGTGCGGAGTTAACCGACCAAGTTCTTCTCTTTCTGAAAAGTTTTTATAAAGCAAGAATGAGCTACATAATGCTCAGCAAGTTCACCATTTTGGAAAATGATAAAGTGGTTTATTTTGAAAACGTTCCCAACTGTATGGGTGTATATCTCAGATTACAAAACATAGCTCGACAATATATATGTCCGAGTTTGAGTAAAACATTTATACTCACTAACGAGCTTTAAGAATAACATATGAATCCTTTACAAGGTTCTCATTTCAATATATCTCAAATTTGAAAATATATACGTATGAGTATATCAGTTTCGGTAAAACACTCTACGGTTAACATAATGTACAGGGAACGCATTGATGCAAAACCTCTTTCCTTCCATTAGCTTAGAAGGTTTCTCATTCAAAAACATTTTATTCTTTGAAATAATTGCAAGAGTGCACTCACACGTGCCAATCTCTATAGAAAATCTTGCAGTTCTAGATACTGCACGATGTTAATCTTTTTCTTATCAAAAACCACACTATCGGCAACTTGGCACTTAGGCCCAAGAAGCAGTGTTTGAGTATTTTTCCAAAGTGGAGGATGGGACTGGAAGAAAACATAAAAACCTGACAAGGATTGACGATGATCAGTCGCCACATCCAAGTCCAATAATCCGCGGGTCTTCTCTACCGGTAGAAGGATAGAAACTACATCCGTAACTATCCTCGGGTGAAAACTACATCCATAATCACCCTTGATGAAAACTACATCCGTAATCATCCTTCGGCAACACCTGGGCCGGAATAATAATTGATGGACCGCCTGGCTCACGGCCGCTTACACATCCCGGGAATCGTTCGTCAACGATTCCCACACCTGCCAGAGTCCCCTTTTTCTTTTCTTTTCAAAATCATTTTGATAGAAAACCTGAGTAGTTGAAGTTCGACCTCAGTCGTCCGATAATTCTTGAAAAACGTACAAGAAGCAAATGCTGACCGGGGGTTTTCGAAAATGTTTTGGGTCCGAAAGAGTTCAAGTTTGAAAATGCTGAAGGTATCTTGGATTAGTTTTGTCTTTAAAATAATGAACGATAATTAATAAATAATATTTTTAGATTTAATATATAAACAATTAGTAAAATCATTATTCAATTAAAATAAACTTTTAATCCAAGATAGATATTTTTGAGTATTTTTAACAACGTAAAAATAATAAATACGTAAGTATACGATACTTCCCGAATGACCTTTCGGGTTTTCGTAATTTAATCACGATACAATAATATACCGCTCCCCGGTCAATAGTATATTTGGACCGCTACGACCTCTATTGCTAGAGTCGTTGTCCGAAGAAACATTTTCATTCTAAGTTCAAGGGTGTACAAACACATATGCATATATCTCAAACTTCAACATAATCTCATAAAGCATACGCATATAATACGTTTGGAACTACAAACACAAAAGTGAAAAATCCTTGTATAAAAGTTTTGTAAAGTAGACTTGCATAGGTAAAATCAAGAATATTATATTTTGAAATTAAATACTTAGGGTTGGAAAACTTGCCTTGGTGAGGTTGGGGTGGTCGAGCGTGCGGAGTGGAACGATCTATACATAAGCAATAACCGCTCGTTAGTACCTTAACAATATCTCTTTAATTACGGGGTTTTAGGGGGTACGAAATTGACTTAATGACTTCGTCTTATGACACTCTAGCCCCACTATAGGTTCATGTCACCACTCGATTACGCCCATCACTTATTCGACTTAATTTAGTTACCATATCCGAGTCATGACCATTACCTCTAGAATTATGCTCCACTAACGACTTTTTCCCTTGCGCGAAATTTACTCTAGCATTTTTATAAAATTCAAAAATTCGTATTTTAATCCAATTATTTTTGGGTAGCCTTCACCACTGTATTTCCTAGCTTCTCTAATTTTTCCATGATCCCACATAAATTTTTAGGGGTTTAAACAAGGCTCACAAGGGGGTCACTTAGTGCAGTCCATTGTCCAGAAACACAATTCACTCCTCCGGCCATAACTTAATATCTACACATCACCTAGCCATGAACCTTACATTTCCAGAAACTACATTCAATTATCTTTTCAACAATATAAGGTAGGACATCAGGGGACAACATTTGGGGGTTCAAAACCGTGTTACAATACAGGTCATTGCTCCTGGAAAAACTCAGCATGCACATACTACTTAGATCAATCATTTTCCACAATTCCACCATACAACCAACACTTAATACACTCAAATCATGATTCATAACACTCATGGTGATATATATACTATCCATAGTCATAAAAGTCACAATCTCAACATCAAAATTCAAGATCCATGCTATCCAACACATATACAACCAAGATTAGCTCATAAATACATGGATCCACTACCAAATATCATAAATACTACATAACCAAGAGGGTTTGTGATTTTATACCTTCTTGAGCTCCTAGGGACCTTGGGTAAGCTTTTCACAACTCAACAACACCTTAGATGGTCTCCTACAACACTTATAATGCAAGATCTAAAGGAAGAACAAACTTGGTTACTATTCATCCAAACTTTAACAATTTATAACTTGAAATTGGATGGATGAAATGGAGTGAAATTGCTAGCATACCTTGTCTAGATGATGTAGATGACCTAGGAATTATGGTGTGAATTATGAGTGATGGGAAAGGGGGAAGAAGAATTTTTCTTCTCCACCTTTATTCTTGGCCGAGAGTTTTTGTTCAAAGGGGGGGGGGGGGAGAGTGTTTTTGTGTTTTGATTTTTTTTGTATTGGGTGAATAAGTGATATGAGATGAGGTTGGGTGATACATATCATGTAAGTATGGGTTAGTACTAGCAAGCATGGCTCCTTGTACTTCTTGTCCCCTTTCTTGAAAAAGTAAGTAACTAGGTACTATTCATCTTCCAATGGCTAACTAGTTGCTTGATTTCTAACTACTTGGTTGCATGGGCTTGCATGCAATACTACTCCTTGTATTATTATTCTTCCACCAATACTTGTTATCTAATCTTTAATTCGTATCGTATCTTAATTAATCTCTCGTAATAATATTTTGTCGCGTAGGGATTTCCCTTATAATTCCTTAAGTACTAATTGTGTAAATTCCTCGAATGTCCATAATTCCTCGTCATAATTCTTAATAAATCCTTTAATACTCTAACCATTCTCAAATCCCAAGTTTTATAAATCCTACTAACAATAAGACTCTTGCCTTCACAATCTTCCTTTTATCTTACATAGTGAATGCAACAACATAAATTTCTCAGATAATCAATTCCATTAAACAACATAGGTGGCTCAAAAGGTCCCAAATTCAGAATGTCATATGATATTATATCTTAAAAATATTACCAAAAATCAGGGTTCTTACAGCCTCCCCTCCTTAAAAGGATTCCGTTCCGGAATCAGGTTGAAGACAGTTGAGGGTACTTTTCACGCATAGCGCCTTCTAGTTCCCATGTTAATTCCCCGACGTTCTGGTTCCTCCACAAAACTTTCACTAGCTTGACAACCTTGTTCCTCAGCGCTTGTTCTTTTCTATCCATGATTCCCACGGGTTGCTCCACATAGGTCAAGTCTGGTTGTAGGTCCACTTGGTCGTACTCTATCACATGCCGATAGTCGGTGTGGTAGGGTCGTAACATAGACACATGAAACACATTATGAATTTGCTGCAAGCTTGGGGCAAGGCTAACTCATAGGCTAACTTCCCAATACGCCTCAAAATCTCAAAAGGTCCAATAAACCTCAGACTTAGCTTTCCTTTCTTAACAAACCGCATCAATCCTTTTCAGGGGGGATACCTTTAGCATCACGAAGTCTCCCACCTCATACTCCTTTGATATCTCATAAAATTTGACCATTCGAAATAATGGGTTTCGTAAAAACTAATGACTTTTACATACACTCGTCTGCACGTAAAGGCGTAATATCAATTCGAAATCTTCATTTAATAATTCGTACATATCGTGATTGCAAAAATTTCTCATCCACCCATAAAATTAATTTTCATCCAGGTCCGAATATTCACGAAAATTAGGGCTATTGCAGTCTCACCAACGCTTTAATGTTGCTTCTCAACGCATGCTCCCCTCGACCTGTATTCCTTATCGGTTGTTCTATGAATGAAAATTTCTATCCCACTACTTATACGTTCCTCTTCTACCTTGTTCATAGTATCCGTGTTGAGCCCTTGTATCGTTGGGCCGTGAATACTTTGTGGTCGTGTTCTATAATCTGAGACAACGTCAATACGCACGGTATTCCTCATTTTCCTTGGCTTGATTAGCACGCATGTGTTGCCTCCCGTCGGTCGTTACCACTTGCTATGGATACTATATAGTCTTCGGTATACGTCGAACCAGTTCAGCTACTATATCAAGAAAAGTGAACGAAAAGCGAGAAAAGCGAAAAGCGAAACTTCTTCTTTCGTAGTACGCTTTACAAGAGACGTCCTTACGTCCGCATGGTGCCGATCGTGATAACAACATTCGTTTCATGGATAAGTTTTTATTCTCGACTGCCCCGTGAAATCTAAGGCACGACACTAATTATAAATTCGAACATCTGGACAATTCTTATTCCATGTCCGTCAGCCACAGATCAAATTAGTACATACGCTCAATCTCTTCGTTAAATATACTTGGAAGCACCTTCAATATTCGTAGTTTAATCTTAAGTCTTTATCTGACGTAATCGCTACAGAAGTTTTATACTGCACCACCATCTTTTCCGTATATAAATCGATAATCTTCTAAATGGAAAGTCTTTCGTAGGTAAATCACTTGGTTCAACAATTATAAATCAACTAGGGCCATCTCTTGGCTCGGTCTTCGGCGACCTACTTATGAAATTCATTATAATTCTGTCCACGTTCAAGATTTTCTACAGGCGGAATTAATCCACTAGATCTCTATCATTCTGCTTTCGACATGTCGCGTTTGTACTTAATAGTTTGCCAATGCCATTCTTCATACCTGTCTGCCAAACATTCTCTTAATTCTCTATACATCTTTGTCCTTCCCCATAATTTAGTCATTTTCCTCTAACTTTATTCTTTATTGTATATACTCTATTTTCTTGGTCAATACTGACTGAATTCCAATTTCGAATAATCCCTTCTATAAGTATCGGCCACCACACTGGCCTTTCTTGGGTCATAACAAATTTCTCCATTATACTCCCTGCTCCATTTCATCACCTTCTCTTTCTTATGTTTAGTTCTAATATGAAGATATACTAAAGGCACTTGTGGAAAAAAAAAATTCACACTTTTCTTATAAGATTAACGTCTCCGTTTTATGCGTGAATGCTATCATGACTAATCCCCGGCTCACAGTTAGTATATCACATCCCGTAACCTTTATGTTGTTTAGAAGTATAGGCTATCATCCCCTTTCTACTGCATCAGCACACCTCTTAAACTCTTGAAAGATGCATCAACGTGACTCTCAAAGTCCTCTTTTTATCATCAAGTATAGCTAACAACGAGGTTGTTGCTAATATCTCATTTCATTCCAAAACTTTGTTCATTAATCAATAAAGGCTTCTGACTCATTAATCCACTCAAATGATACTACCATAATTTTATAACGTTTATATTAGTGTGAAATGCCAATTTTTGGCACAGTACAGAGGTCGATCTTGAGTTGGTAAAACCCGCTTTTCAACCTTATCTTTGAAAAACTACTACGCGTTTTAACCGGTCAACAATTCCTACATCTCCGGTTAGGGGTATCGATTCTCGATGGTATATGTAAGATGTCATACGCTCGTCCTCTTTCACAACTGGCACCAATCAGCCTGAGGCCTGTATGCTACTGCGATTCCCAATAAACTTGATTAGGTGGTAATCTCGAAGGATCATTGGGATATATCCATGCATCAATTTGCTATTAGGGGCCTTTTAAACTTTATGTCTCGCTATGTGCATCAATCCCTTTTAGCTAAGTGAAGCTTCACATTCTTGCCACGATATTTCTTCCTTTCTTGTCCATCTCACTTCCATGTTAGTTTCCTCTAAGGATATGTCTTACATCGCAATCGATTTGAATTTCTTGGATCAGGAAAAGGCTTGGTAACTCCAGAATTCATTACTATAACATCCTGACAACGGTTGGTAGGAACGTACTCCCAACCACCTCATCATTTCTTATAACTTCCCTCACACTAATATTAAAGGTCTTGTATTATGCCCCAACATGTTATTCCTACTTTAAATAATTACTCGGCATCACGCTCTGGCTGCACAATTACAACATTTGGTTTTTGATCTCATATTGGTGCAACGGTTCACAATTGTACCTCCCGTTCACCTTAGAGTAATGACTTTTGAAAGGAATGGTTTCAAAATAACAAGGTCCAATAGATAATTTCAATAAGAATTCCACATTGGATGTTCCAAGAATGTTGATGATTCCAAATACTAGGAGTCTCAATTTTCGGAGATGTAAGGATAGACAGAAAGAATACAACAAGGTTTATTCCTTCATGTCCTGATAATTTTGTAATGTGATATCATAGAGAATGTTGCACGAGGGCAATGATTGTTGGATACAAAAGTCATAAAGACGGTCTTTATACGATTCTTACATCTGGTGAATACTTTTCCTCTTGAAAAATAGAGGATCTAGAAAGTCCCATTGATAAAGGTCAACCGATCGAAAGCAATTCTACTCTATGACAATAAAAATGAAGCAGTTTATCATTCAAGTAATCTATGGTTTCAAATGAATCTTCATTATATGAATGAAAGAACAGAATATTCAAGTGACATAAAGTCTGATACGAAGATGGGTAGAATTCAAGTTGAGTGGGCGACCTCACTAGGTCTCAATCAAGTTGTTCGTCAAAACTTTCATTATCATACTTTACCACATGCAAAATGCATTGAGGAATTGCTGAATGAATTAAATTGGGAGTTGGACCAGTGAAACAATAACTAGTCCTTTTCAAGAAACACTAGCAACTAGCTAGACAAAATTTGCTAGTTCACTTATTTGAGGCATCACCACTAGCTAGGACAATTAGCTAGGTGTTCTTCACAACATTACAATTTTGACTAGTTAGAACAATCCACTAGTCATTCATATTGACAAATCGACTAGCCAGTTTCAATTGGCTAGAACAGAATTTCAACATCGTAGCCACTGAAGAAACTTTAGGCTACTCGGACAACGAATGGAAATAAGAAGTTATTAAGTTTGAAAAAAGAAAACTATAAAATCTGAAGAGAATGTTCTAGGTATCGGAACAATCGATAACCTCTCATCAAATATTACCTACCAGTGAAACGGTCCACCCAAGGGTGCCTCCGTACACATGCTTTATCAGATCCTACAGTAGAATTAAATTCAGAATACCAATATCAAAATGATATCCTTACTATGATTTCAATGTACGATGTACAGTCTCATCTTGAATAGAAGAAAAGAATTCATGAAGGATGTCTGGATGTTAGATCATCCCTGTTCTCAACAAATTGATAAATATTTATGGGCTCGACTGAAGAGTGCAAGTATGAAAGAAGTAGTCAAACATCAATATTCGTTTAGGAATATTCATTGATTAATTTAGGAAACAATTGTTGAACATTCCTTGGATAATTGAAAGAAGGTGTAAATAGGCCTGAGCAGAACGAAATAATTATAACTTCAAATAAAATACTCGGGGATCAAATAAGATGCTTTGGATGAGTCCCGGTTTAGAGAAAGTATATCACTGGTGGTTATTCCACAAGTTTAAAGTAGGAAGCTAGAAGGATTACCTGATATAAACTAATCGAGGTAACATGGTTAATGAAAAGTTTAAAATGAAGTAGTGCACCAGCCGGTAGTTACCAAAATGAGTTAATAATCATTCGTGCATCTCATTATCACCACTATGAGGGTAACTCCATCTCTTCGTCTTCGTAATACAAGACACCAACTAGTGCGTCTCTCAATCTTCATCTTAGAGTCACTTATCGAGTTAGGGTTTCACAAATATATCTATCATCTTCGTGCTTTATCTTAAAGACCAAGCTTCACATCATTCCGGGGACACCTGCTAAGTCCATAGGGTCCTACTTCATGCATTCCGACATGAATCACAAGTGGCCAGTTCCCCCTGGGAACAGATCAAAGAGATCTCTCAGGGATCTCAGTGCAGTCCATAGGTTCAGTGGCGGGTGTGTGCATGTGAACATATACCAAAAATATTGAGGTCTACAATACATATATACGTAGTCCCTGATAACATCTCTATCAAAGGATCCCACTCTAGACCCACTGGTCTTTTCTTTTGATAGACTCTGAGATCACTGTATCGCTCGTTGTAACCCTATTCAACTTCACTTGAGTCCCTTTGTTAATTCTACTTGCTTGTTCTCTAAGTTGAACTACCATGCTCTAGCGTCCGAATCATGCGTGGAATTATCTAGCACGCTCGTCTTATGATAACATTCTCGTATAACACATGTAAAATTCGCCATCAAGGGTAATGGAATCCACAACGACATAGTGGCCAACCTTCAAGGAAACCCGTTACTTATCGAAAATCGGATCTTATAACCAAAGTAAAAGACTTTCATTAATCCAAGTACTAAGTACTCCTAATTATGTAGGGAAGTCCAAACTTCTTGATTCTTAAAATGCCGCCTCCTAAACTGTGGAGGAATATGGGCCACAAAATTTATGCCAGCCTAGTCATCCGATCATATTGGCAATATCACCTCTTCCTCAACTACTCTTGAGGTTTCACTCTGCTTCCTACATCGTTACATCTGATAAGTCAGGTACGACTCCCAACTCTCAACTCATTATTCTGAAGGCCTCTAAGGATTCTATCGACCCCAGTATAATACCTCCAGTAAACACTCCAGTCCATTCTACTCATCGGTACCTCTTCCGGTAGTCCAATAATAAGTTTACTACGATCTCTTATGTCATTCTCCTACTTAGACTTAACTCTCAACACTCTCGTTTCTGAGTACTGTAACTTATCTCTCTGATACCATTTCTGTGACGCCCCAAATCCGAGGTCAGAGATTCAGGTCGTCACATCACCATTCAACCATATCATACCTGTATTAACTTTACAACTCAACAATACATCCATCCAGACCTCAATCTTACGCACATACAAGTTAGAGCCTCAGAAACGATAATCAAAAGTATCACTAAATATTACAATTCATCTGTACAATCCAGAATCTTATGCACTTCCACTTATACAACTACACTTGAAGACAAGTCTTACTATTACAGTTGAAACCTATCAGACTTACTCTGTAGTATTTTTCAGGAACTAAATCACCTCCGGGGTAAATCTCCTACTCCTCTTCTGCTGGTGCGGAGTTAACCGACCAAGTTCTTCTCTTTCTGAAAAGTTTTTATAAAGCAAGAATGAGCTACATAATGCTCAGCAAGTTCACCATTTTGGAAAATGATAAAGTGGTTTATTTTGAAAACGTTCCCAACTGTATGGGTGTATATCTCAGATTACAAAACATAGCTCGACAATATATATGTCCGAGTTTGAGTAAAACATTTATACTCACTAACGAGCTTTAAGAATAACATATGAATCCTTTACAAGGTTCTCATTTCAATATATCTCAAATTTGAAAATATATACGTATGAGTATATCAGTTTCGGCAAAACACTCTACGGTTAACATAATGTACAGGGAATGCATTGATGCAAAACCTCTTTCCTTCCATTAGCTTAGAAGGTTTCTCATTCAAAAACATTTCATTCTTTGAAATAATTGCAAGAGTGCACTCACACGTGCCAATCTCTATAGAAAATCTTGCAGTTCTAGATACTGCACGATGTTAATCTTTTTCTTATCAAAAACCACACTATCGGCAACTTGGCACTTAGGCCCAAGAAGCAGTGTTTGAGTATTTTTCCAAAGTGGAGGATGGGACTGGAAGAAAACATAAAAACCTGACAAGGATTGACGATGATCAGTCGCCACATCCAAGTCCAATAATCCGCGGGTCTTCTCTACCAGTAGAAGGATAGAAACTACATCCGTAACTATCCTCGGGTGAAAACTACATCCGTAATCACCCTTGATGAAAACTACATCCGTAATCATCCTTCGGCAACACCTGGGCCGGAATAATAATTGATGGACCGCCTGGCTCACGGCCGCTTACACATCCCGGGAATCGTTCGTCAACGATTCCCACACCTGCCAGAGTCCCCTTTTTCTTTTCTTTTCAAAATCATTTTGATAGAAAACCTGAGTAGTTGAAGTTCGACCTCAGTCGTCCGATAATTCTTGAAAAACGTACAAGAAGCAAATGCTGACCGGGGGTTTTCGAAAATGTTTTGGGTCCGAAAGAGTTCAAGTTTGAAAATGCTGAAGGTATCTTGGATTAGTTTTGTCTTTAAAATAATGAACGATAATTAATAAATAATATTTTTAGATTTAATATATAAACAATTAGTAAAATCATTATTCAATTAAAATAAGCTTTTAATCCAAGATAGATATTTTTGAGTATTTTTAACAACGTAAAAATAATAAATACGTAAGTATACGATACTTCCCGAATGACCTTTCGGGTTTTCGTAATTTAATCACGATACAATAATATACCGCTCCCCGGTCAATAGTATATTTGGACCGCTACGACCTCTATTGCTAGAGTCGTTGTCCGAAGAAACATTTTCATTCTAAGTTCAAGGGTGTACAAACACATATGCATATATCTCAAACTTCAACATAATCTCATAAAGCATACGCATATAATACGTTTGGAACTACAAACACAAAAGTGAAAAATCCTTGTATATAAGTTTTGTAAAGTAGACTTGCATAGGTAAAATCAAGAATATAATATTTTGAAATTAAATACTTAGGGTTGGAAAACTTGCCTTGGTGAGGTTGGGGTGGTCGAGCGTGCGGAGTGGAACGATCTATACATAAGCAATAACTGCTCGTTAGTACCTTAACAATATCTCTTTAATTACGGGGTTTTAGGGGGTACGAAATTGACTTAATGACTTCGTCTTATGACACTCTAGCCCCACTATAGGTTCATGTCACCACTCGATTACGCCCATCACTTATTCGACTTAATTTAGTTACCATATCCGAGTCATGACCATTACCTCTAGAATTATGCTCCACTAACGACTTTTTCCCTTGCGCGAAATTTACTCTAGCATTTTTATAAAATTCAAAAATTCGTATTTTAATCCAATTATTTTTGGGTAGCCTTCACCACTGTATTTCCTAGCTTCTCTAATTTTTCCATGATCCCACATAAATTTTTAGGGGTTTAAACAAGGCTCACAAAGGGGTCACTTAGTGCAGTCCATTGTCCAGAAACACAATTCACTCCTCCGGCCATAACTTAATATCTACACATCACCTAGCCATGAACCTTACATTTCCAGAAACTACATTCAATTATCTTTTCAACAATATAAGGTAGGACATCAGGGGACAACATTTGGGGGTTCAAAACCGTGTTACAATACAGGTCATTGCTCCTGGAAAAACTCAGCATGCACATACTACTTAGATCAATCATTTTCCACAATTCCACCATACAACCAACACTTAATACACTCAAATCATGATTCATAACACTCATGGTGATATATATACTATCCATAGTCATAAAAGTCACAATCTCAACATCAAAATTCAAGATCCATGCTATCCAACACATATACAACCAAGATTAGCTCATAAATACATGGATCCACTACCAAATATCATAAATACTACATAACCAAGAGGGTTTATGATTTTATACCTTCTTGAGCTCCTAGGGACCTTGGGTAAGCTTTTCACAACTCAAAAACACCTTAGATGGTCTCCTACAACACTTATAATGCAAGATCTAAAGGAAGAACAAACTTGGTTACTATTCATCCAAACTTTAACAATTTATAACTTGAAATTGGATGGATGAAATGGAGTGAAATTGCTAGCATACCTTGTCTAGATGATGTAGATGACCTAGGAATTATGAGTGATGGGAAAGGGGGAAGAAGAATTTTTCTTCTCCACCTTTATTCTTGGCCGAGAGTTTTTGTTCAAAGGGGGGGGGGGAGAGTGTTTTTGTGTTTTGATTTTTTTTGTATTGGGTGAATAAGTGATATGAGATGAGGTTGGGTGATACATATCATGTAAGTATGGGTTAGTACTAGCAAGCATGGCTCCTTGTACTTCTTGTCCCCTTTCTTGAAAAAGTAAGTAACTAGGTACTATTCATCTTCCAATGGCTAACTAGTTGCTTGATTTCTAACTACTTGGTTGCATGGGCTTGCATGCAATACTACTCCTTGTATTATTATTCTTCCACCAATACTTGTTATCTAATCTTTAATTCGTATCGTATCTTAATTAATCTCTCGTAATAATATTTTGTCGCGTAGGGATTTCCCTTATAATTCCTTAAGTACTAATTGTGTAAATTCCTCGAATGTCCATAATTCCTCGTCATAATTCTTAATAAATCCTTTAATACTCTAACCATTCTCAAATCCCAAGTTTTATAAATCTTACTAACAATAAGACTCTTGCCTTCACAATCTTCCTTTTATCTTACATAGTGAATGCAACAACATAAATTTCTCAGATAATCAATTCCATTAAACAACATAGGTGGCTCAAAAGGTCCCAAATTCACAATGTCATATGATATTATATCTTAAAAATATTACCAAAAATCAGGGTTCTTACAGTTAAAGCTTTCTATAAACCAAATTGGTTCTGATTCGGTGAAAGCAAAAAAGGAGCAGAAATTTATTGAAGATCCTTCTACATCATCTCATGCTGTAGACATGGGTAATATAAAAAAGGATGCAAATTTACCTCTTGGGTCTAATAAAGATGTGTATAAGGCTTCTTTTGAATACACTAAGGCAGATACTGATCCTGATATTGAAGAAGTTTTTGAGAAAAGTTTGGTAGGTATTTCAATGGATGAGCAATGTCCAATTGAGCTATTATCTTGGCTTAATAAGGAAGGAGTTAAAAATGTTAAAGTGCTCATGATAAATAAGAAGAAATTCTTATTTTCTCTGAACAATAGGGAAGACGAAATGGATATCTTGAAGAAAGTTCTTAAGGAAAGATTTAGTAAGATAAGAGATTTCGAGAATGGGGATTATATAATGCCTAGAATTGCTTTTGTTGAATGTGTGGGACTTCCTATGAATGCCTGGATAGATAGTAATATAAAAGCTTTTACTATGAAGTTAGGTGAATGGATCACATGGAGCTTCCAAGATAATGATAGGAAGTTGGTCCACAATCCGATTATTGAAATTCATACTGTACAATCTGATTTGATTAAGGATGAAATGATGGTGTTAGTTAAAGGGGTAAAGTACAAAGTGTTATTCAGGGAAATCTCTTTTGGGAAGGGTGAAATGAAAGATGACATGCCAAATGACTCGCAAGTGGTGAATGAAAGAGAATTAGATTGCAGTAATGAGATTTCTATAGACAAAGATGTAAGTTTTGGAAAGAAAAAGACTGCTGATGAGAAACATAGTTCTGAGAATTTAAGAGAATTAAATGTGTCAGATACGGTGGTACCAGAAACGTTGGATTCGTTGGTACCTTCAGAAGGTGAAGGTGTGGTAAATAATGAGGATTTAAATGGGGTATTCAGGGATAACTCTAGTATGTCAACTACAAATTTAAAAGTTGACATTACTAGAGAAATTGCAGATTCAGCTATTGGGAGAGAACCTGTGGTAAGTCCTGTTTCTAGAGTCTCTCAGGGCACAATTTGTAATAATCTTACAAAAATGAACATGGGAGGAAGAAGAGGCAGGCCTAGAAAAAAGATAAGGTCATTTGTCAATCCATTCGATTTGAAGTTAGGAAAGAAAAAAGGTAGAGGCTCTTTCAAACTAAAGGGACCTATGGGGCAGAGGGCAAATGCTAATGCTAATCCAGTTGATACGAGAGTGGCTTTTCCAAGAGCTCCAAGTAATGTGGTGGCTGCAGAAATTATAGATACTGCTCTAGCACTAGGATTGAAAGTTTGTGAAGGAAGGGAAAAAGGAGTGGAGGAATTAGCCAGTGCTATTGACAAGAATAAATTTTAATTGTTCAGGGGAATTCTTGTACTTTAGTTAATCAGTTCCAATGATGAATATTTCTATACTATCATGGAATATAAGAGGTGCTTGTAACCTAGTTGCAAGGAAAATAGTGAGCAAGTTACTAAGGAAAATAAAGCCAACTTTTTGTGTCTCCAAGAGACTAAGTGTGGGGGTTGGTCTCAAGCCATGATAAACAGTATTTGGGATGCAAATGCGCATGACTGGATAGAAATTGATGCTCTGGGTCTGTCTGGTGGTTTATTGTGTTCTTGGGATAAGAATGAGTTCAAATTAACTTCTTCATCTGGTCAGAAGAATTGGCTTTGGGATCGCTTCCAAAATGCTCAGGATTTGAGCTATTTCAATATTATTAATATGTATGGACCCCAAGATGTGGAAGCAAAACAAGACTTGTGGAGAAATCTTAAACGTATTCTTCACCTAATAGGTGATGAGGAAGTATGCATCATAGGTGACTTCAACTGCATTAGGGATGAAGTTGAAAGAGTTGGATGTAAATATAGAAGAAGAGATATGATAGACTTCAATGAATTTATAATTGATATGAATCTAGTGGATTTGGAAATTACAAACTCAGTTTTCACATGGTTTGGACCTCAAGGAAAAAAAAGCAAGCTTGATAGAGCTCTGGTAAATGCTAGTTGGATGGATAAGGGTCAATGGGTTATTAAAGCATTATGTAGGTCAAGTTCTGATCATCGTCCGTTGTTGTTAAGGGTGGAAAATCTGGATTGGGGCCCTAAACCCTTTAAGGTTTTCAACTGTTGGTTAAAGGAAGACTCTCTCAAAGCCATTCTCACTGGATATTTGGACTTGGATCCAAGTAAGTTAAAGTTAAATTCTCAGACTCTGATTAGAAGATTTAAGTCTCTTATCAAGGAATGGGCCAATAACCCTGAGAATAATATAGATGCTAGGATTAAGGTTCTTGAAGATAATTTGAATTCCCTGGATGATAGAGTGGATTCATCTGATGAGGTGGTAATTTTTAAGGAAGAAATTGCCCACCTTTATGAGCTCAAAACTCTAATGCTCAGACAAAAATCGAGAGTTCAGTGGTCTTCTTTTGGTGATAAAAATTCAAAATTCTTTCATAAGATTGTCAAGAAGAGACAGGCTAGAAACTCAATTAGGAGGATTATGTGGCAAGGGGAGGTGTTTTCTTGTCCTAAGAAGATTAAAGAGATCTTTTATAACCACTTTTCGAATTTTTTTGAGGCTAAGAAACAACCAATTACACTGAGGATTGGAAATCTTAAAGGCAGGAAATTAAATACAGAGATCAGTGCATGGTTAGAAAGAGATATTACAGGGGAAGAGTTAGATCAAGCTTTGAGAGATTTTTCAGACGAAAAGGCCCCTGGTCCGGATGGAATGAATATGGGTTGTCTTAAATTTCTTTGGAATCAGCTAAGAGGTAAATTAATCGAAGATTTCCTACATTTTTCAAAATCAGGCTGCTTACCAAATGGAATGAATTCATCTTTTGTTGCTCTAGTGCCTAAGGTTGATCTCCCTAACTTGGTTACTGATTATAGGCCTATAAGTCTTATAAACTCCTCTATGAAACTTTTCACCAAAGTCTTAGCAAACAGGCTGAATAGGCACATTAGGAGTTTAGTGGGGGAAAATCAATTTGGTTTTATAAAGGGAAGGCAGGCAGCTGATAGCATTTTTATTTTGAATGAAGTTTGTCATAGTCAGCAAATAGGAAAGGCATCAGGAATGATTTTTAAAATCGATTTCGAAAAGGCATTTGACTCAGTGGATTGGTCCTTCTTAATGGATTTATTTCATTACTTAGGATTTGGAGTTAAGTGGTGCAACTGGATCAAGAATTATCTGATATCTATTAAAACGTCTGTTTTGATTAATGGCTCTCCCAGCAAAGAATTCACTCAAAGTAGAGGGGTTAGACAGGGAGACCCTCTTTCTCCATTGCTCTTCAATCTTGCTGTTGAAGCACTTAGTAGGATGATCAATGAAGCAGCTAGGTTAGGTCTCTTTAAAGGTATTTCTGTAGGCAACAATTCTCCTCATATCACTCATCTGCAATTTGCAGATGATACTGTGATTTTTGTGGACAGTAATCAGGAGTCAATAAAGGCCTTAAAGAGGATTCTGCAAAATTTTGAGTTGTTATCTGGATTGAAAATTAACTATAACAAAAGCAGATTGTTTGCTTTTGGTTATAATAGGGCATGCTTGGGGGTTAATGCTGACATCCTAAATTGCTCTATAGGTGAATTACCTATGACTTTCCTGGGAGCCACGATTGGATGTTCTCCTAGAAAAGTTAAATTTTGGGATCCTCTCTTAGGGAAAATTAAAGGTAAACTTGCTTCTTGGAAGTGTGAGTCATTAGACATGGCAGGTAGACTAGTGTTGTTGAAAGCAACATTAGATAGCTTACCTTCCTACTGGTTTAATGTCTTTGTCTTGCCAGTCTCAGTGTGCAATAAGATTGAGTCGATAAGGAGGAATTTCCTATGGGGTGAGTTTAATAATGATGGCTCCAAGGACATGAAATTACATTTGATTGAGTGGAACAAAGTTTGTAAGCCAAAAGATTAAGGTGGCCTAGGTGTTATCCCTGTTAGGCAAAAGAATACGTCTATGCTAGCTAAATGGTGGCCTAAATGGTGGCTGGAGAGAGACAAAGTTTGGAACAAGTTGATTAGAAGTAAGTACTCTTGTACCAATGGAGATGATCTGGATTCTTGTATCAGGAGTAGGGACTGTTCAGATATGATCAGAGCTTTAGCAAATGTAAACAACAACTCTGGATTCAACTTTGCTTTGTCAAAATCGAACTTTAGATGGGTGGTAAAGAATGGGAGATCAGTGCTCTTCTGGGAAGACTATTGGAGGGAAGGAGTTAACCTAATGTCGGCTTTCCCAAGACTTTATAGTATTTCAAAATTAAAATTCTTTTCGATCAAGGATTTTCATTCATCATGGTGTTGTAGTTCTCAAGATACTGACCAAATTTGGAGCAGGCCATTAAGAAACTGGGAAGTAGAGGAGGTTCTAAAGTTAAATTGCATTGTATCTGAGATAGTGTTCAGCAAGGAAGAGGATACTCTGGTTTGGTCAAAGTCTGGAAATGTCTTCAATAGTAAATACGGAAGGAGATATCTAGAAGGTAATGGTAATTCACAGCGTCTTAATTGGGCATGCTTTTGGAAGATAAGAGCTCCACCAAAAGTTTTATTGTTCCTGTGGAAATATCACACTTCCATCCTCCCTTCGAAATCTTTTCTTAAGTCTAGACTTAGTAATCTGATTACTAACCAGGCTTGTCTATGGTGCAATTTTGACCCTGAAACGCAAGATCATATGTTCTGGTCTTGCCCTTTAGCTGTTAGAGTGTGGACAGAAATCCTTGACTGGTGGGGTTTCACAGAATTTCAGAAACGATGCCAGTTATCAAATATATGGAGTCTTCAACTGCACAGGTGTACATCAAATATTCATCTTAGTTGGAATGTTTGTGTGGCTGCATGTTTATAGACAATATGGTTGTGTAGAAATAGATTAGTTTTTGACAAGATCAGAACAGATTTAAAGGAGTTGGTTCTGTTAGTCAAGATAAGAACTTTTAAATGGTGCTCAGCTGCTAATCTTGCAAATGATGTGATGGACCAAAGGTGGTTTAGATATCCAGTGGGTGTACTAGAAGATTTTGCTAAGAAATGTTCTATGATGCTCTTCTCTGGAGATTGGGATATCTTTGTGTTCACAGATGGGGCTTTTGTCAGAAATTCTTTAGATAGTCATGAGGCTGGTATAGGTGGTTTGATCAAAGATAAGAATCAAAACTTATTGTATATTTTCTCAGGTCATTCTACTGCTGTTAGTCCTTTGCGTGCGGAAGTAGAGGCAGTTGCTCATGTCATCAAGGTATTATATACAAGTGCCTATAAGTTTAAAGCATGTAAGTTTTATTCGGATTCTGAAGAGGTAGTGTATGCTTTCAACAAGATAAAAGAAGGGGGGGTTTCTGATTCAGTTTTGGTTCTAAATCCAATTAGAACCATGGTTCAAGATCTCAAAGTCTCCTTCTCTTATATCCCTAGAAAATTAAATATAGGGGCAGATGACCTTGCAAAGCAAGGTTATAACAGAGACTCAATTGTGGGAGGTTGGGTTGATTAATTTTCAAAGAGAAGGGTCTACAGTTGAGAGGTAGTGTCTCACAATTTTGTTCCATGTAAACTTATAGGACCAATTTTGTCTTTAAACCATTGTAGTAGGCCATAATCAGAAAAATGTATCTTCTAAGTCTTGAAAGGGCCTTTGTAGAGTTGGGCCATGATTTATTTTGTTGGGATTTAAAATTCTATTACCTATGAGCGGGAAATATCTCTAGGAATTCCAACAGGCGTACGAGATAGTATTGAGTTATGGGAAGCTGTGTGGTTTCTTGTGTCTTCCCAAGGCAATAACTAGTAGTATATATACTATGTTAGCCCCGTCTAGAGAGTATTCTTTTTTCACTAAAGATATTAGGGTTATCAAATGGATCCAGTGAATGTCCTTTGGGGTCTCCCTCCTCAGGGACGAGTCAAAATTAATGTTCATAGCTTCTTTTCTGAGATTCCCCTCCCCAATGGTAACGTCTCTGGGATTGGGGTGGTCTTTCGCAACCACAGAGGGAAAATTTTAAGGATGCTGGCGGGCTCCCTGGGGATTGATAATCAGCGTCTAAATGAACTCTATGCTGTTCTTGAAGGCCTCAAAAGGGCTTATCTAGATGACAGGTTTGATGTGATTATTGAATCGGACCATGAGGACTCCATTTGGGAATGGAGGACAGCTGCAACCAATGGAGTGGTGCCTCTGCATAGATATGTCATCCAGCAACTTCAACAAAGGAAAGCGGATCTGAACTTTCGCATTTCGGAGAAGATCATTGATGCAAATGCGAATAACCTTGCTGCCTATCTTGCACGCTTTGGTGCAGAAAATTATAATCGTATGGTAATCTTGGCTGGTCCAGTGGGACGTGTGTTTGAACTGTGGTGCAATGATATGGGCTTGGGGCCGATTGGAGAGCAGTACATGGCAGTTCATGAACTCGATTTATTGGCAGATGTGGTTCAAGAGGAAGCGCAGGAGGTTGTTCAGGGTATTGATGTGGGGGTAGAAGGTTTCATGGAAGAACAGGAAGATGAAGTAATGTTGGCTCAGGAGATGCTGTAGGCTATTCTTGCAGCATTTTGTTGATGAAGCGTCTTATGTTCCTTTACTTTTATTACCTATGCTATGTTCTATTTTGGGCAGTAGGTCCAAATTATGTTTCTCTATTTTCAAGTCGTAGGTTTTACTGATGTTGTCTCTTTCCTTTAGTATTGTGATGCTTTGGAAGTTGTTGCTGGTTTTTGTGGGATTGGTGTTATTTGTTGCAGTGCATTCCATCTAATGGCTGCTTCAATATTATCTTTAATATATTTCTGCTTTCCAAAAAAAAATTATGGGTGAAATTTTATGTTATGTAAAAAATAACATAGAATTGAAAACATATTATTAAAGCCAAATGATCTTCTAAATATATAAATAGATATATAATAATATATATGTTTAAATAATAATAATAATAATGATAATAATAAGAATAATAATAATAAAGTATAATGAATATGAGTTTATTGAGCAAGTTCAATTCATAGTTACGAAGTATTTTTTATTAGATATTTGACCTTTTTTTTTTTTTTTTTTTTTTTTACATATTTTCAGTGTTTAGAATAAACTAGCTTATAATCCGTGCAATGCACGGGTTTCCTTTATTATGTTTATTTACTATTACAATTATGTTTTTATATAATAATTATTTTTAATAATTTTTTAATTTTAATTTGATATAATTTAATATACTCATGTTTACTGATTATACATTTATACTAATTTTTCCTTATTATAAACAACGTATACGATTTTTAATATATTTTATTAATAATTAAAAAATATGGTGTGATATTTTCGGATATATATTGTAAGATTTGTTGTAAATTAAAAAGGTAACGTATTTTAATTAAAAAGAAAATATTAATGATTGAAATATATGATACGATTGATCTTTTTAGGTATTTATAAAAGGTAATATCTTCAACTAAAAAAAATAAATGTGAAAAAGGCAATCGACTAATTATCATTAATTATATTATGTTATTATTTATTTTAGGTGCTATTATTTTTTTGAAAATTATGATATGATATTTTTGGGTATATATTAATGATTGTAAGATTTGTTTTAAAAGGTAACATGTTTTAATTCGAAATGAAATACTAATGATCGAAAGATATGATAGATTGATGTTTTAAGGTGTTTATAAAAGGTAATATTTTTAACTAAAAGTAAATGTGAAAAAGGCAATTGGCTAATTACCATTAATTATATGATTTTATTATTTATTTTAATAATTAGAATAACCAAACCGACAAACTTTCAATCTTTCGGCTTTAATATAGTAGTATAGATACGTACTTTAATTAGGAAAGACAATCGACTGCTTAGCATTAATTATATTACTTTTTTATTTATTTATTACGGAGTAATTAAGATAACTGTACCTAAACTAAATCGATTAAATTTTCAATGTTTCAAATTTAATATAATAACTACCTTATTATGTTATAAATTTTATTTAATATAACAATTATGTTTTTATATAATCATTATTTTTAATATTTTTTTAAATTTTATTTAATATAATTTAATTTACTCATGTTTATGGATTATACTAATGTTTTCTTATTATAAACAACGTATATGATTTTTAATATATTTTATTAATAACTGAAAAATATGGTGTGATATTTTCGGGCTATATTTTTCTTGAAAATTATGGTGTGATATTTTTGGGTATATATTAATGATTGTAAGATTTGTTTTAAATTAAAAATGTAACGTATTTTAATTCGAAAGAAAATATTAATGATCTGTTTTTAGGTATTTATAAAGGGTAATATCTTCAACTAAAATTAAATGTGAAAAAGGCAATCGATTAATTAACTTTAATTTTTTTATGTTAATGTGAAAAAGAAAATCGACTAACTATTAATTATATTATGTTATTATTTATTTTAGGTGTTATATTTTTCTTGAAAATTATGGTGTGATATTTTCGAGTATATATTAATGATTGTAAGATTTGTTTAAAATTAAAATGGTAACGTGTTTTAATTCGAAAGGAAATATTTAATGATTAATTGATTTTTTTGGTATTTATAAAAGGTAATATCTTCAACTAAAAGTAAATGTGAAAAAGACAATCGACTATTTATCATTAATTTTATTATGTCAATGTGAAAAAGACAATCGACTAATTACCATTAATTTTATTATGTTAATCAACTAATTACCATTAATTATATTATGTTATTATTTATTTTAGGTGTTATATTTTTCTAGATAATTATGTTTGTGTTATTATTTATTTTAGGTGTTATTTTTCTTGAAAATTATGGTGTGATATTTTCCGGTATATATTTTTAGGTGTTTATAAAAGATAATATCTTCAACTAAAAGTAAATGTGAAAAAGGCAATCGACTAATTACCATTAATTACATTATGTTATTATTTATTTTAGGTGTATTTATTTTCTTTATAATGAAGGGTAAATAAGTAAATTCAAAAGGTACCAAAAAACAGGTACCAAAACTTTTAATATTTCGGCTTTTATATAATAGTATAATATCTTCAACTAAAAGTAAATGTGAAAAAAGCAATCGATTAATTATCATTAATTATATTATTTATTATTTATTTTAGGTGTATTTATTTTTCTTTGTAATGAAGGGTAAATAAGTAAATTCAAAAAGTACCAAAAAACAGGTACCAAAACTTTTAATATTTCGAATTTTATATAATAGTATAATATCTTCAACTAAAAGTAAATGTGAAAAAGACAATCGACTAATTACCATTAATTATATTATGTTATTATTTATTTTAGGTGTATTTATTTTTCTTTATAATGAAGGATAAATAAGTAAATTAAAAAGGTACCAAAAACAGGTACCAAAACTTTTAATATTTTGGTTTTTATATAATGGTATAGATAGCTAAAAATAAATGTTTTTTTAAAATTTTTTCCTCAAAAAACTTTTAAAAAAAATTCAAAAACATATTAATATCAATTTTATATTCGAAACACTCATACAAACATGAAAAATGTTTTTCCATGTTGGAGACCGGAAGTTGTTTTCCCCAAAAAATATAGGAGTAACATTTTCTAGCATTTATTTTTAAAAAAAATATTTTGCTTTTCCAATTAACCAACCAAACACCGGAAAATATGTAAAAAAAATTGCTGGAAAACATTTTTATGCTAAACAAACGGAGCCTATCCATCAGGGAAAATTATTCCCAGTGAGTATTTGGTGGGACTGAAGCCATAAGGCCCATAAAGCCCACTAGTGAAAGCCCATCTGGGACTGGATTTCAAGTAAGGGAATTCGTAATTAAATTCTAGCCTTCCACTTTGATATATTGACAATCAGAGGTTGTTCTCATAATTTTAAAATTGTGCGATCTTCGGATCTGTTGGTCTGTTGCATCAATTAAATGATCCTCCACTTTCCTAATTTAAAACTAAAAAAAATAGTAAGCCAAATTCAACAATAAATATTTAAATTTATTTATAGAGTAATATTAGGTTACAAAATTGTGTACCAAATTATAAGAAAGGAAAGTTTTTATTGATTGATAGAAAAAAGATTTTGTCTGAGATACTTAAAAAAATATATTTAAGGAAAATGCTAGGTACCTCAAATTGTTACCAAATTTTTTTCCCAAAATACACATGTCATTATTTGAATGGTTATAATTACAATGGGCCCGCCAAAGCCATATAAATCCCACCAATTAAAATTTTCCATACATCCAACTCATCAAGTCATGTCATTTGGTTTCAAAATTTGGGAACTAATTTGGTGGCTGTAGCATTTTTCTAAACATCTTCTTCTATATATAATAGGAGAACAAGGGGTTTTTTTAGGGGTATTTTGAGCCAATAAATCCCCTGTGAATTTACTATTTTACCATTGTATTTTACAAAATTACATTAATCGCCACGCCCTTATTTTGAAGATAAAAATTAATTTATTTTTGTGTTTGTGGGGAATTGAACCAACAACCTTCTCTATATAAATATTCCTCCAAACCATTGTGCTACTTATGTTTTTTAGTAAGAAGTGAAAACTTTTTTTACATAAGTTCGACCTCTTTATCAATTTCTGGAAAATCTCTCTATCAATTTCTGAAAAATGACCCGTGCCTCGCACGGGTTATTATGCTAGTTATATCAAATATCCCACATTCCTATTTTAAACAAGAGTAATGATAGGTACCCCAAATTGGTAGCTAAATATTATTTCCAAATAATGTGGCAATGCAGGGTGATTGGTGTGAATGCAGGGATCCACTATTATTACAACCAATTAAATTGCTACACTTGGCATTTGGGAAAATTTTTGGGTACCAATTTTGGGTACCTAGCATTTTCCTTTTAACAAAAAAGTAAAAAATATTTATTGAATATCCAACAATAAATGGTTCAATTTATAAATTGCTACACTTGGCATTTGAGAAAATTTTGGGTACCAATTTGGGGTACCTAGCATTTTCCTTTAAACAAAAAAGTAAAAAAAATAATTATTGAATATCCAACAATAAATGGTTCAATTTATTGTATACAGGATTTTGTTGTGATCTCATGAAAGTTTCCAGAGATTGATCAGAGGATCCTTAATCTATTTTTTAGTTATTTTTAATGCATTTCGTTTGTTACAAATTTGAAGACACAGAATATAAATACAAAGAAATAGTAGAGACAGTTGCCCTGGATCCTGGCAAAAGAAAAGATACAAAAGATGATTTCAAAGGGAAGACCATATAGGCATTCCAGCAAGGGTATTGCCACCGTCGACTATAAAAATATTGCCAGTAACATATTTGGATGAGCCATGGATCAAGTACCTGACCAGTTCTGTCAATGACGGGTCTACTGTAGCATCATACAAAGATGGCATTGGTACAAGTTTATCCAGAACACCAGGGAACCATTTTTTATCGTAAAGTTGTTTTGTAATTTCTGACCGAAATATTGTTGGCGCTATTGCGTTCACCCTAATATTGTATTCCGCAAATTCGAGTGCCATTACGTTGGTCAGGGTGTGCAAGGCTGCTTTGGATGAACTGTAGGCGAGGCTTCCTGTGGCTTTACCCCTGTTTAGTCCAAATGCACTTGAAATATTGATCATGGATCCTCCTCTACCAGCTTCTCGAATACGTAAACCTATGTATTTTGAGCATAACCAGGCTCCAGTTAGGTTTATTTTAAGCACTTGATCCCATTCCTGGTTGTTCAATTTCAGTGTTGTACTTGTGCTTCCTGATCAAATACATGCACATAATGTGATTGAGATGAACTTTCTGTAATTGTTGCGTATAATTAGTGAATTACCTCTGATCCCAGCATTGTTAATTAAAACATCAATATGGCCAAACACTCTCCAAGCTTCTTCAACAGCAGCCTCAATGACTGAAGGGTCAGCTGCGATGTCGAGCTCAAGAGGGACGGCCAGAGGAGTGTCACAGGAGCTGGATTGGAAGTTGTTAATGAGTTGGCATAGGGATTTGAGTCGATCCAGTCGTCGAGCAGCTGCGATCACCTTGCAGCCAGCCTTAGCAAGGTTAATGCTGAAGTCCCAGCCGAATCCTGATGATGCACCGGTTACAAGCACCACCTTACCTTCTAGATTAGACCATGGCATTACATGCTCAGAGTGCTTGTTGGAGTTTTTAGCCATTGCGTTTCTGTATGTTAGAGTGTGTGTACATGCATGAAAATTGACACCCAACATTGCATGTGATCTGAACAATTTAACTTGTAAATTCAAGCCGTGGTTGCCACAGCTGGCCCATGGAATGATGTAAAGGAAGTACTTGAACAATTACGACACATGTTGTTTTTGCCTGACATTTCTGATTACTCCCTCCGTCTCATATTGTTTTTCTCGTTTGAAATGTCGGGACTGTTCATAACATGAGACAAATTACTAATTTACACCTAATCTATAAGACCAAATATAGTCATGAGTGATCTTGTTTGATTCGTATTTCTGAGTACTTTAATACACTGAAGTTTTTATATTTAATACTAATACGAAATTAAAGATATTAACGATCAAAAGTGTGCATTGACAAACGTGTCCAACTCAAATGGGAAAAGTATTTAGAGACGGAGGGAGTAATATTTTGTTCGATTGAGAATCTATATGTTAGAACTGAAATATACCTACCAAATTTTGAAAATTAATATCAATTCACTAGTCTTATCGTTTGGATGAAATATACAGTACTGAATAGACGTTACTTTGGAAATTGGTCGGCAATGTACCAACACAATCAATGAAGTTAATGACCAGTTTCTCACAAGTACGTTTACATGTAAAAAACATGGTTCTAAAAACTTAAAAGCCAAAGGACTTCCTAATTTCCTATCAGGGTTGCTTGCGGACTCCAAATTTTCAACCTATGCAGCTGGGGTATTTTCCACATGGTATGAAAATGAATCCTACTCTATCCATCATTTAAAGTGCGGGAGAAATATTTGTGTTATTTTTGGTTGAGATGAATGAACGTGGAAAGAATGTAATGAAATTCGAAATATGACATGACTAATTGTTAAAACTTTTCATTCCTTGTTTCAATCCATTCCATTTCTAATAACCACAATAGATATCAAACATTTCAATTTGACGAAAAAGGATCCATTTTGCATCACCCCAATCTCATCATATAAAATATTATCCACTCATTTTCTTTCAAGTCTTCTCTCCTACCTCCCATTATTTCTTGATGATTTCATTCATTTCAATCCATTCACCCCATAAAAAAGAAGTAAGCCGGAGGGACCGGAATCAAGTCAATCAGAAAAACGTGTTAACGTTTTTGGATTTTCTCTTCGTTTTGTGGGAGTTTGATTTTCTCTCCGGTTTGTGGAAGCGTGAATTTGGACTTGGTGATTCGAGCTGTTCTGGTTCTGTATTCAAGGTCGATAAACTCAAACGGGTGTTGGGGATACAATTGTATATATCTCTGTCAAAATTCGCTTTTGGTCTCCTGTGGATGTCCGGCGATTCAATTATGTTTGTTCTACTCGATATGAATTGTAGATGCCGTATGTCTTTGATTTATTGAATTTAATACACTTGTTATTCAAAAAAAATAAAATGCTAGCCCATTATACTAGGAAGCAAACCAACATTTTTGGTCCGTAACTCCGCTCTTCGTCCATTACTCCAACAATAAAAATGTTGGTGTTGTTGGGGGGTTGTGCTGCCACATTGTGGGCTTGCCCTTTTAGTTAGAGCCTTGCCAATAGGTCAAATGACTCAAATGTCGCCATTACAGCATCACTGATAATCTGATATGAGTATATGAGTTCACTGTGTTGCATTCCATTGAAACTCTACACATCATAAACTTGCATAGATAGATCTAATATACAGTGACAAGAAGAAACCTTGTTTAGGTTCTTACACCAAAGATTTTAGTACAAGCATAGATCCCCAGCTTTTAGATTTTCCTGGACTAGTTGATGAGGTATATCAAGCAAAGATGAACTAATAAACGACCTTATCTCCAATGAAATGCATTAAGCAAGCTATTAAGTGTAAAATCAGGCTGAACTGCAAGAATATTTATAAATTCCATTTCAGGCATGACCACCTTCAGATCCATTGATACATTGCGCTTCTGTACTGTTGAGAAGCTGCATTCCTTCTTCACCCATCTGTTGAACTTCAGAAGGTGATAAAATTCTGATGCAGCGAACGCAGCCTACAAACTCTCTGCATATAAAATTAGAAAATAAATATGAGAGTCCCTAAAGAGGAAAAAATTAAGTGGCACTTACTTTCCCCACTCGATATATAACTTATTTAGTTCCCTTCATAATTATTGTAAACTATTGTAACTTACTCCCAAGGATCATCTCCGACAAGAAGAACGTCGTTCTCATAATCTACATATACTAGTTTCCAACCAGAACCTTTCGAGTCGTTGAGCAGCCCACCAAGTCCAAACATGCATTCTATTTCATAACAAAGTTCATCATAATTCCTGAAACTTGACACATCAATTGACCTTCCAACAGATCCTGCCTTCTGAATCTGTTGATCAATAGAAATGAAGAGACAGAGAAATCAAATTAACAAATGGAACTACCTACAACCTTAAAAAAATTGCAGATTACTTATTGTCATTATAAATAGGCCACTGTGAATCAACTGGAATACTAACTGCCAAACTTAGAATTTTTACCTTTGTGTACGTTCGCACCCGTGGAGCAACTTGCTGCCACGAGTTGTTCTTCAAGAGATTACTGTCATCAAATTCCCCATTGCTTGAAGATGCACCACCTGAGCTGTCAGGGAATTCTTTCAGCGAGAAAGCCTGTGATTCTGCTAGGCTGGCTGATGTCACTTGCAACTGCATATCTTGGGTTGAACAAAAGTTGCCGACAAGATAAGCTGAAGGGTTTGGAAGATTTACATCCTTGAATGAGCAAAACTCTTCTATCGCAGTGCTAGAAACAGAAGGACCTACTACAGTGCTTCCACCATTACTAGCATCAAAGTTTAGACAACTGTATAAATCACTCTGATTATTGCTCTCTTCAGAAATATTCTTCAAATCGCATGTGCTAGATAGAGAATGCGGTTTGCATAGGTCTTGCTGACATGATGTCTGAAATTCATTTTCTTCAGACAAAGACTCTGAATTATGCATTTGATGATGCCACAGTTCTTGGTCTGCTAAAGGTAAAATAGGATTTATTCCATCAGATGCTGGAGATCTGATACATCCAGCAAAGGATTGGTAGGCAGAAGAGTTTGACTTCCATCCAGTATTATAAACATGCGGAAGTAGAGCACTGATATTAGCAGATTCAATTTGTGAAGACTGAAGAGAATTTGCATCCAGCTGCGATCGCATGGACCATGAGTTTGACTGGAACTCATTGTTTTCGCTGTGCATCGGCTCATTAATAAGAATAGGGTTGATAGGCCTTGATGCCAGATTTTCTTCACCGTACTGCCCACCAGATGTAAATTTATGAAACCGTTCTGGTGAGATAGCAAATGTTGGTTTTATCATTTCTCTACTGTGTGGTGCTTGTGTCTCACTTAACGTTTGAGGCTGTAAATTTTCCTGTGAATTCAAATTTAATGAGTTTGGGTCTATGGCATCAGGTTGGATACTGTGAAACCGTGAACAGTTTACTGCCTGTGTCGACATGTGTTCTGTAAAGGGACCTTGTGTATTCCGATCAGGTGTTGCCTGTGTCAAGTTGTTGGCCCGTTGTAAAGGAGTTCCAGTATTAGTAGAGTCATGCACACTTGATAATAGTGATCCTGGATGATTCACAGCTTGAGGTTTCATGAGCATCCTAATTACTTGTTCTGACCATAGGCTTGAAATAGGAAGATTCGGAAAGTCCTCGTGCAAACTTTCAGGGACCCTATTTATAGGTTTGTTTCCCATCTCCCAATTAGTTTCTGCCCCTGTTGAACCAGATACATTCCATTGAAATATTTGGAAGTAAAAACATTAAAAAAGCAACAGAAATTGATGAAAATTTTACCAAAAAAAGCAGACTGAAATGGCCGCTTGAGACTGGATGTAAGAGAAGGAAATATGAACAGACTTTCAGGAGTCTCAATTTCCCATGGACTCACTCTGTTCTGCTTATCACCACATACAGGCTCATCCCACTCCACCTGAAAATGAAATGTGTAAGTAATATATTATAATCACAAGAAATTGTGAGTCTAAAAACTTACTTGGAGGTTACTCTCCAATCTAATTGTTTACTTGCTAAAAGTGCTGGTTCACCTGAAGGTTACGCCACTTGGACCCTGGCCACCTAATTGAATCTATGTCGGAAATGCTGATAATTGTGCCCATATATCTGCACAAATTAGTTTTTGAAAAATAACTCCACTACTTCCTACTAAAAAATAAGTTATAGGTTAATATATTACATTATTACAAGACTAGAACTTCTTTCTCTTGTTACCGAGTAAAGAGGGAGGTATCCACTAGGTTACAAGACTACAAAAGAGATCGATTATAAGACTAGAGATAAGTTTAAATACTTTAAAAACTGAAAAAATTTAAAGTGTAATCACTGCATATTGTTGCCCCTCTGAACCCTATTATTCCAACAACTGGACAACTGAGTCCACCTTAAAAAACTGGACTCGGACTACAAAATTTCCAAATTCTATTAAGTTAATATTCCGGCTTGCTTCTCGTGTTCACTATATTGGTGTATGCAGTAAAACGGAAGAACACTTGCACCACTCAAAACACAGTTACAGCTGAATTTGGTATGGAATTTCGATTAATATTACCTACGCTTGCTGGAATCCTCCGTCTCAAACATCATTCCGAACCTCATACCTACTGAGAGCTGGGAGCTGTAGACAGATTTCCGATACTTCCCCAAAGGAATAACAAACTCAGAAGGACATGCCCTACATAATGCATGCACATAATTATATTAAAAACGTTTTAATGTTGCCAAAACTATTCCAAATGTCTCTATATACCTCGGATTATAAAATATAGTGAATGGACTTTGATTTGCTGCAGCATGAGCAGCAGCAGCAAGAACCCCGATGTGCATGCTATCAGCAGACAGAACAGATGACGGCAGAGCTGTTTGCTGACGCTTAGCACGCCTCACTCCTAATAATAGTTGTGATTTTTCATCCCTATGACATTATAAAAGATCATGGTGTTACATAGCTGTTTGGCTCCGGATTTTAAGCCGAGCTAAAAGTCGTTTTTGACTTTAAGTTAAAAAATGTATGTTTGTGTAATAACTCAGAAATTGACTTAAAGTTAAAAAAACTGCTTAAAGTCAAAAGTTAGGAGGAGGTACTTTTTGAAATGACTTATTTTATTTTGAGAATTTTATTTGATAAAAGTTAATATCGTCATTCAAATAAACAATTTATCAAATTTATTTTTAACTATACATTTTTAATAATTTTTAAGTTACCTATGGTATAAAATTACCCAAATAGACATTACCTTAAAATTTTCACTTATCACTGCATTTCATATTTAAGGGCGCTGCATTAAGTTCTACTTAAAATTAGTTAGGATAGTTAAGTGCGCTGTAAAGTATCTCATCTACTACAAAACTAATGTTGTTTGGTAATGATTACTATTTTTGTTTCAGATGAACTGCGTAAGTAAACTTTGTAAAGCAATCCTGCATAATAGAATTATGCATGCTAGAGGGGAGCATGTATAAGCAGTGCCTGATAAAAAGGACAGCATCTCCTGCTTTGAGTCTTTTAGCCCCAACAAACATGCTCCAACCAGTTGTAAGGAGGTGACGCTTTGGCTGCCCTACACAAAGAGTAATAAGAACGAGATATATTGTAAGACAGGTCAAATTGGGGGCTGACTAAGAAAGAACAATTATTGAGTGAACCGGAAAAGAACAATTATAAACAGCTTAACCAAGAAGACATAATCTAAGAGAACTGATAAGCATCTCACCGCGGTATATATGGCGAAATGTCCAGGTATTATTATGCAAGTCGCGAACGACAAGCTCTTGAGTCGGAGGCTGCATTGAGAAGTCCTGAAACAAATCGAGATAATTATTAGAGGACCTGTATCTCTACTCTTTATTAATATTTTTGGGTGGGGAGGAGTTATATTTCTATAAAGGTCCATCGTCCTACCAACTAGTGAAGCATTATCTTTAGAAAGTGGGAGCTTAGGAGGTCTTACCAATTGAGGAAAAAGCTTTTCTGCTGCCCTACGTGGCACTGAAAATCCACCGTGTGTGCTTGTATCACTAGCAGTAAGAGTTTTGCAGAAAAATTCACTTGGATGTTTATTAGTCTTGAGACCAAGATCTGGAATAGGGAAGACATCTTTTTCCTAATTTATAGGATAGTATGAATTTACAGTCAGCAACAGAGTTCAGCCGTGAGAAATTTTGTCCTACAGTTAATAAGACAATGGATATCTATAATCCACTAGATCAGATTTGCTTAAAATATTAACTTACAGAGTTTACAGGTTGAAGGCTCATTTGAGCATAGATTTCATCCGTATCTTTGTCTGACTATCAGAAAAATCAGAAGAGGCACGATTATTCCAGATCATGAATTACTTAAAAGTACAATTTAATGGTTATAATGTTAACAAAAACACAATTAGTAATCTATTCGTATAATTATGCAGAGTTAACATACATGTAGAGTAACATTGTGAACTTGGCACAATAATTGAGATGGTAAATTTGGATAGTTCGGTATTTGCGAAGTTGCTGTCCGATTTGTTGAAATTGCCACCTGTTAAAAAAATTCACGCCACTTTAAAAACAGCATATAATTTTAAAGTTAAGCTGGTAGCTCTAACAATATTAAAGCCCGTGCAAAAAATTGTAGAACCTTGTAGGAAAATTCACTCCACCATCGAGATTGATTTGACAACATGAAATGAGAGTAGTTACATTGTTGTAGTAAGTATAAATTGTAAATATCTCGTGATAATATTATCTTTGTATTGAAGGATCTATATGATCTTCATATGCAATGGAATAACCCTTAAACAATTTGCTACTTCCATTCCTCTAACAAAGTTTGAAGGGAAAGTAGAAAGGTTTCCTTAAAGCCCTCCGGAGACTGTACAGCAGAGTATACAGAACTATTAAGGATATTGAAGAACAAAACTATTGAACCTTGCTTATAGTTGCACAAAGTATGACAACATAAGTCCAAAAACCTGATCCCCTAACACTAATTCTAGACTGATTTAATACAAGAAATTGTTACTCACTACTCTGCATGTACCAGGTTCAATAATTTTCACCCTTTAACATCAAATTTGTTAAATAAAATTTTTAATCTTTAGGTAAGCAACTGCCCTGCTCTTATAGTTTCGAATCTTTACGGTTTAATGGGTTATAATCTTGACCCCCTTCCCCCACATAATAACCTACTACATTGATAAAAATATATAATTTACCAAGGAAGGCATTGGACAGAACAAACAAGATATGTTTGAAGCTACATACTCCGTATGTTACAACAAAAATTCAAACCTGTTCACTGTGCCCTTGCGGAAAGTAATACACTAGACTTCCAACCTGAGGTAGGCACACCAGGGGGCCAGCACAAGCATGCCAGAGCTCTGAATTTATTGTCTTCTTAACTGTAAAATAGGATTCAGTTTAAGCCAACTTTCCAATTAAAATTTAGCATACAAAAATTGGTATCAGAAGAAAACAAATAGACCTGAATGATCCTGCATTTCTTTTAATTGTAGGGTCCTCTTAACAACAGCCCTTAGGGCTATGTTTAAGGATTAATTTTTGCCATGTGGTGGATTTTTATTGGATGATTTATGTGAATGCATGGGGGCACATACTTTTTTACAAGTGGGCACAACCTTGAACCAATTAAAAACTACCACATAACACCTTAACCATAGCCCTAAGGGCTGTGGTTAACATTTTCCTTAATTGTATATGGATGACAGCTGAAGGGGTCCGTACTAGAGATGCACAAAAGGCCCATCGGGCCGGGCTTTGACCGGGCTTTGAAAAGCCCGGGCTTTTTGGTCAAAGGCCGGGCCGGGCTTTGACTTTGACCGGGCCGGGCCGGGCCGGGCTTCTGTGAAAAATGTGAGCCCGTTTAGGCCCTCGAAGCGGGCCGCGGTGGGCTTTTTTCCGGGCCTGAAGCGGGCCGGGCCGGGCCGGATCGGGCTTTTTCCGGGATCAAATCGGATCGAGATTTTATGTTACATAAGAATGTTCTTTATGTAATAATGGCAAACATGTGTTAAACAATCTGTTTTGCCGATACAAATATTACATTTATCGATTTACTTTTTGATTTGATGATATATTAATTGATTACACGTGTACTTAACTTGTTTTCGTTCATGTATCGTAATATATGCATATAAATAATCTTATTATTAATAATGAATATGTAAATATATATGTACTTAAATTATTTTTATATTTGTAGGAAGTGTAAATACATAAATATTTATGTAAGTATACTAGAATAATCAAATTTTACCCGGGCTTTTTCGGGCCGAACCGGGCTTTTAATCGGGCCGGGCCGAAGACCGGGCTTTTGCCGGGCCGGGCCGGGCTTTGCCCAAAAATATAGGGACCGTTTAAGGCCCTCGGGCCGGGCTTGACCGGGCCGGGCTTTGACCAGGCCGGGCTTTGACCGGGCTTTACCGGATCGGGCCGGGCCAGATTTTCGGGCTCGGGCTTTTTGTGCATCTCTAGTCCGTACGTCTTAATATCATAAGGCGCGCCCTCAAAAATATATATATATATAGGGTCTTGTTCTAATAGAAACTAACTTAGAATAGAAACTAGAAACTAAACCTAAATTAAATATTTCAAGCTAATCTAATGACCAAATTAGGGGTACCCCAATACAAAAAACGTTTAAAATTATTGGCTCTATTCAACAAAAA
Organism: Kitagawia praeruptora; assembly: GCA_037693485.1. Taxonomy (NCBI): domain Eukaryota; kingdom Viridiplantae; phylum Streptophyta; class Magnoliopsida; order Apiales; family Apiaceae; genus Kitagawia; species Kitagawia praeruptora. The sequence continues at coordinate 40,160,369 of CM075344.1, forward strand.
AATAAAAAAATTTAAAAATTTTTTTAAAAAAAGTTACTGTTCACGTGATGACGTGACACGTGAACAGTAACTTTTTTTTTTATTTTTTTTATATTTTTGTTGGATAGAGCCAAGAATTTTATAAGTTTTTTGTGAAGGTGCCCCTAGCGGGGCCATTAAAATAAATGAAATATAATTTATTTAGTGTAGGTTTCTAGTTTCTATTCTAAGGTTGGTTTCTATTTGAACGCTAACCTATATATATATATAGGCCAAGGTTCTAAAGAGAACATGCTTAAAAAGAGAACGAGAGAACATCTCAAAAAAATTAATTTAAAAATTGTAAAAAATTATAAATATTCTTAGATGCATTTTATGATTCTCAAACTTGAATAATTTTTTGTGGAAAAAAATATTTATGGGAATTTTGTTTTTTTAATTTCTTTTAGAATCTCACAAATTTTTAAGAATCTTTTTTAGAATCTCACAAGTTTTAAAGAATCTCTTTTAGAATCTCACAAATAGTTTTTTACACATGTATTTGTTGTTCATAATTGTGTTTTTTAGAATTGTATTAATGATATAAACATATTTATAATTTTTCTGAATTTTAAAAATCAATATTTTAAGTTGTTCTCTCGTTCTCTTTTTAAGCATGTTCTCTCTAGAGCCTTACTCTATATATATATATATATATATATATATATATATATATATATATATATATATATATATATATATATATATATATATATATATATATATATATATATATAGTTTTAGTGCGAGCCCTGTGAGAGGTTTACACTTGTGCATAATATCTCTTGTTTCTTACGCCGAGTTAGCTCATGTAAGCTTAGAGATGAGGTGCATTTGTGTTATTCCTCTACGAAAAAATCAAAACTAGAGTTGTCAAGAAGACAAGATTGAAGAAGTGAAGAAAATTTTAAGTTCGATTTGGGGATTTTATTAAGTAAATTAGGGTTTTGATAAAGATTTGCAGAAGAAGGACGCGCCTTCACCTCCCGTATGTGGAGGGCGCGCCCTGAGAGACATAAAAGCAGTCAAAAAGGATGTTTGTTACTTTTACAAGAAATTAGGCCGCGCCCTCTCTTTCTCTACAAAGAGGGCGCGCCCTAAAATACTAAAACATGATAAAGATTTATATTTAAGTTTATTTTCCAAGAAGTCACAGAAGAAATCTCTCCTGGGATTCTACTCAAGCTGGGATTCCAGAAGTTGAAGAATTCCCTCCCGTCGTATCTCAGGAAGGGGATGTCCGTCGCAGAAGGCCTCCAGGGGTTTGCCTGGATATAAGGACCCTTCTTAGACGCTAAGGGATGCATCCGTGCGCCCTAAGGTGGAAAGATGGGGACTTTCTGGTGTGTGCTTTGGGAGCTCTGTTCCTGTAGCCAATGGGCGCGCCCTCATTGGGGAACTTTGGAGTAATCCTGCACTTTGCACCCAAAATCTACGGATCACCTGTCCTGCTATCTGGTGGGTGCTTCTCATTCGGGGGACAGGGATGCATTCTGTACTTGGGGTAAACCATGGCTTTACCTGCATCCTTGAAATCAAGAAATAGCTTGTAGCGAATAGGATTAGTCCTCGACGGGGGAAGTTTCCATATTCTTGAAGTCTTGAGATCTTGGATGAGCCTTGGGCCTTTTGTGGTTAGGCCCCATAGTAGAACATTCCGGATGCTGGATCGATACCTAAGCCCAATTGGGTTTCTTGCTCTCCAAGAACTACGTGGGCTTGATCCTCTATAAATATAGAGGTACGTAGGCAAATTGAGGGGGATGGAAGCGAAGAGCTACGAGCCACCACCAAGAACCCTCTCAATCTCAGCCCCCAATTCATCACAGCCACCACACTCCGGTGACTTATCCGGCGAAGAACCACCGTCATAGATTTTGATTCCGGCGACAGACCTCAAACTTTGTTGTTACCAAATTCCTCCGTCAACAGGGCGGAACTGAAATATCTCATTATTCTTCTTAATAATCTTTTCTATTTATTTGTCAAAATAAAATCTTTTCGGTTTATTATTTATGGGTGAAATTTTATGTTATGTAAACAATAACATAGAATTGAAAACAATTAATTAAATCCAAATGATCTTCTAAATATATAAATAGATATATAATAATATATATGTTTAAATAATAATAATGATAATAAGAATAATAATAATAAAGTATAATGAATATGAGTTTATTGAGCAAGTTCAATTCATAGTTATTTTTTATTAGATATTTGACTTTTTTTTTTACGTATTTTCAGTGTTTAGAATAAACTAGCTTATAATCGATGCAATGCACGGGTTTCTTGTATTATGTTTATTTACTATTATAATTATGTTTTTATATAATCATTATTTTTAGGGTATTAGTTTGATATGTCCCAAATTAACAAGTCAATTATAAATATGTCCCTCTTTATTGAATAATTATAAATATATTCCATGATTAAATTTAACTCACATATAATTTATGGGTCCTGTTAACCACAGCCCTTAGGGCTATGTTTAAGGACTAATATTTGTCAAGTGGTGGATTTTTATTGGATGATTTATTTGAATGCAGGGGGCACAAACTTTTTTGCAAGTGGGTCACAACCTTGAGCCAATTAAAAATTGCCACATAACACCTTAACCATAGCCCTAAGGGTTGTGGTTAACATTTTCCATAATTTATATACATATAATTATATTTATATTTATATTAAATTAGACTACTCCTTTTTTCCCTCCCTATCCTGCTCCTGCCTCTGAGCCCGCAGAGGCACTTCAACCTGCAACTCCCCACCAAACCTGCTGACAGACAATAAACTCAGCTACATGATGCTCTGTATTGCTTAAAGTCATTTTAAGTTTTTAATAACGTAAAAATTCAAGATGGCCAAAGACATACTCCGTACAAGTTTTGTTGCTGTTATACTCTAAAAAACTAAAAAAGTCATAATTTCAGCATGAGAAAGAGGGACCTGGGAGTCTTAATCATCGTAAATCACTTACAAAATCCCTCATGTCACCATTGTCATACATACCGTCTTTTACCGATTTTCAATACATATATGTTATGTACATTTTATGTGCATGAATGATGAGTATCTATATGACAGTTATCAGTACTTACTAAGCATTTGTGAAAACATAACATATTATAATTATTAATAGGAGGATAAAATTGTCTTTTAAAAATGTGTGGTTAGTTATTTAATCATGGTTACAAAAAAAATTAGGACAAATAAGAAAAATGGGATATATTTATAATAACAAATAAAAAAAGGACATAATTATAAATGACACTTTAAAATGGAACATATTATAAAAAAAAACCCTTATTTTTAATAATTTTTTAATTTTAATTTGATATAATTTAATATACTCATGTTTACTGATTATACATTTATACTAATGTTTCCTTATTATAAATCACGTATACGATTTTTAATATATTTTATTAATAATTGAAAAATATGGTGTGATATTTTCGGATATATATTGTAAGATTTGTTGTAAATTAAAAAGGTAACGTGTTTTAATTAGAAATAAAATATTAATGATTGAAAGATATGATACGATTGATCTTTTTAGGTGTTTATAAAAGGTAATATCTTCAACTAAAAAAAGTATATGTGAAAAAGGCAATCGACTAATTATCATTAATTATATTATGTTATTATTTATTTTAGGTGCTATATTATTTTTGAAAATTATGGTGTGATATTTTTGGGTATATATTAATGATTGTAAGATTTGTGTTAAATTAAAAAGGTAACGTGTTTTAGTTTCAAATTATAAGTAAAAATTGAGAGAATCCAATGAGAGTCGAGTAAATCCCCCCTCCCCGACGTCCCCCTGCCCTATTTTCTTCCCTCTTCTTCCTCTCCTTCCCCTTCTCCAACCAAACCTTCCTCCGTCTCCACAAATCCCTTTCATTTTTTCCATCTATTTCTAGTTTGTCTTTCAATAAATTCGAGATCCATTTCTTGTAGGGTGAGATCTTTTTGTCATACCCATATTTTTGGGTTTATTTGTCCCCAATTGTTTGGGGTTTATTTTCTCCCCAATTGTTTGGGGTTTATGTTTGGTTGTATTTGGTTGTTGCTCCTGGCTCCTTTGAAAAGGATTTATGTGGTTTTGGGTGAGATCTATAATGCGTGCATTAGATTTGAGCTGGTATCGGATATTGCAAGAGCTTACTTTTCACAACTAAATTTTGTTCATTTTATGAGAATTTTCACTTTCGGCATGTCTATAGCTGGTTTCCGGCATGTAGATAGCTGGGGTACTTTCGGCATGTCTATAGCTGGTTTCCGGCATGTAGATAGCTGGGGTGTTGCTGAACATTGGGCTACAGGTGGTGCGTACGTGAAGGTCATTTGCAATATTACTAGTTTCAAGATTGGTGCAGGTTGGATTGATCGAGAAGCCACTATAATCTTTTTTATTTCGAAGAATTATTGTAAAATTCATGATGTAAATCAGTTTGCAAACATAAACGACTACTTGGTTAGTTCATTTATTTGTTTCTTTCCAGATTGTATTTTTCAGCTCAGGGTTTTGTCTTGGCTGTGATTTGTTCGTTGCAAATTAATATAATTCCTTGTTTGTCAAAAAAAAAAAAAAAGGTAACGTGTTTTAATTCGAAATGAAATACTAATGATCGAAAGATATGATACGATTGATGTTTTTAGGTGTTTATAAAAGTTAATATTTTTAACTAAAAGTAAATGGGAAAAAGGCAATTGGCTAAATACCATTAATTATATGATTTTATTATTTATTTTAATAATTAAAATAATGATTATTTTATATAATCATTATTTTAAATAATTTTTTTAATTTTATTTAATATAATTTAATTTACTCATGTTTACGGATTATACTAATGTTTCCTTATTATAAACAACGTATATGATTTTTAATATATTTTATTAATAATTGAAAAATATGCTGTGATATTTTCGGGCTATATTTTTCTTGAAAATTATGGTGTTATATTTTTGGGTATATATTAATGATTGTAATATTTGTTTTAAATTAAAAATGTAACGTATTTTAATTCGAAATAAAATATTAATGATCTGTTTTTAGGTATTTATAAAGGGTAATATCTTCAACTAAAATTAAATGTGAAAAAGGAAATCGACTAATTAACTTTAATTTTATTATGTTAATGTGAAAAAGACAATCGACTAATTATTAATAATATTTTGTTATTATTTATTTCAGGTGTTATATTTTTCTTGAAAATTATGGTGTGATATTTTCGAGTATTATATTAATGATTTTAAGATTTGTTTGAAATTAAAATGGTAACGTGTTTTAATTCAAAAGGAAATATTTAATGATTAATTGATCTTTTTTGGTATTTATAAAAGGTAATATCTTCAACTAAAAGTAAATGTGAAAAAGACAATCGACTATTTATCATTAATTTTATTATGTCAATGTGAAAAAGACCATCGACTAATTACCATTAATTTTATTATGTTAATCAACTAATTACCATTAATTATATTATGTTATTAATTATTTTAGGTGTTATATTTTTCTAGAAAATTATGGTTGTGTTATTATTTATTTTAGGTATTATTTTTCTTGAAAATTATGGTGTGATATTTTCCGGTATATATTTTTAGGTGTTTATAAAAGGTAATATTTCAACTAAAAGTAAATGTGAAAAAGTCAATCGACTAATTACCATTAATTACATTATGTTATTATTTATTTTAGATGTATTTATTTTTCTTTATAATGAAGGGTAAATAAGTAAATTCAAAAAGTACCAAAAAACAGGTACCAAAACTTTTAATATTTCGGCTTTTATATAATAGTATAATATCTTCAACTAAAAGTAAATGTGAAAAAGTCAATCGACTAATTATCATTAATTATATTATGTTATTATTTATTTTAGGTGTATTTATTTTTCTTTATAATGAAGGGTAAATAAGTAAATTCAAAAAGTACCAAAAAACAGGTACCAAAACTTTTAATATTTCGGATTTTATATAATATTATAATATCTTCAACTAAAAGTAAATGTGAAAAAGACCATCGACTAATTATCATTAATTATATTATGTTATTATTTATTTTAGGTGTATTTTTTTTCTTTATAATGAAGGATAAGTAAATTCAAAAGGTACCAAAAAATAGGTACCAAAACTTTTAATATTTCGGCTTTTATATAATAGTATAGATAGCTAAAAATAAATGTTTTTTTAAAAATTTTTCCTCAAAAAACTTTTAAAAAAAATTCAAAAACTTATTAATTTTAATTTTATATTCGAAACACTCATACAAACATGGAAAATGTTTTTCCATGTTGGAGACCGGAAGTTGTTTTCCCCAAAAAATATAGGAGTAACATTTTCTAGCATTTATTTTAAAAAAAAATATTTTGCTTTTCCAATTAACCAAACAAACACCGGAAAATAGGGAAAATTATTCCCAGTGAGTATTTGGTGGGACTCAAGCCATTAGGCCCATAAAGCCCGCTACTGAAAGCCCATCTGGGACTGGATTTCAAGTCAGGGAATTCGTAATTAAACTAGCTTTGTAGTCCGTGCAAGGCACGGTCATGCTCTAGATTACAAATTTATGAATTATTCGTAATCACGTAGGATTGATTTGTTGATATCTTCGATTGTTGATATCTTTGTAGCAATTGTTCTGAGTAAATAGAATTTATGCAATACCCGATCGTGACATGCAAATTATAATTCTGGTTAAATTAAATCTATTTTATATTTTACGCTATGTTTTGTTTTATTAAAATAAACTTGAACGATATGTAATAAATTGGTCAATGTTAAGATCAAAACCGTACTTCGAAATATAAATATATAGAGTTAACATGGATGGATACAGAGATACATTCAAGTATTAATTACATAATAATAAATGCATATTAGTTCATATCAGTTGTTATTATTATATATGTAATAAATATGTTAGTGTTGCAATACCTAAATAGCCCCCGGAAATATAACATAGATATAATTAGTAGAGGTAAATATGACTTTTTATATGAATAAATTTGCTCATGGAACCCCCCCGCCCCCCTCATTTGCTCTATTATATATATATATATATATATATATATATATATATATATATATATATATATATATATATATATGTATATAGGAAATCAATCAGGAGCCCCCGGTGGATATACCCCTGTCCTCCATGAAACATGGAGGGCGTCCTCCATGTTTCATGGAGGGCGTCCTCCATGAAACATGGAGGGCGTATTTTTGTGAAAATTAAATTAAAAATAGAAAAATAAGATAAAATTCGAATTAAAATTCATAAAAATTCAAATATTAATACTCATTTATTCTGTGATTAATTTTACATTAGATTCACTAATTTTCTATTTTTTGAGATTTTTACATTAAATTCACTAATTTAGAGTACTGGTCAAATCGATAGTTGACTACCACTTTTACCATCCAATTTAATTTTTATTTTTTGAAAATTTGGGAATATCACTAACTTAGATATATCTTGACATCCGTACGGTTGTATCTTCGAGAAGTATTTTTTCAAAAATAATAACAATAATCCGTGACAAAGCACTAGTTACAAGTACTAGTTATAATAGTAGCGATCTACAAAGATCCCCAACCAAATTAATTTTTTTTTTTTTGAAAATTTGGGAATATCACTAACTTAGATATATCTTGACATCCGTACGGTTGGATCTTCGAGAAGTATTTTTTTAAAAATAATAACAACAATCCGTGAAAAACACTGGTTACAAGTACTAGTTATAATAGTAGCGATCTACTAAGATCCCCAACCAAATTAATTTTTTATTTTTTGAAAATTTGGGAATATCACTAACTTAGATATATCTTGACATCCGTACGGTTGGATCTTCGAGAAGTATTTTTTAAAAAATAATAACAACAATCCGTGACAAAGCACTGGTTACAAGTACTAGTTATAATAGTAGCGATCTACTAAGATCCCCAACCAAATTAATTTTTTATTTTTTGAAAATTTGGGAATATCACTAACTTAGATATATATTGACATCCGTACGGTTGGATCTTCGAGAAGTATTTTTTAAAAAATAATAACAACAATTCGTGACAAAGCACCGGTTACAAGTACAAGTTATAATAGTAGCGATCTACTAAGATCCCCAACCAAATTAATTTTTTATTTTTTGAAAATTTGGGAATATCACTAACTTAGATATATCTTGACATCCATACGGTTGGATCTTCGAGAAGTATTTTTTAAAAAATAATAACAAGAATCCGTGACAAAGCACTGGTTACAAGTACTAGTTATAATAGTAGCGATCTACTAAGATCCCCAACCAAATTAATTTTTTATTTTTTGAAAATTTGGGAATATCACTAACTTAGATATATATTGACATCCATACGGTTGGATCTTCGAGAAGTATTTTTTAAAAAATAATAACAAGAATCCGTGACAAAGCACTGGTTACAAGTACTAGTTATAATAGTAGCGATCTACTAAGATCCCCAACCAAATTAATTTTTTATTTTTTGAAAATTTGGGAATATCACTAACTTAGATATATCTTGACATCCGTATGGTTGGATCTTCGAGAAGTATTTTTTTAAAAATAATAACAACAATCCGTGACAAAGCACTGGTTACAAGTACTAGTTATAATAGTAGCGATCTACTAAGATCCCCAACCAAATTAATTTTTTATTTTTTGAAAATTTGGGAATATCACTAACTTAGATATATATTGACATCCATACGGTTGGATCTTCGTGAAGTATTTTTTAAAAAATAATAACAAGAATCCGTGACAAAGCACTGGTTACAAGTACTAGTTATAATAGTAGCGATTTACTAAGATCCCCAACCAAATTAATTTTTTATTTTTTGAAAATTTGGGAATATCACTAACTTAGATATATCTTGACATCCGTACTGTTGGATCTTCGAGAAGTATTTTTTAAAAAATAATAACAACAATCCGTGACAAAGTACTGGTTACAAGTACTAGTTATAATAGTAGCGATCTACTAAGATCCCCAACCAAATTAATTTTTTATTTTTTGAAAATTTGGGAATATCACTAACTTAGATATATCTTGACATCCGTATGGTTGGATTTTCGAGAAGTATTTTTTAAAAAATAATAACAACAATCCGTGACAAAGCACTGGTTACAAGTACTAGTTATAATAGTAGCGATCTACTAAGATCCCCAACCAAATTAATTTTTTATTTTTTGAAAATTTGGGAATATCACTAACTTAGATATATATTGACATCCATACGGTTGGATCTTCGAGAAGTATTTTTTAAAAAATAATAACAAGAATCCGTGACAAAGCACTGGTTACAAGTACTAGTTATAATAGTAGCGATCTACTAAGATCCCCAACCAAATTAATTTTTTATTTTTTGAAAATTTGGGAATATCACTAACTTAGATATATCTTAACATCCGTATGGTTGGATCTTCGAGAAGTATTTTTTAAAAAATAATAACAACAATCCGTGACAAAGCACTGGTTACAAGTACTAGTTATAATAGTAGCGATCTACTAAGATCCCCAACCAAATTAATTTTTTATTTTTTGAAAATTTGGGAATATCACTAACTTAGATATATATTGACATCCATACGGTTGGATCTTCGAGAAGTATTTTTTAAAAAATAATAACAAGAATCCGTGACAAAGCACTGGTTACAAGTACTAGTTATAATAGTAGCGATTTACTAAGATCCCCAACCAAATTAATTTTTTATTTTTTGAAAATTTGGGAATATCACTAACTTAGATATATCTTGACATCCGTACTGTTGGATCTTCGAGAAGTATTTTTTAAAAAATAATAACAACAATCCGTGACAAAGCACTGGTTACAAGTACTAGTTATAATAGTAGCGATCTACTAAGATCCCCAACCAAATTAATTTTTTATTTTTTGAAAATTTGGGAATATCACTAACTTAGATATATCTTGACATCCGTACGGTTGGATCTTCGAGAAGTATTTTTTAAAAAATAATAACAACAATCCGTGACAAAGCACTGGTTACAAGTACTAGTTATAATAGTAGCAATAAACGAATAATTATTCATTTATTTTAAAATTTTAATAAACAATAAACGAATTTGATGAAAAAAAGTGTGTGCACACCCGCAATGAAACATTGTTGGCGTCGATAAAATTACATTTTTATCCTTAATCCGTCCGCAATGAAACATTGAGGGTGTCTGCTACCCGATTATAACCACTAAACCCGCTACAATCACAAAACCCGATTATACACACCAAAACCCCTAATTGCTAACATAACCTAATTTTCCTATTATACACATCTCTCTCTGGCGATTCTTTTGCGGAGACAGCCATTCCCATATCTCTCTCTCTATCTCCCCCCTCTCTCCACATATATTTTCTGTTAGATCGTGTCCATTTCCGGCGCCGTTAACTGGTTGTGATGCGTGGGTTTGTATTGCTGCGTGTTCAGTAAAATCGAATGGTGAAGTCCTTTGTAACCACTTTAGCTGTCGAAAGTGTTTTGGCTGCTCAAAGATCTATGCTTTGCTTTCTCTTGTTGGTGAGAATTGTTTAAAGTTTTGTTTTTTATGATTTGTCCCTTTTGCTTCTCAATTTTTGCATCAATTTCATATTTTTTCTGTAATTTAGTGTTGCTTTTTGTTTGCTAGCAACTTTTTAAATTGTTATATGCTTGTGAATGATTTTTATTCAAATCTTGTAATGGGCATGTGTAAATTTGTGTTTTTTTCGCTCTGAGATTGTTAAAACTATATGTTGCTAGACTGCTATATGTTGCTTATGTTTTAGAAAAAAACAGAGTGAGTGAATTTTGATTAAAACTTATCTTATTATTATCTCTGATATTGTGCTATATTATTACTTGTTGTAGTCAGGTGAAAGTCTAAATGTAGCAAAAAAATAAACTTTATTAAAAACAAAGTGTAACCTCCTGATTTAATGAATTGTTGAAAAATTAAACATTTAAACTCCATATAAGTATATAACATTCACTAATACAGTGCTGTTTTAATGAAATTAAGTCTCTTCCTCCTTCCGCACCAGTTAAAATTGATTAAACACAGTCGTGCACCACGTTGCAAGAATACTGTTTGCTCTAAAGGATTAAAATTCTGCTGTGATAGGAATACTTCCTCTAATGTACTACTTCTAATTAACTTTTAAGTTCGAGTTCTCAAAGAATGTGCAAGGGCCACTTTAAAAACTAACTTCCTTTATTTTTTCAATCATTTACTTATAAGCAGCAATATTAATTGATTATCGGGGGTCATTAGAGTAATTAAATGAATATTAATTAGCGAGTGGAGGATAAGGATCAGTTGTAAAATTACTAGAGTCTGCTTGATTTTAATGCTAGATTAATTTGATTTTAATGTGCTCTTTATATTTTAATTAGTTTCTATGTTTAATTGCATGGTTAAGCTTTTAATATATATTAGTTTGTAGTTCTATGTAGTTTTCTTTATTAAATTTCGCAACTTCTTTATATTAGGATAATGCAATTGCCTTTCATTATTGTGTTGTTCTAATATTATTTTTAAACGTTGCAGGTACTATGGATCACCAGTGTGGGCCTCTTGATCGATCACTGTTGTTCATGCAGGATGACCACATCAGCACTAAGATATGGGAGGGTGGTGTCAGGGATAAGCTGGGGGTATATCAGCAAACATCTAATATGGGTCATTGGGTTTTAGAGGCCGATCAGATTGCATTGCTGGATACTTGGGGTTTTGGAGGGTTTGCTAACCCCCTGGTTGTTCCTCAGAATGACATTTCTTTGATCACGGCCTTGGTGGAGAGGTGGAGACGAGAGACGAACTCATTTCATTTTCCTTTTGGCGAGATGACGATTACCTTAGAGGATGTTTATATGATTCTGGGTTTGCCGGTCTTTGGCAAAGCTGTAACCCATCCCGAGATTAAGAACCCGCAGCCTTATTGGATGAAGATTTGGGATGATCCAAAATTATCGGAAGAAGAGAAGAAAAATATGTATAATGGTGGGATTAAATTGCACAAGTTGCGGGGACATTATGGAAAACGGCCTGTGAGGCACCCAGCTGAGCAGGTTGATCCAGAGGTGCTTGAGTGGGAGTGCTTATTGCATACACGGGCGTATGTGTTGTTTATCATTGGGGGTATCCTGTTTCCCACATCTTCCCGGTATGTTGTGGCTCCCCGATACTTACAGCTCTTACTGCAGCCGTCGAGTGAGATTGGTAGTTATGCTTGGGGCGCCGCTGTTTTATCTTACTTGTATAGAGCATTGGGTAAAGCTACGCACAAGTCGAGCTCAAATTTTACTGGGCGTGCCATGCTTCTTCAGTTATGGGCTTATGAGAGAGTTTTAGTCGGACAACCGCAGATTGCACCGTTCCAGGAGCTAACATGGCCGAGGTCAGTAGCATGGGCAGAGCCGGCGGATCAAAGGAGGGTTAACCCTCACCACCACACGGGAGGTTATCGGGGAGAGTTTGACAGATTTCAGCCTTATTGGCTGAACTGGACCCCGTATTCCAGCTTTTATGAGATGGAGGGGGTGGATGAGGATGATGACATGTGGCATTCCCTTCATATGGCTCTATGTCGTATCCCGCTGATCCATTTTGAGATCATTGAGTTACAGATGCCGGATCGGGTGATGAGACAGTTTGGTATGATGCAACACATACCGGAGGAGCCATGTGATATGAGTCACCTGCGGTCGGAGAGGGCATCAGATTTTCAGAGGTTAAATCATACACTGAAATTTCAGGCTTTTGTGGAGGAGTGGTATCATTATCAGGATACGGCGGGGGCCATCGTTAAAGAGCTAATGTACTTTGTATTACAGTTTTCAGATACAAGCTAATGTTTGGAAAACATGCATCTGATACTCCAAAACAAGACTGCACAGAAACAGGTTTTAGGAAATTTTTAATAAAGTAGGCCCTTTTTAATAAAGTAAGCAAATTTTTACATCTGTACACTTGAGTTTTCTGTACACTTGAGTTCATTGATTGCATTATTATATATTATATAATGTAAAGATAACATCATGATATGTATTTACAGGCTCCTCCTGATTTTAACAAAACGAATCAAGAGATAGCTTCCATGGCCACTTTCATTGAACAATACCGAAAGCAACTCCATGGAAATTATATTCATTTGTGTAATGTTGCGTTCTTTCCGGTTTGCTCAAGATCGCATTGGTTTTTGTTCGTTGTGGACCTTAACAATTTCCATCTGATTATGATTGATCCTATGCGAGACCAGAATCCTATTAGTGGGAGAGATATATACCATGTTGAGTTCTACGTTATGGTATAATTTCCATCTGATTACGTACTTTATCTATTGGTTCCATGTTCGTTGTAATAAATGTATGTTATATTGTAGGAAAAATTTCTCCCCTACATGCTTCATAGATTGGATTCAGACCGCTTCCCCGCCAATAGATATTTGAGGGTGAGGGAACTTCAAAGTCGTCCTAAACAAGATGGTGGGGTTGATTGTGGCGTGTATGTTTGCAAGTACATGGATGCCATCCTTCATGGATTAGACTTGGGGCAAGTAACGTGGCACACTTCCTTAGATGTTACAACCTTCCGGTATCGCATAGCACATGAGATCAAATGCGGGGAAGCACGTCAGATGCCTGACACGTCGATCATGCAAAGGTTGATTTCGGATGTTCGTTAATTTTTTGACTTTTTAGTTGTAGTATGGTTGGATACGATTTTGGTTTGTTGGATATGATTTTTGGTTTGAATGTCTGTTGGATTATAATTGTTTGGATATTGGTTAATGTAGTTTGAATTTTGGTGTTGCTATTGTTAGTATTTTGATTGGAAATGGCAGGTTTGAATTTTGGGATGAATGTCAACTCTATGATTATTTTTCTATTTTTAATTTAATTTTTACAAGTAAATGCCCTCCATGTTTCATGGAGGGCGTCCGCATCCGCCCTCCATGTTTCATGGAGGGCGTCCCCGTAATATTTCATTGTGTGGTTAGAAAATAGACAGAAGCTCCAGGCCCCTTCCCCTGTTTTTCCTCTATTTTATATTTACTACGAATTTTCAATTTTTTTTTGCTTAAATCACACACACACACACATACATGAACAATTAATCAAGAACAATTGAAAATATGAACTAATCAAGAACAAAAAAAATTAAGAAGACACACACACCCACACACTAATAAACATGTACGAATATATATAAATTACACACAAATGTAAATTAAATTCACACAAACATTAAAGTATTACAATCAAATCTTTTGGACTACAATTTCTATTACAACTAATAGAAACTAGCCAATATCTTCATCACCATCTTCTTCTTATTCAATTTCTTCACCTTCTTCTTCTTCTTAAATAGGTATTAGCATCACAATACACCAGACACATAACCAAATCGAACACCTGACCTTATTTAAAGGAGACAAAGTGTTTTTCCTCTGTTTTATATTTACTACGAATTATCATTTTTTTTTTTGCTTAAATCACACACACATATACATGAACAATTAATCAAGAACAATTGAAAATATGAACTAATCAAGAACAAAAAAAATTAAGATGACACACACACACACACTAATAAACATGTACGAATATATATAAAAATTATACACATATAGATGTAAAATAAATTCACACAAATATTAGATGGGATAGATTTTTACCGGATTATATAAGGAGATGAATTGGTTCATATGAAAATGAAAATGAATTGGTTCATATGAGAGATAGAGATGAAAATGAATGAAATTTTCAACTAAAAGCAAAAAATAACATTTAACTAAGATTAGAAGTATTACAATCAAATCTTTTGGACTACAATTTCTATTACAACTAATAGAAACTAGCCAATATCTTCATAACCATCGGTCTCATCACCATCTTCTTCTTATTCATTTTCTTCACATTCTTCTTCTTCTTAAATAGGTATTCGTATTAGCATCACAATAAACCAGACACATAACCAAATCATCACCTTATACAAAAAGCTCTGACACCATTGGAGTTCTTCGAGGCAGTAATTCACAGCGGTAACAAGGATAATTATAAAAAAATCGAAATCCAAAACCATGGATCCATGTATCTATATATTAAGAGTTTTTTTTTACCAAATTTCGAAAATGAAAGTTAAAAGGGAGAGAAATTTTGGTGAAGGGAGATGAAATTTGGTAAGAGCTGTTAGGTTTTCTTCAAAGCATTAACCCTAAAAAATACATCTTAATGTATTTATAGGGAGAGATAGAGATGGGCTTAACCCATGGGCTTAATTTAACAAATCTGATTGGGCTTAATTTAACAAATCTGATTGGGCTTACATTAAAACATTTCTAATAACCCAATCTCATTTAGTTTTATTATTAAACTCGAATTAAATAAGATAAAATAGAAAAATATTAAATTCCAATTAAATTAAATTAAAAATAGAAAAATATTAAATTCGAATTAAATTAAATTTGAATTTTGGTTTAGTTTGTTTAAAACAGTTTTTCTTGGGTAGGACTGAAACAGATAGAGGCTGCAGAATTTTTCATTTCGGCGCCCTCCATGAAACATGGAGGGCGTGCTGGAAAGTTTCTGTTTTTGCAGTTTAGTCACTGCAGTTTGATTTCTTTCAAATTTTAAATCAAAGTTTAATATTTTTACACAAAACCTTCTGCCTATTTTCTGTTTTTCCCAAAAAAAAAGTTTTTTTTAATTTTTTTGTTTTAAACATTACATTTTCATTATGAATATTGATAATCCGTAAACAAGCAACAAAAACTACTTCAATACATAATAATCCATTACATTGCCAAGATTACATGAAAATTGGAGGTACTCCATTGCATCTAGGCCTGGACAATTTCTCCTATCATGATTTGCTCCTTCCAATCCACATTTTCCACACTTCCGTGATTTCTTCTTCGAAGTCGATGTCTCAATACCACTTTTGTGTCTTCCCGCTTTGTTTCTTCCTTTAGTTTGTGACATTGGGGGATCCAATATGTGATCATCTTCGCCTTCATGAAACGACTCATTCATTCTTACATTGTGTTTCTCTACCGGAAAAGACTCATTGATGTACACCTTCTCTTTCTCAATTCTATCCAACAAGTAATGGTACCGCGGGACACTAACACTACCAATAACACCCAAACTTTGAAAGGCATTGCATAATGAACTATACCTTGCCGTTTGTGATTCAAATACATTGACATGCGCGGGATGGGCATAAGGTAAAGTTCCCGAGGCTTTGTTGCCATTCATTGTCCACCTCACTTTGATACAATCTTCGGGAAATTGCGTTTTTTGTTTCTTATTAAGGTAACGGATCATGTGTCTACAAATCATCCCGGAATTTTCAAATTTCTTACAAGCACATGAAATTTTCCCGTCTATCGCAACGCATAGAGTATAAAATTTTCTACAATTCTCCGGCATCGTGGACTTTTCTACCAAGTACATCCTAGGAAAGGTTATTCCATGGTGTTTTACGCTCTTAACAATAAAAGATCCACTTTTTAGAAGCTCATTTTGAAATTGTTTAAACATCTCTTTTGTGTAAATCGTGGATGCATGAGTCTCCAAAGAAGAATTGTATAATAGTCCTCTTTCCTTGTACTCGGTCTCGTGATCGGCTCCAACCTCGTTGAGATATTGTTTCTCCAAAGCCTTTTGTGAGTTCTCAATGAATTCTTTCAAACCGGTTGATGCAGTAACATACTCATCAAAAAAAGAATTCATGGACTCGCTTCTTGAAGTGGTAGTCATTCCGGCGGAAAAATATTGCTTGGTGTAAGCACGAATCCATTTTCTTCTAATTGCATACATCTCAGTTAGCCAAACATGATTTCCGAGACCGTACTTTTCAACCAACACCTCCCAACTACCTTCAAATTCGGTAGGTGACAACGACTTGTACACACATGAGTTAAAATCTTTCTTAAAATCTGGAAATCGAGTATATAAAGAAGACAACTTCTCCGGAAACTTTTGACTTATATGCCACGTACAATATGCATGATTTGTTTGTGGCATGACCGTGACAATAGCATTTGACAAAGCAATGTCTTGATCGGTAATAATCGTAACGGGATGTTTGTTTTCAACGGCTTCCAACCATGTTTCCAAAACCCATTTGTAAGATGTTTCTTTTTCGTCCCTTACAAGTGCAAATCCAAACAAGATGTTTTGGTAGTGATGGTTCACACCCGTAATAGGTATAAAAGGCATGCAATACCTATTAGTCCGATAAGTCGAGTCGAAAGTTACCACGTCTCCAAAATTCTTGTAAGCATTAAGTGACCGAGAATCAACCCACACCAAACCCCTAACACGATTCACCTCGTCCACATCCACTCGATAAAAGAAATTTCCACCACAAGCTTCTTTCAATTCTCGTAGCAAAGCCAAACCACAATCCGCATCACCGGAATCAAACACCCGTTGTCGAATGTCGCGTACGACATTACGTATGTCTTGACTAGAATAACCAAGATTTTGAAAACCACCACATGACTCACTAAGAAATTTCATTATTTTCACGGTCTCGATCCCCGATTTGTGAAACAACTCAATTATCGATCGGGTAAACAAATCTATGTTATGCGACCTTCGCATGAATTGTACTTTATCCGGTGTAACCATGCCATGATTATGTTCTAAGTTGACCGAAGTTACTTCCCATTTGTTCAAATTCACTTTATGACTAACACACATCCGAGCTTCACAATTAGTTCGACTAATAAAATCTCTTGTCCGCTTCCCTTTATCCATAACACCCGGTGTATTCGGACCTCGTCTCCCACCCTTCCGACAAATATACATCCGTGATGCAAGATCATCAACATCTTTATGTTTATGAGTGCTCCTAATAATTATCTCAAACCCCACATTACGACCATAATTTTTATAAAATAATTTCGCTTCTTGTAAAGAATCAAATTGCATACCAACACAAGGCACTTTAGCATTCATATTTGCAAAAAAAGATCCAATATTTTCTTCTCCAATATTAGCTTTATCATTGTCATGAAAAGATCCAATATTTTCTTCTCCAATATTAGCTTTATCATTGTCATGAAAAGATCCAATATTTTCTTCTCCAATATTAGCTTTATCATTGTCATGACCATCAATATCTTCTTTTTTTCCAATATTAACATCTTCATCACTATCAATAATTATTTTTTCTTTCCCATTCAAATTGGAAGTATCACTAAATTTTTTACCAACATCATCAATATCATCAACATCTATTGTTTCATGAATTTCAACACCATTTTCATCAAAAAGTTTACGAAAAACTCTTTTATTTCGAACGGGAGTTACATAATTAAAGTCGTTATGATCACTGGAAGAGTTAGAATCATAATTAAATAAATAAGAAGCCATGAAAATTCTAACCTTTTTTTTTTGCTCTCCAAAGATGAACAAAGAAGCTGAAAAACTGTGCAGTTTCAAAAAGACAAAATGCTGGAAAGTTGGAACAAAATGCTGGAAAGTTAAAAAAAGGATACGCCCTCCATGTTTCATGGAGGACGCCCTCCATGTTTCATGGAGGACGCCCTCCATGTTTCATGGAGGGCGTCAGAACTACTTCCCAAAATATTTTAATTATTTATTTTTTTAAAATAGAGATTTTACTTTTCTTATGATAATTATTATTTCTAATAAATAAAAATTTTAATAAATATCAACTCAATATCACTATTTTTCTATTTTCTATATTTTTTAATAAGTTTTATTTAGTTTGTGAAATATATTATGAAATTAATTAAAAATGAAGAAAAGTTCAAATTCGAATTGAAAATTCATACACGCTCAACTAGTGGTACTCACTAATTTTGGGATGAATGTCAACTCAATATCACTATTTTCCTATTTTCTTGATTTTTCAATAATTTTTAACTAGTTTGTGATATATAATATAAAATTAATTAAAAAGGAAGAAAATAGTAAATTTGAATTAAAAATTCATACACGCTCAACTAGTGGTAGTCACTAATTTTAGAATGAATGTCAACTCAATATCACTATTTTTCTATTTTCTATATTTTTTAGTAATTTTTATTTAGTTTGTGAAATATATTATGAAATTAATTAAAAATGAAGAAAAGTTCAAATTCGAATTGAAAATTCATACACGCTCAACTAGTGGTACTCACTAATTTTGGGATGAATGTCAACTCAATAGCACTATTTTCCTATTTTCTTGATTTTTCAATAATTTTTAACTAGTTTGTGATATATAATATAAAATTAATTAAAAAGGAAGAAAATAGTAAATTTGAATTAAAAATTCATATACACTCAATTAGTGGTAGTCACTAATTTTAGAATGAATGTCAACTCAATATCACTATTTTTCTATTTTCTTTATTTTTTTAATAATTTTTATTTAGTTTGTGAAATATATTATGAAATTAATTAAAAATGAAGAAAAGTTTAAATTCGAATTGAAAATTCATACACGCTCAACTAGTGGTAGTCACTAATTTTAGAATGAATATCAACTCAATATCACTATTTTTCTATTTTCTTTATTTTTTAATATTTTTTATTTAGTTTGTGAAATATATTATTAAATTAATTAAAAATTAAGAAAAGTTTAAATTCGAATTGAAAATTCATACACGCTCAACTAGTGGTACTCACTAATTTTGGGATGAATGTCAACTCAATATCACTATTTTCCTATTTTCTTGATTTTTCAATAATTTTTAACTAGTTTGTGATATATAATATAAAATTAATTAAAAAGGAAGAAAACATTAAATTTGAATTAAAAATTCATACACACTCAGTTAGTGGTAGTCACTAATTTTCGGATGAATGTCTACTCAATATCACTATTTTTATATTTTCTTTAATTTTTAACAATTTTTATTTAGTTTGTGAAATATTTTATGAAATTAATTAAAAACGAAGAAAAGTTTAAATTCGAATTTAAAATTCATACACACTCAAATAATGGTGGTCACTAATTTTGGGATGAATGTCAAACTCAATATGATTATTTTTCTATTTTTAATTTAATTTTTACAAGTATACGCCCTCCATGTTTCATGGAGGGCGTCCTCCATGTTTCATGGAGGACGCCCTCCATGAAACATGGAGGGCGGACGGGATCAGGGGGATATCCACCCGGGGCTGTGGAACGTGCCCCATATATATATATATATATATATATATATATATATATATATATACACATATAGGCAAGTGCTCAAAAGAGAACTTATTTTTTGAAGAAAACTAAGGTACTAATCCTAGCCATTAGATGTATTAAGATCAATGGCCCCGCCAGGGGCACACACACACTAATCAAACACACTCTCACACACAGAATCACACCTAATCCCCTCCATTTTTAATTTGATTTTTCCCGTCAATCGGTGATATTTTTTTAAAATCTAATTTCACCACATTTTTCTTCATCTCCCAACGATTAGTTTGCATACCATATATGTTATATTTCGATTTAGTTTTCTAAGTTTTCCATTAAACGAGGTTTTCCCTAGATCCTTACTCATATATATATATTTGTTATATTGTTTTATGCGTTTACGTATTGAAGATGTGATTGATGAGTTTTACGATAGTTAATGTTAATACAAGTTTGTATTATACTTACATAGGCATGAAGGTTTTTTTTTGTATTGGGATATTTTTTGTAATATTTAATTCGTAAATAATTAAAGTAGATCTAAAATGATTAATAAGATATGGTATATGTTAGTGAATATTATAGTACATTATAACATATCCACATAAATTTATATATGTATTTATGTTTGTACAAGTTTATGTATGTATAATTATGCAGTAATTAATATATTATAAATAATAAAATATTAATAGATTATACAACATAAATGTATGTATGTATGTATGCTATATAGTATGTATGTATATATGTATATAACATTATAGTAGATTATTATATATGCACATAAATTTATATATGTATGTATTTATGTTTGTACATGTGTATGTATGTATAAATATGCATATTAATTATACAACAATTAATAGATTACAAATAATGAAATATTAATAGATTATACAACATAAATGTATGTATATATTATATGTATGTATGTATGTATGCATGTACGTATGCATGTATAATTAATAGTTATGTTGTATGTATATATGTATGTATGCATACATACATACATACATATATACATACAAGATAACTATGCATGCATATATGTATGTATGTATGTATGTATGTATGTATGTATGTATGTATGTATATATGTATGTATGCATGTATGTATGTAACTATGTATGTATGAATGTATGTATGTATATATGTATGTATGCATGTACGTATGCATTTATAATTAGTACTCCCTCCGTCCCAATGAGATGTTAACATTTGCTTTTTGCACGGAAATCAAGATAGTGTGTGTAATATTATTAAAATAAATGAAGTAGTGGGTGTAATAGTGATTTTATTGTTAAAATAAGTTAAGTAGTGAGTGTAATAGTGTAAAGTATTGTTAAAATATGTGAAGTAGTGGGTGTAATAGTGTTAAAACTTACTATTTTAGTAAATGTTAACAATCTATTGGGACATCCCAAAATAGAAAGTGTTAACAATCTATTGGGACGGAGGGAGTAGTTATGTATGTATGTATGTACGTACGTATGCATGTATAATTAATAATTATCTACAAATTAAATATACATTCTAATTAATAATTATACATTATCTGAGTTAAGCCAACTGAGATTTATCTACAAATTAATACATATAAACAAAAATATGTAGTATGTGTATGTATATAATATTATACTACATTGTTATATATCCACAAAAATTTATATATGTATGTATTTATGTTTGTACATGTGTATGTATGTATAAATATGCATATTAATTATACAACAATTAATAGATTACAAATAATGAAATATTAATAGATTATACAATATAAATGTATGTATGTATGTATGTATGTATGCATGTATGTATGTATGTATATAATATTATAGTATATTATTATATATATATCCACATAAATTTATATATGTATGTATTTATGTTTGTACATATGTTTGTATATATAAATATGCATATTAATTATACAACAATTAATATATTATAAATAATGAAATATTAATAGATTATACAACATAAATGTATGTATGTATGTATGTATGTATGTATGTATGTATATAGTACTTATGCATGTATAATTAATAATTATGTATGTATGTATGTATGGATGTATGTATGTGTGTATGTACATATGCATGTATAATTATTTATGTCTATGTATGTATAATTAATAATTATGTATGTAGTGTATGTATGTATGTATATATGTATGTATGTATGTGTGTGTATGTACGTATACATGTATATTTATTTATGTATGTGTAGTATAATTAATAATTATGTATGTATGTATGTATGTATGTATGTATATGTGTTTATGTATGTAGATAATGATTTTTAATATAAGCTCAAATGTTCACATAGCTCAACTGGTTATGGTGTTGCATTAGTTATGTAAGGTCATGGGTTCGAATCCTTTGAAATATTTAGAAGGGAAACCCCTATTGGTGTATTAGATATATAATAGATAGATTCTAGCCTTCCACTTTGATATATTGACAATCAGAGGTTGTTACTTGTTCTCATAATTTTAAAATTGTGTGGTCTTCGGATCTGTTGGTCTGTTGCATCAATTTATTTATAGATTAAAAAATTCTGATATGGAGTATTATTATATAGAGATTCTATTGTACGTGATTTTAGAGCAACTCCAATGACTTTTTCTTTCCTTAACCCCTAAAATAAATATTTTTAAAAATATAAGGAAGCAAAAGTATGATTTACTCCAATGATAAACCCTATATTGGTACCCTATTTTTAAAAAATAATATTTAGTTAATTTTTTAAAATTTAAAATTTGAAATTTAAATGCATCCTTTATATATAATAGATTCTAGCCTTCCACTTTGATATATTGACAATTAGAGGTTGTTACTTGTTCTCATAATTTTAAAATTGTGTGGTCTTCGGATCTGTTGGTCTGTTGCATCAATTTATTTATAGATTAAAAAATTCTGATATGGAGTATTATTATATAGAGATTCTATTGTACGTGATTTTAGAGCAACTCCAATAACCTTTCCTTTCCTTAACTCCTAAAATAAAGATTTTTAAAAATATAAGGAAGCAAAAGTATGATTTACTCCAATGATAAACCCTATATTGGTACCCTATTTTTTAAAAATAATATTTAGTTAGTTTTTTGAAATTTAAAATTTGAAATTTAAATGCATCCTTTATAAATTAACCTAATAGGCCTCCATGAATAAGTCATTCTTCATTTATTCACCAAAAAATTATAGCGGGAGATGATAGGGGATGTAATTTGGTTCCTAAGATCCTATTTTTTCTACCTCAAAATGAATTGGTAACACAGGGTATTGTTGGAGCGCCTGTTTTTTTGGGGAAAACCGTAAAAGTATCTCCCGGTCTAAATATAGGTAAGGGGTTATGGGCACTCGAGCTCTTATTGTGAAGTTAACTTCTTATATCTTTATTCATAACATGATATTTTTACGAGAATAGGAATATCGAGATAGATCTTAAACATTATATCAAATATCCCACATTCCTATTTTAAACAAAAAAGTAAAAAATAAGTAGTGCTACAGACCCCAAATTGGGTACCAAATTTTGACACCAAATGATGTGGCATTCATTAATTGGCATTTTGGAATATTTTAATTGGATGGCCCTGGCGGGCCCATCATAATTATAACCAATAATTACTTGTCATGTCATTTGGGAAAGGAATTTGGGGTACCAATTTGGGGTACCTAGTATTTTCCAAAAAATAATTATTGAATATCCAACAATAAATGGTTCAATTTATTGCATACAGGATTTTATTGTGATCTCAGGAAAGTTTCCAGAGATTGATCAGAGGATCCTTATTCTATTTTTTTAGTTATTTTTAATGCATTTCGTTTGTTACAAATTTGAAGACACAGAATACAAATACAAAGAAATAGTAGAGACAGTTACAAAAGATGATTTCAAAGGGAAGACCATATAGGAATTCCAGCAAGGGTATTGCCACCGTCGACTATAAAAATATTGCCAGTAACATATTTGGATGAGCCATGGATCAAGTACCTGACCAGTTCTGTCAATGACGGGTCTACTGTAGCATCATACAAAGATGGCATTGGTACAAGTTTATCCAGAACACCAGGGAACCATTTTTTATCGTAAAGTTGTTTTGTAATTTCTGACCGAAATATTGTTGGCGCTATTGCGTTCACCCTAATATTGTATTCCGCAAATTCGAGTGCCATTACGTTGGTCAGGGTGTGCAAGGCTGCTTTGGATGAACTGTAGGCGAGGCTTCCTGTGGCTTTACCCCTGTTTAGTCCAAATGCACTTGAAATATTGATCATGGATCCTCCTCTACCAGCTTCTCGAATACGTAAACCTATGTATTTTGAGCATAACCAGGCTCCAGTTAGGTTTATTTTAAGCACTTGATCCCATTCCTGGTTGTTCAATTTCAGTGTTGTACTTGTGCTTCCTGATCAAATACATGCACATAATGTGATTGAGATGAACTTTCTGTAATTGTTGCGTATAATTAGTGAATTACCTCTGATCCCAGCATTGTTAATTAAAACATCAATATGGCCAAACACTCTCCAAGCTTCTTCAACAGCAGCCTCAATGACTGAAGGGTCAGCTGCGATGTCGAGCTCAAGAGGGACGGCCAGAGGAGTGTCACAGGAGCTGGATTGGAAGTTGTTAATGAGTTGGCATAGGGATTTGAGTCGATCCAGTCGTCGAGCAGCTGCGATCACCTTGCAGCCAGCCTTAGCAAGGTTAATGCTGAAGTCCCAGCCGAATCCTGATGATGCACCGGTTACAAGCACCACCTTACCTTCTAGATTAGACCATGGCATTACATGCTCAGAGTGCTTGTTGGAGTTTTTAGCCATTGCGTTTCTGTATGTTAGAGTGTGTGTACATGCATGAAAATTGACACCCAACATTGCATGTGATCTGAACAATTTAACTTGTAAATTCAAGCCGTGGTTGCCACAGCTGGCCCATGGAATGATGTAAAGGAAGTACTTGAACAATTACGACACATGTTGTTTTTGCCTGACATTTCTGATTACTCCCTCCGTCTCATATTGTTTTTCTCGTTTGAAATGTCGGGACTGTTCATAACATGAGACAAATTACTAATTTACACCTAATCTATAAGACCAAATATAGTCATGAGTGATCTTGTTTGATTCGTATTTCTGAGTACTTTAATACACTGAAGTTTTTATATTTAATACTAATACGAAATTAAAGATATTAACGATCAAAAGTGTGCATTGACAAACGTGTCCAACTCAAATGGGAAAAGTATTTAGAGACGGAGGGAGTAATATTTTGTTCGATTGAGAATCTATATGTTAGAACTGAAATATACCTACCAAATTTTGAAAATTAATATCAATTCACTAGTCTTATCGTTTGGATGAAATATACAGTACTGAATAGACGTTACTTTGGAAATTGGTCGGCAATGTACCAACACAATCAATGAAGTTAATGACCAGTTTCTCACAAGTACGTTTACATGTAAAAAACATGGTTCTAAAAACTTAAAAGCCAAAGGACTTCCTAATTTCCTATCAGGGTTGCTTGCGGACTCCAAATTTTCAACCTATGCAGCTGGGGTATTTTCCACATGGTATGAAAATGAATCCTACTCTATCCATCATTTAAAGTGCGGGAGAAATATTTGTGTTATTTTTGGTTGAGATGAATGAACGTGGAAAGAATGTAATGAAATTCGAAATATGACATGACTAATTGTTAAAACTTTTCATTCCTTGTTTCAATCCATTCCATTTCTAATAACCACAATAGATATCAAACATTTCAATTTGACGAAAAAGGATCCATTTTGCATCACCCCAATCTCATCATATAAAATATTATCCACTCATTTTCTTTCAAGTCTTCTCTCCTACCTCCCATTATTTCTTGATGATTTCATTCATTTCAATCCATTCACCCCATAAAAAAGAAGTAAGCCGGAGGGACCGGAATCAAGTCAATCAGAAAAACGTGTTAACGTTTTTGGATTTTCTCTTCGTTTTGTGGGAGTTTGATTTTCTCTCCGGTTTGTGGAAGCGTGAATTTGGACTTAGTGATTCGAGCTGTTCTGGTTCTGTATTCAAGGTCGATAAACTCAGACGGGTGTTGGGGATACAATTGTATATATCTCTGTCAAAATTCGCTTTTGGTCTCCTGTGGATGTCCGGCGATTCAATTATGTTTGTTCTACTCGATATGAATTGTAGATGCCGTATGTCTTTGATTTATTGAATTTAATACACTTGTTATTCAAAAAAAATAAAATGCTAGCCCATTATACTAGGAAGCAAACCAACATTTTTGGTCCGTAACTCCGCTCTTCGTCCATTACTCCAACAATAAAAATGTTGGTGTTGTTGGGGGGTTGTGCTGCCACATTGTGGGCTTGCCCTTTTAGTTAGAGCCTTGCCAATAGGTCAAATGACTCAAATGTCGCCATTACAGCATCACTGATAATCTGATATGAGTATATGAGTTCACTGTGTTGCATTCCATTGAAACTCTACACATCATAAACTTGCATAGATAGATCTAATATACAGTGACAAGAAGAAACCTTGTTTAGGTTCTTACACCAAAGATTTTAGTACAAGCATAGATCCCCAGCTTTTAGATTTTCCTGGACTAGTTGATGAGGTATATCAAGCAAAGATGAACTAATAAACGACCTTATCTCCAATGAAATGCATTAAGCAAGCTATTAAGTGTAAAATCAGGCTGAACTGCAAGAATATTTATAAATTCCATTTCAGGCATGACCACCTTCAGATCCATTGATACATTGCGCTTCTGTACTGTTGAGAAGCTGCATTCCTTCTTCACCCATCTGTTGAACTTCAGAAGGTGATAAAATTCTGATGCAGCGAACGCAGCCTACAAACTCTCTGCATATAAAATTAGAAAATAAATATGAGAGTCCCTAAAGAGGAAAAAATTAAGTGGCACTTATTCCCCACTCGGTATATAACTTATTTAGTTCCCTTCATAATTATTGTAAACTATTGTAACTTACTCCCAAGGATCATCTCCGACAAGAAGAACGTCGTTCTCATAATCTACATATACTAGTTTCCAACCAGAACCTTTCGAGTCGTTGAGCAGCCCACCAAGTCCAAACATGCATTCTATTTCATAACAAAGTTCATCATAATTCCTGAAACTTGACACATCAATTGACCTTCCAACAGATCCTGCCTTCTGAATCTGTTGATCAATAGAAATGAAGAGACAGAGAAATCAAATTAAGAAATGGAACTACCTACAACCTTAAAAAAATTGCACATTACTTATTGTCATTATAAATAGGCCACTGTGAATCAACTGGAAAACTAACTGCCAAACTTAGAATTTTTACCTTTGTGTACGTTCGCACCCGTGGAGCAACTTGCTGCCACGAGTTGTTCTTCAAGAGATTACTGTCATCAAATTCCCCATTGCTTGAAGATGCACCACCTGAGCTGTCAGGGAATTCTTTCAGCGAGAAAGCCTGTGATTCTGCTAGGCTGGCTGATGTCACTTGCAACTGCATATCTTGGGTTGAACAAAAGTTGCCGACAAGATAAGCTGAAGGGTTTGGAAGATTTACATCCTTGAATGAGCAAAACTCTTCTATCGCAGTGCTAGAAACAGAAGGACCTACTACAGTGCTTCCACCATTACTAGCATCAAAGTTTAGACAACTGTATAAATCACTCTGATTATTGCTCTCTTCAGAAATATTCTTCAAATCGCATGTGCTAGATAGAGAATGCGGTTTGCGTAGGTCTTGCTGACATGATGTCTGAAATTCATTTTCTTCAGACAAAGACTCTGAATTATGCATTTGATGATGCCACAGTTCTTGGTCTGCTAAAGGTAAAATAGGATTTATTCCATCAGATGCTGGAGATCTGATACATCCAGCAAAGGATTGGTAGGCAGAAGAGTTTGACTTCCATTCAGTATTATAAACATGCGGAAGTAGAGCACTGATATTAGCAGATTCAATTTGTGAAGACTGAAGAGAATTTGCATCCAGCTGCGATCGCATGGACCATGAGTTTGACTGGAACTCATTGTTTTCGCTGTGCATCGGCTCATTAATAAGAATAGGGTTGATAGGCCTTGATGCCAGATTTTCTTCACCGTACTGCCCACCAGATGTAAATTTATGAAACCGTTCTGGTGAGATAGCAAATGTTGGTTTTATCATTTCTCTACTGTGTGGTGCTTGTGTCTCACTTAACGTTTGAGGCTGTAAATTTTCCTGTGAATTCAAATTTAATGAGTTTGGGTCTATGGCATCAGGTTGGATACTGTGAAACCGTAAACAGTTTACTGCCTGTGTCGACATGTGTTCTGTAAAGGGACCTTGTGTATTCCGATCAGGTGTTGCCTGTGTCAAGTTGTTGGCCCGTTGTAAAGGAGTTCCAGTATTAGTAGAGTCATGCACACTTGATAATAGTGATCCTGGATGATTCACAGCTTGAGGTTTCATGAGCATCCTAATTACTTGTTCTGACCATAGGCTTGAAATAGGAAGATTCGGAAAGTCCTCGTGCAAACTTTCAGGGACCCTATTTATAGGTTTGTTTCCCATCTCCCAATTAGTTTCTGCCCCTGTTGAACCAGATACATTCCATTGAAATATTTGGAAGTAAAAACATTAAAAAAAGCAACAGAAATTGATGAAAATTTTACCAAAAAAAGCAGACTGAAATGGCCGCTTGAGACTGGATGTAAGAGAAGGAAATATGAACAGACTTTCGGGAGTCTCAATTTCCCATGGACTCACTCTGTTCTGCTTATCACCACATACAGGCTCATCCCACTCCACCTGAAAATGAAATGTGTAAGTAATATATTATAATCACAAGAAATTGTGAGTCTAAAAACTTACTTGGAGGTTACTCTCCAATCTAATTGTTTACTTGCTAAAAGTGCTGGTTCACCTGAAGGTTACGCCACTTGGACCCTGGCCACCTAATTGAATCTATGTCGGAAATGCTGATAATTGTGCCCATATATCTGCACAAATTAGTTTTTGAAAAATAACTCCACTACTTCCTACTAAAAAATAAGTTATAGGTTAATATATTACATTATTACAAGACTAGAACTTCTTTCTCTTGTTACCGAGTAAAGAGGGAGGTATCCACTAGGTTACAAGACTACAAAAGAGATCGATTATAAGACTAGAGATAAGTTTAAATACTTTAAAAACTGAAAAAAAAGTGTAATCACTGCATATTGTTGCCCCTCTGAACCCTATTATTCCAACAACTGGACAACTGAGTCCACCTTAAAAAACTGGACTCGGACTACAAAATTTCCAAATTCTATTAAGTTAATATTCCGGCTTGCTTCTCGTGTTCACTATATTGGTGTATGCAGTAAAACGGAAGAACACTTGCACCACTCAAAACACAGTTACAGCTGAATTTGGTATGGAATTTCGATTAATATTACCTACGCTTGCTGGAATCCTCCGTCTCAAACATCATTCCGAACCTCATACCTACTGAGAGCTGGGAGCTGTAGACAGATTTCCGATACTTCCCCAAAGGAATAACAAACTCAGAAGGACATGCCCTACATAATGCATGCACATAATTATATTAAAAACGTTTTAATGTTGCCAAAACTATTCCAAATGTCTCTATATACCTCGGATTATAAAATATTGTGAATGGACTTTGATTTGCTGCAGCATGAGCAGCAGCAGCAAGAACCCCGATGTGCATGCTATCAGCAGACAGAACAGATGACGGCAGAGCTGTTTGCTGACGCTTAGCACGCCTCACCCCTAATAATAGTTGTGATTTTTCATCCCTATGACATTATAAAAGATCATGGTGTTACATAGCTGTTTGGCTCCGGATTTTAAGCCGAGCTAAAAGTCGTTTTTGACTTTAAGTTAAAAAATGTATGTTTGTGTAATAACTCAGAAATTGACTTAAAGTTAAAAAAACAGCTTAAAGTCAAAAGTTAGGAGGAGGTACTTTTTGAAATGACTTGTTTTATTTTGAGAATTTTATTTGATAAAAGTTAATATCGTCATTCAAATAAACAATTTATCAAATTTATTTTTAACTATACATTTTTAATAATTCTTAAGTTACCTATGGTATAAAATTACCCAAATAGACATTACCTTAAAATTTTCACTTATCACTGCATTTCATATTTAAGGGCGCTGCATTAAGTTCTACTTAAAATTAGTTAGGTTAGTTAAGTGCGCTGTAAAGTATCTCATCTACTACAAAACTAATGTTGTTTGGTTATGATTACTATTTTTGTTTCAGATGAACTGCGTAAGTAAACTTTGTAAAGCAATCCTGCATAATAGAATTATGCATGCTAGAGGGGAGCATGTATAAGCAGTGCCTGATAAAAAGGACAGCATCTCCTGCTTTGAGTCTTTTAGCCCCAACAAACATGCTCCAACCAGTTGTAAGGAGGTGACGCTTTGGCTGCCCTACACAAAGAGTAATAAGAACGAGATATATTGTAAGAAAGGTCAAATTGGGGGCTGACTAAGAAAGAACAATTATTGAGTGAACCGGAAAAGAACAATTATAAACAGCTTAACCAAGAAGACATAATCTAAGAGAACTGATAAGCATCTCACCGCGGTATATATGGCGAAATGTCCAGGTATTATTATGCAAGTCGCGAACGACAAGCTCTTGAGTCGGAGGCTGCATTGAGAAGTCCTGAAACAAATCGAGAAAATTATTAGAGGACCTGTATCTCTACTCTTTATTAATATTTTTGGGTGGGGAGGAGTTATATTTCTATAAAGGTCCATCGTCCTACCAACTAGTGAAGCATTATCTTTAGAAAGTGGGAGCTTAGGAGGTCTTACCAATTGAGGAAAAAGCTTTTCTGCTGCCCTACGTGGCACTGAAAATCCACCGTGTGTGCTTGTATCACTAGCAGTAAGAGTTTTGCAGAAAAATTCACTTGGATGATTATTAGTCTTGAGACCAAGATCTGGTATAGGGAAGACATCTTTTTCCTAATTTATAGGATAGTATGAATTAACAGTCAGCAACAGAGTTCAGCCGTGTGAAATTTTGTCCTACAGTTAATAAGACAATGAATATCTATAATCCACTAGATCAGATTTGCTTAAAATATTAACTTACAGAGTTTACAGGTTGAAGGCTCATTTGAGCATAGATTTCATCCGTATCTTTGTCTGACTATCAGAAAAATCAGAAGAGGCACGATTATTCCAGATCATGAATTACTTAAAAAGTACAATTTAATGGTTATAATGTTAACAAAAACACAATTAGTAATCTATTCATATAATTATACAGAGTTAACATACATGTAGAGTAACATTGTGAACTTGGCACAATAATTGAGATGGTAAATTTGGATAGTTCGGTATTTGCGAAGTTGCTGTCCGATTTGTTGAAATTGCCACCTGTTAAAAAAATTCACGCCACTTTAAAAACAGCATATAATTTTAAAGTTAAGCTGGTAGCTCTAACAATATTAAAGCCCGTGCAAAAAATTGTAGAACCTTGTAGGAAAATTCACTCCACCATCGAGATTGATTTGACAACATGAAATGAGAGTAGTTACATTGTTGTAGTAAGTATAAATTGTAAATATCTCGTGATAATATTATCTTTGTATTGAAGGATCTATATGATCTTCATATGCAATGGAATAACCCTTAAACAATTTGCTACTTCCATTCCTCTAACAAAGTTTGAAGGGAAAGTAGAAAGGTTTCCTTAAAGCCCTCCGGAGACTGTACAGCAGAGTATACAGAACTATTAAGGATATTGAAGAACAAAACTATTGAACCTTGCTTATAGTTGCACAAAGTATGACAACATAAGTCCAAAAACCTGATCCCCTAACACTAATTCTAGACTGATTTAATACAAGAAATTGTTACTCACTACTCTGCATGTACCAGGTTCAATAATTTTTGTTGGATATTTTAGTGTAATTGGATTGGCTAGTTGATCAATGTAATCGTAATGCTACATCGAACAAGTCAGGAGAATGCGGAGTGCATGCTCTGTTCGAGTTCGTTATGATTTCAGAATTATTGCTTATGGGACATGTCTATTGGCATCAGATGAGGTGTGTCTATTGGAAAAGACACACCTTGAGGTGTGTCTATTGGCATTGGACATGACTGTTGGAAATGAGATGTGTCTATTGGAAAAGACACATCTTGAGGTGTGTCTATTGGCAAAAGACACATCTGTTGACATCTATAAATAGGTGTGACATTGATCATTTTACATAAAGGTTCATTTTGAAATACACAGCAAAATTCATTCTCTCTTCTTGCAGATTTTCTGATTTTATCCGATTGAATTATTTGGGTGAACCACAAATAACTTCAATCTGAAAGTGATCACACGACTTCAGAAAAATCCAAGTTATCACCCAACTCCCCAACAAAGATTGAAGTTATCTGTTTTCTGAAGATGGCAAACTCAGAATCTGCAAGAGACATGACAAGCAAGTTTGCAAAGTTGGACAAGTTTGAGGGTCAGGATTTTAGAAGATGGCAAAAGAAGATGCATTTTCTATTGACAACGCTGAAGGTTGTATATGTTTTGAGCACCCCTATTCCAGAAGTGGTTGAGGATGAAACCGCTGAACAAACAAGGAGGCGTTGCAAATGGGAAAACGCTGATTACATATGCCGCGGCCACATCTTAAACGGTATGTCTAATTCCCTTTTCGATGTATATCAAAATGTTGAGTCAGCAAAAGAATTGTGGGATTCTCTTGAATCCAAATACATGGCAGAAGATGCTTCTAGTAAGAAGTTTCTGGTCAGTAATTTTATGAATTACAAAATGGTCGACTCTAGACCTGTGATGGAACAATACAATGAATTGTTAAGGATTCTGGGTCAGTTTGCCCAACACAATCTGAAGATGGATGAATCTATCTCAGTTTCTGGTGTTATAGACAAACTACCACCATCATGGAAGGATTTTAAACACTCCTTGAAACATAACAAAGAGGATATGACTTTGGTTCAACTTGGAAGTCACTTCAGAATTGAAGAGGCTTTGAGGACTCAAGAAATTGAGAATAATCCTAAGGGCAAGAACCAAGTCGGTAACTCTTCTGTGAATATGGTTGAAGATGGTGGATCTTCTAAGAATTCTAAGTATGGCAAGGGTGATAAACGAAAGTTTAAAGGAAACAACAACAATCCTTCCAACAAAAGGCCTAAGATGGCATGTTGGAAGTGTGGCAAACCTGGACATTTCAAGAAGGATTGTCGGGTTGGTAAAGGCAAGCAAGAAAAGCAAAATGCTGGTCCAAGTGGATCCAAGGATCCAGAAATGCAACAAGGTCAGACTTTAATGCAAAATTGTAATTCTAGTCAGAATTATGTGACACTAATATCTGAGGCATTTTATGTGCAGGATGACAATGTTGCTTGGTGGATTGATTCAGGAGCAACAAGTCATGTATGCAAAGATCTTCGTTGGTTCATAGACTTTCAACCAATCGAAGATGGATCTATCTTAAAGATGGGAAATGTTGCAACTGAACCGATCAAAGGACTAGGAAATGTCAAGATAGTTTTTACTTCTGGCAAATGTATATTGTTAAATAAAGTGTTGTATGTTCCTGGGATTCGGAAAAATCTCTTGTCTGGTGTTGTATTGAACAATTGTGGATATAAACAAGTTTATGAAAGTGACAAATATATATTGTCAAAACATGGCTCTTTTGTTGGCTTTGGCTATTTGTGTAATGGCATGTTTATGTTGAATGTAAATACTCCATTTATTGATGAATCTGCTTGCATGGCTTCTACTAGTACTAGCAAAAATTTGAACAAACCAGAATTATGGCATGCTAGACTAGGACATGTACATTACAAAAGAATAAAGGATATGTCTAAAATGAGTCTCATACCTGCTATTGATTTAGACAATGAAAAATGCAAAACATGCATGTTAACAAAGATAACAAGAAAGCCCTTTAAGGAGGTTAATAGGGTGTCTGATGTTTTAGAACTAATACATAGTGATTTGTGTGACTTCCATTCTACACCATCATTAGGAAATAAAAAGTATGTAGTTACTTTTATTGATGATGCTACTAGATATTGCTATGTATATTTATTGAATGCTAAGGATGAAGCTCTTGACTTCTTTAAAATTTTTAAAGAAGAAGTAGAGCTACATCAGAGTACCATGATTAAAAATCTACGTACTGATAGAGGAGGTGAGTATTATGATCCGGTTTATTTTCAATCTACTGGTATAATACATCAAACCACGGCTCCTTATACACCACAGCAAAATGGTGTGGCAGAGAGAAAGAATAGGACTTTGAAAGAAATGGTTAATTCCTTGTTATCCTACTCGGGTTTGAGTGAGGGATTTTGGGGTGAGGCTATGTTGACAGCCTGTCACTTATTGAATCGAATTCCTAGTAAGAGGAATAAGATTACCCCTTATGAACTTTGGTATAAAGAGTCACCAAAATTAAGTTTTCTGAGAGTTTGGGGATGTAGAGCAGTTGTAAGACTCACTGAACCCAAAAGAAGAAACTTGGGTGAACGAGGTATAGATTGCATATTTGTTGGTTATGCTGAGCATTCCATAGCATATAGATTCTATGTGTTGGAATCTAATGACTATGTATCTGTGAACTCGATTATCGAGTCAAGAGATGCTATATTTGATGAAAACAGATTTACATCTATACCTAGACCAAGGGACATGCTTCAGAATTCTTCTAGTAGGAACTCAGTTTCTACTGAAGATGTGAATGGACCGTCTGAACCAAGGAGAAGCACTAGAGCTAGAAAGGCAAAGTTTTTTGGAGATGATTTTCATCTTTATCTAGTAGAAGGCTCTAGAGATGAAATTGAATATCAATATCAATATTGTTTTCTTGTTGAGGAGGATCCAAATACTTTTAGCGAAGCTATGAAATCTAGGGATGTTGCATTCTGGAAAGAAGCTATCCAAGATGAAACGGATTCTATCATGAATAATAATACTTGGGAATTGAGTGATCTGCCCCCTGGCTGTAAAGCATTGGGAAATAGATGGATCTTCAAAAGGAAAATGAAGGTGGACGGTACCATAGATAAGTTTAAAGCCAGATTGGTGATCCAAGGTTTTAGACAAAAAGAAGGGATTGACTATTTTGATACTTATGCTCCTGTTGCTAGAACCTCCACTATTAGGTTGTTAATAGCACTTGCTGCTATACACAACCTTGTCATTCACCAAATGGATGTGAAAACTGCATTCTTGAATGGTGAATTAGATGAAGAGATTTATATGAAACAACCCGAAGGGTTTGTTATGCCTGGTTGTGAGAACAAGGTGTGTAAATTGAAGAAATCAATTTATGGTCTGAAACAAGCGCCAAAGGATTGGCATGATAAATTTGATACTGTGGTCTTGTCTAACGGTTATTTTCTTAACCAAGCAGACAAGTGTGTATATAGCAAATTTGATGCTTCTGGTAAAGGAGTTATAATTTGTTTATATGTGGATGACATGTTGATTTTTGGGACTGACCAAAATCAAGTGGATAAAACCAAGAAGTTCTTGTCATCTAATTTTGATATGAAAGACATGGGGGAGGCTGAGGTGATTCTTGGTATAAGGATCAAACGAGAGAACAATGGCATTTCAATTTCTCAATCTCATTATATTGAGAAGATTCTTAAAAGATTTAACTTTAAGGATTGTTCTCCTGTTAGCACTCCTCTTGATCCTAGTATCAAACTCCTACCCAATACAGGTATTGCAGTATCTCAACTTGAATACTCAAGGGCTATTGGTAGTCTCATGTATGCCATGATAAGCACTAGGCCAGATATTGCCTATGCTGTTGGAAAGCTTAGTAGGTATACTAGCAAGCCAAGTACACATCATTGGCAAGCCTTAAGCCGAGTGTTCAAATACTTGAAAGGAACCATGAATTATGGTTTGACATATACTGGATTTCCTTCGGTTATTGAAGGTCATTCAGATGCAAGTTGGATTTCCAATAAGGAAGATCATTCTTCCACAAGTGGATGGGTATTCCTTCTTGGGGGAGGTGCTATCTCTTGGGCATCAAAGAAACAAAGTTGCATTACTGATTCAACGATGGAATCTGAATTTGTGGCATTATCAGCGGCTGGTAAAGAAGCTGAATGGCTAAGAAATCTGATTTATGAGATTCCATTGTGGCCTAAACCGATATCTCCCATATCTATCAGATGTGATAGTGAGTCTGCCTTGTCTAATGCTTATAGACAAGTGTTCGAAGGCAAGTCTAGACACTTAGGTGTTAGACACAGCATGATTCGTGAGCTAATCACGCATGGTGTTATATCAGTGGAGTTTATAAGAACTCAACATAATTTAGCCGATCATCTAACCAAAGGGTTGAGTAGAGATCTTGTGCACAAGTCGGCTGTAGGGATGGGATTAAAGTCCATCGAATAACCTCTCATGTTGAGATACCCAATTCCCATCTAATATGACATTAGGTGCTGAATTCAATGTGGAAAGCTTAACATTTAGAGATTGGAACACATTAAAGCATCATCCCAAGGTATGTGTTCAGACCTGCAAGTTAAGGAGGTTGAAGTTTATCTTCTTAATAGTTCTTTTGAAAAATTGCATATGCAGGTGCGAGAATAAAAGAACTACCTATTTGAGCATGAAGTTTAGCCGCTTCAAGAAGCTTGGACTTGGCTTTGATATGCTTATGAAGGATTAGGACACTAGGCTAGTAAAAGATAGTGTCAAGTAAGAACATTTGAGAATGTAAATTTATGTGTATATTATCTTCATGTATTCACTATGAATAATCAAGGTTCAATCCATAGTGATACCTTGATATTCGAATATTTGGAATGTGTAATATACTAATGTGAAATTCAATCGTCACGATATTTCATTTATGCATAAGTTTGTCGTTTGTTGTGATTTTGTTTAGTTAATCATGGATTACGCTAAAATGGGGGAGGATTGTTGGATATTTTAGTGTAATTGGATTGGCTAGTTGATCAATGTAATCGTAATGCTACATCGAACAAGTCAGGAGAATGCGGAGTGCATGCTCTGTTCGAGTTCGTTATGATTTCAGAATTATTGCTTATGGGACATGTCTATTGGCATCAGATGAGGTGTGTCTATTGGAAAAGACACACCTTGAGGTGTGTCTATTGGCATTGGACATGACTGTTGGAAATGAGATGTGTCTATTGGAAAAGACACATCTTGAGGTGTGTCTATTGGCAAAAGACACATCTGTTGACATCTATAAATAGGTGTGACATTGATCATTTTACATAAAGGTTCATTTTGAAATACACAGCAAAATTCATTCTCTCTTCTTGCAGATTTTCTGATTTTATCCGATTGAATTATTTGGGTGAACCACAAATAACTTCAATCTGAAAGTGATCACACGACTTCAGAAAAATCCAAGTTATCACCCAACTCCCCAACAATTTTCACCCTTTAACATCAAATTTGTTAAATAAAATTTTTAATCTTTAGGTAAGCAACTGCCCTGCTCTTATAGTTTCGAATCTTTACGGTTTAATGGGTTATAATCTTGACCCCCTTCCCCCACATAATAACCTACTACATTGATAAAAATATATAATTTACCAAGGAAGGCATTGGACAGAACAAACAAGATATGTTTGAAGCTACATACTCCGTATGTTACAACAAAAATTCAAACCTGTTCACTGTGCCCTTGCGGAAAGTAATACACTAGACTTCCAACCTGAGGTAGGCACACCAGGGGGCCAGCACAAGCATGCCAGAGCTCTGAATTTATTGTCTTCTTAACTGTAAAATAGGATTCAGTTTAAGCCAACTTTCCAATTAAAATTTAGCATACAAAAATTGGTATCAGAAGAAAACAAATAGACCTGAATGATCCTGCATTTCTTTTAATTGTTTAATTTCCTCAAGGAGTGTTTCTGCACCATTCATCAACCCACCTGGCTTGTGAGTATCTTCAGCACAACTCATAATCCTTGTATCCAAATGTATCTACTTCAAACTTAAAACAATAAAAGAAACCTCATACTGGGTAAACCAAAGAACCACAATTCACAGCCTTAAAATTAAAAAGGCTGCACCTTTACATCCAAGAACACAAAATTGACCAAACCCCACAAAAGAATCTGCAAAATAGTTAAAAGAATTGCATAAGTAGCAGCAGACCATATAACTACTGTAGGGTTTTTCAGAAACAAGTCTGATGAAATGAATTGGAACACTAGGAGAATATATACCAGTTGAGCGAGAGAGAGAGAGAGAGAGAGAGAGAGAGAGAGAGATTAAAATTATATGTAGAAAAAGAGCATGCCTCAAGAATCCAAACCTGAAAATAGAGTAGGAAATCTTAGTGGGGCTGGGACTTTTCACCCAGTTGATGAAAAACCCAAAATCACAGGCAAAAGAGAAAAGAGGCCAGAAATTGCATCAAAGCACGCGGATCAAAGCATTGAGTAGTCTGATTATGTACTCTGCTTTAGCTTTTTCTTATTAGTAGTACAACATAATAATTTACTCTAACATTCCTATTCAATTTTACTTACTATTAAATTATATTCATGCAAGCAAAAAGTATCACCTTTTCTCTTTTTGTGAGTATTTCATCACCTCTACATTACTGTGTCATCTTCATTAACCAAAAAAAAAAAAGAAGGATTTTGCTGTTTTGTAAGTTAACTTTTGTGGAGGGGGGTGGTTGAAAACTGGAAAGTGTGCATGCTCTTATCCTGCGCACACTTTCTGCATCGGGTTAATAATTTTTGTAACTTTTAAATCGGTGGATAAATCTAGGTTTCAAAGAAATGTGTACATAATTAGCTCTGTTGTAGACTAGTTGTATTATTTTAGGTAGCAATGAAGAAGAAGAAGGGGTTGGAGAACTAACGGAACACGTAA
Source organism: Kitagawia praeruptora (assembly GCA_037693485.1). NCBI lineage: Eukaryota > Viridiplantae > Streptophyta > Magnoliopsida > Apiales > Apiaceae > Kitagawia > Kitagawia praeruptora. The sequence goes on from CM075344.1 coordinate 40,199,479, forward strand.
ACTAAAATTGTAAATTACTGCCCGCAAGGGTTGTCTCAGTTGGTTAAAGAGAGGCCACCTTACCTCTTGGTCACAGGTTCGACTCCCATGGGAGGCGGATTTGTGATTATACCATCCTGGGGCAGAGCCTGTCGCACTTGCGGTTTGCCTTGGATCACGTGGTTTGCAGGCTATTGCGTGAGCCCATGGGTTTACCCAGAGCGCACCCGAAGGGTAGCGGCTGCGGGTTCCCATGTTAAAAAAAAAAAAAAAAAAAAAATTGTAAATTACTAGTGACACACGTTGCTACAGACCGTACATTTTATCTAACCTCAACATTCTGTTATTACAACTCGCTTATTCAATCCTCTGCATGTTTGTAACTCACTCCGTCCCAACGATTTGTTATCGTAGTAATTTATTGTTAAAATAAGTGAAGTGGTCGGTATAATAGTGATTTTATTATTAAAATAAGTGAAGTAGTGGATGTAATAGTATAAAGTATTATTAAAATAAGTGAAATAATGGATGTAATAGTGTTAAAACTTGCTATTTTAAGAAACATAAATAATTTGTTGTGACATCCTAAAAAGGAAAATGTAAACAATTAGTTGGGACAGAAGAAATACGTGTTTCGAACATGATATTTATACGCATGAAATATCGTTAACGAGTTTGAACTCGAACATTCTTGCTCCGTTTTCAGTTACATACTTGAATATTTAAGTTTTAGTAACTTCAACATCGAATTTTTCATGATTCGATCCTTAGTCCGAAAAATGAACTTTAATAAGATAACACAGAGTACTTTCTGAACACCCCTCGATATGTGGCGAACAGTTGCAGGTGAATGTTGCATGTGACTTTACTATAGACAAAAAAACGTTTTATTCCTCGAATCACAAAGTTTGAATTCTGACGGCTTTTCTATTTTTGGATCTTTACACCAGCTCCGTCTGATATGCAAAGATAATGTTTTAAAAAATAATATACAATGTTCTATTTGGGCAAAAAATGGAAGAATATAGCAATGTCACAAGTAATTCCTTGTTATATCACAAAAAATTGTTTCTCTTACTACTACTTATCTTACATATATATTGTGAAAATTTTTCGCAATATCATATGTTATAATAATTATTTGCTTCAACCATTTTTCATTAAAGAATAGTTCCAAATACAATTCACCTTGTTTTACCCTTCCTATATCCATGAACATATAACTAAACAATATTGACAAACCTGAGCATCCAACCGAAAAAATTAACAAATTTGAATTGCCACTTTTTAGGAGCAAAAAAATTAACTTGTAATCATTTGTGTTTGCATGCCATACTTTTAAGTTTTAAGTGGACCATAACTAGCAGCCTGTTTGGCAAGACTTCTAAGAAGTCCTTATGGCTTTAAGTCTGTTTTTAGTGTGTTTGTCTATCATGGCTTTAAGCCCGCTTTAAGTTAAAAAATTGCTTTAAGTCAGAAGTTCCATTTAGGTACTTTTAACTTATGACTTATGACTTATGGTGTTTTTTTTTTTTTTTTTTTTTTTACAATTCTTGTAAAGTTCAAATATTATGAATTTAAAATTTTTTTAAGTCAAATTTCACTTTAAGTCAAAATTATTAAACCTCCATTTAACTTTAAGCAAAATTACCCAAACACTTTCATTCAACTTAAAGCAAACAACTTTACTTTCTCCTTTAAGTTAAAAACACCTCCATTAAGTCAAAAGTAACTTATTTTAAGCAATCCCAAACACCCTCTAGATATTCATTATGGAAAATACAACTTAAGATTTTTTTATAGATAAATTGAAATATGTATACTGTATTACTTGTAAATGTATACCGGAGCTAGTAGCTACAGCCTTGGTTAGTCTTTAGTCCGCTAGTGTTTCGCCTCTCCATTTACTAGGTGTACGTATATATTGGTGCGTAGGATGTTCACGGTTTGATCAACCTGACTAATCCGATCCAAATTGGGTATTTTTTGGTCGATTCAAACCGATTTTTTTCAACCCAATATATACATGGATTGAAAAAACGTCAACCCGATTTTAAGCCCAACCCATTAGACACTAGTATTAGTCCAGTCCAGTAGTTCACTATAGTCTGACTCCGGAGTCCGGTCCATTACAATTTACCCTATCAAAGTTTCACGTATTACAAATTCATTAATTTGTATTATTACTCTCATATTATTAGAACTTAGAAGTCGCCGCTCTCACTCTCTCGGCCTATCACCAAAACAAAAACCCCTAGACACTAATTTGTGTTGCATGAATGATTGTAATATTTTGTTGAACTATTTCCGATTTGTTTTGAACTCTCATTTTCAGTTTTATTTTTTTGATAAAAAAATTATTTATATATTTACTAATCCGATCAATCCGATCCAAACCCATCCAAACCGAAATACATTAAATGAATTGGGTTATAAATTCTATTTTCATGGGTTAGGTTGAAATTTTTTTAAACCGATTAAATTGATTTGGGTCATAAAATCCGTCCAATCCTATCAGTGAACACCCATATTGTGTGCAATATTTTTTGGCGAAGCAATTTGAAGTTACTAGATGCGTTGTTTGTTGTGTAGGGGGTTGTAGACTTGAGAGGAATACGCGTGCCGCTCGGTTTAAGTGCTTACTGTGGACCGTTGGATGGACTTTGAATTACAGATTGTGCATGGAATATGGATCCCATGCGAGTTCTGAGATTACAGTACAAAACAAAGGGACTGCATAGATTGATGGAATGAGTCGAATCATACGCCATCTCTGCCAACCACAGGCGTTTACTAGACAATGTACCTCTACAAATCACTGGTACACTCCATTCCTACACAAGGTTAATCAAAGACAAAAATATTAGGGCAAATTCAATCGCTCCGTAACTTTAAATATAAAGAATATAATACAAAATGCCATTTCAATAGTGTATTAGACCATTTCCAATCCATACACTAAAAATGTACTTTTACACAAAAAATGTTGTAAAAGTGTTCTCCAATCCAACATTAAAAATTACACTATTTTGATGTGACACCAAAAATTACACCAAATTTGGTGCTACACCAAAATTTGATGTAATTTTTAGAATTTTTCTAAATTCCAACCTTACCCTTTTATTCTTTCACAAAAACAACTTATTCCTTTTGTACCCAATTTCTTTTGTACCCAAAATATTTTACATTGTTTTGTTCCTTTTGTACCCAAAATATTTTACATTGTTTTGTTACCCAATTACATTGTTTTGTTACCCAAAACAACTTATACCTTTTTTATTCCTTTATGGGTAGATATCATCAAATCAAAAATAAAGAAGCACATTTTGAACTTAGAAATGCTTTAATCGATCACTTATGGGAGGAGTATGGAAATTCAAATTATTCATAATTAGTTGAAATTTAAGTTATTATGTATTTTTTTATGAGAGAATTTTTTTAAAGTTTTTTTAAATATTACATGTAATTTAATATAAGTATATTGTGATATAAATATTAAAAAAGAGGAAGAATATGCTTTTAAAATGAGAATGATTCCTTTTGGTGTAAAGTTTGGTGTAGATGTGTTGGAGAAGATTTAAAATTTGGTGTGATTTTTGCACCAATTTTATGTAAAAGTTACACCAAATTGGTGTAATGGAGCATCTCCAACCCATCACACCATTTTGGTGTGATTTTTACACCAAAATGGTGTAAAAATTACACTATTTTCAAATTCAACTCCAACCCATTTACTCTAAATTTTACACCATTCTTGTACTATCTAAGTTATTTTATTGCTAAAGTACAAAAGTAAGGTACAAAAGTAATAAAGTTGGTTGGATACATATGGAACAAATTTGTTTTAGGGAAGGAGGACAAGAGCAAAGTTGGGATTAGCAAAAACTCTAAAAATTTGGTGTAACACCAAATTTGATGTAAATTTTGGTGTGACACCAAAATGGTGTAACTTTTAGTGTTGGGTTGGAGAGAAATTTTACACCAAAATGGTGTAAAAGTACAAATTTGATGTTGGGTTGGAGATGGTCTTAGTGAATTCCTTAAATCATTAGAACACCATATACCTTATTTTTATGGAATCATTAATCATCATTTTTATCATTTTTATCAATACAAAATTCATTTCTTTTTCATCTTTTAACTTCTTTTCTCTCTTTTCATTACACTTTTTATCCTTCTCTTTTCAAATTTATTATTATAATAATAAGAAATGAGTATAAAATTATTGTTCTAGTTTAAATACAAAAATATTTTCTAAATCATTAATAATTATTATTTTATAATATTTATAAAAAATATACTAAAATACTATTGGACTTGCTCTTAATATAAGATAATTGTAACTTGTAAGGACTTTCTCTAATGAATCGGTTACTTAACATGTAAGATCCATATATAAATTTTTAAGTGAGGGGAATGTTAAAATATCCTCCAACACCAAGTTTTTGAGCAACTAATTATTTAATAAGGTGTGAGAGCTTAATCACGGAAAGATTTATGGTTTAACTATGTGCTATTTGTAAATGAACTTTTGAATGAGAGAAAATATTATGATATTAATATAAGATTTTAATATGACGTTAACCATTTAAGGTTTTAAATGAGTCGTTACTTAACACGCTACAATACGAATCCAAGTTTTGGATAAAGACAACAATTTCAAATTCGATCAGTTTTGTTCAATTTGGTTTGAGAAGAAAAAGAATTTTAGCTTCATTTTATTAAAATTTACGGATGGAATCAGATTCTCTAATTTTTAATACAAAACAAGATACTCATACCTACGTATAATATGGGTCGTGTATTTGTTTTTTCATAATAAGTATTAATCAAGATGTTAACCTATATTAATTTCATAATTATATCCTTATATATAATATAATAAGTGTAAGAGTGATATTATCAATAATCTTGGTCACTGTATTGCTAAAATAATCTCAATCGTCGAATTTAATATTTTTAAAAATAGACGATCAAGATTATATCATACAGTATTAAAACAAAAATTATAATATAAAAATGGTATAATTAAAAAAACTTAAATTAGAATTGAATTTAAAAAAAATATATTATAATATGAAAATGATATAATTAAAAAAGAATATAATTGAATTTTATTCATTTTTTATAAATATTAAAAAAAAATTAATATTTACTGTTTGGGCTCTATCTCCAGATCTATAAATCAGATTTGATGAATTTGCAGCCCATACGAAAATTTACTTTAATTTAGTGATGATTTAACAATTATATTATCGAAATGGAAAGACTTAAAATATTTAGAGAAAATATAAGAATTTTTACATTAATCATGTTCAATATAGAAGACCTATATTGATAATCTTATGCAATGTAAAAAACCAAGTTGTATATGATTTAAATATTGATGATACACACTTTTTCGTATTTCAATAAAAATACATTTTTTTAGTTTACATGTTAAAATATAAAATGTTTTTTAAACTAGATCCAACGTTTTTCATCTATTTATTTTATGAACTAACGTTTCTTATTTATTTTGTCGTAATGAAGATCAGATTACCGACTACCAAAGTTTTAGAAAAAATCACTATAACACTTATTATTAAAATTGTATTTTGGTTGTTAGTAGAACTATCTTCAAATAATAAGAAGGGTTTGATAATTAAAATGAAATATAAGTAGATTTCATAAATCGAATAAAATTTTCAATGTAAAAAATCGTCAATTCCTTCTCTCTTTTGTTTCTGCGTATTTTTAACTAAAAAATAATTGTAAAGCAATCACTAAATTAAAGATTATTTTGTTAATTTCATGTGGGCTATAAAATCGTCCAAATTAAATTTTAAGAATTTAAGATAGAGTACAAATATTAAATTGAAAGTGTAAAATTTTATGTGTATCATTTTTTAACAATAATTTAATATGTAAATTAATAATATATAAATATTAAAAAAATTAATATAATTATAGATATCAATAAAGAAATCGTGCGTTTTACGGGATATAATCTAGTATCAGTAAAACAATAACAATTGGCCATTGATGAATTCATCTATTACGAAATAACTGGAACTAAAATAAATTATTGCAATTTTTTAAAATTTGCCAAAATTTCTTTAAAAAAATCTACTAATTTCTACCTAAGAATTTGAAATTTTAAAAAAATCTCTATTAATATTTATTTATTCGACCGAGAATTTGATTAAGTTAGGCCCCCATTTAACGAGCCTTAGAGCATCTCCAATGGTATTGGCTAAGTCGATTGGTTAAATTTCAAAAAAATAATAGTTGGCTAAAATTTACTGAACCTGTAGAGTGTTTTGCTCCAATGGGGATCGACTATAATGGTTGGTTGTATTTCAAAAAAGGTATGATTATTATTATTATTAAATTTTTTTGGTCAAATTATGGGAAGAAAACGAGCGGGAAATGATATGGCATTTGCTACAGATCTCTAGAGCTTCAACAAACCAATATTGAAAAAATATAAAGGATTGGCTAAAATTTTAGACAAGGAAAATGTCCCACTAGAATGATGAATTTTTAACATATCATGTATAATTTTCAATTTTGGTAAATTATTTAAAATTTTAACTAAGGATTTTATTCCATTGAAGATGCTTTTACATATGCAGATTATAAATTGTACTTTATGTTCAGAATAAATGATGAATTTCAGTTATTGCTTTGTGAATTAAGGATAAATGTTTTTGTATATTGAATCAATATTAAATGTTTATAAATATTTTATAAATTATTAGAACCATAAGAAGATGATTAATGGTAAAATATACTAACACTTTCGGATATATCTCTCATCTTTCGAAGTTAAATAATAATATTATATCTTTAATCTTTTTACTTTTTTTTCCATAAAATCATATTAAAGTTCAAATTGAACTGTTAAACTCTAGAAATGCAAAATTAATCACAATGAAGATTACGTTAGTATGCAACGACATTTTCGTATGATTTTCGGTAATCGGTTATCACGTTCTTTTCATGTCTGAGGCGCAACAAGTAACGTCTAGGTAATCATCAATGTGTATTATCGTTTGGGATTTAAATTCCTTAATTAAAAGTGGTGTAATGTGAGTTTAAAAAAAAGGTGGTGGTATATGTTAGTATGTTACTCCCTCCGTCCCTTAATGTTTTTCCTGTTTTGACTGGATACGTTTGCCAATGCACACTTTTGATCGTTAATATCTTGAATTTTGTATTAGTATTAAATATAAAAGCTTCACAGTATTAAAGTACTCATAAATGCGAATTCAACAAGATCACTCATGACAATATTTGGTCTTATAGATTAGACGTAAATTAGTAATTTATCTCATGTTATGAACAGTCCCGACATATGAAACAAGAATGATAATATGGGACGGAGGGAGTACTATCTATTTTTTTTTTTTTCGACCAAATGCATAGTATTATATTAATGGATCAAACCAACTTAAAATACAGCGGGACAAACCCCCAACTGTCATTACGATCAGGGTGAAAAACAAATAAATTGTTTTCTGATCATTTAACAAGATGAACTTAAAAGTTCTTGAAACTAAAAACGAATCTGAAGACTTCCTAGGCGATCCATACTGCGCCAACATCCCTGAAGGTAGCGGTATCACAATTGACCACATCACATAAGAACCATTGATACCCTAGTGTTCAGAAGCCTCAAGTGTATAAACTGAGGTTAGAGGAACAACACTCCAGCTATCTACATGCCGGATACCAGCTATAGACATGCCGAACATGGGAACCCCCAAAGGATGATTAACACCCCAGCTATCTACATGCCGGATACCAGCTATATACATGCCGAAAGTGAAAATCTCCAACAAATAACGAACAATCTTTGGTTGTGAGTGGTGAGCTCTTGCAATAATCGTCACTGTTCCAGCTTTGATGTAGACTTTCCAGATCCCCCAAGTCATCAGCAAACCCATTCTGAGCAGATCCAACTTCAAACAGACACAAACATAATTAATCAACATAAAAACACTCCAAAAGGAGAGACAAACAAACCACTCCAAACGGAGAGACACACAAACGCCCAACTAAATTGGGTTTTATTTGCGAAATCAAGAACCAAATCGGTACAGATCTGAGGATTAAGTGAGGAGCAAGGCTCGATTTTTGGCTAAATCTCGATTTTTATTAAAAAATGAAAATGAAAATTAGGAAGATGGATTGAAGGAAGGAGGAGAAGGATGAAAAAAGGGGGAATATGAGGAAGGAGGCGGCGGGGATGAGGAAAGAGAGGGGGCCGAAGAAAGAAAGGGGGGAGGGGGTGTTTAGAGAGAGTCGACTCTCATTAGAAAAGTCATTTTAGTCATTTTATTCACTTATTTGCACTATACTAATCCTACTTTTTATATACCTTTTTAAAATATAATAAAATAAAAATATACACTTTACAATATTTTATAGATGTATAACGGATATAAATCAAATTACGGGTTTCATATCAGATTTCGATTTGATATAAATACAAATCAAACTCTAAGTGATCCCATTTGAATTTAAAAATATAGAATAAAATCCAATTTCAAAATAACCAATTCGACTAAATTTAACCCGGTCGAAAGGAGTTGCCTATGGGTTCAATAAAAGTTGTCACATCCTGGGTAAACTAGCTTTGTAGCCCGTGCAAGGCACGGGAAAGCTCCAGCATCTGCAATTGTATGTATGTTTTTAAAATATTATAATCGCGATATATTAGTGAAAGAGGGATAATTTAGTAATTTCATTATAATTAAATTGTCTCTTGATATATTAATAATGAGTTTTCTAATATATCCAAAACTAATACCAAGCATAATGGGAAGTAATCTTTTTTCTAAGTTAAAGGTCAAGGGTTCAATTTTCTTTATTATATTAGCGATATATTAGTGAAATGTTATTATTAATATAATATAGAGGGGTTATTTAGTAATTTCAAGATAATTAAATTGTCTCTCGATATATTAATAATGAGTTTTACAATATATCAAAAACTAATGTTTAGTGTAGTGGTAAATAATTTTTTTCTAAGTTAGAGGTCAATGGTTCAATTATCTTTATGAACATATTTTTATCATTAATATAAAATATGAGGGTTTTCTCACGATATAATAATAATGAGTTTTAGAATATATTCAAAACTCATATCTAGCATAGTGGTAAGGATTCTCACTTACAATATTTTTATGTTACTTTAATAAAGAGAGTAGGGAACCTGAGATATATCTCAGGTAACTTTCCTAAGATACCCATCTTTTATATGTAAAAATAGGGTGGACATTTTAGTAAATTCAGGATTTTTAATTAAAAGTTACCTCAGATACATCTCAGGATCCTTTTTCTCTTAAATAAATGGTGCTAGAACATGTTAATGCTTAGTACGCAAAATATATCTAAAAGATTATCTATTTATGATGTATATATAATCAAAAATAAAATATTTTCAAAACTGATATCTAGCATAATAGTAAAAAATCTCATTTCTAAGTTAGTCGTCATGGGAAAGAAAGGCAGAAATAATAAGAGGTTTAATTTTCATTAGAAATATTTTTTTTATCAATAATATAATATAGGAGGGATAATTTAGTAATTTCATGATAATTAAATTGTCTCATGATATATTAATATTGATTTTTATAATATATTCAAAATTGATGTAGCATAGTGATAAGGAGTCTCCATTTTAAGTTAGAGGTCAATGATTCAATTCTTATTAAGAACAATTTTTTTATTATAATATATGGGGTTTGTCTCGCGATATATTAATAATTTGTTTTATAATATTTTCAAAATTGTTGTGTAGCCTAGTGGTAAGCAAGCTCCCTTTTAAGTTTGAGGTTAAGTGTTCAATTCTTGCAGGAACAATTTTTTGTCATTAATATAATATGTGAGGGTTATCTCACGATATATTAATGATGAGTTTTAAAATATATTCAAGTTCCATGTCTAGCATAGTGGTAGAGATTCTCACTTGTATCTAAGAGGTTAGGGGTTCAATTCTCACTAAGAGCAATTTTTTTTATCAATATAGGTGAGGTGGCATCCAGGTGGCAGCTGACGTGGATGATGACATGGATTAAATTGTCTTCTCAAAACCTATGTTGTGCTATTAATAATATAATAGATGTTTCTAATTTTGTTTTAAAAAAGAAGGTACTCCCTCTGTTTTTTTCAATAGTTTACATTTGCGGACCAATTTCCGCACGGATTTTAAGGTGCATTTTAAGGATAGTTCCATAACTTATTTTTGATATTTTCTTTTTTTTTGTATAAAAATAGGATTGTTCTATTTTTATACAAAAAAAGAAAATATCAAAAATAAGTTATATAACTATCCTTAAAATACACCTTAAAATGCGTGTCAGATACGCAGTTTTTTATGTAAAGAAATGGATTGGACGGAGGGAGTATCAATTAATTAATTAATTTTTGGAATGGAAATTCGGAATTATGAAATTGTAATACAAGTAGTGATATGTGTTAATAGTGAATGTCTATAAGTACTATATATAGATGCCAACAATAATATTGTGATGTACAAGTTTGAGTTATGAACGGGGATCATGTAATTATAAATTTTAGAGAGTAAGATGATAATTTTATTATTTCCATAGTTATAGACACTGTTCATTAAAATATGTTAAGTAAAAATGACGTGATTTATCTTATAAGATTTTGATTTCCTTAAAATATATTAATGTCATCTCTATTGCAAGTGTATAATGCAATGTTTTCACACATTTCTATAGGAAAATAGAATGAGGTTGCAAAAAAAAAAATTCAAAAAAATGGTATATAAATAAATAATAAAATTATAGTTCATATCATTCTACATCAGATTAACATGAAAAAAGCATATTATGTTAGTTATATTTTTAATCTTATATCTAAAAGGAGATTAGGTATTACGTAATATTCCGCTAAACAATCACATTCTTTCAGGATAAATGTAAACTTGAATATATATGGTTAACCAAAAAATCTTTTAAACTAAATTGTATTTTATTTCAATAATTTAATATATACATAAAGATAAATGTTTGTGAATTTTTTTAATCCAGACTTAGTAACATTCATGTATAACCAATAATTTTATCTTAACATTTTATTTTTCATGTTAATCATTTATAATGACAAAGAGAATGTAGAATGTGTTTATTTTAGAAAATATAAACAAATGAAGTGTACATTTTGAAAAGAAAATTATTAAGAAACGGATGCGATAAAAGTATAAACATGATTATTGTATAATTTAAAAATAATTTCAAAACTAATTTTCTTAATTTAGATTGATAGAAGTAATGAACAGTGAAATACATTGCATATACTATATTCATTATATTGGATCAAATTTCAATATTATTTTTTAGGTATCTATTATCAACTTATTCAAATAAAGTATGATCAGAGATATAATATAATATAAATATATGAAGTATAAATATATATTTAATCGAAAACATACAGGTTTAATAAAATTGATAAGATGAATGAATATATAGATAAATAAAACTATGAAAATTGAAAAAACAGAATTATATAAATAATATAAACTAACATTTTATTTACTCAAAAGTGAAAACAAAAAAGAAAATAAGTTAAGTGAAAATGAGGTGATTTATCTTATAAGATTTTTAAGGAAACTCGAAAAATAATGTAGTATAATGGTTGTATCATGAACCTCTTAAAATGAGATTGGTGGTTGGACTCCGAAAGCTAACACAAATTCTTCCATTTTTTATATAGATTATAAAAGGGGTGGCACAATTGTTATTCCAAAAAATGAGGGTGAAATATTAATTTTACAACTTATTTATTAACATTTTTTGCACTTGTATTGAGATTTAATATATACATAGTTGAAATAAAAAAAATGGGACAAAGGGAGATGATGTGCTTTAAACTAATAAGATTTTTAATACATACTCAAAACTAAGTGTAGTGTAATGGTTAGGGTTAATTGGCTAATTTATAACTGAACCGCGCTCAACTTGCAGTTGGTTAATCGAACTCAAAAAGCTTGCAATTGGGTCAGTAAACTAATTTTTTATTACGATTCAATTACTAAACACAAAATAACTTGCAGCACCGTTAAATCTCGTTGACTTTTAACGGAGGTCCGTTAATTTTGTACACTAAGCCGCCACATAGACTTTTCTCTCTCCTCACATTTGGCAAATAAGTTGCCACATAGACCCTTTAAAAATAAAAGATAATTCTTTTTAAAAGAAAATAAGTAAAAGTTTAAAAATATTTTGTTTTCACCTTACCAACTCAGAATAGATCAACAACAGCTGAATAATAATAAAAAAAATATAACAACACAAAACCAAGAACTCGCCGGAGTTCTTGAGGTCACCGGATTTTCGCAGAATCCGACAAACCTTTGGCGCTCCGGTGAGCCCCTATTTCTCACCTAAAAAACACCAAACCAACGTACACTGATGTCCATACACAGAGCACCGACCACACTGCAAGAACACGCCAGAAAACGACCAAAATGACCATAAATCGTGAATTCCCGGCAAGCTCGAAGCCAACTCCGGCCGAAATCGCGATTCTCAGGAAAATCGAACCAACATCAACGTTTAATAGCTTAAAACAAAGCTTAAGACATGGGTAAACTAACCCTTAATGTAAGAACCCAAAATTTTGGTAGAATTAAAACTTTTCCTATTATGATGAAGTGCATCAATGAATAGTGATTTTGAGGATTAAGAAAATTTTTCATGCCACCTATGTACGAGACGTAGTGTGGATATTCCGAAGTTATACTAGTAATCTACGGAGTAAATAAGTGTATGTAAATGCGATCGGAATTCAGAAATTCCAAATTCTATTTTCATGTAATATTTGACCGAGCAGTGAATTATATATCAGTAATATCAAGAAATGAGATATTTAATTTGAGGAATTGAGGAGTTAATATTTTGGAATTTTATTATAAGTGATTTGAGAATTTGGAACGAAAACCACTGAGGAAGTGAAACAAACGTTCTAGAAACCGCTGAAACTTTACAACGAGATTAAGCGATCAAGCGAGCGAATCATGAATTGAGAATAGTAAATATTAGAAGTCCAAGGAAGGATATATTATGAGAGGAAAATGGAATTGAGAATAAAATCCTAGAGTTAAAGGAAATGAGAACAATTGAGAAACCGCGAGAATTGTTTTCTGAGATAAAGAGAAATAAACAAGGGATGTTGGAATTAATATTCGTTCGAAGTATTATGCTATATTAGAGCAATAATATGCAACGTATAAGTTGTAACGTATTTATTTTATTTAAGAAACGACAAGGAAATCAAAGCGGTGGAAAAGAAAACAAAACAAAAGGACTTAAGTGCAAGAAACAAGAAACAAGGACTTGGTTGCAATTAGCAAAGGACTTGGTTGCAATTTAAGTGGATAAGAAATCTAGAGGAGCCAATGAGAGGTTGCCACCTAGCAAGGATGAGATGCATCCAACCAAAAATAGATATATATCAAGTGTATGGCATTATTAGAACATAAAACCAAGAACAAAACCATTCTGCCCAGCAGAACACCCTCTCAGTAAAACGGGCCTAGAGACTTCATTACTCAATGAAATTTTTTGTTCTTTATATGGTTAGAAAGCTGTGAAGACGCTCTACAACTTTCATTCAGGAGCCTCGAGCATGAAACGAGTGAAAGGGCTTCGTTTTGGCTGATCTTTGGGGCGTGTTTTTCCAGTCAGGAAACTCACTTCCATGTTCTTGATTTCTTTGGTGAGATTGAAGATGGTGAGCATAGAGTAAGGCTTCCCCAAGGTTAACCAAGCTTGTTTGAGATTGTAAGAACATCAAGAAGGTATAAAAACCCTAACCCCTCTTGGCCATGTAGTAATTGTGATGTTTAATGTTAGATCCATGGTTATAGTGTTAATCTTGGTTGTATAAGTAATGGATGACATGGATCTTGAGTTTTGATGTTGTGATTGTGATTTTTATGATTGTGGATAGTATATGTATCTCCATGAGTGTTGTAAAGCATGAACTAAGTGAATTAGGTATTGGTTGTGTTGTGGAATTGAGAAAATTGGTTGATCTAAGTGGTACATGCTTGCTGAGTTTTTCCAGGAACATTGACCTGTCTTGTAACATGGTTTTGAACCCCCAAATATTGTCCCCTGAGGTCCTACCATATATTGTTGGAAAGATAATTGAATGTAGTTTCTGGAGATGTAAGGTCCATGACTAGGTGATGTATAGATTTTTAGTTATGGCCGGAGAAGTGGATTGTGTTTCTGGATTCCTGACTGCACTAAGTGACCCCCTTGTGAACCTTGTCTAAACCCCTAAAAATTTATGTGGGATCATGGAAAAATTAGAGAAGCTAGGAAATGCAGTGGTGAAGGCTAACCAAAAAGAATTGGATTAAAATATGAATTTTTCAATTTTATAAGAATGCTAGAGGAAAATTCGCGCAAGGGAAAAAGTCGTAAGTGGAGTGTAATTTAAGGGGGAATGGATATGGTTCGGATGTGATAACCAAATTGAGTCAAATAAGTGACGAGCGTAATCGAGTGATGGCATGGACCTATAGGAGGGCTAGAGAGTCATAGGACGGAGTCCTTAAGTTAGTATGTATTCTCTAAAACTTGTGATTAAGAGGTATTGTTAAGGTACTAACGAGCGAATATTGATTATGTATAGATCTTCATTCCACGTCGCGAGCTCGACCACCCCAACCTCACCAAGGCAAGTTTTCCAACCCTAAGTATTTATTTTCAAAAGATTATATTCTTGATATTACCTATGCAAGTTTACCTTTCAAAACTTATATATAAGGATTTTCACTGTTGTGTTTATAGCTTCCAAATGTATTATATGCTTATGCTTTACGAGATTATGTTGAAGTTTGAGATATATGCATATGTGCTTGTACACCCTTGAACTTAGAATGAAAGTGTTTTCTTCGGACAACGACTCTAGCAATAGAGGTCGTAGCGGTCCAAATATACTATTGACCGGGGAGCGGTATATTGTTGTATCGTGATTAAATTGCGAAAACCCGAAGAGTCATTCGGGAAGTATCGTATACCTAAGTAATTATTATTTTTACGTTGTTAAAAATACTCAAAAATATCTATCTTGGATTAAAAGCTTATTTTAATTAAATAATTATTATATTAATTGTTTATATTAAATCTCAAAATATTATTTATTAATTATCATTCATTATTTTAAAGACAAAACTAATCCAAGATACCTTTAGCGTTTTCAAATTCGAACTCTTTCAAACCCAAAACATTTTCGAAAACCCCGGTCAGGTTTTGCTTCTTGTACGTTTTTCAAGAATTATCGGTCGACTGAGGTCGAACTTCAACTACTCGAATTTTCTACCAAAATGATTTTTGAAAAGAAAAGAAAAAGGGGACTCTGGCAGGTGTGGGAATCGTTGACGAACGATTCCCGGGATGTGTAAGCGGCCGTGAGCCAGGCGGTCCATCAATTATTATTCCGGCCCAGGTGTTGCCGAAGGATGATTACGGATGTAGTTTTCATCGAGGGTGATTACGGATGTAGTTTTCACCCGAGGATAGTTACGGATGTAGTTTCTATCCTTCTACCGGTAGAGAAGACCCGCGGATTGTTGGACTTGGTTGTGGCGACTGATCATCGTCAATCCTTGTCAGGTTTTTATGTTTTCTTCCAGTCCCATCCTCCACTTTGGAAAAATACTCAAACACTGCTTCTTGGGCCTAAGTGCCAAGTTGCCGATAGTGTGGTTTTGATAAGAAAAATATTAACATCGTGCAGTATCTAGAACTGCAAGATTTTCTATAAAGATTGGCACGTGTTAGTGCACTCTTGCAATTATTCCAAAGAATGAAATGTTTTTGAATGAGAAACCTTCTAAGCTAATGGAAGGAAAGAGGTTTTGCAATAATGTATTCCCTGTACAGTATGTTAACCGTAGAGTGTTTTGCCGAAAATGATATACTAATATGTATATATTTTCAAACCTGAGATATATTGAAATGAGAACCTTATACAGGTTTCATATGTTATTCTTAAAGCTCCTTAGCAAGTATAAATGTTTTATTCAAACTCGGACATATATATTGTCGAATTATGTTTTGAAATCTGAGATATATACCCATACAGTTAGGAACGTTTTCGAAATAAACCACATTATAATTTTTCAAAATGGCGAACTTGCTGAGCATTATGTAGCTCATTCTTGCTTTATAAAAACTTTTCAGAAAGAGAAGAATTTGGTCAGTTAACTCCGTACCAGCAGAAGAGGAGTAGAAGATTTATCCCGAGATGACTTTGTTCCAGATAAATAATACAGAGTAAGTCTGATAGGTTTTCAACTGTAATAGTAAGACTCGTCTTCAAGTGTAGTTGTATAAGTGGAAGTGCGTAAGATTCTGGATTGTACAGATGAATGGTAATATTTAGTGTTACTTTTGGTTATCGTTTCTGAGGCTCTAACTTGTATGTGCGTAAGATTGAGGTCTGGATGTATGTATTGTTGAGTTGTAAAGTTAATACAGGTATGATATGGTTGGATGGTGATGTGACGACCTGAATCTTTGACCTCGGATTTGGGGGCGTCACAGAAATGGTATCAGAGAGATAAGTTACAGTACTCAGAAACGAGAAGTGTTGAGAGTTAAGTCTAAGTAGGAGAATGACATAAGAGATCGTAGTAAACTTATTATTGGACTACCGGAAGAGGTACCGGTGAGTAGAATGGACTGGAGTGTTTACTGGAGGTATTATACTAGGGTCGATAGAATCCTTAGAGACCTTCAGAATGATGAATAGAGGTTTGAGAGTCGTACATGACCTATCATAGGTAATGATATAGGAAGCAGAGCGAAACCTCAAGAGTAGTTGAGGAAGAGGCGATACTGCCAATATGATTGGATGACTTGGCTGGCATAAATTTTGTTGCCCGTAGTCCTTCACAGTTTGCCTATAAGGAGGCGGCAATTTAAGAATCGATAAGTTTAGACTTCCTTACATAATTAAGGGTACTTAGTACTTGGAATAATGAAAGTCTTTTACTTTGGCTATAAGATCCAATTTTCGATAAGTAACGGGTTTACCTGAAAGGTGGTTACTATGTCGTTGTGGATTTCATTACTCTTGATGGCGAATTTTACATGTGTTATACGAGAATGTTATCATAAGACGAGCGTGCTAGGTAATTCCACGCATGATTCGGACGCTAGAGCATGGTAGTTCAACTTAGTGAACAAACAAGTAGAATTAACAAAGGGACTCAAGTGAAGTTGAATAGGGTTACAACGAGCGATACAGTGATCTCAAAGTCTATCAAAAGAAAAGACAATGGGTCTAGAGTGGGATCCTTTGATAAAGATGTTATCAGGGACTACGTATATATGTATTGTAGACCTCAATATTTTTGGTATATGTTCACATGCACACACCCGCCACTGAACCTATGGACTGCACTGAGATCCCTGAGAGATCTCTTTGATCTGTTCCCAGGGGGAACTTGCCACTCGTGATTCTTGTCGGAAGGCATGAAGTAGGACCCTATGGACTTAGCAGGTGTCCTCGGAATGATGTGAAGCTTGGTCTTCAAGATAAAGCACGAAGATGATAGATATATTTGTGAAACCCTAACTCGATAATTGACTCTAAGATGAAGATTGAGAGACGCACTAGTTGGTGTCTTGTATTACGAAGACGAAGAGATGGAGTTACCCTCATAGTGGTGATAATGAGATGCACGAATGATTATTAACTTATTTTGGTAACTACCGGCTGGTGCACTACTTCATTTTAAACTTTTCATTAACCATGTTACCTCGATTAGTTTATATCAGGTAATCCTTCTAGCTTTCTACTTCAAACTTGTGGAATAACCACCAGTGATATACTTTCTCTAAACCGGGACTCATCCAAAGTATCTTATTTGATCCCCGAGTATTCTATTTGAAGTTTATAATTATTTCATTCTGCTCAGGCCTATTTACACTTTCTTTCAATTATCCAAGGAATGTTCAACAATTGTTTCCTTAATTAATCAATGAATATTCCTAAACGAATATTGATATTTGACTACTTCTTTCATACTTGCACTCTTCAGTCGAGCCCATAAATATTTATCAACTTGTTGAGAACAGGGATGATCTAACATCCAGACATCCTTCATGAATTCTTTTCTTCTATTCAAGATGAGATTGTACATCATACATTGAAATCATAGTAAGGATATCATTTTGATATTGGTATTCTGAATTTAATTCTACTGTAGGATCTGATAAAGCATGTGTACGGAGGCACCCTTGGGTGGACCGTTTCACTGGTAGGTAATATTTGATGAGAGGTTATCGATTGTTCCGATACCTAGAACATTCTCTTCAGATTTTATAGTTTTCTTTTTCAAACTTAATAACTTCTTATTTCCATTCGTTGTCCGAGTAGCCTAAAGTTTCTTCAATGGCTACGATGTTGAAATTCTGTCCTAGCCAATTGAAACTGGCTAGTCGATATGTCAATATGAATGACTAGTGGATTGTTCTAACTAGTCAAAATTGTAATGTTGTGAAGAACACCTAGCTAATTGTCCTAGCTAGTGGTGATGTCTCAAACAAGTGAACTAGCAAATTTTGTCTAGCTAGTTGCTAGTGTTTCTTGAAAAGGACTAGTTATTGTTTCACTGGTCCAACTCCCAATTTAATTCATTCAGCAATTCCTCAATGCATTTTGCATGTGGTAAAGTATGATAATGAAAGTTTTGACGAATAACTTGATTGAGACCTAGTGAGGTCGCCCACTCAACTTGAATTCTACCCATCTTCGTATCAGACTTTATGTCACTTGAATATTCTGTTCTTTCATTCATATAATGAAGATTCATTTGAAACCATAGATTACTTGAATGATAAACTGCTTCATTTTTATTGTCATAGAGTAGAATTGCTTTCGATCGGTTGACCTTTATCAATGGGACTTTTCAGATCCTCTATTTTTCAAGAGGAAAAGTATTCACCAGATGTAAGAATCGTATAAAGACCGTCTTTATGACTTTTGTATCCAACAATCATTGTCCTCGTGCAACATTCTCTATGATATCACATTACAAAATTATCAGGACATGAAGGAATAAACCTTGTTGTATTCTTTCTGTCCATCCTTACATCTCCGAAAATTGAGACTCCTAGTATTTGGAACCATCAACATTCTTGGAACATCCAATGTGGAATTCTTATTGAAATTATCTATTGGACCTTGTTATTTTGAAACCATTCCTTTCAAAAGTCATTACTCTAAGGTGAACGGGAGGTACAATTGTGAACCGTTGCACCAATATGAGATCAAAAACTAAATGTTGTAATTGTGTAGCCAGAGTGTGATGCCGAGTAATTATTTAAAGTAGGAATAACATGTCGGGGCATAATACAAGACCTTTAATATTAGTGTGAGGAAAGTTATAGGAAATGATGAAGTGGTTGGGAGTACGTTCCTACCAACCGTTGTCAGGATGTTATAGTAATGAATTCTGGAGTTACCAAGCCTTTTCCTGATCCAAGAAATTCAAATCGATTGCGATGTAAGACATATCCTTAGAGGAAACTAACATGGAAGTGAGATGGACAAGAAAGGAAGAAATATCGTGGCAAGAATGTGAAGCTTTACTTAGCTAAAAGGGATTGATGCACATAGAGAGACATAAAGTTTAAAAGGCCCTAATAGCAAATGGATGCATGGATATATCCCAATGATCCTTCGAGATTACCACCTAATCAAGTTTATTGGGAATCGCAGCAGTATGCAGGCCTCAGGCTGATTGGCACCAGTTGTGAAAGAGGACGAGCGTATGACATCTTACATATACCATCGAGAACTGATACACTTATCGGAAATGGAGGAATTGTTGACTAGTTAAAATGTGTAGTTGTTTTTCAAAGATAAGGTTGAAGAGAAGGTTTCACCAACTCCAGATCGACCTCTGTACTGCACCAAAGTCGGCATTTCACATTAATATAAACATTATAAATTTTGGTAGTATCATGTGGATTGACTAGTGAGTCAGAAGCCCTTGTGGGTTAATAAATAAAGTTTAAGGATGATATGAGCGATTAGTAACAACCTCGTTGTTAGCTATACTTCATGATGAGAAGAGGACTTTGAGGGTCACGATGATGCGTCTTTCAAGAGTTTAAGAGGTGTGCTGATGCAGTAGAAAGGGGATGATAGCCTATACTTCTAAACAACATAAAGGTTACGGGATAGGATATACTAACCGTGAGTCGGGGATTAGTCATGATAGCGTTCACGCATAAAAATGAGACGTTAACCTTATGAGAAAAGTGTGAAATTTTTCCACAAGTGCCATAAGTATATCTTCATATTAGAACTAAACATAAGAAAGAGAAGGTGACGAAAGGGAACAGGGAGTATAATGGAGAGATTTGTTATTACCCATGAAAGGCCAGTGTGGTGGCCGATACCTATAGAAGGGATTATTCGAAATTGGAATTCAGTCAGTATATTGACCAAGAAAATAGAGTATATACAATAAAGAATAATGTTAGAGGAAAATGATTAAATTATGGGGAAGGACAAAGATGTATAGAGAATTAAGAGAATGTTTGGCAAACGGGTATGAAGAATGGTATTGGCAAACTATTAAGTACAAACGCGACATGTCGAAAGCAGAATGATAGAGATCTAGTGGATTAATTCCGCCTATAGAAAATCTTGAACGTGGACAGAATTATAATGGATTTCATAAGTAGGTCGTCGAAGACCGAGCCAAGAGATGGCCCTAGTTGATTTATAATTGTTGAACCAAGTGATTTACCTACGAGGGACTTTCCATTTAGAAGATTATCGATTTATATACGGAAGAGATGGTGGTGCAATATAAAACTTCTGCAACGATTACGCCAGATAAAGACTTAAGGGACGAAGAATTATCCAGACGATCGAATTTATATTTAGTGTCGTGCCTTATATTTCACGGGGCAGTCGAGAATAAAAACTTGTCCATGAAATTAACGTTGTTATCACGATCGTCACCATGCGAACGCAAGTCCGTCTCTTGTAAAGCATACTGCGAAAGAAGAAGTTTCGCTTTTCTTGCGTTACGAAGAAGTCAATGAACGAGGGATATAGTAGCTGAACTGGTTCGACGTATACCGAAGACTATACAGTATCCATAGCAAGTGGTAACGGCTGACGGGAGGCAACACATGCATGCTAATCAAGCCAAGGAATATGAGGAATACCGTGCGTATTGACGTTGTCTCAGATTATAAAACACGACCACAAAGTATTCACGGGCCAGCGATACAAGGACTCAACACGGATACTATGAACAAGGTAGAAGAGGAACGTATAAGTAGCGGGATAGAAATTTTCATTCATAGAACAACCGATAAGGAATACAGGTCGAGGAGAGCAAGCGTTGAAAAAAAAAACATTTAAGTGTTGGTGAGACCAAGGTGAGAGAACAAAAGGGTTGAAGTGTCAACCTGAGAGTTGGAAAAGGTAAAGTTGGAATTGCATCCACAACTATTTTCCTTAGGTTCTCAAGATAGAATCCTTTTAAGGGGAGGAGACTGCAATAACCCTAATTTTCGTGAATATTAGAAACCTGGATGAATAGTAATATTATGGGTGGATGAGAAATTTTTGCAATCACGATATGTACGAATTATTAAATGAAGATTTCGGATTGATATTACGTCTTTACGGTGCAGACGAGTGTATGTAAAAGTCATTAGTTTTTTTACGAAACCCATTATTTCGAATGGTCAAATTTTATGAGATATCAAAGGAGTATGAGGTGGGAGACTTCGTGATACTAAAGGAATCTCTCTGGAAAGGATTGATGCTGTTTGGTAAGAAAGGGAAGCTAAGTCTGAGGTTTATTGGACCTTTTGAGATTTTGAGGTGCTGGAAAGTTAGCCTATGAACTGGCCTTGCCCCCGAGCTTGTAGCAAGTGCATAATGTGTTTCATGTGTCCATGTTACGACCCTACCATGCCGACCTTCGGCACGTGATAGAGTACGACCAGGTAGACCTATAACCAGACTTGACCTATGTGGAGCAACCCGTGGAAATCATGGATAGAAAAGAACAAGTGCTGAGGAACAAGGTTGTCAAGCTAGTGAAAGTTTTGTGGAGTAACCAGAACGTCGAGGAATTAACATGGGAACTAGAAAGCGCTATGCGTGAAAAGTACCCTCAACTGTTTTCAACCTGATTCCGGGACGGAATCCTTTTAAGGTGGGGAGACTGTAAGAACCCAAAATTTTGGTAGAATTAAAACTTTTCCTATTATGATGAAGTGCATCAATGAATAGTGATTTTGAGGATTAAGAAAATTTTTCATGCCACCTATGTACGAGACGTAGTGTGGATATTCCGAAGTTATACTAGTAATCTACGGAGTAAATAAGTGTATGTAAATGCGATCGGAATTCAGAAATTCCAAATTCTATTTTCATGTAATATTTGACCGAGCAGTGAATTATATATCAGTAATATCAAGAAATGAGATATTTAATTTGAGGAATTGAGGAGTTAATATTTTGGAATTTTATTATAAGTGATTTGAGAATTTGGAACGAAAACCACTGAGGAAGTGAAACAAACGTTCTAGAAACCGCTGAAACTTTACAACGAGATTAAGCGATCAAGCGAGCGAATCATGAATTGAGAATAGTAAATATTAGAAGTCCAAGGAAGGATATATTATGAGAGGAAAATGGAATTGAGAATAAAATCCTAGAGTTAAAGGAAATGAGAACAATTGAGAAACCGCGAGAATTGTTTTCTGAGATAAAGAGAAATAAACAAGGGATGTTGGAATTAATATTCGTTCGAAGTATTATGCTATATTAGAGCAATAATATGCAACGTATAAGTTGTAACGTATTTATTTTATTTAAGAAACGACAAGGAAATCAAAGCGGTGGAAAAAAAAAACAAAACAAAAGGACTTAAGTGCAAGAAACAAGAAACAAGGACTTGGTTGCAATTAGCAAAGGACTTGGTTGCAATTTAAGTGGATAAGAAATCTAGAGGAGCCAATGAGAGGTTGCCACCTAGCAAGGATGAGATGCATCCAACCAAAAATAGATATATATCAAGTGTATGGCATTATTAGAACATAAAACCAAGAACAAAACCATTCTGCCCAGCAGAACACCCTCTCAGTAAAACGGGCCTAGAGACTTCATTACTCAATGAAATTTTTTGTTCTTTATATGGTTAGAAAGCTGTGAAGACGCTCTACAACTTTCATTCAGGAGCCTCGAGCATGAAACGAGTGAAAGGGCTTCGTTTTGGCTGATCTTTGGGGCGTGTTTTTCCAGTCAGGAAACTCACTTCCATGTTCTTGATTTCTTTGGTGAGATTGAAGATGGTGAGCATAGAGTAAGGCTTCCCCAAGGTTAACCAAGCTTGTTTGAGATTGTAAGAACATCAAGAAGGTATAAAAACCCTAACCCCTCTTGGCCATGTAGTAATTGTGATGTTTAATGTTAGATCCATGGTTATAGTGTTAATCTTGGTTGTATAAGTAATGGATGACATGGATCTTGAGTTTTGATGTTGTGATTGTGATTTTTATGATTGTGGATAGTATATGTATCTCCATGAGTGTTGTAAAGCATGAACTAAGTGAATTAGGTATTGGTTGTGTTGTGGAATTGAGAAAATTGGTTGATCTAAGTGGTACATGCTTGCTGAGTTTTTCCAGGAACATTGACCTGTCTTGTAACATGGTTTTGAACCCCCAAATATTGTCCCCTGAGGTCCTACCATATATTGTTGGAAAGATAATTGAATGTAGTTTCTGGAGATGTAAGGTCCATGACTAGGTGATGTATAGATTTTTAGTTATGGCCGGAGAAGTGGATTGTGTTTCTGGATTCCTGACTGCACTAAGTGACCCCCTTGTGAACCTTGTCTAAACCCCTAAAAATTTATGTGGGATCATGGAAAAATTAGAGAAGCTAGGAAATGCAGTGGTGAAGGCTAACCAAAAAGAATTGGATTAAAATATGAATTTTTCAATTTTATAAGAATGCTAGAGGAAAATTCGCGCAAGGGAAAAAGTCGTAAGTGGAGTGTAATTTAAGGGGGAATGGATATGGTTCGGATGTGATAACCAAATTGAGTCAAATAAGTGACGAGCGTAATCGAGTGATGGCATGGACCTATAGGAGGGCTAGAGAGTCATAGGACGGAGTCCTTAAGTTAGTATGTATTCTCTAAAACTTGTGATTAAGAGGTATTGTTAAGGTACTAACGAGCGAATATTGATTATGTATAGATCTTCATTCCACGTCGCGAGCTCGACCACCCCAACCTCACCAAGGCAAGTTTTCCAACCCTAAGTATTTATTTTCAAAAGATTATATTCTTGATATTACCTATGCAAGTTTACCTTTCAAAACTTATATATAAGGATTTTCACTGTTGTGTTTATAGCTTCCAAATGTATTATATGCTTATGCTTTACGAGATTATGTTGAAGTTTGAGATATATGCATATGTGCTTGTACACCCTTGAACTTAGAATGAAAGTGTTTTCTTCGGACAACGACTCTAGCAATAGAGGTCGTAGCGGTCCAAATATACTATTGACCGGGGAGCGGTATATTGTTGTATCGTGATTAAATTGCGAAAACCCGAAGAGTCATTCGGGAAGTATCGTATACCTAAGTAATTATTATTTTTACGTTGTTAAAAATACTCAAAAATATCTATCTTGGATTAAAAGCTTATTTTAATTAAATAATTATTATATTAATTGTTTATATTAAATCTCAAAATATTATTTATTAATTATCATTCATTATTTTAAAGACAAAACTAATCCAAGATACCTTTAGCGTTTTCAAATTCGAACTCTTTCAAACCCAAAACATTTTCGAAAACCCCCGGTCAGGTTTTGCTTCTTGTACGTTTTTCAAGAATTATCGGTCGACTGAGGTCGAACTTCAACTACTCGAATTTTCTACCAAAATGATTTTTGAAAAGAAAAGAAAAAGGGGACTCTGGCAGGTGTGGGAATCGTTGACGAACGATTCCCGGGATGTGTAAGCGGCCGTGAGCCAGGCGGTCCATCAATTATTATTCCGGCCCAGGTGTTGCCGAAGGATGATTACGGATGTAGTTTTCATCGAGGGTGATTACGGATGTAGTTTTCACCCGAGGATAGTTACGGATGTAGTTTCTATCCTTCTACCGGTAGAGAAGACCCGCGGATTGTTGGACTTGGTTGTGGCGACTGATCATCGTCAATCCTTGTCAGGTTTTTATGTTTTCTTCCAGTCCCATCCTCCACTTTGAAAAAATACTCAAACACTGCTTCTTGGGCCTAAGTGCCAAGTTGCCGATAGTGTGGTTTTGATAAGAAAAATATTAACATCGTGCAGTATCTAGAACTGCAAGATTTTCTATAAAGATTGGCACGTGTTAGTGCACTCTTGCAATTATTCCAAAGAATGAAATGTTTTTGAATGAGAAACCTTCTAAGCTAATGGAAGGAAAGAGGTTTTGCAATAATGTATTCCCTGTACAGTATGTTAACCGTAGAGTGTTTTGCCGAAAATGATATACTAATATGTATATATTTTCAAACCTGAGATATATTGAAATGAGAACCTTATAAAGGTTTCATATGTTATTCTTAAAGCTCCTTAGCGAGTATAAATGTTTTATTCAAACTCGGACATATATATTGTCGAATTATGTTTTGAAATCTGAGATATATACCCATACAGTTAGGAACGTTTTCGAAATAAATCACATTATAATTTTTCAAAATGGCGAACTTGCTGAGCATTATGTAGCTCATTCTTGCTTTATAAAAACTTTTCAGAAAGAGAAGAATTTGGTCAGTTAACTCCGTACCAGCAGAAGAGGAGTAGAAGATTTATCCCGAGATGACTTTGTTCCAGATAAATAATACAGAGTAAGTCTGATAGGTTTTCAACTGTAATAGTAAGACTCGTCTTCAAGTGTAGTTGTATAAGTGGAAGTGCGTAAGATTCTGGATTGTACAGATGAATGGTAATATTTAGTGTTACTTTTGGTTATCGTTTCTGAGGCTCTAACTTGTATGTGCGTAAGATTGAGGTCTGGATGTATGTATTGTTGAGTTGTAAAGTTAATACAGGTATGATATGGTTGGATGGTGATGTGACGACCTGAATCTTTGACCTCGGATTTGGGGGCGCCACACTTAACACCTCTAACACGAACAATCATCACAAGCAATGAACGAACGATTCAAAAATTCGAAAATAATACATAACTCGATTTCTACAAAAATGGAAATAAACACATCAATTGAACACATCAATCGATCATACACAACTCTCGGAAGCTATTGGAACCTTCAAAATCATTGAAAAATCACTAAATCAAAAACCCCTAATTTCGATTAAGAACCCTAATTAATCGAATTGATTAATCCTCCATTAGAATAGTGAAATTGACCACACAATTGGACTCCTTGCATCCATACGAAGCTAACACGTCAACAAATCATCTGAAAAATCACAGAAATGAAAAACCCTATTTTTTGGCTAAGAACCCTAATTTTGCATATTAATAAAAAAAATCATAGAGATAGTCGATGGAGAGGGCTGCTGTGGAAAGAAATAAAAATGTATATAAGAGTTTTTAAGAATTTTAGAGTTTTAAAATAATTTAATAGTTTTTTAAAATAATTAGTTTTAAATTAGTTAACACATCAGCAGACAACATGTAAATTTTTAACACATAAGCATGGCACGTCACTTTTTCGTCACGGACGTTACATGGAGTTGATGGCGGTTGGTAAATTGCAAATTTTAATTATTTTGATGAGTTGACTGCAAGCTTTTTGAGTTCAGTTAAGCACGAGTTAAGTTATGAAATAGCCAATTAACCCGTAATGGTTATGACATGAGTTTAAGAGATGAAGGTCATGGGTTCGATTTTCAACACTAACACAATTTAAACTAATTTTTATACAAATATTAAAAGGGTGGCACTTTTGTTAATTTTTAAGAAATAGGGGTAAAATAGTAATTTCACAGTCAACACTTTTTGCCCTCGTTGATATTTAAAATTTAATATAGTAATCCTTTATTATCATACCTGAGTCTACCACACGTCAGTTAACCAATAAGAATCAAGGAATTATTTTAGGACCAATCAGAGCCAATTCCTAAAATTTAGACCTTTCCTTATTTATAATCTCACCCTACCTCTTTAACCATGGTTAGTTAAAACTTCTATTTTAAATACAATAATGATTTTATTAAACATATCCATAAATACCTATTTTTAAATCAAAAAATATTTATTAGAAAATCACAATTTTAAATAACTTGGATAAAATCCATACCTTCAAAAATTTGATTTTTTTTATAAGCTCAAAAATATATTTATTCATAATGTATTAATAAAATTAATTAATAAATGCATATAAGCCAACACTACAAAATTGGATTTGAACAAATTTTAAATAACTTGGATAAAATTCACATCTTCAAAAATTCGATTTTTTAAAAGGTTCAATAATATTTTTATTCACACTTTGTTAATAAAATAATTAATAAATTCATATAAACGAACACTACATATATTTTAATTATTTCAATCATTAGATATACGCTATAAGGATATTATTATTGCTTGGTGGATAAATTACCAATCAAAAAATTAAAATTATTTTAGAAGCAATCAGAATTTACTTCTAAACTTTAAATCAATCAATCATATACAAAATTTTATTATTTACCATGCTTATTCTAATTTACTAATCACGGTTAAATTAAATTTAAATATAAAATATTTTGATTTAATAACTTCGCATATCACATGATTTTTAATTTTAAAGAATTTCTACTAACCATAAATATTATTTTCTATAAATCCACATAATAGTATATTGCATATGGTGATATATCTTTTAGTTATGAATTGTTTTTTAACATCTTTTATTATAATAAAGGATACCATGATCTAACATGTATTGGTTAACCAATCACAAGATCGTGATTTATTTTAACATCAATCAGAATCTATTAAATTTAAATCAATTAAATCTAAGCCGCTTATTCCATGTTCCCCATAAGACTTAGCAAACTTTGATAAACTATGTGTATGCATCAATTTTTCTCATGGCTAAATCATATTAATTTCGATTAAGGTACTACTTTATATCTTTTTATTATATGACATTTTATACTTGGACAGATTATCTTTTTATTTCAATTGTATATATGTATTATATGTTGTGTGTTTTAATTGTCCAATAAATTCAACAGAAAAACGTTTCTGATGAAAAAAAATAGAAAACGATTTAGGTTATCATCATCCCCGGTCCGGATTCTCTCAGAGTTACTTCCCACTTCCCATTAGAATATTCAGTAGCAAACTTCAATAATTCAGTGACTTACTAAATTGTAGGCATCAATCCTTATCACATTATACTGATTTGTTTATATTATTAGGTGTGCCTATAGATAAATGTTTTTTTATAGTGATTACTTGAACAATTTTATTCTAAATACAATAATTATTCAATTTAAAAATTTATACATTAAGACATGAATCTATTATATTTATAATAGATATTTTGATATCATAAACTTTCAATTCAAAATCATAAGGTACAATTAAAATCATGTATTAAAAATTATTAACAATATAAAACTATTTACCACACTATTCTAAATACACATTCAAAATTTAAGTTATGTAAAGTATTAAATAATTCAATCATAAAAAAGCTAATCAACCAATTAAAATGTTTGAATGAATTTTAAACCAATCATCTTTAAACATTTTAATTACGAAAATTTTTAACTATGCAATAATTAACAGGAAAATTATTTAACCTGACAATATATTTGAATTATTCAAAATATTAAATATATTCTTAAATAGTACTTTACATTATTTGTTGTATAAATTATCAATAAAAAAAAATACATTACAGAGTCAATGAAAATATTGTTAGTGAATATTTCCATAATATATTTGGTCAATTTAACACAAATTTTCTTATAAATCACTATTTATTTATTGATAATTAATTCAGCAATAAAAGGACATATGTCATACACAAAAATAGTCAAACATGCAAAAATCATCAATAAAAGGGCATACAACATCTACAAAAACAATTAAAATTGAACAAACACATAGTAAATTATATCACTAATTTTCTTTATCCAATCATTGAACAGATCTTCAATTATGGTACATCTCTAGCTTATTTCACTAAATTATACAGTGTTTTCGGCGAGATAATCTAACAATTTGTTATAAACGTGAGAAATATGTATATCTGATTTGTCATAACGTATTTAAACGACCGACCAGAACTAGGATTCTATACTATCCAAATCAATGAACTAATATAACAAAATTTAATATATGGATAGACAAAATCCACGAACAGTATATTAGCTCTCAGTAAAGAGAGATATTTAGTGAAAGTCAAAGTAAAATCAAGGAAAAGAAAATAAAACTTATCATTTACAAAGAGTTAGTACAAAATCTAATATTTTTGTAAATAAAATCCACCAACGAGCAACGGGGTACTCGACTCTCAATGATATTTATATTGAAAAATAAAGAAAAATCAATATAAAATTTTTTAAAAAAAATTAAAAAACTGATATCAACTTCTAAACTTTAGTTAGCATCTTTTGGGAAAGGGGGAGAGAGATAGAGCAACAACTACAGTTTTTTTTATAAAATTATTAATAATTATAAATAAAAAGGTTGATACACTTAAAATTATATATTGTTTTTAATAGAAGAGTGTCTTTTTCAGTTTTGTATTCTTGAATTAAAGTAATAGTATCAATTCCCATATCTTAACCTAAGAGCATATATTGAATTTGCTTGGTTGGTTGACTATATTTTTTTTATATCAACAAAGCATAAAAAAAAAGCTAAGAAAACTAAATAACTTGGTAGAAAGATTCTACACAAAGAGAGATGTTTGTTAATGAGAAATAAGAAAAAAAATAAAAAGAAGGGTTTCATTTTGTTTGGGAGACTTTACCCCATGCAAGTTACTCTTAGTTTTGTTTTGTAACATCTCAATGTTGTTCTAAAACATATAATTATATATTTACATAACTTGGATACATAGTAATATTTCATATAATTGTTATATTTTTTCTATTCGTGTATTTCATTTCATTTTGTGTACAAGAAAAAATTTGTGTAATTTAGTGTCATTTTGTGTTCTAATTTTGGGTAAACGATTTAATATCATGTCATTTTCGTTCAAGACCCTAAAATACATGACATGAATTTCTTCTTATATATTCACTGTTAAAGGAAAATGAATTTCATGTTATTTAACCCAAAATCTGAATTACGAGGACACATATATAACAATGTGATTATGTGTTTATATATTACACACTTGATTTCAATTTTATGGACAGTGGCTTATTTTCACAAGTTTATCAAATTAAAAAAAGATAGCTGATACTCATTTTCTTATGTCTTATTTTAAGAATAAAAGAAAACTAAAATTTGTTATTCCATGTTTTACTAGAAAAGAATAAAAAACCAAAATACAAACTTCCAAACTGAAAATGCACATTTTAAGTTGTCTTTATAAATAAGCTAAGGTCAACAACCATAAAATCTAACAATTACTCCGTATATGTTACTCCAAGAGCGCGATATTGAATTTGTTTGGTTAGTTGATATTTTTTTATTGTAAATCAATTCATTAATAAAAAGGACATATAATTTATAAAAATGATATTGAACAATCACATAGCAAACTAGATTAGATGAAATTTTCTATTGTTATAACTACGTTCGTTTCATATATCTTGCACAGTAGATATCCTTTCTCATATCGCTGAAACATGCAACCTTTTTTTGATAGACAGTCTAATTATTTATTGGAGTCGTGACGATTAAGTTTCTACACATATTTAATATGTGATCGAAAAATTAACCACGATCATACAAATTTTTTCAATAAATTAATATAATAAATATTTCAAGGATTCAATATTTAATAAATATACCGAATTCTCAGAATATGAGTGAAAAATTTGTTAATATGATACGTTGAAATATTCTCTAACAAAGAGAGAAATAAAATGAAAGCTAAATTTAAAAAAAAAACAATATAGATGGATTTTGAACTTTTCAACGGGTGTTGTATTTTTTTGATGATTGATTCATAATATTAATATTAATTAAATTGGTATGAATTCACGGATAAGTATTTTATACATACCTTAATTAATATTCCAATAACCTATATATTTTTCTAAATAAAAATTAAAATAATATATTTATATTAATTTATTAATACAATTTATCGATCGGTGCGTAGCACGGGTAGAACGCTAGTAGATAGAATGTAAATTAATTACGGAGTAAGAAATAATAAGGTTGGGTTTAGTGTAATTTAGGTGAATCAAAAATCAAATTGAATCTAGTCGGTCCATTGACTTTTTTTAATTAACTCTTTTGAGCTTGGGTTTTCAGTGAATTGGATAAATAGCCCAAATAAGAAATCGATTGGGTCGTACGGTACGGACCAAATTAAAATTGAACTGGGGCGTTACAGCCGTTTAATTGGACAACCGATTTGCAGCCCTAGCATCAAATTTCAGTAATCAAAAGTAATTTAATTCGTGAAAGACCACAGAATAAACAAAACATCAAATTTTGGTGAAAGAAGCGAGAGTGTTTTGATGCGACTCTCCAAGGTGTTTTCCCTTTTCTTAATAAATTTTGTCAGGTGATTACTAAAAATAAGTTGTGATTTGATATCTTTTTCCTGTGATGGGGTTAAAGCAGGTCGTTCTCGTATATAGCTATAATTTTTAGTTTGTGCATTTTTGGTCGATGAACCACTCAGCTGTTCAGTGTTTATGCAATTGATTCTGATCTCCACTATCTACTACAGTGCATCATTCTTGCGGAAATGACATTATTTTCCTGTTACTTTGCGGAAATGACATTATTCTGCTAAACTAGAATACGGAATCAACTGAAAATTCTTCCTGAACTTCCAAATTCGTGTTTAAAATTAACCGTGTGAACAAGATTAATGAATTGACGTTCTAATGTTTTCTGTTTCCTTGTCAATTTTAAATGGTGCGACTTCTTAATAGTTAGGAGCTGGCAAGACAATATGGTCTTGCCGTTCATTTGGCTGGAACGGTCAACACTAGGCTGGCAGACATATTGTGCTGGTTAATCATTTTTTGATCAACAAGTCATGTTCAGCAGAGATCATATCTTAGTAGGACCGATTCCAATTCAGATTTACCACTAAATTGGACAGTTGTAATGTATGTTATTTGATAACATGCGTGTAAAGGGAAAGGAGCCCATGAATCTCTTTGCTGTTTTTGGCTATACCACTTCAATTTGACATGAGCTGTTCTGTACGTGTAGTGCATTCTGCAAGTACATTCCATTTGAGCCATGTACTTATATGATTGCCATTCATAGTGCTGCCAGTAAGAATGAAGATCATATAAACTATTTACAATTAACAAATGCAGATTCTAATATATAAAGGCACGGCGGAATGATGATTGTAACAATCAAATATATATTAAGAATAGGACCAATGAAAGAAATACATACTTTTTTTTTTACCTAAAAAAAAGGTATGAGATTAATATATATTCGATTGTTACAACCATCACTCCGTTGTAATTTTCTTCAACTAAGATTAACATTTAGAATTTTTTGTAAATACAGGGATCACGTCATCTCATTTATCCGAGCTTAATATAATCCTTGCAAAGTTTTCACCTACTAGCAAAAATTATAATGGGATGATGGTTATTAACAACAATAGCATGTTAGAGCAAGTGCAATGGTGTATTATATTTGGTGCTACATCTCTATTATAGCTCCAAAATTAAAATTCAAACACTGCAATGGTGTGCTAAAATAACACAAGATTATATTTATCAACTCATTAAAAAGTGGAAAAAGTGAGGAAAATAGATAAATGAGATATTGGAAGTGTGAGGTACTTGAAAATTAGTTAAATTTGTATTTAAAAGTGTGGAGTATTTGGAAGTTGGTTAAATTTGAAATAAAATTTAGAATAATGCATTGAAAACATAATATTATTTTAGCACAATCATTGAACATGCTGTTAGGGAAGGACTACCAATCTTTCATAAACTCATCCATAATCAAATCCAGCAGAAAACGAAAGAAAGTTGTAAAGGTGCTTTTAATCTATCTGCAATATTTATATATAGTAGGTGAATAATGCTTTAAGTTGCTGCATTTTCCTTCCATGTGCAGAGCTGTTTAAAATAATCACAAGAAAACAATCCAGAAAAATGAAGGGGCTGTGACAAAAGGTTCCTTGTAATAAGGTATTCTAACATGTTTCTATATTCGATCCCTTTCACAATCAAACTACTTGAAGAAAGCCCATATCTACAATTAAATTAGCAATGATCTTTGTTGTTATTAATGACCCTGTTGTAGAATTATTTAATTACTTTGAGATATGAAAAGAACATTAGTTAGCTTGGAATCTTTATTTTGTTGGTATCACCCACCTTCTGACAATTTCTACTACTATCTTCTCCGGTGAGGATGGATCATGGATCTCAAATATCTTTGTAGATACGTATAATGTATCCAATTCAATTATTTTTTTCGAGTAATTATTATTCATCCCTTGTATTTGTAGCCTGTTGGTGCTGGTAATTGAATATTTTACATTTTATACCCATTCTCAAGATGGTTTTTCTCTTTTGAAAATTTCAACTTGGTTCTTGGGGTGCGTTAGCGTATGTCTATTATTGTTCCGGGTCTATTGTTTGACAAGTAACTAGACTTTGGTAAGTGATGCTAAAGCAATCGTTTACAGCTTTTTTATTTCCCTTAGAGAAGATTGATTATAGTTTTCGAGTAATTAAAAGAAAATGCAGTTCAAGTTTGATGTTTATGTTATGTTCAAGTGTCAAGTGTCTATTCGATACGAAAGATGATGAGTTTACATCTCGAATGTTACTTAATTACAAAATTTTGATATATAATATGAATAATATAGTGTGCAGTATGACTTTTTTTGGACCGAACTAGAAATAATCTCGTGCATCGAGTTCAAATCAGTAGAAATGAACAATGTCATTGAAAGGAGCAGTATCATTGAAACCATAATGCAGATCGAACTGTCGAAGAATAGATAGAAGCTACCAGTCAATTCAATTGTGGTGGTATATTTTATATGCTACTCCTTTCGTTCCAAAATACATGTTTTTTTTTTCTAAAATGAATTTGTTTTATATTACATATTTTTTTCTTAAAATTTAATACTATTTTCATTTTTTAATGTATTAATTAAGGATATTAATTGAAAAATTTTATCCAGCTTACTTATCTCTAAGTTTTTTACAAAAAATGACATGTAAAATGGGACGGAAGGACTATAATACTGGACTAACTTCTCTTTAATACTGTACTCCCTCTGTCCCGGTAGGTTATTTACATGGGGACAGGGCACGGAGACCAAGGATAGTGGAGGTAATATTGTTAAAATAAATGAAGTAGTGAGTGTAATAGTGATTTTATTATTAAAATAGGTGAATTAGTGGATGTAATAATATAAAGTATTGAAAAAGTGGAGTGAAGTAGTGGATGTAATAATATATTTTATTGTTAAAAATTACTATTTTTGGTAATGTAAAGGATTGGTGGGACGTCCCAAAAAGGAAATTGTAAAGAAATGGATGGGACAGAGGGAGTATTAATTTAAGTTGTTCATCCGTAGAATAGGTCATATTTAGCTCAATCATTTCTAATCATTTGCAGCAGCTAATGTAGGTGAATAATCAATAATCATAGATTAATACCAAATTATTACTACCTAGCTTCTCGGCCATTAAGTATATGGAGTATCTTTTTGCTAATCACCGGTCAAATATTTTGTACTATAGCAAACATCATAATTAAATACTGAACCAAGTCGTATAGTTACATAGAATTTATTGTAACACCATGATAGTCTAATGAGGTTACATAGTAATGTTAAGGATTTATAATTTAATCCAAAAATAAAGACTTGATGGTTACAAAAATTCCCGTAAAATAGTATTATTTATAATTTTACATAATTACGGGAGTTTAAAATTATAAAAACTAGGTAAAATTGTATTATTTATAAAGACTTTTCATTGGCCTATAAAAACTCCCTTAACTATGTAAAATTATAAAGACTTGATGGTCTATAGAAAATGGTTACAACGGAGAGGAATTTGCTATCAACTACATAACACAAAAAAGATTTAAAAAAAGTTCGAAAATAACACATGACATCGTCCTATTTGTGAAACATATATTATTGCACGAAAAATCCATTTCATTTATGAAAATATATCAAACTATATAATGACAACTCAATATTCGAAAACCATTTTAAAAATATGATGGAAACAATTTTGGAAACTCCAAAAAGTATATGTATGAGTATGACGGTCCAAAAAGAAAAAATCTAGAAGGCTAGACTGCACCGAATAAGGGTAAGAAAAGCTGGAAATTGGAAAGCTTTCGGTTGAAGGATGGAGGGCGGCATGTGTTGGATCAGCCGTTACTCTATTAAATACTCCGTAAGATTCTTCAAAAAAGATCAAAAGCTAAGTCTAAATATAGAAATCTTTTGTAACAGTTATACTTTTATCAATTGGCTGTTACGTAAGAGACTCATTATTTACATTTATGTACATTATCAGTACGTGTTAGTGCACCTCTATCTGTACTGTCTTCTTCTTTTTCAGTTATACAGTTACCTCAACTTCTTATCATGTCCGCCCCTCTTTTTTCTGGAAAATATTTGATACTCCCTCTGTCACGATTTGTTTTTCTTGTTTAAAATGTCGGGATTGTTCATAACATGATACAAATTACTAATTTACATCTAATCTATAAGACCAAATATAGTCATGAGTGATCTTGTTGGATTCGTATTTATGAGTACTTTAATACAGTGAAGTTTTTATATTTAATACTAATACAAAATTTAAGATATTATCGATCAAAAGTGTGCGTTGGCAAACGTGTCCAGTCAAAACAGGAAAAACATTAAGGGACGGAGGGAGTATATTTTACCAAGAAATTTACTCCCTCTGTCCCATTAGATTCTTTACATTGTTTTAAGACTGTCTGGCACGCATTTTAAGGTGCATATAAAGTATAGTTCCATAATTTATTTTTACAATTTTCTTTTTATGTATAAAAATAGAACAATCCTATTTTTATACAAAAAAAGAAAATTTTAAAAATAAGTTATGGAACTATCCTTAAAATGTACCTTAAAATGCGTGCCAGACACTCTCCAAACAACGTAAACAAATGATCGGGACGGAGGGAGTATTAAACAAGCAGCTTACCAAGTCGTACTTATTATTATACTAAACTATTACATAAACAAGCATCTCCAACGGTGTTTTGTAAAATGATTGACTAAATATTGATTTTGTAAAATTTGTTGAACCCGTAATGTGTTTTACTCCAATGAAATTGACTATATTGGTTTGCTATATTTTAAAAATGGTATGTTATTATCATCAATATATTCCTAATGTCTGCTAGTATTGCATTTTGAAAATTACTGCTTTTATCCTTCATTTTTTTAATCTTCTTTATTTCTTTGAAGCCCTTTTTTGTCATTACACAGGAAAATTACTGCTTTTATCCTTTATTTTTTTAATCTTCTTTATTTCTTTGATGTCCCTTTTTGTCATTACACAACATTTGGAGCGACCCAATTTAGATTGGATCGACCCAAATCTAAATCTGTACTATTTTTTTATCATTACACAACATTTGGATCGGCCCAATTGGATTGACCCAAATCTAAACCTCTACTATTATCCTTCATTTTTTTTATTAATAATATAATTAATGATAATTAGCCACCGATTTCCTTTTTCAATTAGAAGATGTTTACTTATAATTTATATGATATTACCTTTTATAAATACCTAAAATATCATATCTTCCAATCAATAATTTTTTTTTCTCTCTAATCAGCATTTGGAGCGATCCAATTGGATCAACCCAAATCTAAACCTCTACTATTATCCTTCATTTTTTTATTAATAGTATAATTAATAATTAATGATAATTAGCTGATTGCCATTTTCAATTAAAAGATGTTTACTTATAATTGATGATATTACCTTTTATAAATACCTAAAATATCATATCTTCCAATCAATAATTTTTTTTCTCTCTAATTAAAACACATTGACTTTTAATTTAAACATAATATTGCAATAATTAATATATACACAAAATATGACATCATATCTTCTAACCACTAACAAAATATAATAAAAATTTGTATACAACGAATAATATCCGTTAGATTTTTAGTTAAAAACTAGAACATTTAGATCTAATAATTAAATATATTACATAATTAAATTCATTTTATAAAATTTCGAACCGATCTAATGATTAAATATATTACATGATTAAATTCATTTACTAAATACATACTCAAAAATATGACATCATATCTTCTAACCACTAATAAAATATAATAAAAATTCGTATACAACGAATAATATCCTTTAGATTTTAAGTTAAAAATTAGAACATATTACATGATTAAATTTATTTACTACAATTTCAAGGTTCGAATTTTTATAAATACCTAAAATATCATATCTTCCAATAAATAATTTTTTTTCTCTCTAATTAAAACACATTGACTTTTAATTTAAACATAATATTGCAATAATTAATATATACACAAAATATGACATCATATCTTCTAACCACTAACAAAATAAAATAAAAATTTGTATACAACGAATAATATCCGTTAAATTTTTAGTTAAAAATTAGAACTGTTAGATCTAATGATCATACCTAAAATATGGTTAAACATATTATCTTCTCTATAAATAAATAATTTCCTTTTTCAGGTAAATTCAATATCTTTTATATTTTATCTAACTAAAATTTTCATCCTACTAACTAATTAATTTTCCTTTTCAGGTTAAACATATTTTCTTTCCTATTTTTCAAAAACTAAATAATTTCTTTTTTCAGGTAAAATACAATATTTTTTATTTTTTATCTAACTAAAATTTCTCCTTTATTAATCAATTTCATTTTTCAGGTTAAACATATTACCTTTTCTATTTTTCAATAACTAAATAATTTCCTTCTTAGGTAAAATACAATATCTTTTACATTTTATCTAACTAAAATTTCTCCTTTTTTTAAAAACTACGATCAATTTTGTATAAAAAAATAACATAATTATATTATAATTAGTATTAACTAATCAGTTACCTTTTTGAGCCAAAATATGTTACCTTTTCTCTTTTCTCTAACTAAAATCTCTCTTTTTCCAATTATATCACGGACGGTTACCTTTTTCAAACACGTTACCTTTTTTCATTTCTCTTACGAAAATCTATTTTTTTCCAATTATATCACGGGCGATTCTATTTAATAAAAATAAAATAATAATATTATAGTACTAATAATTAATTGATTACCTTTTCAACTAAAACGTATCATCTTTTATATTTTTTCTAATTAAATTCCCTTTTTTTTTAGAAATTTCAGGGGCAACATTAATTTCTCATTTTCTAAAAACTATGAGCAATTTTATTTAGTAAAATAACATAATTAAATTATAATTACTATAAACTAATCAATTACCTTTTTCACATAAATTATGTCATCTTTAATTTTCACGTTACCTTTCTATTTTTTAAAACTAAAATCTCTCTTTTTCCGATTATATCACGGACGGTTCTGTTTAATACAATAAACTAATAATATTATAATATTAATAATTAAGCGATTACCTTTTTTTTTTATCTAAAACGTATCATCTTCTATTTAATGAAATAAAATAATAATTATATAAATACTAATAATTAGCCGATTACCTTTTTCAAGTAAAACCTATCATTTTTTCTATATTTTCTAACTAATATCCCTCATTTCTAGAAATATCACGGATGACATTTATATAATTATTATCAAATCATCTCATATAAAAATTTAAGCCTCCCAAATTTATATTTTAAAAAAATTAACTTAAATTAATGAAAAATTCATATAAAACGAATAATATCCATTAGATTTTTAGTTAAAAATTAGAATTGTTAGATCTAATGATTAAATATATTACATGTTTAAATTTATTTACTAAATACATACCCAAAAATATGACATCATATCTTCTAACCACTAACAAAATATAATAAATACAACGAATAATATCCGTTAGATTTTAAGTTAAAAATTAGAACTGTTAGATCTAATGATTAAATATATTACATGATTAAATTTATTTACTAATTACATACCCAAAAATATGACATCATATCTTCTAACCACTAACAAAATATAATAAAAATTCGTAAACAACGAATAATATCCGTTAGATTTTTAGTTGAAATTAGAATTGTTAGATCTAATGATTAAATATGTTAAATGATTAAATTTATTTACTAAAATTTCAAGGTTCGAATTCCGTCAACGATACTATTATCCTTCATTTTCTTAATCTTCTTTATTTTTTTGATGCCCCTTTTTACCATTACACGGCATTTGGAGCGACCCAATTTAGATTGGATCGACCCAAATCTAAACATATACTATTTTTTGTCATTACACAACATTTGGAGTAACCCAATTGGATCGACCCAAATCTAAACCTCTACTATTATCCTTTATTTTTTTTATCTTTCTTTATTTCTTTGATTCTCCTTTTTGTCATTATTCAAATCTATCTCTGTCATTTTTCACCTTCAAGTCCAAGCCGCTCAAATCTTCACACTGTTGGATTTTGATGCATGTTTGCACTTTTCAGATTTGAAAGCTGGGTTTTTCACCAAATTAACATCTCAACCCCCTGAAGTAGGGTTAAGGTATGTGTACTAGACCTTCATATATGTTGCCATAAGAATTAAGTTTTTATTGATTTCACAGTATTAAAAATTAGACAGGATAATATTTGTTTGGTTTTGATTTTGGTTTGGAATTTAAGAATTAAAGTTTTAATGAATTACCCAATGTTATAATAATATACAGCACACCAGAAAGGTACCTTTAAAATATTTGTTTGGCCTTTCAATTTTCGATTTTACATGTCACAATAACAAAGGTAGTTGGAAAGATTACCAGTTAATAACATTGACACGATACAGACCATGTTATTTGTAAATAATCTTGGGACTCATTTTGATACTTTTAGACATTATTTTGTTTTCAAGCAAGTTTATGTTCTTTATGGATTTGTTCAACTTAAGGTTCATGGGGTAGATATGCTACGTACCGGAAGGTCTTATGGAATAGCATACTTTTTATCGGATGTCTCCGAAGGGACTATGGAATAGCATACTTAGAAGCTCAGACCCACGTCACAAGCCTCACCCTCTGGGTTAGGCAACATTGCTCTTATTTATTCTCTAAATATCTTCTTTACTCGCGTTCAATTTCACTTCATATATGATCTCATATTTAGCACTTTCACTTAATCTCCATATTAAAAGATAAAAGCACTAACTTTTCCCTTTTCCAGTTTAGTTGGCTTTTTGAGAGAGAATAGGTAGTGGAAAATGTGATTGTTATAATTTGTAATCATACATTATTTGAAGATAAAAGTGAATAAGTGAGCTTCTTGGGGAGACCTGTGTTTTTGGTAAACAGTATTATCCTTCATTTTTTTAATCTTCTTTATTTCTTTAATGCCCCTTTTTGTCATTACACAGCATTTGGAGCGACCCAATTTAGATTGGAACAAAAAATTCTATTATGATATTGTACTTATTTTCAGTAATGTTGTAGAACTACGATTGCACCTCCAGCCTTTCTCTTCTCCTCCAGCTATATAATTTTAAATATTGAAAACAAAATACAATACAAGAAGAAGTTTGCATTTATAAATATAGATTATAAGCAGAGAGAGATGTTTAGTTACAGATAGACTATATAGCAACAACATAAGTGATAAAAAGAAAGATGTTAGTTACAGATAGACTACATAGCAGCAACATAAGTGATAGAAAGAAAGATGGTCCACATGATGATCAAGCTAATGAAGTATTGAAGTAATTAACAAGCCTGAACCACATAAGCAACTTTCATTTTATAGGTATTGTTTATCATAACGTGGATGGGTAATGGGTTTATGTATTCCCATTAATTTTATTTTTGGTCACCCCTCTAAGTTGATCACAAAAAATTTAACAACCCATCAAAATAAGTAGTTTAAAAATATATTCAAATTCAAATTATTATATTCGTTTCAATAAGAACATACTTTTAATATAATAAAGTCAATAAAATAAAAATTCAACAATTTCAGAAAGCGTGAGCCATGGTGAAAGACCTTAATTTGAAC
Organism: Kitagawia praeruptora; assembly: GCA_037693485.1. Lineage (NCBI taxonomy): Eukaryota > Viridiplantae > Streptophyta > Magnoliopsida > Apiales > Apiaceae > Kitagawia > Kitagawia praeruptora. The sequence continues at coordinate 40,240,824 of CM075344.1, forward strand.
ATAAACTATAAATCTACTAGAATATTTATCTGATATTTTGGTTCGCTTATTTAATTGTATAATTTACTTATTTTTAATAAAAGAATCTATATTAATAATATATATACACTCTATTTTCATACATGAATTTACTAATACAGTTTAATGATCACGTTCTGGTGAGAATAAGTATAGTGAGAACACACATATTCACTACATTTCAAGCTATTTTAAAGGGCCCCGCTAGGGGCATCTTCACAAAAAAGTCTTATAATTCTACCCTCTATCCATTCATAAAAAAAATATAACAAAAAAAAATTAAAATGAGAACAGTGAGAACACAAATATTCGCTACATTTAAAGCTATTTTAAAGAGCTCCGCTAGGGGCATCTTCATACAAAACTTTTATAATTCTACCTTCTATCCATTCATAAAAAAAATTAACAAAAAAAATTAAAAATTGCTTGAAATGTGGTCTCATTGTTCTCCAACATTTACATATTATATTAACTATGATGTCTCATAGTTAATATAATATGTTCTTGATATTATATGAGGTTTAATATTTTGGAGCCATTTAATGTTTTGGAGCCATTGGGGTGAATGGATTATCATTTCCGTATATAAATAATGAAGACAATTTATTATTGTTTTCAATTAGAATTAGAGAACAATATTTGTAAATATATTTATTACTTTTATTGCAGATTTTGATGGATTAAATAAATTTTCAACATTGTTAAAATAGCTTTGTATGCTACTTTTTTTATATAAATTTTAGCATATCATTATTTTATTAAAAACTTATATAACTGTATATAATATCTTTCTAAAAATTGATTATTTATATAATTGCATACAATATCTTTTTAAGAAATCAATCAAATTTGTTAAATTTTTGGTATTGTCAATTTAAATTAAATAAGATGTTTTAAGAAATCAATCAAATTTGTTAAATTTTTGGTATTATCATTTTAAATTAAATAAGATGCCGTGTACGAAGTACGGGCAAAATGCTAGTTATTTCAAGTTGTTAAAAATAGAATGTATTATTTTTATATGGTAATTGATGGTTTTTTCCCATTGGAGTGGACAAAATTTTACAAATTCTCTATATATCTTATTGAAGATAATTTATTTTGAATTTTAATAAGGGCTTTATACCATTGGAGATGCTCTTTTTTTTTTGAGTAATTGGATAATTCATTAATAGAAAGTCATACGGCATCTACATAAACAGTCGAGTCGAACAAACAAAATACAGAAACAATCACTGATTTTAAGCCATACGGCATCACGTGATTTGTTGAAAATGGTATTTACACAAACTTCGCCACTTCCGCTTTCGTCGAAACCAGTTTGAGCTATCAACCGAGAATGCAATCCCCTAAAAGCTTTTATCACTAAATCAATCACCATACTCACACAACTGGTGAGAAAAAACCAAAGCTCACACAAAACGGTGAGAAAATACCAAAACTCACACAAACGGTGAGGCATAAAAAAACAAACTTACAAATGCACAAATAAAATTAACTAAAACCAAGTCAATCCTTAGATCTGGGAAACAAAACCACAAGAACACGAAAACTCGGACCACTTTCGAGACCAAAATCTTTGGGAAGAACAAGAAATCAGGAGTTTCGAGAAATTGAGATCTAAGAACTAGAGGCCAAATCGGAAAAGGTTTTAAAACCTTAGATCCGAAAAACAAACACACCAATTTTACCTAATAAAGGAAGATTTTTAGGGAAATCAAAACAAAGAAAGCAAGAAAATACAAGGAAAATTAAAGGTTTTGGGGCTTTCCACCGGTGAAAATCCGGTGAAAGCCCCGGTGATTGAAGAAAAAAAGAAGAGGGGCGGCTGAGTTACAGAAAGAGAGAAAAAGAAGAGGGGCGGCTGATTTTTTATGTGTTGTCGTAACAGATACCATTGGAGATACTCTAACAATTAACAGAACAGACTAACAACAGACTAACAATTTAAAATAGAAGTATAAAAGTTGGACAGTCTGTAAAAGGATTTGTCAACTAGAAAACTATTTAAACGAATGATGATGGTAGCAGTTTAGAATCCATGGACGATTGGACGCGGCGGGATTCTTCAGGATTACAGGCTGTGTTATCCCAAGTTATTTTACTCGATTAATTAAAATACAATCAACAAAGTAAGTAACCCTGATTTATGCTTATGCCAACTTTAAATTTAAAGGTTCTGTTTGACATTTAGCTATTAAAGATTAGCGAATTGAGTTAGCTGTTTTGATTAGCGGATTAAGTTAGTTTTTTTACATCAAATTATTTGGTAATTAGTTATTTAAGTTAATTTTTTGTATATTAACAAGACACATAACAAATTTCTAATTGAAAAAGCTCCTCCGAGTATTTTTTTGAAAATTAGTTTTTTGAGTCCAAAAAACTATTTCAATCCGCTAACTACCAACACTAATATTAGAGGTTTCAAATGATCAAACCTTTAATTTGGCTCAAACCTCTAACTTTTTCTCAAAACTCTAACTTCCAAACATTCCCAAAGTCTTTCCAATTTAAGTAGGATGATGACGGCATAATTCGGGTTTCAAATATTGAATTGTCAAAATATTATTGATTATTTATACATAAATGAGAAGGAACTCTCATGCTTATGTATAAATGGTACTAATAAAATCACGACATATGTCATTCAAGAACTTTTTTGAAATACATTTTTGGGTATGTAACATTACTCAATCTATATTCTTTATTAAAAGCAGAAACCCCCTTTAAATGGTATACCATGTATATCGCGGTATGCACGGTATGTCAATTAATTATTTAATTATTTACTTATTTAATTATTTATTTAATTAATAATAACTTATTTTACTATTTGATCTTACTTTAAAAACTGTTTTTTAAGTGTATAGAAGGCCAATAAGAATAAGAACTACTAATGAAAAAAGTCCTCTCTGAACTAAAATACGGTATGCCAATTAATTAATATATACCGGGGTATGCCACCAAATATTAATTAATTTAATTAATTAAAATCATAATATTAAATATTAATTTAATTTAAACTAAAAATTGAAATAAAAGTCGAGAATATAGGATTTAGGGCTTCATTAATTAATATTTAAATATATCTATAATAGATTAATAATAAATACAATTAATAATATAACTATTCTTATATTACCAGAGATAAGTTATATGAATTTAATTAATTAAAATAATAAAATTAAATATTAATTTAATTTATTATTGAAATTATATATTAGGTGTCTATTAACTAACAATCGAAATAAAAGTCGGAAATATATTATTATATACAACTTGGTGATTCAAGATTTTATTCATTTAAAAAAGTTAAAATTAAACATTAATTTAATTTATTATTGAAATTATATACTAGGAGTCTATTAACTAACAATCGAAATAAAAGTCGAGAATATATTATTATATACAACTTGATGATTCAAGATTTTATTCATTTTAAAAAGTTCAAAATTAGGAATTTAAGATAATTTATCACAATCCGTGCTTCGCACGGGTTATCCGCTAGTATTTAATAATAATGCAAATATTGTGAGCAAATTCAGTTATGTAAACCGTGCTGCTGATTAGTACTTGTAAGTACTTGTTTATATTTCACATAAACATAAACATAAAGAAGAAAATGCTCATACAAACTAATAAAACAACAAAATGTATGTGCTCATGTTACGGCTTTTTCGTCTTATATGGTCTCTGTCTTAATTAACGTTAGGATCCTGGTCCCTGATAATCGTTTGTCAGGTACCGATTATTTAACAATCGATTCCATAGTTGTTGGATCGATCCAACGACTGATATTAAAAAAAAAATATTGTTCGCGGATAGGCAGATTGCCTGTCCGCGGAAATTAAAATTATAGCGGATAGTAAATTTTTTTTGTAATATAAGAAGACTGTTGGATCAATGATCCAACGATTTAAAAACCAATTGTTATTTAACACGTCCTTGACAAATGATTGTGGGGACCAAAACACTTAACGTTATTACCAGCTATAAGCAATTCCTTACTAGGAGGGTGTTTGGGATTGCTTAAAATAAGTTACTTTTGACTTAATGGAGGTATTTTTAACTTAAAGGAGAAAGTAAAGTTGTTTACTTTAAGTTGAATGAAAGTGTTTGGGTAATTTGACTTAAAGTTGAATGGGGATTTAATAATTTTGACTTAAAAGTGAAATTTGATTTTAAAAAAATTTAAATTCATGATATTTAAGCTTTACAAGAATTGTGAAAAAAAAAAAAAAAAAAACTCCATAAGTCATAAGTCATAAGTCAAAAATACCTAAATGTAACTTATGACTTAAAGCAGTTTTTTAACTTAAAACCAACTTAAAGTTGGTGTACACAAACACACCAAAATCTTTAAGAAGGAGCTTTCTCCTTTAAGCTTGGTTAGCCAAACAGGCTGTAGGAGTAACATTTAGATTATTAAAACGTTATTAGTACGATAATATACGCGGCAGTCTCTTAGCATGAGCCAAAGAACGCACACATCATACAAAATTTAAACATGAGGATTTGAATAAATTTAAGCTTAATATGATTAACATATGTAGAGTCCTTCTAGAGAGAATTTATTATATAGAGAATATGAAAGAATCATTTAAAATACATTAAAATTGTCCTTTATATAAGATCCCTGGCGGGACCCTTTTACAAAATAATTTTATAATTCTATCATCTATCCATTTATCAAAAAAAGTTAAATTTTTTTTAAAAAAATTAAAAAAACTACTGCCTTGTCATCATTTTTTCTTAAAAAAAATAAAATTTTTATTTTTATTTTTTGTAATTTTTTTTTTATAAATAAATAAAGGATAGAATTATAAAACTTCTTTTTGAAGGTACCCCTGACGAGCCCTAAGAAATAAGTGATTTAGATTAATTCTCATAATGGCCAACATATGTATACGTGCAAGTCTATGATTTTGTCAGCTACAAAAGGCTAAAGTTAAGTATGCAGAGAATGTGATTGTCGGGTTTAATGACTAAACCTAACGTCATTAACGTAAACCACTAGTGGAAGAAACGGATAAAGACATTCCTAAAAGGCTAAACCATTAGATTATTATAAATCACAGTATAAAATAAGAGAAATGAGTTATAAATGTACCATTGATTAACCTAGCAAAGTAATTAAGCAGGCGTCATCTAATTAATTAACTCCAAAGGGGTTCAGCATAGACAGGCGAATTATACCCATAAATCATTCATCTTATCTATACGGCATCCCTATATTGCTTTCTAAATCAAGATTTAAAGAATTTAGTAGAAAACTGTTGGAGTTTAATTCTATATTCATATGTTTAGTTATTTTTTTAGATATTGTTTTGTTTGAATTAATCAGCTAGCTAGTCCAGACGTGTAAGTCTTAGTTGAACAAGTCGTGGAATGGTGATGCTTTGGTAGGAATGTAGTAAAGAAATAAACGGGTTAGTTGCTGGTTATCAGCTATCAACTTAGTCATGTAGGTTTTAGTTCCTAGTTTATAGCTATCTCAGTTGTTGTTTTTGTAGTATATAAATGATCTTTGTAAGACGTTTTAGATCAATACTATGAACGTCATTTTTTTCTATCAGTTGCAATATATAAAATGAGCTTGGCTCACAGATAGAGTGTTCAGTACTTATACACAAGCCCAGGCCCATCAACTTGTTAGTTTTCCTTTCTGTTTCATCACATATATTATCCCTTTTATTCTTCACTTCACTAGTACAGAACTATCTTTTAGCGTCGCACTTTTAGCGTCGGTTATATAGAGAGCCGTGGCATATACATACTTTAGGCATCGGTTGCTAGCTTAACCGACGCTTAATGTCATTTGTGTTGGACCTTTGGCGTCGGTCATGAAACAACCGACGCCTAAAACTGACCCTTTAGCGTCGATCTTTACTCAACCGACGCCTAAAACTAACCTTTGGCGTCTTTAATTTGTTTATATCTTGTTACTAAATGCCAGGTAGACATGGATATGGATGAAGAGGATTCTGCTGGTGGGTTAATTGGATCTATGAAGATGGAAAATTCCAGGACCCTTCTCTGCCACCACATATATTGGAAAAATAAACTTTTCTATTATCATTGCAAAGGTTACTGTATGGGAACTGCCTGGATGGAATGCTTGCAGTCAGTTGATTCAAAGTCTGTGGGGGAAAGATTTTAATGCTTTATCATATTAGTTTTTGAAGTCATTTGAATGTGGTCACATCCTTTTTGAAGTTTGAGATTAGATTTAATTTGATGATAAATCTCATGTTTGTTGGCAGGGTATAATTGTAATTGTCATATACTATATGGTATTTGTTGGTGTAAATTAAAGGTTACTAAAATTGCAATATTATTCTTTTTTTTAAAAAAATTACTTTAAGTGTCGATTTTTTAAGCAACCGACGCCCATGGTATGACCATAAGCGCCGGTTCTTTAAGCAACCGACGCCAATGGTATGTTCATAAGAGTTGGTTCTTTAAACAACCGATGCCAATAGTAGCACCATAAGCGTCGGTTCTTTGAACAACCGACGCCAATAGTAGGACCATATGCATCGGTTCTGTAAACAACCGACGCCTTTAGCAGTAGATATGCGTCGGTTCTTTAAACAACCGACGCTAATAGTAGCTAATATGCGTCGCATATTTAACCGACGCTAAAAATACATACCTATAGTGTCGCTTACATATACTACGCCTAACAACCGACGTTAAAAGCTTTTTTGACCGACGCTAAAAGCTATTTTTGTAGTTGGTATCAGAGCTCCCCAGGTTCGAAGGTCCTGTTTATGCCAAAGTATCAACCACGACACACATCAGAATCCATGGAGACACCAAGAACAAAGGAAGGTGTTGTGGCTGTGAACTACCTTATGCTAATTAAGAGCAACTACACTGCCTGGTCCCTAAAAATGAAGGTCTTCATGAAGGCACAAGGTGTTTGGGGCGCTATTGAACAGAAAAATCCCAGGGCGGTAGATGAAAGGACTGTGCAGATGGCTCTTGCAGCCATTTATCAAGGTGTGCCTGAGGATGTGTTATTGGCCATTGCAGAAAAGGAAACAGCAAAGGAGGTTTGGGAGGCAATCAAGACAATGTGTATGGGGGTGGAACGAGTACAGGAGGCTAGGGTGCAGACATTAAAGGAAGAATTCGAGTCTCTCATGATGAAAGACTCAGAGAAGATAGAAGATTTCTGCTTGAAACTGAGTGGCATTGTGACTAACATTCGAGTTTTTGGAGAGACTATGGAAGAATTCAGTGTTGTAAGGAAGATTCTACGTGCTGTGCCTGATAAGTTCCTCCAAATAGCTTCAAACATTGAACAATTTGGAGATGTTAAAGCCATGTCAGTTGAAGAACTGGTGGGACGTCTCAAGGCCCATGAAGAAAGAATGAAAGGTAGGAGTGAGCAAAGTGAGCAACAACAGCTTCTCTTAGCTCAGAAATGGAAGGGCAGACTGGACAAGAGCAAGATAAAATGTTTCAATTACAACATTTATGGTCACTTCGCTTCAGAATGTGACAAACCTCGACGAAAGAAAGAACACTCACTAGTACAAAATAGGCTTTTAGCGTCGGTCAAAATAGACATTAGGCATCGGTTATTGGGCGTAGTATATGAAGGCGACACTATAGGTATAGACCTATAGCGTCGGTTAATTGTGCGACGCATATAATATACTATTGGCGTCGATTATTTAAAAACCGACGCCTAAAATTGCTTATAGCGTCGGTTGATTAAGTAACCGATGCATATTCTTAAACTATGGCGTCAGCTATGTTAAAACATCGACGCATAAAGTGTATTTTAAGCGTCGGTTATATCCAGAACCGACGCATAAAGTGTGTTTTAAGCGTCAGTTATGTCCAAAACCGACGCATAAAGTGTGTTTTAAGCATGGTTGTGTCCAAAACCGACGCATTAAGTCCAAAATTTTCAACATTTTTTAGGCGTCAAGTTTCTCCAGGACCGACGCATAAAGTCCAAATTTTGGGAAAAAAAAATAAATATTACAATTTCAGAAACCTTTTAGCCCATGCCAGCAAATACCACATTATGTAATAAGAATCACATTACATAATAAAAGCTAGCCAAATCTGTACACCAAATATAATCTCGAATGAGATCTAATTAATAAGAAATACAATAAGTCACTGCTAACAACTACTAACAATCAAGTAGAAATACTGATATAATTTCTCTATCTGGAGAACAGTTTTCTCAAATGTATTGAAGGAACAGTTTTCATAGGAGACGGAATATGTCTTTCCAAAGGTGCAGCATTTTTTACAAACGAGTGCTCCAACAGCTGAGCAGAAGAAGGGTGGTCTGATGGGTTACGCTGCAAACACAATCTTACAAATCCTTGCTATCGTGTGAGAGATGTTCAGGGATTGCGGGAAGCTCCGTGCTATTTCCAATCTTGAAAAACATAAATGCCAAAAAGCAATTAAAACATAAAGGTTGCAAATATCAAGCATGATTGAGAACAGTGGCTGCATATAAATTAGTTGATCCTTATTCTTTAATCAACTTTGATCCTGATTCTCTAATCAACTTTAAAGTGCTTAAAGTTTGGCAAAGCATTAAAATAGTATCCTACTCCCTTGCTGGCACCCTAACTCCCCTAAAATCCAAAGGCATAATAGTTCTAAATAAGTCACAGTAAGAAAAGAAAATTACTACCTATTTTAGATGAATTCTTTTATTGGATGATTAAATCTTTAGGCTATGTAGTACCTGTTTGTACCTTAGAAGCTTAGTGATTTTAAATTGTTTTCTTGAAAGGCCAAACTTTAACCTTCCCGCTCTACCTGCAAATCATAGGCCAGGAAATTTTTAGGGAGAGATTCAATGGAACCATAATTGCATGCAGCAGTGAACAACACCCTGTCAACAACATCCAATATGGTGCTACATGCAAACAGGTCGAGTAAACTATTAGTGTCGTACAAGTATCAAACAGGCTCGATTTTCGGTGGAAGTAAATAGCAATATATGATTAAGGATCCCAATTGAGAATGTGCCTACCAAAGTTCTTTCTTTCGGGTGATTGAATTTACATCTCGGACCAAACTTGCATTTTTTAGTCTTCATGAAATACTACAGCAGATTATATGTCAATGAAAAACAATGATTAGAATTGGGATTCACGGATAGCCCATTGGCAAAAGGCTCCTCCCCCACAGACATGCCCATTACAATGCCATGGTTTCGAATCCTCACCCCTCACTCCCCTTGCATTAAAAATTTGTGATGTTGTGAATTACAATAAAAATATTACGACTCTTCAAAAGCGATAACAACACACTTAACATATAGCATTAGTTTTACACCAAAAGAATCAATGAAAATATCTGAAACAATAAAGAATCCATTACAGCCTGCTATAACTATTTAGTCATCCACCAACATCCTGGTTATGGTACTATTGTAGTTTGGTACCAATGGCCAAGACCCTAAAGCCACAACACAAAACTTACTATTTAACAGTCCTCTAAATACAGTGTTCAAAAAATCACACACCTTTAACGATCTGTGCAGAAACAAATGATGATACTGACAAGTCCGAAGTTTGGTAACTACAGCTTCTTCAGTTAGACCATCCTCCACAGAATACGTCTTCATGGTCTCTAGTACTGAGATTAGGCAATACCCTTTTGCAGAGCGAGATACTCCTAGACAATCAGCACAACTTAAGCACTATGCAAAGATATTAGTAAAAATGCGAGCTTAATCAAAAAGCATTCTCTGGGACAATTTAACAATAATTAAATTCCTCTTACTCATACGTAGTAATGTATTTAGAACATACCAACTACTGGCATTGGTTCTGGGAAATCAAAATCACGGTCATCTTCAACAAGTCCAAAAACATACGGATTACCAGGATGTGCATGCCTGTGTACATTAAGAAATATGTTAAGAGAAAGATCTGAATAATTAATTAAGAAGAAATAACTCTAGTCATCAGACAAAAAAAGAAATACAGAACACCTAAATTTAACAAAAAGGTGAAGCATGAAATACCCAGAGATACAAGCACATCATATTGTACATAAATAACACATATATTGTATACAATCGAAAACTAATTGAAATGTAAAACAATACCGAAACAATTTTACACCTCTGGAAATATCATAATATACCCAACCAAAACCTGATATAAGCATAATATACAAAAATACAAACAAATACAATCAAATACAATCCAACTGAAAGAAACAGTAAAGAAGAAGACCTGTAGAAATCCGCAAATCCCAATTGCTTCCAATCGAAACCCTAATTGACTGAAGAAACTCGTGGAGACTGTCAACCCAATTGCTCGTACTTCCAATGGAGCTCTCATTGACTATGTCCTGTAGAGAACCCTAATTACAGAATCCCATATAAAACCCTAATTAAAGAATCCATGAGAGAGAGTTGAAAGAGTTGAGAGAGATAGAGACAGAGAAGTGAGAGAGAGTTGAACGAGTGTGAAATTAATTGAGGGAGTGTAATTGAGCGGAGATGTGAAATAATTGGAAAAATTAAAGATTCGTACAATTTTTTTTTATTTTTTTGCCCAAAGACCCATATAAAATAATTGGATAATGCTAAACATAGCCGGTTAAGAATTAATATAATTGAATAAATGTAATTAAAATATCAATTTTGTGTTTAATACATCAATTTTGCACGAATTTCAATATAATTATTTAGCAATTTCGAATTTTTTATTAGTGGAAATTAATGTGAATATAGGGGGGTCCAGTAGCTATTATTACTTGGGAAATTAAATTGATGATATAAAAGAGCACTGAAAAACCAAAAATCAATTAAATAACTAAAGTCAATGTTGATTATATTAGAATATTTAATGATTAATTATAGCTATGGTTAGCATTTTCAAAAATAATTTATAATTGATTATTTTCATACAATTGTTATACTAATTAATTGTATGAAAATTTTGAATAAATAAAAGACTCGCTTTGACAAAATAATTGACCAGCAACATTTTTTTAAGAGAAATGGTTACACAGAATTCATGAAATCAATCAAAGTTGGAAATAAAATATTTTTTGAAAAAAGTTAAAGTTTTCATAAAAGGAAAAAAAAGTAAATACCAAGTACAGAAATAGAAAAAGAAATTTTTCGAAAAAATTTTCTTTAAAAAATTTGGAAAAATTTTCAGAAAAAGAATCTCAGAAAAAAACTATCAAAAAAATTTCTCAGAAAAAAATTTCTTGAAAAAATTTGGAAACAAAATTTTCGGAAAAACTTTTAATATTACCGCTATTATACTATAATATAAATATGTATTTATCATGTCATAAAATATATAATAATTCATATTTGATTAATATATTATTTTAATTCTATTAATTTAATATAAATACTCCAATAATCAAGAAGTAGTCCTCAAGATTAATTGGAGATTTTAAAAATCGAATCGGCTTGGCACTTTGTAGAGAATTAATCGGTTAAATTGGAGATTTTTAGAAAAATGATTGATATTATATAAAATTTCAAATTTTTTAAAAATTTACTTAGATAAAAGTGTAATTTTTTAGCAACATAATTTACATTTTTTTTGAAATTACATAATTTATATAATGAAGTATGATCCGGATATAATTTTACCATAAATTATGGTTCAAGATATATAAGTAGTAATGACTACAAATTATTTATTTGTGTGATAAAAAATTTTAAATTTAACTTTTTATAAAATATAAAATATTATTTTTAATAAACTATAACCAAAATATGCATAAATCAAAAATATTACCAAATAGTTATCTATTTTTGACAACATTACTTATTTTAATTAAGAGCATTTTCAAGATATATAAGTAAAAATGAATATATATGATTTATTTGTGTAATGAAAATATTTAAATGTAACATTTTAAAAAATGTTGTTTGATTTGTATAAATTTTATTTGAATAATATTATACAATTTAATTTTTTTAATTAGAATGGTATAATATAAAATAACATATTATTTGTATAAAAATATTATTTGTATATATTTTAGCTTTTTAAAAAAAAATTATAATACTTTTAGTGTCGGTTAAATGTAAGGCGACACATAAAGAACAAATTAAGGGTTAGTTTAAGCGTCGGTTGAGTAATGAGCGACGCTAAAGGATCAGTTTTAGGCATCGGTTGTTTACCGACGCTAAAGGGGTGGTTTTAGGCGTCGGTTGAATAAAGACCGACGCTAAAGGGTTGGTTTTAGGCGTCGGTTAAATAAACACCGACGCTAAAAGGTCTATTTTAGGTGTCGGTTGTTTCTAACCGACGCTAAAGGTTGGTTTTAGGCGTCGGTTGAGTAAGGACAGACGCTAAAAGATTAGTTTTAGGCGTCGGTTGTTTCAGGACCGACGCAAAAGATCCAAAACAAATGACAGTAAGCATCGGTTAAGCTAGAAACCGACGCCTAAAGTATGTATAGGCCACAGTTCTATATATAACCGACGCTAAAAGTGCGATGCTAAAAGACAGTTCTGTACTAGTGACTGTCAAGAAGCAAATATAGCACAGCTTCATGACGACGAACCGGCATTGTGGTACAGGCCATATGGGCCAAAAAAGACAAGCCATACGGGCTTGTGAATAATAGCCATAAGGGCTGTCAAATGGATGCCATATGGGCAGGAAATAAATTGCCAGACAGGCAAACAAGGAAGCCAAAAGGAGCTGTGATCAGTGGTGCCATATGGGCACAGAAAGGCCACACGGGCTGGATCATTGTATTTGCCATATGGGCATGTAGAAGTTGTTTCAGTTCAAGGCATGCCATACGGGTAGCTGAAGAATTGATGGATGAATATAGAATTAAGGGGGAGATTGTTGGAGTTTAATTCTATATTCATATGTTTAGTTATTTATTTAGATATTGTTTTGTTTGAATTAGTCAGCTAGCTAGTCCAGACGTGTAAGTCTTAGTTGAACAAGTCGTGGAATGGTGGAGATTTGGTAGGAATGTAGTAGAGAAATAAGCGGGTTAGTTGCAGGTTATCAGCTATCAACTTAGTCATGTAGGGTTTTTTTTTTTGCCACGGAAAGTAAAGATTTTATTACTTATGCAAATCTTTACATAACATATCATAAAAAGCAGGGTAGACAATCCCCACTTCCCACCTACGTTCAGCTATTGAACAGCTATACCTCGATAGATAATGAGCTACTCTGTTCGCAGAACGCTTAACAAAATGAAGCTTAACATTCTGGTCTTTCAAATCCTCCATAAGACATCTACAGTCATTCACTACTCCTCCTAAGTACGAGAAACTTGAGAAAGAGCTGCGAATTAATTGAATAATCTGGAGGCAGTCAGATTCGACTATACCATTCGTTGTGTTGGTGTCTTTGAGCCAACTGAGGGCTTCCCTAATGCCCAAGACTTCTGCTAGCTCTGGTGAGACTTTGCCCAATAAACACTTCGACATGGCATGAACAAAGTGGCCTGAATGATCTCTAATGACAATAGCATAGCTATAACGATTTGGGTCTTCAAATAGAGCTGCATCTACATTCACCTTAACACTATTCGACTAAGGAGGGCACCACTGTTCTTGACCATCTTCCGGAGTTAAAAAACTCAAGAATGAATCAAAATTCTTGTCTTGAAAAGCTTTCCATTGGTTAAGGAAGGACAATGCTGCATGAACTACTTCAGAAACACCAATACCTCGTTGCTTCCAGACTATGTCATTTCGATTTTTCCACAAAAACTAGCAAATTGTTATTTGAATGCACATATCATTCTTATTTGCCTGTTCGAAGATCAACTGAAGCCACTCACTAAAATTATGGAAAACTTCTGTGATTTGCCTAACTGCTGAAAACTGATGACATTCCTTTGCAAATGTACAAGAAACAAGAGCATGAATAATCGATTCATCACTGAGATTGCAAACTGGACATTGAGAATTGACTTGAACCCGTCTGGTCTGTATCATATCTTTCGTTGGCAAGCAGTTGGTTGAAGCTCGCCACAGGGAATTTTTAACTTTATTTGGAATTTTCAAATTCCATAATTTCCTCCAAAAGCCTGAATTATCTGTTGTGTTGGCCTGATCCTTGGCTGTTTGAAGAAGCTTATAGCCACTTTTCACTGAATACTGCCCCATCTTCTCATGACGCCAATACCAAGTGTCCTTTTCATTCTCAGAAAGAGGAATAGGCAAAATCAAATCAGCATCCCTGGCCTCGAAAATATCCAAAACTAAGTCAACATCCCAAGCTTTCTCACCAATTCTAAACAACGCAACAACTTTCTGGTGTACTATGGCCTCGTTGTTTGAATGAACAAACGGGTCATCTATGGATGGAAGCCACGGAGAGTTCAAAATATCCACTTCTTGACCATTACAAATACGACATGAGATACCTTGAACCACCATAGACTGAGCTTCCATGATGCTGTGCCAAATGTAACTTGGATTAGGTCCCAACTGAGCTTGTAAAAAAGAACCAGAAGGGTAGTATCTTGCCTTAAAGATGCGACTGACCAGCTTGTCAGGATGAGCAATTAGCCTCCAAGCTTGTTTACCCAATAACGCAATATTAAAATCACGGAGATCTTTAAAACCCATACCACCTTTAAACTTGGATGTAGTTAAACGACTCCAGCACATCCAGTGGATGCCTTTGTCCTTTGAACTATCGGATTTCCACCAGAATTTAGACATGGCCATTTCCAAATCTTTACAAACTTCAACTGGAAGAAGAAACACACTCATAGCATAATTGGGTAAGGTCTGAGCTGTAGATTTAATTAAAATTTCCTTACCTCCTTTCGAAAGGCATTTCTTATCCCAACCTTGCAAACGATCTTTGATATAACCAAACACAGCTGATTTCTTTCTTGACATCATATTAGGAAGACCTAAATAATGAGTATTTTCTTCTGCTTCCTTGATTTTTAAAATCTGAAAAATGTCCTGCTTCAAATAAGAACATGTGTTTCGACTATAAAAGACCGATGACTTCTCCACATTGATTTGTTGTCCAGAAGCTCTTTCGAAAATATTAAGCATTTGCAGAACGTTTTAGTTCATAGTTTATTGCTATCTCAGTTGTTGCTTTTGTAGTATATAAATGATCTTTGTAAGACGTTTTAGATCAACACTCTGAACATCATTTTTTTCTGTCAGTTGTAATATATAAAATAAGCTTGGCTCACAGATAGAATGTTCAGTACTTATACACAAGCCCAGGCCCATCAACTTGTTAGTTTTCCTTTCTGTTTCATCACATATTTATCCCTTTTATTCTTCAAAAACATCACTGCAACAGTGTGCTAGTGGTTCCTGTTATAAGGAGAATATTGTATAACAATATTTTGGAGGTTGCTGGAATCACGAAGCAAAATACGGATAGTTTGCTAAGAACACGAAGAACACGGAGGAGATTTGTAAATGTTTGTGGCTGATCTTGTTTGTTGATATTTCAGGGGTGAACTATTTCTCAAATCTTAACAAGGTGCCTACGTACCCTATTTATAGGGATCAAGCCATACGTAGTTTTCTTGGAGAAGAAGTTACCCAGACGGGCTAGGGTTTCTGTGGGCTCGACTTGGCCCAAGTCCACTAGATGTATTTGGGCTGATATATATAATCTATCCACTCAAGGTTACCTATGGCTAGAATGATGCTTGGATCGTATGGCCTCGCTGGCGAGGCTAATGGAGAAACAACGTAGCCTCGCATGCGACCTCACTGGGTTTTAGTTATACGAGGTGATCCCACGTTATGGAGATAATCATACTCACGCGACCTCGCTGGGCTTGATTGTGAGCCTTCATAACAAGTATACTCTAGGCCTCGCTGGACCTTGTAGAATGCGACCCCCCTACTCGGGGCTCGCTGGCGAACTCGTCCTGTAGCTTAATAATACATTGAATTGACTCTTGAAGGTGGACTTTAGTGACTCATTCTTCATTTCCAGGTCCATTATGAGTGGTGTACCATTATTCTAGCTCATTAGGCCTGTTTAGGACTCATGCCAAATACGGGCATAACAGTTCCCTAAAACACTAAGGACCTCTAGCCATTCCTTACTTCTGGGGAACCACTAGTCATCCCTAACTTGATTTCTATCAATAAAAAATTCATTTCCCTCAATTTGTCAATATTTGTCAGTATCTCATTCTCTAATTGATTTCAAATTTATTATCTATCTATACTATAATAAGTAAACTAGGGGATAATTGGTAGTTTGGTTCAACCCTATTTTTTAGCCATAATTTTCGTTCAATTAAAAATAAATTAAATTAATATTTTATCTACCTAAAAACATTCCCGGGTAAGCAAAGATTTGGCTGAGAGTTTTGATCGAGAGGAGTGACGTGACGTGTTTTTTTTAATTTTATTAACAGGAGAGTGTTTTGTGTGTTTTTTAACATTTTTTTATTATTAATAATAGAGATTTAAGCAAATCAAAGAGCGAAGAAAATGAGTGACCAACAAAAGAGTACCAAACTGACAACCAAAAATATCATATTTCGCTTATAATAGTATTAAACTAGGGGATAATTGGTAGTTTGGTTCAACCCTATTTTTTAATATTAAAAAACATATTAAACAAATAACAAATTATACTATAACAAATTAAAATTAATATTTATAATATTAAAATCAATATTTATAATATTATATTACACTATAAACAAATTACAAAAAATTGAAAGCAACCCGTGCTTTGCACGGGTTATAAGCTAGTAATGATAATAATAATTGAATATAAGGAATTTTGTTGGAGTTGATGTACAAACAAGATTCCTAAATCACTATAAATCATTAATTTATTATATTTTTAGGAATCAACTAAGGACTTATTGTTGTGGAATAAAAATTAGGTTATCAATATTGCGGCTAGGGTTTGTGTGTATTTAATGCAAAGGGTTGGAGAGCTTCGAGCTTTAATGGTTATTTCCGTGTTTTGAGACTGATCGGTCCTCACAGAGTGCCTACGTATCTCGTTTTGAGAATCAAGCCAAGACGTAGTTTTGAGAATGAGGGGCCAGGCCCTTATATAGGCTGAGAAGCCTTAGAATTATGGTAGGATTCAGATACTTGGTGGACAAGCCACCGTCTTGAGGAAGGTTCTAGACTCCTTCCTTGTAGGAATCAGTTTCCTTGTTGAAGTAGGTGCCTTGGGGGCTAAGTCAGGCAGGAGTAATATCCTTATTTGACTCTTATTGCTGAGCTGATTATTACCCTTAATATTAATTACGAAATTAATATCATAAATAACGTTTGGGCTCATCTGGTGGGCCCCACGTTTGGACCATATTTGGTCTAATTAATGTTACATTAAATGTGTCTTTAGGGCTTACTTTCAGCCCATATCATTTGTCCCCCAACTTCTAGGAAAACTGATCAGGTTTTCCTTGAAGTTTTAACGGCCTTTTTCGAGACTCGGGTCAGGGTTCGTCTTTATACACTAGTGTTTCACGAGTATTGTCTTGATGTAAAGCATGGAGCGATCGACGCGTTTATGACAATGTTAATTTGATGTTAATCGGCACTAATCAACCTTAAATGACGTTTAAACGATGTTAAACGACGCTAAACGGTGCTAAACGGCACTAAACAACACTAAACGGTGCTAAACGGCGTTAAACGGTGCTAAACGGCACTAAACGACACTAAACGTCACTAAATGACACTAAACGGTGCTAAATAGCCTTAAATGACGTTTAAACGATGTTAAACGACGCTAAACGGTGCTAAACAGCACTAAACGACACTAAATGGTGCTAAATAGCCTTAAACGACGCTAAACGGCGTTAAACGGTGCTAAACGGCACTAAACAACACTAAACGGTGCTAAATAGTGTTAAACAACGTTTAAACGATGTTAAACGACGCTAAACGGCGTTAAACGGTTCTATACGGCACTAAACGACACTAAATGGTGCTAAATAGCCTTAAACGACGTTTAAACGATGTTAAACGATGCTAAACGGCGTTAAACGGTGCTAAACGACACTAAACGACACTAAACGGTGCTAATTTCAAATTCAGCTCTCACTTGGTTGTTTTGTTCAAAACAATCTCTATAGTGATCTTGGTCTTCAAGACGGAGAAACAAAAACAAAAATGTGAAAACTCGACTCGACCACCACTGTCAGTCGGCCGTACCGAAACCTCATACCGACAACCGACGTCGGTCGGCCAAAACGCCCCCGGTGAGCCGGTCGGCCAAAATTTTTCTCATACCGACAACCGACTTCGGTCGGCCAAAACGCCCCCGGTGAGCCGGCCAAGACCCGATCGGCCAAATTTTTTTATTTTTTTTTCCATTCGATCGAAGCAAAATTTCGACGAGATGACCGATGTCGGTTGGCCGGAGCCTTCCATTGGAGCCTGGTCGGCCGGTTCTCGGTCGGCTAGGCGAAACCTCGTGCTGACTATCAATGTCAGTCGGCCGGAGCCTTCCGTTGGAGCCCGGTCGGCCGGTTCTCGATCGGCTGGGCGAAACCTCGTGCTGACTATCAATGTCAGTCGGCCGGAGTGCCCCCTGTGCCTCAATCGGCCGTATTTCGGTCGGCCGTCTTCGACATCAAATCTTGAAATCTCGTACCGATGATCGCCATCAGTCGGCCGAAGCTCCCCCGGGAGGTCGGTCGGCCGGAGGCCTTCTCGAGAGCTCGATCGGCCGGCCCTCGGAGCTTGGTCGACCTTTTCTCGGTCCTTGAACTTCAACGTCAATATTCGAACGTCGATATTTGGACCTCAATGTCAGTATTCGAACGTCGATATTTGGACCTCAACATCAGTATTCGATCGTTGGATGTCATTATTTAAAGTCGATGACCAAACAGACATCATTGACTTCAAATTGGCTTTCATAACTTTCGTGACCTTCTGGGCCTTAACTCGCTTGTTGAATTCTTGGTTTTAAACTTTGAATCCATTTATGGTTGTCGGTTATAACCAACCCTTCATTCTCATTCTAAGATGTGGATCTTGTGGTGAAGCTTTTTAGTTCTTGCCCCCTTACTTCGTATGGTGGAGGTCTTGCTTCTCGGTTGATCGTTCAAGAAGTTCATTTGCCACTCAGCACTTGACTTCATGTCTGGTGTGCCTTGGCTAGTTGTCACTCCTCTATCTTGACTCTAGGATTCCAACCTTATTCTTATACTCATATAACCTTGCTTAGGTTTCAACTTGACTAATGACTCTTGATTCGAGCCCTTAAACTCAAACGACAAGCTCGATTGGAGGCAGACAACCTTGTTGGCCATCAAGGCTTAATTTTTGTGTCGGGATTTGAGATTTTAAGTATGGAATGACAAAGGACCTCTTATCTCAACACTCTCTCACTAACAGTTTCTGTGCCTTCAAGGCATTATCAGGGAGCCAACCAGTCTCAAGATGAGCTTTGATAGGGTCTATCCTTTAACTTCCTTCATCAATCGGTGCTACCAACTTAGAGTTGATGGTCGGGGCCTTCAAGACCTAGAAGTAACCACTCTCTGCATAATTCTCTATCTCAGAAGAAGCGAATTTAGACAGGGCATCGGCCATAACGTTCTCATTTCTTGGAATATGCTCCACATAGCACTCATCAAACTGAGTCGTAACAACTTTCACAACTCGCAAATACTTTGCCATAGTTTCATGCTTGGCCTCAAATTCACCATTCACTTGCGATACTACTAGTCTTGAATCCCCACAAACTTTGAGATGCTTGACCCTCATGATTCTGGCCAAGCCCAACCCGGCTATCAAGGCTTCATACTCAACTTCGTTATTGGTTGTCGGAAAATCCAACTTCAAAGCATACTCAACTGTGAACCCATCGGGGCTTTGCAAGACTAAACCTACACCGCTAGATTTTGTTTTTGATGCTCCATCAAAGTAGATCACCTAATATTCCTTCTGATCAGGTACAAGCTCCTCATCTTTTTCTTCACTCCCAGGGGTGGTTACTATATCCAGCCCCTACTTCTTGGTTGCCAATGGTACATTCAACCACGAAGTCAGCTAATGCCTGAGCCTTGATGGATGTTCGAGGCTTATACGTGATGTCAATTCTCCAATTTCAATTGCCCACTTAATCACCCTTCCACTGGCCTTCGGGCTATGTAATATGTTCCTCAATTGCTGGTCTCGTAGCTTCCTCGAGGCTGTTATCAATGCCTAAGCAAACTTCTCAATGGTTGATTAATTCAACTCAGCCCCATGCAACACCTTGCTCACGTAGAAGATGGGTTTCTGAACCTTTTTTCTTCTCGAACAAGGACGACACTCAATGCTTGTTCAGATACCGCCAGGTATAGATAAATAGTTTCCCCAGGACTAGGTTTGGACAACAACGGGGCTTCAACCATGTACTTTTTCAACTGATCAAAGGCCTCTTGGCTCTCAGGAGTCCACTCAAATTTTTTTACCTTCTTCGGTGCCTGAAAGAAAGGCAAGCATTTGTCACCAGACTTGGAGATAAATCTCCCCAGGGCTGCAACTTGGCCCGTTAACTTTTATACGTCCCGTATAGAGCGGGGCGGTTCCATATCCAGAATCACTTTGATCTTATCAGGGTTGGCCTCTATGCCTCTTTTCGAAACCATCAGACCCAAAAATTTTCCCGATCCAATGCCAAAAGCACACTTGGCTGGATTTAACATCATCTTGTGGTGCCTCAGCACTTCAAATGCCTCTCTGAGGTGCTTAATGTGGTCAGCCATAAATAGGCTCTTGACTAACATGTCGTCGACATAGACCTCCATGGTTTTCCCAATCAGATGGGCGGATATCTTTGGGATGTCATCCTTGTGCATCTTAATCTGATTGTAGCTGCTGAACCCATCCATGAAGCTCAACATCTCATGTCCAGTTGTGGTAACTATCAACATGTCTATCCTTGGCAGGGGAAACAGTCCTTCGGGCATGCATCATTCAAATCAGTGAAGTCTATGCACATCCTCCACTTCCCATTTGCCTTTTTGACCATCACAGGGTTAGCCAACCATTCGGGGAACTGAATCTCTTCAATAAACCCAGCCTCTAAGAGCTTGTCAACTTCTTGCTTAATGGAATCTTGCCTTTCAGAAGTAAAATTCCTATTCTTCTGTTTTATTGTCTTCCGTTCAGGATCGACATTCAACCTATGGGTTATAAATTGGGGATCAATCCCTGGCATATCAGCCGATGTCCAAGCAAATACATCATTGTTCTCTATTGGTCTTCATCCTTGGATCCTTAATCCAGGTACTTAAGACATATTGAAGAGTAGCTAGTCCTTAACAATCTCGGCCTTGCATGGCTTTGATTATTGCGTGTAGCTTTTATCTGCTCGTCTTTTAACCTGGGTCCTTCACGGACTTAAACTCTTATTTGGTCATGTTGTAACCTAACTCTTGACCCTTCGGGGTCTTTATTTATGCATTTGTTTGTTCTCCATTCGTGTACTCTTTTATTTTCGGTACTTGGTCATCCTTGACTTGCACTCATCAGGTACTTGGCACATAAATAAAATCACACAATCAATGAATGAAAAACAAACTTGCATTAATAACTTGAAATGGGTTCAACCCTTACATAGAGTACTACCGTCCTACTCGGAGCAACATGCTCTTCAATGGTTTCAATGAACCTTATTTCTACTTCTACTAGATAAATATGAAGCTAAGTCCTACTAGGATAACTTGAGCCCATCGGGGCTTTGCAAGACTAGGCCTGCACTAAATTTTGTTTTTGATGCTCCATCAAAATAGAGCACCCACCACTCCTTCCGGTCTCCTCCTTATTATTCTGAGGTTCACTTCCTGCTTGGGGTATTACCTCCTGCCCCCCGACTTCTTGGTTGCCAATGGTACTGTTAGGTCCAAATGTGTTGTAGAGGGGGGGTGAATACAACTTTTCGATTATGAGTAGCAATAAATACGATGCAATAAATGAACACACAGATTCAAGGAATATATTTCTTTTATATATAACTTGAAAAGGTTGCTACAACATTCATTACAAAGTATAACAGAAGTTGAGAGAGAAGTGAATGATTCTAAGCTCTGTGAATACTCTCTCTCTTTTTCTTGTGTTTTTCTCAGTATTGCTCACTAACTAAAACATTACACAAGTGCTTCTATTTATACTACATGTAATCTATGACCTGTAGTCTTCAAAGACTAAGATGTACGTGGCCCAATGATGTCCACATAAATCTTGCCTTATCTTGAAAGCTTGGAAATCTGCCAATCAGAAGATGCCATGTGTCATGTTGAAGCTGCACTCTAAGTAGAACTTCTACTTGAGAATTTCTACTTAGCCATCTCGAAATTCTAAGTAGAACTTCTACTTGAGAATTTCGACTTAGCCATCTAGAACATTTCTTACTTAGAAAATATTCTGGTCTTCAACTTGAAACTTCAATGCACATCTTGAGCTTGTGATATCTTCATATCTTCTTTGTTCTTCTACAAGCTCTTGAACATAGATCTTTATTACTGACATAAACTTGCTATCAATGTCCTGACACTTGATGCACTGGTCTGGTTCATAAGTGACTAGTCTTGATAGTGTTTCTACTTCTTGAATAAATTACCATATTCACTTGGTAACTTGGCTTTCCAATATTTGCTTTCCTTCTTGTTCACTTGAAATCAATTGGTCTTGTTGATACTGATAGTTATGATCTTGAATCTCGAATACTCAAATCACTGAGGCCTGAACAACTTTGACTTGAACTTCTCTCAATGATTTCTTCTTGGCTTGATCATAGTTAACATGTTCAATTGTATCAATTACCTTGTCTTCATTTAGTGTTGATTCCTTGTGACTTCTTGTTCTTGATTGTCTTCTGGTTAAGTATCTTTTCGTTTAATTGAGTTACATTAGTTATAGTGTTACAAGTTAATACACTCTGCCTTTCAATCTCCCCCAATTTGATTGTCTAACAATGACATTCAAATTAATGAAGGATAACTCAACTAAACAATGAGACGAGAAAAGATAATTAACATTACAGTCTTGAAAAATATACAATTACAAGTACATGAAAACAATACAAAGAACTTAAACTAGAAACAGAATTCGAACCTCGAATTAAAGATCATTTGAATGATTCCTATCACCTGGATTATTTCATATCTTTTAGTCAAACTTATATCACCTTATTGGATTCATTCTAAGATGAATTTTCCTCAAGTGAGTTAAAGCAACCGAAAGACATGAAGTTTTTCCAACTTCAAGTTCACACCACTCTGACCTTTAACCCTAATTCCGTTTCCTTTTCCTAGCTTCAGCAGCTTGATCTTTTTCTTCTTTCTGCCTTCTGCGCTTCTCCTCCTGCTGCTTTTGTTTCTTATATACTGGATCACGAAGTTGCGTCCACCTAGTATTCAACAAACTTACTGCTTCCATCTCTAGAGGGTTCCTGGGTTCTGGGTAAGGATGTTTGAAAAGCCTTCTGAGTTTGTCCACCTCCTGAGTAGTTCTGATCTCTGGAATTTCCTCAAATTTCTTCATGATAAGCCGAGGTTTCCTATGAGTTTTATCAGATTTAAACTGACAGTAGATCATTTTGGGATAGCCTATGACACGGTTAGTATTGTGGACACTAGCCGCATCTCGCTCCAATCGCTTCATTTCCACTACTACATCAGATAGGTAACTCACGAGTCTCTGCTTTTCTGTCACATACTTAACTTCCACATCTTCCCATTTGAACACATATAACACTTTCTCTAGAACTGCAGCATCTTGAGTCTGCTTCAGCCAGTCTCTACTCATATGCAAGAGTGTTTGCTTCTGGTCTGCATCTATGAATACTAAGGCATCAGCTGCATTATCAGCAAAAGAATGTATCCAGTATACGCTGTCTCTTCCTGGAACACCAACTGCCTCCCTTATCTCTCCTTGTTCCAGTTCTCCAGTAGGAAGATTCAGAGCTTCATCAACATTCTTCATTGCTTGAAGAATATTCCAATTCCTCTCTATCAGCTCTGGTTCAATCTTCACATTATCAAGAGGGTTCGGAGCAATGACATCACACTTCCACACCTCATTGCTCTTCTTTAGTATGACACTTTCAATGGTCTTCACTGAATTATCTTTAAGCACAGAAGCGAATCCCTTACCCATCATTTGCCTACAGACGGCCTTAAGAGATTCCACTGAAAGTTCCATTAATTCCTTTTCCTCCAGGCTCACCCTCTTCAATTTACTGTCAACCACCATCCGGACAACATTTGGATATGCTGAGAATTCTGGACCCTTGTCCTCTGCTAGCCGCATTAACTGATCCCTGTACAGAATGCTTAGATTCTCAGAATGAGAGTATTGAATTTTTGTTGCTAGCAAGAACAACTCTGATGCAGATCTTCTCGTCATGAATTGATCATCCACATACATGAAAGACATTGGGACTCCTTCTGTGAAAGACAAAATAACCTGCCACTCCTTTTGCGTTGAATTGTATCCAACCCTGACTTTAGAAATTAATCTCTTTAAAGCATTTATGTAGTCAGCCGCCATTGGATTCTGCAAATTTAGTTGGTAGAACAGATCATCTGCTTCCTTGTTATGCTCTCCTTTTGAACATGGTCCCATCAAAATCTTTCTTGCGTCATCCCACTTCTTCCCTATCCTTCTATTGTCCAGATCGATTTGAGGATCAGCTAGCCTTGCAAGCTCATAATCGTACTGCTTTCCTTGTAGCTCCGCTTTCTTTTCCTGAAACGCAGCACGACCTTGCATCTGCTTCATTTTAAAGAACTCAGCTTGATCCAAGGCTAACTGTTGAGCTTCAAGGGTTTCCTCATCGACAGTAATTTCTTCAGGCAATCCGAAAGACATTCCAGCACCTCCACCTTGATCCTTCAATGATCTCTTTATAGCATGTTTCAACGGTGCGTCTTCCATATCGGAATCTGAGTCGAGTACCTCCTGTACTTTTTCTTGATGACTCAGATCAACGAATGGCTCATCTGGCTCAATCGCTATTGCCTTACCCTTTTTCCTTCTTAGAGCCTCTTCATCAATGGACGGCTCAACTTCCATTTCTTTTACAAGATCAGCATGTTCTTGAATTTCTTCGATTTGAACTCCCTGCTGTCTCGTCTTCTTTATACTCTCCCCCTTAGGTGAGTTATCCTGAACTCCACCCTGGTCTCCAGATCCACCAGCTGTATCAAAATCTTCAAACCCGGAACCATATGCTCCTGCTCCACTAGCACCACCTGTACCAGCATCGGGGGGAGGTTGTTGCGGCGCGAAACATTCCGGGGGCACAAAACTTCTGATTGCGTACATAACTCTGCTTATCTCCACAGCCAGAGTATCCATTGTAAGCTCCATTGCTCCCATCCTGTCATTCAGGGTGTTTCCCAAGACACCAGCAGCATGGCCCATGTCATTTACCTGATTTTTCAAATCAGTAAAAGCTGAAGCTTGAAGTGCCATTCGTGCTGCGTAGTCGTCAAGTGCCCTTTGATTATTTCCAACATTCATCCCTAACTGCCCCATTGACTGCCCAAACTCCTTCATTTGATTTTCCATAAAAGACAAACGAGATTCAAGATTTTCAGAATTAAGGGACGGTGTTTGGTTTAGGTGACCTCGCTCTAATTCTCGTTCTGTTGGTATTTGGCGCTCGGTTTCGGGCCTTAAAAATGAAGGTCCCTCTCTCCCTAACCTCTCACACACACTCCCTGTCTCACGCTCGTGTATATCTTCAATAATTGATCCAAAATATGAAGAAGTACCTGCAGAAACTTGATAAGAGATATAATTTGCAGTTATGGGATCAAATACTGTTTGTTCCTGAGTTGGAATCTCAGGCTGAGAGGCTACAAAGTGTTCTTGTACAACATCAGAACCGATCCTCTTTGTAGCATCAGTACGTACCGGTGAAGGTACGGCTGAAGTTTTTAAAGCTTCATGTCCTCTTGAAGCAACAGTATCTTTAAGAGGTACAAAATCATCATCAAAATCAAAATCCCTATGTGCAGATTGTTCAAGGGGTGAACCACTCTCGTGAGGTGGAGTGGTTGCGTGTGACACTCTAGGGTTTGACTGAGATTTAGAAGTAGCAGCATGGGAAATTTTGGCTTTCTTGTGAATAAGTTGCTGCTCTTCGGGTTCACTCTCATCATCATTTCCTACATCTATATGTGCTGGCTGTTTGGATTCCGGTGACTGGGATGATATAGAATTAGAAATATAGCTCTCACCCTGGGATAGATCCTGCGGGCTAGCAGTCTCTTGGGTCTGGGAATCAGAAACATAGGAAGAGGAATGAGTAGAGTGTCGAGAGAGATTACCTGATTCATTACCTTGTTCGTCTCCGCTTTGTTCATCAGGAATGGCTTCAAATGCCTCAGCATGAGCAGACCGATTCTGAGCATGTGATGAAGCTTGCGAGAATTCCATCAAAGTAGTAACTCCCTCATCATATGTAAGCCACTTTTGTAAGGTTTCAGGAACAGACATCGGTTTTCCATGATGTTTATCCTGATTTTCAACAGTTGAAAGTGACTTAGTGCCCATCCCTAGCGGTGCAGATGATGGACCACTGGCAAAACTCCGTCTAACAGCAAGAGCATCCTTCGGTACTAAATGATTAATCAGCATCTGTAGGAACCGAGGAAACCAGCAGACAACATCTGTGGTGTTGAGGTCTCTGCTTGCAGGAGATCCCATCACAGCCACTATCTCAGAGAGAACTATTCGTCCATAATTGATATCCAGCTCTCTTGCTAGGGCAATTCCGAGGTTTTGCATGGGAATGGAAATTTGATGGTAATCGCTTTCTCGTGCCCGAAAACATCTTGTTATGGCCTCGAAAAAGTAATTCCATTCCACATGAAGAAATTGTTTTTGGATGTTTCCAGTGATCCGGCCAGTCGGAGGATAACACCCTATTTCTTCAAAGAATTTGAGGCGATCTGCAGCTGTAGGTTCTGGATCATAAGCATCTTTAACAGGGAATCCAAGAACCTTGTTGACAATTTGTTCAGTCACCACATATTCCTGACCCGCTAAGGTAAACCTGAAACCAAAGGGGGTTGATTTGCTCCCAAAAGAAACCGCACTAGTCCATAATTGCTGTAAAGCATCATGTACTAGTGTAGGTTTAGCAGAAAAAGCATCGCTAGCTTTGGAATACAAATTGAGAAATCGTATCCAAGACTTAAAGCGCGGGAGTTGATCACCAATTTCCGTAGAAATATTATAAAAATTGTTTTTGGCAAGTGAAAATTGGTGAGCCATTTTAATTAAAAGTTTTTCTAAAAAAAAAAAAAAAAGTGAAATTTTAATTTTAATTTCTGAAAAACAATTAATCTAACAATTAACCATGATAACCCTTTTAATTTATCAAGAACACAAAAGTTCCTTTTTGAAAAATCAAACTACGGGCTTCAACAAACAGTTAAAGGATGGCAAATTTCGAACCACTAATTAAATCTGCTTTAACAGTGAAGTGTTTGTGTGTAAAACCGTTTTTGAACAGATCTGTTAACTTTTGTGTGTATATACGTGTGTATATATATATATCAAGAAAGATGAACCAACAAACACACAAGAACAGAGATTAATAGTAACACACAAATGATAGCAGTCAAAAAATGGGCATTAATTCGTTGTCCGTATGAGATTTGTCACAAAAATCACGAATCAATGGTTGTATCTATGAAATCGCCTGTATGTATATGTGCGGCTGTAAAACTCTATTTAGGTAAAAGTGAAAGAAAATGTCGAGTTAAAGATGTATATATAGACATGAATGTGCAATGACAGAAATGCCCCTGATAAAAAATGTAAAAAACACCAAGTAC
Source organism: Kitagawia praeruptora (assembly GCA_037693485.1). Lineage (NCBI taxonomy): Eukaryota > Viridiplantae > Streptophyta > Magnoliopsida > Apiales > Apiaceae > Kitagawia > Kitagawia praeruptora. The sequence goes on from CM075344.1 coordinate 40,268,613, forward strand.
ATACAGGGAACACCCTATCTCGAACCTCAAGTCGAAATTCGAGATAAAGTTCGAGATAGGTGTCAACTCGAACTTTTAGCACTTAGCAAAAATCAGCAATAAAATCTATCTCGAAGTTCGAGATAAAGTTCGAGTTAGCAGTTAACTCGAAAAACTTGAACCACTTGAACCATTAATCTATCAAAGATCATGTACAGCACACATCACCAACATTACTAGGGAAACCTATCTCGAAATTCAAGTAGAAATTCGAGATAGACTTCGAGTTAGGAGTTAACTCGAAATAAATCCCCTTAGACACTGAGAACTCTATCTCGAACATCAAGTCGAAATTCGAGTTGAGTTTCGAGATAGAGTCTAACTCGAAGTTATTGACTAACTCGAAGTTATTCTCAGTTCTCCAAAAATATCTCCAAAAATGTAACCTGATCTCAACCTTCGAGATAAAGTTCGAGATAGAAATTATCTCGAATATTTTGAAGATAATAAAAAATAGGCACACTGGTAACTCTAAGTCGAACTTTAAGTCGAATTTCGAGTTGAATTTCGAGATAGAGTCTAACTCGAAATTCTTCCCAGACTTAGAATTTTCAAAACTTCCCTCAGAAAGCTCAAATCGAAATTCAACTAGAATTTCAAGATGAGTTTCGAGATAGTGACTAACTCGAAATTTTGAAGATACTTAGAATAATTTGACAATTTTTCTTTGAAAAACTCAACAATTAATTTTGTCAAATTAATATAAATATCAATTCAAGGATTTTAATATATGACATAATTAAAACATTCCTTGACAATTCTAAGGCCTCTAATTACATGAAAAACACAGGTAAATTCATCTAAAAATCATGCAATATTTAGAATATTATGAATTTAACTCCCCCTATGATCATGCAATCTAATAAGCATAAATTCACAGATTTGTGCTATAAAAGACACTTAAAACACACTGAATTCATGCAAAATCACACTATATGCATCCTATAATAATCATTAATTAGGCATTTTAAAGTCTAAGCACATAATGATTAAATATCTTGCATATACCAACATAACCATGGATTTTACAGATAGAAGGCTTTACTAACTTGTGTTAAGCATTCCCAATTCACCAACCAACCTATTGAATGTTACTTCATCAAGAGGTTTGGTGAATATATCTGCAATTTGTTGCATTGTGGGCACAAAATGTAGCTCCACAGTCCCCTCCTCGACATGTTCTCTTATGAAGTGATACCTGATGTCGATGTGCTTTGTTCTTGAGTGATCTACAGGATTGTTGGTTATGGCAATGGCACTTGTGTTGTCACACATAATTGGAATTTTCTTGTGCTCCATGCCATAATCCTTCAATTGGTTCCTCATCCACAGTATTTGAGCTACACAGCTTCCAGCAGCAATGTACTCAGCTTCAGCAGTAGAAGTAGATACTGTATGTTGCTTTTTACTTTGCCAGGACACCAATCTTCTGCCAAGAAATTGACAAGCACCAGATGTGCTTTTCCTATCAATCCTGCAACCTGCATAATCTGAATCCGTATAGCCAATTAGATTAAAACCTGTATCTCTTGGGTACCAAATTCCTAGATTTGGTGTGCCCTTGAGATACCTAAAAATTCTTTTGACGGCTATGAGATGTGATTCTCTAGGATCCGCTTGGAATCTTGCACATAAACAAGTCGCGAACATTATATCGGGTCTACTTGCAGTTAAATAGAGAAGTGAGCCAATCATACCTCGATAGCTTGTGATGTCAACTGATTTACCTGATTTGTCTTCATCAAGCTTCGTGGCTGTTGCCATGGGAGTCTTGGCTGCTGATGCATCTTCTAGATTATACTTCTTGAGTAAATCTCTGACGTACTTGGATTGACTGATAAAGATACCATCTTTTCTCTGACTGATCTGTAATCCAAGGAAGAAGGACAGCTCTCCCATCATGCTCATCTCGTATTTGTCTTGCATTAGCTTAGCAAATTTCTCGCACAAGCGCTCATTCGATGACCCAAAGATAATATCGTCCACATATACTTGAACAAGTATTAGATCATTCTTCACATTCTTATAGAACAATGTTTTGTCAATTACTCCCCTAGTGAAACCACTTTCAATTAAGAATACAGATAGGGTTTCATACCAACATCTTGGGGATTGCCTGAGGCCATAGACAGATTTGAAGAGAAGATACACAAAATCTACAAGTTCTGGATCAATGAAGCCAGGTGGCTGTTCCAGATACACTTCTTCTTCTAACTCTCCGTTCAGGAAGGCACTTTTCACATCCATCTGGAAAACCTTGAAGTTCTTATGTGCTGCAAATGCCAAAAACATCCTGACTGCCTCAAGTCTTGCAACTGGTGCATAGGTCTCATCATAATCAATTCCTTCTCGTTGAGAATAACCTTTTGCAACCAAACGAGCCTTGTTTCGTGTTACAAGTCCGTTTTCATCCATTTTATTTCTGAATACCCACCTTGCTCCAATTACTGATTTGTTCTTTGGTCGGGGTACCAGTTTCCAAACTTTCTGCCTTTCAAACTGATTGAGTTCCTCTTGCATTGCAATCACCCAATCAGCATCACCAAGAGCTTCTTCTATTTCTTTAGGTTCAAGCTTGGATAAGAACCCAGAAAATAAGCAAATATTAGCTAGGTCAGCTCTTGCATTTCTTTTAGTAGACACACCAGCATCTGGATCACCAATAATCAATTCAAACGGATGGTCTCTATTCCATACTCGTTCTCTTGGAAATTGTCTTGATGATTCAGCATGACTTTCTGAATTGTGGTGCTGACTACCTTGAATACTTTCACTAACTCCCCCTGAGTTAGTGCCAGCTCCTACAGAACTAGAGTCAACTCGATTCGAGCCTTGAACAGTAGTCCTTGAGCTGCTATTTACTCCCCCTGAGTTGTTGCCGGTTCGTACTGAAGAAGTCTCTCCTGATCTTGTAGAATTAGCTTGTTCACTAGACTCAGGTTCTTCACGTACACTTGGAACATTTAATGGGACAACCAACTCAGGTTCATCTTCAAGATCTTCTAAGTCCAGATTCTGAAATTTTAGGGACTCAGGTTCACTAGAATCTCTTGAAATTGATGAGAGTTTGGTATCGTCGAATCTGACGTTGTAGCTTTCAGTCACTTTTCGATCATTCACTAAGAACACCCTATAAGCAGCTACCACATCTGTGGAGTAACCAACAAAGATTCCTTCACGAGCTTTTGCTGCAAACTTGCCTAGATTTTCATCATCTATAAGTACATAGCATTTTGCTCCGAATACATGAAAATATTTGATTGTTGGTCTTCTGCCGTTCATTAGCTCACATGGTGTCTTTTCTTTATCTTTTATGATCAAGGATCGATTTTGAGTGTAACACACGGTACTCACTGCTTCTGCCCAGAAATACAGAGGAAGTTTCGAATCACACAACAAAGTTCTTGCTGCTTCAACCAATGTTCTATTCTTCCTTTCAACCACTCCATTTTGTTGTGGAGTTCTCGGGGCTGAGTACTGACGACGTATTCCTTTAGATACACAGAAGTCATTTAGCACTGCGTTTTTGAATTCAGTGCCATTGTCTGATCTAATCGTCTTCACAGTAAGTGTTGAAACATTCTCAATTTGAGTGATGTGATCAATGATTAGGAAAGGTACTTCGTCTTTCGTCATTGCGAACAATACCCATGTATACTTGGAGAAGTCATCCACGATTACCAATGCATATCTTTTCCTAGATAAAGATAGGACATTCACTGGGCCAAACAAATCCATATGAAGAAGTTGCAGAGGCTCAGTGATACTAGAAATTTCTTTGCTTTTATGCGATGCTCGTTTTGACTTTCCCATTTCACAGGCTTCACAGAGTCCTTTCGGAGCGAACTCCATTTGAGGTAGATCTCTCACCAATTCTCGCCTCGCGAGAGCATTCATCGTTTTGAAGTTTAAGTGAGATAACTTTTTGTGCCATAACCAGCTTTCATCATCCGAAGCTTTGCTGTAGAAACAGGTAACTTCATTCTGATTTGCTGAATCCATGTCTGCAACAAAAAGATCTGCCTTTCGAACTCCTCTCAAAGCCAGTGAACCTTCCTTGATGTGAGTGATTGATACACCTTTCTTGTTGAATACAATTTCGTAACCTTTGTCACAGAATTGACTGATACTCAACAAATTATGCTTTAATCCCTCAACATAGGAAATATCTTCAATGATGACATTGCCAGTTTTCAGTTTGCCATATCCCTTTGTCACACCTCTGCTGTCATCTCCAAAGGTAACATAAGGGCCAGCCTTCATAACCAACTCTGTAAGCAGGGACTTGTCTCCAGTCATATGCCTCGATGCTCCACTATCTAGCACCCATATAACTTTATTTCTCTTTTGCTTAATGCCCTGCAATAACAGATTGATTAGACTTTCTTCGGAACCCAACTTTGATTGGGCCCGGCTTTTCGATAAGATTTAGAATCAACAGATTTAACAACAGGAGATGCACTTTTCTTAACATAACTAGAGCTTTCGACTTCCTCCTTTCCTTTCTCAGACTTGACATATTTATCAGTCCTAGGAGAAGGTTTGTCACTCCTAACTTTAGGAGGACTGACAGTCTTGGCTCTCCCAAACTTCTTTTTGTTGTTTGAACTAGCAGCAGTATTTGAGCATGACTGGCTAGATGCATTCATTAAATTCACAAAAGTTTGCATGACGTTAAAAGTGCATGGCATACAATTAGGTTGACCACACTGTGCATGATTCTGATGCAGATTATTCATAGTGTGTGTGGTAGGCATGGCATGTGTAGCAGTGCATGCATAAGAAAGATGTTCAGTAGATTTACAGTGATAACATGCTTTCTTTATTCGTTCAGCCTTAACCTCTTTTATGCCTTTCTTCCCTTGTTGTTTAACAGCCTTAGCTCCTATTCCTAGTCTAGATTCATCACTAGGGAAATTGATTTTAACTTGTTTAATAGGAGTTATAGGTTGTGCGTTCTGACGATCTTCCATCTCAATCTCATATCTAGCTATCAATTCAGTCTCTTCTTCTTCTATTCTAGGAACAAGGTGTTTGTAGATGGGTTTGACAGAAGGTTTAAAAATGCTAGGAATATCTTTTTTAAGGTCACTGGAACTAGTGTCTATAGGTCTCTTCCCATCTTTCTTAGAAAGATTAGAATAATCAAGTCCTACACCTACTCCAGTTATCTTCTTAAACACATCATTATCCACATACACTTTACTAGCAGCTAGTTTGTAAGCTTCACATTTAGTTTCTAACTCAGCTAGTTTGTTCCTTAAACATGATTCTATTTCTGCCTTAAGGACGAGCTTGTGTTCCAAAGATTTAATAAAATCTCTTAGAGAAGTATCTACAGTGCAAGCAGCCTCTAACTCTTCCACTTTTGCCTCAAGCATTCTGCTTTTGGCGACAAGTGTTTTCTGTTCCTTTTGAGAAGTGTCTAGGCTTTTGCACAACATGTAGATCTCTTCGCTAAGAGCCCCGTTCTGTTCCTTATAATCATCAATAGACATTTCTACTTTAAGGGTTAGAACTGGTACCTCTGGTTCCTCTGATGTCTCAGCCATGAGCGCAAAGTTTGCTACATGAGTAACCTCTTCCTCATCTGAATCATCCCAAGCTCTTCCTTCTGTTACTACTAAAGCTCTTTTACCATGTTTTTCTTTCATCAGCGATTCATACTTGCTTTTGAGGGCTTCAAATGTCTCTTTTGGATAAGTCTGTTTAGGCTTTTTGCAGTCCGAGGCAAAGTGTCCAGGTTCTCCACAGTTATAGCATTTGAACTTCATTTTGAAATCCAAAGGAGATTTGTAGCTGGTACTCTTGCCTTTACCTTGGTAGCCTGACGAACTACCTCCACCCTTAGCAGCCCGATAATAAGATGAAGAATTTCTCTGTGGTCGGTTGCTCTTTCTGAATCTCATGTTGCTGAACTTCCTTGCCATGTATGCCACGACACTATCGTCCATGTTGTCCAGCTCTTCTTGGGTGAAGTAGTCATCATCACTGTTGGATGCGCACTCGTCATCATTATCAACTTGATGTGGTGCGGGTGATGATTTAGGCTTTGCTGCAACCATTGCTTTCTTAGACTCTTCCTCATCAGCAACTAATCCTGATGCAGTTTCTTTTCCCTTTGAATCATTGTCCCATGCTTGATCTTGAAGAGTTTCCAGCTCATAGGTCTTCAGAATTCCATAATATTCTTCCAGAGAAGTTGTATGCAAATCTCTGGTTTCTCTGATTGCGTAGACTCTATGTTCAATGCTCTTTGGCTGGTTCCTCAAATATCTTGTATTGGTTTCAACCATGGGGAGAGTAACACCTCTCAGATTCAAATCCAATACCAACTGACTGAATCGTAGGTAGACATCTGTTATGCTTTCTCCCTTTCGTATTCTAAAGGTGTCATACTCCATCTTGAGTATAAGTGTCTTGTTGCTTCTGACCTCTGCAGATCCTTCCATGACAACTTCTATTTTGTCCCAAATCTTCTTTGCTGTATTCAAACCCTTGACTATGTTGAACATTTCATGATCGAGAGATTCCATCAAGGTTTGTCTTACAGAAGTGTCATAAGCTATTTGCTCCTTGTCAGCATCCGTAAAGTCCGCTGCCTTTTTAGGCTCAGACCGAGCAGGTATAACCTCCTCTCCTTCCGTACGCTCAGGAATAGCTCTCATTGGAACGAATTTACCCTTATCAAGGACTTCCAGATACTCAGGGTTAATTGTCTCTAAGTAGAGTCTCATTCTGAAAACCCATTCTTCATAGTGATCTCGGTTGAACATTGGGATCTTGAAAGAATTTTTAGGAGCCATTTCAAATCTTGTCACTAAAAAAAAATTCTAAGTACCCAAGACTAGGCTATGTAGAATATCTATGTAGAACTTCTGCCAAGTCGAAATTTCTCTAAGTAGAAATTTTTGCTCAAGTCGAAATTTCTCTTAAGTAGAAATTTGTCCAAGTCGAAATTCACCAAGTAGAAATTGTCCAAGTCGAAATTCTATGTAGAAAATCTCAAGTAGAAATTCTATGTAGAACTTTTGTCCTTAGAAAAATTTTCTTCTGCAGATTACTTTAATATTGAATAAACAATATCACCACTAAAACACCCTTTTTGACTTTTGATTACTTTACACACCGAAAGTGACTAACCCACCTGCTAAGCACTGAGTACACTTTCTTTTGCTTTCGGCTAAGAAATAATAATCAAATCAAAAGTACCAAAAACACCTTTTTGACTATAATTTCTTTGAAAAGGAAATTGAAAAGTTGCTGGGTTATATTCTTTGACAAGAACAGATGATGAACACTCAAGAACACCAAATATTAATGAACCCAGATTAATTCACAAAAATTAATTAAAATACACCCAAGCCAAATAATCACTCCTGGAGTATTTAAATAATTTTTCTGGATGAGTTTTCACTGGAAACGAATTAAAGCTTACTTTTCTAGAAATTTAGAAAAGTAGATCTAGAAAATGAAAACTCACGATTCTTCTACCAAACACAAGGATCTATGTTTTGTATGTTAAACATCCGCTCTGATACCAATTGTTAGGTCCAAATGTGTTGTAGAGGGGGGGTGAATACAACTTTTCGATTATGAGTAGCAATAAATACGATGCAATAAATGAACACACAGATTCAAGGAATATATTTCTTTTATATATAACTTGAAAAGGTTGCTACAACATTCATTACAAAGTATAACAGAAGTTGAGAGAGAAGTGAATGATTCTAAGCTCTGTGAATACTCTCTCTCTTTTTCTTGTGTTTTTCTCAGTATTGCTCACTAACTAAAACATTACACAAGTGCTTCTATTTATACTACATGTAATCTATGACCTGTAGTCTTCAAAGACTAAGATGTACGTGGCCCAATGATGTCCACATAAATCTTGCCTTATCTTGAAAGCTTGGAAATCTGCCAATCAGAAGATGCCATGTGTCATGTTGAAGCTGCACTCTAAGTAGAACTTCTACTTGAGAATTTCTACTTAGCCATCTCGAAATTCTAAGTAGAACTTCTACTTGAGAATTTCGACTTAGCCATCTAGAACATTTCTTACTTAGAAAATATTCTGGTCTTCAACTTGAAACTTCAATGCACATCTTGAGCTTGTGATATCTTCATATCTTCTTTGTTCTTCTACAAGCTCTTGAACATAGATCTTTATTACTGACATAAACTTGCTATCAATGTCCTGACACTTGATGCACTGGTCTGGTTCATAAGTGACTAGTCTTGATAGTGTTTCTGCTTCTTGAATAAATTACCATATTCACTTGGTAACTTGGCTTTCCAATATTTGCTTTCCTTCTTGTTCACTTGAAATCAATTGGTCTTGTTGATACTGATAGTTATGATCTTGAATCTCGAATACTCAAATCACTGAGGCCTGAACAACTTTGACTTGAACTTCTCTCAATGATTTCTTCTTGGCTTGATCATAGTTAACATGTTCAATTGTATCAATTACCTTGTCTTCATTTAGTGTTGATTCCTTGTGACTTCTTGTTCTTGATTGTCTTCTGGTTAAGTATCTTTTCGTTTAATTGAGTTACATTAGTTATAGTGTTACAAGTTAATACACTCTGCCTTTCAGGTACATTCAACCACGAAGTCAGTTAACGCCTTAGCCTCAATGGATGTCCGAGGCTTTTGTGTGATGTCCTCTGACTACCTTTCTTGACATTTCTTACCACTGCGGACATCCATGTCTTCAATCGGAAGGACCAGCCCCCCGACTCCATCAGGCCTTAACGAGGCTACATAACATCTTTGTGCCATCTTTTGATCACCTTTATGTTCTCCAACACCATTCCTGGTCGGGAACTTGATCTTCATATGATAAGTTGAGGCGACAGCCTTGAATGCATGAAGTCTAGTCCTTCCGAGGATAGCGTTGTACGTTGAAACCACCTTGATTACCAGAAAGTTCAGCATCTGAGTGGCCTCATTGGGCTCCTGTCTAATAGTTACAGGCAACTGAATAGTCCCTTCAACTTTGGATTCTACTCCATTAAATCCATATATAGGCATGTTGTTGGGGGTCAACTGAGAATCACTGTATCCCATCTTCAAAAATGCATCATGAAATAGAATGTCAACGGAAGCTCCATTGTCTATCAAGACTCGCTTCACCTCTGAGTTTCCAATCACAGAAGTTATGACCAACAGGTCATCATGGGGGAACTTCACCCCTTCCAAGTCTGAGTCATCAAAACCAACCATTACTTCAGTTTTTGCATGCTTCGGGGCCTCTCCCACGATGTGCATCACTTCTCTAGCATAAGCCTTCCGAGAATTCCTTGTTACACCGGCCGTAGTCGGGCCTCCTGATATCATGTTGATTACTGGCCCTCGGGGCTGTGGGTTGCGATCTTGATCGTCATCCCTCCTATCATACTCTCTTCTCTGATTACCACGGTCGTCACCCTTAGTGAAGTGGCTCAGTTTCCCTCTACGAATCAAAAACTCGATCTCATCTTTGAGTTGCTTGCAATCATCAGTGTCATGCCCCACATCTTTGTGGAATCTGCAATACTGATTCTTGTTTCTCTTTGCGGGATCACCCCTGAGTGGCTTCGGCCATCGGAAATCCTTATCCTTCTCAATGTCCAACAAGATTTGACTCCTAGGAGTATTCAACCTTGCATACTCAGTGAACCTTGGTCCTTGGTTCTTCTTAGGGGCATAGTCGGAGTCCTCGCTAGTTCGGAGATACTTGTCCCTAGCATCATACTCCTGGTCTTGCTTTCGCTTCTTGGAGTCGTTGTTACCTCCTCCTCCACTTACCGTGGCTTCTTTCTTCATGCTATCTTCAGCTTTAATGTACTTGTCAGCCCTTCGTTGGAGCTCGGCCATGTTTTCAGGAGGATGCTTTGTCTATGACCTTTTAAAGAATAGATCAGTGGTTCCGTGTTCCAGGGCTACCATGGTCACCTTATTCTCCAAATCAGTGATATTCAACGTCTCTTTAGTGAACCTCTTGAGGTAATCTCTCAGATTTTCATTCTTTCTTTGCACCACATACATAAGAGATGCAAAGCTTTTCTCATGAATTCTTCCGCTGATAAACTAACTGATAAAAGCAGCGCTCAACTCCTTAAAAGAGCCAATTGAGTTCGCATGCAATCGGCTATACCATCTTTGAGCCATGCCCGACAGGGTTTGAGGGAACGCCCTACACTTTAAGGCATAACTTGCAGGCTGCAACAACAGTGCGTTCGAAAATGTCCTGACGTGGTTTGCGGGATCACCCGTTCCAATATAAGCCTTGATTGTCGGCATCTTGAACTTCTTTGAGATACGAGCATTCATCACCTCCTCAGTAAACGGAGGTGTGTGATCATCAGGATCCCCAAGTGGCATCAGATCCTTGGGGTTGCTTTTGGGGATTTCCACCCTTGTTGTTCTTCCAGTTGGGGCATCAGCCCTTCTCTGCCTCCTTGAAGGCCTTTCCAAATCGACAAGGGAACCCCTCCTGAAGTTGGAGGAGGTCGATTCTGGTTCAATCTTGCTTGCTCCCTCGCCATATCGTCCTTTAGTTTTAAGATCTCGGCCTCATGAGCCTTAATCTTTTCAGCAGTTGACAAAGGGTGTCCGTCATGGATAGTCTGAGTCCTCCTTCGAGGTTCTCTGCTAGCACGTCGCCTGCTCGGGGCTTCATACTCTCGATCTCGGATCTATAATGCGTGACCGCTTGGTCCAGGGTCCCTTTGTTGAGGGTGATAGTTAGTCAGTCCATACATCGGATTGGTACTCAAAGGGAGCACAGTGGTGGAGATATGTCCCTCCAAGAGTGGACGATTGGTTAAAGGAGAGATCACCATATGAAGAGAGGTGGTTTCTTGACTTGGCTAGATGACTACAGTTAACATACTCTCAACATGGGGATTCGTCCCTTTAGGCTGAGAAACTTGAGTTTGGGGGATCGTCCCTTGCTCATTGATGATTGTCTCAGAGGTGAGGGGCGGAGCAGAGCTAATTGGTAAAGCCTCGGTAGAGCTTGGTGCTGTTCTTCGTGTAGTTACCATGGTTGATGTCTTCTTCCCACAGACGGCGCTAAATGTTGTGGAATAAAAATTAGGTTATCAATATTGCGGCTAGGGTTTGTGTGTATTTAATGCAAAGGGTTGGAGAGCTTCGAGTTTTAATGGTTGTTTCCGTGTTTTGAGACTGATCGGTCCTCACAGAGTGCCTACGTATCTCGTATTGAGAATCAAGCCAAGACGTAGTTCTGAGAATGAGGGGCCAGACCCTTATATAGGCTGAGAAGCCTTAGAATTATAGTAGGATTCAGATACTTGGTGGACAAGCCACCGCCTTGAGGAAGGTTCTAGACTCCTTCCTTGTAGGAATCAGTTTCCTTGTTGAAGTAGGTGCCTTGGGGGCTAAGTCAGGCAGGAGTAATATCCTTATTTGACTATTATTGCTGAGCTGGTTATTACCCTTAATATTAATTACGAAATTAATATCATAAATAGCGTTTAGGCCCATCTGGTGGGCCCTACGTTTGGACCATATTGGGTCTAATTAATGCTACATTAAATGTGTCTTTAGGGCTTACTTTCAGCCCATATCACCTATTGAACTTGTTCAAAGTTATCTTATAGGGAAATTCCAAATGGTACCACTGTATAATTGGCTTTTCCATTTGGTACCATCCAACATTTTTGACTTCCAAGTGGCACCACTGTACTTTTGGCTTTTCCATATGGTACCATTCAACATTTTTTACTTCCAAATGGTATCACTATACAATTGGTTTTTCCATATGGTACCATTCAATATTTTTGACTTCTACGTACGTGGTACCATTTTCCTTTCACTGAAATCAAATCAGAGAAAAACGGTACAACGCAGAAGTCAAAAATATTGAATGGTACCATATGGAAAAGCCAATTGTATTGTGATACCATTTCACTACGCCATAAATGCACATACGCAACCCCCATTTTCAGTTACGTAAGGCCTGAAAACCGTTGCGTAATGTCTTACGCAACGCTAGAGAGGCGTTACCAATACTGGCGTTGCGTAAGACCCCTAACGCAACGCTTTTCCAAGCTATTGCAACACTTCAAAAAGCATTGCATAAGAGGCCTTATGCAACACCAAAAGCATTCAAACGCAACACTTCATGGGGTTGCATAAGATGGTTCAGCCATGTCAGCATGCTGACATGGAAGCAAGGTGCCACGTCAGCATGCCGACGTGTAAGTAAGGTGCCACGTCAGCATGCTGACATGTCACTAGTAGGGCCCACAAGTGCCACGTCACAAAATGGGGGGGGCATGCCACGTCATCAGTGGGGCCCACCAAGGTGCCACGGCATCATTGGGGCCCACATGCCACGTCAGCAATGGGGGCCACATGCCACGTCAGCGGTGGACCCACATGCCACGTCAATAGTGAGGTCCACTATCTAACGCAACGCTATTTGAGTCTAACGCAACGCTAAATTTTTTTTTTAAGCAACCCCATTCTTTTCAAATGCAACATTAAAACCATGCTAATGCAACATTAAAACTATGCTAATGCAACGGTTTGTTATAAAAAATTTGAAATGGCAACTTTGTTCATACATAATAACAGCCTGTCCAATCCAAACAACTAAATGTCCAAAAACCAACCACAAGGCAATGATGCAGCCTACAAAAGTACTAAACATTCATTGCCAACAAAAATACTTAACAATTTTACATATTCTTCTTACCAACATTAAATAACCAATCCTAAGTTTACTAACTTCTGTCTTCACGTTAAATATTGGTTCCTTTGACAACAGCTCAACCATTATGCACCCCAAAGACCACATGTCGATTGCAGTTTGTTCCCAATAAAAGTTCAGGTGCCCTGTACCAAAGAATTATATCAATACCAGTTTAAAAAATTAAAAAAATAAAGGAGTTGGATCCTAGTTGAGCACCATTAAATGTAAGGAGTTGGATCTCTACTTGACTATCTTCAAGTTGAATCATCAAATAAAAAGTATACAAATTAATTTTTGCATATGTTACTAATCACCATTTACTTAGTTTTTACAATTATTGTTAGACATGGTCGTTCTCTATGATTTCAGTAGAAATTTTTACCGGCTCAGGGCCAGGGCTGTTGTTTTAAGCTTATAATATAGTACAACTAAAAAGATGGTTCAAGAAAATAAATATAATAACATAAACTTGAAAGTAAATGAGCAAGACGATCTATTCTTCTAGTTCAGTAATCATTATCAGAACCTAACCAAAGCAACATATGTTACTTGCTCAGCATATGCAGGAGACCGTATCTAATGCATTTTGCACTTCACATTGAAGAATATCATTACCTCTAACATATGCTACTTGCTCAGCTTGAAGTTGCTCGATATCAAGATCCTTGGAGTATAACCTTTCACGGAATAACCTCGTTAACAAAACTTCTGCTCTGAGTTCCGATATTAACTTTTCCTGTGTGTATAGAAAGAGTGCTTTAATAGCAAGGAACACAAGGTGAAATGAAATGACGTAGACCAGATCAGCAGATAAAAAGCTGACACATCAGTGATCAGACTCAATCGTCAAATTCTCTTTTTGGTGAAAGAAGTTAAAAATGACAATGTACCACAAGTTTGCTTCAGCAAAAAATAGCTATCTACCCCTTCATATATCACATAATAGAAGTAGAAAACAAGCAATAAAAAAAGAAAATAAATCAGTCCTTTAACAAAAGTCAGAATCACCAAACTGAGGTTATGGTATCCCCCGTACGAACAGCAAGAAAAAGAAAATTAATTCATATAAGATTTCGTTAATCAAAACCATATTCCTTTAGACCTATATATATTCTAAGTTTAGGAGCATATAACCTAGTTAAGTATCAGTAATTTTCATACCTCCATGTTCAGATCACTTAGACAGACATTTTTTAAAACTAGTTTGCTGAGATCCCTCAGTAATCACTTTTTCTTACAAGACAGAAAAAACACTATGTCTATTATAATCTTGTATTAAAAGAAATTGATGCCATTAGGATATTATAATCTTGTATTAAAAGAAATGTTTGGCATGCATCAGTTATCAAAGAAAATTTCTGAAAAAAGGGTAAATATCACCTTATCGCTACACAATATGTACAGGTCTTCAATGTGTTTTAATCTTCAATGTGAACCACTGCTCTCCGCACGCACCAAGTCTTGTTTATCATCTGGAAGTTATGCTCCTGTTTGTCAATTTTAAGAAAGAATATAAACATAGCTGTATACACTAAAAGATGTGATGTGTTGTTGGAAAGATAGTTAAGGAATAAGATAGCATACAGTAGTGGCTGGTGAAAACTTCTCGCTCACTGAACAAAAACTGGTTTCAGTACCCTTGATGCTAAAGCCATCCCTCTTGATAACCAAAGTCGCTGGCTCCCACATGTTATATTCCACCTGTACATTTAATTTCTGTAAGTACACGTAGAACCAAAGCTAAATCCTACTCAGGAAATGATTTATGGAAAGTTGCAAAAACCCAGGTGCATCAAAATATAGGATGGTATATTATAATCTTACCAGCATAGACACCAGAGATATGAAGCATGACCAATATGCAGGGTCTTCTTTATAACATTCTACATTTAAGGCTCTGAGAATGAAACGAGAAAACACAAGAGTATAAGTAATTAAGGAGCATATAAAACCAAAAGAGGGAAGATAAAAATTAACCAAAAACTGGTTTGAGGACATAAAATAAATAGATAAACAATTAAGAAAGATAAAATTAGAAGTAGGTGATATCATTGCTAAAAACTGGTCTTCTTTCTTAAAATTAATTAGCCAAAGAAACTGATCTGCATATTTAAAATTATCTAACAACTGATCTGCATGTTTCTGACTCAGAATTCATGAACCCATACAACTGCAATTCCAGTACCAAACCCATACAACATAAAATGTAAACGACACCAAACGCCAAAAACCAGACCAAGAAACGAATGCCAAGAATTTAAAATTGAAAAAAATCAAAAAAAAATTAAGTATTAAGAACTTCTAGCGAAAAAAAAAACATCATAAAACTTGACTGGATCGGACTAGACAAACAGAGCAACATATATATCTTAAATTTATACAAACTCACGAAACAGGTAAAACATGTCTCTGGATTATATATTTGTACATGTTTTCACATGGAGTTGTAGTGGGTTGAAAGCAAATCTCCAACAGATCTGCCAAGTAAATTTTTCTCAGCAACAATAGAAATTTACAAACAGCATATTATCCTAAAAATATTTCACTCAAAAGACAAATATAATAACGTAAAAACAGAGCAACACTATTATACAATAACAAATTAAATTAAGACAGGTGGTCCAAAATACAAAAAGTAGAATATATAGTATAACAAAAATTTAATTTAAAACAACTACTTAAACTCCAGCAAACAACTTAATTTAAAACAAACATTTCAAGTATACGAGTATAACAAAGGTTTCATAAAACAACAGTAATTATAAAAGAATAAAACTAGTAGACTTGACTGAATAGTTACTCATACTTGTTCTAACAGAATACAGGGTATCACAGTCTCCCTAGATCAACTTGATAACCTCCCACCTTAACGTAGCAATACAACTTCTTTTTAGTACTTAAATTACCACAACAATACACTTAACCATCTTTCTATGACTTTTTAGCTAAGTTTTATCAAGCCCCATAGTAGTAACACATGTGCCTACTAAAAGCTATATTTGACACCAATACTACATTACGTTAAATTACCAGCACACACTAAGTTTGATAAAAATAAAATCATGTGAGAACTCATATTTGTTTCAAAAGTTCCAAAAATTCAAAATATTGAACAGACTCTGTCCAGAAGATATAAAATTGTAGATCGAGTCGGTTAAATAAAAAATTAATCACCTCAACCCTAAGTGAAAGTCACTGCCAAGATTTCACCTTTTTTACCCAAAAAGTCAATCAAAAGCCTAAATAAAACTCATTTTGAAAATATTTTGTTACCCCCTTTAGAGAATTCGACCCTATGACTACAAGAACACCAGTGCTAGTATAATTGATCTAGTCAAGACTGCCTAGCTCGCATGTATGCTACCAACCTTTATATTTGAACTAATTCATATTCACCCACTTTTATATATGCATTCAACTACATACACCAAAACCCAATAAAGAATTTATTCACATCCCAAGAGTATAAAAGCTAGCACCATAGAATTAGATTGTTGCTACCTTTTACAACAAAGCGGATAATTCTCGAATCCCTTGATTTATGATGCAATCTTGAAATTGATTTTTGTTTATTTCTTCCCAAACTCGCGTTCCTCCAAACCTTGATTCTTCTGTCGTCTCCCCTATGAGCTCTGTTGTTTTTTTCTCCTGGTAATAAGCAACTTGAAGAAAAATGCTCAGTAATAAAATATGCGGAAATGAGTTGAGGGGTCTACTACCTGTTTATCCACTGGTGTACAGAGAGAGGGAGAGAGAGAGAGAGAGAGAGAGAGAGAGAGAGAGAGATGAAGAATACCTAGAATCGAATTGAGATGAATAAAGATGCTGCTTCTAATGTATTGACGATGGATTCAGTAATTGAATTAGGTGTATATGCAGAGAATTAGCGCTCAATTTAGTTTCTGATGGACTAAAGCCGTCGCGCGATTAGGGCTCATAGGAAGAAGAAATGTCTGTAAAATTGGGGATCGGTGGACTATGTTGTAACTGGCAACTGACTAATGATATAGTTATATATATATTTTTAATTTTTTGTTTCTTACGCGGCTGATGTAGAAGGAGAGTCGCAAATAATTATTTCACAGATGCAAAAAAGTGGAATATGTGTCTGTTTAGGATATAAAGCAAGCAAAATAATAAGATTCGAATAGATTGAGATGAGGAATCGTACAGATCGAGAAGATGAACTACAGAGAAGTAGAGAGATGAACCAGGGAGAGAGACCAATCGCCAGTAATCGCTATGGAGGGAAACAGCCAGAGCAAATTACAGTGATTTGAGCTTGTATTTGAGAGAGAGAGAGAGAGAGAGATTAGGAGCCTCAGAATGGGGATTTTAGAAAAATATTGGGGATTTTGGGGAATAGCTAATTAGCTATTGCAAAATTTTCATTTTGGGGGGAATTTGTCCGCCCATTTTTTGGCCTCGTAAACTGTGATGTACCACTTTGAGTTGTTATTGTTGCAATTTCTATTTTTTCTTTAATTTTGAAAAATATAATTTACATTTTTTTTTCTATTTTAAATAAACTGTTAAACACGACAAATACTCGTGGAAAATATACAGAAAAAAATGATATTCGTACGGTTGGATCATCAAAAAAATAATTTTAAAAAATAGATTCATCATTCGGGACAAGACTAGTTAAAAAGAAGGTCGACTTTGACGGGTTTGACCGTTATAAAACCAAACCAAATAAATCTAGGAAATTTTACAAAAAATTACCACGTCACTAAAATCGTTATATCTTGACACCCGTGTGATTGGAATGTCGAAAAAATAATTTAAAAAAATAGATTCGTCATTCGAGACAAGACTAGTTAAAAGGAAGGTCGACTTTAACCGGTTTGATCATTATAAAACCAAACCAAATAAATCTAGGAATTTTTTTAAAAAATTACCACATCACTAAAATCGTTATATCTTGACACCCGTGCGATTGGATTGTCGAAAAAATAATTTTAAAAAATGGATTCGTCATTCGGGACAAGACTAATTAAAAGAAAGGTCGACTTTGACCGGTTTGACCGTTATAAAACCAAACCAAATAAATCTAGGAATTTTTTTAAAAAATTACCACGTCACTAAAATCGTTATATCTTGACACCCGTGCGATTGGAACGTCGAAAAAATAATTTAAAAAAATAGATTCGTCATTCGGGACAAGACTAGTTAAAAGGAAGGTCGACTTAATTTGACTAGTTTGACCGTTATCAAACCAAACCAAATAAATCTAGGAAATTTTTTTAAAAATTACCACGTCACTAAAATCGTTATATCTTGATACCCGTGCGATTGGAATGTCGAAAAAATAATTTAAAAAAATAGATTCATCATTCGGGACAAGACTAGTTAAAAGGAAGGTCGACTTTGATCGTTTTGACCGTTATAAAACCAAACAAAATAAATCTAGGAAATTTTTTAAAAAATTACCACGTCACTAAAATCGTTATATCTTGACACCCGTGCGATTGGAATGTCGAAAAAATAATTTAAAAAAAAAGATTCATCATTCGGGACAAGACTAGTTAAAAAGAAGGTCAACTTTGACTGGTTTGACCGTTATAAAACCAAACCAAATAAATCTAGGAAATTTTTTAAAAAATTACCACGTCACTAAAATCATTATATCTTGACATCCGTGCGACTGGAACGTCGAAAAAATAATTTTAAAAAATAGATTCATCATTTGGGACAAGACTAGTTAATAAAAGAAAATAAATATCTAATGCAACATTTCAAACATCAAATGCAACATTACTGTTACCTAATGCAACGCTTCTGACACGCCAACAAATGCCACGTCATCATTAGTGGGTCCCACTTCTGCCACGTCAGCAATTGTGGGCCTCTTGCCACGTCACCCTTGTGGGTCCCACACTGCCACGTCAGCAGTGGTGGGTCCCACATCTGCCACGTCATATTTTTTAAAAAAAATATAAATATATCTAATGCAACGCTTTAAACAGCAAATGCAACACTACTTGTCTCTAATGCAACGCTTCTGCCACGTCAGCATTAATGGGTCCCACTTCTGCCACGTCAGCAATTGTGGGTCCCACAATTGCCACGTCAGCATGATGGGCCTCCTAACACGTCACCCTTGTGGGACCCACACTGCCACGTCAGCAGTTGTGGGTCCCACATCTGCCACGTCATATTTTTTTAAAAAAATAAATATATCTAATGCAACACTTCAAAGAGCAAACGCAACACTACTGGTACCTAATGCAACGGTTGCTGCCACGTCAGCAAATGCCACGTCAGCAAAGGTGGGCCCCACTTCTGCCACGTCGGCAAATGTGGGTCCCACAAGTGCCACGTCAGCAAATGCCACGTCAGCACATGTGGGTCCCACTTCTGCCACGTCACCATTTATTAAAATAAAAAAATATCTAACGCAACGCCATTAGTTAGTGTTGCATAATGTGAAACACTGTGGGTAATACGCAACACTAAATTATATCTAACGCAACACCAGTTCAGCTCAGTTGCAAAAGACCCAAAATTTCTATCTAACGAAACGCTTTCTGTGCAACGCTTTCTAAAAAGGGTTGCGTATGCTCACTTATGGCGTAGTGATTTGGAAGTCAAAAATGTTGAATGATACCATATGGAAAAGTCAAAAGTACAGTGATGCCACTTGGAAGTCAAAAATGTTGGATGGTACCAAATGGAAAAGCCAATTATACAGTGGTACCATTTGGAATTTCCCTATCTTATATAATACTTAGTTAGCCTACTGCACATTAAGACACATGAAGCAAATTATATGCACATTTAAGTTATCTTATTTTACAAGAATAAATAAATATTTTTTATTCAGAAAATAAACTATACTTTTTTCTGAATTAAGTTAGTTATTTACGAAAAATAAGAGGAGCTAAATACTAAAATAGGGCTTAGCTTTGCTGAAAATGATAAAGGAGCTAAAGATTGAAACTTTTTTCTTTTAATAAAAAGTTAAATATATGATTATTTATAAATTAACCCACATATATCTAGAGATTTGAGAAGAAGAGATTTAACTACTCATGTAAAGTTTACTATGGTCTATGAATAATATATTTTTTTTCTCTTATTTTTCATATCAGATATGAGATAATTAGCAATAATAGTACAAGTGAGAAACGAAGGCAAGGAAATAATTTATGTTTAGCTTTTGGAATTCAAAAATTCAACTGGACCGCACGAGAGAGAGGACGATGGACCCACCACCGAGCAAGGAGGTCCGTGACATGTTCCGGCGAACTCAGCAACTACTTTGAACCTAGACGTTGTTCTTTTTCTTTCTTAAATTTTATTGCAGGAATTAATAATGGCGACGAATAAAAAAAAGTAATAATTAAATGCATGAAATGTTACAGTAATGCGGAACTGGTAGGTCTCTGGAGGTGGGTCTCACTGCCAAGAGGGCAAGTGGGTCTTCATTCATATGACTCTCCCCCATGAAAATGTACACATCAGCTTCTGAGAGCCCTCCACCAACCGTCTGCTTTGAAGTACGAGCCCATCCTTAAGCGGCCAATCTCCATCAAGCTAGATAACTCGGAGTAGTTTCAACTTTCAAATGGCAATGCATTTCAATATACAAGAAAAACCAAATCAAACCAAACATACCCAGTATATCCCGCATGAAACAGGGTCTGGGGAGGGTAAAATGTACGCAGACCATACCCCTACTTTACAGTAGAGAGCTTGTTTCCGTGAAGACCCCCGGCTTAGTGCACCGAATAACAAAGTGAATTTTATACAAAGATGATAATGGTGGGTAAAGTAGTTGACCTAACCTGAGCCCATGGCCTGAATCTCATGGGACTTACCTACTCGGGCAAGGGGCACTCCTCTCCGGATCTAGGAAGACCTCCGGCCAAGCTCCCTGCGCCTGCAAAAACAGAAAACAGAAGACAATATTAAGATGAAAAGCCAAGCTTCTAAGCTAATGCTAACCGAGAGAGCCCAACTCTGAGGCTCTCAACCACAGAACCATTCCCTAGAAGGGAATCAACAACTCTAATCTGGCGCCTCCAACAACTCCTATCAGCTATCGAGTTCTCATCCAAGTTTAAGGCCTTCAAATCCATCCCAAGCTGTTCTTCCCACGACCTCCTCGGTCTGCCTCTTCTCCGCACCCCAACAACCGTAAGACTCTCGACCCTCCTCACCGGGGCTTCCAGAAGCCTCCTACGAACATGGCCGAACCATCTCAACCTCTCTTCCCTAACTTTCGCAGAAAAAGGCGCCACCTCCAACTCGCTCCTGAAAACCACATTCGGGATTCTATCTAACATCGTGCGGCCACAGGACCACCGCAACATCCTCATTTCAGCTGCTTCCAACTTGCACTCGAGGGCCTTCTTCGCCGCCCAACACTCCGAACCATATAACATCGCATGACGGATAGCTGCTCTATAGAACTTCCCTTTCAGCTTTAACGGGACTTTCTTATCGCACATCACCCCTGACGCAGCCCTCCACCTTAGCCACCCCGCGTTGATACGATGAGTGACATCATCGTCAATCTCACCTTCCTTCTGGATGATTGAACCCAAATACTTGAACTTATCCGTACGGGGGACGGTCTGATCTTCAATCCTAACCTCCACCCCTTTCTCATTGGCGTCACCACTGAAGTTGCACCAGAGGTATTCAATATACAAGAGCATTCTTAATTTGTTCCCATAAATATAATAAAATAATATTTCATTTAAGGATTTTATTTGTTTATAAATTCCAATAATCATCTCTATATTCATTCCTTACTTATTAAAAGAATAAATTTAAGTGTAAGAGAGAAAATAGAAGTACAAAATTGGAGGAAATTGAATTTTTAATTGATAAAAATGGGGTTAGAGATGCCTAGACATTCCTCAAAAATAAAAAATGACTAGTGATTCCTAATATTTTAGGGAACCACTAGGACATTATTGGAATGTATTTTATGCCAAATTTCCTAAATTTCAACTTAAGAACTCAAATAGGGAAATTGTTGAACTTGCTATAATCTACTTATTTACATGCATATGTCATAACTCTAATTTACTTATTTACATGCATATGTCATATAATATACGTGTCATTTCAATCATGAAATTTTAATATAATTAATAAAAATGAAAATATAATTTTAATAAAGAAATGTATTTAAAATATTATGATTCTCTCTTGCACAACTTTTAATTTGCACCCGAAAATAATTCCTTTCGAGCACTAAAAGAATCCAAGATCTAGGGTGAGCAAAACCGAACCGAAATTGAAAAACCGAATCGAAATGTTGAATTTCAATTCGGTTCGGTTTCTTTTTTTTTAAAGTTCGGTTTTTTTATTTTTTCGGTTCAAACCGAAATAAATTTCAGTTCGGTTCGTTTTTTTTTAAAAATTCGGTTCAAACCGAAATAACTTAATTATATATATATTATTTATATTTTATATATTTTGTTTATATTATATATATATATATATATGTTTATATTATATATATATATATATGTTTATATTATATATATATATGCACGATTTAATTAATTCAAACTTAAGTTTAAATATTTAAATTGATAGTTTGTGTTTTATTTTATTTTAATTGTTACCTATTTTAATATATTTGCTACTAAAATTAATTTTAAATTTTAAAAAAATAATAATATATATATTTCGGTTCGGTTTGAAATATTTCGGTTTGGTTTCTGGTGACAAATCAGTTCGATTCAGTTCGGTAAAAAATGGATTTCAGTTATTCAATTTTTCTAATTCAATTGAATTAAAAATCGAATCGACCGAATAATCGGCCCCAATAATCACCGCCGTGAGAAGCGATCTTTGTTTAACTTTATCTACTTCGCTTTAAGAAGTAAAATGATGGCATGTATAATGGCCAACATGCCAACATATATCAAGAACAAAATATGAAGAAATAGCTTATCCATCCATGATCCATATTGTCCGAACCAAATATTTAGTTGTCGAGGCTTCTCTTAATGCACTTGGTACTTTCATTTACTACTCCTACTATATATGTTGTAAAGAGTAAAGATGCATCCCTTGCTTTATGGTTGATTTAGTGTTAGTTGATCCACGTGATTATTTGGAAATTTTGGTAATTAAGCTTTATATTTCCACAATTCCTAATACTCATAGCTAACTATTTTTTTTTTCTAGTTGATATATATATATATATATATATATATATATATATATTTATCTCCGGGTCAGCTTACACGCACCTCAAGATGTCCCGCTTATGTGCATGCGCTCAGCGAGAGTCGAACTTGGAACCTTGGAATGATAAGCTCCTAAAATTCCTTGGAGTGATAAGCTCCTAAAGTCCTGACCTAACCAGCCGAGACATCGCTGCGAAACCTCATAGCTAACTATTACTAATTATAAACTATATATTCAAGATATTGTGAGGAAATTTAAAAAACCTGTCTAAAAAAATGTCCCAACTTAGACATCTTACATGACATGTATTAATGGATGCATATGTTTACGTTCATGATCCATAATATTATTAGAAAAATCATTTATTACATATATGACCTATCAATATGATCCATAATATGAAGTATGTAGATGATATTTACAAAATGTTTGATAAATAGATTTGGTGGACTAACTTTTTGTTTTATTGTTTTTATTCACTGTTCGCAGGGGCTATTGGATATTTTGGTTTGGTTAGAGTAGGCTACAAAAACAGAGTGATGACTTGCAGTGAAGGAGCAACCAATATGAAGAGGAAAATAAAGCAATTATAACTGATAGATATGGAGACTCCTAAAGGAGTTAGAAATTCTGATTATTTTTTTTTTGGAAAATTTGTAAAAAGATGTATTTTATTTCTTGAGGGCACTCTTTTTCCCCTTTGAGTTTTTTTCCCATTGGGTTTTGCTCTTGGGGGTTTTTTAACGAGACCTTTATTTTGTGGGGTTCTTCCTTTCAGACTTGAAGGTTTTATTGTCTAAACGTCCGGGAGCAACATGCGTGCTTTTCGGTTAGATGATGAATTTTCTTGAATGAAAAAATCCCCTTGTACGTTTATTGTATTTCGATACAATTCATGAATGAGAAATTCACCTTCACAAAAAAAATAAAAAATAAAAATATGATCCATAATATTATTAGTGTACTTTTCATGTCATTTTTTATAATTTTCAATAAAAATAAATAATTAAATAATTAAATACTAACATTTTCGATTAAACTATTACAAACATGTACTATATATATATATATTTACATCATATTTACAAACAATATTATAAAATTATGTATAATACTATAAATAAATATTAATTTATGTATTATAATTATAAAAAAAGTATATAAAAAAAATAATATTTACATGTATGTTTATTTTTTTTTTTCCTGTATTTCGTGTCGTATCGTGTATCCAAAGGATAAATTAATTTTAAAAATATTTGATCGGATAAGGATGATTCGAATAATAAATAAATTGGATATAAATTTAGATCCGCTGATCCATTTAATTATATAATACATAATAACATACTATATATTATATAATTTTTTTACATATGATATAAAATGTAAAAGCATTTTATATTATTAATAAGTTAATTTACGTAAAAAAATTTAAGTCTAAAATCTAATTTAACGTTTTCATACATTTCTTTCAAGTTAATTGTTTAGCATGAGCTAAACTCTAAGCTGAAAAAAAATACATTTGGTTAATCATTTTATAAATTTGAAATACTTGATTTAATATACGGAGTATTTATTTGTTTGATTTGAACTTGTGGTTTGCTTATTTATTTAACATTTTGTTTGAATAATAGTATCATTGAAATAATTTGAATTTTGGATTGTTTTTTAAATTTTACACATTGAAATACTAAGTTGTAACTTTTCAAATGTTACTAATTTTTTTTGAAATGATGAATAATACTCACTCCGTCTCAAATTGTGTTTCTCGTTTTGACTTTTTACACTATTCATTATAAACGGTTGACTACTAATTTACGCATAATTTATAAGACAAAATATAGTCATGAGTGATCTTGTTGGATTCGTATTCATGAATACTTTAATACAGTGCATTTTTTATATTTAATACTAATACGAAATTGAAGATATTAACAATTAAAAATATGTGTTGGCAAACGTGTCCAGAGGAAACAGGAAACATATTATGAGACGGAGGGAGTATATACACAATTATTATTATTATATTCTAAATATAAATGGATCAGTGGATATTCGAAATCCGATTCGATTATTCAATAAACTAAATAGATTGAATATGGATCGATATCTAAAATATTCGAGATATGATCTGATTCAATCCGAATGTTTGAATTTAGACTGATCTGAACCGAATCCAACCATTGGCAGATCTATTGTTAACGATCCTCCAACTAATTATATGTACAACAACAATATTGCAAATATTCATCTTGGTGGTTGTTTTTATTATTGTATGTAGAGTAAGGTTAAGGAGAATCTTCTTAAAAGTAAAATCAGAGAATTTGAGATTAAAAAAAATTGAATAATTTTTTGATTTATTTTACGGAATAATCACATAATAGTATTTGAATTGTTATTATAAAATTTTAAAATTAAAATTTGAATTATTAAATAAATATTGAAAAAGATTTATACATATTTTTCAAAATTTTTAACTGAGATTCAAAAATAGATTTATGAAATTTAAAAACAAATTCTTAAAATTTATGAGATTCAAAATGAGATTCTTATATTTTTTTCACATTTTTTTAATTTTTACAAATAAATTCTTATTCGTAATTGATTTTTTGGAAGTATTAGAAAAATAAAAGAAATATTTATAATTATTTTAAAATTTAAAATTAATTTTTAAAAAAAAGTTTCATTCTTTTTTAAGAGAATTCTCTCATTAAATTCCGGCCATATCTATCCTTAGCATAAAGCTTTAGCCTATGTTCACTTGGATTGAATGGAATGAGGGGAAAATGGAATGAAATTTATACTATTATTTGGGGGATATTGGGGAAAGTGTTTATAAATTTCATTCCTTGCTTCATTCCTCTCAAAATAATTTAAACTAGAATTCTAACCCACATGTTTTGGAAGGAATGCTCCATTCCCAATCTTCAACATTTTGCTTGCAATCTTCATCATAAAAAACTTCTTCTCCCTCATATTTGTTCATTATTTCCCCCAACATCCCTCTTTCTTCATAAATTTTGTTTACAATTTTCATTCCATTCCTACCCCATTCCATTCTTTCCAAGTGATCAACACACCCTTAGTTATCAAACAATTCCGACCTGAATAACAAAATAACAAAAGACATGTTCATTTTGCAAATAAAAATTTGACCAGTATTATATTATGTACATTTATGTTTATACTCCCTCTGTCCCAGCCAATAGTTTACATGGTGGTTGGGTACGGAGACCAAGGATAGTGGGTGTAATATTATTAAAATAAGTGAAGTAATGGGTATAATAATGAATTTATTGTTAAAATAAATAAAATAGTGGGTGTAATAGTGTAAAGTGTTGAAAAAGTGAAATAAAGTAGTGGATGTTATAATATATTTTATTGTTAAAAATTGCTATTTTGGGTAATGAAAAGAAATGGTGAAACGGCCCAAAAAGAAAATTGTAAAGAAAGAAAATTGTAAAGAAATGGATGGGACAGACGGAAGACATCTTGGCTTACTGTAATGGTCCAAAAGAAAAACATATTTAAGTGAATGACTATTAGTTGCACATGGCAATGGTCACTAATGATGAACAGGAAACACTTTATTAATAAAAACAAACAAACAATTCAATTAACAAATGGTGTGTGATTTGTTTATACTTAATATTTATCTAGTTCTTCTTCGAATAAAATAGAAATCAATGGTTTAACAAAAAAAAAAGTTCAACAAAAAAATAGAAATCAATGTTCGCTTTCTAACATGTGGTTTCTCAGATGGGAGAGGCATGCGGATTTAATAAAAGTTGATAATTAAGTTTCGATCTCAAGAAATTTGTGGATGTGGATATTCTTTATCTAATTTTTATCAACGAAATTTCAATCTTATTTCATCAAAAGTTTCAATTAAACGTTGAACACACCCAAATAAAATACATTTTTGACCCTAATACAATAGTAGGGACGTTTTCATTACACTTTATTATACACCAAGTACAGACTTGGATGAAATCTATATTTTTCTTCTTTTAAATGCATGAATGAAATTCCGATTAACGTTAATCGGGTCATTAATCTTAAACCAAACATCATCCGTAATTACTTAATCTTTTACATTTAAATATGTGTTCTACAACAATTTTTTTATTTTTAGAGAACATGAAAACAATTTGCAACTGATCCAATAAGAAGCACTCATTTAGTCTTGTACATAACGTGGGGCCATCCGTCACAATGTTGTAATAATATGGAAAACCCAAGGGCAATCCTTTATCTCAGCCCTTATAAAACAAGCCCTCTCCTCCATCATTAATCCCTCCCACTCTTCTCAACAAAAAAAAAAAAAAAAACAACAAAACACACAGCACTAAACTTCCAATTCATCAACAACATAAAAATGTCAAAATGCAGCAAAATCAGACACATTGTGCAACTCCGTCAGATGTTACGAAGATGGCGCAAAAAGGCAGCTCTGTCCGCTAGTCGCATACCCTCAGACGTACCAGCTGGACACGTTGCGGTCTGCGTAGGCATCAATTGTCGAAGATTTGTAGTACGTGCAACGTACCTGAACCATCCTGTTTTCAAGAAGTTATTAGTCCAGGCTGAAGAAGAATACGGGTTTAACAATTCAGGCCCATTGGCTATCCCCTGTGATGAGTTTGTTTTTGAGGATATTATCAGGAGGTTAGCCTGGTCAGATTCCAAGAAGTCTGCCAGGTTTACTAATCCCGAGGAGAATTGTCATGTGGACCGTAGGAATGGCCTGGATTTCTGGCCTGAGTCTAGGCCTTTGCTTAATGGGATCAATGACAAATCATTATGGTACTAACTAAATGTTGGAAACTTGAGTTTTGGTTTTGGTCCGAGTTGACTCGTTCGAGTTGGTTTGCATGCACAGTAAGAACGAGTTTCATTTTACTATCTACTTGCCAGTTGGTGAAGCTGAGTTGGTGGGGAGTTTTGTTCATACTACTATATTCTTTGTTGGGTGAGTACTGAGCTTTAGGAGAAAAGTGATGGAGATGGCAAGTAGGTGGAGGCTGAGTTACCACCGAGTCGTCCCGGGTCTGGATCCGAGTTAAGGGAGGAACACTAGTAACTAATTGAAGTTTTATCGGAAAGAGATTCATATTTTCTAAATTCAAATGACTCATAATTAGGGTGTAAATTATTATGTGATTTATTAATGGTTGAGATAGTTGAAATTGTAAAGGGAAGGTAATATACTCATTATTATCAAATAAAATAAATAAATGTACTTTTATTCACCAACGCACAAACAGTACCACGATCTTTTTTATTTAGTGTTATTGTTAATAGGCTAATAGCACATATTATTTCACTATTTGTTTCTTTCTATATTTTAGTTTATAATTATTCAAAAAAGAGAGAATGATTTTAATTCATGGATCAGCTAGAAAAATAATTGAGGAAGAGTAACATGGGAGCAACAACAATCCAACCCAACCACGTGAAAGCAAAGTCATATTTCCATTTCTTCTGTTTCACCTGAACATGATTGCTATGTTCTTTTTTTTTCTTGCCTTTCCTTTTTCTTTTTTGAACCACTCCTGTGTTTGTTTTACTTTATAAATTCACATCTTAACAAAAAGCACAAACATAAGCAAAACAATCGGGGAAGTAATTATTTTTCATCGGATCTAGAAGCCATAAGAGCAAGTCCAATGCATATCTATAATCAATCCTATAATTATAATATATGCACAACAATTCTTAAATAGATAAATGCATAAATGAATAGTGAAAGAATTAGATAAAATATTGTTAAATTTTGAATTTGTTGATTGTAAAATATAATTAGTATTGGAATGCAAGTACTATTTTAGTACCAAAATACACTTTTTGATGTCATATTATAGCAATTGCTATAGCCATTTTACATTTGTCATTAGACTTGCTCTAACCGCTACAATTTCACTTCTTGATCGAGAGTAAAAGTTGATGGAATCGACCAAAATAATCCAACTATATTTTGAGGAACTGAATCACTTTATATTACTTGAATATACTTTCCTGCGCTTAGGCCTTTTTGTTTAAATTAACTTGGTTTCACATTACGTAACTTAGTTTCACATAAATAAAAAAAATACACAAGTAATTGATAACTCTATATTCCGATTCGGTGTCTCCTCCGCCGTCCTCAAGCCTGGAGAGCGGTGTAGCTAGTGGTTGGGACTCTGCAAAACAATGCCGGGAGGTGGGTTTGGACCCGCGGCATCTCCGGCGTGAGAATGAGTGACGGCGTTGGAGAATAAAAAGATAAGAATCAGAGTATCTAATTATGGAGGGTGTGTGTATATGAGTGTGTGTAAAAGAGAATGTAACCCCCAAACCTTCTTTTTTGGGTCTATTTATAGTCTCAGGATTAGGGTTCAGGGGTTGGTACCTTAAATCATGGGCGTTCAATCCTAGGTAGGTAGGACACCTGGGACGTGTAGATGCACAACACCTGTCCAGGAGAATAATTGTGGGAAAGAGTGTCAGGCCCCTTTTAGAGTGTGTCCTCCTCATTCTTGTATTATGCCTATTATTGGTAATCATTAGCTATCGTTTTTAGTTGGGACCCTTTGATGGTGACAGGAGCCTTGGGATGCCACGTGCTCTATTACCTCGTACCGGAGTAACGTCACGGATCTGGAACGGATCCGGACCTAATAATGGTGACATATCTCCGGATTCAGTAGCTGTCGTAGGCCCGGATAGCAATTCCGGCTTGTAAAGGGTATCCTATCATTTGCCCCCCACTCCCATATGTAGATTTTTCTGGATGGGGGAGTAGTAGTCTGAGTTTCGATGTCCGTTGTTTTGAGTAGATGATAAGAAAAATTCCATATTTCTTATCTCCCCGGCCCGGATTGCGTGTGTAGCACACGGTCCGGGGCTGTAGGCTGGTGTACTCGAAACGTTACTCAGCTATTTTTTGATATTTCTTCGTATTTCCGAATTTCCAGAGCTTGTCCATTTTCCTCGTTAGACGCGCAGTCATGATTGCTTTTTCTGACAACCTCTTTTGTTTTAATCAAGATTCTTCCTGGCCGTCCACGTGGCAGCATCTCATCCGTTTGCTCACTTCAGTTTCTCTATAAGTATATTTCAATTGTGTTTCTCCCCCTTTTTCACTTTTACCGTACGTTTCTTCCGCTCTTCTTTTTTCTTCAAAACCTTGGTTGTGGATCGGTGGTGAGAGCTTTTCTACGTCTTCTTCCTCATTGTAAGCGTTTCTTTCTCCTTATTTCTCTTCCCTTTTCTTGTCTGTACTTGCAC
The DNA here is from genome assembly GCA_037693485.1 of Kitagawia praeruptora. Lineage (NCBI taxonomy): Eukaryota > Viridiplantae > Streptophyta > Magnoliopsida > Apiales > Apiaceae > Kitagawia > Kitagawia praeruptora. Next base: position 40,298,788 of record CM075344.1, read on the forward strand.
TTCTTGCGGAGTAATTCGATGTTATTTTTTTTTTCAACTGTTCATATTCCATTGTCTCTATAACTGCTTACTTTCCCTGTTACTGTATTCGTTGAGATTTAGAGTTGAAGTGATTGTTTTGCTTTTTGGGTCATTTGAGGCTTTGTGTTTATGTATCTCTAGTTTTTGGGACTATGGTGGTTGTTTAGTTTATTCGAAATTTCTGGGTTTTGAAGCTTCTGGGTTTCAAATTTTGTTTTGTGTATGCATGTATTTGTGTCTATTTGTGTAGATCTTTTGTTCTGATTTCTGTTTTTGTGTTGGTGTTTCTGATAATTGTGTTTGTCTTTTTGTTTTTTGGTTCGGGGATCTGATGTATTTTGGGAAATCTGGGGTAGTGTGGTGTTTTATGATGTATAAGAAGCAATTGGCTAAACGACCCCGATCCTCATTTATACCTTCTAGCTCTTCCTCGGACTCAGACCTCTCTACCGAGCTTAGATCTTGTTCTTTCTCTTCATCTACCATGACCCACAGAACTAGGAAACCCCCGAAGACCACTCTAGACGAGCTCCCCACCCTGCGACTCTCCCCGGGGGAGACCCTTAGTACGTCCGAGGGTCGTTGGAGAGATGTCCAATTCTTCTTTGTTGAGAAAGATATTTCCGTCCCCGATGAATATTATTTCAGGAACTTATCCGAAGTGTATAAAATGTCTTCCGGGGGTCCTGTCTTTTATGATCAGTGCTCTATGGACGCCGATTTATCACACCTCCCCGGCACTAGCACCCCCATGGCCCCTTTGCTAGATATTGCCAATACCGATAAGTTAGATGAGTGTTTCAGGTCGTGCTTTCATCTAGACGACAAAGTTGTTTGGAGGTGGCCCGAACCCCACGAAAGAATATACCATAGGCCCGGGGATGGTTTGGTAGGGGTTTCTCTGGAGCACCTTAGATCGGGATACAATCCTCATTGTCATCAATTCATTAAGTGCCTCTGCAAATTTCAATATGAAATCCCCTTGTTTCAACTTACCCCGAACGCCGTCAAGTGGATCATGTGGTTCCTTGGTTGCTGTAGTGTCAAAGGATTCCTTCCTACTTTCAGGCTTTTCCATTATATTTTTACTTTGGTCAAGTCAACCTTAGTGCCCTTGTATGAGCTCCGGTTCAATTACCAACGGTGTGGTTTTAAGAAGGGAGGGGTGATGCATGTCACCATGATGTCCTCCCTCAAGGGTTGGCATGAGGAGTGGGCCTTCCTACAGTCCGAAGATATTGAATATATGCCTCTGTTCCGGGTTGAGGCCTGTCGTAACTTCCAAGAATATGAATTAACAGGCGTTGCCCGGATAAAGGTTCATGACTTCTGTAGGGCGTTAGGGGTTTCAACAACTCGGCATTCATTCATGGACCATGAAATATTACATTCTTTTGGATGTAAGTAGTGTGTAATTATTTATATCTTGAATTTTTCTTTCCCTTTGTCGATCGCTCTGACTGTTTTTTACTCTGTCTTCTTTTCAGGTTTGCCTCAATACAGCCCTTACCATAAAGAGAGGATGAAGGCACTGGATGCTGAAACGGCATGTCTGGCCATAGCTATGCAGGAAATAGGTGGCATACACAAAGTGAATCAGCGTTCGAAGAAAGGGAAAAAGAAGAGCACCGCTGGCGAAGGGGAGGGTTCCAAAACGGACGCGAGTGTTGAGCAAGATTCGGAGTCCGGGGCCAATCTGAAAGGTAAATCTGTTCCCCCCGCGGTTGAGGACGAACTGTCGCGCGGGCTCGAACGGAGATCAAAACGGGCTCGGGGAGGAGATGTTGGAAATGTTGTTGTGGATCTCACCGGGGTGAAGCCAACTGGAACCTCTGCCCCGGGCTCTACTCCTTTTGCACCCGAGGTTGCTAAGACCTTTGGAACCGTCTCCGGTCCCAGTCAGATAAGCCGCCCAGGGAAAGAGCCTCTAATTGAGGCCGAGAAATGCAGCCAGTTTATCGCAGATCTGCCCAATAAGGAGGAATGGTTGCGCTATCAGGCTTTGGGGTTTAACCCCTTGTTCAAAGAGATGATGAATACTTGGCTGAAGGTAGATTTTCTTGTCCTTTTAAATTTCGTCGTTACTTAACGTATTTTTGCTGACGTATTATTCTTGTCTTTCCAGATGGGTTCTGAGATGGTCGGGCTATTTGCGGTAGGGAATAGGGAGTTGGAGACCGTTGAAGCTGCTCGGGCTACTATTTCCGCTTCGGAGCATAAAGACATCAAAATTTTCGATTTGGATCATGCCAACTCCAAGTTGAAGAAAAGTGTTGAAGAGTTGCAGCTGAAGTCCAAGGAGTCCGAGGGGAAGCTCGTAATTCTCCAGAAAAAGGCTGATGATGCGGAAGCCCGGGCCCAGACTGCCGAGAAGGAGCTTGAACAACTCCGAGCTAAGCTCGCAGGCTACAAAGAACCCGCTGCCATCCTGGATGAGTTCCGTCACTCTCAGGAGTACTATATGGAATTAGGCAAGAAGGCCGCCTCCAAAATTTGCCGTGCGTGGGTCGTTTCTCACAAGTTGTTGAAAGAGAACCCATCCGCTGGCTGGGACGAGTTCCAACCTCTCTTCATTGCCGCAGAACAACACTTCATTGCCACCGGAGAAGATCCAGAACCTTACTACTCCGGGGAGGAATCTGATTCGGATGATGAAGATGGTGAAGAGAGGGAAGAGGACGTCCAGAACCCATCTCCGAACAAAGACATCGTCCCTCCGGAAACTCACGCCGAAGAACCTCCTGCTGAAGACCCTCCAACCGTATAGTTATTCAACTCCTTTTCATTTGAATGTCTTTGTTGTAATATCGAACTATAACTTTAGTGGTCGAATTTTCTCCGGGATGTTTCGAACCATATGGCTGGTTCGGTCCCTCGTTGAACATTATCTGTATTGTGGTGCCTATTCGGCAATTTCTTTAACTCCTTTTTCTCTTTTCCATATTTTTGTTTCTCTTAAATTTGGAGTTTAAGAATCTCAGGTGACTTAGATGAATCTCCTGCAATTTGCCCCCAGACCGGTTTCGAAACAAAAATTTAGTCCGGACTGGTTGTAATAGCTTTACGTATATTCTCTTAAGTTCGACATTTGAGAACGCTGAGTAGCTTATAGAGATTTCGTAAGGTTTTGCCTCTCAGTCTGGATCTAATCCCGAAAGATGGAGTCCGGATGGTGGTGATGATTTATTTTGTTCTCATAGTTTTTTTGTGTTTACCTCATTTTTTGTTGAATTCAGCTAGGGAATCGGTGAACATTGTGGTTTCCAGGGTCAAACGCCTTGGTCCTTGCGTTAGTCGACCAGCATTAATGTCCTTTCGGTTTCCCATGCATTGATAACTGGAAACGCCTGGAGCTCGTCCTTACCTCCTTCCTATAAATATCCATGATGTCCCCCTTTTTTTTATTCTTGCCACAAACTTCCTCAGTTCTCTTTTCTCATCTTCTCCCCGTTTTCAGCCATGGATCCCAAAACTCTGGTTTACGACTATGAGAATAACAAAATTATAGTAGATGGGATAGTGTTTGATGGCCCCACCACCATGGCCGAGATCGATGCAGTCCTGAAAAGGATTGACGATGCTCTAGCTCTGCGCAGGATGGTGGACGGTCAGGCTGGGAGGGGACGCCGCGGGCCTGGGCACGGCGGGGAAGGTGCTGGCGGTGCTGGTGGTGCTGGTGCTGCCGCCGTTTAGATATAATCTTTTTATCTTTTTTATTTTGATAACCGTTGTACCTCCCTTTCCCCCTGCTTAATAAAAATGGCTTGAAAAACAGCCATAATCATTTGCTTTTGTTTCTTTGGCGTCTGTTTTGAATTTGTTGCATCATTGTGCTTGATTTTTCGCCCCCCCCCCACTCCGGATTGTTTCATGGGAACAAATCCGGACTAGAGTGGTCGTTTTCAAGCTAATTCAAAAGCTTTATAGCTTTAGGTTAGTTAGAGAAATTTATCGTTTTTGACCCCAGTCCGGATTGTTTTGTATGAATAAATCCGGACTATAGTGGTTGTTTTTTAGCTAAGTCCAAAGCTTCATAGCTTTGGGTTACTTAGAGAAATTTATCGTTTTCGCCCCCAGTCCGGATTGTTTCGTAGGAATAAATCCGGACTGGAGTGGTCGTTTTTTAGCTAAGTCCAAAGCTTTATAGCTTTGGGTTACTTAGAGAAATTTATCGTTTTTGACCCCAGTCCGGATTGTTTCGTATGAATAAATCCGGACTATAGTGGTTGTTTTTTAGCTAAGTCCAAAGCTTCATAGCTTTGGCCTTTGGGTTACTTAGAGAAATTTATCGTTTTCGCCCCCAGTCCGGATTGTTTCGTAGGAATAAATCCGGACTGGAGTGGTCGTTTTTTAGCTAAGTCCAAAGCTTTATAGCTTTGGGTTACTTAGAGAAATTTATTGTTTTTGACCCCAGTCCGGATTGTTTCGTATGAATAAATCCGGACTATAGTGGTTGTTTTTTAGCTAAGTCCAAAGCTTCATAGCTTTGGGTTACTTAGAGAAATTTATCGTTTTCGCCCCCAGTCCGGATTGTTTCGTAGGAATAAATCCGGACTGGAGTGGTCGTTTTTTAGCTAAGTCCAAAGCTTTATAGCTTTGGGTTACTTAGAGAAATTCATCGTTTTCGCCCCAAGTCTGGGTTGTTTCATAGGAACAATCCCGGACTAAAGTGGTTGTTGCATATTGCTTTTGCCCTGGTTCCAATTTTGCCTATGGCTCCGGACCAGGGACTTTTGTTTGTGAGTGCTACAATAAATTTACAACGAAATATAAATAGCACAAGGCCAGGCCTATTGTCATTAATTATAACATCCCCACTACAAATAACTTATTCTTGCTTCATTACAGAGGCTAATCTATCTGTTGAAGACTTTTCTGGGCTTAGAGGTAGCTCATTGATTGATCACTCGGGCCTTGACCTTCTTTTTACTGGTAGAATTTCCTTAGTCGGAGACCATACCAAGTGTTGGGAACCTCGGATTCATCCATATTGACCAGCTTGTATGTTCCAGGGCGAAGGACCTCTTTGATTTTATACGGGCCCTCCCATTTTGGCTTGAGCTTTCCGGTGTTGTTTGGGTCCGAAGCCTCTGCATCCCGCAAAACTAGATCTCCGACTTGAAAGTTTTTAATTCTGGCCTTCTTTCCAAAATATTCTCTTGTTTTCTCCTTATACTTTTCCATTCTTGCAACTGCTTCGTCTCTGACTTCGTCAACTAGATCAAGATTGATTCGGAGCCCTTCCTCATTTGAAATCTCTTCAAAGTTAATAGCCCTGTGAGAGGGCGAGCCCACTTCTACCGGGAGCATCGCTTCAGTCCCATACGCCAGCTTGAAGGGTGTTTCGCCTGTGCTTGTTCGGGGACTAGTCCTGTATGCCCAGAGCACGTTTGGCAGTTCTTCGGGCCACTTGTTTTTACACTCCTGCAGCCTTTTCTCTATTCCCCTTAACAAAATTCTGTTAGTTACTTCCACTTGTCCATTACCTTGGGGGTATGCCACCGATGACTTCTTATGTTTGATGCCCCTTTCTTTCAAGTAGTTCTCAAAATCGGATCCGACAAATTGAGGCCCATTATCTGAGACCAAAACTTGAGGAAGCCCGAACCTCATCAGTATGTTGTCCATGAACCGGATGCAATCTTGCTGATTTATAGTTCTCATGGCTTTGGCTTCTGCCCACTTAGTCATGTAATCGATGGCTACCAATAGATACCTGAGATCTCCCTTAGCCCGGGGAAATGGACCAACAATGTCGATACCCCAGATAGCAAAAGGCACTGGAGACAGGACTGATGAAGGCATAACTGGACTTTGTCTTTGCACATTGCTGAACAACTGACAATTCTTACATTTTTTGACAAACTCCACCGCATCATTGTGAATCGTGGGCCAGTAATAGCCTTGCCTTATTATTTTGTAAGCCAGGGCCTTTGCGGATAAATGATCTCCACAAATCCCTTCATGAACCTCTTGTAGACAGTATTCTGCTTCGGCTGGACCGATACATTTCAGGACCGGACTGGAGAATGTTCTGCGATAGAGTTGTCCTTCTTCTAGGAAAAACTTAGCAGCTTTGGCCTTGAGTCTTTGAGCCTTATTCTTGTCATCGGGCAATTCTCCTTTATCCAAATACGAAATCAGAGAGGTCATCCAATTAGGTTGATCATCTATTTCCATCACCTTGACATTTTCAATGGTTGGTTTCTCAATCTCCTCAAAGTATACCGAGCTATCCAGTTCGGCATCATTCTGCACTAGCTTTGACAAGGCATCGGCCTCTGTGTTTTATTCTCTATTTATCTAAATCATTTCGAACTTCGGGATCACAGCCAGGTAACTTTTGACCAGGGCCTGGTACTGAGCTAGTCTTTGATCCTTGGCAATATATTCTCCCTTCGTCTGCTTCACCACAATTTGGGAGTCACTGTAAACGTTCAGGCTCTGTACTTTCAAGGATCTTGCCAAGCGGAGTCCGGCTAAGAGTGCTTCGTATTCTGACTGGTTATTTGTAGCTAAAAAGTTGAAGGCTATGGCTTGCTGTATCTGAAACCCATGAGGACTTTTCAGAATTAACCCTGCCCCGGATCTTTCGTTTGTTGAGGATCCGTCAACATACAAAGACCAAGCCTCCGGGTCTGATTCATTTTCCTCTTTTCCCGGATCCACAATCATGGGACTAGTTTGGGGTTCAGGGAAAGAACATTCCACAACGAAATCAGCTAACACCTGAGCTTTGATTGCCGTTCGGGGTACGAACGTGAGTTGGAACTGGCTTAACTCGATAGCCCAATTTACAAGTCTGCCGGACACATCTGGCTTATGAATTATCCTTCGCAGAGGCTGGTCAGTTACGACTTTGATTTCTCTTCCTTGGAAATAATGCCTTAGATTTCTTGAGGCTGTTACTAGAGCAAAAGCAAATTTTTCCAAGTTCGGGTACCTGGTCTCTGCGTCCTTCAGTACTTGATTGACATAATATACCGGTTTCTGTTTTCCTTCGTGTTCCCTGATCAGGGCCGCTCCCACAGCCTGTGGTCCAGCAGCTAAGTAAAGAAACAATGTTTCCCCTGACTCAGCTTTAGATAGAATTGGTGGTGATGACAGGAATTGCTTTATAGAGTCGAAAGCTTTCTGGCAGTCCGGATTCCAGTTTATTTCTCTTTTGTTTTTCGCCCCTTTCAGCAGCTCGAAGAAGGGCAAGCATCTTTCGGCCAGCTTTGGGATGAATCGCCTCAGAGCCGCCAAAGAGCCCGCCAGCTTCTGGATTTCTTTCTGAGTTCGGGGCGGCTCCATCTCCATTATGGCTTTAATCTTTTCTGGATTGGCTTCGATTCCCCTTTGACTGATCATGAATCCCAAAAATTTGCCAGCTACGACTCCGAAGGTGCACTTCTCCGGATTCAATTTCATCTCATGCTTTCTCAGATTTTCAAAACACTCCTGTAAGTCCGGAACATGTTCCTCCACCGCTTTCGACTTAGCTATCATATCATCCACATAAGACTCCAAGTTTCGGCCCAGCTGATCTTTGAAAATCTCCACCATCGCCCTTTGGTAGGATGACCCGGCATTCATTAATCCGAACGGCATATACTTGTATGCGTAAACCGCTCGGTGAGTTATGAAAGTAGTTTTGGCTATGTCAGCCGGGTTCATCTTGATTTGGTTGTATCCGGAGAATGCATCCATGAAGCTAAACATCACGTGCCCCGCAGTAGCGTCGATGAGTTGATCTATGCTGGGAAGAGGATATGGATCTTTGGGGCATGCAGCATTCAAATCTGTATAGTCGACACACATTCTCCATTTGCCATTGGGTTTCTTAACCAAAACTACATTGGCCAGCCAGTCCGGATATTTTATCTCACAAATTATTCCTGCCTTAAGGAGTTTTTCCACCTCTTCATCAATCGCCTTTTGTCGATCCGGAGCAAAGTTTCTTCTTTTCTGTTTTACTGGCTTTCTGTTAGGATTGACATCCAGACTGTGCATGGCCACCGATTGATCGAGTCCAGGAATTTCTTCCGGACTCCAGGCAAAGACATCCGCATAATCCCTGAGGAGTTGTACCAGGTTCTCCTTGAATGTAGGGTCCAGTCCGGATCCTATCTTTATCTTTCGGTCCGGGTTACCTTCTTCCAATTCGATCATCTCGATTTCGACTGCCGACTCGACTTTACCCAAGTCTTTCTTCGCCATAAATTGTTGAACCCGGGCCTGGGTGTTTGTTTCCAGATACTCCCTGGCTTTGGCAATCAGTTCTTCTTTTGTCTGGGCTTCTATTCTTTCAATATTTTGGACTTCATGTCCGGACTGATTTTTGAAGTAAGCTCTGTGCTTCTTTCTGCTTAAGTTCTTGTGGTACAAGGACGCTTTTCGTTTGTTCTCCGGGTCAGTTTCAGCCATGACCAATGCCTGGCCGTAACAACGACTAGCGGTTTCAGAGTCGCCTTTGACCTCCCCAACTCCTGAGGGGGTGGGGAATTTAAACTTTAGATGAGGGGTAGAGGTTATTGCCCGGAGTTTTGTTAACGCTGGACGACCAAGGATCATATTGTAGGAAGAAGGGGTATTGATGACGTAGAACTTTATCATATGAGTGACTTGCTTTGGGAAGGTTCCGAACTGAACAGGCAGGTATAGTGTCCATTGAATCGGCACTAAGTACGTTGTTTCCGAATCCAAAGAGAGGGTCCTCTCTGCATTCATTCATTCTCACGCTGCCCAGCTGCATTCTATCAAATGTATGCTTGAAGATAATGTTGGCCGAAGATCCATTATCGATCAGGATTCTTTTGACCTCATTTTCCGCCACGTCCAGGCTAACCACCAAGGCTTCATTATGGTTGGGATAAATTCCTTCAAAGTCGGCATTACTGAAAGTGATCACTTGTTCGGGGAAATATTGGACCATCATTACTTCTCCGCTTGAGTCCGGGCTTGGGGGAGGGGAGTTGGACCCCCCCATTACCACGTTGACCACATGTTTCTTTCCTGTTTCCTTTTCCGTGTTCTTTCGAGCTATATACTGCCCCATGTTCCCTCTTTTGATTTGATCTTCAATGAAGTACTTAAGGGACAAGCAATTTTCTGTTGTATGACCATGAGTCCCGTGGTATTCACATTGCTTATGTGTTGGGCGCTTCTCTGGTGCCGTGATCATCGGCTTGGGCGGATAAAAGTATGGTTTGTCGCGGACTTCTTTCAGAATATCAGCCCGTGTTCGGCTGAGTGGAGTCCACTCCGGCTCTGGCTTTGGTTCAGCTTTGGGTGGTTTAGCGGGCTTGGAGTCCGGACTAACAATTACTGCAACGGGTTCTGAGATCCTTTCGAAGACTGATGGTTGTGAATTTTGGATATAATTGGTTTGTCTGTTGGGCTTGAATCACTTGTCAGGTTGATAACCACCCCGAGAGCGGTCATCGCTGGCGGTTCGGTGTGAAGAGTTCCCTTGGCGGGTCATTCTCATTGCTTGTAGTACATCACTTTCTTTGATAAATCGTGCAGCCATGGAGTATGCTGCGGCCAGACTTTCAGGTTCCTTATTAATCAACTCATAGACGTATCTTTCATTTTGATCCGGGTCCAGATTCCTCCGGAAGATGCTAAGAGCTTCTCGCTCATCCAATCGCGAGACTTTGTTTATCGCTTCCTGGAATCGTTTCATATAATCCGCGAGTGACTCATCATCATTTTGACGGATAGTCTCCAGATGGCACATGTGTAATTCATGAGTTCGGTTTGCTCTGAACCTCTTTAAAAAGGACTCACGGAATTCTTTCCATGAGTGAATACTTCGGCCCCTCCTTTTAAGGTTGACGCAAAAAACCTGCATTTGGTTATGTCATTATAGTAGTAGATGAGAGCAATCTGCTCAAAGTAATTAACATGCTCCTCTGGGTCCCCCAGCCCATCAAAGGAGTCGAAGTTGTAATGCTTCAGGTTCTTTTGTCTGGGGATAGCTTCTAGAGATCGGCTGAATGGAGTCAGAGTCCCCTCAATTTCAAGTCCGGAGTCCTGCCCCACTTTCTTTTGTAGCTCATGAATCATTTGCATCAAATTGTCTTCGGGCTCGTCTTCGTCCAAGATTACCTCCGGACTGACTTCTCTCAGAATTCTTTTGGATCCGGACCTCCTGAAGACCCGGTCCTCTTCTTCCTGTATTCTTTTCTGGATTTTAAGTTCGAGCTTTGCTTCTTCCTCCTGTCTAATTTGTTCCTTTAGATCAGCCAGCTTTTTGAGTTTCTCAACTTCCTGGCTTTTGCTCTGAGCTTTATTGGCTGTCTGTTTTTCTTTGCCTTTGTTTCCAAGCCGGTCAAAGACAGACATCCTGGACCGATGAGAGTGTTGGGAGCCTTGGGAGTTTTCTGCCTACTCTTGTTCGGGAGGTGGCGGTGCTCGGGTTGCTCTGAATGCCCGGATTGCTTCCGCCAATTCCTCCCGGGTTAGATTTTGGAGATGCATTCCAGCTAGAGGCACATCCGTGTATTTGTATTGATTTACCTCAATGTCAATTCGGGCATCGCCCGGTGCGATCTCTGCTCTCTGCACGATTGGAGGTACCTCAGCCGGAACTAAGGTCGGTTCTGGGGTTGTTTCATGATCCCGTGCCCGAGTGTTGGGTCTTTGCGTAGATTTGCTTCCCCTTACCATGATTCAAACTTTCAAAGCAGGATGATTTACAAAGCAACAATTATAACAAATCTAGACTGTGCTCTGTATAAGATAACTTGAATATGGGCTCAATATTCAAATGAAATCACAAGGTGGTATATATAGGTACTTAACCAATGATTCAGATCTAAATTTCAGCTAAGTTTAGAAACTAAGAAATTGCAACTTTATCACAGATCTGGGTTCGGGGAGCTAAATAACCTCTAATACATGCACATATAGTAGACATTTTTACAAAAGGTTTCACAGTGGTTTTGTAGATCTTACAGTTCGATATTGGACTCCTTTTTTAAGAGTTTGTTGCTGGAGTCGAGTCCAGTGGCACCTAGACCAAAGGACAGAGCCACCCCCTCCTTCTAGCGCCAATGATAACTCTATATTCCGATCCGGTGTCTCCTCCGCCGTCCTCAAGCCTGGAGAGCGGTGTAGCTGGTGGTTGGGACTCTGCAAAACAATGCCGGGAGGTGGGTTTGGACCCGCGGCACCTCCGGCGTGAGAATGAGTGACGGCGTTGGAGAATAAAAGATAAGAATCAGAGTATCTAATTATGGAGGGTGTGTGTATATGAGTGTGTGTAAAAGAGAATGTAACCCCCAAACCTTCTTTTTTGGGTCTATTTATAGTCCCAGGATTAGGGTTCAGGGGTTGGTACCTTAAATCATGGGCGTTCAATCCTAGGTAGGTAGGACACCTGGGACGTGTAGATGCACAACACCTGTCTAGGAGAATAATTGTGGGAAAGTGTGTCAGGCCCCTTTTAGAGTGTGTCCTCCTCATTCTTGTATTATGCCTATTATTGGTAATCATTAGCTGTCGTTTTTAGTTGGGACCCTTTGATGGTGACAGGAGCCTTGGGATGCCACGTGCTCTATTACCTCGTACCGGAGTAACGTCACGGATCTGGAACGGATCCGGACTTAATAATGGTGACATATCTCCGGATTCAGTAGCTGTCGTAGGCCCGGATAGCAATTCCGGCTTGTAAAGGGTATCCTATCAGTAATTAAGAAATCTGGGAAACAAAAGAGACCTTAGTAATATAGGTTCTGTTTTTGGAAGCCATGATTAAAAATATACTTTAAAATAAGTACAGTTTTCTTTGAAAAGATAGGAAGACTGTTAATCAAGCACCTGATCCCCAGCATCTATAGACCGAAAATGTAACTTTCCCCTGAGCAATTGCAGCGGTCTTTTCAATACAATGTCCTCTCCATAAAGCCGTGTTTCCTGAAAATGAAGGAGTCATCTTTCAAAAATATAAGCTGAGGAGTACTAAGCTTAAATACTCACACCATGAATCTTTCCCAAAGTTTAAATACACACAGGAGGAGCGGTCTTAAACACTCACGAGAGGAGGAAGACCATCTTCTTCTGGTTTATCGATCGTATTATCATGTGTGCATTTCCTGTAATGAGTCGAGTAAGAGGCTAGAGAGAGAGAGGCAGGTTCTTCGGTTAGTACCGGTTCCGGTGATCGTTGGACGATCAAGCGTTCATTTGGACTACTTTGGCAACGTAGATCTCGAAGAGGGTTGCGTGATGATTGCATTGGATCTCCATCTGTTATCAATTTGTTAAAACTTCGTTTTAAGGTAAACGTTCATAACTACGAATTAAACTTCTTGTTTTGCATGGATTCTGCGATTGGGTTTCGATTTTATTGTTTTAATTATTGTTTTCCTAACAAAACCTCATATGGAAGTTCAAATAAACATCACCTCACTCACCATCTCTATTTGGACAGAAGAACTCCCTTCCCAATTTTCTGAAGAGACAATAAATTTTTTTTGCAATTGCTTGAACACAAATTAAATGTCAAAAAAAAATAAAAACCCCTAAACTAAAAATAGTTGCAATCACTCAATTAATTAAAAGAATGATCAAAACAATCCACGATCAACTGCTAATTGGTTCATGATGGTGTTAGAGGAAGGCCCCAAATGGATCTTATGCTATATTTCAAATTTTCAACATATTGACTATATCCAGAATAACAAGCAATGCACAAAAAACTTTGTAAATTTATAATATTAATCTCACAAAAATTAAATGAGCAACTACGGAATACAGGACTTACAGTTCCGGCAGGAGATTGCCTAGGGTGCAAATGCTTTACTACAGGACGCTTGTAGACACAAGATTGAAAACATACAATTCAGGGAAATGTTGTGGCTAAACAGGGATGCAAGATGTAATGCGCATAAGGTTATATTATCAAAACTTTCAATCTATATAGTTTTATGCTTTAAAAAATTTTATTTTGGATTTTCTATCTTTTGTGTGCATATGGTGTGTTGAAAATGAAAATACCAGCAAGCTGTAATATACCATTGAGGCATTGAAGTATCACTAACAGTGTACTTGAATATTTACTTTTTACTGGATAATGGGAGCAAACTAATGTTAGTGGGAAACTTGGCCTGGTTTGTTTCTCAGTTTTAACTTGGTGAAGATATCTTTACCTAAATAATCAATGTCTACAGTCTAATTTAACAAAAAAAATGTCCACAGTTTACAATCAAAATTGAAAAAAAGGACCAAAAACAAATTGTGCCATTATGTTTCAGGTATTGCAAACAACATAGCCAAATCAAGATTAACAGCAATTTTAAAACACCAGTCCTGTACTTCCAGCCTCCAGGCTTAACAAAAAATATCTTGGTAACCCAACTTATCTTGCAAAGCAGTCTGTGACTTTCAGAACTTACAAAAAAGACATTGACACAGCTAGAAAAATCTGCAAAACTTGCCCTCGGTCACCTTAGAAATTCCCTAGCGACTACAACTTCTCCATGTAAAGGAAGTCAAAACATAACAATTGATCACACGACAGGCACCATACATAAACAAGATGCCATATGAATCCTCAAAACAAAGTTACTGTTAAGCTAGGGGCCATTTTTAAACAGATCTAATTACAACTAAGTTGCCATTTTCTTAGTTCTGCAAATGATTCGTTAAATGTCTGATGTAATAACAATAATCAACATAGAATTCATATATTCGCAGACTAAGTGTAAAAACCCGAATTTTCGGATAATTATTTCTAAATCAAAAACTTAAATAAAATACCTTTCTTAAATCAATAAATCCAAAATTAACGAAAGTCAAAACATCGATCTAATTCAATAATCCAAAAACATAAAATTGGAGGCTCAACTCCAGAAATTCAATAATCATAATCTTGCACACAACAAAATTTATTCTTCTAGCACGATAAATCTTATCCAAATAATTGCATCAAATCACGTAGCACAAAGTTCACATCTCTATTCACAATCAGCTTCCAAAAGTCCGAACCTGAAATATATTAAAACAATGAGCTGCAAAACCCAGCAAGTAACCATCGCCCGACGGCTCAAAAATAATACTTTAAAAAAAAACAAAAGTTCTAAAGCTGTAAATCGATAAAACAATTTTAACAGTAAAATCACATTATATTCCCACAGTTCTAAATTACGGTCACACTATGCCAGTGACACGGCTTCTATAGTTCGATGGGGGCTAGTTTACGTCCCTCGTTAAGTCAAACTCAACAAGGTATCTATGTGTTCCGGAACGTGCGTAAACTAGTTCTATGTGTCACACTATCCAGAGACCGGATTCTATGATTCGATACGCAACTAAAACTGGGGACTCTTATAAAAATCTTACTAAAATCGATTTTCGATGACACAATTTTCAGAATTCAAATCGATCACATATTTCGAATAAAACAATATTTAATCGAATAAAAATAGATTTAACAATACTAATGAGCAACGAAAAGTTACTTACCTCGATGTCGATATCGTACCCCTGAAAATAAAACCACAACCAATCCTAAATATTAATTCATTATCTATTAACAATCATATATAGCAAACAAGCACACACCTTAATAGAACTCATGCGGCGCTACATATAACTTACTCAAAGAAAATTCCAAAAATCACACACCAAAATATCTTACAAAATAGACCATTGTTAACAAAATCAGCCCTGATCAGTTCTAGAAATTGGCAAATTACTCTATGAAAATTATTTTATATGAAAAATCTTAAAGCACGAAAAACGTAGACAATTCTGAGACCTTTCCAAAATGGTAAGGCTCGATAAAAACAAACAAGTAACGAATTCAGAAAGTAGATATTTGCGGAAAGCAGAACAGAATCAGACCGTGACTTCTCTAGTATTTTACTGTTTAAGACTTCAAAATCACAACATTTGACGAAGGAATGTAAAAGAAAAACGTAGAGCTAGAAAATATCTTTCCAGAATGATATCGCTCATAATTTTTGGATAAAAACTCAATTTACTATGAATTTTCAAAGTTGGGCACTCAGTTTCGAAAACAAGCAGGTCAGATCACAAAATCACAGAAAACACGAATTTACATGCAGAAGTTCAGAAAAGTTAAAGAAGAAAAGTTGTAGATAATTCAAATACCTTTTCAGAAAGACTAATTTCGTGAAATTCCGATGAATAACGAATCAGATACGAATTTTACAAGAATTCAGAATTGATATATACTATACATACAAAATCAAAGTACTAATACCAAGATAAAAAGGGATAACGAAGCATCTATACAAATAATTAACTCATGGATATACATCAGATTCTACACCTATACAAATACTCAAGAGAACATACAAGGATCCTTAACATAATCAAAATCAATCAAGTATAGTACACATGAATTAACACGAACATCAAGAGAATTAAAGAATCGTTACCCCTTCTTTTTATTCTTGTTATGAGTCTTCTCTTCTCTTGTTGTTCTCATCTCGTGTTCTTCTTCTCTCTCTCTCTCTCTTTCTCTCGGCGTTTCTTTTTCCTCTCTCTCGGCCTTTCTTTTTCCTATCTCTACGTTCTTTTTTTTCTTTACCTGACTACTATATAGAATTCTAGGGTTTTTCTATATTTTTTTAACTGATGTCTTTATCCTTACTAATTATTCTTTAATGATACATCCTTTTTAATAAGAAAAAAATTTACTAATATTAAGCCAAAATTAAAACCTTAAAAATTAATTATGAGTTACAACCTATAAATCTTCTATTTTAATGACTTTCTACAATAACTTCTCTAAAATTGAAAATGCTATTATCTTAAATTATTAATACTAAATTATCGAATTATTTACTAAAATTAATGTAAAAACCTGGGATGTTACAAACTACCCTCCTTAAAGGAATTTGGTCCCCAAATTCTCAAGAATCATAATATTTCTAGAACCTCACCTATCTCGAAAATTCGCGAGCTACCCAAATTACCCACAAGTCAAGCCTATGAGGCAGTCTACAGGAAAATAACCTAGAGCTCTGATACCAACTGTAAAAACCCGAATTTTCGGACAATTATTTCTAAATCAAAAACTTAAATAAAATACATTTCTTAAATCAATAAATCCAAAATTAACGAAAGTCAAAACATCGATCTAATTCAATAATCCAAAAACATAAAATTGGAGGCTCAACTCCAGAAATTCAATAATCATAATCTTGCACACAACAAAATTTATTCTTCTAGCACGATAAATCTTATCCAAATAATTGCATCAAATCACGTAGCACAAAGTTCACAAGTTCACATCTCTATTCACAATCAGCTTCCAAAAGTCCGAACCTGAAAGATATTAAAACAATGAGCTGCAAAGCCCAGCAAGTAACCATCGCCCGACGGCTCAAAAATAATACTTTAAAAAAAACAAAAGTTCTAAAGCTGTAAATCGATAAAACAATTTTAACAGTAAAATCACATTATATTCCCACAGTTCTAAATTACGGTCACACTATGCCAGTGACACGGCTTCTATAGTTCGATGGGGGTTAGTTTACGTCCCTCGTTAAGTCAAACTCAACAAGGTATCTATGTGTTCTGGAACGTGCGTAAACTAGTTCTATGTGTCACACTATCCAGTGACCGGATTCTATGATTCGATACGCAACTAAAACTGGGGACTCTTATAAAAATCTTAAAGCACGAAAAACGTAGACAATTCTGAGACCTTTCCAAAATGGTAATGCTCGATAAAAACAAACAATTAACGAATTCAGAAAGTAGATATTTGCAGACAGCAGAACAGAATCAGACCGTGACTTCTCTAGTATTTT
Source organism: Kitagawia praeruptora (assembly GCA_037693485.1). Lineage (NCBI taxonomy): Eukaryota > Viridiplantae > Streptophyta > Magnoliopsida > Apiales > Apiaceae > Kitagawia > Kitagawia praeruptora. The sequence goes on from CM075344.1 coordinate 40,315,584, forward strand.
ACTGTTTAAGATTTCAAAATCACAACATTTGACGAAGGAATGTAAAAGAAAAACGTAGAGCTAGAAAATATCTTTCCAGAATGATATCGCTCATAATTTTTGTATAAAAACTCAATTTACTATGAATTTTCAAAGTTGGGCACTCAGTTTCGAAAACAAGCAGGTCAGATCACAAAATCACAGAAAACACGAATTTACATGCAGAATTTCAGAAAAGTTAAAAAAGAAAAGTTGTAGATAATTCAAATACCTTTTCAGAAAGACTAATTTCGTGAAATTCCGATGAATAACGAATCAGATACGAATTTTACAAGAATTCAGAATTGATATATACTATACATACAAAATCAAAGTACTAATACCAAGATAAAAAAGGATAACGAAGCATCTATACAAATAATTAACTCATGGATATACATCAGATTCTACAACTATACAAATACTCAAGAGAACATACAAGGATCCTTAACATAATCAAAATCAATCAAGTATAATACACATGAATTAACACGAACATCAAGAGAATTAAAGAATCGTTACCCCTTCTTTTTATTCTTGTTATGAGTCTTCTCTTCTCTTGTTGTTCTCATCTCGTGTTCTTCTTCTCTCTCTCTCTCTTTCTCTCGGCGTTTCTTTTTCCTCTCTCTCGGCCTTTCTTTTTCCTATCTCTACGTTCTTTTTTTCTTTACCTGACTACTATATAGAATTCTAGGGTTTTTCTATATTTTTTTAACTGATGTCTTTATCCTTACTAATTATTCTTTAATGATACATCCTTTTTAATAAGAAAAAAATTTACTAATATTAAGCCAAAATTAAAACCTTAAAAATTAATTATGAGTTACAACCTATAAATCTTCTATTTTAATGACTTTATACAATAACTCCTCTAAAATTGAAAATGCTATTATCTTAAATTATTAATACTAAATTATCGAATTATTTACTAAAATTAATGTAAAAACCTGGGATGTTACAAACTACCCTCCTTAAAGGAATTTGGTCCCCAAATTCTCAAGAATCATAATATTTCTAGAACCTCACCTATCTCGAAAATTCGCGAGCTACCCAAATTACCCACAAGTCAAGCCTATGAGGCAGTCTACAGGAAAATAACCTAGAGCTCTGATACCAACTGTAAAAACCCGAATTTTTGGACAATTATTTCTAAATCAAAAACTTAAATAAAATACATTTCTTAAATCAATAAATCCAAAATTAACGAAAGTCAAAACATCGATCTAATTCAATAATCCAAAAACATAAAATTGGAGGCTCAACTCCAGAAATTCAATAATCATAATCTTGCACACAACAAAATTTATTCTTCTAGCACGATAAATCTTATCCAAATAATTGCATCAAATCACGTAGCACAAAGTTCACAAGTTCACATCTCTATTCACAATCAACTTCCAAAAGTCCGAACCTGAAATATATTAAAACAATGAGCTGCAAAGCCCAGCAAGTAACCATCGCCCGACGGCTCAAAAATAATACTTTAAAAAAAACAAAAGTTCTAAAGCTGTAAATCGATAAAACAATTTTAACAGTAAAATCACATTATATTCCCACAGTTCTAAATTACGGTCACACTATGCCAGTGACACGGCTTCTATAGTTCGATGGGGGCTAGTTTACGTCCCTCGTTAAGTCAAACTCAACAAGGTATCTATGTGTTCCGGAACGTGCGTAAACTAGTTCTATGTGTCACACTATCCAGTGACCGGATCCTATGATTCGATACGCAACTAAAACTGGGGACTCTTATAAAAATCTTACTAAAATCGATTTTCGATGACACAATTTTCAGAATTCAAATCGATCACATATTTCGAATAAAACAATATTTAATCGAATAAAAATAGATTTAACAATACTAATGAGCAACGAAAAGTTACTTACCTCGATGTCGATATCGTACCCCTGAAAATAAAACCACAACCAATCCTAAATATTAATTCATTACCTATTAATAATCATATATAGCAAACAAGCACACACCTTAATAGAACTCTGGCGGCGCTACATATAACTTACTCAAAGAAAATTCCAAAAATCACACACCAAAATATCTTACAAAATAGATCATTGTTAACAAAATCAGCCCTGATCAGTTCTGGAAATTGGCAAATTACTCTATGAAAATTATTTTATATGAAAAATCTTAAAGCACGAAAAACGTAGACAATTCTGAGACCTTTCCAAAATGGTAAGGCTCGATAAAAACAAACAAGTAACGAATTCAGAAAGTAGATATTTACGGACAGCAGAACAGAATCAGACCGTGACTTCTCTAGTATTTTGCTGTTTAAGACTTCAAAATCACAACATTTGACGAAGGAATGTAAACGAAAAACGTAGAGCTAGAAAATATCTTTCCAGAATGATATCGCTCATAATTTTTGGATAAAAACTCAATTTACTATGAATTTTCAAAGTTGGGCACTCAGTTTCGAAAACAAGCAGGTCAGATCACAAAATCACAGAAAACACGAATTTACATGCAGAATTTCAGAAAAGTTAAAGAAGAAAAGTTGTAGATAATTCAAATACCTTTTCAGAAAGACTAATTTCGTGAAAGTCCGATGAATAACGAATCAGATACGAATTTTACAAGAATTCAGAATTGATATATACTATACATACAAAATCAAAGTACTAATACCAAGATAAAAAGGATAACGAAGCATCTATACAAATAATTAACTCATGGATATACATCAGATTCTACACCTATACAAATACTCAAGAGAACATACAAGGATCCTTAACATAATCAAAATGAATCAAGTATAATACACATGAATTAACACGAACATCAAGAGAATTAAAGAATCGTTACCCCTTCTTTTTATTCTTGTTATGAGTCTTCTCTTCTCTTGTTGTTCTCATCTCGTGTTCTTCTTCTCTCTCTCTCTCTCTTTCTCTCGGCGTTTCTTTTTCCTCTCTCTCGGCCTTTCTTTTTCCTATCTCTACGTTCTTTTTTTCTTTACCTGACTACTATATAGAATTCTAGGGTTTTTTTATATTTTTTTAACTGATGTCTTTATCCTTACTAATTATTCTTTAATGATACATCCTTTTTAATAAGAAAAAAATTTACTAATATTAAGCCAAAATTAAAACCTTAAAAATTAATTATGAGTTACAACCTATAAATCTTCTATTTTACTCTCTCCTTGACTGCTGGGAGAATTAGGGTTCCTGCCATTGCTTTCGCCTCTTTCTTTCTTTTCTTCCTTTCTCAGACTAAATTAAACACCTACTAAACACTCTTCCTCTATTCTTCTAGCCTATTTTTCTTCTCTTCTCCCTTTTCCAGCTCTCTCACTTCCACCTCCGTTCATGGGTTCTCAAAACTCCGAAAAATTTGGCTCCATGAACTCGGAGGAGTTTACTGCTTTCATAGGACATCACTATGCTCTTCCAGCAAGAGATAGGATCCGTGGTATACCAAATCAACTTGAGGCTGATATACTTTCTGGAAATACCAGTTCGCATAATAGTGGTTCTTCAAAAGATGATACTTCTATTCATCCAGGTCCAGCTCAAGCTTCTCTTCCACCTAGTCATGCTGCGGTTACTGTTGAAAATCAAGCTTCTTCTCCGGAAGAGGTAAATTCAATTGCTCAAAATGATGATCTAAATTTGAATAATTTAGAAAACAACTATGTCAAACAAAGCACTCCAAATGTTTGTGAAAATAACAAGGCCTCTCCTACTACCCAACCTTCTTGGAGTACTTTAATACAGAAAAATATCCCGGATACCACACCATCTTCGGATTCTCAATGTGGAAACTGTATTACCTATAACGAAGACGGCTCTGCTAATATCAAGCCACCTCAACAGTTTTTTGTGAATGCTCATAAAAATGGGAAACTAGCATTATTGGCCACTTCATGGGTGGAGGCTTTGCGTTCAAATACGTTCGAGAGCAGGCTCTTAAACTTTGGCAAAATAAGGGTCTTACCAGAGTCTTTTATAACTCAAAGGGATTCTACACCTTTCGCTTTACAACAAAGGCTGAAAAGGAGAATATTCTTCAACTTAACACGGTAGTTTTGGGTGGGAAAACTATGTATTTAGCACCTTGGACGGATGGTTCTGATTTTAAGAAGAATGCAATTCAAAGTGTACCGTGTTGGATAAGATTTCTGGACATCCCTGTTTCATATTGGTCAAACGATGGTATAACCACACTTGCAAAAACTGTTGGAAGACCATTAAAATTTGACGAGGCCACATCTAAATTTGAGCCTATGAAGTACGCAGCTGTGCAAGTGGAGATATCATACGATGGCCCGCGACCTCCCTTCGTTTGGGCAGACACAGTTACTCCAAATGGAATTCGAAAAAGAGAAAAGGTGGAAATTCAATACTCCCAATTGCCATATTCATGTAATTTATGTAGGGCATTTGGCCACTCTCTGTCAAGATGCAAAGATAATCCGGAAGCTGTGAAGCCACCAAACAGGGCTCCTAATAGGGCTGCTAAAAATCAACAAGGTCATAATACTACCTCACAACCAACAAGTGCACCGACTAGCCCTAGGGAAAATTATGTTGGTAACATGGACTTGGTACCATATATTGTGGGCAGGTTTGCAGGATACCCTGTGGTTCTAGATGAGGACTTCATTATAGCCGAGGCTACAGCACATGATGCCAATATAAACAAAATGGGAAATGAGGAAAATTAGGATGATCTTGACCTTATGCAAGAAACTGCAATGGTTGTCACGACTGAACAAAAGGAGGATACAAATGAAACTAGCTCAGTATTACCTATTGTGGTTGAAAATTCCTTTGCAACTTTGAGCAACCTAGATGATGATGATCTTATTATTCCTCCACCATCTCCTCAGAAAAGAAAGAGGAATAAAAGTAAATCTCCAATTAAAGAAAATAGGGAAGTGGATTCTTCATCTCAATTGTCGAACAGAGAAATGGTTATTTGTCGACCTGCTCAAGCTCTTTCTTCTCTTCCGCCCCTACCTCCGAACAAGAGTGTGGTTGCTGATTCAAACTCAAAAACACGAAAGAAAAGTCTAAGGCTGCAGAACCAAGCAGCAAAATCCCAATCATCTTAATGAATCTGGTTTCATGGAATGTTCGAGGGCTTAACATCGAGGCCCACCAGACGGAAGTTTTAAACCTTATTCGTATGCATCATATTACTCTTATAGGTCTTCTAGAAACTAAAGTAAAGGTTGGGAATAGCTTAGCAGTCTCTAATAAAATTGCTTCCAACTGGAAGTGGATCTTTAACTACAATCATCATGACAATGGCAGAGTCTGGGTTGGATGGGATGAAAATGTTTGGGAGGTTCAAATGATAGACAGTTCTGCTCAACATATTATGTGTAATGTCACTTTTAAAGAGAAGCAAATTAATTTCTTGGTCACCTTTGTTTATGCTCACAATAGAGGATACAATCGAACTTCTCTATGGAATTATTTGTCGAATGTGAATACTACTCTGCCTTGGACTGTTGTTGGAGATTTTAATTGTGTCACAAATCTTGCAGAAATGGAGGGGGGTCGTGAACACTGGACTCCGACTATGCAAGCCTTCAAGGATTGCTTGATTAACTCTCAACTGTCCTCTCTTCGAACTACAGGTAATCCATTCACATGGACAAATAATCGTCCATCTAATCCAATTCTTAGGAGATTGGACAGGGCTGTTTGCAATGCTACATGGCTTGCCTCTTTTGTAGATTCTGAAGCTCTAGTCTTGCCAAGGGGCATAATGGACCATTCTCCAATTTTAATAAAGGTTCCTATAGAAGTTCAAAGATACTCCAAACCTTTTCAGTTTTTCACTTATATGATTGAGCTTGAGAATTTTCATGAGGTTGTTAAGGAAGCTTGGAATGTCCCTATTATGGCAAACCCGATGGTTATTCTTTGTAGGAAACTGAAAGTGGTAAAACAAGCACTTGTGGCCCTTAACAAGAATAAAGGTCACCTGCCAAACTCTGTTCCTTCCATTCGAGCAAATCTGATAAGTATACAGGAGGAGATAGCCCAAAATCCTAATAATCGACTCTTACTTGAGCAGGAGCATACTGCTATTCAGAGACTTTCAAATGCTTTGCAGCAAGAAGAATCAATTTTAAAACAAAAATCGAGAATCAAGTGGTTGGCTCTCGGAGATGGCAACACAAAATTTTTCTTCAATAAAGTTAAGCAAAATTGGAACAGGAACAAAATTTTATCTATCCAGAACAAACATGGTGAGATGGTTCATGGCCATGCTGCTGTGGCCACAGTTGCTATGGACTATTTCTCTGATTTCTTAGGCACTTCCCCTGAATCCAGAAATGTAAGTCGTACGGGGATTGACTGCACTTTATTGAATATGGAGCAGAGTGAGGCCCTTGTGCGACCCTTCTCACCGGATCAAATCTTGCATACTTTAAAGGCAATGAAAAAAGGTAAGGCACCTAGGCCTGACGGCTTCAATGTGGAGTTTTACCTGGCTACATGGGACATTGTTGGTCAAGATTTTTGCAATGCTATTCTTCATTTCTTTCATGAGCCCCAAATGCACCCAAGTTTAAACTCTACGAGTATAGCTCTTATCCCCAAAACTGCTACACCTTCGAAGATGGAGGAGTTCAGGCCAATCTCTCTTTGTACTACAGCCTATAAATGCCTCTCTAAACTCCTAGCTGACCGTCTAAAGCGAATTCTTCCCAATATTATTTACAAAGCCCAATCTGCCTTCATCCCGGGTAGATTACTTTCTGATAATGTCATCCTTGCTCAAGAAATGTTTAGAGGTTATACTAGAGACACTGGAGTTCCAAAATGTGCCATGAAGCTTGACTTACACAAAGCCTTCGACTCTGTGCAGTGGGATTTCCTCCTAGCTGTCTTAGTCCATATGAGATTTCCGGAAATGTTTATCAACTGGATAAGGGCTTGTGTTTGCACTACTCATTTTTCTGTCAAGGTAAATGGGACCTTAAATGGGTATTTTCAGGGGAAACAAGGGCTCAGACAGGGTGACCCCTTGTCCCCGTACCTATTTACCATCGCAATGAATGTTTTCTCGGCTATTTTAAACTCCACCACTGATGACTTCCAATACCATTGGAAATGCAAAGAGCTACAAATCACGCATCTCTTCTTCGCGGATGACGTTCTTCTGTTCTCAAGGGGTGACATGCCTTCAATTATGCACACTATGAATTCAGTACAGAGGTTCACAAACTTTAGTGGGTTAACCCCTAGTTTTTTCAAGAGTTCGTGCTTTATGTCAAATTGTGGGGAGCAGATTACTACATGGTTTGATGACACTTATTCTATACCTCATGGTAATTTGCCGAATAAGTTTCTTGGGGTGCCCTTAATTTCTTCGGAGCTAAGCATAAATGATTGCACTCCTCTCATCCATAAAATTACTTCTCGAATGGATTGTTGGACTACTATTCTGCTGTCCTTTGCAGGCCGTGTCCAACTCATTAAGTCAATCTTGTTTGCAATCCAAGCGTTCTGGACAAATCATTTTGTGCTTCCAAAAACAGTCCATAAACATTTGAGGTCTATATTTACTCACTTTCTGTGGAAAGGTGATTATTCAAAACTTGGAGGTGCTAAAGTCGCGTGGACTTCTCTTTGCCTGCCAAAGGAAGAAGGAGGTTTAGGTCTTAGATGCCCTGTTGACTGGAACAATGCTCAAATGTTCTTCCATTTGTGGAGATTTCTTTCCAAAAAAGAATCTATTTGGGTCAAATGGGCTAGTTGCACAGCCTTGAAACGTAAGAGCTTTTGGCACCAATCCATTCCTACTGACTGTTCATGGTTCTGGAGAAATTTGCTTAAATTACGTGATGATGCAAAAAACCATATTACATATAATATTGGGAATGGCATGAAAACGTTTTTTTTGGCTGGACCCTTGGTGGCAGAACGAACCTATTGCAAATGCTATCAATGACCGAATTATAAATTGTTGCAACTCTCATCCTTTAGCCACGGTGGGTGACTTCTTACAAAATGACTCATGCGCCTTACCTCAAACAAATTCATCCCAGCATCGTGCTTCTGCTACTTTCAACAGATGGGTTGCAAGCTTCTCGTATCCATCGGTAAACACTTCAAGGTCTGACCACATTATGTGGGATGACTCTTCTAAAGTCTCTACCAGATGGATATGGAACTCTATTAGAAACAGGGGCCTGGAGATTCCCTGGCATAGAGCTGTTTGGTTCAAGGGTAGCATCTCGCGATATGCTCATCACAATTGGCTTCTATGTTGGGGCCGATTATACACCATGACTCGTTTACAGCGCTTTGGAATGTCGGTTTTAACAAACTGTTTTCTTTGTGCAGGGGGCATAGAAACAGATTCTCATCTGTTCTTACAGTGTCCTTACTCTTCCTTTATTCTCCAAAGATGGCTCTCTCCATTATGCATCTTCCCTGCACAGAACCAAAGATGGACTGATTTGCTTGTTTCTGTCTTGGCTATTGACGACTTTGTAATTCGGTTTGCAGGTCTCACTGCATTACAAATATTTTCTTACTTCATATGGCGAGAGCGAAATGCAAGGATACACGATGGAGGCACCATCCCCCACAAAAGCTGCTTGCTGGCATACGTGCGGACATTAAAGCAAAAATTGCTTCTCTAGAGTGGTACAAACACAAAATATGTAATAGACATGACATTATTGTTTGGCTAGCAGGCTAGTAGTTTAGTTTCGCTCTTGTTTGTTTCTTAGTTGTTCGTATGAGTTAGCTGCTCTTGGTTTCTTTAGCTCGGCTTGTCGAGTCTAAGCTTCTTCCTTGTTGCTCTCTTTTTAGATTGCTTCAAGGTTGTTGCTTCCTGTAAATTCTTTTTTCTTTCTATATATTTCTACATTTAGCAAAAAAAAAATCTTCTATTTTAATGACTTTCTACAAAAACTCCTCTAAAATTGAAAATGCTATTATCTTAAATTATTAATACTAAATTATCGAATTATTTACTAAAATTAATGTAAAAACCTGGGATGTTACACTAAGTAAATGCTTTCATTTTAGAGAAGAAGAGAGGCTGCATTGGATAATATTTTAAGTCTGTGTCTTTTACAAATGATTGAGCCAGTTTTAAATAGAGCAAACATGCCCAATGATATGCTAGCAAACAAAACAGGAATAACTAATTTCTGAATGACCACTACTGATTAGACTAGGATAAAATGATAATGACTAGGCTAGGCTGAGCTGGAAAATAGACTGTTGTCTTCATTACTCACCCTCAAGCTGGAGGTGACATGGTAGAAGCTCCAAGCTTGTGAAGTAGATGTTGATGTTGTGAAACAGGAACAAATTTCGTAAATAAGTCAGCCACTTGTTCAGATGAAGACACATAAGAGGTTTGAAGTAAACCAGTATTTATTTGATCACGAACGAAGTGACAGTCGATTTCCACATGTTTTGTTCGCTCATGTTGAACTGGATTGGCAGCAATGGTGAGAGCAGCTTTGTTGTCGAACTTAATCTGAGTTGGAGGTAAGTTTTTGAATCCTAAATCCTTCAAAAGAGAGGCTAACCAAGTCACTTCACAAGAGGTCATGGCCATGGCACGATATTCGGCCTCGGTTGAGGATCGAGCCACCACACTCTGTTTCTTGGACTTCCAGGAGATAGGGGAATCACCCAATAAAATACAGTACCCAGTCGTCGACTTTCGCATTGCAAGACAACTAGCCCAGTCACTATCGCAATAGGTTGTGAGACGAGCTGCACTTGAGGAGGCCAGTAGAACTCCTTGAGAGGGAGAACTTGCCAGATATCGTAGAAGACACTTGGCAGCTTGAAGATGAACAGTTGTAGGTTTATTCATATATTGACTAAGAGTGTGGATTGTAAAGGAAATGTCAGGATGAGTGATTGTTAGATATATGAGCTGACCTAACAGGCGTTGATAAGGAGTTAGATTGGGCAAAATATCACCAATTGTTGGAGTCAGTTTGATGTGTGTGTCCATGGGAAGAGATAGTGGTTTGCAATTAAGAAGTCCATGTTCTAAAAGAAGGTCCAATGTATATTTCTTTTGAGAAATGAAAAAACCTGTCAAGGACCTGTCCACCTCAAGTCCTAGAAAATAGCTGATGAGACCGAGATCCTTCATGAGAAATTGAGCAGAAAGCATATGCTTTAACTGACTAATAGCATCCATACTTGAACCACATATCAGAAGGTCGTCCACATAGACCAGGATAGCAATTGAAGCAGTGGTGGATTGTTTCAAAAACAAGCTATAATCTGACTTTGACTGCTTGAAGCCCAGACTTAGCAAAGTTGAAGATAACTTTGAAAACCACAAACGTGGAGCCTGTTTCAGTCCATAAAGGGCTTTAAGTAGTTTACAAACAATAGACTGTTGTCTTGAGGTATCTTTAGGCAGGTCGTTAACCTGTACTCTGCTCCCAAGGTGAGTATAACCACACGGTAGTTTCATGTAAACATCCTCCAAGAGTTCTCCATGTAAAAATGCGTTCGAGACATCCATTTGCAGAGTATGCCAGTTCTCCATTGCAGCTACAGCAAGCAAGGTGCGAACTGTTATCATTTTTGCAACAGGTGCGAAAGTTTCCGTATAATTCACACCATAAGTCTGTCGACAACCCAAGATAACCAAGCGTGCTTTTATGTCTTTCAATACTCCCATCTGGATGAAACTTGGTCTTAAACACTCATTTACACCCAATCACTTCTTTACCAGGTGGCAATTCAGTGATCAACCAAGTCTTATTATTCTCTAATGCCTCCAATTCAGCATTCATAGCATCAACCCACTGTGGGTGTTGAACAGCTTCCTTGTATGTCACAGGGTCAGGGTTCGAGGCTATGTTAGCCAAGAAACAATTGAAGGTAGAATTAACATAAGTTTTTGCTACATTTGCCACTGGTAGTGAGGAACAATTAGCAATATAGTCCTGCTGCCAGGCTGGAGGTCTGTGAGGTCGAGTTGATCGTCGTACTGGAATATCATTGGTTGAGTCATCATGATCCATCTCATTGTCTTCCATTCTCGAATGCCTCGAATGCTCAGAGACATAAATCTCATCTGATATGCCAGAACTTTGTGCAGGGACCTCAGGAACCTCAGGAGAAATAATGATTGGTAGAGGTGTCATATATTGAGACTTTGCATCAGGAGCAAATGGAAAAATTTCTTCATAAAACTTTACATCTCGTGACACGAATTCTGTCATTGTCTGCAAGTTTAAGAGATGATAGCCTTTCTTGTTAATAGGATACCCCAAGAAAACACAAGGGACACCCCGTTCTGCAAATTTATCAAGAGTCATTATTGGATTATAACCAATTTCCAGACATCCAAACACTCGAAGGTATTCATAGTCAGGTTCTTCTTTGTACAGGGCTGCATATGGGGTTTTGTTGAGAAGCAAAGGAGTTGGCAATCTGTTAATCAAATGCACAGCAGTCAAGATACAATCACCCCAGAGATTGGCTGGAACATGTGCTTGAAATTTGAGAGCACGAGCAGTTTCCAGTATAAATCGATGCTTGCGTTCCACCCTGGCATTCTGTTGTGGCCTGTATGTGCAAGTCGTTTGATGCACAATTCCATTGCTAGCACAGAATTGCTTACACAATAGATTATCAAATTCCAGACCATTGTCTGATCTAATAGACTTGATAGAGGCATGAAAATGAGTTTTAACATACTGATGAAACAGCTTCAAGGTACACAAAGTATCAGATTTGTTTGAAAGCAGATATACCCATGTGTATCGTGTGTGGTCATCTACTAAAGTAAAGAAATACCTACAAGTTCCCTTGGTATTTTCTTTATAAGGACCCCATAAATCTAGGTGCACCAAGTCAAATGCAGCTAGAGCATGTGAGGTACTAGTTGAAAAAGGCTGCTCTGTGAATCGAGCTAGAGGACATGTGAGGCAAACAGTTGAGGTAGTTTGATGTTTAGAAGATAAAGGTAGGTTGGAAATTTGCTTTATTTTAGCAAGAGGAGCATGGCCAAGTCTATGGTGCCAGATATCTATGCTGGCACCAGTTGTAGTTACAAGTGAAAGAGACACATCAGTGTGTAAATTGGTTGGAGGTGAGAAAGTGTGTATAGGAATAGAGTGACTTTTCTGAGAATCCAGATAGTATAGACCATTTTTGGCATAACCCACACCTATTACTTTATTTGAAGGAGTATGAATAAAGTAACAATGACTAGGAAAAAATTGTACCTGACAACTATTTTCCTTTGCTAATTTTTGCACAGACAAGAGATTTTGTTTAAATTTGGGAACACATAACACATCAGTAAGTATTAAACCAGATGAGAGTTTCAGAGTACCTGTATGTGTTATATCTGCAGTGTCCCCATTTGGTAAATTTATTTGAGAAGAATTGACAGATGGAATAATGTGTGTGAGGCACTGCAAGAAAGGAGTCATATGGTTTGAATCTCCATAATCGATTATCCATTCAGTAGCTGATCCAACAACTGCATTGCAAGAGATCATTCCAGAAAAGTGATAGTCAAGTTCATCTCCCCCTTGTGGTTCAGGTGGCTTTTGTGAGTTGGTCTGAAGATGTGGCATCAATTGTGCCAATTGTTCAAGTTGTTGTGGAGTGAAAAGCAGACCAGGTGCTAAGTTTGAGGGAGTTGAGACGGCTGCTGTATTTGCTATCATTTTAACATTATGTCCTTTTGCAGGCCACCTTGACTGAGAAGTAGAAGAGAAATTTGAGCGCCCTCTTGGTGAGGTTTGATTGCCCTTATGCATTGGATGCCACTTGGGATAACCAATTACTAACCAACACTGGTCTCGTGTATGGCCTTTTCCATTACAAGCAGTGCAAGCTAACACTTTATCATTAGAAACAGAGGAAGCTCTGCTTTACATTGCAGAGAGCTCTAGATTGGGAGTGATTGAATGGAGGAGGTTTCTTTGAGCCTCTTCTTGTTGCAGAGCAGCAACAGCTTGTTCAACAGTGGGCAGAGGCTGGGTCATCAACAACTGACTACGTTGGGGGCCATAAATATCATTCACCCCATTCAAGAACTGAAAAAGTCTTGACTCATCTTTTTGTAGCTCAATCTTGCTGAGCAGATCTTTAACCTCATCAGATGGGTTCATTATAGCAGGAAGTATATTCATCGAGTCTAGTTCTTCCCACAAAGTTTTCAAGAGAGTATAATATTCATTAATGGTGGCCGTATGTTGACGAATCTCATAAAGATCCTTACTGAGCTTGTATTTTCGCGACCCATTAGTCAAAGTAAACCTTTCTTTAAGGATTTTCCACATTTCATAAGCATCAGTCATATACATGATAGATTGTCGAACAGTAGGAGAAACGTTACCTGTGATCCAAGCGATGACCATGTTGTTACATGTTTCCCACATCTCCGCTGTGGTATCATCATCAACAGGTTTGGCGAATGTGCCATTAATGAACCCAAGCTTTCGTTTTGAAGCTAGATTTATCTCCATAGACCGACTCCATGATCTGTAATCACCCGAGCCCTGCAGTTTATCAACTTGAATGGAAGTAGCTGTTAGTGTAGGTGCCCTAGAGGCAATACATTGTTTCTTGAACAAACCTTTATGTCATTTGATTATTAAATAAACGTATTTATTATGACTTTAATTACTGCGATATATTTGTTAGCATAATAAGTGTCCTTAGAATCATGATACACATTGTATAGTTTAAGTACATGACTTGAACTTGAGATTATATAATATATCATATTCTTAAATGTCCCTAGTCAAAGTATTATTATTTAGGACAATGATAATATACAGATAGACTAGTATGTTGTTTGACAGATAACCACATCTCATTGGTTATAAGTATGGAGATACTAGAGTCAATACATAGGTACATGTAGGAGTACATGGTATTGGACAGACCCACAAGTGAGATTCTTCATGTTTAATAAAGTCATAAGAATGACTCACAGTGGTAATGGTGTAAGGATCCTTTGACTTGAGATCATTATATTTCTATACGAGGATTAATATACTTTGATAACATTAAAAGTTACCTTTGACCGGGTGATGATAAAAGTGGACATCGGGTATATCATGAGTCGTATGAGAAATATGAATGATAGATAAAGGATTTAACCCTCCTATAATTAGGAGAGATATTATTGGTCTCTTGATTGAGTGAGACTATAAAATGCATGGCCGTGCTCAAATAATGATTTGTTTTTAATAGTTTACTCATTGATCAAGTAAATCCGGATTAAATGTTGAAGAGGATGACTAAAGACATGCCTCGAGTTTAATCTATAGTATTTGGTTAAAGGCATTATATTACACGGAAACATTAGTCACGAAAGGTTTAAATTGGATCACCAATTATTATTATTACTTGGGTAGCAATGATGTATTACTAGATACCGCTCATTGTTTATAATTTTATTATTGGATATTAAAATTATTGCCAACGTAATAATAACCTAAAGGGTTACACACTTAGAACGTTTTAAAAGGAGTTTTAATTTAAATGCTAGATTTAAATTAAATAATTATAATTCGAATTTGATTTTCGAAATCAGATTTCGTTTTTAATTAAATGATTATAAATTCGAATTTGGTTATTTAATTAATTGGGATTGGACCTAGTTAATTAAATTATAATTCGAATTTAATTCATTAAAAACCCAAATCAGATTGGTTTAGTTAAAACCCAAAATGATTAGGGTTAAGCCCAATCTCTCTACCCTATATATACATAATGATGTATAATTTTAGGTTAAGTTTTTCAGAAAATCGTTTTTGGGAAAAAACCCTAGCAGCTCTAATATCAAAGAGAGGCTAGAGAGAGAGAGGCGTTTTATTTGGCTAGTACCCGCTCCTTGGGTCATTGAAGGATCGAACGTTCGTGTGGACGATTTAGAGACACGGATCTTGACGCAAGGGCTGTGTGGTGATTGCAATCTAGGACCTCCATCTTTCAGAATTCGTAAAGCTCTTAACTGGTATGAATTCGTTTCTCCATAATCAGTCACAACTTATACATGGATCCTAGTTTTGGGTTTCATTTTTATTTGTTTTTACGCTTTATATCCGCTGCGTTTATGCCCCGAAACCCAACATTGGTATCAGAGCTATGTGTATAAGGGACTGATTTGGTTACGTGTTTACTGTATTCGATGCATGTATGCATGTTATATGAATCTGCCATGATACAGTAATGAGATTTGTCGATTATAATATGTTATGTCGTCCATATATGATTCTGTTATGTTGTATATTATGATATAATGATACAAGCATGTTTATAATCTGCCATGACTGATTAGTATGCGATTTTGTATGTTATGCATGTTGTATGTTTTATATATTGATATAAACTGTTAGACAAATTGTGTATGGACACGATCTGTAAACTGGGATACGATTTGAATGTATATGATACATGCTTCCAGAACTGTATTTGATGCAGTGGCGGCAGAGGCTAAAAGATATGATCTTTTGTAAAGAAATTGATGTTTTTTAAGAGGACGAGCCTTCTGGAATTAAAAAAATCAGCTCGACCACCGCCCGGGGCTGCCGCCCCCGGACCCCGCCCGGGGCAGCCCCCGGACCCCGCCCGGGGCAGCCCCCGGACCCCGCCCGGGGCAGCCCCCGGACCCCCGCAATGTTTGTTTATTTATTCTTAATTGTTTATTTGAGCATGGTGCTGGTTATGGCCTTAAGACCTTTAGTTTAATGGTTTATGGTTTTATAAATACGACTTGCATGTCGTTTTCTTCATTCTTGTAATTGTTTAACCTCGAATGTAACTCGAGTTTTATTATGTAAGTACATTAGTATAGGTTGTATTCAATTTTTCAATGTAATGTACTTCAAGATTGAAGGACGATCAATGAGGAGAAGCAACCAAGGAGAAAAGAGAAGAATGAAGACTTGTAAATTGTATTTATATTAATCCACCATAGATTGACCTTGATCTTTTCATTAGCTTGAAAAGATCACATAGGATTGGGCCATAACCATTGCACGTTTACTTTATGCACTTTACATATGATGTATGGATTGTATGTGTAGAGTAGAAGATGCATGCTTTAATTAGATTAATGTTGTATGCATGTATTAGATACGTCACCCATGCCATGCTTGCCATGCTAAACAAGATAAAATCTGTAACGATTCAAGATTTTAAAATGAGCAAACGATCATGAGATTTCTGTGTTTATGAAACACGGAATTAAATACGAATTTTTAATTATTTCGATATGGGGAGATTTTGTCAAAAATGGGTTTTACCTGTAAGGAAGTTGGGTATTAAGTGAGGCCACTTGTGACTCCTCCAACAACCTGGAAATCAAACTATTGATGAATATTGATTTGAAGTATTTAATTCAAGGAAAAATTGGGAATCTCTTTATGATGGGATCATGGTCGTTTTAATTCTAAACCCCTTAACAAAATATTAAGTTTTAATCGGATGCTTTCCAATGAATGAACACTCATTGAATCCTAGATGGATAAGGGGAATGACTGCCAGTGGCAGGGGACTCCTGTCTATCGTGGTGAGATGCGACGAATATAAGCGGTTATATTCGACCGTTGTATCATTGGGTCTAACTTAACTGAGTCTTCATAATAAGGTGAAAATAAACGGTTATATTCAACTATTATGAACTTAGAAGCATAGAGTTTGGTTCAAAATCTATTAGATAGATAAGATCAAATGTTGTTCACCAAACTATCCAAGAATTATATATGATATAATTGACAACTGTTGTCTACCTAAATAATCATGTTTTAATGACTACCAGTGGTTGACTTAGGATATGACGAAATATGGATCTTGGCTCACTAGAAAGATTTATGGGATATTCTTTCCAATTTAATAGTAAGGGCTATTAATTTGATAAAAATAGTGGGAGATATATTATGAATATGTCATAATCACTTGAACATAATTATTGTAACAATCTAACTTATCTTATGCATTTTATCATTGTAGAAAACAAATGGCACAAAACACAAACAACACTTTCTCTGTGCGATCAGTCTTTGAGAAGGACAAGATGACAGGATCAAACTTCCTAGACTGGTCTAGGAATTTGAGAATTGTTCTCATGCAGGAAAAGAAATCTTATGTGATTGATATTCCTCCACCGGCAGCCCCTGTTGCCAATGCCACTCTTGCTCAACAAAATGCTTATCAGAAGCATATTGATGATGCGACTGATGTGGCTTGTCTTATGCTTGCCACTATGGATGCTAAGCTTCAGAAGCAGCATTTTGATATGAATGCTTATACTATGTTTGAACATCTTTCAACGATGTTTCAATCACAGGCTCGTGTGGAAAAGTTCAACACGAGCAAAGCACTCTTCTCGTGCAAGCAGGGCAACGGACCAGTCGGACCACATGTTCTAAAGATGATTGGGTATTGTGATTACCTTGCTCGTTTGGGTTTCCCGCTTCAGCGAGAGGCTCAAGTCGATATAATCTTGCAATCTTTGAACAGCGACTATACTCAGTTCATTATGACTTTTAATATGACTGAGCAAGAAAAGACTCCTATGGAATTGTTGGCCATGCTGAGGACCACTGAAGCAAATATGGTCAAGGCACCTGAGAAAGCTCCCAAAATGATGGTGGGCAAGAAAGGTGCTAAGGGAAAGGGGAAATGGAAGGGCAAGAAAAAGGTTGCATCAAAAGATCTTGGTCCTTCTAAGCCTTCTTTCAAAAAGGCTAAAAAGCAGAAGGGAGATGTCGCAAAGGCTGACAAAGGTGATTGTCACTATTGCCACAAGCCTGGTCACTGGAAGAGAAACTGTCCAGCTTATTTGGAGGATCTGAAGAAAATGAAGGGTGTTCAGATTTCTGGATCAGGTATTTATGTTATAGAAGTCAATCTGTCTATTTCTACATCTTGGGTATTGGATACTGGACGTGCTTCTCACATTTCTATAAATGTGCAAGAACTGCAGAGAAGTAGGACTTTGGCTAAGAGAGAAGTGGACCTACGAGTAGGCAATGGAGCAAGAGTTGCTGCTTTAGCTGTAAGGACTTATTATTTATCTTTGCCCTCTGGGCTTGTTTTAGAACTTGAAGACTGTTTTTACGTGCCTGCGATTCGCAGAAACATTATTTCTGTTTCTTGTTTGGACAAGAAAGGTTTTTCGTTTACAATAAAGAACAACAGTTGCTCTTTTGCTTTGAATGATTTAACCTATGGTGTTGCGCGTTTATTTAATGGTTTATATGTTCTTGATTTAGATAATCCTGTCTGTAACATAGAAAACAAACGACTTAAAATTAATGACTCAAATCAAACATACCTCTGGCATTGTCGTCTAGGCCATATAAATGAGAAACGCATATCCAAATTACATAAGGATGGATACTTGGATAAGTTTGATTTTGAATCATATGATGAATGCGAATCTTGTTTGCTTGGTAAGATGACTAAAGCCCCTTTCACTGGTAAGGGTCAAAGGGCTACTGAACGTCTGGAGCTAATACATAGTGATGTATGTGGTCCAATGCGTGTGATGGCTAGAGAAGGCTACTACTGCTTCATAACATTTACTGATGATTTCAGTAGATATGGATATGTATATCTTATGAAGAATAAATCCGATTCCTTTGAAAAGTTCAAAGAATACAAGGCTGAAGTAGAGAAGCAAATAGGCGGAGGTGAAAGTATTAAGATCTTACTATCTGATCGTGGGGGTGAATACCTAAGCACCGAATTTAAAGAGTATTTAAAAGAGTGTGGTACTGTATCACAACTCACTCCGCCAGGCACACCTCAATGGAATGGAGTTTCAGATAGGAGAAATCGCACCCTGTTGGATATGGTACGATCGATGATGAGTCATGCAGATCTTCCAATTAGTTTCTGGGGTTACGCTCTAGAAACAGCGGCTTTCACACTTAACCGTGTTCCTACTAAGAAGGTTCAAAAGACTCCATACGAGATATGGATGGAGAAACGGTCAGGCATGAGCTTTATGAAAGTTTGGGGATGCAAGGCATTTGTGAAACGTCAAGTATCTGACAAGCTTGGACCTAAATCCGAATAATGCAATTTTGTGGGATACCCTAGTGAAACAAAGGCGTATTATTTTTATAGTCCTTCTGAGCAAAAAGTGTTTATTGCTCGAGATGATGTCTTCATGGAAAGAGATTTTGTTTCCAAAAGAAACAGTGGGAGAACTATAGATCTCGATGAAGATCGAGAACCACAAAATAGCATTAAACCTGAAGTGGAACAAGAGCAGGATAATGATAATGCTCAAGAAACACAGGTTGTTCGTAGATCTGGTAGAATTCTCCATGAGCCAGAGAGATATGGATTTCTCTTGACTCAATGTGGTGATTTGATGCTCATAGATGAAGATGAGCCTCTCACATATCAAGATGCTATGAACAGTCCAGACTCTAAGAGATGGCTTGAAGCCATGAAATCCGAGATGGATTCCATGTACGAAAACCAAGTATGGAATTTGGTTGATCCACCTGAAGGGGTAAAACCCGTAGGGTGCAAATGGGTTTTCAAGAAGAAAACTGACATGGATGGAAATGTTCAGACCTATAAAGCGAGGCTGGTTGCAAAAGGTTTCAAACAAATTCATGGTATTGACTATGATGAAACTTTCTCACCAGTGGCTATGGTCAAATCCATAAGGATTTTGCTTGCCATTGCAGCATTCCAAGATTATGAAATCTGGCAAATGGATGTCAAAACAGCCTTCCTTAATAGAAGCCTTGAAGAGGATGTGTACATGACACAACCTGAAGGTTTTGTTGATCCAAGGAATGTTGGCAAGGTATGTAAATTACGTCGATCCATTTATGGATTGAAGCAAGCCTCTGGGAGATGGAATATCCGTTTTGATGAAACAGTCAAGGAGTATGGCTTTATTCAAAACGAGGATGAACCTTGTGTTTACAAGAAGATTAGTGGGAGCCATGTGGCATTCATAGTACTGTATGTTGATGATATACTACTAATGGGGAATGACATACCTTCTCTAAAGGCTGTTAAGACTTGGTTAGGGAGCAATTTCTCTATGAAAGACTTAGGAGAGGCAACCTACATTCTAGGAATGAGGATCTATAGAGATAGATCTAAAAGGATGATCGGTCTAAGTCAGAGTACATACATTGATAAGGTTTTACATCGTTTTGGTATGCAAAATGCAAAAAGGGGTTATGTCCCCGTGTCTCAAGGGATAACGATCTCTAAAGACCAGTGTCCGAAATCATTGGATGAGAAGGATCACATGAGTAAGGTTCCATATGCATCAGCAATTGGATCTATCATGTATGCAATGGTATGTACTCGCCCAGATGTTTCGTATGCTTTGAGCATGACGAGCAGATACCAGTCTAATCCAGGTGAAGGTCACTAGATGACAGTCAAGAATATTCTAAAGTACCTGAAAAGGACTAAAAATTCATTCTTGGTGTATGGAGGAGAGGAGAAACTGGTTGTAAAAGGTTACACCGATGCAAGTTTCCAAACAGTCAGGGATGATACTGCATCACAGTCTGGTTTTGTGTTTTGTCTAAACGGAGGTGCTGTAAGCTGGAAGAGTTCAAAGCAAGAAACAGTAGCTGATTCTACAATGGAGGCTGAGTGCATTGCAGCTTGTGAAGCGACTAAGGAGGCTGTTTGGATTCGAAAATTCATTACTGATTTGGAAGTGGTTCCATCGATTGCAGATCCCATTGATCTATACTGCGATAATAATGGGGCCATTGCACAGGCTAAAGAGCCTAGATCGCACTCCCAATCCAAACATATACTCAGGAGATATCACCTCATTCGAGAGATTAATGAAAGGGGTAACATACACATATATAAAGTGCACACAAATGATAACATTGCAGATCCACTGACCAAAGGCTTGTCGCAGCAAAAGCACGATGGTCACACTAGTTCCATGGGTATTAGATACATGGGTGATTGACTCTAGTGCAAGTGGGAGATTGTTAGTGTAGGTGCCCTAGAGGCAATACATTGTTTCTTGAACAAACCTTTATGTCATTTGATTATTAAATAAACGTATTTATTATGAATTTAATTACTGCGATATATTTGTTAGCATAATAAGTGTCCTTAGAATCATGATACACATTGTATAGTTTAAGTACATGACTTGAACTTGAGATTATATAATATATCATATTCTTAAATGTCCCTAGTCAAAGTATTATTATTTAGGACAATGATAATATACAGATAGACTAGTATGTTGTTCGACAGATAACCACATCTCATTGGTTATAAGTATGGAGATACTAAAGTCAATACATAGGTACATGTAGGAGTACATGGTACTGGACAGACCCACAAGTGAGATTCTTCATGTTTAATAAAGTCATAAGAATGACTCACATTGGTAATGGTATAATGATCCTTTGACTTGAGATCATTATATTTCTATACGAGGATTAATATACTTTGATAACATTAAAAGTTACCTTTGACCGGGTGATGATAAAAGTGGACATCGGGTATATCATGAGTTGTATGAGAAATATGAATGATAGATAAAGGATTTAACCCTCCTATAATTAGGAGAGATATTATTGGCCTCTTGATTGAGTGAAACTATAAAATGCATGGCCGTGCTCAAATAATGATTTGTTTTTAATAGTCTACTCATTGATCAAGTAAATCCGGATTAAATGTTGAAGAGAATGACTAAAAACATGCCTCGAGTTTAATCTATAATATTTGGTTAAAGGGATTATATTACACGGAAACATTAGTCACGAAAGGTTTAAATTGGATCACCAATTATTATTATTACTTGGGTAGCAATGATGTATTACTAGATACCGCTCATTGTTTATAATTTTATTATTGGATATTAAAATTATTGCCAACGTAATAATAACCTAAAGGGTTACACACTTAGAACGTTTTAAAAGGAGTTTTAATTTAAATGCTAGATTTAAATTAAATAATTATAATTCGAATTTGATTTTCGAAATCAGATTTCGTTTTTAATTAAATGATTATAAATTCGAATTTGGTTATTTAATTAATTGGGATTGGACCTAGTTAATTAAATTATAATTCGAATTTAATTCATTAAAAACCCAAATCAGATTGGTTTAGTTAAAACCCAAAATGATTAGGGTTAAGCCCAATCTCTCTACCCTATATATACATAATGATGTATAATTTTAGGTTAAGTTTTTCAGAAAATCGTTTTTGGGAAAAAACCCTAGCAGCTCTAATATCAAAGAGAGGCTAGAGAGAGAGAGAGGCGTTTTATTTGGCTAGTACCTGCTCCTTGGGTCATTGAAGGATCGAACGTTCGTGTGGACGATTTAGAGACACGGATCTTGACGCAAGGGATGTGTGGTGATTGCAATCTAGGACCTCCATCTTTCAGAATTCGTAAAGCTCTTAACTTGTATGAATTCGTTTCTCCATAATCTGTCACAACTTATACATGGATCCTAGTTTTGGGTTTCGTTTTTATTTGTTTTTACGCTTTATATCCGCTGCATTTATGCCCCGAAACCCAACAGTAGTAGTGTCGGAAGGGTGAAGAAAGAGGGGATTAAGCATATCTTGATAAGTTATTTTAGCAAGAGTACCCATCAGATTAACAGATCGTAAAAAACGGATACAAAAAAAATTGAATTTTGATAAGAGAGAGAAAAGTAGATCTGAGAGTAAGAAATGAGATGTAATGAGATAAAGAGTGATAGAAAGATAGAAGGAAGATATTCAAGAACAAGGTATACAGGCAGGAAGGTATGGCTCTGATACCATAATAACAATAATCAACATAGAATTCATATATTTGCAGACTAAGTAAATGCTTTCATTTCAGAGAAGAAGAGAGGCTGCATTGGATAATATTTTAAGTCTGTGTCTTTTACAAATGATTGAGCCAATCTTAAATAGAGCAAACATGCCCAATGATAAGCTAGCAGACAAAACAGGAATAACTAATTTCTGAATGACCACTACTGACTAGACTAGGACAAAATGATAATGACTAGGCTAGGCTGAGCTGGAAAATAGACTGTTGTCTTCATTAGCATATTCTGTAGATCTTAATGGTGTCATTTATGCATCAACATTATAGCATTTAAGAATAATTATTTCTACACTAGGATGTCATGGTAACTTTTAGTGTGTGTGTGTGCGCGCGCATGAACAGTCCCCTTTGAGTCCTTTTAAAAGGTCCGAGATTTTCTTAAATTGCTTTCTTCAAGGGAAGTAAATACAGTCTCAGGTCTCAGCATTTGCATACATCAGAGTTGAACCAAAGATTCATCCACTTTCTCAATTATGCAAATGAGGCAGCATTATTTGCTTCCCTGGAAAAAAAAAAGGCAATTTAAAATAGCTTAACGTAACCTTTCTATCTTGCATCATAATTCATAATTATGAGTTTTTTGCAGCATAATAAATAGTATGGCACATCATAATGCCTCAACATTGACATGAGGGGTATGTATAATATCATTTACAATAGTATATAGAAAAGGTTGACCGATATTTTTAATAGTAATTTCATTTTTGTTGCATTTGATTGCAGATGATCATACCAATATTACGTTTGACATAATATTGCTAGAGAAGCAACAAGGTAGAATTCATGGAGATTCTGTAACTCTACATCCCAAGGCTGATCATCTAAGGAATTCTACCTACTTAGCAGCTTTCTACCTAGATACTAAAGTTACTATAACAAAATGATGAATAAGTCTTTAAAGAGAAGAATCTTATGAGTAAAGTACAATGTGGTGGCTAAAGTTTACACCAATTTTCAAAAGGAGCCATTTTTTTATAACGCGAAAATTAAACTTGGCCAACAATATGAAAATTAAGCCATCTCTTTGTAACGCGAAGGTAAAACCTGACCAACAATATGAAAATCGGCAAACTCGGCCAATATTTTGAAAATTGGTGTAAACTTTAGCCACCACCTTGTATTTTACTCTTTTTGTATCATATAAGTGAGCTATTTTCAAACATGGAATTGACAGTGAATGTTAATGTGTTCTGCAGGTTCCTGTCACACTCTAGTCAACTTGCTTTTGGCTGCACGATAAAGATAGAAAGGATTAGTGGATATTGAGGAGTGTAATGGAATGTGGGAGGCTATTTCATTGTAATCGGAATCGAGAAGGTTGTAATGTCTCGTGATAGAATGATTCCGAACAATGTCATAGTATGCAAGAAGCAACAAAAAGATAGATGCACTTATATTGCAAGAGTGTACTTAGTGGAAAATTTTTCAAAGCAGGTTTCCTATATAGCCATGTTTGTTCGGATGCGCTCTGCCAAAGGGTATGATTCATTTCTGATAACTATAAAAAAAAATTGTTCATTTCTGAGCATCTTTTACACTTATAAAGCTTATAGGCATAATTACATACAAAAAAAAATTCATTTCTGAGCATCTTTTACGCTTATAAAGCTTTTACGCATAATTGCATACTAATTTGGCTGCTCTTGCTGACCTTGTATTAAAACAAAAGATTTCAATTGTTGTCGCGACTTTGTATAAAACAGGGATTTCAGTCATTCTAACCCATATTGATATAATGCTACTCAGAGCATCTCCAATAGGAGTTGGCAAGAAGGTTGCCAACATCTATGTGGCACGCAATCTTGGTTGCCTTCCTATTGGAGAGCCTAGGTTGCCTTAAGGTTGCCAACAATTGTTGCCAAAAGTTGGTAACTTCCTCAAATGGTTAAAGTGCATATTTTTGTTTAAAAGAAATATACTAATATACCTATTTTACATGTCTTCCTTCAAATTTACATTATTTAATTACTCATATGGGGACCATATGGGGACCATTTATACAACTTTTAGAGTTGCCAACCATTGGATCATTTTTCTATTCAAAGTTGCCAAATTGAAGATCAATTAAAAAATTAATTTTTTTGATGATTTGACAAAGTTGGCAACTTGATTAGCAACTTATATTGGAGATGCTCTCATTTGTCACAACTTGAAACTTGAAGAATTCAAAATTGTAGGCCCAACTTGAGACATTCCATTTTAAGGGCTAGAGCTATGTCCAATAGTATTTTATTTTATTTTTTTAGAATTTATTTAGTTAGCTTTGGAGTATACTAACAGGGAAGAGGACAATGTGAAGGCAGAACGAAATTAGGTCTAATTTTCCTGTGCAAGACTGATCTCAAACAGATCAACACAATTAACAAACCTAATTCGATTTGCCTTCCATGCAAAACAACATAATCCTTTCTTTCCAATATACTCCAAAACTTAATAAAATAAAGAAATCGAGTTAAGTAGTACAGAACCAGACAGGCAGACTAAACCAAACCAAACCAAACATACCTAGTATATCTCGCACAGAGCAGGGTCTGGGGAGGGTGAGATGTACGCAGACCATGCCCCTACTTTTTACGGTAGGGAGGCTGTTTCCGTGAAGACCCCCAGCTTAGTGCACAACAGAAAAATAGTGTGTGATATTTACAAAGGCTTCATAAATTTTTGTAAAGATCGCAGTCATACCTGAGCCCATGGCTTTGATCACATGGGGCTTACCTACATGGGGCTAACCCTTTATATGTAATCCTTAATCATTCAAGTTCTAGCAACTGAGCAGCAATATTTCTTATTTTGTGATCCTAATGCACAAATTACAAATTAAGAGAGGGAGAGTAGAACCTACATACCAATACATCTTTCCTTTTGTGATTCTAATGCACAAATCACAAATTGTGAAAGGAAGAATAGAACCTTTGTAGTTTGTACGTACCCAAAATAGTGCTCCAACAATGTTTTAGTGATTCCTTAAATCATTAGGACACTACTCTCAGACTTTAAAAATAAAATTCTTTCTCCTATTTTAAGATTTTCCTAACTTATATTTTATTATAAAAAATTGTAAGCACTCTCTATCTCTCTATATTTTGTATATTGTACTTTTAATGATAGGAAGTATTTTTAATAATAAAATATTAAATAGTAAAATATTAAATAATAAAATATCAAATAAGGAATGAGTATAGGGAATTATTGGAAATGAAACTACTTATCTATGTACTAAGTTATTAGGATCTAATTTTTTATATTATATCTAAGCTAGAATACTGTTGAATATGCTCTTATATGTGAACATTACATTCGAATTTTAAAGTCACAAAATTTATTCACAACTAAAAACCAACATTTTAAATGTTGGTACTTGGTACCATTAGGTTCAATTAGAGCTGTTAACGAATCGGGTCGAGTCGAGTTTTGATCGAACCGAGCCGAACTTAATTTTTTATTTTTTTTCTAACGAACCGAGCCGAGCTTTCTTATCGAACAAAATATGTGTTCGAGCTCGAGCTCGTTAATGAATCGAGCCGAGCTCGAGTCATGATCAAGCTTTTATCGAACAAAACGAGTCGAGCCCTTAACGAGTCGAGCTCGTTAATAATAACAAAATATTATTATTTTATATATAATATATATAATAAAATATATAAAAATATAAAATATATACAATTTTTTCGAGTTTTAACAAGCCGAACCGAGCCGAACAAGATCGAGTTGAGTTCGAGCCGCACATGTTAAAACTCGGCTCAAGCTCGTTAAGCTTAACTAACACTTTTTGTGTTCGAGCTCGAGTTCTTAACGAACTGAGCCAAACTGAGCCCTTAACGAGTTGAGCTGAGCTTGTTCGCGGACATGCTAGTTTCGTTAACAGCTCTAGGTTCAATCATGAAACAATGAGGATTCGAAAAATCAGAGAATGAATAATTGGAGAATTTAGTCTAATGTTATTTTCACATTTTTCATTTACTATTTAGTCGAACATTATAAAAACAAATGTTTTTATGTGATAATATGTTTATTTAATGATAATATACTTATCATGTATATTCTCTCGTACATGTAAAGTGAAATTTTTGACACACACCTAATATATTGTGCACTAATTTCATGTTTGTGTATTTTTTGTTCATGCATCTAGTGTTTGTACGTAACTTTACGTCAAATTTAAATTGTATACTTCTTCTCTTTTTCTGGTACAAATTTATCAGGTCAATACATAAGTACGGCTGTTTGTATGGCCTCTCCTCAACAATTAAAATATCATTTGTTAATATGATCAGAAAATAAATATAATACTTTTGCAATTAATCAAAGACTAATTTTAAAATAATTTAAATCATTAATAAATTTCCATAATATAAAAATGATATCGACGAGAGGGTTTTGTTCAACACCTAGAACTGATTCGTTATGGATACGAGCATTGGTAAGCGAGAAAAAGTGGCGGTGCTCCTCCCGGAAGAAATAACGAGGGATGAAATACTAATACGACTCCCCGTGAAATCTCTTGTACGATTTCAATCCGTTTGTAAACTATGGGAATCTTATTTGTACGACCCCGATTTCTTGAAAGCACACGTTGCACGCAACATGCCACAAAACCCTAACAACTACGTTGATCATCTCGTAGCTTTGCATTCAAATACACTCAGGATTCTTTCCCCTTGCAATCAAACATTCAAAAAAAATAACAGTAGCCGCGTTCTTCCTATGCACGTCTGTTTTCTGCTTGGTTCCGTTAACGGCTTGGTCTGTGTTTCGAAACAGAACAGGTTTTTCATATGTAATCCTGCTCTTGGTAAAATTAAGGATACGTATCTTGCACCTAGTCTTTACGACAAGTATAGACATGATAATTAATAACTTTGTTCGAATTCTAGGATTTGGTTGGGATCATGTCAGGAACGATTATAAGATTGTAGCTTGCTATCTTTCTCGTCTTAAAAGGAGAGGTATTGTTTACTCGACTTCCTCGGGTTCCTGGACTGAACTAGTTATACCTGATTCAGTGTTTCGTAGTCATATATTTGAAGATGCGATCATAGCACTAACTCCCACTACTATTGTCAATAATTGCCCTTACTGGAGGTATTCAAATTATATGGTCAAGTTTCAGGTTGAAACTAATGAGTTTAGGGAGTTGCCTGAATTTGATCATGAGTCCGTAGATGGAAAAGATTTTGATTTTGTGAATATTAAAGATTGTCTTGCTGTGATGGTGTATAATGAAGAAGAGGCTGCAGTTAGTTCGGTGGATGTACATTCTCTGGACGAGGTATCTGGCATTTGGATTAAGATGTACACCATGGAACCAATAAATGTTGATTCTAAAAGTGTGCAGGTGTTGAAGGGATATATATTTGGTGGTGAGGTTGTTTTCAATGATGACCAGGGTAAACTTTACTGCTATGATACCGCAACAGAAGTAATTACTAGCTTTCTCGGTTGTAGCGGGTGTTTCACAGCAGACTGTTTCAATTATAGGCCTACTTTAGTTTTGCTTCACGAGATGAAGAACAAGGCGCAAGTGTGCAGAGACATCGGATTCCAGGTAAGTTAGCAACCTAGCATTCTCTTTGAAGTTTGAATAATTTATCCCGATTATGGGTTTCCTTATCATACAAGGATTTGGTTTGTATGAATATCGTTAGTAGTAAACTATTCAAGCAAATGTTTATTAATTCTAAATCATAGTACTGTATTCAAAAGCTTGAACTTGGAATTGGGTATCATATTTGGTGTTAGGGGGATCTTAAATAGTTTGCCCGTTTGGCACAACTTTTATTTTGAATTTATGGACTTATTTTTGGATAAAATTTTTATATTTTGATAACTTTTTTTTGTACAAATATTTAATTTATGTTTAAAATTCAATAAGTTGCAAAAATAAGTTAAAAAATAAGTTAGAAAGTTAGTAATCTTCAACTTTGTCTTAAAATGAGTTGACTTATTCTGGAAAAAAGTTCCCCAAAACACCCCTAGTATTTAGTATCATCTATATTTGTTTAATTTACGTATTTTGTTATGAAAATTTTTTCTTAACAATCGACATTATCAGAAACATAGTATGATTTCTTCCAAGGGACTTAAAGATAGAGCATCTCTATCTAGGACGATTCAAACCTACAATTTTCCTTACCTTAAAATAGGATTTTTTTTTCAAAAATATCTAAGTTGCAGAATTTTTATTCAAAAATACGGTATAACCTCATATGTAATCCCAAATGTAGCAACCTGAAATGCAACTGCTTGCAATTAAATAAAACCTAAGACTTATAGGTTCTAAGTTCTAACTTTTCAAATAAGGTTCTAATTTGAACCTAATCTCCGTACATTATATATTCTACTAGTAATGGTTTAATCATTATTTCATCACAATTCATACTTCATTCTTAGCCTTGTAATTTTGCACCTCTGGCTCTCTCTTTCATACAATCCTTTCACTGATGTGCAATAAGGAGAAATAATTCAGTTGTTATTAATCCTTTATGTTATGTATAACAATGATAAGAAGAGATATGAGTTAAAACTTAAAACTGTATTTGTAACTAGTTTACGTCATTTAGAATAAGTGCTCATAGAACTGGACTGTCCTTAAGAAGTAGTAAATTTTATTGGGAATTTTCTAAAGCTTCCGACTTACTCTCCAAATTCAGAGTTCTATACAAATTTCATTTTTTTTATAGTTAAAACATACGCACATCCGTAGAGGATTCGAACCCTTGACCTTTTTTAAAGAAACCGAAAACTCAAACCACTACACCAACACAGACACCCTTCTATACAAATTTCATTGCTCATCAGCTTTGACCTTTGAGTCACTGTTATCTTTTTCTGTTTTGCCTTTGTCCGTTTTCTTCATCTTTATTTTGATCCTTCCATAATTATATATACAGATGCCAAGTCTTCTTCAACATTCATGACACAAGTCAAATTTAGCAGGACATCTACTAGATGTGATTAGCAAGAAACAGGTTGCCTATATATTGGACAAGTTTTTTTGAATTTTCGCGAGTAGATCATCTTTTATGTTGTTTTTTTTTTCACTTTAAGGTAAGTTGTCTTTGAGTTTTTTGTCTTATGAGGGGGAAGTAATAGTATTGTTAGACCAACTGCCAAATCAAAAAACGACTGCTAATAAACATCTAGTTCTTTAACTGATAAATTTATTCAGGTTCGTACCTAATTATTGTCGGTACTTATAATTCAAATATATTGATGTTGATATAACACCACTTTGTATTGAGAGAATCATCTTAATCATGGTCGGAGTTTTAAACATTGAAGTCTTCATGTTGAAGATTTTAAAAGAATCTAGTGTTGCAGGACCTTAGTTTTGGGGGAGTTGAAATGTGCATATTCTTAATTTGTAGGTGCACATTATTTATTTGTATGTAGATAAATCTTAAACTTCAAGTTATCATCATGTATTAGAAAGGTATTTTGATCTCAATACCAACAAATAGTGATTTGTACACGTATAAATTAAAGATGTATGCATAAAAAAGGATGACGTGTACACGTATAAATTAAAGATGTATGCATATCAGTGTTCCAGAAATCGATAGGCGGTCCAGGGCGATTGGGGTACCGCCTAGCGCCTAATCGGGTAGGCGAGGATTAATCAGAGCATTAATCGGATATTATAATAATATTTAATATATTAGTTTAATTTACAATTAAACATATCATTTTAAATAAATTAAGAGGATTAATCGGATTTCAAAAATTGAATCGATTGACTACCTTCCAGAAGATTAATCAGGGATTAATCGGTTGAATCGGGGATTTTTAGAACAGTGACGAGTGATGCATATAGACTCCTTAATTCTGGAAATCAAAGTGCAACCAATATTATTGATTAATTTAATCAACTGGGGCTGTGTAGAAAACTACTCACAAATGCCATCTTACAAAATGGTTGTGAACTCAGAGGTAATGGTCATGATTAAAAGGTTCCAAGGGATCAGGGGGTAAATGTCCTGTAGAAGGAAAAATAGAATCCAATGAAAAAAAATGGCAGACTTTATCATCACTAAAATTAAAGAGGTGGACTCAAGCTGTCCTCTAGTCCTTTAAAGGGTTCCTCTTTGACATAACTTGTGTCCCAAATTCTGTGTGTGCGTGCCCTCTGCCCTCTGGTATATATATATAGCATGAATGTATGATAATCATACTAGTATCTCCCACACGCATTTTGCATATACATGTATTGTACGAGCAAAGCAAGTGTTAAAACAGTTTGCGTATCACACATGTATAGTATATATGGGTTATTTGCAAGTTTCTGCTTGTTATTTGTAAGTTTCTCCTTATTCCATTCAACTGTTATTAAAAAATATATCTAATCCGTTTAAAAATACTACTTTCTTTGGTATTTTTAAATTAAAGTATAATTTAATTTTTAGCCAAAAGTTGAAAAATTTTACCACAAAAAATTTAAACAAAACAATTAACAAAATCCATGATGGCGACTCGGGAGTAAAAATTGACCGAGTTAGATGTAATTGGCAGATAAGAGTTTTTTTTTTTTTTAACAAAAAGATGCAAAAAAATAAGAGTAATTGCTGATGCCTGGATTGGAAACATGGTCTTCCCTGTCAAAATCCCACCAAACACCACTGCAGAATAATAGTAGTATACAGTAAAACCTCTATAAATTAATACTCGATAAATTAATAATCTCGATAAAATTAATAATTTGTCCAGTCCCAACTTGGGACCAGTACAAAATTGGACCCCAATCAATAAAATAATAAGATAATAACTTTTTTGAAATTCCAATGTATATATATTGGTCCCAACGAAACTATAAATTAATAATTACTAAAAGATTCCAAATTCTAAGATTGTCTAGTAAAAAATGAATCTGTAGTCACTTTTTTTTGTTGAACTTCAAATCTATATTGAGTTCATCTTTAAATCTTCTCATTGTACTTAAGAGTTGGGACATTGTCTTCTCGTATTTCAACAAAAAATTGTGAAGAGTTGTTTTCGCTTGTGATGCTTCTTTTCGAGTGATCGGTTCCAAAGCTAGTGAATCATCCTCAAATTCAATTAATTTGTGAATGTACATTAATAGAATGTGCCTTTGAACTTGAATTTGTAATTTATTTTTCATTTCTAATTAGTATACATTGTAAATAGTACTTTGTACTTAGAAATTTAAAGATCATACGTAAAACCTCTTTAAATTAATAAATTATTAATTTATCGATATAATAATATCTCGCTAAATTAATAAAATATCCCGGTCCCAACATTATTAATTTATAGAGGTTTTACTGTAAATCTAAGTTATTAGGAAATTTGAGGATGGTCCGCCATTGGAATGGACAAAGTATTATTGTTAAGTCGGTAAACATGTTTTACTTTGTTTTAAGTGAACGAATTCGAATTTATAACTCTTTGTTCATTTCATTTAGTACAGGCAGTTTTGGAACTTAATGCGAACAAATTTTTTTGAATATATAACATTTTACAAGAAAATGGTGAAGATACAATTGTGTTACTCATTTAGAATATGCATTGGGTCCATTTGGGACATCTTCAAAAAAGTAACTTATTATTTAAATGAATAAATGTAATATAAATGATAAGTAAATTATTACGTATAAGTTATTTTGGTGTTTGGAAAAATTTATTTATAAGTTAGTGAAGTATTTAATAAATTTATAATTTATAAGTTAAAAGATTTTTTTAAGTAATTTATATAATATAATAATTTTAATACATGGATACTCCCTCCGTCCCGATAGCTTCTTAACATGGGGATCGGGCACGGAGACCAATAAATAGTGGATGTAATATTGTTAAAATAAATCCTAACTATATGCCTATTCCCAATGCTCCTAGGAAGAAATGTCACAGCTGTGGAAATCCTAACCATCTTGCTACTTTTTGCAGGAAGAATATAAACTCTATACCTCCTAATTCAGGAGTTAAGAGTGGTTCAGTTAGGTTTAAGCCACAGAATCCTTGTTTTCACTATGGCAGTATTTGACATTCTATTTATACATGCAAAGAGTATCATAATTTGTATTATGATTATTATGAACTTAAACCATCTTTGAATAAATTCAAGATTGATTCTACATGTATAAATTCTAATAAAAAGTATGTTAGCACAAACTCTGATAAGACTTCTGCTGCAAAAGCTAACAAACTTAATAAGGCCAAAGGATCCAAGCAAGTCTGGGTCATTAAAACTAATCATTAATGGTTTTTGTGATTGCAGGGTAACAGGAAAAATATCCTTGTTCTGGACAGTGGATGCTCAGGACACATGATTGGAAATAAAGCCCTGCTATCAGAATTTTTGAAGAAAGCTGGCCCAAGTGTTTCTTATGGAGATGGCAACATAGGAAGGACTCTGGGATATGACTATCAATCTTGGGAATGTCATCATTGAAGCTGTAGCTCTATTCTCAGGACTCAAACATAATCTGCTAAGTGTGAGTCAAATCCGTGACAGAGGTTATCATGTGGATTTCTATGAAGAACACTGTGAAGTTATAAGAAAATCTACATGCAAAGTTGTTCTGAAGGGATATAGGTATGGTAACATTTATGAAGCCAAGCTTTCAACAAACTGGAAGGCTCTGCAATCTGTCTACTGAGTAGAGCATCAATTGAAGAAAGCTGGAACTGGCACAAGAGACTTTCTCATCTGAATTTCAACAGCATTAATGAGCTAGTGAATAAAGATCTTGTGAGAGGATTGCCCAAATCAATTTTACTACAGATGGCTTATGTGACTCATGTTAGAAAGCAAAACAAAGGAAAACTTCATTCAAAAGTAAGACTGAATCCTCAATTCTTGAGCCATATCACTTATTGCATGTTGATTTATTTGGTCCAGTAAATATAATGTCTATTGGAAAGAAAAAATATGCTTTGGTTATTGTTGATGAATACACCAGATATACATGGGTGTATTCATGCACAAGAAAGAAGAAACTGCATCAATCTTAACAGAGCATGTCAGACAACTGGACAAAGGATCTAAGCATACAGTGAAAATCATAAGGAGTGATAATGGCACTGAGTTCAAGAATGTAGCCATAGAAGAGTTTTGTAAAGAAAATGGAATAAAGCAAAAATTCTCTGCACCTGGAACTCCATAACAAAATGGAGTAGTAGAGAGAAAAAAATAGGACTCTCATAGAAGCTGCAAGGACCATGCTTGATGAAGCAAAGCTGCCAACTTACTTCTGGGCTGAAGCTGTGCAAGCTGCTTGTTTCACACAAAATGCTACACTCATAAACAAGCATGGTAAAACACCATATGAGATGGTGAAAAATAAGAAGCCGAACCTGAAGTACTTTCATGTGTTTGGATGTAGATGTTTTGTTCTTAAGACTCATCTAGAACAGCTTTCCAAATTTGATTTAAAAGCTGATGAAGGAATCTTTGTTGGATACCCACTATCGACAAAAGCATTCAGAGTCTATAATCTGAGAACAAAAGTGGTCATGAAATCTATCCATATGTCTTTTGATGATAAAAAGATAACATGACTTGAAGATTTTGATGAACATGACCAGCTGAGATTTGAGAATGAAGAAATAAATGCTGATCTACAAAATTCTGATACTCTTTCAGACTCAATTGTTCAATCTATACCAGTAGATCAGACAGCAGCACATGTTGAGGGGGAGCAAGTGAACGATGAAAATGAACCCCAATCAAGTGAAGAAACATCAAAGAATGCATCTGCTGATTTATTAAACTCTGATTCATCAAACTCTGAAAGCAACAGCTCAGGGGGAGCAAACAATGATTTTGGATCTACTAGTCACCACACTCAAAACAATCATGAACTTGGGGAATCGTCAAGATCAAATCTGCCAAGACAAAGGGTATGGAGTAAAGCGCATCCCTTTGAACAAATCATTGGTGAACCGGACACGGGTGTACAGACTAGAAGAGCAACACAGAATGAATGCAATTTCGCAAGATTTTTATCTCAAATTGAACCTAAAAAGGTTAATGAAGCTCTTGATGATCCAGATTGGGTAACTGCAATGCAGGAAGAACTCAACCAGTTCGAAAGGCAGAAAGTTTGGAAGCTGGTGCCAAGACCAAAAGATAAATCTGTAATTGGCACTAGATGGGTGTTTAGGAATAAACTGGGTGAAAATGGTATTGTTACAAGGAACAAGGCTCGATTGGTAGCAAAGGGTTACTCTCAAGAAGAGAGAATTGATTATGATGAAACCTATGCTCCAGTTGCAAGGCTTGAAGCAATCAGGATGTTCTTAGCATTTGCTGCACACTCCAACTTTAAGGTTTTTCAGATGGATGTGAAAAATGCATTTTTGAACGGAGATCTAGAGGAAGAAGTCTATGTTGAACAACCCCCTGGGTTCGAAGACAAGGAATTTGAAGGTTTTGTGTACTTCCTCTTCAAAGCTCTCTATGGTCTCAAGCAAGCCCCTCGAACATGGTATGATACTCTCTCCAAATTCTTACTTGAAAATCGATTTACAAGAGGTATCATCGACAAAACTCTCTTTCATAAAATGCATAAAAATGATATAATTCTTGTGCAAGTA
Organism: Kitagawia praeruptora; assembly: GCA_037693485.1. Taxonomy (NCBI): domain Eukaryota; kingdom Viridiplantae; phylum Streptophyta; class Magnoliopsida; order Apiales; family Apiaceae; genus Kitagawia; species Kitagawia praeruptora. The sequence goes on from CM075344.1 coordinate 40,350,958, forward strand.
TATGTGGATGATATAATATTTGGTTCTACTAATGATTTGCTATGCAAGAGATTTGCTAAGCTAATGCAGAGTAAGTACGAGATGAGCATGATGAGTGAGTTGTCCTTCTTCCTTGGACTTCAAGTTGTTCAGAAGCCTGATGGTATTTTCATCTGCCAGTCAAAATACATAAAGGATCTTCTAAAGAAGTATGGGATGGAAGAAGCAGCTACTGCCAAAACCCCGATGCCAATTGCAGTCAAGCTTGATCAAGACAAATTTGGTAAGTCTGTTGACATCACGAAGTATCGAGGTATGATCGGCTCTCTCTTGTACTTAACTGCTAGTAGACCAGATATTATGTTCGCAACTTGTTTATGTGCTAGATTCCAAGCTAACCCTAAAGAGTCACATCTTATAGCTGTTAAACGTATTTTCAGATACCTTAAGGGAACCCCCAATCTTGGGATTTGGTACCCTAAAGGAACAGGTTTTGACCTAGTTGGCTATACAGATTCTGACTTCGCGGGTTGTAAGATTGATCGGAAAAGTACTTCTGGAAGTTGTCAGTTTCTAGGAAGAAAGTTGGTATCTTGGTACAGCAAGAAGCAACACTCAGTATCTACCTCGACAGCCGAAGCAGAATACATTGCGGCAGGTAGTTGTTGTGCTCAGATCCTGTGGATGAGGAATCAACTTCAGGACTATGGACTCATGTTGGACAAAATTCCAATTCTATGCGACAACACGAGTGCCATTGCCATTGCCAACAATCCAGTTCAACACATCAGGACTAAGCACATTGATATCAGGTATCATTTCTTACGAGAGCATGTCATGAATGGAACTGTGGTATTATATTTTGTTCCCACAGATCAACAAATTGCAGACATCTTTACTAAACCATTGGATGAATCCACTTTCTCCAGGTTAGTTGGTGAACTTGGGATGTTAAATCTGTCAAATTAATTTTGGATAATCAATAACTGCAATTTGTTATAAGTTCACATGTATTTTAAATGTCCATATGTTTAGAACTTGTGAATTTATTTGCATTCAGTCCTCATATTATAGTTATCTCTATATTAATTACCAAGTTTATAAATGCTACATTTTATGGTAATTAGTTAGTAAATAATTGAGTTAATTGTAACATAATTAAATAAATATTTTATTGACATATATCAATTAATGATATTTTGTTAATTTTATGTCTATTTAATTGTGAGTTTATCTGATTATTGTGGATTAATTCTTGATTTACTGTGTTATTATTTTTAAATCCATAATAATTAGAAGTATTATATATGTGTATGTGTATAGGCTGATAGGTTTCGGCGATAAGATGTTTTTTTGGCCGACAGGTTTCGGTGATAAGATGTTTTTTCGGCTAATTAGGTAGTTAGGTGAGAAATTATTGAGCGGTGTTATTTTTCAAACATAACCTGTCACTATTACACCTAACCCACTATTACTTGAAACCTTATAAATGATGAGTTTTTGTTTGTGTTTAACATCATTATTTTTCAGATATACAGAGAATATACACACAATTGCTGAATATTTCGAGTTTTGATCGGAAAGATCTCTCAATCTAGCTGGTGGTTTTTAGATCGGATTTCATATTCTTGCTTTATACATCATCCTTTATAAAAACTAACCCTTGTTTTTGAATTTTCTCAAAGTTTTGAAAATGGCATTGCAGGGAAGCTTTTTAATTGTTAAAGTTAATCATATTTCCATTCAGCAAATCGAAAACATTCAGGATGAGCAATTTCGGGCTTGGACACAATTTTTGAATGAACATCATTAATCCGCTATGCTTTAGTTACACAGGTGCAGCTTAACCATGATGCATTGCGTGAACTATATTGCAGTGCGGATAACACTTCTGGACAGGACGGGTGTGCAATCACATATCGACTGTTTGGTAGGTCGATTAGGGTCACTGAACGAGATGTTAATCGAATTCTCCATTTTCTAATGGAAAATCTCGTTTCTAATCCTACACCTGAATAGATTGAAATGTTCTTTGTAACACCCCCAGATCCGGGGTCCGGGATCGGGTCGTTACGGTCTTATTTTCCATGATTAATACTTTACTTGAGTCCACAATAAATAAATCACCTGCTGTGACCCCACAATAATAACCACTCACACACACACAGTTATAGTCCCAGAGATGAAATTGAAATAAGTCTTGCATTACTGGTTTACGAATAAAAGTTATTACAAGCCAAAAGGATAACATCATAAGTTTAAAAGTTTAGCCGTTGATTAATCATTATTGATACATATAAGTAAGCTGGAAATCAAGGCTGCTGAGCTATGCTACCTCAGCAATGGCAGCGATGATATCAACGGGTAGCCCTGCGGGGCGGGTAACCTGCTTGCGCCGAGTGCGCCTGACGCGGGCCATGTGACCTAGCTGTTGTTGTGACATAATAAATAAGCAAGGGTGAGCAACAGCCCACCAACAATATATAACTGTGCAGTAATGTATAAGACAGTTCAAAGATATGTTTGAAATCATATGCCATGCATTAGAGAAAATATTGCCAGTTTAATATAAAGGATGAAGTTACAAGGTAACTCAATAAATGTATATTTTGTGGAAGCATATGCTATGCCAAAATAAGCAAGATAGCATCATTTTCATAAAAATAGGAACTTGCAGAATGATATTGCAATTCCAGTTTGAAATACTTTTCAACTCTGCCAACTATGATGATGTTGCAGAAAATTTCCAACATTGAGTGATGAACTAATACGGGAGCATTGCCGCGCCAGATGCCCTGACGTTTACGGGGATCAGCCGTATGTCATGCATCTCATCAGTCGTTCTCTACATGTAGAAGGTAGCTCCGACGGATTTACTTGTTTACCGCCCTCTGGAACTCCTAAGCCAACGGTTGGGCTATTGCTGGACCGGCGCCACTCGGCCACTTACGCGTCTCCTAGTTCATTCCATACCCATAACTTTGAAACATAAAGTTCGTCCCCCTTTCCCCAAGTATAATACTTGTTGATAAGACTCCACCAGGTAGTCATATCTAAATGGAAAGGAAAATTTACCAATATTTCCCAAGCTACTGCTTGTTAATGGATAATGACTTGTTCCAACATTCTTACCCCTCGAATAATGAGTGGGTACACGTAATGCCATGAATAATAACAACCAAGTTGCGAGTGAACGAATAATTTATGACCGGGCAGTCACAAGATAAATAACATTCCTCAAGTAGGGTTCCCTTATAATAGAATCGAAGGGAGAATGGAATCACTGAGAACCTTCCTTGATAATATAATAATAATAATAGGACTCTGAAATAATTTATATAATATTCGAGGGTTGGTGATACTATGTAAATGAAACCAAATATCTTGGAACGAGTTAGAAGAATTAAATAAATATTCCAAGAATATTTATTAAGTAATAGACATTGAAAACGGGTTGCTCGGAATAATCTTTGAATAAATATTCAGAATAATATTCATTGAACAAATAATGAATATTCGAATCAATAACAATGTTTATTGAAGGAGTAACAGTCAGATGGACGTTGGAGATAATATTTATTGAATCAATAGAGAATATTCAACTCAAGAAGGACACATATTGATGGAATAATCATCGACTTAATATTTGGGACAATATTCATTGAATAAATAATGAATATTCAACTTAATAATATTTATCGAAAAAAATGATTATTGAATGAATATTTGAAATTATGTTCGATAATTGAATCGAATTAAATAAAGGTCGAAAGTAATATTCCTTATCTCAAGGGAATATTCAAAGTAATATTTATTTAATAACTGGAGTTTGAATCAATGTTCAAATGGTATTTATAAAATAAATAGGGGTTGAATGAATATTCGAATTAATATTCATTTAAATAAATAAGACTCGAATGAATATTTAAAATAATATTCATTAATTAAATAAACTCGAATGAATATTCAAAATAACATTTATCGAGTAAATAAGAATGAATAACTTAATTGAGAGTTTCGAAATAATATTCGAATATTTAATCGACTTTAGGTGAATATTAATCATATAATATTCCTCGAATAAATAAACATCTGATGAATAATCCGAATAATATTTATCAATTAATCTCAAGGGAATATTCCAATAATATTCGCCAGATAATAAATGGAAAATATTTACTTAGTTGTTTTCCTTTGAAAATAATATCAATATATCAAGGAATAACGACTCCCGGTCTATAATCAAAGAATGAGATTCAGATGCCCTTCGCTTAAGGGTCTTAGAAATTTCCGGCTTATAATCGATATAATTACTATCCAACTTATAAGCCAACAATAATTTAGGGAACAAGCATTTTCAAAATAATTCGAGAACAGGCATGCATGCTATGGCATATGTATACTGAAAACACATACATATATATATATATTCACAACAACAGCCTTTAAAAAGAAAGGTTCGAAAACTTGCCTGGAAGTCGAGTACGAGTAGGGGTAGTGGTAGCGTGTCCCGGGTCAGCCTGATGATCTATAAATAGCCAAGGCATTCGGGATTAATCACTTAACACCTTTCAAAAGGTTACGTATAACTTTACTTAAATCGAAACACGTTTTCAAGTCGTTTCGTTATACCGCTCTAATTCACTCTTGTTATTGCCTTTATTACCCGACACTTGATCGTTACTAAAGCATGATCTTATACTTACATATGGTAAGTATTTAAATCGTATAAGTTTTAAAGTCGAAAGATTAGACCTCGATATTTATCGATCGTTTTCTAAGTGGCTTACCGAAGTTATAACCAAGTATACCTCTTAGGGGTACTTTCGTACTTAACCTAGATTCGAACATTTTTATAAAATCGGAAAACGATCCATTTGACATGCGGTCTTCTCCCACACCTTCCTTTTTATCTCTATTATTTAATTATCACGATTCGCCACTGATTAAACAACATTAAAGGGAATCAATTTCAATTACGAACTTTTGATTACGGTTCCGAACCACTTTTACGAATTTAATCATAACTCCTAAACCGTAAGTCCGTTTCATGCGATCTTTATATCAAAACGAAGCTCATAACATAATCTAGCTAATCATGGCAAAAGTCGAAGCTAATCAGTGAGTTATACCTTCTGTTAAATTCGTGTTCTTAATGTTAACGAAATTTCGGCATTACGACGGCTATAAATCGAATATTTCTAAATTCCAAACCTTCCAATAATCAAGGTATCCATCCCAAATAACATATACATGATATATTACCATGAACTGAGGCCAAGCAATGCCTTTCCGTTCATCTAAACTATTTTTAACATTTATCAAATCTACATCACAATCATGCTCATAATCATGCTTATAACACATCTCATACTAAAACCCACCAAGATCATGCAAAATCTCAAAGTAAAGCCTAGGGTTTCAAGTTGCTATACCTTCCTTGGAGTATGATCTAGCCTCACTATGCTTGGTATGATCCTTAGAGGTGCTTAAGCTTGCTAAATCAACCATGAAAAACAAGAAAAAAACAAGATTAGTTCATGAAAACACTATTCACCCTCCTCTTAAATCATTTTTTTGAAAATGGAAAAAGAAGAGATTGAAGCTAGGATTTTGAGGAGATCATTTATATGAAATGTAAGTCTCACCATAAAAGTTTCAAGATCAACAAATGGTTGGAAGTTGGATTTTTGTTTTGGAATTATAGCAATTGCCGAATGTTTGTTCTTGGAGGGGGAGAGAGTATTTTTACTTGGTTGATTTTTCAATAATGCATAAAGTGGTGTTTACTTGGATAATATCTTCTTAAAGTGGTGTTAGTGGAGTGTGATGCATTGTTGGATGAGGATTTACCATGACAAGTGTTGAAGATTGGATGGTTAAGGCTTAACCAAGTGGTTTGTTTTCTAAGTACTTAGTTGATTCACTAAGTATTGGTTACTTAAGTAACTATATGGTTTCTAGATATTTATCACTTGCACACATGCATGCATCTTGCCTCCTCTTCTTGATTCCTTGTCCGTTTATTGCTTAATTCGTTGATCGTTCGAGGGAATAACTCATTCGTTTCTAGTTAGGGTTTTACCGAAAACCTTCTTAATATTTATAATACTATTCCTCATCTTTCTTAATACTTCTCGAATTTAAATTCCTTAATTCCCTTTTATAAATCCTTAAGTCTTGCAGTGTCCAGGGAATTCTCGGAGAAAATGAAAGTGCTCTTTTTCTGAATCCGACAGCTTTTACATACACTTATATTCCTCCTGGATCACTAATACGAACTCAGAAATCCGTTCCGAATACCGGGTATAACATTATTATAATAATATTCCAAATTCCACCAAAATCACTATTCATCACTTATTTTTATTTAATTCTAATAATTAGGAAAATGAACCTGGTTCACTCTCGAGTGCTTCTTAACCTTTTTACGGAACCGCTGGACTTATAATAGATATTGATTTGGATGACATAAGAATAATCTTACTTGAAGTAATATACTTATATTCTTAGGAGATAGATCATTCTTATCTATGCCGTCAACCAAAAGTATTCTGCATGACATATAAATAATTGAATTCAAATCCGTTCCATTCATTTAATAGATCTTCGTTACATCGCAGTCATAACCACTATTCATTCCCACATTATTACATAATAAAAAGTTTTAAATTCTACCAAAAATCTGGGTTCTTACAGTCTCCCCTCCTTAAAAGGATTCCGTCCCGGAATCAGCTTGAAAACAAATGGGGGTACTTTTCCATCATTGCACTTTCTAGCTCCCAGGTTGATTCTTCTATGTTGTGATTCTGCCATAAAACTCTGACAAGCTTGATGACCTTGTTTCGGAGCACTTGATCTTTTCTGTCCATGATTTCCACAGGTTGCTCTACGTAGGTCAAGTCTGGTTGCATGTCCACGTGCTCATATTCCACTATGTGCTTGGCATCTGGGTTATATTTCCTTAGCATTGAGACATGGAACACATTGTGCACTTGCTGCAGGTTTGGGGGTAATGCTAGTTCATAAGCTAGCTCCCCAATACGTCTTAAGATCTCAAATGGCCCAATATATCTAGGGCTGAGCTTCCCTTTCTTTCCAAACCTCATTAAACCCTTCCAAGGAGACACCTTCAAGAACACTAGGTCTCCCACCTCATATTCTTTTCCTTTCCGAGCTAAGTCGGCATATTTCTTTTGTCGGTCTTGGGCTGCTACCAGCCGTCCTCTGATTAGATCCACTGCATCTTTAGTCCGTTGGACCATCTCAGGCCCGAGCATCTTTCGCTCTCCAACTTCATCCCAATATAAGGGAGATCGGCATTTCCTTCCATAAAGGGCCTCGTAAGGCGGCATCCCTATGCTTGAATGAAAGCTATTGTTGTAGGAGAACTCAATCAATGGCAAGTGATCATCCCAATTTCCTTTAAAGTCTATAGCACAGACTCTCAACATATCTTCTAGTGTCTGGATGGTCCTTTCACTTTGCCCGTCTGTCTGGGGATGGTAAGCTGTACTCATGTTTAGCCTGGTTCCCACACATTCCTGAAAGCTCCTCCAAAACCTGGAGTTAAATCTGGGATCTCTGTCAGATACTATGGCGACTGGGACTCCATGTCGCGCCACTATCTCTTTGAGGTAGATATCTACAAGCCTATCAACCGTGTACCTTTCGTTGATCGGTAGGAAGTGAGCTGACTTGGTTAGTCGGTCTATAATCACCCATATGGCATCATGATTGGCTTTGGTCCTTGGCAAACCTACTACGAAGTCCATAGCTATGTGTTCCCATTTCCATTCGGGAATCTCCAAGGGGTGTAGAAGTCCACTAGGCCTCTGGTGCTCTGCTTTCACTTTCTGGCAAGTCAAGCATTTGCTTACCCATTCTACCACGTCCTTTTTCATGTTGGGCCACCAGTAATACTCTTTCAAATCTCTATACATCTTGGTGCTACCGGGGTGCACTGAGTATCCTGAGTTGTGTGCCTCATATAGAATTTCTTCCTTGAGTTTCTGATCATTTGGGACCCATATTCTCCACATATATCTCATGATTCCTCCTTTATCTTTTTCACACTTTATTTCTTCCCCAGTCATTAACTCCTCTGTCGAGTTCTTTTCTGCTTCCATCATTTGTTCTTGGCATAACCTAATCTTTTCCAACAGTAGAGGCTGGATCCGAATTTCCATCAACTTTTCTTGACCTTCTTCAGGTATCTTAATTTCAATTTCCAGCCTCTCAAAGTCTTTTATCAACTCTTCCTCTGTAGTTATCATTTTGAGCTTCTCTTTCCTACTAAGGGCGTCAGCCACCACATTGGCTTTGCCCGGGTGGTAACGAATCTCACAGTCGTAATCCTTGATTAGCTCTAGCCATCTTCTCTGGCGCATGTTAAGCTCTTTCTGCGTAAAAATGTACTTGAGGCTCTTATGGTCAGTGTAAATCTCACACTTCTCTCCATACAAGTAGTGCCTCCAAATTTTTAAGGCAAAAACAATTGCTGCTAATTCCAGATCATGGGTGGGGTATCGGATCTCGTAATCCTTCAATTGTCTTGACGCATATGCTATTACCTTGCCGTGCTGCATAAGCACGCATCCCAATCCTTTATGTGAAGCATCACTGTAAATCACGAAATCTCCTTTTCCAACAGGCAACGCCAATACTGGGGCCGTTACCAACCTCTTCTTCAGCTCTTGAAAACTCTTCTCGCATTTTTCAGTCCATTCAAATTTCTCAGTTTTCCGGGTAAGTCGAGTTAACGGGGCTGCAATCTTTGCAAAATCTTGAACAAATCGTCTATAATATCCTGCTAACCCTATGAAACTCCTTACCTCTGTTGGAGTGGTTGGTCGCTCCCAATTTGAAACTGCCTCTATCTTGGAGGGGTCAACTAGCACTCCTTCTTTGTTGATTACGTGCCCTAAAAATTGTACTTCATTTTTCCAGAACTCACACTTTGAGAATTTGGCGTATAATTGCTCTTTCCGGAGCGTCTCTAAGGTTATCCTCAAATGTTCAGCGTGTTCTTCCTCTGTCTTTGAGTAGATCAAAATATCATCAATAAAGACTATAACAAACTGGTCCAAATATTCCTTGAACACTCTATTCATTAAATCCATGAAAGCTGCTGGGGCGTTGGTCAATCCGAATGACATCACCAAGAACTCATAATGTCCATACCTAGTACGGAATGCAGTCTTTGGAATATCTTCAGGTTTAATCTTCAGCTGGTGATATCCGGTTCTCAAGTCAATCTTGGAGAAATACACAGCTCCTCTTAGCTGGTCAAACAAATCATCAATTCTGGGCAATGGGTACTTATTCTTTATGGTTAGCTTGTTCAACTCTCGATAGTCGATGCATAACCTCATACTCCCGTCCTTTTTCTTGACGAACAATACTGGTGCGCCCCAAGGCGACACACTGGGTCTTATCATACCCTTATCCAACAATTCCTGTAATTGCTTTGCTAGCTCTTTCATTTCCACTGGTGCTAGTCGGTATGGGGCCTTTGAAACTGGCGCCGTCCCCGGGGCTAACTCGATAGCAAACTCAATCACTCTATCTGGTGGTAATCCAGGAAGATCATCAGGAAACACATCTTCAAATTCGTTAACCACCGGAATGTCTTGTATCTTGGGCGCCTCTTTCTGGGTGTCGATAACGTAAGCTAAATAAGCTTCGTTTCCTTTTCGTAGCAATCTCTTGGTCTGCGCCATGGTTAGAATGGTCTGGGTCTGTCGTAACCCCTTAAACACTATTTCCTTATTCCCTGGGGTTTTCAACTTAACCTTTTTCCCTTTACAATCTATTTGCGCATTATTACGAGACAACCAGTCCATTCCCAAAATAACATCGAATTCCCCTAGCTTAAAAGGGATCAAATCAACACAGAAGGATCGTCCTCCTATTTCTATTTTGCAATCGGAGTGAATCTGATTAACTGGAACGACTTCCTGATTAGCTATCTCTACTTGCAAAGACTCCCTTAGTGGTTGAGTTTTAAGTTTCAATTTATGTGCAAAATCTCTAGATATAAAAGACTTAGTTGCCCCAGAATCAAATAAAACATTTGCACTGACTGAATTGAGGGAAAATGTACCTGCTATCACATCCGTGTTCCTCACGGCATCTTGCACTGTCATGTTAAAAGTTCTAGCAGTTGGAGGCAGCTCTGCTTGCCCCTGAGGCTGCTGGTTTGTTCATTGGGCAATCCTTCCTCATGTGACCTGGACGACCACACTGAAAACAAGTAGTGCCTTTGCTGGCAGTAGGAGCAATCGTGGTACACTGGTGGGCATAGTGGCCTGCTCGCCCACACTTATAACAGACCGTCTGTTTCTGAGTACACACCCCGGAATGTCTCTTCCCACAAGTGGCGCATACTGGTAGTGGAGGTCTGGAATGATGGGAACGGGACACTCCAGCTTGTTGGCCGCCCTGGCTCACCGTTGCACTCCCAGATGGTTTAAACCCAACACTCCTCCCAGGTAGGGAAACTGCTCCTCGGTTGAACCTATTCGGGGGCCTTCCCCCTGCGGAACCTCCGCCCATGCTGGCATGCTTTCTCTTTAATCCCCCCTTCTCTCTCTCTCTTTGTATCTGATCGCTCCCTGCTTCCACAATGGTTGCCTTTTGCACCAAGGTGGCATAATCAGTAATCTCTAAAACGGCCACTCTGTTCTGAATCCACTGCTTCAGCCCTTGCTGAAACCTGTTAGCTTTCTTTTCTTCAGTGTCCACAAATTCTGGTACAAATCGTGATAATTCAGTAAACTTGGCTTCATAATCGGCCACCGACAAGTTGTTCTGTTTTAGCTCTAGAAACTTAAGCTCCATCTGGGTTTTCATAAACTTTGGGAAATACTTCTCTAGAAACCATTGTTTAAACCTATCCCAGGTTACAATAGCATCGGTCTCCATATTCTTCTTAGCTTCCCACCAATAGTTGGCCTCTCCTTTTAGCAAGTAGGTAGCAAAGACAGTCTTTTGGGCTTCCCCAATACTCAGAATCTCGAAAGATTTCTCCATTTCCTTGACCCAGGCCATTGCCTCTACGGGGTCAGCCGATCCATGAAACTCTGGGGGTTTGAGGGACTTGAAGGCCCTAAAGGAATTGGCCACAGTGGTGTTGTTTCCTTGGGGTGGTTGGGGGTATTGGTTCAAATTCTGCCTGAGCAGATCCATAAATTGTCCCATGGGGTTTCCGCCCTGGTTCTCCCCCTGATGTTCGACTTCAGTTTCCCCTTCTTCTATTTCCTCTTCAAACTCTGCAGTATAGAAAGTTTCATCCCCCATCCCATACTGGGAATCCTCCTGCTCATTATAGTCCTGATCCTGTTCTTCATTATACTCAGAATTTTCCTCATGTTGATTGTGACTTTCTTGGTCAGTAGATTCGTGAGGGTTAGCCCTAGTACCCATTCTTCTCGGAGGCATTTTACTGAAAATTTGGACAATATACATTAGGTTTATTTACCTATTTCAGAGGGTTTTCCTCACAATATCGATGCATAAATGGATTTAGGATCCCACAGTTCTATATATCATGGCAGTTTTAGCCGAAAGCAGTACGGACAGATATAATATAATAAACTAGTGATCGCGTCATAAGAAAACTGAAATGACTGAAAAGGGAAATAAATATATACCAAGTACCAAACGGTACAACATCCGACATACAACAACAGTTTTAAAAGAAATACAACCATCCGAATAACAACTAGTCAAAAGTGAAATAAGCTGTCTATCTGTCTAGTCTGCAACAGGGATCTACAAGCTGAAACTATCCCTACCAAAAATCGGCACTACTATGACCGTACAAGACTAGACAACTAGACCAATACATCACTATCCCTGCAGTCAGCCACGACGGCGGGTCAAATCTAGAACCCTCCTCATAGCAAGGCGGAAAATCTCCTCTGCATCAGCTCTGGATACCATGCCATGCCCATCACTGGGTAACTGTCGCACCCTCACACGGGCCCTCAGCTCTATGCCGGTCACCTGCCTATACATATCTCTAGCTCTGGCACGCCTGCCACCCAGGTGCCTCAACCGGGCCTCTCTCTCTGCGGCTAGCTCTCTGCGGGACTCTGCCAGCCTGGCCTCAGCCACGGCTACCTCAGAAGTAAGTCTGCCTACAACATAGTGGTGAAAACATGCTGGGACGTCCCCTGTCGGACCATGGGGTGGAGGGGCTGGATCTGCAGGAAGGGCAGCCTCTGCCTGCTGTGGCTCTGGGGTCAACGCCTCAAACTCATCTGACACTGGGCTCACAGGTAGTGGTGGCGGGGTAGGGGCTCTCTCATCAGAGAGGGGTGGCACATGAAGTCCGGAACTCCCTACAACATCAGCCACGGGCTCATCAACATCTCCCTCGGCACCCTCATCTACATCCTGGCCTAAAACAGCAGTCATCACCTGCTCTGAGGTCATGTCAGTATCCTCCTCCAAAGTCCTAATCTGAGTCATAACCCAAAAGTCCTCCCCAATCTCTCTACCCTCAGGTACAAGCTGGTCCTCCTCAGGGTCCTCATCATCAACATCCTCAGCAACTAACTCAGCAACATCAGTATCAGCATCAACCTGGACCTCCTCAGGGTCCTCCTCCTCTGACTCAATAACATCAGTATCAGCATCTGAATCTACCATCGCCGAGCCCTCGGCGGCCTAGATCGCATCATCGTGCTGTCTCTCATACTCCTCTGGATCCGACATGTCGCTCGCCTACACAATGACGAATTATATTACTATCATGATACTTAAAAGTTCCCATAAGGGTTTTAAGTGAACTTGGCAAGAGTTCTTATTATCTTAGTGAATTTATTATTGTATAGCGTCGCATCATCTCTTGGGATTTATAACTCTCTCTCTGATACCATTTCTGTAACACCCCCAGATCCGGGGTCCGGGATCGGGTCGTTACGGTCTTATTTTCCATGATTAATACTTTACTTGAGTCCACAATAAATAAATCACCTGCTGTGACCCCACAATAATAACCACTCACACACACACAGTTATAGTCCCAGAGATGAAATTGAAATAAGTCTTGCATTACTAGTTTACGAATAAAAGTTATTACAAGCCAAAAGGATAACATCATAAGTTTAAAAGTTTAGCCGTTGATTAATCATTATTGATACATATAAGTAAGCTGGAAATCAAGGCTGCTGAGCTATGCTACCTCAGCAATGGCAGCGATGATATCAACGGGTAGCCCTGCGGGGCGGGTAACCTGCTTGCGCCGAGTGCGCCTGACGCGGGCCATGTGACCTAGCTGTTGTTGTGACATAATAAATAAGCAAGGGTGAGCAACAGCCCACCAACAATATATAACTGTGCAGTAATGTATAAGACAGTTCAAAGATATGTTTGAAATCATATGCCATGCATTAGAGAAAATATTGCCAGTTTAATATAAAGGATGAAGTTACAAGGTAACTCAATAAATGTATATTTTGTGGAAGCATATGCTATGCCAAAATAAGCAAGATAGCATCATTTTCATAAAAATAGGAACTTGCAGAATGATATTGCAATTCCAGTTTGAAATACTTTTCAACTCTGCCAACTATGATGATGTTGCAGAAAATTTCCAACATTGAGTGATGAACTAATACGGGAGCATTGCCGCGCCAGATGCCCTGACGTTTACGGGGATCAGCCGTATGTCATGCATCTCATCAGTCGTTCTCTACATGTAGAAGGTAGCTCCGACGGATTTACTTGTTTACCGCCCTCTGGAACTCCTAAGCCAACGGTTGGGCTATTGCTGGACCGGCGCCACTCGGCCACTTACGCGTCTCCTAGTTCATTCCATACCCATAACTTTGAAACATAAAGTTCGTCCCCCTTTCCCCAAGTATAATACTTGTTGATAAGACTCCACCAGGTAGTCATATCTAAATGGAAAGGAAAATTTACCAATATTTCCCAAGCTACTGCTTGTTAATGGATAATGACTTGTTCCAACATTCTTACCCCTCGAATAATGAGTGGGTACACGTAATGCCATGAATAATAACAACCAAGTTGCGAGTGAACGAATAATTTATGACCGGGCAGTCACAAGATAAATAACATTCCTCAAGTAGGGTTCCCTTATAATAGAATCGAATGGAGAATGGAATCACTGAGAACCTTCCTTGATAATATAATAATAATAATAGGACTCTGAAATAATTTATATAATATTCGAGGGTTGGTGATACTATGTAAATGAAACCAAATATCTTGGAACGAGTTAGAAGAATTAAATAAATATTCCAAGAATATTTATTAAGTAATAGACATTGAAAACGGGTTGCTCGGAATAATCTTTGAATAAATATTCAGAATAATATTCATTGAACAAATAATGAATATTCGAATCAATAACAATGTTTATTGAAGGAGTAACAGTCAGATGGACGTTGGAGATAATATTTATTGAATCAATAGAGAATATTCAACTCAAGAAGGACACATATTGATGGAATAATCATCGACTTAATATTTGGGACAATATTCATTGAATAAATAATGAATATTCAACTTAATAATATTTATCGAAAAAAATGATTATTGAATGAATATTTGAAATTATGTTCGATAATTGAATCGAATTAAATAAAGGTCGAAAGTAATATTCCTTATCTCAAGGGAATATTCAAAGTAATATTTATTTAATAACTGGAGTTTGAATCAATGTTCAAATGGTATTTATAAAATAAATAGGGGTTGAATGAATATTCGAATTAATATTCATTTAAATAAATAAGACTCGAATGAATATTTAAAATAATATTCATTAATTAAATAAACTCGAATGAATATTCAAAATAACATTTATCGAGTAAATAAGAATGAATAACTTAATTGAGAGTTTCGAAATAATATTCGAATATTTAATCGACTTTAGGTGAATATTAATCATATAATATTCCTCGAATAAATAAACATCTGATGAATAATCCGAATAATATTTATCAATTAATCTCAAGGGAATATTCCAATAATATTCGCCAGATAATAAATGGAAAATATTTACTTAGTTGTTTTCCTTTGAAAATAATATCAATATATCAAGGAATAACGACTCCCGGTCTATAATCAAAGAATGAGATTCAGATGCCCTTCGCTTAAGGGTCTTAGAAATTTCCGGCTTATAATCGATATAATTACTATCCAACTTATAAGCCAACAATAATTTAGGGAACAAGCATTTTCAAAATAATTCGAGAACAGGCATGCATGCTATGGCATATGTATACTGAAAACACATACATATATATATATATTCACAACAACAGCCTTTAAAAAGAAAGGTTCGAAAACTTGCCTGGAAGTCGAGTACGAGTAGGGGTAGTGGTAGCGTGTCCCGGGTCAGCCTGATGATCTATAAATAGCCAAGGCATTCGGGATTAATCACTTAACACCTTTCAAAAGGTTACGTATAACTTTACTTAAATCGAAACACGTTTTCAAGTCGTTTCGTTATACCGCTCTAATTCACTCTTGTTATTGCCTTTATTACCCGACACTTGATCGTTACTAAAGCATGATCTTATACTTACATATGGTAAGTATTTAAATCGTATAAGTTTTAAAGTCGAAAGATTAGACCTCGATATTTATCGATCGTTTTCTAAGTGGCTTACCGAAGTTATAACCAAGTATACCTCTTAGGGGTACTTTCGTACTTAACCTAGATTCGAACATTTTTATAAAATCGGAAAACGATCCATTTGACATGCGGTCTTCTCCCACACCTTCCTTTTTATCTCTATTATTTAATTATCACGATTCGCCACTGATTAAACAACATTAAAGGGAATCAATTTCAATTACGAACTTTTGATTACGGTTCCGAACCACTTTTACGAATTTAATCATAACTCCTAAACCGTAAGTCCGTTTCATGCGATCTTTATATCAAAACGAAGCTCATAACATAATCTAGCTAATCATGGCAAAAGTCGAAGCTAATCAGTGAGTTATACCTTCTGTTAAATTCGTGTTCTTAATGTTAACGAAATTTCGGCATTACGACGGCTATAAATCGAATATTTCTAAATTCCAAACCTTCCAATAATCAAGGTATCCATCCCAAATAACATATACATGATATATTACCATGAACTGAGGCCAAGCAATGCCTTTCCGTTCATCTAAACTATTTTTAACATTTATCAAATCTACATCACAATCATGCTCATAATCATGCTTATAACACATCTCATACTAAAACCCACCAAGATCATGCAAAATCTCAAAGTAAAGCCTAGGGTTTCAAGTTGCTATACCTTCCTTGGAGTATGATCTAGCCTCACTATGCTTGGTATGATCCTTAGAGGTGCTTAAGCTTGCTAAATCAACCATGAAAAACAAGAAAAAAACAAGATTAGTTCATGAAAACACTATTCACCCTCCTCTTAAATCATTTTTTTGAAAATGGAAAAAGAAGAGATTGAAGCTAGGATTTTGAGGAGATCATTTATATGAAATTTAAGTCTCACCATAAAAGTTTCAAGATCAACAAATGGTTGGAAGTTGGATTTTTGTTTTGGAATTATAGCAATTGCCGAATGTTTGTTCTTGGAGGGGGAGAGAGTATTTTTACTTGGTTGATTTTTCAATAATGCATAAAGTGGTGTTTACTTGGATAATATCTTCTTAAAGTGGTGTTAGTGGAGTGTGATGCATTGTTGGATGAGGATTTACCATGACAAGTGTTGAAGATTGGATGGTTAAGGCTTAACCAAGTGGTTTGTTTTCTAAGTACTTAGTTGATTCACTAAGTATTGGTTACTTAAGTAACTATATGGTTTCTAGATATTTATCACTTGCACACATGCATGCATCTTGCCTCCTCTTCTTGATTCCTTGTCCGTTTATTGCTTAATTCGTTGATCGTTCGAGGGAATAACTCATTCGTTTCTAGTTAGGGTTTTACCGAAAACCTTCTTAATATTTATAATACTATTCCTCATCTTTCTTAATACTTCTCGAATTTAAATTCCTTAATTCCCTTTTATAAATCCTTAAGTCTTGCAGTGTCCAGGGAATTCTCGGAGAAAATGAAAGTGCTCTTTTTCTGAATCCGACAGCTTTTACATACACTTATATTCCTCCTGGATCACTAATACGAACTCAGAAATCCGTTCCGAATACCGGGTATAACATTATTATAATAATATTCCAAATTCCACCAAAATCACTATTCATCACTTATTTTTATTTAATTCTAATAATTAGGAAAATGAACCTGGTTCACTCTCGAGTGCTTCTTAACCTTTTTACGGAACCGCTGGACTTATAATAGATATTGATTTGGATGACATAAGAATAATCTTACTTGAAGTAATATACTTATATTCTTAGGAGATAGATCATTCTTATCTATGCCGTCAACCAAAAGTATTCTGCATGACATATAAATAATTGAATTCAAATCCGTTCCATTCATTTAATAGATCTTCGTTACATCGCAGTCATAACCACTATTCATTCCCACATTATTACATAATAAAAAGTTTTAAATTCTACCAAAAATCTGGGTTCCCTATTGTGTCACAGGAAATACAGTTTCTACAGCCCCTAGTGGCCATCTTACCCGACCAAGAGCAGGAAATCCCACCGACTCTAACACAGGTCGAAGAGCCCATTCTACAAATGCAAACACAAACACAACAAACTCCCACACCTCAATTGTCACTTAAACGACCAGTCATCCACATTATTGAGGGAGATAGTGCCTCAGCAGCACCACATAAGGAGTTCGTTACATCAGCAGCTCTACCTCATTCTAAAAGAAGTAAACCAAATGAACCTGAGGTAACTGCAAATGTTAGTGAAACAATTCTTCCTTGTCAAATGAGTTAAAATGTAAATAAGGTTGAATTGACGGGAGCAACTATCTTGAGTTCCATTTCACGGAACATAAGAGTGGTTGATGATCTTCCTAAAGATCAAATGCCTTCGCAGGCATCCGAGGTGGAATTACCTACCTCAAAAACTGCTGGTGAATCTTCCAGGTGGTTCTTTTATGAACCAAGTGTCTTCACAGACATACGAGGGAAACTTGGGTTTTGTGCCATTTAATCGATTCAAGTTTAACCTCCCAGAGGGAAAATCTTTGGATCTCTTTCGAGATTTACCACTCTTTACCAGTGGTCGGCAACTCGCTTCACATGAGGACGGAAGCTCACGAACTTTCATTGCACCATCTGTGACCTCTGAAAAAGGGGCTAGGATGATTTCATTTGTAGGTACACATATCGGTGGAAGCTCTAGAGGAGAGTTGAGAGAAACACGAACAGAACATGTAAGTGTAACTCAAACCACTAAACCGAGTGAATATAGAGTGTTGAGTGAAACACCTGCAGAACGTACGAGTGAGCAACCTACTCAACCACATGCACCTGTAACTAGAAAGGAATACAACAGACTCCTTACACGGGTCCAAACAATGGAGAATGAGTTGCAAAATATCTATAAGTTCATTGCAGAAATCAAAAATTTGCAACTTATTCAACATGATGCATTCCAGGTTCAATTAAGTTCCATGACAGCCCAGTTTAGTCATGCAATCAACTCCTTGGTAAAGTCATCTTCGTCTAATTTACCAACTCAACATCCTACTACTCTGGAGGATAACCCAACTGAGGGGGAGAAGGTGGATGACCAAGAAAAATCTACTAGGCGTAAGGGCAAGGAAAAGGTTGTTGACACGGAATTTACTTCATTTTGGGAAAGGAAAAGCTAATTGGAATATTCGTGCTATGTGGAAAGAAAGCAAGGCAAACTTGAAGATATGTTCAATCTAGAGGAACAATTGTCTTGCACTTGTTCAAATTTTAGAAATATGGAAAATGTATATTTGATCCAGAATACGCTTTAATATTATTTATCTTTGTATTTCATTTTTTGCTGTATTAGTTGAATTATCCTCTAGTAATTTGCTTGTCAAACCCTAACAATCAAATAGGGGGAGATTGTAAAGCATAATGTAATGTAATATGTAATAGAGGACATATATAACTCAACTAGGATAAAAGATAAATAATATTAACTCGATACAGGGATCGTGAAATTTGAAGAACAGACACCAAAAAGGATCAAGTCGCTGAAAGAAGTTCATTAACATGATCAAGCCTCAGTGACAGAATAAGATGTACAGATGATTCAGTTGAAGGGCCAAAATATTCCATGTATTTATATTATTTGAAGATACTGCTGCAGGCTAATCAATTGGAATGTAACGAAGGTGTGAAGATCAAGATCAGTGCTAGTCACTTGTGAACCAGACCAGTGCACTAAGTGTCAGCACATACGAGAAGGATCAACACTTTAATTCACAGAAAGAATTGCCAAAGCCTATTGACAATCAAGGACAGACATAATATTTCAAGGTATTGTCAAAGATTAATTTACTCTTAAAATTAACTAAGTAACAGATTAATTAATTATTTATAATAAATAATTAAATTAATCTAGTACTTGAATTATTTTTTAAGATGAATTAAAAAAGCAAAATAAACAGAAAAGAGAAAGAATAGTAATACTATGCGCGGTTACTATGCAAGATTACTATGCACGGTTATTATGCAAGATTACTATTTGGGGTTGGTGTAATAGTGCCCGGTTACTATTTGGGGTTGGTAAAATAGTGTCCGGTTACTATTTGGGGGTTGTTGGAATAGTGTTCGGTTACTATTTGGGGGTTGTTGGAGTAGTGTCAAATAGTGATTTTCTATAATCTATAAATAGGTCATTTGTATTTCATTTCAAAACACACCTCAACACACAACTTTCTCTTCTCTCTCTTATATCTTCTCTGTGTAAGCTGCTAGACAGTCCATCTAGTAGGAAAGTCGGCATAGCCCCTTTCAGGAAGTGTCGAGTAGAAGGTCCTCGTGCCTAAACTATCCTAGGAGTGTTTGATTTTGTAGCTGATCCATAGGATTAGATTGTGTAACAAACCTCCGGGTTTTATCTATTAAAAGATATTTCTCAAACAGTTGTGTTATTTCGATTCAGTATTTTTGATCTCATATCCACAATCGAAATTTAAATAACATATTCAACCCCCTTTCTACGTTATTCCGAACCTAACAATCACATCAATATCAATTAATAAAAAAAAATTCCGTCACATCATTTTGTAACTATTTTATAAAAGATATTAAAATAAAATCTTTTATATTTGATAAAAAACACTTAAATAATTTTTTAAAATTTGCTATTTTTATTTGTATTATTTGTTTTTTTTAAAAACATTTAAAATAAACAAGAGTAAAAAAGTAACAGAAAACAAATAGTTGAAAGATGACAAAAAAATAGTAATAATACTTGGTTAAACATTAAAAGCAATAATTATTCTCCTTCAATATCAGCTGATGTTAACAAAAAAGAGGTGCAATAAAAAAAATGACCTGCGTAATTAATATACTCCCTTCGTCCCAATTTACATGTCCATTTTCTAAAAAGCGCACTTATTAAGATAAATGTTAGTTGGATAATATATATTCCAACTAATACCCTTAATTAATATATTGGAAAATGAGAATAGTGTTAAGTTTGAAAAAAAGTCAAATTTGGATACAATAAATGTAGGGATAGTTTTGTAAAATTACCTTAAATTTATATTGAAAAAAGAAAAAAGACATGTAAAATGGGACAAATTCATTTTTCAAAAGGGACATGTATTTTGGGACGTAGGGAATATAAAACTTGAATAAGTTGAGCTGGGATTTGGAAAGTTAGGACATGCTAACTTGCAATTTATGTTAAATAAATAATAAATAAGACATTTCTCTTATTTTACAAAGCACGTCCCTTAAGCGAGAAATCCATTTCTGATCCATTTAAATCCACTTAGAGCATGTACAATGGTATTGTCTAAAATAGTTGGCTAAAATTATATAAAATAACGATTATGTAAAATTTATTGAATGAATTATACTTTAAAGGAGTTGGCTATAGTGATCGGCTATATTTTAAAAATAGTATATTATAAATATTTCAGTTATTAAATATAGAATATATTTTTTCAAATATGGTAATAGATGATATGGAATTTTGTTACAGGTCTCTAGTGATTTGACAAATATAGCTAATATGTAGGGGTTATCTATAATTTTAGATAACAGAAATGTACCATTGAAGATGTAATTATTTTACATATTCTTTAAAATATTTAATTATGATATGTAATACACACTTTTAACTAAGGATTTTCAACGATTGAAAATGCTCTTAAATATGGGTTAAACATACTCATTATTTGAACCCAGCGTATATGAACTTTTATGCAGTAGGATGGAATTGTATACTCCCTCCGTTCCATAATATAAGTGCTCGTTTGGTTTACAATAGGTATTAACTTCCCATAGTTATTTTTATTTCATGTCTTTATAAAGTTCCTGAGAAGTAAAATTTTTTGTTTGGTTACATGCAGGAATTTGTAGGGGAAGTAGTATATATACACACCTATATATATAAATGTACACATATGTGTCTATAGCTATTTTTTAGGAGGAAAAGTGTAGATAACCTAGGTGGAGGTGGGTAAGTAACTTCCCACATTTTATAGGTATTTACACCTACCAAGTAATTTGTAATGCCTATGATTCATGCAACCAAACAACTTTATTTTTTCTCATTTCCTAGATATTTCAAATACCCATCTAAATACATGTCAACCAAACAACATCTAAGTTTATTTTAAAAAAATTACGTATTTTAGGAAAACATTTATTAAATGATACATTTCTTCTTATTTCCATTATAAATACATTGACTTTTAGAATATGAGTTATTTATACTTTTGATCATTCTTCATTAATTGCTAGAAGTATACAATTTTCAAAAGGGTAATTTTGGAAAAATATCATAAATTTACGTTAAAAATTGAAATGAACATGTATTATGGGGAAAAAAAATTCTCTGAAAAGAACTACTATTGTAGCACGGAGAGAGTATTATGAATGTGTATAAAAAAATTATATTTATATTCTTCCAGAAAAATGAAATTAATAAAAGAAAGCAATTTTTTTTAACTTAATAAGTGCAAAAAATTAGGAAACATCTAGGAGAGTTGAAAGCTTCAAGACTGGTTATAAAGTGATTAAAAAAACATATAGGAGTGACAAAAAAAAATTTGTGTATGGACACTTTTTTTTTATAATCCAATCTTCGGACCAACTTGCACGCATCTTGACTAATTGGAAGAGCATACTAAGAGCATCTCCAATGGCATCAGCTAAAAATGATTGGCTAAATTACATAAAATATTGATTGTGTAAAATTTGTCGAACTTGTAAGACATTGTGTTCCGAGGGTATTGGCTATAATGATTGACTATATTTTAAAAATGGTATGTTATTAATATTTCAAATTGTTATTAATGGAATATATAATTTTAATGAGTAACATATACCTGAGGTTGACCTTAGGGTGCTACCTGAGGTTATAAGTTTTTTAAATATGAATGCATGAGGGTAGATTTGTAAATTCAGGATGAGTCATTAGTATTTACAAAAATGCAATTAAACTTATATGGGAAATGGATATAACCTCATGGGAGTTACCTGAGGTCATCCTCAGGCCCATTTTTCTCAATTTTAATATAGAAATAAGTGATGTGGCAATTCACTACAGGTCTCTAGAGGTTCGACAAATATAGCCAACATCAAGAGATTATCTATAATTATAGACAAGGGTTTTGTCCCATTGGAGTGCAATTTTTTTTACATATTCTTTATAATTCTTATTTATGGTAATTAAATTTAAATTTTACTTAATGGGTCTCCCAATTGGAGATGCTCTAACTCACATTAACTTACATTCCAGAGCTAAACATTTGGTTATTGGTCAGCCGACAGTCTCAACTCAAATTAGGAAATCAAGAAGTGACTTACATGATAAAAGAAACGGAAATGATAAATGCATTATTCAAAGGCGGACCAATTACCGTAATCATGGTAGACCTTGTTTTTGGATTCTGAATTAAGAATATTATAATTCATAATTTAAGAATTATTATTATTATTATTTGCAAGCATTGTTCTAAAAATAGGAATTAATAATTGATTAATACTTGTTTAATGAGTTATCATACTGATTAATAATTCGAATATTTGATTAATCATTCTAATTAGTTCCAAAATACGTGATTAATTCTTAGACAATACCTTTACCGATTAAATTCAAGTTTGATTTTCGTTTTTAACAACACTGTCTCCCTGTTTGCAAGTAAATAGATTTGAACAACTAATTTTTGGGGTACATTTAGAGCTAGGAGTTTGATAATGTCTCTATCAGAAACGTGGCGATTGTTAGATTGTGTTAGAGATAACTGTTGTCAGTGGTCCAGGTTATGAGCTAGACAGCCCTAACAAACAAACAATCAATCGTCTAGTCCCTTTCTCCTTTAAGGCTTGTTTTCTGCTCCTCCGGAGTACCGGACGGACCAAAGATTCGCCACTAAACAATTTCGTTCTCATGTTTTGCATCGTTAAATTTGAGATCGCGGATATGACGACTTTAATTTATTTTTTCCTAATTCAAAGACTTCAAATTATTATTTACAAATTATAATCTAAACTGCATATCCGTAAACATGTGACAGCTTAGCAAGACTTCATTAACGTCGCATAATTTTGTCGAATTATAAATTTTATTCGTCAAATATGTATGATAAAAAATGCATACAAAAGTAGTTTTTCATTCAAATAGAACCATCACGATAGAGTTTTAATTATTGAATCTTTAATATAACTTAAACATATTTCATAACTGTTTTTGCATGAATTATTTGGAAAACTAATGGACTAGTTAATTAGGGTTTTTTTAATTTTTGTACATGATCATATTTTAATAATTACTTTTTTATGAATTGATTAATTTAATTGGGTGAAATTATTATTCATACAAAACACCAATTATAATTATGATTGATAGAAATAAAATTAATCAAAAATTAATTAAACTCAAATTTTATGTTCATGCTTAATTTGGATTGATTGACCTCACCAACACTAACTCAATTAACTCAATTAGGGGGACACACATTCAAGTTTTAGGGTCCATAAGGAAATGGGATCCGCTGAATGATAGTATTCGCATACGGCATATCCAACCTGACCTCTGCGCACTTATGGCACTATTCTTAATCGGAGAGTTTTGCTGCATCTTCAAACCGCACCAAGTTTGTCGGTCGATATTTACATTTTTTCTTTCTGCTACATATAATCATATCAAAAATTGAAATTATAGTGATCTATTTAAAAAAATTCATAAATTACGACATATTTTACTTTAAATCCTTTAAATTTTAGAGGTTTTTCTGATAAATATAAATATTTAAAAATAATTTTTTGCAATTTAAATTTTTTTTATAAAAATTATTTACAAATTTACGTTACAATTTGCAATTACACTTCTTTCAAAAAATAATTTGTCTATATAAATTACTGTAGTTATATTAGTTATTAGGTTATAGGTATGAACATTTCAGCCGTACTCGATCCGATCCTCGCTCCATTTAGGTCGAGAATTCGTGGAATTTTTTGGATTCAATACGTGAAGCGGAGAATATTTTAAAAAGAATTCGCGTATCAGGGCGGGATCGGGGGATTAGGGATCCCCGCCCGATCCCCGATTTTATTTTATTTATATATATATATATATATATATATATATATATAAATTACTATAAGTAAATATATTTATATTTACTTTTAGTGCTTAAATTTTTAATTTATTTCACAGATTCAAAATTTTACTAGTAAAATTTAATTTAATTATAATAATTTAATTATATCTTTAGCATAAATAAATAATAATTTTTAGAATAAGTTATTGAATTTAAAATATATATTATATATCCTAATTTAGCAAATAAATTTTATTATGAAATTTGTTTAAAAAATGTATAATATTTATTTTTATAATAAAAAAATAACGATTCCACTTGGGGATCCTCGTTCTCCATTCGGGGCAGGGATCGGAAAACAAAATATTTCTCAATCAAAGATCGGGGAGTAGGTTCGAGGATTGGGGGCGGGGATCGCACTCCCTGATACCGAAGTAACCCGATGCCCATCCCTAACAGGTTAGTTAATGTAATTGGTTCGTGACTTGTTCATGAACCAAAACTCTGAATTCTCCTGTTTCTATCACAAACCATCATCGAAACAAGTACATTCTCCAAATATCAATTCGATTTGTTTTATATCAGTGAAAAGTTATGTTCTAAACACTAATTTGTAGTTATCGATTCAATTGATACTTTCAAATCTAGTTTTCAGTTGTACGATTCTGAATTTCGATGAACATTTGCTATTTTTGAATCGATTGTATGTCGTTGCTTTTAGTTTAATTTTTAATGAACTATTGCTATTTTGGTGAACTTTTGCTCTTAATTTTTGTAAAAAGCTAGACTCGACTTATTTTTAAATCGACTATAAAAGGTTTTTATCATTTGTTTTCAGTTGATCTCAGTAGCAAATCAAGTTTCACAGGATCATCAGTATTTATTAACTAATGTTGCGTAGTATTTTTAGAATGTTGTCAATTGATTGATTTAGTATGTTTGGATGAGAGTAGAAAAAGTTGCTCTGAGTTGTTTATAGTTGATTTCAGGGGTAATTGGAGTTCATTAGAGTCATGTATATTGAGTTGAAAAGGAGGACTTGGTGTAGATATAGTTATAGCAAAAAACTGAACGTTACTGGGTAAGTGGTGGTATCATTGGCAAGTTGATAGAAACTCCATTTAGAACATGTTCTTGAGATCAAAGTATGATTGTTTGATAGGAGATGATTTTGGTAATGCTTTTGTAGGCTAACAAGTTTCGGTATTGTTTTTGGGGTACTAAAAGTTAATGAATCAGGAGGTGTTAACAATAATTTAATAAAAGATAAGTTTAGGTGGGTTGTTAGAGATGGTAATGCAATTTTATTTTGGGAGGATTTCTGGAGGAGTGAGGAGAGACTTAGTGCCAGTTTTAATAGATTATATTATCTCTCAAGAAATAAAAATGTCTTTATTAGAGACTTTTGCAATTTATGGTGCAGTCCTGAGATTGAAATATTTATGATGTGGACTAGAGAGTTACGTAATTGGGAAATGGGGGAAGCGGCGAGACTTAATTAAATCATGGACAAAGTGGTGTTTCATCATGGGGAAGATCAGGATTTATTCTGGTAGGAGCTTTACATCAAAGGATGGATGGATATATGTTGAGATATACTTGGTTAGAGTTGATGATAACAAATACCACAAGATAAGAAATGAATCAAGTGATTAAATCTAATAAATAAATTAGAAAGCTAACTGAAGTACAAGTCATCTAAAGCTACATTCTATAATTAGAATCCTGAAATCAGTTAGGAAGTATTTCTACAATAAGTCATGAGATATTATGATCGAGTATCTGCAATCAAATAAGAGGTTTGCTAAAAACAACTCTTGTAAGTGATTCGAGAATTCTACAATATGATCAATTCGAGAAGTCTATAAAGTAGCCTATTCGAGAAGTCATACGAGAACTCAAGGAAATGACTAATTCAATAAGTGCTAACTTATTCATTTGAGAAGTCAAGTTACATTAGTTCGAGAACTCAGACTTTGAATTCAAAAAGTCTAGAAATACCCTCATTCGAGATCTCTTGATTGAATGAGTAGTACCAGAGTTCTCTAATGGAACATATCGAATAAAGAACAGACACAAAATCACTTTGCAACCTGTGACTTATAAACAACAGTCAATTACACAAAGGATGTAAAGAGTAGGGGGCCAAAGTGTAGATATTCAAAGGCTCAAAATTTTAAAAATGAAATTTGAAATCAATCACTATTTATCTAGTTTCGAAGGCAAGAATAAGAGTGGAAGCAACCTCCAAAGAAGATTACCTTTTAACTGAAGAATTCTAAGGATAACTTGATAAGTGCATAAGGATTACTCTGTTTGTCTGAGAAGTTCAAAGATAGTTCAATGAGCAGAAAAGCTTATTGACTTGCTAGATATTCATATCTTTAGATAAAGTGACTTGTTAGAAATGAAGATTCAATCAATCAACATCTTTTGCATAAAGCATCAAGTGGGCTTGGAAGCTAAGTCATTACACGAACTTAGTAACATAAGAAGAAAGCAACATGCACGGAATTGAATCATGTTGGAATTGTTCAAATCAAGAAGGGAAGACTTTAAGACATTTCCAGAAATGGTGAACTTTCAAGTATGTGCCTGTGACAAGAAATACCAAAAATGTATTTACATTTTATGTCCTCTGCTTGTCTTCATACAGTATAAATATGTTGTATGAGCAACATAGTAAGTAGAAGGGCAATAAGAGAAAACACATAGCATTGTAACTTTATATTGTTAGGTTTTCTCATTCTTCCAAAGCATTGTAACCGGCAGCTGTGAAACACTTTACAGAGTATTTCTTCTAAATATATATCTTAGGTGGAACTAACAAACTCTACCTGAAATTTTTAAATACTGGTGTCTACATTTGGTTTAATCCATTTGTTAAAATATCTATGTTCTTACACAAACTGTTAGCCTCTAAGTAATTCGAAAAGAAAGAGAAAAAGAATCAAGATTGTATTCAACCTCCCTTCTACAATTTTGGTTGTCATTGCTGGGATTTAACAATATTTTTAACAAATAATTCAAATTCTGTTTAATCTGTGTGGAAACGAATCCGAAATCAAAAGCTCCACCAAGAATGCAGTTGTTTATGTGGAAATTAGAACATAGATTACTTTCATTAAGAGTGTTTATGTGAAAAAGAATGGGTAATAAAATCACAGTGTTGACATGCCCTACGTGCATATACTTTAAAGAAGAACATGACCATTTGTTATGGTCATGTAAGTTTGCTAAGGAGGTTTGGAGAAGAATCTTTGAATGGTTGGGATGCTTAGCAAAATATAACTCTCTCGGTAACTTGAATGTGTGGGATTCGATAAGCTAGTTTGATAAATCAATATTACGGTACTGTTGGGGACTTGTCTTGATCTCAACTCTATGGTCAATTTGGTTGTGTAAAAATTCATTAGTCTTTGAATAAAAAAACATATCTCCATTAGTGATGTGACTTGGTTGATTAGAAATTTAGAATAAGAGTCTGGAAATGGTCTTTAGCATGTAATATTATGACAGAGTAACTAAGAGGTTTATGGGATGCGAATCTGGTGGGAGCAGTATTGAGTAATTTAAGAAAGTTGAATTCTTTATCTTTCGGTGATTTAACAGAAGCATGAGGATTCACCGATGGAGCATATAAAGTTTCAAGCAATGAGGTGATCAAAGCAGGTATGTGAGGTTTTTTGAAGGAGAATTCCAAAATTTAGTTTTTATTTTCTATGGACCAGTTGATGCTCATAGCCCTTTTCATGCGGAAATAAGTGCAATTTCTTTTCTACTCAAAGAAATTGATAAAAGTCATTGAGGAGATAGGAACATTTTGATACATCTTGATAGTGATGAAGTACTGAAATTCAATACAAGAATAAGAACAAGTCTATGTTTGGAGTAGTTGTCT
This sequence comes from Kitagawia praeruptora, assembly GCA_037693485.1. Classification (NCBI taxonomy): domain Eukaryota; kingdom Viridiplantae; phylum Streptophyta; class Magnoliopsida; order Apiales; family Apiaceae; genus Kitagawia; species Kitagawia praeruptora. The sequence goes on from CM075344.1 coordinate 40,379,484, forward strand.
ATTGAACATAGCCTTGTGATTTTTTGTCAAAAAAGAAATTTTGATTTTAAACATTTTGACAGAAGGGAGAACTTAGCAGCAGATGATTTAGCTACTAGAGGAGTACAAAGAAATTATGTTGTTCAGGGTTGGGGCTAAGCTACTAAGTTAAACATATGGCCAGCTTCGGAAAGAAATGAATGCATAATGTTGACTATTAGTACTTTAATTTGATCTACTATTATATGAAAGTTTTAATAGTTTTAAGTTGCTTAGTTTGATGGTGCTTTTTATGGGAAAATTTATTGATCCAGTACCTAGTCGTTATGTTTACTGTGGCTAGGATTTGTTGGGTTTCAACTCAATATGATGTTATGGGTTTGGGTGGTCCAAGATATATATATGGGTAAGATAATAATTGTATGGGTAGACAATTATTATATATGGTATGTCTTGATCACTAAGTTGGGTAATTAGGTGCCGAAAATTGAAAGACTTGTATAACAAGTATGGTAAGACTTGTAAAACAAGTATGGTAAGTCTTGGTGACTAAGTTTTGGATGGCTATATATACATAGTCATATTGTATTTGTTTGAGTGATGAATGCTTATGAGATGTAGTCTTAGGTATTGTTTGGGTGTTGCTTGAGCATTGTTGGCTCAAGTATTGGGTTTGGAACACCACTGATGTGTTATTGTTTTGATGTATTATTGATAACTATTTTGATTAATAATACGAGTTGGGGCGTGGGTGTTTCCACGTTAAATAATGTATGTGTTCTTGTTTTGCTTTTACTTATTGTTGATAGAAGTGGAAGTAATACATGAATAACGTGTGACTGCGCTTTGCTGGATCTTGTCAATTAATTGATTGGTTATGTATGTGTTTTATATTGGTTGTTTGTGAATCTCGGATTGTGTAAGTCCCCAAACCTAACAAGATTGGACTTTAAAAAATGCATGTACCTATTTTTTCTCAACGAATTTGCTACCTCTAAAAAAAATTAATTTAATTCATAAACATATAATTTTATAATTAAACGATGATTTTTTATAATTTCATTTTACCTGAATTTAAGTATTAATACAATTCGTACTAATGAGGGATATTTACTTTTGTTTTTAAAATTTTATATTTCTAACCCTATTTTTAACTTTATCACGAGCAACAAGTTGTTTCAATACGGTGAAATTTTCATTTACGTGATTTTATATAAAAATTTTCATTTATCATGAATTCAAATGCTTCGAGACTTATGGCACGAGATCGCTATACCAATCATTTAGTCAGTTTCTTATTTTTTATTATTGTTCTTAATATAATTTCTACAATGCATAAGGAAAAAAATAGAAAAATCAAGAAACCAAGTTACCGGAGGTAATCTATGTGCAACATAGCGTAACCATTCAGTAGCCTCCAAAGACATTAAACTCCTCGTAAGAGGTCCAACTACAAGTATAGCATGACCATTAGAAGCCTCCAAAAAATTGCTCACTTCCTGTTTTTATGAAACTAACAAAGAAAAACCTGAATAAGAAATCAAATTACTGAAGGTAATCTATGTACATCATAGCGTAAACATTCAGCGGTCTCCAAAGACATTAAACTCATTCAACATCATAAAAGGTCCAGCTACAAGTCTAGCATGACCATTAGTAGCCTCCAAAAAATTGCTCACTCCCTATGTTGTTTGCATTTATATAATGAAAAATATAATTTGATTTATTTGTCTATTAATAATTACTCCCTCCGTTCCACCAGGATGTTTACGTCCTTGGGGTACGGAGACCAATATATATATTTAAGTAGGTAAAGTAATGAAGAGTGATGAAAAATGCGTAAAGTGGTGGGACCTATCAATATTTAATAGTAGGTTTGAGAAGGTGAAAGAAGTTAGTGGATGTAATAATGTTTATACTATTAAAAGTTTACTATTTTTGGAATGTAAAGAAATGGATGGGACGGTCTAAAATAGTAACTGTAAATAAATGCGTGGGACGGAGGGAGTATGTTTTAAACTGTTCTACACATGATCCTTAAAACATGATTATATTGAACCGAAATTTCTATAAAAATAGCAATAAAATGTCGTTAAATTATTTGGGAAAAAAAAGGGAATAAGGAAACTGTTAACACAAAATCACGCAAGCGTACGTGGTCACAAGTAATATATGAATAAGTCAAGTTCGTTCCCACAGAGATCTGGTTTTTAATTCAGTTAGTACCTATGCAACAATGTATGGTTTTAATTCATTGCTAAGACAAATAACAAGATTGGGTTTTGATTAACTAAAATTAACTAAGTAAATTAACAAACTAAGAATTAACTAACTAACGAGAATTTAAATCGAATTACTTATATGAGAATAAACATGGGACCCTAACTTCATTAAATACTTCGCTTAGATCTGACGCCTTTAATCACTATATGCAATGGTTATGATATCTGATCTGACAACACGAAACAAGTACACGCTACCTCTTAGTATACGTATACCAAACTATCCATACATCCACAAAAGAGATAGAAGATGAATAGAAACCAATTATGCTTAGACCCTATATGTCTATAGAATTTGAAAATATAACGGTTGAAGAACAAGTTGTCTATTAAGATCACACAGGGCAATATAAGTATTCTCATCTCATACTACGAATCATGTTGATAAACAATCATGAACCTATGCTAGCATGGCAAGTTCTAAATCTCACCCTCCCTAGACCCTGCTCCGAGCGGGATATACTGGGTTTGTTTGGTTTGGTTTGGTTTAGATGTTAGCTACGCATCTAACAATTAGGCACAACCATACCAGGATATCAGATATACATCACACACAGATCTTTAAAGCATCAAGATACTAAATCTCCATAAATAAATCCATTAGAATCACATGACAACGATTAGTTCATAATTGAACCGCTCGTCAGCATGGGATCTGATGAAACCATGATATAAAACAAGATATAAATAAAAGAAGTAACTATGTTAATAAAATAAAGAGTTGAGAAAACAAATCTAGAATCCAGAATAACACAAAAGATGAAGTAGATCTAGATCCGTTGCTTGTCACGAGCGTTGAATCCTTCTCTCCTTTTCTCCCTTGCAGATCTAAGCTATAGTATAATAATAAAAACGATACGAATTACAATGCTAAGATGTGTTTAAATAGGCTCTAGATTTCTTGCCCAGCAAGAAATTACCTTCTATTACAATTAGAATTCAATTAAGGTACTAAAAACTGCCCAAAGTACAATTAGAACTTAAAAAGGGCAAAACAATAATTTCCCTGCTCCCAACAGTCTGCTTGCCACGCTGCCTGCGACCAACACGTGAAACCTGCTCGTGTAAGACCTGTCCCATGTTGTAGAAAATCTCCCAAGCTTCGCGTGGACAGTAAGATCGCTGAAAACGGACTTCTAGAACTCCAGATATGGCCAAAATAGTGTATACTGCGTAACCTTCCCGGAAAATCCGAATTTTAATTAATTTAACCTCCAAAAAAGACAGAAGCATCCACCATAATCAACATTCTTGCAAACCTACACAACTACACAAAACACATCAAAACTACAATAAACTTGAGTCCAAGACAATCAATTTAAGCCGATATGGAACGCTCCAAGTGGATATAAAATCCATTTATCACACCCCCAAACTTAAACCGATGCTTGTCCTCAAGCATAAACAATTACAACTAACTGACTAACTAGTACCACTTCCGTAGGTGATCACGGTTGCATTTGGCATATGTAACAAGCCCTTTAAACCCCTAGGCAGCCCTGGTGGACGAGTGAGGTCTCGTGAGGGCCTATAGCGAATGCACCCACAAAATCCATATAACCTAATGCAATGCAATGCATGAATGCAACTAAATGAAAATGCAAATGATTTACTACTAATACATCACCACACCTTCAAATCCTCTCATGGCATATCAACTTAAGAATCAAAGTAATAATGCGATGTCTTGGTGTCGAAAGTGCAAGTATTCATATAGTCTACTCAATGAACATGCATAAGTTCTCACAAGCCCATGTCAAATGTAAGAATAAGTTAGTAAAAATGCTAAGCCTACAAGAGTACATCTTTGAGACAAAACTCGGGATCTCATACGCAAAAACAAGTAAACACACACAATCCACTCACAAAAGAATACTCTCTCAAGAACAAGGGTAAGTGTATCACTCAATACCAACAAAATCATAAGCATGCTTGACATTTGGTATCAATCTAACTCTTAACACAACATACATCAATGACGATAATCAAAAGGTCTTTATTTAGGTTGTAACGGGGCTAGGGACAAGGTATGTCAAGTAAGCCAAATCAGATGAAGTGTCAAAAGCTAGTAAGTACCATAATAAATCATTCACAACACCCTATCCCCCCCCCCACATAATTTTTACAAACACTCGACTAGTCGACTAAAGTAGGAACACAACAATACAAACATGCTCTCATAATATATATGTTTTTTTGTTTTTTGTTTTTTTTCTTTTTTCATATTTTTTTTTCGAGAGCTAATTATAACACAAACAATAATATAACAATAACAATGATCCCATAATTTTATTACCCATGCCGACTATCAAGTAAACAAACCCAATTTTCAATATTTCCCCCAAAATTACGACCAACAATAAACCCCTCCTTGCACACCTTATTACTCCCTTAAGCACTCTACTAGCCTTTGACAATGTGGGTTCAAATTAATGTAAGGCCAATACAAGAAAAAGGTCTAGGCAAGTAATGTGGTATGTCACCGAAAAATAGGATTAAGCTCAACGGGTTAACTAATTGATCATGTAAATATGGTGTGCTAATATGGGAAAATATGTGGTTATTCCTAAATGCTTTTATCATTTTAATTGCCAAATAATGTCATGCGTTTCAAGAAAGACCACAAACAACTGCTAGAAATGCAAATAATCCGTGGGCACTCAAGTAAATGAATAAATTGCAACAAATATGCAATATGGCTAAAAAACTCACTTGGTGGAAAAACATACTCAATCCCAAGCAAAAATCTCTCTAATGCACCGACTTGTATTCAAAGCATGCAAACTAAATCATCTTGCACATATTCATGTCCTTTTAATTACTCACAACATTCAATAAGTCTACTAGCTTCAACTTACTAGTGTATGTGTGTGCACAAGAACAAAGCATATCACTTCTCAATCAAAAGCATCAACAACACAAAATTCCTATCAAGCATGGGTGCAAATGCAAACTATTATGAACTCACATGATATACGAACATAAAAACAGAATGTCCTATATGAAACAAACGTAGATAATACGAACATAAATGCATAATTTACTACTACTAATATGCAAAGCATGAAATCCTAAACGAATACATATACACTACTTATCTCCCAAACCACCCCCAAACTTAAAATATTCAATGTCCGCATTGAATGGAAGTAAATACAAGGGATAGCAGAAAACATACCTACAAGGCGCCTTACATATCCTTCCCCATCGCAACTCAACATGCTTGTTCGGCAAAAATCCCCTTTCTGTAGCAATTGGCCTCAACAACAACCGATTAAATTCAACCTCCGCCATCGGAGACGAAAATTTCACAACACTAGCATCACCTCTCCCACGCTTAGGAGCCATAAAAATCAATAACCAACTCACAAGAAGCTCAACCAATAATTACCAAGCAATATCACACCAAACATAGCCCAAATACCAAGAATAATACAAAATCCCTAATTTACAAGAACACAAATTCGTAATAAAAATAAGATTTTAGAAGAGATAAACCAACTACGAATTGGAGAGGTGATCTTTCAATTAAAACCTCTTTAGAATTGAATTTTTAGAGATTTAAATAAGTAGAAGAGGAATTGAATTTGTATTTATAGGTGTGTATAAATATAAGATGGTGGATAGGTTGGATAGAAAATTTAGAGTGTTGGAGAGATTTAGGATGTATGGAATTGATATATAATAAGAATAGAATTTAGGGATTAAAGGAATTTGAGTTAGGATAGAATTTGGGGGAATTTTTGTAGGTTAAAACAGCAAAAATCGGCAGAAAAAACGAACTAGAAGCTGTAACGCAGGAGCAACCTGCGTTACAGGTGCGCAGACTGCGCGGAAGTCAGTAACGCAGGCGCAGCCTGCGTGTCAGGGGGCAGATAGCGCAAAGATCAGAAATGCAGGCGCAGCCTGCGTTACTCAGGTGCTGCCTGCTCGATTTTTATTTTTTTGAATACAACACTCAATTTTTTTTTTTACACTAATGCGTGGGTTGCCTCCCACTAAGCGCTTCTTTAACGTCAATAGCTTGACGTTACTTCCAAGCCTCTATTAAGGGTGATAATAGTTGGCCTGGTCATCTCTTCGTTAGACTTCATCGTCATTACGGCGGCACACTTTCTACCCCTTCTCCTCGCTTGGCCTATTCGTGTAACAACTATGTCCTATTCCAATGCCTTCATCTGTTGACCCAAAATCTGTCAATTTGTAGAACAACACACATTCGCGGGCTTCACTTGAATATAATGGAGGAGGGTAAATGTAAGTTACTGAAGCCTTTGGTTCCTCAAAGAGAACTTCCTCCATTGGCTCTAATGTGCTACCTCCATCTTTATACTCTGAGACAAGTAGAAGACCTGTATCTTTCCCATGGTCATCAGCCTCTTGGTACGCACATACCAATTCTTGACATTTGTGTAGCTCAATAGTGTATGTCCCAAATAGTACCCTTTCCAAATCATCCACCATCCTAGCATGATCAAATTCCTCACATGGCTTGTGAACACTCACCTCACCTTGGAATTTGTCTTCCTCAATTATGCATGCAGTACCTTGCTCCAAGTCACCGTTATTTTCTGGAATTGCCTCTAGTATGAATTGCTGTTTCTCTTGTTCCAAGGCACTAAAAACTTGAGCAACTAGTGTCTCCAAAGATTTGATAGACTCCTCATTACTCTTTGCAAGCATCCTAATTTCCTAATAGCATCAACCTCATCTGACTGAAAAGTAGGAGTTGGTTGCTGATGTTGAAACTCTTCACTACCAAAGAAATATGACATATTTAGAACATCTTGCTAGTACTGTTGAGGATGGTATTGGAAATATGGTTGTTCCTCATAAGTGACATATGGATCAACTCCTTCGTAGTAACAATATTGTAAGGTCTCATGAACGCCCAAACACTGCTCACATTGCTGAGGCATTGATGTCCTCGAACATGCCCACCATGGCAACTCCTCGCATGCCATCTTCAAACACTCAAGTACCTGAAACACACCGAACTAAACAAGATAGGTAATTAACTAATCCGAGTCAGTGAACTCTAACGACCACTGATGACAACCACATAAACTAAAATAAAACACCGATGATCCCCGGCAGCGGCGCCAAAAACTTGTTAACACAAAATCACGCAAGTGTACGTGGTCACAAGTAATATATGAATAAGTCAAGTTCGTTCCCACATAGATCTGGTTTTTAATTCAGTTAGTACCTATGCAACAATGTATGGTTTTAATTCACTGCTAAGACAAATAACAAGATTGTGTTTTGATTAACTAAAATTAACTAAGGAAGTAAATTAACAAACTAAGAATTTACTAACTAATGTATGGTTTTAATGTATGTTTAAGATTCTATAAATTACAAAAAAGGTTGATTTTTTTCAGAAAAATGTTAGGAATCTCTAATTTTATCTTAAAATAAATTGACTTATTCTGGAAAAAAGTTTCCCCAAACACCCTCATCGTACAACTAATTTTTGTAGTGTCAATAGATACGGGGAGATGGGTGTGAGGTTACATTACATTACACTTGTCTGTATACTATTTAATTGATTTACAATTGTTTAAATTATTATTTTTAAATTATAATTTTAATTACACCATATAATAAAAAATATTGTTTTATATATCATTTTAATTTTTTTGAATAAGTGTTCGATATCAATTTTTTAATTAGAAAAATAATTTATAAAAAACAAAAAGAAATTATGAAAGGCATATGATGTAGCCTATTTGTATTTCGAGGATACAACTCAACTTAAACAATATTATAGTAGTAAATAGTACATAGACTATCACAAGGAATCTCAAAATGTAATATCTGTCAGAAGAAAAAGATCAAGGTCAATCTACAGACTTGAAGAATTACTACATTGAAAGAAGCTCAGACATCTGATCAAGCCTCAGTGGAGTATTAGTCAAGAAGTGGATTTGTTTAAAGTGACAGAGATTTCGAAAGTGACCGAGACAGTACAGAAGAATTAAAGAGAGAGAGGAGAAAAGAAAAGGAACTAGATTTTAAAGTCAATATATGAAGAAAAGTCATTGCGGTTAGTCACTCATGAACCAGACAGTACATCGAGTGTCAACATTAAACAGTGGTTGTTCATCATTAACTTCAGTGGTTCAAGCTATCAAGACTGGTATGAGAGAAAATCATTGTGCAAGCAACAGAAGTGCTAAATTAATTAACCACAAGGATTTTACTATCAAGTGGACTGGCTGTGAGGAAAAAGATTTATCACAAAGAAATGCAAAGTGATATATTCTTAATGCTGAAACTCCGGTTAGAATTGTTGTATTTTTTGCTAAGCAAAAGGAGTCCGGTTCCAGACGCTCAGGTAACCGCGGCTTAGAGCTTAAGGATTTATTTATATTAATAAATATTTTATTTAACTAGAAAATTATATTTATAAATATCTAATAATATTAGATATTTATTTTTATAATTTCTGTATTAAATTAATTATTTATTAATTAAAGATTATAAGCTGTGCGGGTTAAAAAGCATTTCTACGGAACCCGTCCTAATAAAGCAAAGCAAGTCCATGAATTGAAAAGAAAAGATGGCAGGTTCTTTTGCTTTGTCGAAATGGCCAGTATGTTGTACTATTTCTGGAATTAAGGTTATATTATTTCTGGAGGTTATACTATTTCTGGAAGCTATACTATTTCTGGAAGTTATACTATTTCTCGAAGCTATACTATTTCTGGTGGCTTCAACATACTATTTCTGGTATACTATTTCTGGAGGTTATACTATTTCTGGAAGCTATACTATTTCTGGAAGCTATACTATTTCTGGAGATATGGTATACTATTTCTGGAGGCTTCTGCATACTATTACCAAGATAAATCAGCTATACTATTTCCAGCCATCTATACTATCACCGAAATTATACTATCACAGAATCAGTTATACTATTACTTAGTCATAGTTATACTATTACCGAGGTAATTATACTATTACCAAAGTTTTAAGTAAACTATTTCTAGAGTAAATGTAAACTATTTCTGAGTATAATCCATACTATTACAAGGGAATGAGTTTAACTATTGCTAGCCAGTTATACTATCGCCGAGCTATTTTATTCAGCTGAACAGGAAAGTGAAGTGTGGTTTCCTATAAAAAGAAACAGACGGACACAACTAACACACATACATACACGAAAATATCCAGGAAGAACAAAATAGCTCTCATCTCTCTCATCTTCAAGCAATTTAATTGCCATAAATTCTTGAGTTCTTGTATCAAAAATTGTATCCATTAGATCTTAATTATTTGTGATTCTTGTACTACTAGCGAATTAAGTTTCCTAGTTCTTATCTTAATTTTCATTAACTAAATTAGAAAAGTTCATGTCGAATTTTCTAATTAGTTTTTATCAACTTGATAATTAATCTGTACTGAAATTGTAACACCCATCAAGTTAATATATTGTTATATTCAACTTGAAAATTTGTTTCAATTTATTCCACATAAATTTGTCTAAACTAAATTTTATTTAAAAGACAGATTTCGATAAATTGGTATAGATTATATTCAACCCCCCTTCTACAATCTTATCGGACCTAACAATTGGTATCAGAGCCTATTGATTGATACACAAATCAAGATCCTATTTTTATTCAATCAAAAATCAAGCTCGAATTTTTAACTCACTTAAAAATTCATCATGTCTTCAAAAGCCATTGTTAAGATTCCCATATTTAATAAGGATAATTATGATATGTGGAAAAATAAAATGGAGTTGTTTCTTGATGTTACAAATCCAAGATATTTGTGGGTTTTGAAAAATGGACCAATAATTCCTATGCAACATGATGCTGAATCAGTTACAAATGGAGTTGTTACAATACCTGCTAAATCCTATGCAAAGGACTCTAAGAACTATACTCCTGAGGAAAAAGAGGAAGCTGGATTGGACAAAAATTTGAGACTCATTCTAATAGATTCCCTGGATGCTGTAATGTATAGCCATGTGATGAATTGTAAAACTGCTAAGCACATCTGGGAAACTATTGAGACTATTAATGAAGGAACTGATGAAGTCAGGGAAAACAGACTTCAAATTTTGACCTCTGAATATGAACACTTTAGAGCTGGCCCTAATGAAGGCATTCAGGAAGTGTTCGAAAGGTATAACAAAATAATCAACAACTTGCAAGTTCATGGCAAGCAGTATACACAGAAAGAGATCAATATGAAGTTTTTGCTGACTATGCATACTCACTTAGAGCATAGAATAACTGCCATCAGAGAATCTAGAGATTTAAATAAGATTGCTCTTGAAAGGCTGTTTAGTGTTCTGAAAACGTATGAACTAGAACAAGTACAGCAGAAGGAGTTCTCTGGCAAAGGCAGAGTGGCAAGTTCTTCTACAGCTCTAGTAGTTGAGGTTCCTAAGGAAGTGGAAGCTAAAGTTGTTCAACCTAACAGCTCCAACAAGGAACAAACTGAAGTGGAACATGGACAGACACCAGCCACTCAGGATGGTGGAGAATTCTATTCACTGGAAGAGCTAGATCAATTGGAAGATGAATCCATGGCAATGATGGTGAGGCAGTTCAGTAACTTCAGATTCAAAAGAAATCCCAAGTTCAGGTTTAAGTCTAATAAAAGATTTCAGAGAGGAGGTTCTTCTTCCTCTAGTAACAGGGGAGGATACAAAACTGGAATAGTTGACAGAAGCAAGATCCGTTGCTTCAACTGTAATGAATTGGGACACTTTGCTACTGAGTGTCAGAAACCTAAGCAAGCACAGAATAAAGATTATGCTTCTGAAAAGAAGAAGACTGGAAGAGCTTATGTAGCTGCTGGTAAAAGCTGGGATGACACAGATAGCGAAGATGAAGAATATGATACATCAACTCGTTATACCACACCGGTAATTCTTACTGACGCTGAGTTAATTCATAGCTTACGTAATTGCTTGACTAATGCACAAAATGGATACGAAAGAATAAGTCTATTAAACAATAAACTTGAAAATGAAGTGTTAGAATTAAAAAATGTGCATGTTAATCAAGATCAGCATATAGAAGAAATAGCACGACTTAACTTCAAAGAAAAGTCGCTTGGAGAATACATGGTAAAACAAGTTGCTAAGATTGTTGAACAAGAAACCAGGATTACAGAACTTGAAACACAGATTAGAGCCTGTTATAATTCTGTTAAAGTTTCTAAAGAGTTTTTCAACAAACAAGCTGTAGAACGAACTGTAGGAATAGGGTTTGGTTACAAAGAAGCTGTTGGTTCTTTGAGCAATCATTCTGCTAATCTCATTCCTGCTAAAGAAAGAGGTATACCATATGTACTCAAAGATGTTGAAAAACCTATGTTTAAAACCTCTGTTGCTGAACCACCAAATATGTATTCTATTGTGATTCAAGAAGAAATGAGAAATGGGGATAGTGCTAATGGCATAGTCATTGATAATGAAAAATCTGTTAAGGCACCTACAACCGAAAATGTTAAATCTAATAAGGTTGTTTCTATGAAACCAGTTAAGTTTGTTGAGTCAACCAGTTCGTCTAAAACTGGGTCATGTGGTGATAAGTTGAAGCAGAACAATAACATATCTGATATGCATACCATGCCTGTTATTGATACTTCTCATAAAGCATGTGGTGTTGTCAATTGTATGTCTTGTGATTTTAATGTCATGCCTGCTTACTTTAATGGTAATCATGCATGTGCTGATAAGACTGCCCCTCGACAACATATGAATAGAAACAAAAATGTCAGATCAAAGACTGCTAGTCTTCCTAATGTTAAGAGATAGACAATTGTACCTAAGCCTAAACAAAGTTTTACTAAGGCTGTTTACAAGGTCAAATGTCCAGTCAATGAAACAAGTGTTATTGCTGCTAAACAAACATGGATACCCAAAATTAAACAAAAGATTGTCAAATCTGTTTATAGGGTAAAATGCTTGTTGACTAATGGTAAAATTGGTGTCAAGGTTAAAAATGTTGTTTTGCCTGACAAAGGCCAATTCTTTAAGTATTCTGGACCCAATCAAATTTGGGTTCCGAAGAAAGTTTAATCCGTTTGTCATTGTAGGGTGTTGAGCAGGTTGAACGAGTAACCTGGATCTTGGACAGTGGATGTTCAAGGCATATGACTGGTGACAGAACCCTGCTGACAAATGTGGTGGAAAAGGCTGGCCCAGTAGTTACCTTTGAAGATAACAACAAAGGTAGAACTGATGGATATGGCAGACTTGAAGCTGGAAATGTTATCATTGAGAAAGTGTCCTTTGTAAAAGGACTTGAGCATAATTTGCTTTGTATCAGTCAATTCTGTGATAAGGGATTTGAAGTCCACTTTAATAAGAAGAGTTGTCTGATTTCACACAAGAGAAGTGATCAACCATCTCTTACAGGAGTCAGAAAAACTAAACTTGTACGTAGCCAATATGAACACTGGAAGCACTGAAGAAATCAACTGCTTCTACTCTAAAGCATCCAAAGATGAAAGCTGGCTATGGCACAAGAAACTTTCTCATCTAAATTTCAAAACAATGAACTCTCTGGTTAGAAGAGAGTTGGTGAGAGGTTTACCTTCAATGGAGTTCACACAAGAAGGACTATGTGATGCATGTCAAAAAGGCAAGCTTAAAAAGGGCAACTCACAGGAGCACTACCACATCTTCAATAACTGAACCTCTACAATTACTTCATATGGATTTGTTTGGTCCAGTTAATGTGATGTCAATATCAAAGAAAAGATATGCTCTTGTGATTGTTGATGATTTTTCAAAATACACATGGGTCCTGTTTCTGAATTCTAAAGATGAGACTCCACAACTGGTGATTGATCACATCAAGTTGATTGAGCTGGATTCTAAGTATCCAGTGAGAGCTATAAGATCGGATAATGGAACTGAATTCAAGAATGCAATTCTAAATGATTTCTGCACTAAGAAGGGTATAACCAGACAGTACTCAGCTCCAAGAACTCCTCAGCAAAATGGGGTAGTGGAAAGAAAGAATAGAACCTTGATTGAAGCTGCACGTACTATGTTAAGTGAATCAAGGCTTCCATTGTACTTTTGGGCTGAAGCTGTCAACACTGCATGCTATACCCAGAATCGAACTTTTATCAACAAAGACTTGATGAAGACACCATATGAAGCTATGACTGAAAAGAAACCAACACTCAAATACTTTCATGTATTTGGAGCAAAATGTTTTGTGCTTAAAGAAGGAGATGATCAAGGTGGGAAATTTGAGGCCAAAGCACATGAAGCAATTTTTATTGGTTATACAAGAAGAGCTTACAGGGTGTACGTGATTGATCAATAGAAAATGAGTGAAAGTGTCAATGTAACATTTGATGACACTAAACTCCCTAGTATCCAAACTGAGGATTCATCTGAAAAGCTATCTTTTAATGACATGACAGATCCAGATTCAGATGATGACAATCCACCTGATGTTTTTGCTGATGCTAATGACAACAATGATAATAATGATGATGATCAGGATAATGGTGGTGAAAACAATGATAATAATGGAGATACACGTGACACTCTTGAACAATCATCTAGTCAACCTGGCAACAACTCAGGGGGAGATAATGAAGGATCAACTAGTCATACTCAACATCACAATGAAGAACAAGGTGAATCATCAAGATTAAATCTTCCAAGACAAACAGTTTGGAATAGAGCTCATCCTTTTGAGCTGATTATTGGTGATCCAGATGTTGGAGTCAAAACTAGAAGTGCTACTCAAAATCAATGTAACTATTCAGGGTTTCTATCTGAAATGGAACCTAAGAAAATTGAGGAAGCTCTTTCTGATCCTGATTGGGTGATTGCTATGCAAGATGAACTCAATCAATTCAAACAACAAGAAGTATGGAAACTGGTACCCAGACCCAAAGACAGGAAAGTGGTTGACACAAGGTGGGTATTCAGAAACAAACTTGATGAAGATGGGACAGTGACGAGAAATAAAGCAAGACTGGTAGCAAAGGGTTATTCACAAGCTAAAGGCATTGATTATGATGAAACCTACGCTCCAGTGGCAAGACTTGAGGCTATCAGAATATTCTTGGCATTCGCAGCATTCTCAAACTTTAAGGTTTATCAAATGGATGTCAAGAGTGCTTTTCTGAATGGTAAGCTAGATGAAGAGGTATATGTTGAACAGCCCCTGGCTTTGAAGATCCAGAATTCATGGATTATGTCTACTTTCTCTTCAAGGCAATTTATGGTCTCAAGCAAGCACCAAGGATATGGTATGACACTCTATCTGAATTCTTACTTGAAAATGGATTTGTTAGAGGTGTCATAGACAAAGCTCTCTTCACAAAGAAACATAAGAATGATACAATTTTAGTTCAAATCTATGTGGACGATATAATATTCGGGTCTACTAATGTTCTTCTTTGCAAGAAATTTGCTAAGTTAATGCAGGGTAAGTTTGAAATGAGCATGATGGGTGAGCTGAAGTTCTTTCTTGGATTGCAAGTAAGTCAAAGGACAGATGGAATATTTATCCGTCAATCCAAGTTTGTCAAAGAGCTTCTCAAGAAATATCAAATGGAGGACTCATCTTCAGCAAGAACACCATCATCTACAGCTGTTAAATTTGGAGCATGTGAAAATTCTGCTAAGGTAGATATCACAAGCTATAGAGGTATGATAGGCTCATTACTTTACCTTACTGCAAGTAGACCAGATATTATGTATGTTACGTGCTTATGTGCAAGGTTCCAAGCAGATCCTAGAGATGTTCATCTTATTGCTATGAAATGAATCTTGAGATATCTTAAGGGTACGCATAATTTAGGTATCTGGTACCCTAAAGAATCTGGTTTTAACCTTGTTGGATATACAGATTCAGATTATGCAGGAAGTGTTGTAGATAGGAAAAGCACCTCTGGGAGTTGTCAATTCCTAGGTGGCAGGTTGGTTTCCTGGTACAACAAGAAACAGCAAACAGTCTCCAACTCCACAGCTGAAGCTGAATACATAGCTGCTGGAAGCTGTTGTGCACAGATCTTATGGATTAGGAATCAGCTAAGAGATTATGGCGTTGTACTTGACAGGATTCCTATCCTGTGTGACAATACAAGTGTCATAGCAATCTCCAAACAATCCTGTGCAGCATACAAGGACCAAGCACATTGACATCAGGTATCATTTTATTCGAGAGCATGTCATGAATGGTATCGTGGAGTTACATTTTGTACCCACGGAAGAACAAACAGCAGATATTTTTACTAAGTCTCTTGATGAATCCACATTCACCAGAATTGTTGGTGAATTGGGTATGTTAAATAGTCCTAGTAATTAAACTAGTTAATATCTGAGGTTTGCTCTTTAATAATTTAAAAGTGATTACTTTGTTAATATTTGTTATTAAAATCACTTGTATAATTATTTTATCGACTTATCTTATTGCTTGTTAATTCTCAAATTATTGTCATTATCTTCTTAATATATTCCTACTTACTTCTTTTAATTTTAGAATATTGTCATTTTCTCTAAAAATATTTTTCTCAAATTTTACAAGTTAAAATTAGTGAGAAATCTATTTTTGTTGAAAATTACTTTTGAATATTTGTGTTGATTTAATAAGTCATATTTTCTCTTTAAATGATTTTCTATAAGAAAGTTATTTTATTAAGAAAATACATAGATTTATTAATTTACTACAAATATTTATGAAAATAGTTAATAGTTTAATTTATTCAATATTTTGTAGTGTTTGTACTTTTGTTATTAATGTTTGATTTCATAAAAAGGATAACCTATGGTATTTTTAGTATTTTCTATTTTCTGTTTAGCTATTTTTAAGTAGTTATATTGTTGTAATATTTTTGTAAATTATTTTCTTTTATTTCTAATATTCTGTAAATATTATTAATACAGTTATTTTTGAATAATAAAAAAAATCGTATTTTTCTTTTCTTTTTAGTTTTTATTTAATATTATTATTATGTATATTATTTCTTATTTTTGTATATTATTTTTCATGTGTATATAAATAGTTTGTAAAGTTTTTCAGTTTAGTCACTATACTTTCAAAACTTACAAACATGTCACTGTATTTGGTTCTTTTGTTGTTCTTCTGTTTGACACACACATAACCTGCAGTTTTAATTCTAATTCTTTGTTGTGTTGTTGTTGTTGACAGACTTTCTTATATAGGACCATTGTTGGCATCAAAATGGTATATGTCAATTCAATTGTTTAGGAACTAACGTTTGATTTTCAGGTTCTAACAATTGGAAGACTGGACCTAACAAGTGTTAACAAGTGGTAACAATTGGTATCTAACATACATGATCTAAAACATGATAAAATAGTTTTGTTTGTATTGGTTTAAACATTAACATTCATTAATTTGATTAATATTTATTGTTAATTGGATTTTTGTTTATGTTTTTGTTTAGTAAAACCGGCTCAAGATCTATATCTTTCCCATAACTCAAAATTTCTTTCTACAGCTGTGATTGCTTACATTGTAAATATTTTGAAACCACAACTGTATATCTTTTTAAAGATAAAAATGCATTCTATCTATATATTGCTCATATTCTGTGATGCAGGTTCATCTAAATGGAGTTTTGTTTTCTCACATGATTAGTCATGAGGTTGTAAACCCAACAACTTTTATCCCAGACTACAGTCAAACTCAAACACATTCTATCTTACCCCCTAAAAGGAAGTAACCTATCAGACTAGAGGTCACCAGGGAGTAACTGCAACTGATGCAGCAAATAAGGATGTGTGAGATACTCAGTTGGAGAGTCACTACCTTATACACTAACCAAAATATTTCATATGCACAAGTGAGATTGCACACACTAAGGATGAATTGACAGAAACCTGTAATCCAACCATTTTACGGTTAGGATTATAAGTTAAAGGTTCTTTAATGAACCAAGTGTTTTCACAGACATTAGAAGGGAATCTTGATCTCAATGCTAAATTTACAGATCATTGTTTACCTTCTCAGAATTCAAATATGAAAATCCTAAAAAGGGAAAACTAGCAACTTGTAGATTATGACTCAGATTCGTCTGACGAGCCTAATGAGGATTTGGGATTTGCGAACTCCCATTGCACCACCACTGACCTCTCTTGAAGGGGCTAGGGTGATTTTTTCTTGCAGACACACTAAAGGATGTTGGAGCTATGAGTAATATGAGTGATACACCAGTGAGCAAGAGTGTAAACACAGAGAGAAGTGAGACACTCAACACAAATGAGTGGAGAGAAGAGTGAAACACTTGTGAGGTACACTAAACACTATCACATGCACACTCACAGTGAGGAAGAAAACGAAACTTCCTTTCTAACAAAGAACTCTATAATTGGTACAACTACTTTGTCAACTAGTTGATTGGAGGATTCCTCAACTAAGGGGGAGAAGTAAAGGGTACAAGAAAAAGGAGAGTAAGTTAGAAAGGGGGAGCTTTTACAGACTGTGCTTAGGAAGAGAAGCAAGTCAAGTTACTAAGGGGGAGCCATAGATGGAAAAGTAAGGGGAGATTCAGTTGAGAAGAAAGGGGAGATATAAGGAGAAGCTTACATCACAATACTATTCCATTAGTCTTTCAATGTACTATGTATAAAGGCTAACTGGAGGAGTAGTAGATTTCCTAGAAGTTATAGAAATGGTATTGATTCACCATTGTCTACATAGTAGGAACAGTTTTTTTTCTTTAGTGAGAAAAGCTGTGTCAGAGAAGGGAAGTGATTGTAAATCAAGAACTGCTGATAATCACCAATGTAAGATGTGAAGGATTATCAGACAGAGATATGAAGAATCAGAAATGAAGATGAGTTATCTATTGAATATCAGTTCAGTGCTAGAGGAACAATCATCTATCATTTCATCTACTGAGGATTCTGGAAATGTTATATTTAAACCAGAGAAATTTTTTTAACGTACTATTTACTAAGCTCTTGAATGCTTAATCTTTTTCTTGTTTAAGTGAGTTAGTTGAGTTATCCTCTAGGTATTTGCTTGTTATTGTCTAACAAACAAATAGGGGAGATTGAAAGGCATATGATGTAGCCTATTTATATTTCGAGGATACAACTCAACTTAAACAAGATTATAGTAGTAAATAGTAATAGACTGTCACAAGGAATCTCAGAATGTAATATCTGTCAGAAGAAAAAGATCAAGGTCAATCTACAGACTTGAAGAATTACTACATTGAAAGAATCTCAGACATCTGAACAAGCCTCAGTGGAGTATTAGTCAAGAAGTGGATTTGTTTAAAGTGATAGAGATTTCGAAGGTGACCGAGACAGTACAGAAGAATTAAAGAGAGAGGGAGGAGAAAAGAAAAGGAACCAGATTTTAAAGTCAATATATGAAAAACAGTCATTGCGGTTAGTCACTCATGAACCAGACAGTACATCGAGTGTCAACATTAAACAGTGGTTGTTCATCATTAACTTCAGTGGTTCAAGCTATCAAGACTGGTATGAGAGAAAATCATTGTGCAAGCAACAGAAGTGCTAAATTAATTAACCACAAGGATTTTACTATCAAGTGGACTGGCTGTGAGGAAAAAGATTTATCACAAAGAAATGCAAAGTGATATATTCTTAATGCTGAAACTCCGGTTAGAATTGTTGTATTTTTTGCTAAGCAAAAGGAGTCCGGTTCCAGACGCTCAGGTAACCGCGGCTTAGAGCTTAAGGATTTATTTATATTAATAAATATTTTATTTAACTAGAAAATTATATTTATAAATATCTAATAATATTAGATATTTATTTTTATAATTTCTGTATTAAATTAATTATTTATTAATTAAAGATTATAAGCTGTGCGGGTTAAAAAATATTTCTACGGAACCCGTCCTAATAAAGCAAAGCAAGTCCACGAATTGAAAAGAAAAAATGGCAGGTTCTTTTGCTTTGTCGAAATGGCCAGTATGTTGTACTATTTCTGAAATTAAGGTTATATTATTTCTGGAGGTTATACTATTTCTGGAAGCTATACTATTTCTGGAAGTTATACTATTTCTGGAAGCTATACTATTTTTGGAGGCTTCAACATACTATTTCTGGAGGTTATACTATTTCTGGAAGCTATACTATTTCTGGAAGTTATACTATTTCTGGAAGCTATACTATTTCTGGAGATATGGTATACTATTTCTGGAGGCTTCTGCATACTATTACTAAGATAAATCAGCTATACTATTTCCAGCCATCTATACTATCACCGAAATTATACTATCACAGAATCAGTTATACTATTACGTACTTAGTCATAGTTATACTATTACCGAGATAATTATACTCTTACCAAAGTTTTAAGTAAACTATTTCTAGAGTAAATGTAAACTATTTCTGAGTATAATCCATACTATTACAAGAGAATGAGTTTAACTATTGCTAGCCAGTTATACTATCGCCGAGCTATTTTATTCAGCTGAACAGGAAAGTGAAGTGTGGTTTCCTATAAAAAGAAACAGACGGACACAACTAACACACAGACTTACACGAAAATATCCAGGAAGAACAAAAGAGCTCTCATCTCTCTCATCTTCAAGCAATTTAATTGTCATAAATTCTTGAGTTCTTGTATAAAAAATTGTATCCATTAGAACTTAATTATTTGTGATTCTTGTACTACTAGCGAATTAAGTTTCCTAGTTCTTATCTTGATTTTTATTAACTAAATTAGAAAAGTTCATGTCGAATTTTCTAATTAGTTTTTATCAACTTGATAATTAATCTGTACTGAAATTGTAACACCCATCAAGTTAATATATTGTTATATTCAACTTGAAAATTTGTTTCAATTTATTTCGCACAAATTTGTCTAAACTAAATTTTATTTAAAAGACAAATTTCAATAAATTGGTATAAATTGTATTCAACCCCCTTCTACAATCTTATCGGACCTAACAAATTAAATTATTAATTTTATGCACCTAAAAATATGAAATTATTTAAAGAAGCAAGTATTTAGAAATTAGAACTAAGGAATAATGTTATCTAATTCTGAAATCTGATGCAGTGGCAGTGTGACACTTTGACACACTTGATGTAGTGGTGACACGAAACAATGAGCTGTGTTGACTACCTAAACTAGTTAATGACGGTGCTCCATGTCCAGCTCATTTCTTAAATCCCTTGTACCACAAGCTTTGCCGGACTAGCAATATAGCATCTTCTGCTTCTTTTCCGGCTCAAATTAATGCCTATTATCTTCTCCTCTTTTCGCTATTGTAGTCTAGAAAATAACGACAAGAGTGCCTTTGCTTACCTAATTTGTTTGACTAAGTAATAAAGATGATAAAACAAAGTTAGAGTTACCAAATTTGTTACAAATTTATTACTGTACAATAAAGGATATAAGAGCATCTTCAATGGGAGAGACCCCTTATGTAAATTTTAAAATTAATTACCATAAATAAGAATTATAAAAAATGTGTAAAAAAATTTACACTCCAACAACTTGAAATATTAATAACATACCATTTTTAAAATATAGCCAATCATTATAGCTAATACCCTCGGAATACAACGTCTTACAGGTTCGACAAATTTTACATAATCAATATTTTATATAATTTAGCTAATCATTTTTAGTTAATGCCGTTGCAGATGCTCTAACACTAATTACTTAATATTTTAGAATTTTATTGGTGAAAATTAATGTAGGAATCAATAATTATTATTTACATAGGAGTAGGCAATCAGTTCATAACACGTGGTATTTGAATCCGTTTTGAAAATCAATTTGAGACCATTAGTATTTTTGTTTGAGAAAAGAATCATAATTCTCAAATGAGATCTATCTATTACAAGTTTACAACAAAGAAATTATATCCAATATATAACGTTACCAACCTAGCTAGTTGATATTTTGTTATTTTCTTTTTCAATTTTTGTTTTTTTATTTACAAATATCTTTTAAAAAACAAATTTAACTTCATTTGTAATAATACTATTTTTTGAGGTGTGATTTATTATAATGCTTCGCATCACAATACAATTTAAACATAATAAAATATGAGTAGTGCTAGGTACCCGAATTGGTTCAAAAAAAATCTGGAATGATGTGAATTTTAATTGGTGAAATTGATCTGACCCTAACAGAGTACGTTAAAATTATAGCCAATGAGCAGTGACACATGTAATTAGGAAATTAGAGAAACCTAACATTTTCCATAAAAATATTTTGCAAAGGAATTTCTTTATGATTTATAAAAGAAAAGTTTCCTATTATCAAAAAAAGGGTTAATTTCCTTTATACATACAAGCATTTGGCTGTATATAAAGGAAGTCGAAATACATCTTATGATGTTAATATTTTGAACTTTGAAGATGATTAATGATTTAATGAATGAAAAAGCTATTGTTTTGGATGTTTCCATTTTTACGTGACACCTAACTCTCTCCTTTAGCCCTTCTCATAAGTCATACTCATCTCTCTCTCTCTCTCTCTCTCTCTCTCTCTCTCTCTTTCTTAGCCCACCACATCCCCCACCCACCTCCACCATTCTCCACCACCCTCCCTCCCCTTCTTTCTCTCTCTAAAACACTCACATACCGACATACACTGTCGCTCTCTAAATCTATAGATACAGAGTCTCCCCTCTCTCTTCCTCAATCTTCTCTGTACTAACAAATACTGAACAATCCCCAAAATCTTAGTTACACACACACACACAGTTATTTACTATTGGTTACCTTTCTTCAGTTTACTTGTCGAAGCCGCATTGTCATATTTGTAAGTCCTTTACAATTTTCATACAGTAACACTAGACTTTTTAACTATGTTTCTGATACTTCCATAGTTACATGTCTTATTTCGAACATACTTGTGTTGTGTCTTGTTACTTCTCATATACTATCTACTTTGGGAGATGTGCTGTCTTGTGCTGTTGAAAAACCTATTCTTGCCCCTTTTTCATTCGACTCTTTATGCAATTTTTTACAGTTTTTTTTATTACACATTCATTGTTCAACTTAAAATAGCAGCATATGAACTGCTTTCCTCTTTTGGATTACTGATTTGCATATGTTACATAATTTTGTACAAGAGCCCGGGACCAAGATTCGAACCCATGAACTCGTTATAAGAGGGTGTGGATGAGCGTTTGTCACTAGGCTATGTCTGAATCCTTTGTATTTTTCGTTATTTGTATTTTTCAAATTTGCGATTATAATTTAGAATGAATTTGTATTTTTAAACTAAGGTAAGTATCTACGGTGTTCTTGAATTTACATATCGTTTTCTCATTTCGAAGATGAAAGTAAATTGTGCGGTACTACTACTAATTGTTTGTTGTTTGTGTATTAACAATTCCACCACTTGTTTACTAACATTATGCTGCACATTAACTTCAAGAGTGTACAATGGACAAAAGGAGCTGGCCTTGGAAGAAAAAATCATCGGACAAGGCAAATGTTGACAAAATAATTGACACTTCTGAATCTGCTGCTGTGCCCACAGCTTCGTCGGGAACTCAGGGTGATCAAGTATGTTCTTTGTCTGCATTTTTTGATTCCTTAACTGATCTTGTCTTCAATTTTCTTTTTCTTCTCGTATGAATTGTCCAGTAATATGACGGCCACATTATTTTTGTTTGCTTTCCCGAAAAGTTTTAGCATTGATATCAGTTGCAACAACATCATAAAAGAGTCTAATCCAATACTTTATCTCAAAGAATCTATCGTATCATCCTGATTTGCCTCGTGTTGATTTTTTTTATTTTTTTCCGAACTTTGGTATGTTATGAAGAGTTGCTTTCAGAAGAAAGTCTCGGTAAAAATTTAAATTAAACAACTAGTCCTCGTAAGATTCCAACTGAAAGTGGTTATTGGATGTTGTCGGCTGTTTTTCCCCTGTATATTACTTGGTTAAATTATCTCTGATTGTGCAGTTATTTAGTGAGAATGTTGTATTCTTGCATCAGTTATGTGTTGCCTTGTGGTTGGTTTAATGTTTCCGTCTTATTTCTGGCATTGTTTAGCCACAGGGAAAGCAGGATAAAAAGCCAAAGTATGTCCAAATTTCTGTGGAATCTTATACTCATCTAACTGGACTGGAGGATCAAGTGAAATCATATGAGGATGAAGTGAAGACATATGCGGACCAAGTATCTTCATACAAGGATCAGGTTCAAAATTTAGAAAATGTAGTAAATGAATTGAATGACAAACTGTCTGAAGCGGATTCGGAGATGATAACAAAGGAAAATCTAGTAAAACAGCATGCTAAAGTTGCTGAAGATGCTGTTTCAGGTATGTTGCTGTAGTGGTGGTCTTGTTTTTGTCATTTGAGGATTATGTTATGCAATTAATAATTTGCTTCGACAGGATGGGAAAAAGCTGAAGCAGAAGCTCTGGCACTGAAAGATCAGCTAGAATCTGTTACATTGTTAAAGCTTACGGCTGAAGATCGAGCATCACATCTGGATGGTGCTTTAAAGGAGTGTATGCGGCAGATTAGAAATTTGAAAGAAGAACATGAGCAGAAACTGCATGAAGTTGTTTTAAACAAAACCAAGCAATGTGACATGATAAAGTCTCAACTTGAAACACAGATTGGTAACTTAGAACAAGAGCTTTTCAGATCCGCTTCTGACAATGCAGCAATTTCCAGATCTCTCCAAGAACGATCTAACATGCTGATAAAGATCAGTGAAGAAAAATCGCAAGCGGAGGCAGATATTGAACAACTGAAGAGCAATATCGACACATGCGAAAGGGAGATAAATTCTCTAAAATATGAGCTCCATATAGTTGCCAAAGAGTTAGAGATCAGGAATGAGGAAAAGAACATGAGTGTAAGATCTGCAGAAGTTGCGAACAAGCAGCACTTGGAAGGGGCTAAGAAAATAGCAAAGTTGGAGGCGGAGTGCCAACGATTGCGTGGTCTTGTTCGGAAGAAATTGCCTGGTCCAGCCGCAATGGCTCAGATGAAGTTAGAAGTTGAAAGCTTGGGTAGGGACTACGGAGAAACTAGGGTAAGGCGGTCTCCTGTTAAGCCTCCCATTAGTCCACACATGTCTCAGTTGTCCGAATTTTCACTTGATAGTGCACAGAAACACTATAAAGACAATGAGTTACTCACAGAACGTCTGTTGGAGATGGAAGAAGAAACAAAAATGTTAAAGGAAGCTTTAGCTAAACGTACCAGTGAACTGCAAGCTTCTAGGAGTGTTTGTGCCAAAACAATGAGTAAACTACAAAGTTTAGAAGCACAATTGCAAACAGATAATCAGAAGAAAAGTATAACAAAGTTAAATACCCAGATCCCAACTGATGCAAGCAATCCACCAAGCTTGACCTCAATGTCAGAAGATGGAAATGATGATCAACTAAGTTGTGCAGGGTCTTGGACAACAGGATTGGTGTCTGAGCTCTCTGTAAAGAAGGAAAACAACATTGACAGTCCAGTTAAGGCTGGGAGGGCAAACCAACTAGAACTTATGGATGACTTTCTAGAAATGGAAAAGTTGGCATGTTCAACCAATGAATCAAATGGAGCAGATTCTAGTACAAAATCTGAAGTTCTGGTCCATGATTTAGGAGAAGTCCTTACCACCACAGATTCAGATCTTAAGGAGCAGAAACAATTCGAGTCAGTGGAAACAACAGAGGTCCCAGATAAAGAAAATCTACTGCCTTGCGTGGAGCTCGAATCAAGGATTTCAATGGTATTCAGGTCTATGTCTAAAGAGACTGATCTTGAAAGAGTTCTGGAGGAGATTAGGCTTGTAGTGCAGAATCTGCATGATGATTTGCATAAAAACTCAGTGAAACCTTGTATTGATGAACCTCATTGCTCTGGTGCTGCTGGTGATCAAGGAACTTGTCCAGAAAATGTTAAGGTAACTACTGAAATAGAAGTCCCAGCATCCCAAGATAGCAAAGAATTGATAGGAATTGTGCATGAACTTAAGGAAGATGAAAGGGTTGCTGTTTCTAATATTCACGACTTTGTAATGCTACTTGCGAAAGAGGCAAAGGGTGTCCAGGACCCCCTGCCTGATGAGGATGGACTGAGTCAGAAACTGGAGGAATTCTCTTATGCCTTTAATGAGGTCATGAACAGAAAAATAAGCGTAATTGATTATGTTCTTTGCCTTTCTCAAGTATTCAGCAAAGCTAATGAACTGCGATTCAGTGTCCTGGGTTATAAAAACATAGATACTGAAAATAGTAGCTCTGATTGCATAGACAAAATCGCTTTACCTGAGAATAAAACAGTTCAGAAGTCTGGCGAGAGATACAATAATGGCTGTGCTCACTTTTCGGATTCAACTGATTCAACTTCTAATCCTGACATCCCTCATGACGGAACATTTGTTCCAACCTTTGAATTCAAAACTTTGTCATGGAACTGCTCATTGGAGGAGTTTGAACAGTTGAAGTCAGAAAAAGATCAGTTGTTGGTTGATCTAGCTAGATGTACTGAAATTTTAGAAAATACCAAGTCCCAGTTAGTAGAAACAGAACAACTTCTAGCTGAAGCCAAATCACAGCTGGTTTCTGCTCAAAAAGTGAATGGCCTGGCTGAGACACAGTTAAAATGTATGGTAGAGTCATACAAGTCACTTGAAAGTCGTGCAGAGGAGTCACAAGTTGAATTGAATCTTCTACGGGGTAATGTAGAAAGTTTACAAAACGAGCTTCAAGAGGAGAGGAGTCGTCATCAGGATGCACTTACGAGATGCAAGTCTCTGCAAGAGGAATTGCAAAGGTTAGTATGAAATTTTGCAATAAACTGCAGTCATGCTCTAACCAATAAAGTGGTCCAGTCAATGCTCTTTAATTTTGCTGAGCGTAATCACTTGGTACTAAAGAAATACTACAAAAATTTTCCACACAGTTGTAACTTGCATAAGGAAAGTGGAATTCTCTAAATCAGTTTTACATCTTTATATAAATAATTAACATCTACTTGCTATCAAATCAAATACTCCATAAATATTCTTTCCCTATCATTTCAGTGGGGGTTGTGAGTGGTGTCTCAACCCCCATAAAAACTTTTAGAGAGTTAAGCATCCAACTGATTGTTTTGAAAAATGACACAGTGCTCAGACTTGATACTGGTATTGCAACCTCACCAACTATTGCTATAAACACATATTTGTGGGGTAAATGTGAAACATAAATGAGCCGCTAGTAAGTAAAAAGTTGCAATATCACTCTTTTTGTGGTTTGAATGGAGTATCGGTTTCTTTAAAAGATGATGTGCAAAAAGATACAAAGTTTATGTGCTCTAGCTTGGTTAACTGTCTTCCGGTCTGAGCATTTATAAGATCTATAGACAGCTATTCTGTGCAAATCTGGAATTTATGTGGCACATACCCCTAACTTTATCCTGGATTACTTTTTCAGGCTTGAGAATGATCCAGGGGTTGACATTGATGTCAAGAGTAACCAGGTGAGGATTTCACTGCTTGATGAAATTATAAAGTTGTGCTTTGCCTTTATCGATATGTTGGCACCAGTGAGATACATAACTCATTGCATATTACATGCTTAATATTACTTTATCATGTATTTGCCTTCCACAATGTGCATTCACTTTTATGGAATTTCGTGGGTTATTAACCAAAGCAAAGAAAAACTGTTTTGTCATCTCAGGAGATGGAGTTAGCAGCTGCAACAGAGAAGCTAGCAGAGTGTCAAGAAACCATATTTCTTCTGGGAAAACAGTTAAAACTGATGCGTCCACAGCCAGAGAATCAAGGGTCACCGTCCAGAGAGAGGAGTCAGAAGAAGGTCGAAAGCTTTACTGAAGATGAAACAACCACTAGTAGCACAAACTTGCACAATGTGGATATGTCTGAGATGGATACTGCAACTTCTGCTGATATTAAGCAAACAGGTGGTGAGTCCCCCATGAATTTGTACAACACTATTTTTAGTCCCTCCGAGTCTGAAGTGAACAATTTATTGCGATCACCAATCGATTTGAAGCATTCAGATAGCCAGTTCACAAAGTCGGGCTCAACTTCATCTTCTGCGGCAACACCAGAAAAAAATTCTCGAGGATTTAGCAGATTTTTTTCAACAAAATCTAAAAATGTACATTAAGTTTTGTTGCTCAGTTCCTCACTGCCTTTGGTTACACGGCTATACAATATTTACCAAACAGGCGAAGCAAATTCTGCAAATAATGCTACATGTGCTGATGTTCTTGAATCTTGCGGTTCTAGGAGGATCATTTCGCTGGAAGTTGGAACACCAAAAGGACAGTTTTGTTAGAATATGTTACATTGCTGCCTACAACCGGAACATACATACATACTCTGAAGTCGTTTGCTGCTTCAAGTAACCGAAACACTTGATTCTCGTTTGACAGAAGGTAATTTTTGCATTTGACTGTATAGATTTCCATTAGCATTTGTTTTCTGTTATCTGTATTACACAACAGTGCTGTACTTCTGTTGACCGTTTGAATGCGTGGCAAGTCTTTTCATATGATAAAGAAACAAATGATCCAACAAAACTAATTATAAGTGAAGTTGTTCAGTAATTTAATTGAGCATACAGTTAAATATGCTCTGAGTTGGGACTTATTTCTGACTCCTTAAAGAACATAGCACAAAGCTACTAGCATTAACTGTCAGTTCTGTCAATAAATATTTTTGTTGGTGAAAACTGGGCATGCCGGGCTGGAACTGTACTAAGTTACACGGGTGTTTCTCAGATATAATTAGGAGTGAGATCGTGGATTTGGGCCGTGAGTAAGGTGGTGTATCATGGATTTGAGCATTTCACCACTATCCGGACCATGGACATTGCAAATGGTTCCAAAAGAAATGGAAAATGCTCCTAACTAATTATAATTTTAGATTCTACGAGTTCATTTGTTTTGCCAAAACTATATGCCAAGAAAATCATTTTACAATATCTTAACGTTTGCTTGGTTTTCCAGAAAGAAATTAAATTAAGAACCATAACTTTGAACAAATCATCATAGTGAAAATGATTCCCGCTTTTCGAAGAAAAAATTATCTTAAAAATAAAATATTTCACACTATTTCGCATACTGTAATCCTTTTACTTGGAGCATACCTATTCCAAATTTGCTATAGATCCTTTTTTGCTAAATAGATTTTTAAATACATACTTTTCACGTTGAAAATCGAAAGAAATTTTAGAAAGTCGAAATTCTCTAATATATCACAAGCTATATTACAAAAAAAAAAACTTGATCAAATTAAGTTTTTTTTTTTTTTGAAACAAAAGTACTTGCATTTCAGTAATTCAAATCAAAGTTCAATACATCAAGAATGAATTCAGGGGCATTCCCCTGCCATTCATGGAAACCTAGCATAGAAATAGAAGTTCGGGCTAACGTATGAGCTACTATATTCGCAGATTAATAAGCAAATTGTACCTGTACTTCATCAAGGTACTGAAAAACATCAACACATTCTGCCACAATGGAGTGGAAATTTGATTGTCCAGAACCACCATTGCAAGCATCTACTACCTGTTTTGAATCCGTTTCAAAAATACACTTTTTAAAACCCAACCTATGAGTCCAGTCGATGGCATCCTTGAGGTTTCGAGCCTCTGCTTCCTTAACAGTCCATTCATCTACAACTTCCATACATCTCGCGTGCAGAAAACGGCCATCTTCATCTCTGATCACAGCACCAGTTCCTATATGCTGCATCCCTGGAGTTACCGCAGCGTCGACATTTATCTTGACCCATCCTGTACTTGGTTTCTTCCACACCTTACTACCAACATTCTGGCCTCTTTTCTGCTTCACGTCCTCCTTCTGAGCATTCCTCCACTCGTCTAAAACCCGTATTGCTGTTGCTTTAGTACCATGCACAGACATACTGATATGGTCCCAAATCCATCTATTCCGTCAGTTCCAGAGATTCCAACAAAAAAGAGCTATTACAGTCACCTGATCTCGTGTACAAATAGCAAACGTTCGTATAAGCACATCAAGTACAGTATCACCTTCCACGTAGTTAATTAGACCTGATAAACCTATAGCATCCCAGACTGCTCTTGCAAATGTACATTCAAATAAGATATGAATACCATTCTCCTATTGCACATGACACCACGAGCACACAGCTTCAATATTTACACGTTTATTTCTCAGGTCAACTGCAGTTGGTAAACACATTCTACAAACACGCCAAACAAAATGAGTAATCTTACCTGGTAACTTCAGTGACCATAACTTCCTCCAAAAACTTGCATTTTCCCTGTTTTTTTCCCCTCTTAACTGATTGTAGCAGCTCCTAACTGTAAACTCCCCTTTCTCATCAAAAATCCAATACCACGAGTCCTCCATCTCCCCCTAGGCAGTGCTATTTTTGAGATTAATACCCTATCCCTTTCATTACATATGTCTCTTAGAACCTCTTCATCCCACTTTCACTCACCATTTGCATCAGACTGTCCACTTTAGTATCCTGTAACTGGTCTGGCATTTCTGTTGTAAGCATGCCATTGTTCACTTCTGGGAGCCAAGAAACCTTCCAAACGAATGTATCCTTACCATTACCTAGTTTCCTTCAGCATCCCTGTTTCACAGTCTCCTGAGCCGACATGATGCTACGCCACATATAACTAGGATTATCCCCCACTTTAGCATTCAAAAAGTCTATTTTTGGGAAATATCTAACTTTCATTATGCTTGTAACAAATTTATTCTCCCCATTTACCAACCTCCACCCTTGCTTCACGAGCATCGCCAGATTAAATTTTTGCAAATCCTTATACCCCAACCCACCACTCTCCTTGTCTTCACACATTCTTCCCCACGCCATCCACTTAATGCCCTTACTTTGTCCTCCATTACCCCACCAAAACTTATTCATTTGCCTTTGGATCACACTACATACTTCAGTCGGTATAGTCATAAGATTCATCTAGAAATTTGGCACCACTTGACCTGCTGACTTCAATAAAGTATATTTCCCCGCCTTCAACATCTTCTTATTACTCCGAAGCTGTAGTTTTTGTTTCACCTTGTCAGTAAGGAAACCAAAAACTTCCTTCTTTTTTCTTCCCACTGCCATTGGTATACCCAAATATTTGCCAGGTGTATCCACTTCCACCACCTCTAGAGTTTCACAGATCCTTCTTTTATCTTCTACTGCTGTATTTGGACTGAACGTGATGCTAGATTTAGTGAAATTGATCGCTTGCCCCGACACTGCCTCATATCTTTTCAGAACATTTTTCATTACTCCAACATCACCCATCGTTGCTTTAAAGAACAGATAACAATCATCAGCAAATAATAAATGAGATACCCTTGCTGCTCCGTTAGCAATCTTACAACCATGAAGTAATCCAACCTCTTCATTCCTTCTGATCATCGAGCTAAGACCTTCCGCACATAGTATATAGACATAAGGGGAAATAAGATCCCCTTGGCGTATGCCTCTCTCTGGTTTTACCTCACCAAATACTATGCCTTGTTGCAAAAAACTATACGAAACAGTCCTAATACATGTCATTATTCTAGCAATCCACATCTGATGAAAACCAAATTTTCTTAACATATGATCAGCAAACATCCATTCAAACCGATCGTATGCTTTAGAAATATCAATTTTTAAGCCTGCATATCCATACTTCCCTTGGGTTTATCTTCGAAGATAGTGATTTAATTCAAACGCCACCAAGGCATTATCTGTCAGTAACCTTCCTTCCACAAAAGCACTTTGGTTTATAGAGACCAGGCTAGGCAAACAACATTTAAGTCTATTAGCCATTACTTTCGACAGGATTCTAAACAGCACATTACATAATGATATCGGCCTCAAATCAGTCATGTACTGAGGGTTTTTTACTTTCGGAATAAGGCAAACTATAGTACAGTTTACCTCAAGCTTCATTTCTCCAGTTTCAAAGAAATCCACACAGAATTTTACCACATCGTTACCAACTATACTCCAGTATGTTTGATAAAATGCAGGGTTAAGTCCATCATCACCCGGTGATTTCTCTGGATGCATCGAGAATACAGATGCTTTAACCTCCTCTTGCTCAATAGGCTGAATCAGATACATATTCTGCTCCTCAGTGACCTGTGGGACTACCTCTCTTTCTGTTATCACCTCTGTGCTTTCTGTAGATTTAAACAATCTTCCAAAATAATCCACCACAATTTCCTGCATACCTTCAGCTGTTTCTTTCCATTCTCCGACATCGTTCCTCAAACCTTTTAATTGATTTTGCTTCTTTCATCTTGTAGCAAAATTATGAAAAAATCTAGAATTTTGATCCCCAAGTTTTAACCAAAATTGCTTTGCCCTTTGACTCCAGAAAATTTCTCGTTTCTCCAGCAAGCGAAGATACTTATCTCTTTCCTCATTATACATCCTAGCCCCATACTCATCCCGTCTCGATCTTAACCTAGTCAATATTCCCTTACTCTGCTTAATCTTCAACCCCAAGTCCTTCAACTGTCCCCCACCCCACTCCTCCAGCTTCATCGTGTAATATTGAATTTTATCCATAATACTGACTCCCTCATGGGTATCCCAGCTGTCCTTGATTAAGTTATAGAAATCTGCTTCCTTTATCCATATGTTTTCGAACCTGAAACGTCTACCTCTTGGGACATATACTTCCCTGTTCAGCTCTATTACCAACGGAAGGTGGTCCGACGTTGACACATCCCAAACTCTGACCTGAGCATCAGGGAACATATGCTGCCATCTCTCATTCGCTAAACCTCTATCAAGACGTTCCTACAACCAATTTTGTTGACCCCTTGATCTCTCCCATGTGAATTCGTTACCTATAAATCCCATATCCCTCAATCCACAATCATTTACCGTATCTGTAAACCCATCTAGCAGTACCCTAAGTTGAGGTCTACCCCCAAGCTTTTCGTGTGCAAACATCATATCATTAAAATCACCTACCACACACCATGGTAACCTTTACTCATCAACTAACTCTCGTAGTAAATTCCAAGACTCCTGCATTCTATATCTCTCAGGACACCCATAGAACCCTGTATACCTCCAACGACCTACTTGCTCACAAGCAACTTCGAAATCTATATAATGATTACAACTACCCTTTATTTCTACCGCTCCAGCACTTTTCCATAATAATGCTAAACCACCACCTTGTCCCTCTGATTCAACGACAAAACAATCTGCAAAAATGAATCATTCTACATCACTTCTCTACTTTTTTCTTATTTTTCTAGAATTTTAGAAAGAAAGATTAAACTGGGCCTTACTTGTTGGACTATCTCCTTAAAAAAATTAACTGCTCGTGAGTTGGCCAGCCCACGACAGTTCCACCCTATAAGACTCATAATCCTTGGCGGGCCTGGAGACCAAGATCCGCCATTTGCACATTTTTTGGATCGCTACTTCCTTGGGTTTCATTTACTTCACTCAATTTTATTGGCCCATCTGTTGCCATCTGTATCGGCCCATCATCAGCTATCTGCTCAATATTCTCAACTTGGCACCTTTTTGAATCAAATACAATATTATCCTCCTGATTTTCCTCATTTTCTAGATCCATCACATTTAATTTTCTGTTAGGCTCTTCTCCCTGATTTCTTGCCAACACTGTTATCCTTCCCCTCTCTGCATTATTTTCGCCAACAATCCTATCTACATCCTGAAATCTCGCCAGAGTATTCTCCTCACATCCCCTGCTACCCGAAAAATCAGTTTGGCTAGTGCTTCCCGCCCACTGTGAGCCCCCACCACCACCGTTCCTCAGCCACCTTGCTCCTGTATTGCTTTTAACACCTCTGCCCGGTGCTCTGAGCCATGTTCCATATGCTTTCTCTATTACCTTTCCTGCATTTGCATATACAATGTTGTAGTCCCTTTCTCCATGTCCCAATATTTCACAGACAAAACAAAACGTTGGTAATCTCTCATATTTAAAATTGATCCAACTCCATTCTCCTCCATCCCTCTTGATTTTCATCCTGCGTTTTAATGGTTTACTGACCTTCATTTGAACTCGAACTCAGACATACTCTCTCCAATTACCATCATTTTTTGCCAGGTCTGATTTGACATATTTACCAATATAATTGCCAATACTTTGCAGTATATTTTCTGATATGAAACCAATCGGTAGATCATAGACTTGCACCCACATTTCCATATCTTCCAATATCACCTCCCTTGGATTCCTGTTCTCCTGGACTTCACTGCAAACTAACAGGTTTTGTTCAAAAGACCACGTGCCTCCTTCAAGAACTTTTTGTAGATCCAGTGGATGGTAAAAAACAAACGTGTATCTCATTCCTCTTATATCATGAATTTCAACTCCTTCCTTCGGGCGCCATAAAGCTGCTAACAAGTTCTGCATTGCCGTAAAATTAATATTCTTTTCCGTCAAGAAACGTCCGACCAATACCAATTCGTCTTTCTTCTTCACGATCTCCTCAGATGCAACAATCACCCCTCCTTCCTCTTCATCTTCTATCTACAACTTTGCATATAGTTCATCCAATGATTGTTTTGAATACTCCATGAAAGAAATATAACTGAATACTAATGAAATGGATACTTGGTTGGTATCACGATGAAATAAAACTTATACTTGTTACTTGAACAAGACAGAAAAAACTCTCACCATAGGGAGAGACAAAGTAACAAATGTAGCTAAGAATTAAGTTTAAATTATGTATGCTACATGTTAGCATATTTCTTCACATCAAATTTCAGTAAGTAGAATTGCATCTAGAAAACAAATAAACACAATAATTTATTGTAAATTTCTCCTTGTGTTCATACATTAATTGTTTTATGAATTAGGTGAAGTATTTTTGTTATAATTGCAAAGTTATCTAGCTCTCTGGTCTACGTAAACCACAAGTACATTTTGGTTTCTAAATTTTGTCTTAGGCTCCCGATACGTCAAATCGGGCTAGACATCATCTTGTGCGAGATGATGAGTAAAGCAGATAACATCAAACTCATATTTCTATCTTAATTAGGTCTTAATCTCACTATACATTTTTTCAAACCATTATGTATTCATACGCGTGACTTGACTATCAGAATATTTTAATTATCGAAAAAAACAAAATAGAAGGAATCATAGTTTTCACCATGTTGATGAAGGAAATATTAGTGGATTAAATTATACCAAGAACAATTCAACAGCTATGAATGATGATGTACTTGATAAAAATTTGTATGATTTTTTCGTATCTAGGAGCACATACATATATGATTCTCTCTCTAAATCAAAACCCATGCTGCCTAACACTATAACGGATCAATTTTGTTGGTCGAACGATGGTCGGACTATTTAAACGATCGGATGATCATTTACAATAAGATTTTAACCGACACTACAAGAAAACAGGGATACTTGCGACCGAATTATAACATAGAATCCGTCGCAATCCCCTTAATTTACGACGGAAGAATTCCGTCACAATTGCCTCGTCGCAAGTTCACCATTCCGTCACAAATTCTTATTCCGTCGCAAAGTTATAGTGGACCCACTTGAGTTTTCTGACTGATAATCTGTCACAAATTATGACAGAATCATCCGTCACAAATATATATTATGATGGAATTACTTGTCACAAATTGTGACAGAATTAACAATCATAAATATAAATTGTGACGGATGATTCCGTCACAATCCTTATAATAATTTCTGAAATTTCCGGTCACTACACATGACAACATTTGTATATATTATCCCTGCCAACAAAATATATCAAATCTACACAATTTTAATATATCAACAAACAAGAAAAATAAATATCTTCATTCACCACAAAAAACTACTATAATATATTTAAACTTGTCAAAACGACAACAAAATGATCCACTACAGTTTTATGTAATACTGAAAAACCACCATATGGTCTATTCTAAACCGATTACCTGAACTACAACCAAGTTACTACCTTCGCAACAAAAGCAGATACATATCTTAATTGAAATCCATCATCCCAAAATTACAAAAGATAATCGGCATACGTTCGTAATAACTACCAAAATAAGCTACTAGAGCTTTCCTTTCCTCATTATAGTCTAATCCCCCCTTGTACGACGTTGATCAGGTTGTGGAGAATGAGGTAGATGGCGAGTATCATTCCCATCAAAGCTTGAACCATCCTCATGCATAATGGACTTACCCTTACCATTTTCCTACAAATTTGTAAATAGACAAGATCATTAAGCTAATAGAACAAGTTCAACACTAAATAAAGATAAACAACATGTTGTTTAACAAATAACTCACCTTGTTGCTATTAGATTTTTGACGTGCTTGGATGTCCGTAAACACCGAGACCATAACCCGCACCAACTCTGACATAGTCCCCATGCTCAACGGATGGTCTGATGGCAGCTCACCATCTCCCTCCGCCATAGACACTGACTTCTCCAACAAAAGAACCTGCTCAGGTGCAAGATGAAAATCTTCCGGGTGCGCACGTGCATGTGCTACAGTTTTGTCAACAGTTTGAATTACAAAATCATCTGCCATGTGGAGAGATCTGCCATTAGTGGAAGCGTCGGATTCATCATCCTCGTATCTCCGGCGCCTTTTACGAGATCGCTTAATTGCTGCAAATACATATGTACACATATATAAAATCTATTGACAACAATGAACCACATAATGCTTTAAAAAATAAAAAGAAAATGAGAGTTTAATTACTCTTAGCAATTAAAACAACTTGCAAGTTCTATCAAAACACGAAACCTATTTAAACACAATAACAACTCTTGATATTTTTTACCAAATGTTGTCTGCATAAGTAAATTCCAATACATCGGACTCCATCCACAATATCGGGTCTGTAATCCAGTTCCAAATGCTTTATAATTCATGCAAGCATGATGCTATTTTGATATGCAAGTAATTATTATTGCCACTTCTAGCTATTTGATAATTTACATCCTGATCTAGGCAGCTGATCTTCAGACTTCTAAAGACATTGTTTCAGGATTGTTATCGATTCACAAAGCATAGAACTGGACCAGAATTACATACAAATTTGAATTTGTAGATCATATTTGCGACAACGTAGTTTACTAATGGTAATTGCAAATTAAGATGGTGGGAATTATGCAGTTGTAGAATCTACAGGCTTTCTAAGAATTTGTAGTCTAAATACGTGGTCAATATGTTAGGAATAAGGCTCAATTATAGCGACTGATGCTAAATGTATAAATTATCAGGGAGAATGTTTATAACCGGAAAAAGACTCAAATATTAAATTAACAAGAATTAACATACTCAAATTAACTCCTTGACAATATCAGATAAATGAAATTAATTGAAATTATACGTGCAACACATTTAATTGTATGTAAGAATATAAAGGCAGTAAATAACTAAGTGTATAAAATCATACATATAATATCAGAAGCTTTGGCGCGAGGAACACCGATAATGCTATTCTTCTGCACACCAACAGCCTCTGCCCATATGTGGATGGGCGCATCATTGGGGTCCGCATTTTGCTTCTGGCACAGTTCAACATAACGTTCCTGTATACAGTTTATAATAAATTTAAATTATTTTCTGAACATGCATGTATCATGTGTCTAAATCCACATTCTTCTATATAAGGTATCAATAAATGTTAATGTACATGGATCAAAGGATTATGTCACCCTTTCCAGTTTAAAATATAAACTTACCATAAGAACGCCTACAGCCTCTGAAGTGTACACACCATTTTCATCAATGTGCGTTTTCAGGAACAAATGATATTCCCCAGGTTCCTTACCGGTTTCATCAAGTACATCCTGTCAAATTTTATACCAGTAACACATTAGGTAATCTATTTCCTCACAATTATATGAGTAATCTTTGCAATGAGGAAATTAAAGGGATACATAAATTTGATTGAAGTTAATATAAAATAATTACATAAAATAATATGGAAATTAATCTATTTAATTTAATTACATGAAATATCCATTTGATGATCTTGTCGTTCTTGTTCTTTTACTTAGTGTCTAGATGCTATGAAAAGCTTAAAACAACATATCCTAAACGACAATATATGCTTCAATAAAGTTTCAAGATGCCACAACTACATGACCAAACATTTATTCACTTGAAATATGGCCTCCAATCCCACCTATATATGCATTCTACACTTTTTATGGAAAACAAATTAGTTTTTCACTTTAGAAAAAATAGAAAACATACCCAAGCACGACGTCGGAAAGAAGTGGCACCAGATTTGTGTGGATGTTTCTGCTTCTTTCGATTTTTCTTGGCTGCTTCAGACTTCTTTTGAAACTCGGGTGAGTCCCAATACTCACAAAAAACTTTCCATACAGCTTCTGTAAGATATGGGGGTCTGTGATCAAGAAATGACCCCCTTCTCCTTAATCAGTGTCAGGACACGTTTTCGCTCATTGGCTTGAGTCTTGCGTATATTTTCGTGCATATGAAAGCTTACTGCTCTACGAGCATCCTGCTCAACGAGCATCCTGCTCAGTCCCATATCTAGAATCGTATGTGTAGTACCTCTGCAACAACAAGTGAGATACATTGCATAATAGGTAAGTATATTACAATTGTAGTCAACAACCCGTATATGCAATTGAAATTAAAATGAAAACTACGTACAAAAAACTTTTTCCTGATCAACCTCCACCAATGCGGGCACAACCTATCGATATCCTTCGTGCCAACACAACCCACTGGCCAATAGATGCGCATAAGAGCAAGCAAGGTACGAGTAGCAGTTGGATTATCAATCCTGAAGAGGTTACACTTTATAATCAATGCAAGTGATAGTAGAAATGATTTATTAACACAGCTTCAACAAGACAAGGCAAGACTCAAGAGCCTTTTAATTTATATCAATTTGGGATTCTGAAATGATTACAACCATATTAATATTCATAGTAAACCTAGACTAACACTAATCGAACTTTAGCTTTGGAACCTAATCTCATATTTAAGTAAAAGAAATAACAACAAAAAAAAAATTCTACATAATTACTTAAAACAATACAATTAACATGTAAGCTTGAAACACATGTATTATTGAACACTTGATATTTTAAACTAAAGCATTAAATCAACTGAAGGTTGTGGGGTAGAAGTGGTTTAGCATAGAAAACTTACACTTTCTTAGCCATTCGAATGGGTTTAGGTTGGTCAGGGACTTTAGCATACGCACCAAGTGAATATCCCCGCCTGGAATAAAAGAGATCATCTCCGTCATCAGTGTCAGTTCCACTACCATCACTGCCTCCGCCATCCTCACTATCATAATCCTCAGCTTCGTCATCGTTATTGCCACTCGCATCAACATCATCATATTGATCATCTTCTTCAGAATCGTCGGAACCAACATCATACAAGTCATCATTTCCCCTACCACTCATGCTTCCACCATCAATCCTGCCACCACCTCTATGACCACCACCGCCATGACCACCAACATAAGTACTACCACCTTTCCTTCCAGTAGCACTATGACTGCTACCACCACCAGTACGAACACCACCAAAACTACGAAACCTGTCACCACCTCTGCTACCACCTCCGCTATTGCCACCACCATCCCGACCACTGCTGAAACTAAGAAACCTATCACCACCTTCATTGTTGCCACCACCATCCCGACCACCGCTAAAACTAAGAAACCTATTACCACCTTCGTTGTTGCCACCACCATCACGACCACCGCTGAAACTAAGAAACCCATCACAACCACTAATATCACCACCAAGAATCCCATCACTATTATGACTACTACCTACATGACGGCGATCATGAATACTACCGCCTCTTCTTTCACCACCACCTACACGACCACCAACATGAATACTACCAGTTATCCTTTCACCGCTACCGACACGACCACCACTGCCACCAAAAAACTTTCCACCACCTCTACTATTGCAACCATCAATACTGCCACCACCTCTCCCACCAAGACCCCTGCCACCACCTTGACTACCTGTAAAACTCCTTCCAATACTACCACCACCTCTCCTTCCACCACCAGTAAAACTACTGCCACCACTTCTCCTGCCCCCACCAGTTAAACTACCACCACCACCATTTCCACAACCTGCACTACCACCTGGTCTCTTTGTTGACATCCTATAATACACAAATTACAATATATTAATACAAAAATAAAATCACTTAAAGCAACATCTCCCCATCATAAAAACAAAGACTAAACAAAAATTAGGGACCAGATACTAGATAATCTCCCATGCAAGCGAGGATATTAAACAAAGAAGCATACAAACAATTCATTACAATTAATAGAAAACTGAAACAATTCATTTAGAAAATCATAAAATAAGATAAATCATAATTTGTATTTAATCAAAAACC
This sequence comes from Kitagawia praeruptora, assembly GCA_037693485.1. Lineage (NCBI taxonomy): Eukaryota > Viridiplantae > Streptophyta > Magnoliopsida > Apiales > Apiaceae > Kitagawia > Kitagawia praeruptora. The sequence goes on from CM075344.1 coordinate 40,419,033, forward strand.
TTGACATAGTTTTTGGGGATTCGCTCTCTTTTGTATATAATAAAAAACAGAGCACAAAACAGAGCAAAGAGGAATAATATAAACATATGGGTTAGAGGAAAATATACACTGAATAATACAAACGAACAAAGAGGAATTACTTTAAAACCAAGAACAAAAAGATTCAAATTTCTAAAATCAAGAACAAAAAGATTCAAAAATATACACTGAAGGAAATTGATTTTATTACCCTTAACTTGAGCAGCGTGAAAGATACCCTTAACTTGAGTTGGCCCAAAAACCCTAATTGAGATGTACAAGATTGAGATATAGATAGTGTATATAGATAGTTAAACTCTACAGATATAGATATAGATGTATATTTAGATATAGATAGTTTAATTCTACAGATTTTAGATGGTAAAGATTAAAACCCTAATCCATTTTCAGAAAGGGATAGACGAGCGGCGCTATTGACTGGTAGAAGTGTGTAGAAATGAGGGGTTTTCCAAAGACTATATTGTATTGGGTAAACGACACCGTTTCATGAAGCCCGGTAATATGAAATTTTCACATTACTTAAGCCCGGTAACATGAAATTTTCACAAAAAATTTCAGAGCCCGGTAACATGAAATTTTTGCAAAAAAAATCAGAGCCCGACAATTTTCAGTAATTAATCATTTTTTTCTTTTAATAATTGGACTGTGTTAATTAAATTAAATTTATGTAGCAAAGATTAATTTTGAATTAGGAATTATGAAAATCAAAGATTAGGAATTATGAAAATCAAAGATAAAAAAAAATATGACCGACTTACATTATCATTTAAGTAGCATAATTATTTTTTATTATGTTTAATAAAATTATTTGGGAATGATATTTAGTAACAAAAATTCAACAATATTTATTTTTAAGATACAGTTTTTTGATTAAAATTGTTCACTGACTATAATATATTTAATTTAATTTTGAAAAAAAAATTAGGAACTTCGCATTTACCAGAACTTAAGACGGAAAGCTAAACATCAGTCGCAAATAAACAAGTTTGCGACAGAATTCTAAAATATCTGTCGCAAATTCGAGACTTTACGACGGATTTATAATGTCCGTTGTAAGTTACCAAAATTTTCCAGAATATACGTTCTGCTTCATCTCACTTCTGCCCAATATTAATATTAACCTGCTCATTCAGCAACAACATAAATCCAGTTTAAATATCATTTCTGTAATATCCCGTAATTTTTAGAATAATATTAATAAAGAATAATAGAATAAAATGGATTAAAATTAGATAATAAATAGGATTTAAAATTGGTTTAGCTTAATTGGGCCTAAAATATGGATCGGATTTGAATAGAGATAACTTGTAGGCTTGGACATAGGGTTTTATAACGTTATAAATACATCATATTCTTCTTCCTCATCTTTTATAATAAAATTCGTAGGGTTTTTTACACACAAATCAGCAGTCTTATAAAATTCGTAGAAAATTCATCGTTAGTCAGAATTCGTTGATTCTGGACTTTTCGGAAAGGTCTTTTCATGCTCTACAACTTTCGTTCTTTACGTTTTTCAAGAAAACATCGTTTAGAGGGCCAAAAAGTCAAAATACAGATCTGATCAGGAGTGGTTGTGTTTTGGATTCTTGTTTTTCCGTTTAGAGGTAAGTTTCTAATTGATTCTTGCTAGTGTTTTCCAAATTATGTGTTATGTGTACGTATTTGTTATCAAACTTGGGCTAAGTGATTATATTTTGAAGTTATATGTATTATTGTATATATGTGTTATGTGTAAGCAATAGTCTTGGCACTCTGATTTATGCCATGGTTTGAGAAAATAAGAATAAGAATAAGGACCGAGTCACCGGGTTGTAGTGACAGTTTTCTAAAAATTTAGGACCGTTATCACCGGGTTGTAGTGGTCGTGGTAAGATTTGTGAGTTTCAAGTTATTGTTGTTATGTGCTATCGAATTGTATCGAATAAGAATAAGTGCATCATAAGTGATTGTTTCGTATATCGTTATTATATCGTATTGAATATTATACTATCTTGTATTATATGTGTTACTTGGCCTTACTAGTTGGATCGATTGGTTACTTGCTGGGCTGTATAGCTCATTACTTACAATTTTCAGGTTCGGTGTAAGATCGAGTGGGATAGCATTGGAGTTCAAGGATCTTAGGTTCGGAGTAGATTGTCATTGTTAGCTGCGCTATTGTAATAAGTACCTTTGTAATTGACTTTTGGTTTAATAAATTGTAATTTGTTTTAGTTTTCGATTTAGAATTAATAGTCCGAAAAGTCGGGTTGTTATAGTTGGTATCAAGAGCAGGTTGTCCTTCGGAGTGTATTAGGTATGGGACTAGTACATTCTTTAGGATGCGATCCTTAGGACTAGACTTTAGGAAGATGTATCACAAACTTTTTGGAGTTTAGGACTGTTGTGAATTTGGGGACCAAATTCTTTTTAAGGAGGGTAGTATGTAATATCCCGTAATTTTTAGAATAATATTAATAAAGAATAATAGAATAAAAAGGATTAAAATTAGATAATAAATAGGATTTAAAATTGGTTTAGCTTAATTGGGCCTAAAATATGGATCGGATTTGAATAGAGATAACTTGTAGGCTTGGACACAGGGTTTTATAACGTTATAAATACATCATATTCTTCTTCCTCATCTTTTATAATAAAATTCGTAGGGTTTTTTACACACAAATCAGCAGTCTTATAAAATTCGTAGAAAATTCATCGTTAGTCAGAATTCGTTGATTCTGGACTTTTCGGAAAGGTCTTTTCATGCTCTACAACTTTCGTTCTTTACATTTTTCAAGAAAACATCGTTTAGAGGGCCAAAAAGTCAAAATACAGATCTGATCAGGAGTGGTTGTGTTTTGGATTCTTGTTTTTCCGTTTAGAGGTAAGTTTCTAATTGATTCTTGCTAGTGTTTTCCAAATTATGTGTTATGTGTACGTATTTGTTATCAAACTTGGGCTAAGTGATTATATTTTGAAGTTATATGTATTATTGTATATATGTGTTATGTGTAAGCAATAGTCTTGGGATTCTGATTTATGCCATGGTTTGCAAAAATAAGAATAAGAATAAGGACCGAGTCACCGGGTTGTAGTGACAGTTTTCTAAAAATTTAGGACCGTTATCACCGGGTTGTAGTGGTCGTGGTAAGAATTGTGAGTTTCAAGTTATTGTTGTTATGTGCTATCGAATTGTATCGAATAAGAATAAGTGCATCATAAGTGATTGTTTCGTATATCGTTATTATATCGTATTGAATATTATACTATCTTGTATTATATGTGTTACTTGGCCTTATTAGTTGGATCGATTGGTTACTTGCTGGGCTGTATAGCTCATTACTTACAATTTTCAGGTTCGGTGTAAGATCGAGTGGGATAGCATTGGAGTTCAAGGATCTTAGGTTCGGAGTAGATTGTCATTGTTAGCTGCGCTATTGTAATAAGTACCTTTGTAATTGACTTTTGGTTTAATAAATTGTAATTTGTTTTAGTTTTCGATTTAGAATTAATAGTCCGAAAAGTCGGGCTGTTATAGTTGGTATCAAGAGCAGGTTGTCCTTCGGAGTGTATTAGGTATGGGACTAGTACATTCTTTAGGATGCGATCCTTAGGACTAGACTTTAGGAAGATGTATCACAAACTTTTTGGAGTTTAGGACTGTTGTGAATTTGGGGACCAAATTCTTTTTAAGGAGGGTAGTATGTAATATCCCGTAATTTTTAGAATAATATTAATAAAGAATAATAGAATAAAAAGGATTAAAATTAGATAATAAATAGGATTTAAAATTGGTTTAGCTTAATTGGGCCTAAAATATGGATCGGATTTGAATAGAGATAACTTGTAGGCTTGGACATAGGGTTTTATAACGTTATAAATACATCATATTCTTCTTCCTCATCTTTTATAATAAAATTCGTAGGGTTTTTTACACACAAATCAGCAGTCTTATAAAATTCGTAGAAAATTCATCGTTAGTCAGAATTCGTTGATTCTGGACTTTTCGGAAAGGTCTTTTCATGCTCTACAACTTTCGTTCTTTACGTTTTTCAAGAAGCCAAAGTAAACTGGCCCAAATGCAGCCAACTTGGGTAATCCACAAGCCCACCACAGGCCCCCAAAAGATCATGATTTGTTGGTGCACTTAGTAGTATTATTTTGCCTTATAAACTGAAGAGAAGTCCCAAATCTCCTCGATGTGGGACTGGGGTGTTACAATTTCCCTTTGTTATAAATGGATAATAATAAATCTAATTATAAACACTACATGAGTACATTACAAATCTATTAAACAATCGACCACCCTTCTTAACACAAATCAATGAAACATAACTAAGAAATTTATTCAATATCATCATAACCATCATCTTCACTTCCATTTTCTTCACTTTCTTCTTCTTCGCTTTCAACATCTTCTTCGCGTTCTTCTTGAAGAGTATCCTCGTTATAGGCATAAGTAGTTTCATCTAATGGACGACTTCTTGTTGTGATCACCGTATGCATCTTGCTTCTCAAATTCTTCACAATGGGGGCATAATACACCTGAGTTGCTTGACTTGCTAATACAAAAACATCATTTCCTCTCAACTTTGATGTCATGTCAATTGTGATGATTTGATTTTTGTCAACCTTTATGCCCCGTCTATTATCAAACCAATGACACTTGAATAATACTACTTGATCCTCTTCATTATAAGTCAACAGAAGAATCTCTTCCAAACGCCCGTAGTAGTTACTAACAGTGTCATCATAACAACTTCCCTTTACAAGTACTCCACAATGTGATTTTGTACATTTGAATCTATAACCATTCACATCACATTCTCTATAAGTGGTAACATAAGGCGATGGGCCTCTCAACAAGTTCTTGAAGCGCTTGTAAGCTTCACGATCTCGTCGTACCTATGATGTAATAATAATCAAACATGCATCTTTTTTATGTATGTCAACTTGTCAATGCAATACGTAATAAATCAATGTACCTCATTTAGCATCCAAGCTTTGAATTGTGTGTCAACAATTGTATTCATCTCATCAAGACTGACTTGCGGATCTTGTGCCCTCACTTTTGCTTCAAAATTTCTGAAAAAAATATTAGGATACATGAGAATAAGATAAATGAATTTTTCACATTATTTATGATATAACAAGTTATCGGGTTCTTACAATCTGTACGGTGTTACTTCTGGCATATTAAAGAGCACATAATTAGTTGCGATTTGAAGTGACTTGTCATCTAAAAAATAGCCATTTGATGCACCAAAAAGTCTGGTAGGATATGTGAACACCTCGAGTTTTGTCAAATCGCGCATGATACCATCAACCATATTGCGGCCTATCCTGTTGTGCACTGTCTGAGCTGAAGACTCGAAGAATAGGGCACAATAATTTACAAGTTCCTCTTCAGCATAACGTTCTGCAATAGATCCCTCAACCTGTGCTTTGTTTCTCACTTTTACTTTCATCCGACGCATCTGTCTTTCAACCCAATACATCCATCGATACGGGACAGGACCGCTAAGTCTACACTCTTCTACAAGATGAAGAAGAACATGCTCCATCGGATCAAAGAGGGCACCTGGAAAAATATTTTCCATGTTCGACATGATGTTTACTATATTTTTCTCCATGATCGCCAAATCATCCAACACTATCGTTGTTGAGCATATTCCTTTGAAGTAGCTTGATAAGTTTCAAAGTGCATCATGCACATCACTCGGTAAAATATCACGAAAAGCAGAAGGCAATAACCTTTGCATGAATACATGACAATCATGAGACTTCATGTCACTTAACTCTTTCTTTTCCACCTTGCTGCATCTTGTGATATTTGAAGCACAACCATCTGGCATCCTTAGTTCACTAATCCAATTATAAACCTGACACTGCTGTTCTCGGGAGAGAGTGTATGACGCTCGAGGTTTTGCATTTCCACGCATCCATAACTCTTCTTTAATGCCAAATGCTTTCAAATATGCTCTTGCATTATTAGTGTCCTTGGATTTTTTGGTATCCATCACAGTATGGAAAAAATTGTCAAATACATTTTTTTCTGTGTGCATGACATCAATGCAGTGACGTAGGCGGAGTGAGTGCCAATACGGGAGCTCAAAGAAGATCGAGAAATGTGTAAAATTATGAGTCACACCAAATCCAACAGCCCTAGACTTAAGATATTTTTTCCCGGGCAATGGAAAAGCTATTTTTATACACTTATTACGAACTTCCCACCCTGTTTGTCGTTGACGAATCTGGCCTGATCTTCTAAACATTTTTACTGTTCCCCAAAAACTACACTTCCGACTATGTGGAAGTTGTGAAGCTCTAACATCCCCCATGCAAACTGGGCAAGACAACTTGCCTTTGGTTGATCGACCGCTCAACATTGCATAAGCCGGGAAGTCATTGATTGTCCATAGTAGGGCTGCCCTCAATGTAAAATGAGTGTCTGTGTAAGCATCATAAGTGTGTACACCAACATTCCACATCTGTCTCAGTTCGTCAATAAGAGGCCTCAAATAGACATTGATATCTCTCGTGGGGCTTTTTTCCCCTGGTATGAGCAAAGTCATGTACATGTAAGGATCCTTCATACACATAGAAGGTGGAAGATTGTACACAACCATGATAACAGGCCATACTGAGTAAGTAATCCTCGATGATTTGTTACTGTACGGAGAGAATCCATCAGTGGCAAGTCCAAGTCTAACATTGCGAATCTCTTGTGAAAAATCTGGGTAATTTCTGTCAAATAGTTTCCACTCTTCCCCATCCGCTGGATGTGTCATAATACCATCAGTTACCTCTCTATTCTTGTACCACCTCATACTCTAAGCAGTACGGGATGACATATACAACCGCTGTAGTCGCGACTTAAGTGGAAAATATCTCAAAATCTTTCTTGGAATGCTTCTTCTACTACCCTCTTTTGCCACTTTATACCGACTCGTGCCACAAATATTACACTCTTGTTTGTCACTATCATCACCATAGAACAACATGCAATCATTTTCACATGCATGAATTTTCTCATATCCCAAGTTCATATCCTTCATCATCTTCTTGATCTCGTTGTAATTTGATGGTAGTTTATGTTCTTCAGGCAACACATCTCCAATAAGATCAAGAAGCTCATTGAACCCCCTCTCACTACATCCATGAGTGCTCTTAAAATGCAACAATTTACTAACAAATGATAATCTTGTGTGTTTTGTACTTCCGGGATATAAAGGGACCCCCGCATCAATTTTCAAACCGAAAAATTTAGAATTTTCGTCATCCGACTCCGAACCATTAATCTCATCATCCTCATTGTCCCACTCATTATAAGCTCCCGCATCTCTTAACATCTCGTAGGGATCAAACACATCATCACGATCATTAACTACATTTCTCGAGATACTACCATATGGCTCCCTTTCGCCTTCCCCGTGTAAATCCCAAAAAGTGTAGTGTTGACAAAATCCATATGTCAAGATATCAAATCTCACTTCATCAAAATTTTTTAATGGAACATTACAACAATGAGTACATGGGCATCTAATTTCTTCTTCATCTTCCCCACAATGAATTTTGGCAAAATTAAGAAATTCATCAACACCATTCAAAAACTCTCTAGTATAACAATTTGTACCGGCATGAAAACGATGATTGATCCAATTACGATCAAAAGACATCTACAAATATATATATATATATATAACACATACATGTCAATAACATATGCATATATACACTAACTACATATATGTTTGAACAATTCAATATATGAAGCATATATATAATAATGAAGGAACTTGTAAAATAAACAAATAATTAAAGATAAATACTCACATTGGTGCATAGGATGAGATGTGATGATCCACTTGAATTTTTTTGATGTCCACTTGAATTTTTTTGAGGTAAGAAATGTTAAAGAATGGAGAAAGTTGAAAGAAAGATGTTGCAAGTGAAAAGAAAAATGCCACTGCTTCGATCTCCAATATTCAACACACTTTGCGACGGATTCTTATTTCCGTCACAAAGTATAATAAATAAAGGGTTAAATATCAAATCGGTCACTGAAGTGGTGGCCATATATCACTTTACTCACTGATTTCAACGAGGTCTCATTTGAATCACTTAAGTCATAATAAATATCAAACAGATACCTATAAATATGTGATCGATAATTAAAATAATTTTTTGTTAAGTTCTATACATTTTTCTTCAATGCCACCATAACCAAATGAAAAGTCATGGGTTCAAAAATTTTAGATAACATATTTAAATTTTTTAAAATCTATTTACTATTTATTTTTAATTAAATCAAATAAACTAACTAGAAAATTAAATATAAATAGTAAATAAATTTTAAAAATTTTAAATATATTATCTAAAATATTAGAATCTATGACTTTTCATTTGGGTACAGTGGCATTGAAGAAAAATGTATAGAACTTAACAAAAAATTATTTTAATTCCCGATCACATATTTATAGGTATATATTTGATATTTGTTATGACTTAAGTGATTCAAATGAGACCCCGTTGAAATCAGTGAGTAAAGTGATATATGGTCACCACTTCAGTGATCAATTTGATATTTAACCCAATAAATAAATATTATTTCACTGCATTCCATTAATTCAGAGCGTTGGGAATTTAATATTGCTGGTGGAACTTTTGACGGAAATTAACGAATCCGTCGCAAGATGCATTTTACGACGAAAGACTTAACATTCCGTCGCAAATTGTCCATCATACGACGGATTATTCGGTCACAAAGTACTAAACGACGAATTTTCCTAGTTTCCGTCGCAAGGTCAAAAGCGAGGGAAAATATATATAGAAACTGATGTCAAGGCGGGAGATAAATTAATAAAATATTAATTTGGCGACGAAAACTTGGTGCCATAAAGTACATTGTGACGGAAGCCTTATTTTCCGTCGTTAATTGACTTTGCGACGGATTATTGCTAATTTTCCGTCACATTTGCTCCTATCTCTTGTAGTGCGATCACCTTTATCGGTCGGTTTGTGATCAGTTTTGACGTTATTTCCGGTCAAATAAGCTCATTTCTGATCAAATTTAGGCGGTGTTTGGCAAATCTGTCATACAACTTATAAGTTACTTATTTTGGGAAAAATTTCGTATTTACATAAATATTTTTAGAGAAAAATGTGTATCGGGAGTTTAATATTCGCTATCATGCAAAAATAAGTTACTTATTTAAAAAAAAAATACATATTTCCTAACTTTTTTCGAGAATAAGTAACTTATTTCTGAAAAATTAGATTTCCCAAACGGGCCCTTAATGTGTCACAAATGTGTGTTTTTCTTATAGTGTATTATAGCAACTCCAATCCTTGAGAGCTGTTAGCTACTCCCTCTGTCCCATCCATTTCTTTACAATTTCCTTTTTGGGCCGTCCTACCATTTCTTTACATTACCCAAAATAGTAAGTTTTAATACTATTACACTCACTACTTCACTTATTTTAATAATACTTTACACTATTTCACCCACTATTTAACTTATTTAAACAATAAAATCACTATTACACCCACTACTTCACTTATTTCAACAATAAAATCACTATTACACCCACTACCTCATTTATTTTAACAATATTACACCCACTTTACACCCACTTTACACCCACTATCCTTAACCTCCGTGTCCAGCCGCCATGTAAAGAATTGGCTGGGACGGAGGGAGTATATGGTTATATGGTCTAGTGGCGCGTACTACTTATACATATCCTCTAAAACACTACTCCCTCCGTCCATTTCATTTCTTTACACTTTCTATTTTGGACCGTCCATTCCATTTCTTTACATTACTAAAAATAGTAACTTTTAACAATAAAATACATTATTACATCCACTACCTCACTCCACCTTTTCAACCCTTTACACTATTACACCCACTACTTCACTTATTTTAATAATAAAATTACTATTACACCCACTACTACATTTATTTTAACAATATTACATCCACTATCTTGGTTTCCGTGCAAAAAGCAAACGTAAAGAAATCAAAAAAACGGAGGGAGTATTATGCAATGCAGATGGAGTTGTTCATAGTCAAGTTGATAAATTAAACTTTAAGGTTGAAGATGATAATGCTAATCAAATGCATTGCATAATCGGTGTACATAATTATCCAAACATGCAACGAATAAAAATCATATCAACATATTCAAGGGATAGGGTGATAAGATTATATACACAAACAAATATGAGCAACTTTTTGATTGCCACATAAATTTTGGAAATGTGTTTCCCCAAATAATCAGCGTAACATGGTGCACGCTATTATGTAGTCCCAGCCTCTGCAGGTTTGAAGAGATTGTAGCATTTCTTAATTTTTTAGCAGGTAGCCCAACTTTGTACGAGTCAAAATTAAACTTCCAACCTAAAATGATACAGTAAGAGATAATTTTTTATCATATACATATTGAAATTTTTATGTACATGGCCAACGTGTCGTATAAGTTTCAGTTGCAATTAATTTTTTGGTCAAATCATATTCTTGAAACCCATTATTAATTTGTCAAAACTAATCCGAATTAATGTGTGAAGATAGGGACATGAAGCATAAAAATAAAGCATGCAGGTGAGGTTTCAGTTTCATCATTTGAACACTGTTTATGATATTTACTTGCAAAATTCAATTAATAAGAAAATGTAAGGAGTGAATGGAGATATTAGTTGGGATGTCCTAGTAGTGTGTTGGAGAGCTAACAAAGACTTGAAATACTAATGGAGGAGGGAATATATATGTGAATAAATAGTTGCAGTCCGGGCCACAACTGTTTAGACTGATTGGAATCAATACTACTCAAGACTTTGATCCTTATATTTTTTTTTTTTGAGGGGAGACTTTGATCCTTATATAAACATCACATATATGTCTGCCCTACAATGAAGCCTACTTCCCAGCAAGCATACGTGTTTCTTGATTTTTCATAAAAATTCGTTTGTCGAATTTTCGAAAACTGATCTCTCGAAAAGTTCAGAGGACAAGTAGGGTACAGTGGCAGAGTTCCCACAAGGTCACGGCCTTAATTTAAGTTTTATGTCTTATGCGACGCAAGCTTCTAGAGGTGTTTGAAAGTTGGAGGTTTGGGAAAAAATTAGAGGTTTGAGCCAAATCAGAGGTTTGACCATTTGAAACCTCTAATATTAATGTTTTGTAGTTAGCGGATTGAAATAGCTTTTTTGGATTCAAAAAGCTAATTTTCAAAAAGCTACTTAGAGGAGTTTTTCAATTAGATGTTTGTTATATGTGTAGTTAATATACAAAAAGCTAATTCAAACAGCTAATTACCAAACAATTTGATATAAAACAGCTGATTCAATTCGCTAGTCAAAACAGTTACCTCAATCCGCTAGTCAAAACAACTAATTCAATCAGCTAACCGCTAACAACTAACAGCTAACAGCTAATTGTTAAACAGGGTCTTAGTATTTACTAATACTAGCCAATAACCCTTGCGAATCACGGATTGTGATAAATTATCTTAAATTCCTAATTTTTAATTTTTTTAAATGAATAAAATCTTGAACCACCAAGTTGTATATAATACTATATTCTCGACTTTTTTTTCGATTGTTAGTTAATAGACTCCTAGTATATAACTTCAATAATAAATTAAATTAATATTTAATTTTATTATTTTAATTAATTAAATTTATATAACTTATCTATAGTAATATAAGAATAGTTATATTATTAATTGTATTTATTATTAATCTATTATAGATATATTTTAAATATTAATTAATGAAGCCCTAAGTCCTATATTCTCGACTTTTATTTCAATTTTTAGTTAATAGACTCCTAGTATATAACTTCATTATTAAATTAAATTAATATTTAATATTATGATTTTAATTAATTAAATTAATTAATATTTAGTGGCATACCGAATTAATTAATTGGCATACCGTATTTTAGTTCAGAGAGGACTTGTTTCATTAGTAGTTCTTATTCTTATTGGCCTTCTATATAATTAAAAAACAGCTTTTAAAGTAAGATCAAATAGTAAAATAAATTATTATTAATTAATTAATTAATTAATTGGCATACCGTTAAAGGGGGTTTCTGCTTTTAATAAAGAGTATAGATATCGTGACTCAAAATAGCCAATCATGATAAGGTCATTTAAAAGAAAAAATGAATAAATTAACCCATGAAATCAGGAATGAAGAGAGCGTGCATGGACCGCAAGTGTCCAGTGCTTGACTTCGAAAATTGTTTAATTCCATATGAGGCCTCGGCTATGGAAGGTCACAAGCCGTACGTAATGGATGATTACGGAGTTGATTTTGGGAGCCATCGATTATACTGGGATAAATGATTAATTGGCGACAACACACATGTTGAATCTATATTCTATATTAATGTGGTACACAATATTACCAAAGTACCAAAAGTACCAAATTTGGTTATAACTTAACTCGGGGTTCGATCTCTTCCAACTACATAATTATACAAGATTTATTATTTAATTTAATTTCACCACATGTTCGATTTCCTATAAGGACTTCAATTAAGGGGTTTGACGGTCATCACTTAATTCGGGGTTCGATTCTTTCTAACTACATGATTATACAAGATTTATTATTTAATTTAATTTCTTTAATTTCATCACGTGTTCGATTTCCTATAAGGAGTTCAATTCCTAACATAATTATAAAGATTTGTTTACTTTAATTTTTTTAACTTTATCTCAAATTCGATTCTTTATAACTACATAATTAAATAGTGTATTAATATTAATTTTTTAATCTCGACTCGTGTTCAATCCACGGGTTATCAGCTAGTCTGTGGTAAATCAAACTGTGTGCTGTTTGGTTTACACTCAACTACTCATGAACTTGAAATACCAGGAAGTGTCATCTACAAAAATAATTAAGAGAAGTTAAATTTTCTTGGTATCAAACAGAAAGTTACTAACCCGCCTCATTTTTGTTAACTTAATTGCACTTCGCAAGTTCCCATGTTAAGTGAATACATACCCATATGCTAATCAAACAAAATTTTCTACTTCCTAGATATTTTAAATTCCACAGGAAATGCAATTTCCTTAATTAGTAAATAACTTACTACTGCCAACCAAACAAGCATTATATCCGCAAAGAGCAATGCTAGGGATCCCGAAATTGTTTCCGAATGTCAAGTGGCATCTTGTAATTAGTGGAATTCATATGAATACATGGAGAGTTTCTTTATTTTTAAAATACATATCCAATCAGAACTTGCCAACTAAGCTTTTGGGAACCGTTTCGGGAATTTTTTCAGGGACTCTAGCATTTCTCATCTACAAATATTAAAATTATGAAATCTGTAAAAAAAAACCTTATTGTTCTTTTTATAACTGTAAAAAGCTTATTGTTCGCTAGCCCAAAACACCACAATTATTACCATGCTTATCAGGACCATGCACTGAGATTGGAATATTGGTTGGTTTGCAAGGTCACCACATAGCTAGATGTGGATTGAAGAGTTTGAATGAACCAGACGCGAAAACTACAAAACATTGTACATGAATGATGAAACATGAAATAGAAAGACATGGTCATAAGGAACGTAAAACAAAAGTAAACAACGAAATCAGTTGCACATTACACTCAAATGACCTACAAAACCTAAGTTCAACTAACCTACTCAACAAATTAAGAAAACATGTCATGGTTTTACTAACCATCCTGTTCTTCATGTGAACTTGTCTTCTATTCTCTTTGTATATAGCCATATGGGAAGTTAGGAGCGCTATATATTCAACTAATGCATGCATATATAGAGTCCCACTCTAGGGAGAACCATCTTACGTGGAGAACCACTTAAAATGCATTAAAATAGTCCTTTATATAAGGCCCCTGGCGGGGCCCCTTCACATAAAAGTCTTATAATTCTACCCTCTATCCATTCATCAAAAAAAAAAATTTTAAAAAAAACTTTAAAAAAAATTTAAAAAAATGGTGCCACATCATCATTTTTTGAAAAAATTTTTAAAATGTTTTTTTTTGTAATTTTTTTTTATAAATAGATAGAGTATAGAATTATAAGACTTTTTTGTGAAGATGCCCCTGCGGGACCCTTATATATAAAGCAATTATAATGTATTTTAACGGGATGCACAGTCTATGGAGCTCTATAAACAGGCTAAGCAACAACTTCATCTGATTTTGGACCAGAAGGAAATATTCTGGCGTCAACGATCAAAGCAGCTGTGGCTACAATCAGGGGACAAGAATACGAAATATTTCCATGCCTCATGTAACTCTCGAAGAAGAACAAATCAAATCACTAAACTTAAAAACGATGAGGGTGACTGGGTGAATTGGCAGAATGGTCTTTCTGGATTGATAACTGAGTACTACCAAACCTTATTCAAGGCGTCTCAAACAGAGGTGGAGGAAGTTGTCAACTGTGTTCCAACGTCGATCTCAGATGAGCAGAATAGAGAATTATTGTTGCCTGTGACTGAAAAAGAGGTGAAGTGTGCTCTATTTCAAATGCACCCGGATAAGGCCCCGGGACCGGACGGTATGACCCCGGCATTTTTCCAAAAACACTGGTCTATAGTGGGGAGGAGTGTGGTTGATTTAATACGGAATTTCTTTGAAACTGGTAATGTCATGGAAGGGTTGAATGAAACGAACTTGGTGCTCATTCCTAAGAAGAAAAATCCATCGACTATTACAGAGTTACGCCCTATAGCATTATGCAATGTGTTAATGAAGGTAATCACGAAAGTTATTGCTAATCGCTTAAAGGAGCTGCTGAATATAGTTGTTTCGGACACGCAAAGTGCATTCATACCGGGCCGTCTTATTTCTGATAATATTATGATCTCTTATGAAGTTATGCACTATCTGAAGCGTAAACGTTTTGGGAAGGAAGGACATATGGCTTTAAAACTCGATATGAGTAAAGCATATGATCGGATAGAGTGGGGATTTTTAAAGGCGATGTTAAGAAAGATGGGTTTCAGTGATAGGTGGGTGCATCTGGTGCTTCAGTGTGTTACCACGGTCTCATATAGTATTGTGCATGGTGAAAATGATATGGGTCCTATTGTTCCTAGCAGGGGCATTCGACAAGGAGATCCACTATCTCCTTACTTGTTTATAATGTGTGCTGAGGGTTTGTCTGCCTTAATCCGTAATTATGAAGATAGGCGTCTGATTCATGGTGTCAAGATTTGTCGTCGAGCACCTGTCATTTCGCATATGTTTTTTGCGGATGATAGCTATTTTTATTGTAAGGCAGAGACTGAAGAGGCTAAAAGAGTGTTGGAGTTGTTGGATATATATGAGAAAGCTTCGGGGCAAAAAATCAACAGATCCAAATCTTCTATTTTTTTCAGCTCGAACGTAATTCAGTACAATCGGGAGATAATCAGTCAAGTTCTTCAAATGGGAGAGGCTGATGAACATAGCAAGTACCTTGGTCTTCCAAACCTGTTAGGGAGAAATAAGTCAGTACTTCTGGGATACTTGAAAGAAAAGGTTAGGAAAAAAGTTCGAAGCTGGGATGGGAAGTGTATTGCCAGGTCGGGGAAAGAGACGTTGATTAAGTCAGTGGTGCAAGCTCTTCCAACATATGCCATGAATGTATTCTTACTTCCGGTGGATATTAATAAAGATATTGAGAGAAGTTTAACAAAATACTGGTGGGATACAGGACAGGCTAGTGGTTCTAATATTTCGTGGATGAGCTGGGAACGGATGTCACGACATAAATCGGCAGGTGGGTTAGGTTTTAGAGATTTCAGAGATTTTAATCTTGCTATGCTTGGGAAGCAAGGATGGAGGTTTTTAACGAACCCTGACAGTTTGGTCTCGAGGGTGTATAAGGCTAGATATTTTGCGAACACGGACTTTCTGCAGGCGGCAGTAGGAAGCAGTCCTAGTTTTATATGGAGAAGTATCTTGGCTGCTAAGGAGGTAGTGTTGTCAGGAGCGAGATGGAGGGTTGGGACAGGAGAAGGGATTCAAATAGGGGGGCAACCTTGGTTAGCAGAGGATGATAATCCTTTTATAACCACAGATTCACCATCAATAGAGAATAATACAGTGAATTCCCTAATGTGTGTTGACAAGAGGGAATGGGACGGGGAAATAGTTCGTGATATTTTTAACGACAGGGATCAAAACTGCATTATGAATGTTCAGATAGGAGGAGATGGTATGGTGGATACGATGTACTGGAGCCTTGAGAACTCTGGAGTTTATTCGGTTAAAAGTGCGTACAAGAATCTGCAAAGTCGTAAAGGGGCTTGGTCTGGACAGTGCAATGGGAGTATATGGAGATCTCTGTGGAAAATCAGAGCACCTCCAAAGGTGCTTAATATTGTTTGGAGGGCATTGTCGTTCTGTTTGCCAACATTGGTCCAGCTGCAGCAAAAACATGTGCCAATTCAACAAAGCTGTCCAATTTGTACAGGTGGGGTAGAGACGATATATCATGCTTTGGTTGGATGTCAATTTGCGATGCAGTGTTGGAAATTGTTTGATGCGGATATATGTACTACTGGTGAGACAGAATTTCATAACTGGTTTGAAGGGGTGATCAGTAGGAGGACTAACGATCAACGAGCTGGAATTGTTACCCTTTGCTGGGCAATCTGGCGAGCGCGGAATGAATGGGTTTGGAACAAGAAAGTATCGATGGTAAACAGGGTAGTTGCAGAAGCCGGGGAGTACCTTACACAATGGAAAACAGCCCAGGTTAGGTCTACTAATGTCCTTCTCCAGCCAGTTGCTGATGGAGATGGAGCGATGACCTGGGTAAAACCTCATCGGAACTCAGTTAAGGTTACGGTGGATGCAGCGATCTTTGAAAATCATCATGCTTATGGTATTGGTTTGGTGGCTAGGAACTGTGAGGGTGAGCTAATTCAAGCAAAGACGAGGCTGTTCCGAGGGGAGGTGAGGCCAGAGTTAGCGGAGGCTATAGCCATCAAGGAAGCGCTGAGTTGGATCATGGAGTTGAATTGGACGAATGTGTGCATCGAATCTGATTGTCTTGTTGCAGTACAAGCAGTCAGGAGTAAAGCGCCAATGCGGTCTCAGTTTGGTGTGGTGATAGAGGAATGTCGTAAACTCATTCTTCAGTTAAACAATATTCCATTGTATTTTATAAAACGATCTGCCAATATGGCTGCTCATGAGCTTGCTAGGGTAGCTTATATTCATTCTGATCGTAGTTTTGATAGGAGTTCTATTCCTATGGAGGTGAAAAATTGTATTGTGGCTGATTTGATTGCTTAATAAAATTCCCACTTATTCGTCAAAAAAAAAAAAAAAAAAAAAATAATCTCTACTAAAGGTAAATTATAACACGTACGATAAATTATCGTGATACATAATACTCGGAATTTCTTACATTAATACGGAGTATTAAAAATCCTAAAAGTTCCTCTACTGTGATAAACAATTGTAATACAATAAATGTCATATTAAGCGTAGCCAAAAATCGTAGCTCTTTACACTAATTAAGAAAAACCAACCATTTATAATACGAAATACGTCTTGCTTTTTCCTGAGTTTACCTTAGGCAAGAATCCTAGATTATAAGAAAAATAACATAAATATAGGACTTTTTTTATAGAGTAAATTACAGTTTGCACCCAGTATCTTTAGGCCATTTTTCATTATGGTCTCAAACTTAGTTTTCTGGCAGTTTGCACTCCAAACTTAAGGTCTTCTTTCAATTTGCACCCCATTGACCACTTTCCATCCAATCTTGCCGTTAACATTAAAAATCTGAGGGTATTATTGTCATCTTTCGAAACAAGAAATTTGACATAGGTTTTGCAGCTTGGGAAGAAATTCTAAGAAACAGACATAGCAATTCCTAACCCCCAATTCCTTCATCACATCCACACTTCTATAGATCCACCTCCGGTCACGCCTCAAACTACAACACCCACCATTCCTCTGCCCCATTCCAACCCCGTCACTCTCCGTCACCCCAACTCAACGCCACCTCCGTTCATTCAACTCCACCACCAACCCACCAATTCCCCTTTCGTTCAATACCACCAACACTGTCATCTTTACCTCCCCTCCTCTCTTCTAATCTCCTTCTTCACCCGCGCTTCACCAACATCTCACCGCACTTCACCCGCTTACATATTTCCGATTATATGTAAGTACGCAAGCAAAACCAGTACACAATCATGAAAGAAGGGCTCGATTACACATTGAGCGGACATATACATACACCACAATTTTACACACGTACACAGCCAAAACTCTGACTTCAAAATCGAACTCCTGCAAGAATCACACACACACACTGTTTACACCACCAACGCACACATAACTCACACACAGTGAGTTTACACCCACGTATACATACGCGGGTAGAGAAGAAACAGAGGGGAGAGAGATGTTGAGAGAGAGAGAGTGAGGGAGAGAAATTGATCGAATTTGGTAGAGAGGGAGAGAACATTCGAGAGAGAGTTCGAAAGAAAAATGAAATACAGAACAGAACAGGGAAAACAAATCAGGGAAACTGATGGTTATTTAGGGATTTAAGAAGAAGCAATGCTGTAATGACAATAATACCCTCAGCCTTTTAACGTTAACGGGGAGTTTGGATGGAAAGTGGTCAACAGGGTGCAAACTGAAAGGAGACCGTAAGTATGGAGTGCAAAATGCCAGGAAACTATGTTTGAGACCATAATGACAAAAGGCCTAAAGATATTGGGTGCAAACTGTAATTTACTCTTTTTTATAAATACAGGAGGACATGCTATTATTACAAAACTGTCATTAAAAATTTGTATTAAAAATTAGCATTACTTTAAGTATGTTTTCTCAAGTAACAGGAACATTATTCTCTATAAAATATAATTCATGGCTAAAATGAAAATCCACATTCTCCTCCCCTTAATATCACATGCCACCAAAAGAAGAAGAAGAACGCCAAGACTAGACAAGTAAATGTACGTACAAATGACTAGCTTGAGTAGGCTAGTCTAGGGCTGTCAATGGATCGGATATCCGGTCCGATCCGATCCGATCCAAAGGCTAATGGAGCGGATATGGATCATATAAAAAAAATCCGATCCGGAAAAAATCCGATCCGGAAAAAATCCGAAAGATAATGGAGCGGATATGGATTTGATACGATCCGATCCGTTAAAAATCCGATCCGATTATATATATATATAATTTATTATATATATATATATATATAATTGATTTTTGCCCGTCTTGTGACCTTGCACATTATATGAATCATGATTGGTTTACGTCTAGTTAGTTTATTTAGCCGAATTCACATTTACTTCCATGCTTCAAGTACTTTGTAAAGTGTAGCTTTCGTTTTACTAGATGTCTAGATCTGCTTCATGTAGCATATTTATCTTGACTACATGTTTTGTTCTGACTACAAAGAAAAGCTTGTGGCTTGTTTCTTAAACACATACAAAGAAAAGCTGACTACATGTAATATTTTATTTGTGTACTTTACATTTCAAAATGTTGCTATTATTATTCGTAAATTGTTGAATTAAATTAAAAGTTTTTTCTTTATATATATAAACGGATCGGAGCTCCGATCCGATAATCCGTGATCCTAACGGATCCGGATATGGATCATGTTGAAAAAAATCCGGCTATGATCCGATCCGAATCCGAATCCGAATCCGGTTAAATTAAATGGATCAGGATATGGATCATGCCCGATCCGATCCAGATCCGATCCATTGACAGCCCTAGGCTAGTCAAAGCCGGTAAAAGTGGCCACAATCTTGTGATGGAGAAGAAAAAATGGCCATCAGATTTTCACGCAAGGATTTGGCATAAACTAATTGGTTAATAAGAACCTGGCATGTAGAAAATTTTGTTATTTAAATCCGTGGGAGAACCAAGAAATATACTCTACTAGACAAGAACAAGTACTTTCACGTATAGTTTAAGGTCCCGGGCTCCCGGCCCTGTAAAAGTGGAGTTTTTACGAAGTTTAAAGTTCAAAGCATCATGTTACACTGTTACCATGTACATACGTTGTTAATAATATAATTAACCCATTTTAAATTTAATCCAATTCATTTGTTTTGCCATTTTAAACTTAACTAGGATACCTAGTTCAGATGGTAGCCCATGTTTGCTGTCTTTGATTTTTCGGAACCTGACAAAAGATTACACTTTTTTCCAAATATAAATATACAGTATTTTGTAATTTGGAAGATCTAAAAGCAGTTTGCCGCATATTGTAGAATTACAAGCTGAATTTGATTATATGGTCTTTATAAATCTATATATATTATAATGCCGGGAGATCGGAAATGCACCAGAAACGTTTAAGATATTTTTCTTGAATTCTTGCTTTTTTGATTTTTTTATTAATTTATTTTCTTGCATTAATTTGCAGCTTAATGGCATCTTAATGACATTTTAATAATCATTAATTACATTTATTAAATTAAATAAATATATATATTAAATTTATTTCATATTATTATCTATATATCTATATCTATCTATATATATATATATTATAATGCCAGGAGATCGGAAATGCACCAGAAGCGTTTAAAATATTTTTCTTAAATTTTCACTTTTTTGATTTTTTGATTTAATTTTTTCCTGCATTAAATAGCATCTTAATGACATCCTAATGGCATTTTAATAATCAATAATTACACTTATGAATATAGGGTATGATTCAGGTGAGAACACGTATATGTTGGAGAACAATGAGAACACCACATTTTAAGCTATTCTAAAGGGCCCCGCCAAGGGCACCCAATACGAAAAAGTCTTATAATTCTACCCTCTATCCATTCATCAAAAAAAAAATTAAGAAATTTTTTTTTTAAAAAAAATTAAAAATGATGACGTGGCAGCAGTTTTTTTTTAATTTTTTTAATTAAATTTTTTAAATTTTTTTCTTTATGAATGGATAGAGGGTAGAATTATAAGACTTTTTTGTGAAGGTGCCCCTAGCAAGACCCTTTAAAATAGTTTGAAATGTGGTGAATAGGTGTGTTCTCACTGTTCTCACACTAACATGTGTTCTCACTGGAGCGTGACCCTATGAATATATATATATATATATATATATATATATATATATAGGCTTTTGCTCAAATACAAACCAATCCTAAAATACAAACTACAAACTAACATAAAATATTTTATATTTCATTCATTCTAATGGCCCCGCCAGGGGCACCTTTACAAAAAGTGTCTAAAATTCTTGGCTCCATTCAGCAAAAAAAAAAAAAATTCACTGTTCACTGCTGACGTCACTGCCACGTCAGCAGTGAACAGTGATTTTTTTTTTTTTTTGCTGAATGGATCCAAGAATTTTAGACACTTTTTGTATTGGGGTACCCCTAGTTTGATCATTAGATTAGCTTGAAATGTTAAATTAGTGTTTAGTTTTTAGTTTGTAGTTAATTTTAGTTTGTAGTGGAGTAAGACCCTATATATATATATAGGCCTTTGCTCCATAAAGAACACTCTTATATAACAAACAATAAAGAACAATATAAAATCATTTATTCCAATAGATCCATTGGCCCCGCCAGGGGCACCCAATACAAAAAGTTCTTATTTTTTTAGGCTCTATCCATCCAGCAAAAAAAAAAAAAATTGAAAATTTTACTGTTCATGATGACGTCATCAGGTGGCCCCGCCAGGGGCAATGGATCTATTAGATATGAGGCGTTCTTTGTTGTTTGTTATATAAGGTGTTGGCTATGGAGTCCAACCCTATATATATATATAATTTATTTCATATTATTTATATAAAAGATTAACAAATTTTATCTTAAGGAGATCAGAAATGTACCAGAAGCGTTTAAAATATTTTTCTTAAATTTTCACATTTTTTATTTTTTAATTTAATTTTTCCTGCATTAAATAGAATCTTAATGACATCCTAATGGCATTTTAATAATCATTAATTACACTTATGAATATATATATATAATTTATTTCACATTATTTATATAAAAGATTAACAAATTTTATCTGAACATTATAATTATTATTCAAATTTAAAAAATTAATTATATGTATAAAACTAATATTATTTTCATGTAAATTAACGACTTAAAATTGTTCACATTGCGTCATTTTTTATTACATGTTGAAGATTTTTGAAACTTTTTTCAGACGGTTGCAAGACAAAGGATCTGAACTTCTCAAACAATGTTTTATCAATAATTGTGGAAATCGTTATGAGTTATGAAAGGATAAACTTTTGGTTAAAATCTAGAATTTATATAAAATAAAATTGACGGATTTTTATTTTTTACATAATAAACTCAACCATTTTATTGACCGACTAAGTCCATAAAAATGTTATACACATGTTGTTTCATTATATTGTGTCAAAATAAATTAATACTCATCTATATATCTATATATATATATTATAATGCCAGGAGATCGGAAATGCACCAGAAGCGTTTAAAATATTTTTCTTAAATTTTCACTTTTTTTATTTTTTTATTTAATTTTTTCCTGCATTAAATAACATCTTAATGACATCCTAATGGCATTTTAATAATCAATAATTACACTTATGAATATATATATATATAATTTATTTCATATTATTTATATAAAAGATTAACAAATTTTATCTTAACATTATAATTATTAATCAAATTAAAAAAATTAATTATATGTATAAAACTAATATTATTTTCATGTAAGTTAACGACTTAAAATTGTTCACATTGCGTCATTTTTTTTTACGTGTTGAATATTTTTGAAACTTTTTTCAGACGGTTGCACGACAAACGATCTTAACTTCTCAAACAATGTTTTATCAATAATTGTGGAAATCGTTATAAGTTATGAAAGTATAATCTTTTTGTTAAAATCTAGAATTTATATAAAATTATATTGACGGTTTTTTATTTTTAACATAATAAACTCAACCATTTTATTGACCAACTAAGTCGATAATAATGTTATACACATGTTGTTTCATTATATTGTGTCAAAATAAATTAATACTCCAATTATATAAATTCTTATGCTATTATTGAGAGGGGTATCGGCTTTCAAAATGTTATTAGTTATATTTAATATTGCAATTGCTACTTTTCATATTTATGATATTTTTAAGATTATAATTTTTTTGATATATAATGAGAGTATTTTTCCCTAATAATTCATACAAACTATTTTAAACCACTTTTTCAAGAAATTTTTAAAATACCAATTAATTTTAAAGTTAACTTGAGGAGAATTTCCTAAAATTAACCAATAAAATCAACCATTAATGTCCCTGCGGGCCCTTATAAATAAAAGGTAACAAATAATTAAAATAACATCATTTTAAAGGTTCACTTTTGGAAATTTTCCTAAAATTAATTTTAGGAATATTTTTTTCTTTTTATAAATAATAAAAAATAATTTATCTATTTTAAGTACCTAACAATAAAAATTTATTAACCGCGCGAAACGCGGTTAAATTGCCTAGTATATTATAATGTCAGGAGATCGGAAATACACCAGAAGCGTTTAAAATATTTTTCTTGAATTCTCACTTTTTTTATTTTTTTATTAAATTCTTTTTTTTGCATTAAGTAGCATCTTAATGGCATATTAATGACATCTTAATAATCATTAATTACACTTATGAATATATATATATATAAAATAAATTTAATTTATATTATTTATAGAAAAGATTGACAAACTTTATTTGAGCATTATAATTATTATTCAAATTTAAAATATTAATTATGTGTATAAAATTATGATTATTTTCATGTAAATTAACGACTTAAAATTGTTCGCATTGCGTCATTTTTTATTACATATTGAAGATTTTTGAAAACTTTTTTCGGACGATTATAGGACAAACGATTTTAACTTCTCAAACAATTTTTAATCAATGATTGTGAAAATTTTTATAAGTTATGGAAGTATAATCTTTTGGTTAAAATCTAGAATTTGTATAAAATAATATTGACAAATTTTTAATTTTTTACATAATAAACTCAACCATTTTATTGATCGATTAAGTTGATAAAAATGTTATACACATGTTATTTCATTATATTGTGAAATAATAAATTACTATTCTAATTAGACTTAATTGCAGGAGGATGGGCTTAACTTTTTTTTTTTGCACAAAAATGGTCCAAATATAAAAATAGACAATGTGATGACCTAACTATTTTTTAAAACAGATGAATGTATTCAGTTTATGATTTAATTACAACATGATGGCTAAACAATGTTTTTTTTAACACAAAATGGCCCAAAAATAAACACCAATATTTAGACTTATTTAGACGGAATGAAAGCAATTGTTTAAAAAAAATATTTGGGTCATTTTTGTACAAAAAACAATAATTGAGGCTATACTCCTACGATTAAATCTTCTAATTATATAAATTCTTATGCTACTATTGAGCATCTATGTTATGAGAGGGGTGTCGGCTTTCAAAACGTTATTTAGTTATATTTAATATTGTAATTGCTACTTTTAATATTTATGATATTTTAAAGATTATTAAAGTTTTTTGATATATAATGAGAGTATTACTGCAAATAATAATTCAAAGAAATAATGCCCAAACTACACCACTTTTCTATGGAAGGTGCCCGAAATGGCGAAATACCCGTTTTCAATATGTTCCGCCCTTTTTGACCATTGAGTATGCATGTTTTTGCTGCGTATACTGGGATACATATTTCCAAGTTGCGTATCCGTTGTCACGCATATGCCAGATGCGTATTGACGTCAGATGATGTCATTACTTCACAAACGCAGTCGGAGCTCAGACGAACACAAAATCGTCACAAAATTGTCTCCTCCCGTTCGTCAAATTTCGGCAACCTTCATTGTCTCCTCCCGTTCGTCAAATTTCGGCAACCTTCACAACATCTGAGGATATAAAAATGATGCCCATGCATGCATCTACATCATTTCATATTCCGTTGTTGAGTTCTTGCCCCACAGGGTCGTGCACGAACAGATCTGGTAACTCGATCGGAAAATGAGCTCAATTTGGGGATTTTAAATCCGGCGAAACAAACGGTAAACTAAGATTATAGGATTGTAGAAGAGAACAATACGATCATTTTGGTATATAGTATGTGACTGCTCGATGCGTAAAAAAAGTGCACGAAGTGATTGAAAAAAACGAAGAAAAAACGTCCGTCGGCGGGGGAAAGAAGACGATGAACAGTGCACATATACGCATGTGTATCATGCGTATCTCTAAACACGCAATCCGAAAAATGCGTATTCATGGTTACTGTTCATAGCTTAGAATTCGAATTTTGAATTCTGAATTTTGCAAAGTGTACGCATTGTGTAGATGCGTGGCCATTGACTACGCAATTTCAACATGCGTATACCCTACACGCATGTGTGTAATGCGTGGTCTATAGGTAAAAATGGCGGACCTTTCCGCCGGTGGGTATTTTGGTTATGTAGAATTAAATAGTGGGTATTTTGGTTTTTCACCCTAATTCATACACCTGTTTTCAATCACTTTTTTACGAAATTTTGAAAATATCAATTAATTTTTAGTACCTAACAGTAAAAATTTATTAACCGCGTGAAGCGCGGCTAAATTACCTAGTATATATTATAATGCCTGGAGATCGAAAATGCACCAGAACAGTTCAAGGTATTTTTCTTGAATTTTCGTTTTTTTGATTTTTTTTTATTAAAATTCTTTTCTTGCATTAAATATCTATTAATGACATTTTAATTAATCATTAATTACACCTATTAAACATATATTAAATTTACTCTATTTAATTTGTTTAAAAATGAGCAAACTTTAGTTGAACATTGTAGTTATTTTTTCAATATTAAATATTAATTATATATATCTATGTTTATTTTTAGTTAAAATGACGAATAACAATTGTTTAAATTGCGTTATTTTTTATTCTCTATTCAATATCACTATAATTTCTTTTCGGATGATTATAGGGTACACGACCTTAACTTTTCAAGCAATTTTTATTATCAATAATTGTGAAAATCGTAATAAATTATGGAAGTATAAGATAATTATTTAATATCTGGAATTGTATGCAAACAGTACAGATAGATTTTCAATTTTGCACATGGATAAATAATACACGAGTTATGATCAAATCGATTAAATTTAACAAATCCAGTCATTTATCAGAAGATAAAATTGATAAAAAAGCTATACATCCATTGTTTCGTTATATTGTGTTGAAAATAATTTTTTATTGTAATTAAACAAATTCTTATATTATTATTGAATATGTATATTATTAGAGGGTTGTCTGTTTTAAGAAACATTATTAACCAACTTCTCAAATAATCTTTATTATCATTGATTGTGGAATCGTAGTAAATTATGGAAGTACATGGATCTTTACTTAATATCTGAAATTTGTAAACAAATTATGCGCATACACACATGAGCTATGACCAAACTAATTAAATTGAACAAACTCAACCATTTTATCGGAAGATTAAACTGTTAAAAAAATTATATGCCCATTATTTCATTATATTGTGTCAAAATAAATTAATATTCAAATTAAATAAATTCTTAAATTATTATTGAACATGTATATTATGAGAGGGGTGTCGATTTTAAAAAACGTTATTAAGTTGTATTCAATATTTGTAACTTTTGATTTTAAATATTACGTTCATATTGTAATTTTTATTTTTATATGTTTGTGATGTTTTTAAGATTATCAAAATTTTAGATATATATAATGAAAATATTTTTCCAATTAATAATTCATGTAAATTATTTTTAAATTATTTTTTAATAGAAAATTCATAAGAGACCAATCAATTTTTAAGAATAATAGAAATTAATTTATCTATTATAGTACTTTTATATAAAAATTTATTATAATAGCAGGAAACTAGAGAGACTTGCACTCAGAAGCTTCAAAAAATTTTTCTTGAATTTTCACATTTTTATTTTTTATTAAAATAATTTTCTTGCATTTAATTAATAATTAATTATACCTATTAAATATATATTAAATACACTTTATTTCATATTTAATATAAATGTGTAACAATTTTATTAGAACAATATTATTATTATTATTTTGTTATAAAATATTAATGATTTATATAAAAATACCATTATTTTAAGGTAAAACAATAAAATAAAATAATTTTTATCGTCATTTCTAATCCTTATTCAAAATCATTGCAAAACTTTTGGCAATAATTAATAGACGATTTTAATTTTTCGATAAATTCGTAATCATTGATCGTGAGAATCATGATAAGATACATAAGTATATATATTTTTCGATTAACATCCACAATTTAAATAAAAGTAATATCGTAGAATTTACATTTATACGTGAACAAATTATACACGGGGTGTGACCAACTCGATTAAATTGAATCAAGTGGACCATTTTTTTCGTCAATTAAATCAATAAAAAAATTACCCATTCGTTGTTTGATTATTTTGTGTTGGAAAAATTAATATTCTAATTAAACACATTCTTGTACTATTACTAATCAATTAATCATGCATGTATGTTATGAGATGGGAGACGGTGTTTAAAATCGTTAATTAGTTATATTTAATAGTTACAAATTTTTATTATAGGAATTATGTTGACATTGTAGTTTGGTATGGAAAAAAGTAAAAGGTGTTTAAGGAGTTGATTTTTGATATTTTAAACAAATTCTCACTTTTTGAGCATTAAGTAAGGGTGTTATAAAACGAGCATCGGCTTTAAAAACAATTACATGTACAAATTTATTATAAAATTTAAGAAAAGAATATTAGAATATGTGAGTATCACTTTGATGTGTCCATGAATTTAATTTTAATGTTACAAACAAAAAAGTTCTTATAAAATGCTCTGAAAAATTAATTAAATGTAGAGATTCGGGTGTCGGATCACTCCAAAAAAACATGAAGCATGACTTACAATATGCATTTAAATTCTGTTTTTTTCGTCATAAAACCAAATATATCGACAAGTAAAATCAATCACACCTCTCATCACATTTACATTCTAATTCTTTTCATCATACAATCAATTTTACTAACAAATAATTTAATAACAAATTAAGCAATCACGTCTTTTATGATGTCATCGACAACAGAAAAGATTCACAAATGTTATTTTTACTTATTCAATGTCAAACTTTGCAAATGTTTGTCAATATTGGATTTGAAAAGCATTTTTTATGCGACAAAATAGGTTCGTCAATATCTTCAAAATTATTATTATTAATATTCAAGAATTTAATTGAAACATGTTTTTTTTTTCACCTAATTCTTTTCTCTTTAATTTTTAAACATTCAAATTTAATTACATTTCACATAATTTTTAATTTATCATATTAATTTTCAAATAATAAAATTTAACAAACAATAATGTTATGTGTATAATTTTTAAAAATATTTTCGTGCCGCGCATAGCGCGGCTTTGTTACCTAGTTATACTAGTGGATGCTGGTTCGTTACACTCCGAGCAATAAATTTGTTTGGACTGCTCAAATAGTAGACAAATACTCTTAACAAAAAAATATCGAAAGTGTTTTTTTACCTTTTTGATCTCGATGTCGTATGTGTTTGGATTACCATTTTCCCTTTTTCTTATAAGACGAGCTAGAAAAAGCTCATCCATGGAGAACCAACCATTGTCCTGCATTGATTTGGCGCTTGAGCTTTGTCTTATATATGGTCTAAAAGAAGAGATTTTAATAGGATAGCAGTTATGGAAGGGAGTGCATGAATGGGAGATTCTTTAGGGAACGTAGAGGTCGGTAGATCGAGCAGTTACAGGATAGTGGTGCAAGTGGGAAGACGAGTATGGAGACAAAGGGAAGGGATCGATCATACATAAATTTTGAATCTCCTCGACCATATAAAAATAACTGATAAGGTGAAATGATTGAAGGAGGCAGAAAATTATTTTTTTTTTCTAATAAAACTTTTTTTTTCTAATAAAACTTAATTGCAAATTTAAACATTTACGTTACTAGACGATAATTCGTGCTAAGTACAGAAAAATAATTTAAATTGAACATTCATGTATTATTTTAATTGATCCTAAAAAATTACGTTATTTATTTAATTCAGTGAATTATAAAAGAATTGTATTTCAACAATATTCGAATATCTGAATTTAGGGGTAAAATCAATGTAAAGTTGAAATCAAAAATTTCATTAATTAATAAAAATTATTTAACTTATTATTTATTTAAAATTATTTTAAAAAACTAAGAAACGAAAACATACATGATTCTCATAAATACGCTATTTTTATAACTTAATGGGATTATTTACAGAAATGTAATTATTATAGTATTCCATCACTTTTATTATTTATTTAAAAAATAATATAAAAAGTTTTATGAGAAATAGGAATACAGGGAGAAACCAAAATAATAAAATTTTTAAAAAGGAATTTCTCTTATTAAGGTTATAGATGTTTCTGAAACTTTTTTCGAAAGCAAAAAATATAATGTGAAGATTTAATTTCTTCAACTTATTCCCAAAAAAAAAAAATTAAAAAGAAAGGATCTCTAAATATTTGGAAAATGAATCTCTTCTCTTTCTATATATAATAAAGCAACACATAGATAATTTAAGGATATTGAGCCAATTAACCCCTGTGAAATGTGAAATTACAGTTATACCCTTACAAGTTATAAATTTACATGAAATGCCACTTTCTTATTTAAATGGAAAAAAAGAGTTTGTTTTTGTGATTAATCGAACCTGGAAGCTCCTCTACACAAGTTACCCTACTAACCATTGTGCTACATTGACTTTATTGTTTTGAGTTAAAAAACCATTTACATAAACCCGACCTCTCCATTATCTTATTTTTACTATTATTTTAATTTTTGAGTAATTTAGGGATATTGAGCCAATTAACCCCCTGTGAAATTACAGTTATACACTTACAAGGCATAAAATTACATGAAATGTCACTCTCTTATTTTAATGGAAAAAAAGAGTTTGTTTTTGTGGTGAATCGAACCTGGAACCTCCTCTAAACAAG
Source organism: Kitagawia praeruptora (assembly GCA_037693485.1). Taxonomy (NCBI): domain Eukaryota; kingdom Viridiplantae; phylum Streptophyta; class Magnoliopsida; order Apiales; family Apiaceae; genus Kitagawia; species Kitagawia praeruptora. The sequence continues at coordinate 40,449,042 of CM075344.1, forward strand.
TTATCCTACTACCCATTGTGCTACATGGACTTTATTGTTTTGAGTTAAAAAAACCATTTACATAAACCCGACCTCTCCATTATCTTATTTTTACTATTATTTTAATTTTTGAGTAAAAATAATGGTAATTCGCATTATTTTAAAAATATAATATTTTAGGTTTCAAAATATGGTACACGGGCATTTTGAGCCAATAAACCCCCTTGTGAAATTACGAGTTTGCCCTTATATATTACAAAATTACATTGATTTCCTAATCCTTTATTTATTTGAAGAGAAAAAATAAGTTATTTTGTGTTTGTGGGGAATTGAACCCACAACATCCTCCATATATTTTTTCCTCCAAATCATTATGCTACATTATGTTTTTTGGTGTATAGAGTTAAAACTCTTTTTACATAAGTTCGATCTCTATATTATCCTGTTTTTATTATTATGCTACATTATGTTTTTTGGTGTATAGAGTTAAAACTCTTTTTACATAAGTTCGATCTCTATATTATCCTATTTTTACTATTATTTTAATTTATGAGTAAAAATAGTAATGACAAATATTAGTTTCAAAATTTGAAAATTTACTTTTCAAAATATGTTACGTAATTATATACACTAATTTCAAAATTTTATTCCACGCTCTTATTTTAAATGAGTTAGTTTATTTTTGTTGTGAATTGAATCATTAACCTCGTCCAAACAATTCATCCTTCCGATCATTGTACTACATATATTTTTGGTGATCATTGTACTACATATATTTTTCGTTTTTAGTTAAATTTGTTTAGATAAATTCGGCCTCATATTTATTCTAATTTTAGCTAGTGCTACTTTAATTTTTGAGCAAAAGATAATGGTGTTTCACATTACTTTTAAAATATTGTATTTTAGTTTACAAAACATGGTACGTGATTGTATATACGACTAATTTAAAATTTTGATAATAATATCACGCAATGTAAATTGGTTTATTTTTACTACATATATTTTTGGTTTTTAGTTAAATTTGTTTAGATAAATTCGACCTCATATTTATTCTATTTTTAGTGTTACTTTAATTTTTGAGCAAAAGATAATGGTGATTCACATTGCTTTTAAAATATTATATTTTAGTTTACAAAACATGATACGTGATTATATATACAACTAATTTAAAATTTTGATAATAATATCACGCAATGTAAATTGGTTTATTTTCAATTAATTAAACATTTCTTACATATAATATTAACTATAATATATATTTAAGGTTGTGCTTTTATTGACTTGATTCGGTGAAAAACAAGTTTCATTTTCTACCATCTTTATATCATCATGATTCATTCTTCTGCTCTAACGAGCCTCAACTCCTGGAACCATTCATATTTAGATTGTATGAATATTGTTGCTTTCTGTTTAGAAATTGTTTATGAGAGTTTGCCAAAACTGAAATGGTGCAGCATGGTTTTGTTTGATCTCGATCAGTTAAAGTTAAGAAAATTTAAAATCATGTAGTAGGACAGCTGTAACAAAAATTGTACAATATGTCACTACTTTGCAAAGATGACTAGCTAGTGAAAAGCACAGATATGTTATAGGGTAAGAAAGAAAGAGTGAGAGAGAGATGGAAAAAAATGATGTTGATCATCACCGAGATGTATGAGATCAAAGAAAAAGAAGAACATATGTGAAACCTAAAATATAATAATTTTAAAATAAATATTATATTTTAGGTTTCACAATATGGTACACATAGGGGCATTTTGAGCGAATAAACCCCTGTGAAATTATGAATTTGCCCTTATATATATATTACAAAATTACATTGATTTGTCACTCCCTTATTTGAAGAGAAAAAAATAAGTTATTTTGTGTTTGTGGGGAATTGAACCCACAACCTCCTCCATATATTTCTTCCTCCAAATCATTATGCTACATTATGTTTTTTGGTGAATAGAGTTAAAACTCTTTTTACATAAGTTCGATCTATATTATCTTGTTTTTACTATTATTTTAATTTATGAGTAAAAATAGTAATGACAAATATTAGTTTCAAAATTTGAAATTTTACTTTTCAAAATATGGTACGTAATTATATACACTAATTTCAAAATTTTATTCCACGCTCTTATTTTAAATGAGTTAGTTTTTTTTTTTTGTGAATTGAATCATTAACCTCTTCCAAACAATTCATCCTTCTGATCATTGTACTACATATATTTTTGGTTTTTAGTTAAATTTGTTTAGATAAATTCGACCTCATATTTATTCTATTTTTAGTGCTACTTTAATTTTTGAGCAAAAGATAATGGTGATTCACATTACTTTTAAAATATTGTATTTTAGTTTACAAAACATGGTACGTGATTATATATACAACTAATTTAAAATTTTGATAATAATATCATGCAATGTAAATTGGTTTATTTTTACTACATATATTTTTGGTTTTGAGTTAAATTTGTTTAGATAAATTCGACCTCATATTTATTCTATTTTTAGTGCTACTTTAATTTTTGAGCAAAAGATAATGGTGATTCACATTACTTTTAAAATATTGTATTTTAGTTTACAAAACATGGTACGTGATTATATATACAACTAATTTAAAATTTTGATAATAATATCACGCAATGTAAATTGGTTTATTTTTACTACATATATTTTTGGTTTTTAGTTAAATTTGTTTAGATAAATTCGACCTCATATTTATTCTATTTTTAATGCTACTATAAGTTTTGAGCAAAAGATAATGGTGATTCACATTACTTTTAAAATATTGTATTTTAGTTTACAAAACATGGTATGTGATTATATATACAACTAATTTAAAATTTTGATAATAATATCACGCATTGTAAATTGGTTTATTTTCAATTAATTAAACATTTCTTACATATAATATTAACTATAATATATTTTATATTTTTACATAACAATATATTATTAAAAGATGAGATCCTTAAAAATGACAGATAGTACAAAAGTTAAAAAAATGAACCTTGTAGATAAGTTGAGAAAGATAAACTTACTTGCAAAAAGATCATATAATATATTATAATACAAAATATAGGAATCAGTTCATATAATATGTACATCGATTAAAAGTCGTATAATACACATATAGAAATTTTGGTTAGAAAGAATATTAAAAAATTCAAAATAAATTGTAAAAATGATTAAAAATACAGTCAAGTTAACAAATATCTTAGAAAATAGTATAATGTATAGCATGCACAAACACAAAATATTATGATCGATCAATCACATTATATACTATAAGGTAGTTAAAATTATTTACCTAACAAGATAAGAATTTTAAATTATGCAATTAGTTTTTTATATACTGATTGGACAACATCTTTATTGTGAAACATTACGTGGGTAAATAACAGGTTTCTTGAGGTGTCAAAATTTTATGATTGTATTCTTAAATATAATTTTAAGGAGAAAGACATCAAAAGAACTTTATTTCTCTCTCTTATGTATTGACTAAATTCTTTATGAAAGAATGGCAAAAAAATTGAGGATAAAATATTAAAAATATCACTCCAAAAATTGATTTATAGTGACGAAAAACACTAAGGAGAATTAAACCGAAACCCCCCCTTATTATTTAAATTTTATGTTCTCTTACCCAAATTTATTATAATAACAAATTACTTGATGTTTTCTACTTGTGACAAAAATTTATACAAATTGGTGTAATTGTGTTATACTATATCCAACACATTTATATGCCACGAATTATTTTATTTTGAGTGCCTATCTGAATAATTAAATCAAATTTTCTGTAAAACAAAATTGGGACATTATAACAAACATGTTTTAACGGAAACTATACAATCATGTCAATATATATTCTTTAAAGAGCTTTGGCCAAGAATACCCCAAAAAGCTATATCACATAACAAGAACACCCCAAATCATTGATGATGGCCATAAATACCCGTCTATTACGCATTTCATATGAAAGTAATAGGGTTACGCATTTGATATTGGGGTAACTAGTGCAGATTTTTCATCTATTACGCATTTGGAGAATGGGTAATAAGGGTTACCCATTTTCCAAATGCGTAATAGGCTTCCCTGACAGATCTATTACCCTCTTCCAAATGCGTAATATGTATAAAATCGATTACCCTTCTCCCAAATGCGTAATAGAGGGGTATTTATGGCCACCATCCGTAATTTGTGTTATTCTTGTCAGTTTTATTAAAAAATGGGGGTATTTATGTCATTTTTTCTTTTTTAAATCGTAAAAATAAACAAGTTTACATCAACTTCTAGAAGATGACCCGTACCTCGCACGGGTTATTATGCTAGTTTTTATATTATTGTCCAAAATCTTCTTCCAACTTTTAGAAAGATTTGGATGAAAAAAAGAATAACTCATTTTCTATCCCTTCTGCTGGGATAAAACAAAAGAGCATCCGCGAGATAAAACCAAAGGATGATAAATTAATCAAGTGCAGTTTCCGCGATCGTTATTCACTTGTCAACTGCATAACAAATGTCTAACTTTTGCAAATTACCAACAAAGAAAAAATGTTTAACTCTGCAGTTTCGCTGCTTCATTCTCGAGTCGTATAATACACCAAAAGAAAGCAGAGCGAAGTACACATTAAATGGCCGGAAAAATCCAGTTGGGTCCAAAAATGTGTGCATAAAACGGTGACGAATGTCCGGTCAGTACGGATACAAGAAGTTAGGATCACTGGGTTATGATGATGAATCAATGGCTAAGTTAGGTTGCAAGTTATAAAACCACAAGGGACCACAGGTATTGAACAGGATTAAATTTAAACATGGACGATAGATCTTATGTATATCTTAGCCATCACTTTGTACATCTGTAGTACAGTTTGCAGTAAGATAAATATAATACATACACCAGTATTGAATTAAAAGCTAGTGGGCATGGACCATTTTACTGATAGAGACATTGCCAATTTAGTAGATTCCATCCAAAATAATTTTGCAGTCTCGAAATCTAGCTTAGCTATATCCTCCATATCCGTACGATCTCTAATGTAATTCATTCAGTTAAAACACACATTGACATATACTAGATGAGAGCACGGGCTCGGGGATTTATATTAATTAATTACTAATTTTTTATTTAATTTAATATTTATAAAAATATATTATAAAATTATAAAAATAACTGTGTTATTTGCATAAAAAATTTATACGATTAACAAACTATAAACTTAGATTGTTTAAAAGAAGTAAGTGCATGGAAACACGTTTCAGTTGTTTTCATTGAAAAATATTTAAGATAATTGATCGTAATCTTTTTTTATTCTAAAGTTATAATAAAAAAATTATGATTAACAAACTATAAACTTGGATTGTTTAATAGAAGTGCATGGAAACACGTTTCAGTTGTTTTCATTGAAAAATATTTAAGATAATTGATCGTATTCTTTTTTATTCTAAAGTTATAATAAAAAATTGCTAATACAATATAAGAATTATAATAATAATAAGATTTCAATTTTATTATGTTTTTTTAAATAACATATAATCGTAGGGAAAATTGTTCTAGAGTATTGTATAGAAACATGTTCTAGTTGTTCTCCTTGAAAAATCTTTCGGAGAATTGATCATATTATTTTTTTTATTCTAAATCATGATAAAAAAAATTGTATTATAATTATAATAGGATTTCAATTTTATTATTTTTTTAAAAAAATAACATAGAATGTAAGGAAATATGATTCTAGGGGTGAAACTAATTTTTTATTTAAAGTTGTAATAAAAGAATTATAATTATAATAGGATTTCTATTTTATTAAAAAAACAACATAGAAACAGAATTATAGTAGAAATAGGAGTGTAGAGGTGAAACCAAAATATAGTGCGAACAAAAAAGGAGTGAAACCAAAATATAGTGTGAACTAAAAAGTGATACCGTTAAAAGGGTGTTTCGCTTATTAATAAAGGTTATAGATGATACATGTATGAATATTTATAACAAGTAACTAATTGTGTACCTCTTCCGTTCCACTATAATAGTCTCTTTTGATACATGTCTTGATACAAGACATGTGTAGATGCGAAAGCTATTACGACTTCATCATAAGATAAATGTATCTACAATCCATTATCATCTTCCGCTGCAAACCATTTTACAAAGCACCATTTAAAGTTTAAGCACAAGTAACAGAAATCATAAGATTGCTTATGAACAAACCCATGTATCATATATTTATAAAGCATTTTTACTATGTCAGTTGCTTCAATTCGCCTTGCATTTTCATCTTCTCGCGTTAAATTACGTACTGCTAATGAGATTGTAGCCTAGTGACGAAAACTGAGATCATGTGATTCAATCCGTCCTCCTCGCCAGCAAAGGATTGGTGTAGTGGTTGAGGTCTTGGTTTTTCTAAAAGAACTCAAGAGTTCGACTCGTGACGTGTGCCTATGTTCAACTATCAAAAAAAAAGTTACGTACTAAAATGTATCTTCTAGTTGTCACATGCTGAGTGCAAGCACACCGTACATTATTAATCATGAAATCTGGCGTTGAATTATTTTCTTTAACATTCTGATACAATTCTTGCACAACATGTAAGTTATCGAAATAAGCGCTAAGAGAGACATGCAACCGTAAACAAGAAGATTTGTGCTGAAGGGAGTTAAAACTCCCAAGATCCTTAATTTTAGCTCTCTTACACAGGGTAGAACCAAACACCACTGTGAAGAAAAAATTGAACTTTTGAGATATACAAATCTGAACCCCCATGGGATTTTCAGTTAGTTTAACAACTATAACAAATTATCCCAAAAGTAAAAAAAGAAGACTACAAGAGAAATGAAAAGCCACAGAAGCAATGAAGCAGCTTCATGATCGTTAATTTTCGGTTGGAGGAGCTTAAATTTATGTAACAAAATCAAATAACTTGATCGATCGTCCTCTCAAGTCTCACCGAAGCATTGACGTTAGACTTTCGAAAACATCTTGGTCACATGGAATAGTAAGTCCCATATCGTGATCAAACCCGAACTCTTCAGCTGCTTGATGAAGAAGGTTTTGAAATTCAGGATAATTCAAGAATGAAATCGGAACAATGTATCTTGTTCTGTTTTCGCCAACGTAGACAACAAAGTGACCTTTCGGTACATCAAGAGGAAGCCCTTGTTCGTCGTAACTTTGTCTCTTCCCCAAGCTCGAACATCTCTTAAGAATTTGCTTGATCAAAGCTGCTTGTGATAGTCTATTTGATTTTTTATAGGCCATTGTATCACTTTCTTCTTGTTTTTCTTTTTTTCAAAGAAAAGGAGTTTTGTTTTGTAGGTAGAAAGAAAAAAATAGAGAAGTGTGGAATGAGAATGGTGAGAAAGAAAGGGTGAGTAGAGGGATATATAAAGTGGGACTTTGAAGTTGAGAGGAAAGGTACAGTACAAACTACAAAGTCATGTGGGCTTGTGGGGGCAAAGAAGAGACCACGGGTGTTTTTGAGTACTGTGTGAGCTCGAGGACATGTTGGGAGCCAAACCCCATTGGGTTTATTACAATTTGTTCCCTTGATTAGACATCATGGCCCCTCCCTCCCTCTCCTCCTACAATTTTTCTAAATTAATGTAACTTCCCTTGTTTTGAAGCCTTGTAACCAATTTATTATGTCCTAAAATAATATAGCTAGACGTCCAGATATTATGCACATCGATTATCAGGGACATGTTAATGATTAACAAGTATGTGAGAAACAGCCAGTTAACAAACTAGCATTCAGATATACTGGGTTTATCCACGTCGATTTTAGGATATCTTAACAGTTAGTAAGTATGAGAATAATTGTTATATACTAGCTAAATCTTGCTGTTGTAATATGCTGAATATCAACCAAAAGTAAAGGTAAGGTCTATGTACATCGTGCCTTCCTACTCTACCTCTACGAGTGAGATACCTTGGTCTACGAGTGAGATATACTGGGTACGTCTAGTTTGACATTATTATTTTTTTTGTCTAGGAAGTCCCAAGTAAATGAAAATTATGGGACGTGTATGTTGGTTACTAGGAGTAACTTTTAAGAGGTAGAGTCACATAATGTTTATATCTAGACAATAGAGACTTGGAGTAGCATACTAAACACACACCTATGTTCATGCTCATGCTGCTAGCTGGTCTATCCCATTGTTATCCTACAGGTACGTAGTTCATATTTTCAAAGTTACAGGTACATGTGATGTAGTACTAGCATTCAATCTTTGAATAAAGAATCGGGTCCAACTTTTAACCAACATTAAAAGGAGTTACAGGCTACAATTGGGTCCTAATACTCAGTGTTATGACACATTCTTCCATTATCTTCTTTCAAGTTCCCATACCTTTACTATATTTTCTCCTACTTCAAAGTTTTATGAATTAATCAAATGGTTCAACGTACTTGACCACGGTTCATGAGAGCTACTATGCAATTTCAACAGTAATAAACAAACTGATCCTGATTTCTAATGTTGTGCTTGTGCAGCGCACATGGGAACCTGTTGTGCTTGTTTGCATGTTTAGGACAAGAAGAGAAACTTCTAAACTAATTGTATTTAGAGTAGTGCTAGGGACCCCAAATTTAGTCCCCAAAAAAGTCTCCAAATGACATGGCATGAGTGATTTGGCAAATTGTAATGTTTTAATTGGATGGCCCTGGCGGGCCCATTTTAATTATAACCAATCACATTCATTTGGTAACAATTTTTGGTACCCAATTTATAACCAATCACATTCATTTGGTAACAATTTTTGGTACCCAATTTGGTACCTCTAGCATTTTTCTTGTATTTATAGCAAATTAGATGACGAATAACTTTTATTTCATAACAAGAAACCCGAAATTGTATGAGGTCGAGATATCAGGCTCACCAGCAGTGGCAAAGGGGGAATGGGGTGGGCTTAGCGCACCCTTTTCAACTGAAGAAAATGCATGTAACACTAGTTCTGCTTCTCATACTGATTAAGATGTAAGAATTTTAAGACATTGGCTCAGATTTGACTACTAACATATATGTAAAGTAGCCAACTTTTTTTTGTTATTTTTTAAGATATCGATCTAGTTTAATTTTCTTGCAAAATTTTTTATCACCTCGGAAATTCTGGATCCGCCACCAATCCCCGATAGTGATAGGAGGTCGTCGAAAATGGTAGCCTCACTAGAACCATGTGGCGTGTGAGTACGTAAATTTCATAATCAACCTTAATCTCAGAAAAAAAGTTTCAAGATAAGACATTAGTCCAGCACTTTAGAGGCATTATTTTGATGGCTAAATAGTATCTGTGGTTGATGATACATGGTCCAATAATGAGTGTACAGGATCGTACTATAATACGGCCCTGAGGCCATATGGAGCTTTGATAAGTCAAGCACAAGAGCTACATGTGCTTAAGGGTGCTACTTGCAGGTCCACTGGACTAATCTGACCATACAATCATCCCTAGTATTACTGTTTAGAGATTCCAAATATGTAAATTCATTCCAATCTAATTCTCAATCAGTCCAGCTATAAGGTATACCTAACACAAGCACCGCCAAAGTAGGAGTCACATTCATAACACAAAAGTATATAAGTAAATTAGAATCATTGTTTACCCATGTTCTAAGGATCAGAAAGCAGATATGGCTGCCAGGTTAAAAACACAACTTAATATGTTCATATAGCCTTATCTAACCAAGCACTCCTCTAATATATCTGTCTTCGTTCACACCCCATTCGATTATTCTCATTTTGTACAAAACTTATTTAGTTTAGTTTTAAAGGACTTACTTGAGAGACGGTCATCTTGCGCGGTATCAGGTTCAGGTTTAGGAGAGGTCTCGAGTTTTAAAGTATGATTTGTATTATGATTTCTACTAATGACTTTGTTTAGTGGGTTAGGAATCAATCTGTCAACATTAACTATATCTCATCTTACGAAGATTACTATGATTGCATGCATGTGCCCGAAACCAATAGAAATAATTGTCCAACTATTTCCGTTTAGTTGATTAGTTGAGACGCTTTCATTGGCTCAGCTGTTGTCAAATTCATAAGAGTAAATTTGCCTAAATCAAGAGCTTAGTGGTGAGCTTGATGGAGAGAACTGGGCCACAAAATAGTCTATTTGTTGGTTACCCCCATGTTCTGTGATTGAGAATGGTTAATGAAGTGAGATAAAAACACACGGAAATATAGAGCTGGACCCTCTGTAGTCTGTTCTCACTCAAAGTCAGTGACTCAATAGCTAACCATGGAAGCCTATAACATGTAACAGGTAGAAAATGACCCCCTTTGTTCAGAACATGCAAGCCATGTTACCATTGCCCCCATTTCTCTTCGAAAGCCAGAGCTCTTATGTCCTTTGGTCCTTCACATCAACTTATGAATTGTGTAACTTTTACAGTAAATGTACAGAGCAGTGATCATACGGTTTTATCATTTTGGGTTTACATAACAAATTTCACAAGGACCATAATGTGATGGCTAGGGAGAAAATTAACCAACTGACTGCACAATACAGCGATTCCCTACGAGCCATCATGGATTTACCTACCTCGAATGACCATTTGGCGTGGATACTTTGACACTTCACTCGGGCCGAAACATGCAAAAATCTAAAAAATTGCCAGAGTCCAAAATTTGAATACGTACGAAGTATCTATGCTGGACCTGGTCACTTCCGCTTATATTCAGATAATTGAAGCAGTAAATATCTCTAGTATAGAACCAGTGTTATGTAAAGACAATGAGATCATAGAATATTAGAAACTACACACATGTTCTGTTGCGGAAGCATCCTCTGTGTCTGAATTATGATTAAGAGAAAAACAAACAATGGCGAGTCTTGACAGCTCAACTTGTATACGGGACACTAAAGGACTTACGGACGTACCTCAACCATAAACCTCAGCACATGTACTGCATAATATTAAGATGAAGCATTAATGTGTGACCTGCCTAATATAAGGCACAACTGTTAGCATCTCACTGGGAAACAACATTCTACATAAAGGGTCCTAGCCAGGGTGGAGGATTGTTGCATTGGTCAAAAATATCATACTGTTTTGGCAACAACAGTCTCCAGCTTCCTTATCATAATTTTCAATGCATATGTATCATATCTGATGGCAGCATATATCTACTACCAACCCAATAACTCCACTGTAAATGACACCACCAATCGTATTAACCCTTATCTCTGTGGTTAATCAAATCAAATTAAACCAAACATACCCTGTATGTCTCACTCGAATTAACAAAATGCAAGCATTTTACCTCTACTCCAATGACATGAGAGACTATTTTTGTGAAGACCCCCGGATTAAACTGATAGAAAAAATAATTTAAATAGTGTAAACATTCATAAAAAAAAAAAAAAACACTACATCTTGTGAAGATAAATCCCCACCCATAAGTCCATTCAACGGAGAAGGAACTAGGAAAACAGATTACTTGATGTCCCTGAAATAATCAACTTTATGGTGGAAAATGTGTTATCTATACAAATATATTCAAATAATATGAAATGAAAGTAATCATATGCTGAAATTTTAGATGGCTCAGACAAGGCCAATGATTAAGTTGACCACTTGGGCTGGTCTTGCTTGTTTTCAGCTTGTTAATGGGCTATGAATAGATTGAATTGCAGACCTAAATATGAGCTTTTGAAAGATATTGATTGATATTCTAGATAAATGGGGCACTGCACACTTCTTTAACCTCATACCAAAAAAGAGTTGGGCTTTATCTCTTCTTTTATATCTTAATTGCCATCTCCAAACATGCTTCAGTCCCCTTATTACACTATGGACCCTCTCAGTCCCCGTTCCAATCCCATATTACCAGCCTGTTTGGCTAACCATACTTAAAGCCAAAAGCTCCTTTAAGGAGTTTTTGGTGTGTTTGTGTAACGTGGCTTTAAGCCGGCTTTAAGTTAAAAAACTGCTTTAAGTCAGAAGTTACATTTAGGTACTTTTGACTTATGGAGTTTTTTTTTTTTTTTCCACAATTCTTGTAAAGCTTAAATATCATGAATTTTAATTTTTTTTAAGTCAAATATCACTTTAAGTCAAAATTATTAAATTCCCATTTAACTTTAAGTAAAATTACCCAAACACATTCATTCAATTTAAAGTAGACAACTTTACTTTCTCCTTTAAGTTAAAAACACCTCCATTAAGTCAAAAGTAACTTATTTTAAGCAATCCCAAACACCCTCATCAATGTTCCTTTTAGCTGAAACTTGGAAGGAACAAAATAAAGTTGGAATGGAGTGAAATGAAGAAATAGAAGTTTAACATTTAAAGTTGTTTAATGCACAAAATAGTTTAAATTTTGATCAGTCATCGCCTGATATCATTTTTCCAACCGAACAGAAAGAATAACAAACCTACATACGTTGCGCAGATTTAAATCAGAAAAGCCGAATCCAATATGCTCACAGTTTTCCATTCAAGGTAGTATAAGTAAGTAACCATCTGTAGTGGACTGAAAAACTTGAGTTTGTGCCAAAATGTACATTATTACTTCTCACTTTGTGTGACACAGTGTAGTTGCTATATTTCTCTAGAAACCAAGACCTCAATGCTTCTACGAGTCTAACCATATCACAGGCAATTTATTCATATTAGAGGTACTTTCTTTACTCTATCTAGTTGTAGCGAAAACTGGAATTGGGATATAATTTCCGAGAAAGTCATTAACAACTTGGTTAATAGAGATGTTTGACATTTTCTAGTTGGTTCTTCGATGTAAGGAGATGTGTGCCAACCCTCGCTGGTATAATTGAAGCATTTTGTTTATAAAACTACTTCAATCCAAGTTTGGAGCTTACAAGTATTGCATACATCTGGATTGAATATTATGTGAAGGCTTTTGCTTTAGGTGAAGGATCGAACCACTGAAGAGGTAGTAACCAAACCTGACAAAACGCCAACTAGCAATGCACTGTTATATGTGCTTGGTTCGGCTTGCATTGAATTGTTCCGAGAATCAATGTATGTTTCATTCAAAAATGGTCCTCCGACTAGTGCTCCAACTGCAACATTGGGATTAGCTTCTTTCGAGTCAAGCCACTTCCAGCCGTTTGAGCAACTAGGCTTTTCATCAGCTGGAATAGAAGCTCCTCTATGGTGCACGTATTGCGGAAACTTATTTCCATACCCCACAAGGTAACTCATTTTCATTGGATTATTGCCCAACACATAATTAGCCTACCAAAATTCAATAATGTAACTGAATTAGGTGTGTTCGAAAATTCTATTATACACTGTCTTGCAAGTTGTATATATCAGTTGTTGATATTAACTATTAACATACCTGTGACATGGCAAACTGCCGAAGATCAAGAGGCGAAAAAGATTCATCATCGCATGTTATTTTTGCAGTTCGAGATGAAAGCATGTAGTCACTGAAAATGACTGTTAAAAGTGCAGAAGCCATAGGCTGCTGCAAGGAGTTCCATTCAGAAACCCATATCAGACCACCTGTGTTCATTAGATTGATTAGTACAAAGCTGTAGGTACTAACAAAACCGAGAAATATTGCGTCGAGCATAGTCTATATATAATCGTTAAATGGTTTTTTCCTTGCTTCTTAATGCCCCCTGTACATAGTACATGTTTCATGCATAGATAAGGCTATGTATTTCCACTTCTAAGCATTCAAAATGTATGCCGGTGTTATTCCGTTTTAATTTCCTATTGTTGCGTTTTAAAATACAGCATTACACATTAATCACTGAACGAGCATGAGTTAAGTATGCAGTAGAGTCAAATGTTAGATAAGAAACTATGAAACTGAAGACCCGTTGAGGTGTTTCATAAGCAATCAATCAAACAGAGGGAGCAACAGAGTGGATATTACTCTCTGTTCTGCTGTCTGAAGCTTTTGGAGATTTTGGTAGGATGTTGCACATAATTGCCTCGGCAGTTTTTCTGTAATTTTTGACATTATCTGTGTTAGTGTCATCTTCCGAACCAAAGAAGCCCACTCTGGAGAGCAAAACCTGCATGACATACAAGTTCAGCCAGTTGAGAATTTTAATGAATAAGTGCCCTACAACAGGATTATAGTATTGTTAACAGTTGAAGTCACGAGACAGAATCATACGTGAACCCCGGGTAATTTGTCATCCCAGCTGAACCACGTTGGATTTCCCCACTTAGCAAATGATTTTCCATTTTTCCCTGTCACATAAACCATGTACGTCGTATTCCTTGTTGCATGATAGAGCCAACTAGCTGCCCACAGGAGCTCATCACCGTAACTAGTTGAATTATAGTACGTCTGCACATCAGGAATGCTCTGGCTGTAAGCACCTCTGTTTTGATCTGCGAAGGTGAATAGTTGCTGGGCATGCTTAAGAAGTGAGCTTGAATATTTAGAATCACCCGACTTGAACACAAGGGATGCAGATGCAAGTGCTGCTGCAGTTTCAGCTGCAACATCTGATCCTGGTGCAGAAGTGTTCACCTGTAAAATAGGTCTTTTCTCCGTCATGTCTTCCGGCCTATCCCAACATTTATGGTCCGCTGTTGGGTCACCCACCTGACCAAATTTGTGGAAGTGAGCGAGAGAAAGATAGAAGGTAACGCTTTGAAATGATTGCTAACTAGTTTAACCTACTGAAAATCTGCTGTATGGGCTGGGAATGGTGGAGTATCCATCATTTAATCTAGGATGCTTGTGTGTTTAGTCTAGTATTCTTAATATATATACACAATTGTTTTGTTACATTAAACATACAATCTTATTGAACTAAAGAAACTTTTCTTTTGCATTTTATATATCGCTAGAATCTATCAACCATCAAACTGGAAACTTGGATCTATTTTGTAGATCCTACCCTTGATATAGTACACATTCAAAAACAAACTATATAATCCAATTTAAACCACAAATGTAGCATTCATGCAATACTATGAGTATTGTTAAATGTTATCCAAATTTATATGTTCCAGATGTCTACATGATAATCCTGACTATCTGCAAAGTATCACCATTATGCTCAATGTGCATATTTTAATGGGAGGAAAAGAAAAAATAGAACATCAATACAGTAGTATATAAGGAAAAGACAAGTATGTATGTAGCTAGTGATGGGGAGACAAGTCATTGAAGTTTAAGAGTAACCTGAACATAGAGCATATCATCTGAAGCATGAGCATTTACTAGGTAATCAGTGATCCACCTGAGGGAATTTCGAGCAGACTCCAACTGACTCACTGCTTGCATTTGATCCCCATACTCGAGGATGCTCCATGAGAGAATAGTGGCAGTAAAAGCCATGGGAAACCCAAACTTCATATGATCCCCAGCATCATACATTCCTTTACTAAGATCCACCTTAGCATCCTTTCCATCGTCAAGAGCTGAATCTCCCCTCCACTTTATCTTATTATCTTCTAACTTACCCGCTGCAAATGCAACATAGAATTAATCCACAGCTTCTAAACAAGAAACTCAGAAATTTCACAACCTTGTCCATGTAACCTATTAATGCTAGCTAGCATATAATTACCACAACCAACAAGAAAGTTAGTAATAAAGCAACAAATATCATGTTTAGTTTATACAATTAAAACGGAGTAGGTTGTTTTCTTTTCTCTCTTCGCAAATCACAAAAGAATCTATTTGCAGGAAAACATACAATTCAAGGTTCATAATTGAGCTTAATTTTCACTTTCAGGTGTGAATATGCATGTAAATAAAGATGCATGTTAATTAAGAGCACAGTATGATGATAGCAAACCATACGCTCCCGCCTCCCGTTATGTCCCGGTAAGCATGGTCTATGGAGGATAAAATGTACGCAAACATTACGTATTGACGAAACCAAGAATTAGTACTTAATAGAGAGCAAAAATACGAGAAGGCACATTACCTTTTTGGACGTCAAAAAACTGGAGAGCAATTTTAAGAGCATCAGAATATTTTTGATTTATGGCGCCAGGGGAACCAGGAACAGGAGCAGCCGAGTCTTTATCAGAAGATAGATTTTTCTCATGAATGACCATCCAAATAGCAAATGCAATAACACCCAACACAATCAATACAAGCAGCCACCCACAACATCCTCTACATTTCCCAGACTTTTCCATTGATTTTTGAGGAATGATCAACAAATGTTTTTCAAATCCTCAAAATTTCGAAAACCCAACACAAACTAAGCTTGCATTGTGCAATGCAAGGCAAAACTCAGCAAATTTCATTATCTTTGTAAGAAAAACACATGAAAATCAATGCAGCTACTAGATTTAAAAATTTGGTTTTTTTGTATGTGGGGTTTTCTCAACGGGAATGTAAGTATTTTGTGCAATAAAAATGGAGGAAAGGTAGAGGAATGAGAATCTTGGATTAGCAACTACTTTGCTTATTATTAGCTGTATAAAAACTTATTAATCTCAGACTTTGTTACCTCCGTCAAAATCAATCTACACGTTTGATAGTGTGATTGGTCTGTTAATTGATAATTACTCTATTTATATCCATTCATGCAAACGAAACAAATGTAAATTGCTTATTTTAAGATTTTTGTCTTTTTTTTTTTGAATAAATAAGATTTTTGTCTTATATCGGCTGTTTATTGGTTGTCCTACTCGTTATATAGGCCCGAAGCTTTCAAATTTTCACAATTGCTAGTATAAATATGAGGCCGTTTGGTTAATTTTAAAATTATTACTTATTATTTAAAATTATTTAAAGTGATAAGTTAAAGTAAAAATATTATGTTAATATTTGTTTGGATAATTTTATTATAAGTGATTTATAAATTATTGAAAATGTAATCATTCAAAAATTTTAAACTATTTTTTTAACTTAAAATACTTAATTTTTAACTTACAATAAAAAATGGCTTTAAGCCCAGCTTAAAACCCGTTGCCAAACGGGCTCTATGTTTCTAAATGTTCGTGTATAATAGGGGTCTGTTTAGGGTTGCACAAAGGTTCAAAACCGGACCGAATCGATCCGGACCGGACCGAAGACCGGATTTTATTGAATTCATGGACCGGGGACTGGACCGGTCATAACCGGTTTTTGGGACCGGACCGGACCGCAAAAACCCGGACCGGAACCGGACCGGTTTGGACCGGTTAGTTAATATTTTATAAAAAAATTAATTTTTATAATTTAATTTTCATTCTTTGTTGATTTATAAATTACTTGGTAAGTTAATTTAAATTTAAAAATAAGTAAATGTCATATTATTTGTAAAGTAACATTAATTTGTAAACGTAATTATAAATTATATATAGTATGAAATATGAAATTTAATCATTTATATTATAGTGTTTATATATACTATTTCATAATTTTATTATTTACCAATTTGGATCACTAAAATATGTTATGTGTGAATATTTAATCATTAAACTATATAATTTAAAAGACAAAATAGTGTAAAATTAACTATATACATAAAATCCGATCCGATCCGGTCCGGACCGGGTGTTTTCAGGGTTTGGACCGGACCGGACCGGACCGAAAACCGAATTTTTTTTATTTTACGGATCGGGGACCGGACCGGTTATATTCGGTCCGGTCCGGTCCTTGGACCGGTAGACCCGGTTCGGTCTAATTTACCGGTCCAGACCGGAAAATTGTGCAGCCCTAGGCCTGTTTGCCGTTTGGTAGAAATAAGAGTACTATATGATTACTTCTCAAAAAAAAAAAAAGAGTACTCTATGATTCATTAAAAAAAAAAAAGGAGTAGTGGTGATAAAAAAAAAAAAGGAACACTATATGATAATTTTTAAATATCTTTTTATAATTTGTTGCTCAGGCCTCAGGAGTCGATAACATTTCATATTGGGACAAATTATATATTTTCTGGCTCATTAATGGCTTAATCTAAAATTATTCTAACAAATCATATATTTTTCTCAATATTGGCCTAGTCTAAAAAGAAAACTAATATAATCAGCACCTCTAAAAATTGATTTTAGAATGAAAAAAATTATAAATACAGTACTTTATATATTTTTATGCTTCCAAAAATATAATCATAAAATAATTTACTTGTAAGTAGAAATGAAAGAATTCGAGAAACTTTTAGAATTTGGTTCTAAATTTCATAAAATTTTAAAGTTTTTTAATCTTATAAATTCGTTGAATATATTTCTGAATCTGAACCAAATTAATTTGAAATTACAAATTTTTTTAAATATTAATTTAATAATTTGAATAATAACTTTAAAATAAATAACAATTAAGATGTATAGATATAATTATGTCGTGTAGTAAAAAGTGAAAATGCATACCTAGAGGGGTAAATAGGTGTAAATGGCTAACTATATCCAATTTTAATAATTACCAGAAATAGCTTACTGACAGATGCAAATGATACACTAAATGTAAATGTAAGTTGAATGCACAAACGGTAAGTAAAGTGCAGAAAAAATGAAGAACACCACAAAATTTTAGCTAGGTTCGACCCCTAATCCCCTATGGTCTACGTGTCCCTTACCAACCTAGTAAGAGAATATATTATTGATCAAATATAAACCGATTACAAGATACAACAATATATCTCCCTCAAACCCAGCTGTTAACACAAACGGTTTGCTGAATAGACCCGAAACAAATTTTGCTCTCTAAGCTATACTACCCTAGTATACTTCTCTAGCACAAACCTCGAATTTCTACTATTCCAAGCCAGTGTCCAACAATTAAATAATTACAATCAGAACAATACAATTAATCAAAGATACAACTCAAATTATAGATTCTCTAAATACACAATACGAATAGATATATAAATGAGCTCGAGAGAATCAAGGTAAAAGATTTTGCAAAGTAAAACAGAGTTGTTTATGTTCTTGTAGTTCTTAGATTTTCAGCAACCAAAAATTAAAACCAAGAACAAGTATATAAAGCTAACATCAAAAGTCATAAACTAGTCACCAATTTACAACGTCTGGATCCAATCCAACGTTCAAGTTGTTAGAGTGGTTTACAACGTTAATGGTAACGTTTGAACAGAAGAAGTAGAAGAGAGAAGACTTGTTCTTCTGTATAGGAGATTTGAAAGAGTAAAATGAATTTTGAATAAAAACAAACTCCTATAATTTAGGAAAACAATTTTGAATAAAAAATATGTTTAAGATAAGCTCAAATATATATAATATACGTATTCCATATTTAAATAATCCTTAAAACTTATTAGAAGTCTATTCCTATTAAAATCTCCTTGAGTTCCTCACTTCTAAATCTTCTAGACTGTTATCAAATGGTCTTCCAGACTGTTGACAAATGGCATGCTGTTTGTGATCTGTCTTTGTGCGAATGGCTTGCCTGACTGTTACTATATTCCAATTTTGGCCTTGATAAGTGGATTTTATATCCACTTGGATCATTCCATATCGGCTTAAATTGATTTACTAGGCCTCAAGTTTGTTGTAGTTTTGATATGTTTTTGTTAGTTGTGCAAGGTTGCGAATTATCATTTAGGGTGTGTGTATTCCGTCGATTTTTGAGTTGATTTGTGCAGTGAAATGAAAATAGAATCTTGCATAAAGCTACCATGAAGGTTTGAAGTCAAAGAAATGAAGCACGGAAGTGAATGTCAAAGAAACGGAAGAAAACGGTCTAGAAATGAAGAAACAGAGCAAGAAATTTCTACCGGCAGTTTTTCTGGTATGCTGCGGCGCAGGAGGGTATGATGCGGCGTAGTGGGCTGAGCAGAAGTGTTGGTATGCTGCGGCGTAGCTCTAGTACGCTGCGGCGTAGTCATGTGCTGGAAACTCCGAATTTTGCTCTAAAAATTCTAATTTCTTTTCTGTGTCGAATTTAATATGTAATTTGGTATTTTTCTTGTTGGGCAAGATATCTAGGGCTATAAAAAAGACATCCTACCATTGTAATTTGTATCGTTAGTTAGCATATTATAACATAGAATTCAATCTTTGTTTTATATCATGTTTTCATCAAATCTCATGGTGACGAACGGTTCGATGATGAACTAATTGTTGTCATGGGATTCTAACAGATTTATTTATGGAGCTTTAGTATCTTGATGCTTTAAAGATCTGTGTGTCATGTATATCTGATATCCTCGTATGGTTATGCTTAATTGTTAGATGCGTAGCTAACATCTAATTTGTTAATCTCTTGTGAAGTTAAAGTGGATCTTGAGATTTAGAACTTGCCATGCTAGCATAGGTTCATGATTGTTTATCAACATGATTCGTAGTGTAAGATGAAAATACTTATACTGCCCCGTGTGATCTTTATGGATAACTTGCTCTTCAATCGTTATGTTTTCAAATTCTATAGACATATAGGGTCTAAGCATAATTGGTGTCTATTCATCTTCTATCTCTTTTGTGGATGTATGGATTGTTTGGTATACGTATGCTGACAGGTAGCGTGTACTTGTTTTGTGTTGTCCGATCAGATATCATGACCATTGCATATAGTGATTAAAGGCTTCAGATCTAAGCGAAGTATTTAATGAAGTTAGGATCCCATGTTTATCTTGCATAAGTAATTCGATTCCAATTATCATTAGTTATTTAATTCTTAGTTTGATAAATTGTTCTTAGTTAATTTTAGTTAATCAAACCCAATCTTGTTAATTGTCTTAACGGTGAATAAAAACCATATATTGTTGCATAGGTACATGAACTGAATTGAAACCTAACCAGATCTCTGTGGGAACGAACTTGACTTATATCTATATTACTTGTGACCATGTACGCTTGCGTGATTTAGTGCAAACAAGTTTTTGGCGCCGCTGTAGGGGATCATCGGTGTTTTATTTTTGGTTTATGTGCTTGTCATTAGTGGTCGTTAAAGTTCACTGACTCGGATTAGTTACTTACCTATCTTGTTTAGTTCGGTGTGTTTCAGGTACTTGAGTGTTTGAAAATGGCATGCGAGGAGTTGCCATGGTGGGCATATTCGAGGACATTCATGCCTCAGCAATGTGAGCAGTGTTTGGGCGTTCATGAGACCTCACAATATTGTTACTACAAAGGAGTTGATCCATATGTCACTTATGAGGAACAACCATATTTTCAATACCATCCTCAACATTACCAGCAAGATGTTCCAAATATGTCATATTACTTTGGTAGTGAAGAGTTTCAACATCAGCAACCTACTCCTACTTTTCAGTCAGATGAGATTGATGTTATGGAGGAGATTATATAGGATGCTTGCAGAGAGTAATGAGGAGTCTATCAAATCTTTGGAGACACTAGTTGCTCAAGTATTGAGTGTCTTGGAACAAGAGAAACAACAATTTATACTAGAGGCAATTCCAGAAAATAACGGTGACTTGGAGCAAGGTACTGCATGCATAATTGAGGAAGACAAATTCCAAGGTGAGGTGAGCGTTCACAAGCCATGTGAGGAATTTGATCATGTTGGTATGGTGGATGAGTTGGAAAGGGAACTATTTGGGACAGACACTAGTGAGCTACACAAATTTCAAGAATTGGTATGTGCGTACCAAGAGGCTGATGAACATGGGAAAGATGCAGGTCTTCTACTTGTCTCAGAGTATAAAGATGGAGGTAGCGCATTAGAGCCAATGGAGGAAGTTCTCTTTGAGGAACCAAGGCTTCAGCAACTTACATTTACCCTCCTCTATTATATTCAAGCGAAGCCCGCGAATGTGTGTTGTTCTACAAATTGACAGATTTTGGGTCAACCGATGAAGGCATTGGAATAAGACATAGTTCTTATACGAATAGGCCAAGCGATGAGAAGGGGCAAAAAGTGTGCCGCCGTGATGACGATGAAGTCTCACGATGAGATGACCAAGCTAACTATTATCATCCTTAATGGAGGCTTGGATGTAGTCAAGCTAATTGACTCTAAACACGCGCTTCGTGGGAGGCAACCCACACTTTTTGGCATTTTTATTTCGGTATGTTTCCTACTATCCTTTGTATTATTACCTTCCATTGAATATTTCAAGTTTGGGGGTGGTTTGTGGAATACGTAGTGTGTAGTAGTTATTTGTGTGTCATTGTGTTCATATAGATATCATATGTTGCATATTATTAGTAATTCATGCATGTTTGTTAGTATTATTTATATTTGTTTCAAATAGGACATTTTGTTATTTTGTTATTTGATACCATGTGAGTTCATTTTAGTTACATTTTCATGGCATGCATATTTCATGATCCCTGAGGACGAGCTAATTCTGATTGGTAGGTAGATGTCTAATTGAGTGTGGTAATGATGAGTATAGGGTTGATTTATAGTTCCTAGGAATTGACTTGCATGTTAAGGGAACAAAACTTTACACAGTCTCATCGGTTGCTTTTGGGCTAGGTTAAGGTCATGATTGTTTGGATATTTGAGATTTAATCACTTGATTATATTTAAAATTTTCGTTATTCCCTTGATGGCGTAGGAGCACTAAAGTCTAAGTTTGGGGGAAACAGGGATTTCATGCTAGTTGTAATTAATTGTCGAAAATGGCTAGGCGTCAAATGGCTAGTAGCCGGCTCATATTTATATGAGTAGTCTAGAGTTGGAAATGAGAATTCTCATTCCAGATTGCATATTTAAAAAAAATCAGGAAAAATAAAAAGAAAAAATAAAAAAGAGGCAAAAGTCCAATTGTTAAATGCAAAATTAACCACGAGTGAGCTCTTTAAAACTCGAGTAATTAAGTCTGAGGGGACTTAGTCCTAGTAACCTAAAGCCCTTGTGGTTTGGGATTGCTGACCTAACACCCGCTATATGGGTATTATTGTATAAGCCTTTTAGGGTCTCATTCATTGCACGGTTAAATAAGCATGCATATTGTATATAGTATTATGTGTCGTACTGTAGTAATAAAGCATGAATTCCTGGCTAACGTGAATGAGGATGGAGGTGTTCCTAGGTTATGAAGTGTCTACAATCTATTCTATTTATAAACCTGTGATTGTCTTGGCGAAGAATGAGTATGATTTTAATCTAGTTTTGGGAGTATTTCTGATGAGCATCGCACACATGCACGTTTCTATTCATGTATTGTTAGTATATGGGGACTTAGTCGAGCTCTATTTGGATTTAGTTGCATTCTTTGAGATATTTGCTTGCTAGTTGGTTTTGGTTCGTTTGAAGGGGATCTTTGCATTTTCATATTAGTTGCATTCATGCATTGCATTGTTTTTGCATTGTTTAGTTAGATGGATTTTGTGGGTACATTCGCTATAGGCCCTCACGAGACCTCACTCGTCCACTAGTGCTGCCTAGGGGTTTAAAGGGCTTGTTGCATATGCCAAATGCAATCGTGATCACCTACGGAAGTGGTACTAGTTAGTTAGTTTTTAGTTGTTTATGCTTGAGGACAAGTATCGGTTTAAGTTTGGGGGTGTGATAAGTGGATTTTATATCTACTTGGATCATTCAATATCGGCTTAAATTGATTTACTTGGCCTCAAGTTTGTTGTAGTTTTGATATGTTTTTGTTAGTTGTGCAAGGTTGCAAATTATCATTTAGGGTGTGTGTATTCCGTCGATTTTGGAGTTGATTTGTGCAATGAAATGAAGAATTGAATCTTGCATAAAGGTACCATGAAGGTTTGAAGTCAAAGAAATGAAGCACGGAACTGAATGCCAAAGAAACGGAAGAAAACGGTCTAGAAACGAAGAAACGGAGCAAGAAATTTCTGCCGGTAGTTTTTCTGGTATGCCGCGGCGCAGGAGGGTATGCTGCGGCGTAGTGGGCTGAGCAGAAGTGTTGGTATGCTGTAGCGTAGTCGTGTGCTGGAAACTCCGAATTTTGCTCTAAAAATTCTAATTTCTTTCCTGTGTCGAATTTAATATGTAATTTTGGTATTTTTCTTGTTGGGCAAGATATCTAGGGCTATAAAAACACATCCTACCATTGTAATTGGTATCATTAGTTAGCATATTATAACATAGAATTCAATCTTTTTTTATATCATGTTTTCATCAAATCCCATGGTGACGAACGGTTCGATGATGAACTAATCGTTGTCATTGGATTCTAACGGATTTATTTATGGAGCTTTAGTATCTTGATGCTTTAAAGATCTGTGTGTCATGTATATCTGATATCCTCGTATGGTTATGCTTAATTGTTAGATGCGTAGCTAACATCTAATTTGTTAATCTCTTGTGAAGTTAAAGTGGATCTTGAGATTTAGAACTTGCCATGCTAGCATAGGTTCATGATTGTTTATCAACATGATTCGTAGTGTAAGATGAAAATACTTATACTGCCCCGTGTGATCTTTATGGATAACTTGCTATTCAACCGTTATGTTTTCAAATTCTATAGACATATAGGGTCTAAGCATAATTGGTGTCTATTCATCTTCTATCTCTTTTGTGGATGTAAGGATAGTTTGGTATACGTATGCTGACAGGTAGCGTGTACTTGTTTCATGTTGTCCGATCAGATATCATGACCATTGAATATAGTGATTAAAGGCGTTAGATCTAAGCGAAGTATTTAATGAAGTTAGGATCCCATGTTTATCTTGCATAAGTAATTCGATTCCAATTATCATTAGTTAATTAATTCTTAGTTTGATAATTTGTTCTTAGTTAATTTTAGTTAATCAAACCAAATCTTGTTAATTGTCTTAGCAGTGAATAAAAACCATACATTGTTGTATAGGTACATGAACTGAATTGAAACCTAACCAGATCTCTGTGGGAACGAATTTGACTTATATATATATATATATTACTTGTGACCACGTACGCTTGCATGATTTAGTTCAAACAGGCATGTTGTTTCTGATGTACTGATTATTCAAACCAAGTTAGCTTATACAATAATAGCATATTGTTTTATATCTACTTACAAGTCTTTTGGCTTGCTGATTATGATCATCAAAACCTATGGAGTATTAAAAATAATAGTTAAAAATCTATTTTTAAATTTCAAACTTTCTTTCCTGAAAGGATTCTAGCAAAGCCTTACACTTGTTCACTATTTAGTCGTCAAATTATATATATGTTATTGGTGTACTGTTATGTATTTTGATTATTTTACTTAAAAAATATATATTATAACTAGCGTAAAAACCCGTGCAAGGCACGGACCTTCATTTTAACACACAATTTTTATGATTTTTTTACGAACATTTATAACTTTGCTACAAAAGTTAAGGAAAGAAAATTTATAAAAATTGTAGAAATTTACATTCAAATTAATTTTTTAACAAAGGAAAACACTACACCAAGTTTGAATTTATGAATGCAAGTGGTTAACGAAACTAAGCATAATACTATAAAAATGTTCTCCTCTACATCCACCTATTAGAGGTGCAAGTTTCTTATCAGAAACATTTCAAGCTCCTGAGATTCTACAAGAAAAGAGGTAGCTAACTCTTGCAATCTATATGTAAGGGATGAAATACATGACTTACATCATAAAGGAAAAAAAAACTCATGCATTTTATTCATACTTGATAATCTGAAACCATATTATAAGATATAACATAAATAAAATGCGAAACAAATTGTGCCAACAAAAAAAATATTGATATCTTGCAAAAAATCTACAAAATAGCATATCAAAATTCGGAATATATGTACATAGAATATGGAAATGTATACAACTTGCATCACCTCCTTTACCGAATATCCGAGGCCTTGGTACATTGAATTAGTAACACCCTCACTCATTCAAAATAGCTACAAAATTCAGCCCAGAACAATACCTACCAAATTCAATTGGGATGCTCTTAGTTTGAGGTGAAAAATTAAAGCATCCTTTTTAGGGAAAAAAAATAAAGCATCTAAATATCATGTACTTCCATATTTTGGAGATTAAGTGTACAATTTTCTGTGCCCGAGAGAGATGGTATGATTCAGACAATATTATGTACTTGCAACCTGCAAAGCATCACAGCGAGCATGTCAATTGCACCAAACATAACAATCCAAGTCCAAGAAATATATAAGCAGTATTTGCCTAAATAAAGCAAACATGCCATCTCTTGATGCCTATCTCATTTTGTTTTAATTAATACCAATATAAAATTTGTAGACCTGGTCAGGCATGAAATGTTTGTCATAGTATTTTACTTGGTCAAATATTGGGGTTCCACTTGCCTACAAAGATCCTATATACATTAAAAAACAAAGATTAAGTTGTTACAGTGAACTTTTGTTGAAGTACTTAAATATCAACTAATAACGTGAAAAATATTTGTTCACTTAACGACCAATTAAAAGCTTCTTTAGTATCCCAACCAACTAACAAACCCTCCACTACTACTGTTATTCCCAGATTACACACTTGTATAATTGTAGAAGGGGGGGTTGAATACAATTCTTGATAGTTATAAATTTCTGATAAAAACCACAGAAATCTATAAGGAAATAATTGCTGAATAAGAAATGATTCACAAACACATAAAAAATCAGGTGGTTAAATGTACCACCTGAGACTTTTATTTGAAGAAAACTCTGTGATACAAATGTACACAGCTTCTGTTTTTACAACTCTTTGCTTCTAAGAATATGCAAGAAACCCTAAGCAAATATGTCTGTTTTCTTAGTTTCTAAAGAGTTGCTACACTTGGTTATATATCCCAAGTTTACAAGTACTACAGGAATAAGATAATACTAATCTAATTCAAGTTGACTTGCTACTCCACTCTAAATCCACATGTAGCCGAAAGGTTGTCCTTGTGAACAGATATGTCCCCTGCACCTTTCTTGTATGTACTGTGTAAATGGAATGCTTCTTTCTTCTGTGTTTCCAAAGTATGGCTGCCATACTGCTTTTTATACCTACTATCAACCCATGTGATCTGTTAGTCAAACCTGTCCTTATCAACTGCTAATTCCCAGCTAGCATAGGATAAAGTGATAATGATTATCCGTTGATGTTGTGCACAGTTATCCGTTGATGGTAGTTTGAGCTGTATCCGTTGATCGAGTAGATTTGAGTTGTATCCGTTGATAGAGCTCTGTTCTCATCCGTTGATACACTTTCACTTAGACAGAATTACATAGCATAGCTTATTTATAATTGGCTACCCTATTCTGCCTATCCATTGATGGTCAACATGACTCTGAATAAAAACACTATCAACTGATAAATAGAGATATTGCAGTATGCTACAAAACCTCATCCGTTGATGAGCTACCTGTCAACGAATAGAGTTATAAAGTCTTATCCGTTGACAGTTACAAAACTTGACTTATACAATTTTGCTTGAATGTTAAGTTATCATCAACTACAACATATTCCTAACAATCTCCCCCAATTTATACTTGATGGCAATAAAGCATAAATTCAGAACCTTGATGATAACAAAACATTCCTAAAGATATATACACACTACAGTATGTAAACATTGTATTAAGCTACAAAAATTAAAAACAGAAAGCTTTAAGAAACTTATCAAAGATGTGCTCCTTTAGATTGAGCAGATTAATGATGTTTCCTCTCTCTGGTTGGCTGCACCCTTGACTTTCCTTCCTTGGCAGAGTTGGACTTAATTTGCACTTGAAGTTGCCTATAGAAGGTATCTTCTTCAACAACTTTTGGATTTAGCTTTAGTTGTAACCATCTTAGGTAATCAGAACTAGCCTTTGACAGTTGGTCTTCTAACCTGAAGAATCTCCTAGTGCCCTCTTCATCCCTGAACTCCATCATCCAAAAGGGTTGAATGTGGATTTTCTGTCCATTATATGGGATCTTCATTTTCTTTGGTAGACTTGAGGGTGAGTTCCATTCTCTCCTTATTTCTTCTATTCTGCTAATAATCTCCCTTCTAGCTTTCTCAGAGAACCCTGTGTGTCTCTTGAATGCTGAGAACACTTTGGTCAGTGTATGATAATTTTCTCCAAGAACCTTCTGTAATGGCCATGTCCTCTGACTTCCTCCCTTGTAGACAAACACTAATCTTTCAGGCTGATTCTTGTATTTGTCAATTCCTCTTACTTCTGACAATTCATCCAAATATAGATTCATGCCAGAGTATTCTTCAATTTCTGCCTGATAGATAAAGTCTTCTTTGTTTTCCAAGATTGGTTGTTTGACAATAGCAGGTACCCTAGCAACTTGAACTGGTCCCTTTGAAAGTTGCTTCTTTGGAGCCCTTTTCTTCTGTTTTGGATTCAGCAAGAATGAAGGAACTTCAATTGAATCAAAATTCATTGGTTCTTCTTTAGGCATTATGGGGTCACCATGAAAGTTCACAGTTGGGTCGATTATTGTGGCAGATATAGGTACTGATGAGCCAATGATTTCTTTTTCTGGAGAGGGTTCTGGAGAAAGAACCCTCTTGGTTTTAGCTTTCCTTCTTTTAGGTTTGGATTTGGGAACTTCCTCAGGTTCCTTCATTTCAACCTCTACCTCATCCATTAACTCTTGAGCCAGCCTGGCTTGCTTCTCATCTGAGTTTTCATATTGATTTTCTGTACTTGGATGGGCTTCCCTTTGGATTCTGGAGACTTCTTCTCTTTTAGCTTCCACAAATCTAGGATGGCTGTTGGATATATTTAATACTTTTTCATTCCTTATAATTACAGCCATCCAATCTCTTACACTCCTATTTGTCTGCTCTTTGAACTCTCTGATTGTTTTTCCCATTAGCTTTTCTTCATCATTCTTGGGAAATGGGTAGTCCAATTGAAGCTTGTTCTTCCCATTTTCCTTTGGTGGTGAGTAGGCTCTGGTTTTGATGACTGGTTCAAATTCTTTGACATATGATGGCTCAGCATCATAGAATATAGGAGCCACAACCCTTGGAGTGAGCACCCTCATGATTGTGGTTGATATTGTTGGAGCAGAAGTTTGAGCATTAAGGAACAGAGATGATGCAATTGATTCATTGATCATCCTCTCTGCCTTTAGGATTCTTTCATTAGTCTCCTTGTTGATCTTTTCCAAAGCTTCTATTCTGGCTTGCCTTTCACCATCTGAGATTTCTTCTAAACTTTAAATCTCAGGCAAAGCCACTTGTTTCTTCATAGGGGAAGCCTTTATCTCAAACTCTGTTGGATTGACCACTACAATTGGCTGTTGCTCCCCCTCAATTTGTGCTATCTCACTACTGGTAGCTTGAAATTGGCCAGTAGATGTTGCAGCCTCTTCTGTGCTTGTTCCCATTTTCTCCCCCTTTTGTTAGCATCAAGGGTTGGGGTTGAAGCTGCAAGTAGCATTTCCAGTAGTTGAGTCTGTTTTGATTGATTGGCAATGATAGTTTGCATTTGAGATTCCATACTATCCACTCTGGAGGAAAGAAGCTGAACAGACTTAGCCAGGCTATCTTCTTTAAGAAGTTTGCTAGAAAGCACCTTCTGAGTGGTAGTAGGAGCTAGTGCCTCAATCCTGGCATCTAGTGCTATCTTCATATCTCTAATTGCGGACTTGACCTCCTCCTGTTGTGTTCTTTGAATAACAGATTGCATCTTTTGTAATTTCAAGGAGGCCATAACCTGCTCAAGAACATTCTTTCTCTGTGGTTCTGCAGCTTGGTGCTCAGCCTTAGCAGATTGATATTGCTTCATGATTTCCACATTGAGATCCCCAAGTTCAGTGGCAATGGAAAACATCCATCCTGGAGTCTCCTCCTCATTGATTTCTTCACCATCTAAACTTTGACTGTCATCACTGCCAAACTCTTCACTTCCAGCACTTGGAGACAGGGTTTGTAAAGCTTCTTTTGCTCTTTGAAGAGATTCTGAGGTGTGCACTAGGTGCATTGCCTTCTCTGCCTCCACATTGCCCTGTTGTGCCATGACTTGATAGGCAGAAACAGGATGAGTAAAGGTTTTAGGATCCAAAGATATGGAGTCAATAATTGACTGATATTCTTGTCTAAATTCCATCTCTTTGGAAGCTTCATTAACCTCCATTAACTCACATGCAATGGCTGAATCTTCCTGCCTTATTTCTCCTGTAGTCCCTTCTCTCCTCTCATCTCTCTTTTCTTGCATCAGGGGCTCCCCCTGGCTCACACCTCTCACACCCTCACCTTCACCTACTAAGGTGGAACTCTCTAGCTCTCCTTTTGCCTGACCGGAAGAAATGGTCAGCCTCTCATTGTTTTTCTCTCCTTTTGTCTGCTCACAAGGCAGCCTCTCACTCCCTTCCCTCATTCCTAAGAGTGTTTCAACTACTACAAACTCCTCAATAGTTGACATGGGAATGTCACATTTTGCAGTGGTAGATTGAGTTGTCAACGGATAAAGTGTATCCGTTGATGTAGTAGTTATTGCTGTCAAC
Source organism: Kitagawia praeruptora (assembly GCA_037693485.1). Taxonomy (NCBI): domain Eukaryota; kingdom Viridiplantae; phylum Streptophyta; class Magnoliopsida; order Apiales; family Apiaceae; genus Kitagawia; species Kitagawia praeruptora. The sequence goes on from CM075344.1 coordinate 40,479,166, forward strand.
GGATGATTAGTTGTAGACACATCCGTTGATGGAGAAACACTTGTCAACGGATGAAGGATATCCGTTGATGAAGGAAAAAGAGTATCCGTTGAAGTGAAAACCAACACTGAATCTGTGGTGATTGATTTTAAGGAAGAGGCCACAGATAGTGTTGTGAATTCAGGAATGGAAGATTGATGGCCCAACAAATAATCTAAAAGATGATGACCACCAATTGTTGAGTGGGGCTTCTCCAAGAATTTTAAAGATGGAGAATCAGGAATTGATGTTGATATCATATCCACATCCAGAGATAGAGTTGGTGATGGTGGATTAAAATGTGTATCGATTTGAAGGTTAAGATCAAGGGGCTGTGACTCCACATTTATTGAAGTCACATCAAACTGAATTTGAGAAGGTACAGTTTGTTGTACTGTGTGTGCACCCTGTGATTCCCCAATGGTTTTGGATTTTACTCTTCTACCATAGGTTTTTGAGTGAAAGTTATCTGTGTCTCTTCCCCTTTTGTGCAGTGTTCCTGGAGTGGAACTTAAATCAGTAGTCACACCCTGTTGAGAGGTTGTAACTAGAATTTGGCTTGAGGGTTCATTAACAATCTTTTGAGAGACTGAAATGTTGGTTGCACCTACCTCACCTTCCTTATCCTTGGGGCTTCTTTGATGTTCACCTTGTCCCTCACCACTCACTACCACCTTCACACTCCCCTCAAGAGTTTTGGTAGTTTTTACAACAGGTGCCTTTTGAGAGACACCTGAGGTTTGTCTTTTAGATTGTGGTTTTGGAACTCTGGATTTGGTCACTTTGGTAGGAGCCTGTTTGGTCACAGCCACAGACTCCATTGTGACACTAGAAGGCAAAGAAATTTGGGGGTTGGAGATAGGAGTTTCAGGGTTGGAAACAGTTACCTGAATAATTGGTAGATATACCAATTGTACTTCTGCATTTAGGTTCATTCGAATCAAATCACTTAAGACTCTCTTCTCCTGAACAAAACAATTGAACTTGCTATCCGGGTTAGCAATGGATAGCTCATTCTCAGATACATGCAGTGCTAGGAGCATCAAAAATCTAGCAAAATAAACATTCTTGCTCCTAGTTTCCTTTTTACCTAACTTAGCTGCTATCTCATACAAGACTAGTGTGCCAAAATTGTAGAATTTATCAGTCAAAATCATACATAGCATAACTAGCATGGAGTTAGTAACAACATCAAAGTTACTAATCTTGCCAGAAAAAGTTTTAATGAAGGCATCACAAAGATAACTCCATTCTTTAACCATACCTTTCCTAACAATTTTCCCTAAGTTCTCAGTACTAAGGGTATAATTTATGGAATTAAGCATGGTAACAATTTCAGCATTACTGGGTACATTCAGACAGTTATTCTCAGGCAATTTTAAACAAGCAGTTATCACATCAGAATTAACTACATAGTTTTTACCCTTCAAAGAAAAAGCAAGTGTACCGTCTGTGCCATTGTACTCAGCAGATGCCCACACCTCTTCAATTACCTCATGGATTAGAGGAGTGGTGGCAGTCATAGCATATGACAGTTTGCATTTCTTTATGAAATTCATCATGGTGTGATATGCTTCTGGAGCGTTCACTGTATCAACAAAGGCCGCGAAATTGTTCTTCTCATAGGTAAACCTAGTGGAAGACATCATCTTAACAATAGGCGCCATTGAAGTGTTTGAACTTTTGTTGCAGAGAGAGTTTTAGTGAAGAAGATGCAGTTAACTAATGAGATTCTTGAAAATGAATAAAGGTGAGATGTGAGAGCACAGGACAACCTTTTATATTTTCCAAGAATTAAAAATGAAATAATTAAAAGTAATTACCCCATTGGACAAAAGTAACTGTCAGATAATAAATGAAAAGAAAAGAAGTACAGCCGTGACTAATTATACACATTTACCAACGGCTATAAAGAGAAATATGTATATCAACGGATAAAGATTGGACGGTTGAGAAAACAGTTTATCCATCGATGACGTGGACAACCTGTTATCCGTTGACATACGAAAATCTAGTAATGTGTTTATACTACCAACGGATAAAAGGATATCCGTTGATAAGCAAATTTTGCCTTAAACAAAATTTCTGCTAAGAGTTATTCTGAGAGTTTTTAATTCTCAAGTAAATGAAAACACATTTCTAGCTGCAATACAGTATGATTAGATACCACTAGGAATTATGAAAAATTATGCATACCTAGTTCACCTACCAACCTTGTGAATGAAGATTCATCAAGAGGCTTGGTGAAGATATCTGCAAGCTGCATTTCACTTGGCACAAAGTGCATTTCTACTGTACCATTCATCACATGCTCTCTAATGAAGTGGTATTTGATGTCAATATGCTTGGTTCTCGAATGTTGCACTGGATTCTCTGTGATGGCAATAACACTAGTGTTGTCACATAAAATTGGAATCTTCTCAACTTTTAGACCATGGTCAATAAGTTGATTTTTCATCCAAAGAATCTGTGCACAACAACTTCCAGCTGTAATGTACTCAGCTTCGGCTGTAGAGGTGGAGACTGAGTTCTGTTTCTTACTGAACCATGACACAAGCCTGTTCCCTAGAAATTGACAGGAGCCTGTAGTACTTTTCCTATCAATTCTGCAACCTGCATAGTCTGCATCTAAATAGCCAATTAGATCAAATCCAGAATCTCTTGGGTACCAAATGCCAAGGTTTGGTGTTCCCTTGAGATACCTGAAAATTCTCTTAATAACAATCAAGTGAGACTCTCTAGGGTCAGCTTGAAATCTAGCACAAAGACATGTGGAAAACATTATATCAGGTCTACTAGCTGTTAGATATAGAAGTGAGCCTACCACGCCTCTATAGCTTGAGATGTCCACAGATTTTTCCTTAGTATTCAGCTCAAGCTTAGTTGCAGTGGCCATAGGTGTTTTTGCAGAGGCACAATCCATTAAGTCAAATTTCTTTAAGAGATCATAAATATATTTTGTTTGACTTATGAAAATTCCCTCATTAACTTGCTTTACTTGTAAACCAAGAAAGTAAGTTAATTCACCCATCATGCTCATTTCATACCTACTTTACATAAGTTTGGCAAACCTTTTGCAAAGCTTCTCATCTGTAGACCCAAAAATAATATCATCTACATAGATTTGAACAAGTATTGAAGAACCATTGACATTTCTATGAAATAAGGTTTTATCTACTGTACCTCTAGTGAAGTGATTCTCCAAAAGAAATTGAGATAAAGTGTCATACCAGGCTCTTGGTGCTTGCTTCAAACCATAAAGTGCTTTCAAGAGAAGATATACATACTCTGGAAATTCTGGATCTTCAAAGCCAGGAGGTTGATGGACATATACCTCTTCTTCCAGTTCCCCATTTAGAAAGGCACTTTTAACATCCATCTGATAGACTTTGAAGTTGGCATGTGCTGCATAGGCTAGGAAAATTCTGATGGCCTCAAGTCTTGCCACTGGAGCAAAAGTTTCATCAAAATCTATTCCTTCTTCTTGAAAATAGCCCTTTGCCACTAATCTAGCTTTATTCCTCACAATTATGCTATTTTTATCAGTTTTATTCTTGAGAACCCATTTGGTACCTATGATACCTCTATCATCAGGTTTGGGCACAAGCTTCCATACTTTATTTCTCTCAAATTGGTTTAGCTCTTCTTGCATTGCTAAGACCCAATCTGGATCTAGAAGGGCATCCTCCACTTTCTTAGGTTCCTCTTGAGACAGGAAACTACTGTATAGGCATTCTTCTTGTGTGGCCATCCTAGTTTGGACTCTTGAGTTTGAGTCACCAATGATTAACTCAAAAGGATGATCTCTGGTCCATTTTCTTGAAGGTGGAAGGTTTGATCTAGATGAGGTTGCTTCATCTACGTGAGCATGATCTTGTTGATTGGATATTGAGTTTTGACTTTGAGAAACTCCCCCTGAGTTTGTTGTCCTTGAGGAGTTATGAAGTTGACTGTCAACAGATGCATCATTTTGTCTATCAATGGATGCTCCATTTTGCCTGTCGACGGATACATGAGAATGCCTGTCAACGGATGCATCTGATGATCTAGTATGACTGTCAACGGATGCTTCATTTCCAGTGTTAGCATCACTTCTAGTTGGACCAACAACTCTAGGTGAATTTCCAAGGCCATGATCTTCATTTTCCTCATCATCATCAATGTACATTCTTCCTTCTACCTCATTTTCAAATCTAAACTTTTCATGGAAGCCTTCATCATTTAGACCTAGAATCTTTTGATCATCAAACACAACATGTACAGATTCCATAACAATGTTGGTTCTTAGATTATAGACTCTATAGGCTTTCCCTGCTGCATATCCAACAAAGATAGCTTCATCTGCCTTTGCTTCAAATTTGCCCAAGTTATCTCCATGATTTCTTAGCACAAAACACTTACATCCAAAGACATGAAGAAAGGCTAACGTTGGTTTCTTGTTGGTGAATAACTGATAAGGAGTCATTCCTCTAGCTTGATTTATCAAGGAAATATTCTGAGTGAAGCAGGTAGTGTTGACAGCTTCAGCCCAGAACAATGTTGGCAATCTTGATTCACTTAACATTGTTCTAGCTGCTTCAATGAGAGTTCTGTTTTTCCTTTCAACAACCCCATTTTGTTGAGGTGTTCTAGCAGCAGAAAACTCATGGACAATTCCATTCTCTTCACAGAAAATCTTCATTGTGGAATTTTTGAATTCAGTGCCATTGTCACTCCTAATTCTTTGTACTTTTACTTCAGAACCATTGTTTACTAGTCTGAGATGATTTATGATGATTTCACTTGCACAATCTTTGGAGTGCAAAAAAAGGTCCATGAAAACTTAGAAAAATCATCTACAATCACCAGGCAGTATTTCTTCTTTGAAATGGACATGACATTTACTGGACCAAATAAGTCCATATGCAGCCATTGAAGGGGCTTAACAATGGATGACTCTGTCTTGCTCTTGAAGGATGATTTCTTTTGCTTCCCTAATTGGCAGGCATCACACAATCCATCCTTGATGAACTCCAATTGAGGGATTCCTCTAGCAAGATCCTTTCTTACCAAATCATTCATAACTTTAAAATTCAAATGAGACAGCTTTTTATGCCATAGCCAACTCTCATCCTTGCTTGCTTTGCTGAAGAGACAAGTAATGGATTCTGAGCATACTGAGTTGAAATCAGCTATGTAAACATTTCCTTTTCTAAAGCCTGTCAGAACCACATTGTTGTTTTCCTTGGTAGAAACAACACAGGCTTCTTTAGTGAACTTTACTTCATAGTCTTTGTCACAAATCTGAATGACACTCAGTAAATTGTGCTTCAAACCTTCAACTAAAGCCACTTCTTCAATGATGACATTGTCCTTTATAATCAAGCCATATCCCTTAGTATATCTTTTGCTGTCATCTCCAAAGGTAATTCTAGGGCCAGCTTCCTCCTTGAACTCTGTGAGCAGGGTTGAATCTCTTGTCATATGCCTAGAACATCCACTGTCTAGGTACCATAGATTCCTCTTATTTCCCTGCACACAATCCAAAATACAAATCAAGTTGATTTTGGTACCCAAGTTTCCTTGGGTTCTTTCTTGTTAGCCTTTGGTTTTACACTCTTAGCAATCTTCACTTTGGGTGTAGATGCTTGAGTGATAGGTTTTGACAGATGCTCATTTGCATAAATATTTGATGCATGCATTTGTGAAAAATTGGCATACATATTATCCATGCTAGGAATGCTCCATGACATTGGTGGCATATTCACAGATTAAAAATAAGGATTAGGCACATATGGCATGTTCACATATGGATTTGAAAAACTAGCATTCTGATACAAACCAGGCATTGCAGGTATACTTGGCATAGATTGAGGTACATGAACAGGAGTCCTTTTAATAGACTTGCAATTAGAAGATAGGTGATTGACACTATTGCAATTACCACAAGTTTTCCTAGGAGCAAACTTGTCAGGAGAATAATTGTTTTTCTTGTTAATGCCTATCTTACCATTTCTGTTCTTTTTCTTTTTACCCTCAGTCTCTACCTTTTCATTAACTGATTTACCAACAGCCATTTTGTTAAGTAAATCACCTGCCTTAGCCTTCTCACTTGATTTGGCTTGGCTACTTTCACCAGAAACAAAGTTCTTGGCTACTGGACCATACTAATCATTCAGTTTCTTGAGTTCCTTCTTACTAACAGACTTTTTGTTAGTCGACGGATACCTCTCATCCGTTGATGGTTCATCTGTCAACGGATGATCACTATCCGTTGATTCACAAATAGTCTCTAGATCCTCAAGGCAAGGTTCTAGCTCCTTTTTCTTTTGAGTCCAGCTATCCCTCACAAATGATTCTATTCCCTGGACTTCTATTATGTTTTGAGAAATATTCTTACAACTTTGAAATTTAGCAATTATCCCTTGTTCTTTTTCAAGCTGGTCTCTTAAAATCAGTTCTCTTTTTAACACAGCTTCAAGTTCACTTTTAGCATTATTGCAATCAACTCTCATTTTCTCAAATTCTAGAAATTGAACTTCTAGAACTGTATTTCTATCACTTAAGAACTGATTAGTTTCTTTAATCCTATTGTTCTCTTTAGTAAGTGATTTAAGAGTAACACTCAAGTGATATAGTTCAGTAGACATTTCATCTATAACACTATCGCATTCCTCTTTGGTGAGCTCAGAGAGATTAGTAGAAAATACCTGATTGCTAGCTGAACTTGCTTCCTGCTCAGAATCAGCCATTAATGCAAGGTTGACAAACTCAGCATCATCATCAGAATGATTTCCATCAGCAGCCCAGTCATACTCTTGGGTCATGAATGCCTTTCCTTTCTGTCTGAGAAGATCAAAATATTTCTTCTTGTAGTCAACAGTTTTAGTTGGCTTTCCCTTGTTCTCAGATCTAGGCTTCCTGCATTCACTTATCATGTGACCAGCAATTCCACAATTGTAGCATTTAATTTTGGATTTATCCACATAGTTGCTTGTAGAAAAATCCTTGTTAAATGGCTTGGCCACCCCAGAGTTTCTTCTAAATTTTAGCTTGGAGAATCTCCTAGATAGAAAGGCTAAATGCTCATCTATCTCATCCAATTCATCCTGCTGTAGGACACTCATTTCTTCAGACACCTTTTCCTTGCTTTTGCTTGATTCTGCTCTACCTTCACAAACCTCCTTGTTTGGTGTAGACTTAGCAGCTTCAGTCCTCTTCTCCTTCTTCTGCTCCAAGTTGGCAACAAGTGCAACTGAAACACTTTTCTTTTGGGCCTTCTTAATTTCTTCATCCTGTTCCATTTCTAGTTCATATGTCTTTAAAGTTCCATAGAGCCTTTCAAGAGTAAATGACTTGTACTCTTGAGTGTTTCTTAGAGAAACAGTCATAGGCTTCCACTCTTTGGGCAGTGATCTCAGAAATTTGATATTAGAATCTTTAACTTGGTAGATTCTTCCATACAGTTTCAAGCCATTCAGTAGCTTTTGAAATCTACTAAATGTGTCATTCAATGTCTCTCCATTCTTGAAATGGAAGTGCTCATACTGTTGGATCAGTAGCTACATCTTGTTTTCCCTTACCTGTTCTGTACCTTCACAAAGGGTTTGAACAATGTCCCATACTTCCTTGGCGGTAGTACAGTTGATAACATTGTCAACCATGTCTGTTTCTAAACCATTAAACAGAATATTCATGGTCTTTTTATCTTTGTAAACTTCTGCAACATCCTCAGTACTCCACTCAGAAACAGGTTTTGGGATGAACGTGTCTGGTGCATCTGCAGCAAGACCAACTCTTGAAGCAACCTTCATTGGAACATGAGGACCCTTCTCAATGCAATCTACAAAGCCTACATCAATAGACATGAGATGTAGACGCATTTTTACTTTCCAGTGAAAGTAATTTTCTCTATCAAGAACCGGTATCTTCACTCCATAATCCTTCTTAGACATGTTGGAAGTGTGTTGATCTTTAAACTTCAAATATATTAGAAGCTTGCTCTGATACCAATTGTTATTCCCATATTACATACTTGTATAATTGTAGAAAGGGGGGGTTGAATACAATTCTTGATAGTTATAAATTTCTGATAAAAACCACAGAAATCTATAAGGAAATAATTGCTGAATAAGAAATGATTCACAAACACATAAAAAATCAGGTGGTTAAATGTACCACCTGAGACTTTTATTTGAAGAAAACTCTGTGATACAAATGTACACAGCTTCTGTTTTTACAACTCATTGCTTCTAAGAATATGCAAGAAACCCTAAGCAAATATGTCTGTTTTCTTAGTTTCTAAAGAGTTGCTACACTTGGTTATATATCCCAAGTTTACAAGTACTACAGGAATAAGATAATACTAATCTAATTCAAGTTGACTTGCTACTCCACTCCAAATCCACATGTAGCCGAAAGGTTGTCCTTGTGAACAGATATGTCCCCTGCACCTTTCTTGTATGTACTGTGTAAATGGAATGCTTCTTTCTTCTGTGTTTCCAAAGTATGGCTGCCATACTGCTTTTTATACCTAATATCAACCCATGTGATCTGTCAGTCAAACCTGTCCTTATCAACTGCTAATTCCCAGCTAGCATAGAATAAAGTGATAATGATTATCCGTTGATGTTGTGCACAGTTATCCGTTGATGGTAGTTTGAGCTGTATCCGTTGATCGAGTAGATTTGAGTTGTATCCGTTGATAGAGCTCTGTTCTCATCCGTTGATACACTTTCACTTAGACAGAATTACATAGCATAGCTTATTTACAATTGGCTACCCTATTCTGCCTATCCATTGATGGTCAACATGACTCTGAATAAAAACACTATCAACTGATAAATAGAGATATTGCAGTATGCTACAAAACCTCATCCGTTGATGAGCTACCTGTCAACGAATAGAGTTATAAAGTCTTATCCGTTGACAGTTACAAAACTTGACTTATACAATTTTGCTTGAATGTTAAGTTATCATCAACTACAACATATTCCTAACAACTACTAACCTACTTACTCTCTTCTCTCTCATCTAAACAAAAGTCGCCATCCTGGTTTCTTTTTCTTCTTCCGGCTTCCCCTTTCTTCTTCTGCCGCCTAACGGAGATTGCTCCGATGAGAGTCGATTAAGCTTCTTCATTTCTTAATAAAAGGGTACTCTTTTTCCTCAATAGGTTTTTAATGAGGCCCTCCAATTAAATTTTAGTTTTTCTTACTTTTATCCCTTCGGATCTAAGGTTTCTAAACCTTTTTCGATTTGCCTCTTTTCTTAGTTTCTTAAACCTCGGAACTCCGGCTATTTCTCCTTTTCCGACCTGCACCGGACTGGTATTTCTCCTTTTGGGGTTTCCATTGTTCAGATCTAAGTTTGTAGGCTTCGTTTTTTCAATTTCTGTATTTTCTATCAGTTGTAAGCTTTGATGTCTCACCGTTTGCGTGAGTTTTGTAATTGTCTCACCTTTTGTGTGAGTTGTCTCACCTTTTGTGTGAGTTTTGTTTGTGTTTGCGTGAGTTTGGATGTTCTGAAACACTTTGTTGAAGTGTTAATGTGTTACACTAATAGGCCTGCGATTATTGTTGCTCGTAGCTTAGCGAGGGCGACTTTATTCTATGTCTGGTCTAAGGACTCATCTTGTAATCGGTTTCTGAAGATTTGTTAATGCAAGTTCGTTTATTGTCAAAAAAAAAAGCTTCTTTAGTAGTGCACTCATCTTGAGATGCTGGGCTTGACATTTGAGAGAACCATATTATGAGATTTCTACATTTTATTGGTTCGTGAACTTGATGTGTATATATATATATATATATATATATATATACAAAAATCAATATAGGGAGGAAGGGGGAGACTTTATTGAATATGATATAGCCACAAAACTTCTATGTAGGCATAATAACCTACACTAGCTCGAAAATAAAATGGAGATCAAAAATCAAAATAAGACCATGAAAAGATTGGTTTTAGGGGCCACTAAAAAGAAAGATTCAATTACTATGCAGTGCCAAATGAAAAAAAATAAAAGACAAGGATGTTCCACCAGACCTTGACAACTCAATTACTGTTGTGCAAGTTTCATGTTCATGAGACCAAGGCTTCTTAAAATGTTGAAGCGATTATTTGCGTCCCTGCAAGATTAGCCATACAACATATGCGGGAGTTACGTTATGTGTAAAAGAGTAAAAACTACACACTCATACAACAACATATATTAATCGTGCATTATTAGGAAGACAACATTAAAAAAATGTAGGGAATACTACTGGTGGACAAAAACCATTTATCTACTATTTTCCTACGCTCAATCCTGAAATCCAGATCTTCTTACGTGTCTCTTCCAAAGGATTTACTTCTACAAAAATTTATTTAAACAAAGTTAAGAATTCTTTCATTAAGTTTTTTAAAAAACAAAAACAAAAATATAATGTTCACATTAACCAGGCCAGGTCTATAAATTTTATACTGGTCCTCCATATGATATCTATAAAAATAAGACTTGTATATCTGTATGGCACATGAAATAGTATTGCCCACTTGTTCCCGACCTTAAAAGAGGTTATATGCTATCAGTATAGACATTTCCGTCCATCTTTTTCCTTTCAATCTAGGATTTTCTACACTTGCATACAAATAAACCAGTGTAAATTTTGAGGTTGTTATGCATAGTACAGATAATCTAGATCGGATTTCACACCAAAATGATCCAAAAGTGTCCACTAAACTCATTCCCTTCATCTCTGATCGGAGAATGAAGGTCTTGTGCCTTAGTGACAAGCCCCATTTATCATATGTAAAATACTATTACTTCTTCACATATTCGGGCAACGTTTGAACATGGAATCTTGCTAACTTAAAGGAAATATGTTCCTAAGGAAACTCAAATCTTAAAGGTTTTAGCCCACTCTGAATCTTGACATTGTAAATAATAGTTGTTAGATTTAAAATAGTGCGAATGAAGGCCCTATCATATATACCCGTGTGATAAATACCCTTCAAGGTTATTGAAGACATTTTGTTTCAGGTGAACTTAAAGAATTGAAGGTTATTTAATATCTTAGGTTGAAAGTAGATTTAATTCAGAGTTCATACTGTGGTAAGGTAATCACTCTTTGTTATTGTCTTGCCTTCTTTCTGCCTTCAACAAAAGACATTCAAAATTTGTAATTAATTATTTTCTTCCAGTCCATTTATAAATTCATTAATAACATGATAAGAATGGCTCGTTATAATTTATGTGATCTTATTAGTAGCGCTGGAAAAATTGCCATGTAGAAGTTATTAGATATTTTTATCGTAACTGGAGACGATGTTCAATAGGCAATAAGTGATTTATCTTCTTCATTGTTTATATATTTAAATGATGACCTGGAATGATAAAATAAACACATGTGTTTCAATTTGATAGTAAATCTAATAAATTTCATTGAAAACAACTAAACAAAGGTAAAGTTAAGACAAAATAAGAAAAAATAGGAAATTTGAACACTATAATGATAAAATAATTTTTAGTGCTATAGTTTTTTCTTGCAAATCGATGCATAATCTAGACATAAAATGCATGCTAGTAGTTTGCTTCCACAATTGGTCATCCTCAAATATAATTAATATTATTTTATACTAACATAAATTAGATATGTCATAAGTCCGATAAGAAAAGGGCAAGACATTTGAGCCGTGCCTTCATTATTTAAATATAGTGATTGCTAACCTCCAATAAAACTCCAACAAGGGATGATGAAGGCTTGAGCTTGAACCTGCTGCCATAACGCACTTGAACCTGATGCCACAAGGCTTAAACAAATGTATTGTGATACTGCTACCGTAACCTTCAAATATTGGTTGGCCGTTAGAACAACAAAAATTAGAAATAAATTTTTGAACAAAAAATATTCTATGACATAGAAAGCAGACCATAGTAGTTACATACTTTGTCACGCCATGTAACCTATGCAATTACATGTTGTATTGGGCTTGTTTTAATTGCCATGTGAAAAAACAAATATTTGTTTAAGATATAGTATATCATAACCTAGTTTGGTGTATAGGAATTTCAAGGCTCCTAACGAACTATTGAAATTTAATTCTAGAATCCTGCAACCTAAATCATAGTTATCTTAGAACAAAAAAATCAGAAACAACATATTGATTTGAGATGTTAAGTAAACTAAGAGTTAGCATATTTTTAAGACATGCATACAGTATTTTGTGTACCTTATGGTCACGACCAGGTAATACTAAACTTGTAGGTAAAGTAGTTTCACAGGGTGTTGGAATAGAAAATATAAAAAAAATAAAAACTTTTAAATTTACAAAAGGTCTCCTTTCTGTGATAGACCATAGGACTTTATCCTGTAAAACTTGGTATTTAAACTTGTCATAAAAGATTTATAGATACATAGAGACATTCCTGAAAAATATATGTTTAACAAAATTCTATAAGGGCTCAACTTTGAGTAGACCCTAAGATATACAAAGCCCGTCGAAAAATCCACATTTCAATGTAATAAGAAATTTAAATTGCAAAGATACAATCTTTATATCACAAAATCAACAAAAACAATCATATTGACGATTGAAAAAGTAAACAATCTATTCCCGAAAAAAGAACCAAAACAAACTGGGTATCTAATTAATAAAAACAAGTTTGACAATCTAGACAAGCTAAGAAGTAATTAAATGGGAGAAAAATACAAAAAACTGGAATGAAACATACATATTACCTTTTCTCGCCTGGACATCACAATCAATACAAACTGGTGTAGGTCATGACATACATGAACCACCCGATCAGAAGATTCTGCTGTAATATATTAAATTAATGTTAGACACGTACAATCTCGATAAAATTCTCTATTACAATTTAATCAAATAATTCAAAAGAAGAGACCAACACTAAATTTTATATAATTTATAATTTAATGGACCCTCATGACCCCGAAAGAAAAAAATGTATATCCTTGAAAACTTAACCTGCACAAATAAAACAAAATCAAAGCACAGCTTTAACTTGGAACCTGCATAAGTAAAAGCATTATCAAAGATCATATTGACCTCTACAAAGAAAATCAATCTGTAATTTGGCATTTCAGACAATGGCAACAAATAAAGAGTTATACTTTGATAAGCTCTTACTGCTTTTATTAAAAATAGCTGATGAAAGGAATTTTTGGTCCAGCAGGAAATGAGATGAGGAAAGTTCATTCGCCGTCTGTTGAAAAAATAAATAGATAGAAGCTAGAATATTATAATAAGGACCAGTATTAGAATTAGAAGAAGAGGACATCGGTGATTCAGTGCAATAGTTTGAGACAAACCCTGGAAGAGTCGTCAACAGACATTCATTTTAGAGGTTGTGGCAGAAACGTAACTCTGAATTTTTTTGGGGCATACCTGTCATTTCACACAATAGATGAACTGCAGATATGAAGCTGAATCAGATTAGCAGATAGTAACAAAAACACTGTAGATTACTTAATAGAGATCATTCTCACTTTACAGTCAGTATTGCATAATAGATTCTTCCAAACTTTTGGTCCCCCCACCCTTTGCACAAAGTCTTATATATATAAAATGGTGCATCGACATTAAGAACACTGGTGTGAATCAGCAATGGGACTAAATTGTTCCTACATGCCAAAGACTATAAGAGTTAGTAATTATATTGAAATTGTCTCAAGCGATGATCATATGATCGAGATCTTTTAAAAAATTCTTTGAGAATCAGAGAGAAAAACATAATTGGTTATATGGAAGATAGATACATCACTGGAAAACAAACCCATAGTTTCATTGGACGCAATTTCCCACATAGGCGCCTCCATTTTATATCAAGATCACCAAAACCCTATGATCTTTCCTCCTCGTGATTTTTCTTAATGAGATTCATCAAAGAATCAGACAATTTGTGTCACCTATAGTTACCTTGTTATCCAAAGCAAAGTAAATGTATCTGCACCATGTGTAGCAAAACCATTTTTCTGTTGGTAATTCCTGCAAAAAGGTGATAATTTTCACATTAACTCGAAACTCCAATTAAATAAGCTTAAAAGTTGAAATAGGAAGTAAACAGAATACAATGTTGTGTTCCTTTATACATGTGACATGAAATTCTCTTTCACACTGCAAATAGGATATTACATCATTTTTGAGTAATCATTTAACACTTATAACTAACAGCAAATTTTAAAAATACCATACGTGCTTTATACCTGATCACAATAAATCACTGTTCTCACATTAAATAAAGTGCCAAATCTTGGCCTCTGCAAGAATTAAGAATTCGACATATAACACAAGCGAGAAACATTGTTGAATAACAAAGAGTGCAAGTAGTCACATGAATCTTTCTTTGTTGTTCGAGTGTGATGCCAGCCTTATTTTTTTAGCATATCTGCACACGGTATGTACGGAACTTGTTCGAAAGAGCACAAATAGATACACCATCAACATAACAATGCATGTCTTATCCTAGCATAATCCACACTTAAATACCAGACACACAAATATATACATTGCTCAAAACGTAAAAGACATTTAAAATAATGTTAATCTGTTGAGTTTAAAGATTATACCATTTTTGCAAAGATGCGACTAAGACAGAGGTAATACGATCGTTCTCTAAAATTAAAATTAGTCATTTCTTAAACTCCATTTAATCACAAATCAGAAACTAACATATCGTAACTAAATCATCACATGCCGAATATTTTAGTTAAAACACCACAACTAATCGAAGCAAATAAATCCTTGAAAACCTAATGTAGAAGCAAAATAAAATAAGACATACACGCATATATGAACATGAACAAACTTAATCATAAATTACAGCAAATAGAAATACAGACTTTAACACCGAGCTAAAGAACGGAGATTATAATCGGAGGCAATAAAACACACCAAACATGGCATATATTCGTGTTTGTTTGTCTCCTTCCGCGTTGAGTTGTATCTTGAATTGAATTGTGGCAATTTTGTTATTCTTAGCTTGATAAGGGTAGGTATTTTCACATACAATTTTCTGTCATTTTTTGGCCCTTGTCCATGCATAATATATAGAAGAGATTTTATCTCTGAACACAATTTAGAAACATACAAATGTAAAAGCTATGTACAATCTGGTTGCGGCCATTCATCAAACATGTAATAAAACACTTTAAATTATTACACCTGATACGATACGCATGACCATTTTCACCCGAATTATAATGTAATTGTAGGTTTTGGGAGTGGCTAAAGACCCTAGAATGCAAATAGATACATGTTACAGATAGCAGCAAGTATAACTTTACATTGCAACAAGTAGCAAACATATGAGTAAACTACATATATCTTTTGGGCGAAAACTACTTGGGTATCATTATCAAAACAAATGTATTATATATCTTGATTTATATATATTGATACATACATTAACCGATGATACATACATACATAATTGGGTAAAAATTCTTACCAAATACAATAATGAACTCTAGGATACCCGACAAAAGATTCATGAAAAGCGATGATACATAAATTTATATAAATATACATATATGCATAATTGGGTGAGAATTCTAAATACAATAATGAACCCTAGGATACCCGACAAAAGAGTCATGAAAACCGATGATACATACACATATATAGATATACATATATGCATAATTGGGTGAGAATTCTTACCGAGAATACAATAATGAACCTAGGATACCCGATAAAAAAGAATGAACAGCTTTGCTTTACACTACAGCGGAAGAGTTGCGCTCATTTTGAAGATTATGGCAGATATGTAATTTAGAGTTAAACGGGGTTGTTCTCGTCATTTTACAGGTAATTTCCTGGCACTTTTTACCCATATGTTCAGCTATAATATATAGTAATAGATGGAGCTACAATTGAATTATTTTCCTTCCACGAAAGTTGAGCCGTGATGGTATTCATGGAATATGTATTAATTCATTTCATGCATGCATATATGGCAACACATATCGAATTCATGATTCACTTGTAGAATGTAGATAACTACTTTCAAGGTTTACTAAAATGATTTTATATTTTCATATAAGATTGGTATCAATCTAAATGATTATATCTCCATAAAAGACTGATATTAATTTGTACCCCATGCATGTATTATGATATGGGAGGATACTAAAATTAAAATATTTAAATTTTCTTAATTAGAAATGAGAATTTTGGACTCGGTGAATATATACTTTGACTCTCTTATTAGTAATTTCTATTTATCATGAACAAATTAGAAAATTAATATTTAAGTGCAATTACATATATATATATATATATATATATATATATATATATATATATATATATAAAGAACAATAAAGAACAATATAAAATTCATTATAAAAGTTCATATAAAATTATTTTTAATAACAATTAAGCTCTAATTATAAATAATAATATAATCTAAAATTAATTTAGCAACAACTTATATATATATATATATATAATATGTAAAGTAAAATGATCCCATTTATTGATACATTTTCGTCCATTTCATTTATTATGTTTGAATCAAATTGACCAACCAATTTTATAATAAAATTTAAGTAAAATATGACAAATATAAGTTTCTAAGAAATTACAAGTATATATTGTATTTTTGTATTATGAGCTTATCTCCAAATTTATAAAAAAATCAAAAAAAAAAAATTTGAGACCAAATTTCTTTTTTTTTTTTCTAAAAAATAAATATAAAATATAATAAAATAAATTGAATTAAGATAAAATAAATCAAACAAGATATACTTTTATATATTAGTATTGAGATATAGATGAATTTTATTTAGAGATTCTGAAAAGATTACCCTGTTTTAGAGGAAAGAATAGGTTAAAGGAATTGTGTCGTGTAGTAATTGTTTTGTATAATTTTTATGTTAATATTTTGTATGATATAGGTGAGAGTTATTGATACTTCTTAACTTAAATATTTTTATAAAACGATTTTCAAGTCTTAATACGTGTACTGTGATTTCTTTAATTTATTTATTCGAGTTTATAATATTGCGAGGGGTAGATAATTGGAAATCATACTGTTGATTGATTTAGTTAATCGCAATGGCTTTACCGACTGAAATGTTGTCTTCTATTCGTAGAGACTATCAAACGAGACGGACTAGAATACTAGAAAGGCTGAATGGCAAAGGTTGAAGTTGGATGGGTATTGCTTCATGGTTTTTTTGGTTTCTTTATGAGGTGATTTAATATCGGAAAGATGTCAATGTTCAGGGGGGATGTCAATGTTCATGAGGGACTGTTAGGTCCAATATGTTTATAGAAGGGGAGTTGAATACAAACAGTACCTTTTATCGAAATTTGTCCTTAAGATTAAAATTCAATTTAAATAAATATGTGCGGAATCTATTTTATATATATAATAGGTCAACACAAGAAAACAATGGTGAGACTTTTTAATGTACATGAAAAGTCCAGTTTGCCCCTCATCTAAATTTTTTGAAAAATTTGTGGTTGGTTGGAATTGAACTTGGATCTCCAAGTTAATTCATGCATCCTTTTATCACTACACCACTCAATCACATGTGTTTTAATTCAAACACAATATAGATGTATGTGTGTGAATATTTTAATTAGTGCGACACACTAATAATTTTTTGTCCTGATTTTACTTTTACATTTATTGATTTGAACTATAATATATTATATCAAAATATTAATATTGGTAAATAATATATGATTTGATTATATTATAAAATTATAATAACAATAACAATCAACATAATAATAATAATAATAATAATAATAATAATAATAATAATAATAAAAATACCATATACCTGTTATTCTCTTAAACAACCTAAACACTCATCTTTACGTGTTTTCAATAATACACATGATATCTCTATGTGTACCGCACAAGCGGAGCAATATTTGGATAAAGAAAAAAAATGAAATTCATATTGTATTTTTATGATTTGTCCTGATTTTACTTTTATATTTATTGATTTGGACTATAATATATTATATCAAAATATTAATTATTGGTACATAATATATGATTTGATTATATTATAAAATTGTAATAACAATAATAATAATAATAATAATAATAATATTAATAATATTAATAATAATAATAATAATAATAATAATAATAATAATAATAATAATAATAATAATAAATTACTATATACCTGTTATTCTCTTAAACAACCTAAGCACTCATCTATACGTGTTTTCAATAATACACATGATATCTCTATGTGTACCGCACAAGCAGGGTAATATTTTGTTTTATATAAAAAAAAATGAAATGCATATTGTATTTTCAAGAAAAGTATTAAATATAAGACCAAGTCAATAACTAAAGTACTTTATTCATGATTTAAAAGCACCAATTTACCTCTAAGTTCCTATTTATATATAGAAGTATTATTTTCCATTCTAATTAAACTTGGAACATCGAGTTAAATTGTGAATCTTCATACCATTATGCCACACATTCACATGTATTTTAAATCATACACACAATATGTATGTGTGTGATATTGATGAAATATTGAGGTGTTAACGTAAAATGAAAATTGTATATTACTACACAACATACAATAATTTATTAGTCAAACAATTCGGGTCGTAAAAATATTTGGCTTTAGAAGAATCCTATAAATAACACATTACCTTTTACATACAAATTTGCTAATGTTTAATTTAAAATATGACATTATGTAGAAAGAAAGGATCGTATATTATATATGTTATTTTAATTATGGAGGTGACTCGATGAAAGTCAAACGGATTTTGGAAGAGAAACAAAGGCAAGACATTAGATGAAAACAAATAAAACAGTTAGAAATGTGGTTTTAAGAAGTAAGCACAAGACCTGAGAAGCATTTTAGAAGATTTACGAAGATTTTTTATTAAAATCAGGACTGAAACCTACATTCTCATAATGCAACATCTTGAAGAGTATTTAGTTTTTACCTTGAATATTATTGGAGATCAGCTAAATGGATGCATCATTTTTTAAGAATGTTTAGGATTGTAGGTGCTCTGAAAAATCATTTTAATTAGACAACACCCACATAACACTGAAATTAAATTCTATGACCCACAACAAAATTAAAAACTGACATGATTGCTATCAATATTACTCGTATTAGTTTCTAAAGTACAAACTTGAACATATTTAAGTAAGTACACAATAATCACATATGCCACTAACAAGAAAAACTCTATGAAAAACAATCACATATTTCAACCAATATTGATCCTGAATAATTTGATTAAAAAATACAGTTTAAGTAGCAGACCCGTGCCTCGCACTGGTTTTAATGCTAGTTTATGCCTAACTTTCCAACAGCTTCGTTGTGACCAAACCCTATTCCTACGATTTTTCAACGGCTTGTTTGTTGAACATCTCTTTATCAACTTTGTAAGAATTTTAAAATGCCCTAACCTTAGTTTCAAGTTCACTGATTTTAGCAAGTTGTTTAGACACTACTTCCACTAATGATTTCTCTTTTTTTTTAAGTAGTTCTAATTCCCCCTTTTGCTTATCCTGACTATTGTGCACATTTTTTAGTTCTAACACTTGATTTTCAAGATTAGTGTTTATAAATTTATTCTAGCATTTTCTCTTTTAGCACAATCCAAAGTACTACCAAGATGACGTATTATCTCAGCGTCAGTAAATTTTACCTGAGAGGTAGAACCATTGGTGATGTCAGAATTTGCCATCAATGCAAGGTTACCAACTTCTTCATCTTCACTATTTGTGTAATCCCAACTCTTACCAGCACATAAGCGCCTTTCCTGCTTTCTTCTTTTTAGGAGCAAAATCTCTCCTCTGACCTTGATTAGGTTTCTTACACTCAATTGCGAAGTGTCCCAGCTCATTGAAATTGAAGCAACGAATCTTGCTTCTTTCAACAACTCTAGTCTTGTAGCCACCCCTGCTACTAGATATGGAGAACCTCCTCTATGGAATCTATTGTTGTTAGATTTGAATCTGAACTTGGGATTCCTCCTGAATCTAAAGTTGTTGAACTGCCTCACCGTCATCGCCATAGACTCATCATCGAACTAATCTAGCTCTTCCGATGAATAAAACTCTCCACCATCCTGATTGACAGGTGTCTGACCAATTTCCACTTCAAACTATTCCCTGTCTGAGCTGTAAGGTCGAACAACCTTAGCTTCCACTTCCTTTGGAGTCTCAACCACTAAAGCTGTAGATGTGTTCGCAACTCTACCTTTACCATAAATTTCTTTCTGTTGAGCTTGCTCCAATTCGTAGGTTTTCATAATGCCGAAAAGTCTTTCAAGAGAAATTTCATTCATATCTCTAGATTCCCTAATAGAAGTGATTCTATGTTCTAGATGAGTGGGCATCATCAGAAGAAACTTTCTACTGATCTCTTTGAGGGTATAATACTTGCCATGAAGTTGCAAGTTATTAATCAGCTTATTATACCTTTCAAATACTTCTTGAATACCTTCATTAGGGCATGATCTGAAGTGTTCATACTTAGAGGTTAGGATCTCTAATCTGTTCTCCCTAACTTCATCCGTTCCTTCATTGATGGTTTCAATAGTTTCCCAAATGTGTTTAGCATTTTTACAATTAACAACATGGTTGTACATCACTGAGTCCAGGGAATCTATTATAATGAGTCTTAAATTTATGTCAAGTCCAGCATCCTCCTTTTCATCAGGAGTAAAGGAAGCAAGGTCCTTTTGATAAGCTCTTCCAGGAGTAACAACTACTCCTTCAACAACAACTTCTTCTTTATAGACCATAGGAATTTTTGGTCCATTTTTCAACAAACCCAAAAACTTGGGATTTGCAACTTGAACAACATCATCTTGTTCTTCCACATATCATAATTATCCTTGTCAAAGACGTGTATCTTAACAGGGCCACCTTTTGAAGACATGATGAATTTTTAAATGAGTTAAAAATTCGAGCTCGATTTTCAATTGAGTAAAAATAGGATCTTGATTTGTACTTCAATCAAACGGCTCGGATACCAATTGTCATGTCCAATATGTTTGTAGAAGGGGGGTTGAATACAAACAGTACCATTTATCGAAATTTGTCCTTAAGATTAAAATTTAATTTAGACAAATTTGTGCGGAATTAAATGAAATGAAGTTCAAGTTGAATATATCAATATATTAAACTTGAGAGTGTTACAAATTAAGTACAGAGTATTATCAAGTTAATAAAAACAAATTAGAAAATTTGGCATGAACTTTTCTAGATTTGTTAATAAAAATCGAGATAAGAACTAGGAATATTAATTCGCTAGTAGCACAAGAGTGGTAAGTAATCAAGCTTGAACGGATCAAATATTACAAACTGTAAGCTTTTGATTTTCTAGGAATTAAATGCTCTTGATGTCAAATATTAAATATGAGAGAGTATTTCCTGTTTTTGATCTTCAGATATTATGTTAAGTGTTGAAGATGCTAGCCGCCTTGATATTTATATTGAATCAGTCTTGTTGAAGTTCCTACCAAAATCTAACACTGATTGTACATCAAAGACAATTTCCAAGACAATCGAACTCTGATAAGCGTGCATTTAATTCTAATATTGTCCCTATATTTAAGTTATTTTGCACTGATTTAGATTTTTATTTAATAAATTTTAATGTTTTATTGTAGGAATCAAGGAGTTATAATAAAGGAAGGCTTGGAGTTTAAATATCACGAGTTGGATATTAATTTGATTAAAAATCGGATTTTACGGGTAGCTTGCGCAGTCTACACTGTTTGGGCCATATCTGGAGTTACAGAAGTCCGTTTTAGGCGATTCAACAGCCCACGGAAAGCTTATGAGAAGGGCTTCAATTTAGAAGTGGTCTTGATATCAGATTCCAACTACATCAGCCCAGAAACAGAGCCCAAAAATCAATTACGAATTTCCTCTTCTTTGAATTCAGTTTTTATTGGGAAATCTCCTTGTAATTATAGTAATAAATAAAAAAAAATACTTTTATTAGAGATATTATTAGATATAGATCAGATCTTATTGAGATATACATCGGACGAGAGAAGGAGCCACACAAGGGAGGAGGAGAAGAAGCCATTAACAAGAAGAATTCAGCCATTGAAGACATTCAATTGGCTTTGTTTTCTTTTATCTTTTATACCTCTTCTTATGAACATGTGTTGGTTATCTTTGGATTGTTTTGATACGTTTATTATGAACTAAACTTGTATGAGTTAGGATTTTTATTGAACCCTAGTATGGGATTGTTGGTGTTTTGATAAGAAGTATTATTTGCAGTTCACAGTTTATTTGTTCTAGTGGATTTCATGTTATTTATTTGCTATTGTTTGACCAACACTAGTAGATGCTTGAGTTAATTATAATACTGAGAGGGTTATGATTAACTGACATAAGACTTGAATGGTGCATGATCATATCTGTTGATAGTATTTTTGTGATGGTATAGACATATATTGTTACCTTGCATAACCGTGTAAAATTGGTGCTTAATTGTATTCTGGAAGTTGAATTGGGCATAGACATATGTTAATTCAATTACAGAATCTATACCATAGTGATTTCGAGAGAAACCTATGATCTGTGAGTTTTTGGTTAGTAGACTGTGATTTTGCTATAGTATTACACTGCTTTATTGCCGATATGAACATATTAGGGGGAAGTAATTATCTTGACTTAGTTTTTCGTATCCAAAACTCATTCAGGTCTCTTTGCTAGTATTATATTAGTTAGTTAATTTAGTTGATAATTAATTAGTTTTAGTTAGATAAAACAAAACCCAATTCTTGTGTTCTATAACCGAATTGTTTGATATTAATTGCGATTTACACATTTAGACAGTCCTTGAGGAACGATATCTAGTATTTACTACTGTATTACTTGCTTGCGATTGTGTAAACTTGCACATCTGTATTTTACGCAACAAGTTTTTGGCATCACTGTCGGGGACTGTTTTAATGTTTATTTCAAAAGTAATCATCTTGCAGTTTGGTTTGATTAGTGGTACTTATGTTGATAACTCTTGTTGTTTTTCAGGTTAACAACAGAGAGTTATGTATTCTCCATACGCGATGGGTATGGTGTATAGCGAAGAGTGTGCCGCACGAGATCAAGAACTTCTTTCGTTGCAGAGTAGATTATCTTCTGCGTCGGAGATGCTTAAGAATATGGGCATGGGAGTAAATCAACATATGTGGCAACCATTGAGTCCACCACGGAGCCAAGCTAACAATGTTTCGTGTGTTTATTGTTGCGGTGCTCATACCTATGACTACTGTCCTTCCAATCCAGATTCTATTTGCTTTGCGGGTAATCAAAATTGGAATAGTTCGTATTCCGATTTTTGCAACCAGTCATGGACACAACCTCCCAGTAATTCATGGAGTAATGAAGGAGCTTATCTTGGAACTTCATCAATGAACCCTAGCTATCCATATTTTCAGCAACCTCAACAACAACTTGAAGAAGAAGAACATAGTTCTCTACAAACTTTGTTGATGCAAGCTATAGAGAATCAATCAAATTTGTTGAGGAACTTAGGGAATCAAGTTGAGGAGCTAGTTGATGAAATAAAGATTCAAGCACCTGGTTATCTACTAGGTGATATTGATAATCATGAAGTTATTGGGAAGGAGTATTCAGAGCCCGTGTTAGTTGAAAGCGAATAAGAGGTGGAGGTCTCTCAGATTACATCTGTTGATAAAGGATATGTAGAGGAATCTTCGACAATATCTGTAGAAGATGTTCTAGTTTCTGATAAACTAGAGCAGAATTCTGATGATGATCCATTGGAGCAGCCCATGATTCTAGATTCTGGCCATGAGAGTAATGAAGAGGAGCATCTAACTTTGTTGGAAGTTAATGTTGAGTATTGAATACAGTAAAAGAATACAGAGGAGAGGGGGTGAATGGATTCTTGAACTTTTCTTGTTCGAGTCTATGTAGCAAATAATTGTTTGTGTGTGGTAGAGTGAGGTGCGGATAAAGAACAACACAAGACACAATATCACTTTAATCTAATGTATTATTAGATAAAGGTTGCTACAAATTTGTGAATACCAATGGCAGTATTCTCAGCTTCGTTTTTCTCAGAGAGATATAGCTTACAATGTATGAAAAACTTGACTCACAAAGTTACTAAGTTAGGAAGTAAGGCTGTGTCCTTATAGAACATGGATACAGCCTACTTACTGCAAATAAGATAGCTAAACAAATTACTTTCTAGTCTGTTTATCCTTTTTGAGTAAGTGTCCAAACAGTTACAGATTTGACTTTGCCAAGCCTGTTTAGATCCACTTCTTTAGCTCCTTGTCTCTTCTATATCTCTCCAAGCTTCCTTGTAGGCTTTCCAGAGCTCGTTACAGATTGTGGTCCATAAAGTGCATTGGCTTGTTGCAGGTTTCTGACTTGTACAATTTCTTCAGTATTTTGTCTCCAAGAATGTATTCGAGAAGTGACTAAGTAAGTGATTCGAGAACTGGAATTGACTTGATCGATAACTCTGAGTTCTCGAACACTGTTATATTGACATATCGAACCACTTCTCGAATAGCTCTTTTCCATCAGGATTCCTTGAGTTATCGAATAGAACATTTGACTTATCGAATCCTCGAGATATCGAATAGCTTTCTGAGTCCTTGAGATATCGAATGGAACTTTGACTTGTTGACTCCTTGAGAACTCGAATACTACTTTGACTTGTTGACTTCCTGAGTTCTCGAATAGAGTACATAGACATATCGAATGAGATATCGAACAGTATATACAGAGATATCGAATAGTGTCTTGAGATATCGAATCCCTGACTTCTCGAATGATGTACTTCTCGAATAGACAAATATACTTCTCGAATTGGTACTTAGGAAAATTCTTCATTTCTTCAAATCCCAACTGTGATTATTTGACAGTCTTTATCTTCTTGCTTGAGGCATGAACCTTGGAACTTCTTTCAAGCATTATTCTAGACTCTATAAGTACAGTTACACAACTAGGATTTGATGCCTACTACAAGTACAATACAAACAGAAACTCTACAACTAGAGGTTCCCTCAGTTAAGAGGTCATGTAAGTAATGCAAAGCATTACAAACAATTAGGCTTGTTATTAGATGTATACAGGCATGCCTCTGTGACTAACAATCTCCCCCAAATTGTGAGTAAGACCCTTAGTCACAATTTCATGTCTGATAACAAGCCTAACATACATAAAGATAAAACTTTAAAAGTATAGGTATGTAGATTGATTGAGCACATGAATGAAGTTACAAGGTAAATAATCTTATAGTATGATGAAATACTAGCCCTTCTCATTTGATTCCATCTCCATTGCCTTGCCCTGTAAATCATTATATGCTTTCTGTTTTCTTTCCTTCTCCCTCCTTGCATTCTCATCCATTGCTTTTATGATTTCTGCCATAGCATCCAGTTCTTCGAGTAGAATAGAGTTTTTGAAATCTTCAAGTACTGGCTTTAGAATGTTGGCAGGATAGTGACTGAGTAGATTCATTCTGATATTGACATTGTCTCCATTTCTCCTCCTATACTTCACCATATAGGGATCAAACTGAACTCTACACAATCCCTTGGCCCTTAGCTTATCTGCTTCAATCTCCAGTCTATCAAGTTCTTTCTCTCTTTCTAACCATTTTTCAAGGCACCCCTTCCATATTGCTTCACCATGATCTCTTTTCATCTTTACAAAAGCAGCTAGCTCCAGTTTCCAAACCCTCTCCACTTTGTCATTAGCATCCAACAGTGCAATCATCCTTTCTATGTCATCCAACTTGGCATACCTTTGACACTGTCCTTGTCTAAATTTCTCCTCTCTCCCATCAGTATATTTGACTTCTAGGCACTCATCAACAATGCCAACATGGTAGATTCTCTGAGCTCTTAGGAATTGCAATTGGTCTATATCAAAGTCTTCATCAAGTGGTTGGAGTTTCAATCCTGGAATGATTGTTAGGGCCCTTGACCTGGATGGCTTTACTCTCCTAGCAGCATGCTTGAGTTTAAACTTTTTCACTCGATTGTTTGGCAGAAACTTCTGACCTTTGTTGGTTGACCATAGTATTGTTCCATTAGCAGTTTGCTTTTTGAAACATACATATGGTTTCTTGACTTGAATCCCTTTCTCTTCTTGAGGTAGTAAAACACTTGCAGAGGCCAAAGATGTAGATTTTGATGAATCATTACTAGTGACATCCACCCTAGACATTGAGCCTTGTGTTGTGGTAGGAGTGTCATTAGTAATGTTCATGGCTTGCTGTTTTCCACTCTTCTTTTCATATACCTTTTCTCCACCCTTGTCATCATTCTTCTTTCTGCTTTTATCATCCCTTTTCTTCTTGTCATCACTGCCCTTATATCTCCCTTGATCTCCACCCCTGCTTCCACTTTTATCATGATCATCCTTGTCTTGATTTGACTTTCCACCTTGAGCAATAGGTTTGATGTCTGATTGAGAGTTGATGAACTTCACCAGAATGTCAAGAGCCTCCTTTTCAGATTTAGATTTTCCACTCCTTGAATGTAGAACCCCAACCAGAAACTTTATGGTGGACATGTTGTTTGCCTTTAGATGTTGGCTAAATCTGAATGCAACAATGTCTTGACCTTTTTCATATAGAATACAATGAGGCTGAGGAATCACTTGAGGCAGTTGAGATTTCATGCACTTGGTGAGAATCTCCTTGAGCATATCATTGTCTGGTGAGTTATTCCTTTCTATCTTCTTGATGATTGTTCCAAGTTCAGAGCTAGATAAAATTTGAAAGGCTTCAATGTGGATGTGGAAAAGGTTCTTGGCAGTGTGAACTAAGACTTCTCTTTCATTAGAAAGAATGATGGCATGGGGATTGGTTTGCACAATTTCTCTTCTCATTACAGTGACTAGAAACACATCTTGCACAAGAAGCTTGATGTAGTCAAAGTAGTGGAAGTTGGCTCTTTTCCTTAACTCTTGTAGATGCTTCAGAAAGGCTATGTCATGGTATAGTCTGGAGTTTGCAGTTTCTTGACATACTCTTTGAGTAAGCACATTTTTGAATTCTGAGGGTTCAGCTTGAAGGGATTGTTTAGCAATGTCAGGGATGTCAAATTCATATTCTTCCTTGGCAACTTCATTTACAGCCACTTTCTTCAGCTTGTCATCCTTGGATGCTGGCTTAGGTTTCTCAGACAGAGATGGGGGCTCATCAACCTTTGTTTTACCTTTTTCTGGCTTAGATTTTGAGGCTCTTGGATGACCACCCTCATTTATCTGTATGCCCTTCTCCTTAGGTTTCTCCCCCTTAGTCTCCCCCTTAGATTTTGAGTTCCTTGATGTCCTCTTCTCCCCCTTAGGCTTGTTGTCAGGCACAGAGGCTGTAGTAGGAGCCTTTGGAGTTGAAGAGTCTTCAAGTAGAGGGAGGCCCATATGCTTCATCATAGCAGTCAGCATCTGTTGTTGAGTGAGAAGAACATTAGCATGAGCAGTTGCTTGAGTGTTCAACTTTTCATTCAGCAGATGGAAAGATTCTTTTAGCTCAGCATTGAAGGCTTATTGTGCAGACACTTCCTTTTCCAACTTCTCCAGTGAATGATTGAGGTGTTCAGCTCTGAAAGATGAAAGTGATTGTTTCTGGAGCCTTTCCACTTCATATTTACTCATGTTGTGCACAGGTACCTCAGAAAGGACCTTATCTCCATATTGATTCTACCACATAACTTTCAGAAGGGCATCGGCATCCTGAGTTTGATTGGAGAGAGTGACCATTTCACTTGTGAGCTTTGAGAGATTATCCTTCAAGGAGGGTAGCTCATGGTCCACAGAAGTGCAGGTCTTCTTGCATTCTCTTATCTCTCTGAGTGTGGATGCTAGAGGAGGGAAGTCTTTGATGAATTTACTTTTGAGTTCACTCACTTCTTTGGATGTATCTCTGCAGATATTGGCTAGTTCGTTTTTCATCCCTTTTCCAAGATAGTGAAGGGCCTTTAGACTTCCCTTGTGGACCTCATTCATGGCTTCATAGACTTCAGTAGGTGAGAGAGTTTTAGCATTTGAGCCAAGAGTAGTCACATATTCTTCTCTCAAGTATTGCAGAGCCTCAGCCAGGGTGCAATCCTTTGTAGTGTTCATCCATGCATCTACATTCCCATCTCTCTCAGCCTCATCTGCTATCTTTTCTTGTTGTCTTTCAACATCTTCTTTGTGACAGAGCAAGATGGCTTCATAGTCAGCATTTGGTAGATTGGCTGTGAGGAGATGTTGAGCTATTTTAGAGATCTCATCAAGCTGTTCCACATTTAAGTAGTGAAGTGCTTCATCCATCAATAGTGGTGGAACAGTTGATGATCCCAAGACACTGTCATGTTGCACAGGTCTCAGCCATTCTGACAGGGTGGCCTGAGCCAAGTTAGAGCTAGAGATAGGCAAGCTAGACTCCTCAATTACAGATGCAACTTCTCCAACCGGATGGAAAGACTCTACTACTGGTGTCTCCACAGAAGTGGGATGAGTTACACCAGCAGTTGACACATCCACAGAGTCTCTAGTTAAAACTAGTGGAACCTCTGTGTTTGTGATGGTGTCATTAGGAGATGCCCCAGCATGCATTCCCTCACCATCTAAATGTGGGTCCTGGGTGGTGAGCAAAGTGTCATGCACTAAGTCACTTGAAATCATTGGCTCATCAAAAAAAGGAATTCTTCATGATCAATGCCTTGCATCTCAGTTACCTGAGTTGCAGGCTCCAAAGAAATATTTGTAAAAGATTCTGGAAGAGAAGTGTGTTGTAGAGTAGATTTTTGCAACTCCCCCTGAGAAATAGAGAGAGTTTCAAGTGTGATGTGCTCTCCACTCAGTGTTATGCCATCCTTATCACTCTCATGTGCTGACTTAATACAAGAATGTGCATTGGGGAGGATGCTTGATTCTATAGGTGCACCCTGTTGAGAGGGTACACCTTGTGAGCTGTGTGCCCCTGATTTTACAACTTCAGCCATTTGTGTGACTGAAGAGGTGGTCTTAGTTTTCTTCTTCTTTGGCTTTAGTAAGGGTGACTCAGGTTCCTCACTTTCTAGACCTAGTTCAACAGCTAATGCTGCTTCAGACAAGATATTCAAGGGTGCATACATTACTTTCTTTCTCTTCTTTTTACTAACATCACCCTTTTGAGAGGATGATGCAGTTGGTTCAGTAATTGGTAGAGTGTTTGGTTGAGAGGGTTGGTTAACTAGCCCTGGGTTAGCATTTTGTTCTACTTGCTTGGGCTTAACTAACTCAGACTTAGAGGCAAATGTTGGCATGTTGTGGGGGTAAGTTCTAAACAAACTCTCCATATGGGGAGTTATGTTAAGTCTTACATCCACATCATTCCTAGTCTCCAAATTACCAAAAATGAGTTTGGTCATGGATTTAGGATAGCCTATTCTATTTTTATCTATCCCCGGCAATTCAATCAATTGAGCATTTTTAAAATTAAGTACAGATTGAATAAAGCGAGGGAAGAAAATATCAGTACCTCTCTTGGTTGTGTTCATACCAAGTCTCCCATATAGTTCTTGTAGGATGATTTGGCCAACATCTATCTTCTTTCCATAGGCCAATGCATAGCCAATTTGCTGCACAGGTGCACTGATTTGATCAAAGCTTGATTTCCTGGCAGTGAAGACTTGAAGAAGAGTTGCAAATATATAGCTCCACTCCTTTCTCAGATTCTTTCTGTTCAGCTTTCCAAGATTGATCACATCTGAGTAGTTGATGAACTTAAAGAATTCCTCTAACTCTGCATTTGTGGCCAGTCTGTCAAATGACTCTTGTTGTAGGCCCAGTGCTTGATTCATGTCTGCAGTTGTGACAGTGATTTCCTGATCCTGAATCTTGTAGTAGATGATATATGAAGTGATTGCGTTTTCCAGGGCTACAACCTCCACAGTAGCAGTGCCCCAAAACTGTTCCAGGATATCTAGATATAGAGTTGGGATGGCAGAGAGTGCATCCTTGATGTATGACTCAGCCATCCATTTCACAAAGCACTTGAAATTGGCGTTGGGTGCTTCCACATCACTAGTTAGGGCAATGAAATTGGTGTTGAACTTTACTGTTGCCATTTGTATGGAGGAGAAGAAAGAAATTGAAGGTTGAAGAAGAAATGTGGCTTTTCGCAGTTAGGGTTTCAGAGGTTTAGAGAGTGTAGATGCTTGAGAAATTGAATGAAATGAATCGAATAGATGTAGAATTGTATAAGTATGAAGTACTTGAATTGTCGATTAGAAGTTTGTTTTATATCGACAAGTCAGGCATTCGAGAAGTAGAAAACAACTATTCGAGAAGTCAAGAAAGGCTTAATCGATAACTCAAGCAGATAGTAACTCACAGCTGGTAGTTATCTAACTCAGAAATAATTCTAAATTAAATAAAATGTGTTTTTATGAGTGAATTAAACTTTTAGACAAAAGTCCAAAATCGGTTAAGATTCAGCGAGAATTCTGCCTTTTCAAATGATTCGAGAACTCAAATATAGTGTTCGAGAACTCAGTTATTCGAGAACTCAGTTACCATATTCGAGAAGTCAAGAATATCTCTATTCGATATCTCAGAAAGGCTCTATTCGAGAACTCAAGAGTACTCTAATGAGACTTGTTAGAGATGTCGAATAGTGAATCATTCGAGAAGTTTGACTTATCGAACTATCCCATCACTCATAAAAATTGATTTTCACTATCTTTTAAAATTGACCAGCCATATTCATTGAAGAATATTCTAGCAAATTAAATAGTGATTTTCTCAAAATTTCATAGAAATTTCAAGTTAGCAAAAATATGATTTTCCAACATATGCAACAGATTTGAAATATTTATAAATCATATTTCAGCCAACACTTACTCCAAAAATATTGAAAATTTAGATAAAGTAAGTGTTTACTGCTGCAACAATCTAGATGCTGTATTCACTTAGCCAGAATCTGAAGAATTCAGCATTCCAATCTCACTAACCAACCTTGTGAAGGTGGCTTTATCTAATGGCTTAGTGAATATATCAGCTAGTTGTTTGTCTGTAGAAACATAATGCAACTCAATGGTTCCATTAGTTGCATGTTCCCTTATGAAATGATATCTGATGTCAATGTGCTTTGTCCTAGAATGATTGACATGATTGGCAACTATAGAGATTGCACTTGTGTTGTCACACATGATTGGAATTCTTTCCAATACAAGTCCATAATCTCTAAGTTGATTTCTAATCCAAAGCACTTGAGCACAGCAACTTCCAGCAGCTATGTATTCAGCCTCAGCTGTAGAAGTTGACACAGATTGTTGTTTCTTGCTATACCAAGAGACTAACCTTTGTCCAAGAAACTGGCAGCTACCTGAGGTGCTTTTTCTATCCACTCTGCATCCAGCATAATCAGCATCAGAATAACCAACCAGATTGAACCCTGTGTCCTTAGGATACCATAGTCCCAAGTTTGGAGTGCCCTTCAGATATCTAAAGATCCTTTTTATAGCAACCAAATGTGATTCTTTTGGATTTGATTGAAACCTTGCACACAAGCATGTAGCAAACATGATGTCTGGCCTACTTGCAGTGAGATAGAGTAGAGAACCAACCATGCCTCTGTAGACTGAGATATCTACCTTCTTGCCTTTAGCATCTTCATCCAATTTAGTGGCAGTGGCCATGGGTGTCTTTGCAGGTGAGCAATCTTCCAAGTCAAACTTCTTCAATAAATCTTTGATATACTTGGTCTGACTGATAAAGATACCATCCTTCCTTTGACTGACTTGCAACCCAAGAAAGAATGTCAACTCTCCCATCATACTTATCTCATATCTGCTCTGCATGAGTTTAGAAAATTTCTCACACAGCTTCTCATTTGTAGAACCAAAAATGATATCATCCACATAGATCTGAACTAAGATAAGATCATCACCATGCTTTTTGTAAAACAATGTCTTGTCCAGTGTGCCTCTAGTGAATTGATTCTCAAGAAGAAATTGTGATAAAGTATCATACCATGCTCTTGGAGCCTTCTTAAGTCCATACAATGCCTTAAGCAATCTGTAGACAAATTCTGGGAAGTGTGGATCCTCAAAACCAGGTGGTTGTTGCACATAAACTTCTTCTTCCAACTCTTCATTCAGAAATGCACTTTTGACATCCATTTGATATACTTTAAAGTTTGAATGAGCAGCAAATGCCAAGAATATTCTGATGGCTTCCAATCTAGCAACAGGAGCAAATGTCTCATCATAATCAATGCCTTCCTGTTGAGAGTATCCTTTTGCAACCAACCTTGCTTTGTTCCTTATAATTACACCATCTTCATCCATCTTATTCTTTAGAACCCATTTTGTTCCAACAATGGTTCTATTCTTTGATGCAGGCACAAGTTCCCATACTTTGTTCCTTTCAAATTGATTCAGCTCCTCTTGCATAGCAATAATCCAATCTGGATCCAACAGTGCATCATCAAGTCTCTTAGGCTCAACTTGTGATAGAAAACAGCCATAGAGGCACTCATTCTGAGTTGCTCTCCTAGTCCTTACTCCTGCATTAGGATCTCCAATGATTTGCTCTACAGTGTGTGATCTATCCCATTTCCTTGAGTGCTCAGCCTGATTTCTCATTCTTGATGTTGCTTCATCTTCCACATCATGGTCATTCTCATTTCCTCCCCCTGTGAGGTTGCCACTACTCACAGGTGTGTCTTGGATGCTTGTTTCTTCACTATCGATTGGCACAAATTCTTCTCTTGTATCATCATTCAATTGAGTTTATTGAACTCGAGTTTCAACTTCAGTTTCAGTCTCTTCATCAGAATCATCTAGATTATCAAACTTCAATGGATCTTTATCTTCATCATTGGCTTCTTCTAGTCCAGGTAGTTTGCTGTCATCAAATGTCACATCTGTGCTTTCCATAACTTTCTTTTGACTGATGACATAAACCTTGTATGCAATTCTTTCCATAGAGTAGCCAAGAAAAATTCCTTCAAATGCCTTTGCATCAAACTTGCCAACATATTCTGAATTGTCCTTTAATACAAAGCATTTGCTTCCAAAAGTATGAACATACTTTAGAGTAGGCTTCTTTCCAGTCATCAAATTGTAAGGTGTCTTTCCAGTGTTTTTGTTGATGAGAGTTCTGTTTTGGATATAGCATGCAGTGCTTACAGCCTCAGCCCAAAACATGTAGGCATCTTTGCATCAAGTAACATTGTTCTGGCAGCCTCAATTAGAGTTCTATTCTTCCTCTCAACAACTCCATTTTGTTGTGGAGTCCTTGGAGCTGAGAATTGCTGAGAAATGCCATTCTCTTTACAGAATGCTTCAAGTATGGAATTTCTGAACTCTGTTCCATTGTCACTTCTTAATGCAGTCACACTTGCATTGTTGGCCTTTGCTTCCTTGTCAACTTTCTTTATGTGCTTAATGATTACTTGTGGAGCCTCATCTTTTGATGCCAGAAATTCCACCCATGTATACCTTGTAAAGTCATCAACCATCACCAAGGCATACTTCTTTCTTCCTAGTGACATAATATTGACAGGCCCAAACAAATCCATGTGAATGAGTTGTAGAGGCTTGGTTATTGATGTCACTGTCTTTGACTTGTGGCATGATCTTTTCATTTTTCCTTTTTGACAAGCCTCACACACTCCTTCATGACAGAATTCAAGTGTGGGCATGCCTCTCACTAACTCTCTTTTGACTAGAGAATTAATGGCTTTGAAGTTCAGGTGTGATAGTTTCTTGTGCCACAGCCAACAATCTTCATTTGATGCTTTTGAGTAAAAGCAACAAATTTTGTCCTTGTTTGCAGAGTCCATATTGGCTACAAAAAGGCTTCCCTTTCTTACTCCAGATAGAGCAAAATCACCAGTCTTCTTGTGGCTGATCAAACATTCATCTTTGTCAAAATCCACCTTGAATCCCCTATCAGTAAACTGGCCAACACTTAGCAGATTATGCTTGAGCCCCTTGACTAGTGCTACATCTTCAATGATGACATTACCAACTTTCAACTTGCCATATCCCAATGTGTTACCCATGCTGTCATCTCCAAAAGCAACCATTGGGCCACCTGATAAGTGGATTTTATATCCACTTGGAACATTCTATATCGGCTTAAATTGATTGTTTTGGACTCAAGTTTGTGTAGTTTTGATGTGTTTTGTGTAGTTGTGCAGGT
The DNA here is from genome assembly GCA_037693485.1 of Kitagawia praeruptora. Taxonomy (NCBI): domain Eukaryota; kingdom Viridiplantae; phylum Streptophyta; class Magnoliopsida; order Apiales; family Apiaceae; genus Kitagawia; species Kitagawia praeruptora. Next base: position 40,513,316 of record CM075344.1, read on the forward strand.
TTCCAAGAATATCTAAGCTTTTGTCGTTTTTGGAGATTTAATTGATTAAAATTCGGATTTTCCGGGAAGGCTGCGCAGCTTATACTGTTTTGGCCATATCTGGAGTTCTAGAAGTCCGTTTTCAGCGATCTTACTGCTCACGCGAAGCTTGAGAGATTTTCTACAACCTGGGATAGGAAACAAGTGCAAGAAACGTACTGATTAAAGGCGCGCACGTAATCTTGATTAAAGAAGGCTGGGAATTTATTGTTTTGCCCTTTTTCTAATTCTAATTGTATTCTGGGCAGTTTTGGGTACCTTCTTTAAATCCTAATTGTAATAGAAGGCAATTTCTTTCTAGGCAAGATTTGTAGAGCCTATTTAAACACATCCTACCATTGTAAATCATAACAATTCATAGCTTGTAATCGTATCAAGGTACTTTCGATCTTCAATTCTTTCTTCAATATTATGTGTTCATTCATTATCATTATTATTTTGTTTTCTTCTTTAATTATGTGTAACTAAATCTTTAATCTGAGGATTGGGTAGTATTCCTTGGTATTCATGTGTGTTTAATTATCTGTGATTTTCTTGCTTTGCTGATCTGTTATTGAGGGCTTAACACAATTAGAAGAGTAGCTAACTTTTGATTGTATTCTAGGGATTGTAATAACTTGGAAGAGGAGTTGCAATTTTAGTACATGATTTAACAGACATAACTCGAATATTTGATTGGAAGATTAATAGGAGAGTTGTGAGACTTATAATTCTTGGAGCTTAATAGTTTATGATTGTCTTTGATTGTATCACGGAAGTGACAATTAGGGTATAGTTGTAGACATTATATTGTATCTTGGAAGAGAACATTATAACCTTAGAAGAATTGTTTTCAGCAGAGTAAGAACGTAGACATCACATAGATATTGAATGTGCATTGAAACCAAGTGAAGAACCCCAGTTCTTGGATTGTTTTCCTCATATATTTTATTCTTGATTGATAATTAGTTTAATTTAGTTTAGTTTAATTTAGTTAATACACAAACCCAAAATTCTTCTCACACACTTCTAGACGTAAAGAGATAAGAAACCTGAATCTTGATATTACATTCAGTCCTTCCCTGAGAACGAACACAAAAAATACTACTAACAAATTGGCGCCGCTGCCGGGGAAGGCAGTATAGTTGAGTTTAGGTTAATTGTTTCTTATTGTTTAGATTTTAATTGGTTCCACAAGTTGTTTTGTTGATGATTTTCAGGTGTATGCGACGTGCATCTTGCGCTAGAAAGTTGGAATTTGATCCTGAAATCGAGCGTACCTTGAGAAAGATAAGAAAAGAGAAAGCTAAGATGATGGACGCTGAGAATGTTAATGCAAATGTTAATGCAAATGTTAATGTTGATCAGACTTCTATTTGGGACCATGAGATACCTAATCCTGCCAATTGCATGTACAAAACTCCAGAGATTGGTGCAACCCAATTCAACATTAACCCGAGTTTAATTCAGATGATCAGCAATCAAGCTTTTGAAGGAGATATTGAATTAGAAGACCCACACAGACATCTAGAGCATTTCGTGCAGATGTGTGGCTCATTCAGAATCAATGGTGTTACAAGTGATCAGATTCGTCTCCATATGTTTCCCTACTCTATTAAGGGAAGAGCTTTGGAATGGTTTCAGCAACTTCCAAACACTGCGGTTGCTACATGGGATAGTCTTTCTACTGCATTCTTATCCAAATATTATCCTTCTGACAAGACGCAACAATTGAGGACTATGATTATGAGTTTCAAAGCACAACCGGGTGAAGGTCTATATCAGGCATGGGAGAGATTCAAGGCACTATTGAGGAAGTGTCCACATCACGGCTTGGAAGATTGGCAGATCATCAGTACTTTTTATGGGGCCATGAATGCAGATATTCCTTTGAGTTTGGATGTGGCTGCTGGTGGAAATTTCAAGAAGGCACCAACTACACAGGCTAAAGCACTCCTTGAGGAATTGGCATCTAATAACTATTCATGGGCACCTAGTGGGACGAGCTCAGCTAAAGCAGCACAAGACTCTGAGATGATTAACATGCTGGCTCAGAAGTTGGATACTCTAACTCAGGAGATGCGAGGACAAAGAGCAAATGTGAATGCTATTTCTTCACCTATGGATGGGTATAATGATTATGGTGCTAATCAGAACTCTTATGTGCAACAATTTCCAGAAAAAGCATCTTTCATTCAGGGAAGACAGCCGTGGCCTGTTCAGAATAACTCCTATTACAATCCAAATCAAAGGCCAAACAACAATCTTTCTTACAGTAATAATCATGCGGCTAATCCTTCTTATTCATTTCCAAGGCAGAATCAACCTTCTAGTTTTCAATCACGACCACCATATCAAGCACAGCAGCAGTATCAACCTCCTCCGAAGAAAGAACCAGCTGATTGGGAGGTTGCACTGAATAAGATTATGCAAGGAACTTCTGGGGCATTGGCTAATATGGAATCAAGAATAGAGCAGATGGCATCATCTCAAAAGATGCTAGAAACACAGATTGGACAGATTGCCTCCAAGATGGGTGTTCGTGAGCAAGGATCACTTCCTAGTCAACCCGACCAGACTGGTAAAGAGCAATGCAAAGCAATAACTTTGAGGAGTGGGAAAGAGTTGCCCGAGGTTGAGGTTCTTGAGCCTAAAGAGAAGGATGCTGAAAAAGAAAGTGAGATAGTAGAGATCGATGCAGAAACGTCAGAAAAAGTAGATGAAGAGAAGAAGGAAGAAGAACCAGAAAAGCCGTATGTTCCTCCAATTCCTTTTCCACAGAGACTTCACAACAGGCAGTTAGAGAAGCAGTACGAGAAGTTCTTGACTATGTTCCGGCAGTTGCATGTCAATATTCCTTTGGCTGAAGCTTTGAATCAAATGCCACTCTATGCTAAATTTCTTAAGGAGATGTTGACAAAGAAGAGGAAACTTGAGGATGCAGAAACCATTACTCTCAATGCTGAATGCAGTGCAGTCATCCAAAAGGCCATTCCTCAGAAATTGAAAGATCCGGGAAGCTTTTCTTTGCCTTGCACTATTGGGAAGATGGAGAACATGAAAGCCTTGTGTGATTTAGGGGCTAGTGTGAGTTTGATGCCATATTCAATTTGCAAACGACTTGGTCTTGGGGAGCTTAAAAAGACACGGATTTCACTTCAGTTAGCGGATCGTTCTGTTAAATATCCGTTGGGGGTAATCGAAGATGTGGTTGTCAAAGTTGATAAATTTGTCATACCTTATGATTTTGTGGTGTTAGAGATGGATGAAGATGTCGAGATGCCCATTATCTTGGGAAGGCCATTCTTGGCTACTGCTGGCTCTACAATCGATGTTAAAGCTGGAAAATTGACATTAAATGTTGGCGAGGACAAAGTGGAATTTGATCTAAACAAAGCAATGAAGATACCTCCTTTTGGAGCAACTTGTTTTACCATTGATATAGTGGATGATATCGTGCAGCTAGAAAATGAACACTTCATGGGAGCAGAAAGGGTATTAGATGATGTAGTAGAAGAAGAAGCACTTGTTGTTCGAGACACAGAAGTTGAGATGGTTTTTACGCTTTCAGAGGCACCACAGGTGGAACTTAAACCTCTACCTGCTAATTTGAGGTATGCCTTTCTTGGTCCTAATGATACATATCCTGTGGTAGTTTCTGCATTGCTTAGTGATGATGAGCTGGAAAAATTATTACATGTTCTTCGGCAATATAAATCAGCTATTGGTTGGACAATTCAAGATATCAAGGGAATTAGCCCTGCTCTTTGCATGCATAGAATTGCCTTAGAAGATGATCATAAGCCTGTGATTGAGGGACAAAGAAGATTGAATCCGAATTTGCAAGAGGTGGTGAAGAAAGAAATCACTAAGTTGCTTGACGCTGGTATCATATATTCGGTTCCACACAGTAAGTGGGTTAGTCCTATTCATGTTGTGCCTAAGAAAGGTGGGATGACTGTTGTTCACAATGAGAAGAATGAATTAATTCCCACTAGAATAGTAACAGGTTGGAGAGTTTGCATTGATTACAGGAAGTTGAATAACGCTACTCGCAAAGATCACTTTCCCCTCCCATTCATTGATCAAATGCTCGAAAGGTTGGCGGGTAATGAGTATTACAACTTTCTGGATGGTTTCTCGGGCTACTTTCAGATTCCTATTGCACCCGAAGATCAGGAGAAGACCACCTTTACTTGTCCTTATGGTACTTTTGCTTATCGGAGGCTTCCTTTTGGTTTGTGTAATGGTCCTTCGACGTTTCAACGGCTCATGAACCACATATTCTCAGATTTTATAGGGAAAGACATGGAGGTCTTCATGGATGACTTCACAGTTTATGGTTCTTCCTTTGAATCATGTTTAGCCAGTTTGTCGAAGGTGTTGCAGAGATGTACTGAAACTAATCTTGTTCTTAATTGGGAAAAGTGTCACTTTATGGTGAAGGAGGGCATTGTGCTTGGGCATAAAATCTCTAATAAAGGCATTGAGGTCGATAGAGCAAAAATTGAAGTTATTGAAAAATTGCCACCACCTTCATCTGTGAAATGAATTCGAAGCTTTCTTGGTCATGCTGGTTTTTATCGACGGTTCATCAAGGATTTCTCCAAGTTAGCTCGGCCTCTCTGTAATCTTCTTGAAAAGGATCGTGTTTTTGACTTTGATGAAAGTTGTCTTGTCGCGTTTAACAAGCTGAAGAAGGAACTTACTTCTGCACCTATAGTTACATCTCCCGATTGGAGCTTGCCATTTGAACTTATGTGTGATGCTAGTGACTATGTTGTGGGTGTTGTTCTTGGGCAAAAGAAGGATAAGCGTATGCATGTGATAGCTTATGCAAGCAAGACTCTTGATGATGCACAAATCAACTATTCAACTACGGAGAAAGAGCTACTTGCAGTGGTGTTTGCACTTGATAAATTTAGATCCTATCTTGTTGGATCTAAGGTGATTGTCTATTCAGATCATGCTGCGATTCGTTTCTTGATGACAAAGAAGGATGCCAAGCCTCGTCTAGTTCGTTGGATTCTCTTACTTCAGGAATTTGATCTTGAGATTCGAGATAAGAAGGGGTCCGAGAATTTGGTAGCTGATCATTTATCTAGGTTGGATCAAGGAGATGGAGAGGTAGGAGGTGAAAAACCTATCAATGATAAATTTTCGGAAGAGCAGCTTCTAGGTGTGTCCTTGTCTACACCATGGTATGCAGATTTTGTGAACTACATTGTGGGAGGAGTTGTGCCGGATGATCTATCTTATAACCAAAAGAAGAAATTCTTTTATGATGTGAAGCACTACTATTGGGAGGAACCGCTACTTTACAAGGAGTGTGCTGATGGAATGTTTCGTAGATGTGTGCCTCATGATGAAGTTCCTCATATTTTCAGGCATTGTCATTCTCTTGAGTGTGGAGGCCATAACAGTAGTATGAAGACAGTGGCGAAGGTTTTGCAGTCAGGATTCTATTGGCCAACCATGCATCAGGATGCTAGAGACTTTGTGGCAAAGTGTGATAGATGTCAACGAGTTGGAAATATTTCGAGGAGGAACGAGATGCCTTTACAGTCTATTCTTGAGGTGGAGATATTCGATGTGTGGGGAATGGACTTCATGGGTCCATTTCCATCTTCTTATGGGAACCAGTATATTTTGGTGGGAGTTGATTATGTCTCTAAATGGGTTGAAGCTATTGCATCTCCTACTAACGATGCTAGAGTGGTGAAGAAGTTCCTAAAGAAGCATGTGTTCACTAGATTTGGAGTGCCAAGGGTTATTATCAATGATGGAGGTGCACACTTTTGCAACAAACAGGTGGCTGATCTCTTGAAAAAGTATGGTGTGACACAAAAGGTGGCAACTCCTTATCATCCGCAAACAAGTGGACAAGTTGAGATTTCGAATCGTGAGCTGAAGTCAATTTTGGAGAAGACAGTGGCAGCGTCGAGAAAGGATTGGTCAACAAAGCTTGATGATGCACTTTGGGCATATAGGACGGCGTTTAAAACACCTATTGGAATGTCTCCATATAGATTGATCTTTGGGAAGCCATGTCATTTGCCGGTGGAACTTCAGCATAAGGCATTTTGGGCGACAAGAGAGTTGAATTTTAATCTAAAATCTGCGGGAGAGAAGCGTTTACTTCAACTTGGAGAGCTTGAGGAGATTAGGCTTCAATCTTATGAAAATTCTAGTATATACAAGGAGAAGACCAAATTGTGGCATGACAAGCACATTCAGAAGAAGGAATTTGAGGTTGGGCAACATGTTCTATTGTTTAATTCAAGACTCCGTTTATTTCCTGGAAAGCTTAGATCAAGATGGTCCGGACCTTTTGAGATTGTGAAGGTCTATCCTAATGGGGTTTGTGAGATTACTAGAGAAGGGTCAGATGTATTCAAGGTGAATGGGCAGAGACTTAAGCCCTACCTGCTTGGAGAAACAGTGGAGCGAGGAATGAGCATTCTTCACCTCCAAGACCCTACTATGAGTTGAGGAAGTAACGTCAAGCTATTGACGTTAAACGAGCGCTTCTTGGGAGGCAACCCAAGCATTTTTTGTACCTTGATGTAGCATAGGATTTTTATTTTTAATCAGAAAAAAAAAAAACGAATTTTTGAGCAGGTTGCAGCCCTGTAACGCAGGCTGCACCTGCGTTTCTGCTGTTTCCGCAGTCTGCATCTGTGTAACGCAGGCTGCGCCTGCGTTACTGACCTTCAAGCAATTTGCGCGCCTGATGCGCAGTCTGCCCTGGCGCATCTGATCTTCAGGCAGATTGCCTCATACGCGCGCAACGTGCACTTGTGCAAGGAGAATTCAGAAAAATTTGTGTTGTTCACATATTATGTCAGTCTGTGCGCCTGTGTATAAAAAAAAAAAAAATTTCATCACCCCAAATCTTTTTATACTCCCATATTTCCCCTAAATATTTTCCTATTTCAAATCCAAAACCCCTCATCTCTCCTAAAAAATTTCAAATTCCTACTTCTTTTCTAATTCTTTTTCTTTTATTCATTAAATATTTTTTCTATCCTAAATCAAATTCCAAATTCCACCTAAATTTTTTCCTTTTCACATTAAAATTTTTATATTCATCCTATCACTCCATGGCCTATATATACCCATCCATACACACCCAATTCATTATCTTCCTCCTCTACATCTCTTAAAAATTCAAGTTTGGGGGAAAATTAGTACAAGTTCACCTCTTTGATTCGTAGTGGGATTTCTTTTCTCTATTTTATTACGGATTTGTGTTCTTGTAAATTGGGGGTTTTGTATTATTCTTGTTACTTGGGTATTTTTGGTGTGATTTTGCTTGGTGGTTTTTGGTGGGATATTTCTTGGTGGTCGTTGGTGGTGCTATTATTGAGTGGGGTTTTGATTATTATGGCGCCTAAGCGAATGAGGGGTGGTTCTATTAGGGTGGAGAGATTTTCTTCTCCGGATGCGGAGGTTGAGTATAATCGGTTGTTGTCAAGGTCAGTGGCGAAAGAAAAGGGATTTTTGCCAATTCGTCACTATGTGTTGGTTGATGTGATTAGTGAGTTACGTTGGGGAGATATTTGTAAGGCACCTGCTCCGGTTCCGGTGAATATTGTTAGGGAGTTTTATGCTAATGCTAAAGGTGAGCCGGATGAGGTGTGTATGGTTAGAGGTAAACATGTGGATTATAGTATTGATGCTATTCGTGCAATTTTGGGGCAACCACCTAAGCTTGTGGGGGATGAAGATTGGGCAAGGAAGACAAGTAAGGATGTGGATATGGAGGCGATTGTTCGTGAGTTATGTGTTCCTGGTACAGTTTGGAAGTATAAATTGGGAACTACTGAGCCGATTAATTTTCTGTCTTCTGCGATGAATAAGTTTGCGCGAGCATGGTATTTATTTATCTGTGCGAATATTATGCCTACTTCTCATACGGGTGAGGTAACAGCTGATAGAGCGATTCTTCTTTGGGGCATTCTAAAGGGGAAGTACATTGATGTAGCTTATATTGTTCATCAGAATATTCTGCGGTTTTTAAAGTCTAATGCGCTGTCATCAATGCCCCATGCTTCTATTATAGCTGGTTTGTGTAAGGATAGTGGTGTTATATGGGGTGCGGATGACGAGTTGCAGTCACCTTTGGCTACCATTACTGATGTGACTATTGATCGAATGCCTGACTGGCAAGGTGGGGTTCCACATTCGAGGGGGCTTGGTTATATTGTTGATGATGTTGGTGCTAGTGGTCATGGAGCGGGCGCTCAGCCACGTGTTTCAAGAGTACCGAGAGTTTTGGATGCCCACTTTAGGCGTTTGTATAGGCGGATGGATGCTATTCATGCTTGTAACAGGGAGTATGCTCAAGATATGGCTACAGCTTTGAAAGATGCGGGTATTCAGGCGAGGTGGCCAGTCTATGGAGCTCGTACGCAGTATCCACCACCAGATTCTGATTCCTCCGAGGAGGAGGACGAGTAGGTATGTTTTCTACTATCCCTTGTATTTACTTCCATTCAATGCGGACATTGATTATTTTAAGTTTGGGGGTAATTTGGGGGATTAGTAGTTGTATGTATTGTTGTATTTTGTGTTCATATAGGATATCATGTTTGCATAGTTGTGATAGTTCATGCATGATTGTTATGTTCGTATTATCTACGTTTGTTCATATAGGACATTTTGTTTTTTTTAGTATACCATGTGAGTCATATTAGTTGCATTTTCATGGCATGCATATTTTCATGATCCCTTAGGACGAGCTGATTCTGATTGATAGGTGGATGTTGATTTGGGTATGATGATGAGTAGAGGGCTGATTTATAGTTTCTGTGAAATTGACTTGCATGTTACGGGAACAAAATTTATTACACAGTCTCATTGGGGTGCTTTTGGGCTAGGTTAGGGTCATGCCTGTGGGATGTTTTGAGATTTAATCACTTGTTTATATTTAGAATTTTCGTTATTCCCTTTATAGCGTAGGAACATTAAAGTCTAAGTTTGGGGGAAACCAGGAATTTTCATGCTAGTTGTTCATAATTGTGGCTAGGCGTCAAATGGCTAGTAGCCGGCTCATATTTATATGAGTAGTCTAGGGTTGGAAATGAGAAAGGCTCATTCCAGATTGCAGAAAAAAAAAAAAAAGTCAATAAGTTATTTGTTTATATGCAAAATTAACCAGAGTGAGCTCTTTAATACTCGAGTAATTAAGTCTGAGGGGACTTAGTCCTAGTAACCTAAAGCCACTTGTGGTTTGGGATTGCTGACCTAACACTCGCTACATGGGTATTATTGTATAAGCCTTTTGGGGTCTCATTCATTGCACGGTTAAATAAGCATGCGTATTGTATATAGTGTCGTAGTTTAGTAATAAAGCATGAGTTTCTGTCTACCTTGGATAAGGGTGGAGGTGTTCCTAGGTTATGAAGTGTCTACAGTCTATTCTGATTATAAACCTGTGATTGTCTTGACAGAAAGCATGTATGATTTTTGACCTATTTTTGGGAGTATTTCTGATGAGCATCGCACACACACACACGTTTCTGTCATGTACTGTTAGTATACGGGGACTTAGTCGAGCTCTGCTTGGATTTGTTACATTCATTGAGATATTTGCTTGTTAGTTGGTTTTGGTGAGTTTGAAGGGGATCTTGCATTTTCATAGTAGTTGCATTCATGCATTGCATTGTATTAGGTTAAATGGATTTTGTGGGTACATTCACTATAGGCCCTCACGAGACCTTACTCGTCCACTAGGGCTGCCTAGGGGTTTAAAGGGCTTGTTGCATATGCCAAATGCAACCGTGATCACCTACGGAAGTGGTACTAATTAGGTAGTTATAATTGTTTATGCTTGAGGACAAGCATCGGTTTAAGTTTGGGGGTGTTTGATAAGTGGATTTTATATCCACTTGGAACATTCTATATCGGCTTAAATTGATTGTTTTGGACTCAAGTTTGTGTAGTTTTGATGTGTTTTGTGTAGTTGTGCAGGTTTCCAAGAATATCTAAGCTTTTGTCGTTTTTGGAGATTTAATTGATTAAAATTCGGATTTTCCGGGAAGGCTGCGCAGCTTATACTGTTTTGGCCATATCTGGAGTTCTAGAAGTCCGTTTTCAGCGATCTTACTGCTCACGCGAAGCTTGAGAGATTTTCTACAACCTGGGATAGGAAACAAGTGCAAGAAATGTACTGATTAAAGGCGCGCACGTAATCTTGATTAAAGAAGGCTGGGAATTTACTGTTTTGCCCTTTTTCTAATTCTAATTGTATTCTGGGCAGTTTTGGGTACCTTCTTTAAATCCTAATTGTAATAGAAGGCAATTTCTTTCTAGGCAAGATTTGTAGAGCCTATTTAAACACATCCTACCATTGTAAATCATAACAATTCATAGCTTGTAATCGTATCAAGGTACTTTCGATCTTCAATTCTTTCTTCAATATTATGTGTTCATTCATTATCATTATTATTTTGTTTTCTTCTTTAATTATGTGTAACTAAATCTTTAATCTGAGGATTGGGTAGTATTCCTTGGTATTCATGTGTGTTTAATTATCTGTGATTTTCTTGCTTTGCTGATCTGTTATTGAGGGCTTAACACAATTAGAAGAGTAGCTAACTTTTGATTGTATTCTAGGGATTGTAATAACTTGGAAGAGGAGTTGCAATTTTAGTACATGATTTAACAGACATAACTCGAATATTTGATTGGAAGATTAATAGGAGAGTTGTGAGACTTATAATTCTTGGAGCTTAATAGTTTATGATTGTCTTTGATTGTATCACGGAAGTGACAATTAGGGTATAGTTGTAGACATTATATTGTATCTTGGAAGAGAACATTATAACCTTAGAAGAATTGTTTTCAGTAGAGTAAGAACGTAGACATCACATAGATATTGAATGTGCATTGAAACCAAGTGAAGAACCCCAGTTCTTGGATTGTTTTCCTCATATATTTTATTCTTGATTGATAATTAGTTTAATTTAGTTTAGTTTAATTTAGTTAATACACAAACCCAAAATTCTTCTCACACACTTCTAGACGTAAAGAGATAAGAAACCTGAATCTTGATATTACATTCAGTCCTTCCCTGAGAACGAACACAAAAAATACTACTAACACCACCCTTTTCCTCATACTGTGATAGCAGGGCCATATCACCAATCATATGATTTGAGCATCCACTGTCCAAAATCCACATGACCTTCTTTTCACTTTCTTTGCCCTACAAACACAAAGGTATTACTTTTCCTTTGGTACCCAAACAAGTTTGGGTCCATGTGACTTAGAAACAATTTTACCATAAACAACATGCTTGTCAACTTTCTTGGTGTTAGTCTTCTTGTCACTGTTAGAAGTCTTAGAACCTGAAGTTTCAGACTTGGGTGACAGAGGTACCTTCCTAGCTTTAGGAGGACTTGAAGACTTTGACCTTGTGTAGTGTGTGTGAGAATTGTGACTGATACAACCATCAATGAATTGCCTTCTCAAATTGAAACAGCTAGTCATCACATTCATGTTGCATGGCATACAGTCAAATTTATCATAAAATGGAGCATCTCTATGTCTTAGAGGCACAGAACAATCATAGAAAGGTTTGGACACACTACCAACAGGTTTCTTGCATGCATGAGTTAAATGATTGGTACTGAAACAGTTCTGACAAGTTTTCCTAGGGGCATTAGGCATATAATCATAGTTGTTATCCTTGTTAATCCCTAACTTGCCATTTCTGTTCTGTTTCTTCTTAGTCACTTTCTTTTCTGATTCACTCTTCCCAGCTGAAACAAACTTAACAAACTTTTTAGGTCTTGGCATATCAACTACTGGCTCCTTGTCTTTTGACTTGACACTTTCACTCTTGGATGATGCTTGTTGTTCATTTGATTGTGCCTCATCCTCATCATTCAACATTTGTTTGATGAGTAAGGCATCCTCATCAATTTCAAATGTTGGTTCCTTAAAAATTGGATTTTCAGTCTTTTTCAAAATGTGAGGCACTTCCTCATGAACAACTGTGTCATCTTCAATGACAGCATAGCCTTTTCTATGTTTAAGAGTGTCATAATCAAGTCCAATAGCAGCCTTGGGTTTTGCTTCAATTTTCTCACAGTAGGATTTCACTAGACCAGATGATTTCTTGAAAGTTTTTAGTTTGAATTCATTTTCAGCTAATTCATCCCTAAGAGCCTTTTCAACCTGACTAGCACACAAAACCTTATTCTGCAGATATTCAACTTCTTTCTTAAGGTTTTCTATTTGCATAGCAGTTAGCTCAAGTTCCTCATTCTTTTTGGTTAACATTTCATTTCTAGTAGACAGTTTAGCAATCTCTTCATTAGCAGCAGTCATACTAGTATGAATGTTAAACATTTCAACAGATAGTTGTTCAATCATGCATTTATACTCTGAAACAGACATATCTATAGTAGTGAGAGATGGTACTTGAGAATCAGATGGAGATGGGTCATCCTTGGAATTGGCCATCAAGGCATAATTGCAGAATTCTTACTCCTCTCCATCACTGTCAGAATCATCCCAGCACTTCCCTTCAGCTATGTAGGCCTTACCTTGTGTCTGCTTTTTCTGAAGGGCCTCATACTTAGCTTCAAGCTCAAGATAATCTCTATTCTTATTTTTAGGCTTCTTGCATTCACTGGCAAAATGCCCTAGGTCATTGCATCTATAGCACCTTACAGATGACCTATCCACATGGCTGGTTTTAAACTTATTCTTGTTTGGTTTCAAAGGTGCCTTGCTTTTGTTGAATGAATGGTTTTGGGTTTTGGGTTTGAAGGGTTGATTCCTTTTGAATCTGATGTTTGGAAATTTTCTGGCCATGAAAGCATATGAAGTGTTTTCCATCCCATCTAGTTCTTCAAGAGTGTAAAACTCTTCTTCCTCCTTCTCCTCAACAGGTTCACTTACCTCAGGTTCAGTTTCTTCCTCTTCTACTACCTCCTCTATCCTTAACTGACTTGTAGATGCTTCTAGGTCTTGAATAGATTTGTTGACAATCAAGGCACATGATGTGTTTACCATTCTGCCTTGATTGGCTTGGATAGTCCTTTTCTGAAGCAACTCAAGCTCATGAGTTTTTAAAACTCCATAGAGCACATCATATGTAACTTTGTTCAAATCTCTTTCCCTTAGAGAAATGACCCTTTGTTCTAGATGGTTTGGTGAGGATAGCAGAAACTTCATGTTTAACTCCTTGGTACTGTAAACCTTGCCATTCATCTGCAACTCTGTAACTAGCTTGTGAAATCTCTCAAACATCTCAGTAATGCTTTCCTTGGGCTATGCCATGAAAGCCTCATACTGTGTGACCAGTATCTGTTTCTTGTTCTCCTTAACCTCATCAGTTCCTTCACACAACACCTCAATGTGATCCCAAATTTCTTTGGCAGAAGTACATGATGCAATGTTTGCAAACATTGACATGTCCATGGAATCAATGATAAGCAACATGAGGTGGCTGTCAAGAGCAACCTTCTCCCTTTCTGATTTTGTTCATTTTGATGGATCCTTGGCCTCATAAGATCTTGGGATAGTTGTGGTTCCAATAGTCTTCTCTGGTATCTCTTGTTGTGGAACAAAAGGACCATTCTTAAGAATCTCAGGATACAAAGGATGAGAGGCTTTGATGAACAACATCATCTTTATCTTCCAGAGGTTGAAGTTATCTTTGTCAAACTTAGGGACTTTCACCGTTCCTGTAGTCTTTGGTGTATTCGAACTCATGATCATTTTTCTGTTTTTGAATAAACAGCCCGCTCTGATACCACTTGTTGAGTATTGAATACAGTAAAAGAATACAGAGGGGGGTGAATGGATTCTTGAACTTTTCTTATTCGAGTCTATGTAGCAAATAAGTGTTTGTGTGTGGTAGAGTGAAGGTGCGGATAAAGAACAACACAAGACACAATATCACTTTAATCTAATGTATTATTAGATAAAGGTTGCTACAATCTGTGAATACTAATGGTAGTATTCTCAGCTTCGTTTTTCTCAGAGAGATATAGCTTACAATGTATGAAAAACTTGACTCACAAAGTTACTAAGTTAGAAAGTGAGGCTGTGTCCTTATAGAACATGGATACAGCCTACTTACTGCAAATAAGATAGCTAAACAAATTACTTTCTAGTCTGTCTATCCTTTTTGAGTAAGTGTCCAAACGGTTACAGATTTGACTTTGCAAAGCCTGTTTAGATCCACTTCTTTAGCTCCTTGTCTCTTCTATATCTCTCCAAGCTTCCTTGTAGGCTTTCCAGAGCACGTTACAGATTGTGGTCCATAAAGTGCATTGGCTTGTTGCAGGTTTCTGACTTGTACAATTTCTTCAGTATTTTGTCTCCAAGAATGTATTCGAGAAGTGACTAAGTAAGTGATTCGAGAACTGGAATTGACTTGTTGACTTCCTGAGTTCTCGAATAGAGTACATAGACATATCGAATCTCTGAGATATCGAACAGTATATACAGAGATATCGAATATTGTCTTGAGATATCGAATCCCTGACTTCTCGAATGCTGGACTTCTCGAATAGACAAATATACTTCTCGAATTGGTACTTAGGCAAATTCTTCATTTCTTCAAATCCCAACTGTGATTATTTGACAGTCTTTATCTTCTTGCTTGAGGCATGAACCTTGGAAATTCTTTCAAGCATTATTCTAGACTCTATAAGTACAGTTACACAACTAGGATTTGATGCCTACTACAAGTACAATACAAACAGAAACTCTACAACTAGAGGTTCCCTCAGTTAAGAGGTCATGTAAGTAATGCAAAGCATTACAAATAATTAGGCTTGTTATTAGATGTATACAGGCATGCCTCTGTGACTAACAGTTAATTCACAAGATGCAGAAAAAGTGCATTGTTTTGGGTCAATAAAATTGTTATCTGCATAAGTCAAACCTCCAAAAGCCTCTATTAAAGAACCACCTGATTTAGAACTAAAGTTGATGTCCTCTCAATCTCAAGAGGTTTATTCGAGCTTATTTTCAACATCTTCTATCATCATCTCAGCAGAATTACCTCCGGACAAGAAGGCTGAAAGGGTTATTTCAAGTTTTCATGATAGTATATGCTCTGTAGACGTGCAAATTTTTTTAGTGGACGCTACAATGGATTCTTTTGATAAGCAGAGAAGCTTGACATCCCCGATTTTGTCAATCATTATCTCTGCAGATTTACCGCCTGATAAGGAAGAATGGTTGTTGGAGGTTTCGCAAATGTACTGGCTAGTTTCTTTTGAGAAACGGAGAAGGTTGAACCTTGTCATAAAAGACATTGTCCCGAAAAAGATAATAAAATGGCCATACAAATTGTGATGCAAAATTTTACACTACGGTGTGAAATTAACAAGTAAAAAGGCCCTTGTCATGTCTAGCTAAAGACTTTAAATAAAGGCGCTTCTTGGGAGGCAACCCATGATTTTTGTATGGTTAGTACGTTTTATTTTCTTTTCTTTTTTTATTTTTTTTAGTTAGATATGTATATTTATTTTTTGTTACTCCTACAAGATGCCTTGATGTGTCTGATTTGAAGTATTTCAGAAACTTTCAGCGAAAAAAGGTGAAAAAAAAATTAAAAGAAAATATCTTGCTGAAGAAAAAAAACTACAAAAAAAAGGAAAAAGAATGGAGTGGAAGGTGCGAATATTTCTGAAACAAACAGAAATTTTACAGAAATTTTGATACCGCGGTGCGCTAATCCCTGTGTGCCAGACTGCCATCAGTTCCGCGCGCTCCTCAGTGCGTGACATTCACTCCGCGGTGTGAATCTGGCTGGCTGAAGAACTCTACATGCGTGGCTCGTGTCCAAACCTGCTGCTGGGCCAGTAATAAGCTGTATGTCCAGCCCATTAATCTGATGCAACACAAGTCCAGCCCAAAGCAAAAGAACTTCTATTTGCCAACTGCTACCACTTGAGCTGGCTACACATTGATAATAGTTATTGGACTACAACTTATATATATTGAACATGGACCTGGAGTTTCAGCACACCTCTAGGAGGCCGGAGTAAGCTTCAACAACAATTTTTAACGGGCATATCATGTATCAGGGGAGTATTCTTAACTTTCCTTTGTACATATATATTTTTATTAGTTTATTTTTGTATTTTTTTATTAGGATTTTCATTAGTTTGTATAGTTTATAAATATTATTCATTGGGGACAATGAACTGCTTAAGTGTGGGGAGGGGTTTCCATTAAAAAAAATGAAAAAAATTAGGATCATTAATAATTTTAGTTTTAGGATTTTTTTTTTTTAGTTTCTTCAGGACATTAGATATTTCTTTTTTTAGATTTTTTTTTCAGGATAGTTAAAAAAAAAGAAAAATAGACAAAAAAATTAGAAAACTTAAAAAATTGATTGTCTTGTCAATATAGCATGTTTATAAGGATAAGTACACATCATGTAGGCTTATTTTTCGAGTGTCATGTATATGTTTCCTTAGCGTAAAATACCTTATACATGATGATATCTTTTACGTGCTTGCGAAAATTAAAAACTTGAATGTATGTCACTGTCAATTTTGACGAGTATGGCATGCTATCACCCTGTGAGATCTTGAGCCTTAATTTGTGATTGATACATCTTTTGTCAATCTATTTTTTTGTAGTGAGTTATTCGTCATTGCATGTGTTGCTCTAGAACTTGCTTTAAACCAAGTCGTGCGCATATTGATATTGTGTATTGTGTAAAAATGATAAAGGCACTAGGATTAACCGTATTGCCCAAACAGTCCCCTTAAAAATAATCCGTAGTGCGTGAAAACCACACCTAGAGGGGGTGAATAGGTGTAATATGGCTTATACTGGTTAACTATTAGCCGTTTAAAAATTTCCCAGAAACGGCTTGCTGATATTACCTATCCGATTAATAACAGCAGGCTGATACGTTCTAACAGTTTAATATCAGCAGGCTGAATTAAATGGTAATGCAGTGCAGAATGAATTGTGCAGAAAAATGAAATGAACACAAGATCTTTTAGCCAGGTTCGACCCCTAACTTCCTATGGTCTACGTCCTGGTCCCTTACCAACTTGGTAAGAGAATATATTATTAATCACTATAAACCCGATTCAATAATATATCTCCCTTTTCCCTAGCTACTGTCAAAATGGCTTGCTGAAACCCCGTTTCTAAACCTGCTCTCTAAGAACTATACCACTCCCCGTAGTACAAACTTTTCTAGCTTCGTGATTACCAATCCCTTGTTCCACAAGCCACTTCCCAGCAACTATGCCTTTACAATAAGTACAATACAAATTTGAAGGTTTGAAATTACAACTCAAAGATATAGACCCTTATATATATATATATATATATATATATATATATATATATATAACGTGTAATATATCTTTAGAGCTTGTGTGTGTGTGTTGTTTGTGAATATGGCAATGTAAAACAACTGTCTTGAAGTGACTGAGTGTATAAACGATTTTATGGATATTCAAGAGTGTTTTTCGTTTTCAGTTTTAGTAGTGTTTTCGTTTATACAAGAGAAGTATAAATACTAACAAAGTCCAACGTTCGGATTTGTTCAAGAAAGAGCCGTTGGTTGTTTCTTCAGATTTGATATGTGAAGAACGTGTTTTGTGTATAAAGGAATGATTCTCCTGCAATTTCTGAGTAGGTGTGCAGAGAATATTTCATTGGTGGAGTTGTGTAAGAGTATGGGCTATTTGTTTAGTGAGAGTGTGTAAGATATGTTTAATATATCTTCATGCTTGAATGTCTTTGAGAGATGTGTTTACTGAGCTCTTTAGAATATATATCATACAAGTAATATATATATATGTAAGAGTCCTTACATTTAAATCTAAATACCAGCTCTCTGTATTTCTGGACTTGTTCTTGACAGTTTCTGTAATCCCAGAATCAGCACGCTGATTTTGTACTGAATGCATGTTCAGCTTGCTGAAGTATATTAGATAGTCCATAACAGCTTTCTGAAATATAACTGTTAGTCTGACTGAAATAATCCTGTACATCTTAAAATAGCTTGCTGAACAGGACAATTTCTCTCCTGGAAATTTCACTATCAACAAGTAATAACAAGCATTATACCAACATAAAAGATTTCACATAATCATTAAGATCAAAAATGTTAGTAGCACTAATATCATCCAAAATATATGTAATCACATTATTATCAAAATCAAGAGCATGTTAGTATAATAAAAAACATTCCAAAATATATGTAATCATAGAATCATCAAAATCAAATAGGCCAACAGTGAGCCCCCTTGAGCCTATATCTTTTTTCTTCGTATATCACCATCTAAATCTTGAGCTTATTTATTTCTTCTTGTCTTGATTGACTAGTAGAGCATTGTGATGTACAGATAATATTGGTAAAATATTAAGTGTGGGGATATCTTTGTCATTGTGTGAAATTTTGGGTGGGATTTGAATTGGTTTGGCTATCCCTTCTTCGTGACAATTCAATAAAGTCACTCGAATCAATAAAAAAAGGAGGAAGCGAGAAAAGAAAAAAATAGAGAGAAAGAAATTTCAAAAAGAAAAAAAATGAAAAAAAAAAAGAAAGAGAGTGTATGTTCAATGGTTCTTGCAATGTGAAATTTATGAGTTTACAGTTGTATGTGGGATGATATCTGAAGGTTAGTTTCATGTTGAGTGTTTCAAGTGTATATGAACATTATGCTCTATTAGTTGTCAATTTTAGCCACTTGTTAGCCTATTTCTTTGATTTCCTACCCTGCACCTAAGCCTCATTACAACCCTTGACAAAGACCTTTTGATTTATACGAACACGAAGTCTAGAGATTTTGGTGGACAAGCAAGCTTATGGTAGCACATGTGCATTTGATTGAACTTGAGTGATACAGTTATGCCTAAACACTTGTGTGCTTTGAGTGTTTGTGAGGTTATTTTCCATCCTAAGCATGCTATTTTCTTGTTGATTGAGACTTTGATGTTATTCTTGATATTTTAGTCTTTTGGACTATGTGTGCGTGCTTGAATAGTTGTGTCGGTGTGTAAAGTTGAGGAAGTGCATTATATGACATCTATGAGTTATTACATGATTAAGTTTGCATGTGTGGAGTGCTATGATATATTTCATGTTTGAGACTTGGCAGTCAGACTAAAAATTAGGAATTTTGTGGGTAAATTCACTACAAACCCTCACGATACCTTACTCGTCCACTAGGGCTACCTTGGGGTTTAAAGGGCTTGTTGCATATGCCAAATGCAACCGTGATCACCTACGGAAGTGGTATTAGTTAGTTAGGATTTAGTTTTTTTTTCTTTCTTCTTTGTCCGAGGACGTGCAAGATGCTAAGTGTGGGGATGTGATAAGCGTGCATTTAATTCTAATATTGTCCCTATATTTAAGTTATTTTGCACTGATTTAGATTTTTATTTAATAAAATTTAATGTTTTATTGTAGGAATCAAGGAGTTATAATAAAGGAAGGCTTGGAGTTTAAATATCAAGAGTTGGATATTAATTTGATTAAAAATCGGATTTTACTGGTAGCTTGCGCAGTCTACACTGTTTGGGCCATATCTGGAGTTCCAGAAGTCCGTTTTAGCCGATTCAACAGCCCACGGAAAGCTTATGAGAAGGGATTAAATTTAGAAGTGGTCTTGATATCAGATTCCAACTACATCAGCCCAGAAACAGAGCCCAAAAATCAATTACGAATTTCCCCTTCTTGGAATTCAGTTTTTATTGGGAAATCTCCTTGTAATTATAGTAATAAATAAAAAAATACTTTTATTAGGGATATTATTAGATATAGATCAGACCTTATTGAGATATACATCGGACGAGAGAAGGAGCCACACAAGGGAGGAGGAGAAGAAGCCATTAACAAGAAGAATTCAGCCATTAAAGACATTCAATTGGCTTTGTTTTCTCTTATCTTTTATACCTCTTCTTATGAACATGTGTTGGTTATCTTTGGATTGTTTTGATACGTTTATTATGAACTAAACTTGTATGAGTTAGGATTTTTATGGAACCCTAGTATGGGATTGTTGGCGTTTTGATAAGAAGTACTATTTGCAGTTACAGTTTATTCACTCAAGTGGATTTCTTGTTATATATTTGCTATTTTTTGGCCAACTCTAGTAGATAGTTGAGTTAATTGTAATACTGAGAGGGTTATGATTAACTGACACAATACTTGAATGGTGCATGATTATATCTGTTGATATTAATTTTGTGACAGTATAGACATATATTGTTACCTTGCATAGCCGTGTGAAATTGGTGCTTAATTGTATTCTGGAAGTTGAATTGGCCATAGACATAAGTTAATTTAATTACAGAATCTATACCATAGTGATTTCGAGAGAAACCTATGACCTATGAATTTCTGGTTAGTAGACTGTGATTTTGCTATAGTATTACACTGCTTTATTGCCGACATGAACATATTAGGGGGAAATAATTATCTTGACTTAGCTTCTCGTATCCAAAACTCATTCAGATCTCTTTGTTAGTGTGATAGAAATTAGTTAATTTAGTTGTTTAAATTAGATAAATCAAAACTCCATTCTTGTGTTCTATAACCGAATCGTTTGATATTAATTGCGATTTATACAATTAGGCAGTCCTTGAGGAACGATATCTGGTATTTACTACTGTATTACTTGCTTGCGATTGTGTACACTTGCACATTTGTATTTCACGCAACAAACTCTCCAAGACAATTTGGTTTAACCTTGCCAAGACATTCTTTATGTTGCCAAGACAGTCGGCAAGACACACTTTGATTCATCAAGACAATTGCTTTTGAGATATTTGTTGAGCTTTTAAACTGCCAAGACAATCTCAACACACCAAGACAATCAGTTCTACTTTGCCAAGACAATTGGATTTGTATTGCAAAGACAATCGGCAAGACAATCCTTTCTTTTGTGCCAAGACAATCGGCAAGACAATCCTTGATTATCTTGCTAGTTCACTTTTTCAGATTTAAATCAATTTGATTAAATAAATAATCATCTTAATTTAAACTTACTTAAATAATTATTCAGATTTAATTAATTTAATAACTTATTTAATAAATAAATTAATTCTAGAAGAATTAATTTATTAATTAAATTAACTACTTGATTTAATTAGTTAAATGAGAATAATTATAAATCCTTAGATTGTCTTAATTCTTTTCTGAATCACTGAAATTAATAAAGAAGTACCACTGAACTCTTTGTTGACGCTCCATGCACGGTCTGGTTCACGAACGACTAACTTCAATGACTGTCTATTATTTCCCAGTTATACACCACGAGATTGTAGAAGGGGGGTTGAATACAATCTTGACTAAATTCTTTTGAATTGGTGAGGTCGTAAAATAGATCTTTATAAGAACAGAAAGTTAACAGATTATCTAATACACATACAACACAAGATATAAAAATCTCAGGTGGGTTTGAGTGGTCCACCTGATGGTTGTATTTGAAGAAAACACTTTGTGTACAAATACACAGCCGCGGGTTACAATGTCTTATGTTTACAAGAAAACCTAATGCAATATCTGATATGCTCTTTGTTTTCTTCTCTCCTAAAACAATGATGCTTGTACAACTTATTTAAACTATATGAAGACAAGTGAAATATGTAAAATGTAAAGATACATTTTTTGTATGACTTGTCATACACACATGCTAGAAGTAAAGACCATTTCTGGAAATGTCTTGAAGATCTTCTTTCTTTGATTTGGACAATCCCAGCATGCTTCAAGTCCGTGTATGTTTCTTTCTTCATAAGTTACTAACTTCTTGAAATGACTTAGCTTCCAAGCCCACGTGATGTTTTATACAAAAGATCTCTTTGGTTTGAATCTTTATCTCTGAAAAGTAGCTTTAGCAAAATAATAATTTTTTTGAAAATCAAAAAGCTTTTCTGCCTTATTGAGTTGTGCTTGAACTTCCCAGATAAAACAATTGATCCTTATGCATTCATCAAGATATCCTTTGACTTCTTCAATAGTAATGTAATCATGTTGGAGGTTGTTTCCACTCTTATTGTTGCCCTTGGAGTCGGATAAACAGTGACTGATTTCACCTTTCACTTGGAAGAGTTTGATCCTTCAAATATTTACAATTTGACTCCCTACTCATAACATCCTTTGTGTAATTGATCACTGTCTATAAGTCACGGGTTGCAAAGTAATTCTTGGTTTGTTCTTCATTCGATATCTTCCATTAGAGAACTCTGGTATTACTAAGAATTCAGACTGAGTTCTCGAATTGATAAATCTTGAATTCTCGAATGTTGACTTCTCGAATAGTCCCTTTTTTGAGTTCTCGAATGACTTTTCAAACATCCTATAATGTAGACTTCTCCAATAGTCTATATTGCAGACTTCTCGAATAGACTATATTGCAGACTTCTCGAATAGAGTATATTGCAGACTTCTCGAATAGAGGTAGCAGCCTGACTTCTCGAACTAGGACTTCTCGAATAACCCTTTTTGTTGAGTTCTCGAATCACCAAATCTAAGTTAACTCGAATAGAGTTATAACAGTGGGTTGACTTCTCGAACTCTTCTTTTCTTGACTTCTCGAATATACTTGCATGGTTACAACGATGCGCATGTTCGTCTTGTGTATTTGCACTTGTTTCTGACCACGGTATGTCGTATCAAGCATGTTGCGGTAGACGGAATAGCGTGTCAGATACCTGATGCGCCAAACAAAATCGCACGACACCTATTACGGAGCACGAAATAGCGTATTCATGGGATATTTTGGGCCAATTCTTTGAAATGAGATAGGGAGGGCCATGAAAATTGGAAATGGGGCATTTTGGGCCATCACCCTAATTTAAAATAAATTTTACTTTTAAAAAATTCCTTTCAACATATCATACATTAAATCAGAACAAACAATGACAAGATCTTAGAAAAACTTTGCATTCCTAAGTGAAAAGTCAATAAAAACAAAATTCTAAATTTCACAATATTTTTTTCTGAATCAATAATCGGACCAATTTATGGATCTAATTATTTTTGTTGGTTTATTTTTTTAGAATTGATTCAAACACTTTTAACTACTTTAATTTAAACCCATTCCAAATTCTTGTTTATTTTGAAAACATAATTTAACGTGACTAATTACTTAAAATATATTTAACAATTCTATTTATATTAAAAATGTATTATAACAAAAACACGTACAAATCTTTCATTTCAAGCACGTCAATTGGACTACCTATGAAAAAATATTTTAACAAGTCTAACATTTTAGAAACATCATATATTATACTTTTATTACCCGAATATTAAAAATTTTGGTCGGTGGTCATTCAATCGGTAGTAGAATGAATAAATACATACTTCTTGCAATTAATTATTTTAAATTTTATTATTATTTTATTAAAAAAATCCCATATATATACAAACTTTAAATATCTTTTTATTGGCCATTTTGTTACCTTTTATGAATTATAAAGTATATTGTAACAATGAAATTTATCTAGACTAAATTGCAATTTGTGTAGCTGAAATTTTATAATATCACACATTGGTAGTCGAAACAAAAAAAATGTCAAGTGAATAGCAAATTGTGTTTTTCAACGCATTATGAAAACTCCGCACAATTACACTTAAAAAAATTAACAAAATGTTAACTTTCTTGAACATAAAAGGGTCACATCATGTTTTTAAGAGTTATGTTGTATCTATAAATTGATTCGTTTTGTCGTTGAAGAACATTCTTTCTCAAATTTATTAATATTATCTACAAAAATAAAGTTATTCTTGCTTGATATCAGCCTTGGCAATGTGTTGAATTTCTTTGCAAGATTGTTGGTGACACATTATTGCTCTCAATTTAAGTTACATAATCTGGTAACTTGTAATGAACCTCGATCTAGTGTACACCTTTTTTTTTGGATCTAGGTTGTTAGTGATACATTAGTGCTACGACGTAGGTAGAATATGTTGAGTTCTATGCATGTTCATACACGTTATAATATTAAACTATAAAATACAAAGTTGGGAATTTCATGTTTTCTATAAGGGGAACACAAATTTTGTTATGCTTAGTAAAGTCTAACTGATGACAATCTAGTAGTTTTAGTTTTATTACTCTTGGTATTCGTATGAACCTTTTTGAGCGCTTTGTCAGGGTCATCATCAAGATCATTTGTGAATTTTTTTTATTTTATATTTCTATTGTGGGGTGCATCATACATTTATTTACTCTATTGTAACATCTTTTATCTATGTTTTTCATCTCATGAGAGCGTTGAGAAATTTTAGAGCAAATTGTTACAGAAATGAATGATAATTTATAAAGATACGTCAACCTACAATTTATAAGTTTGTCATGAAGATATTTTTTTAGAGTTGAAACATTTCTTGGAAAACAGTTTGTGAAAGGGAATGGAAGATACTTATACTTTATTAATCTTTTTCATTTAAAGACTCTAGCATCACAGAAGCAACTGGAAAACAAATACAAAACAACATAACAAGCTT
The DNA here is from genome assembly GCA_037693485.1 of Kitagawia praeruptora. Taxonomy (NCBI): domain Eukaryota; kingdom Viridiplantae; phylum Streptophyta; class Magnoliopsida; order Apiales; family Apiaceae; genus Kitagawia; species Kitagawia praeruptora. The sequence continues at coordinate 40,537,800 of CM075344.1, forward strand.
AACAGAATTGTACTAACAATAAATTTCCATAAGGCCCTCCAGAAGTGTTACAATTTTTTTCTTTTGCTTCCCATTTATCACATCTTCTTTATAGGTACAACCAGCGCAACTTGCTCTTGAGAAGGGAAATGAGGATCTTGAGAAGAGAAATGAGGATCTTGCTCGCAAGATTCTTAAAAGACGCACGACACTGGTTATGTACTTTATAACCACTTTACATCTTTATCCATCATTTTCATTTCTGAATTCCCTTCCCTTGCATCGTGATAAAATAATTTCCTTTACTAATCAGTTTAGTGCGTGTTTACGTAGTGCTTATAGGTTGACATATTTCCCTTGCAAATTTTACCGTATTTTTACAAAAAAAAAATGAAGACATTGACATTTTTGATAATTTCTCTAAATGTAACTTCATGTGGGAAAAAAAATTTTAAGATAAAATCCAGAAATTCATACACACTTGTACATTATTTGTTCATCGAAAACCATTATGTTTTACTAAATATTTTTTAAAACATTGTTTTCATTATATTTTACTTATGAAGATTCTTTCGTAAAAATACATACAAATTTAATGAATTTTTTTTTGGTCGAAAAAAGTGGTTGATTATTTTTATCTCAATTGAGATTAAAATATTTTCAAAGTGTATTTGTATTTTCCATATTGAAGAAAAACATGCAACGGTATAATTTTTTTCTTAGCAAAGAAATATGACCAAGAAAATACATAATAAAGAAATGTATATACTTTCAACTTCATTCTCAACCGTAAATACTAATGTTAAGAAAAATACATTTTTCTTTACGAATGTATCTACCCATTGGGGTTACTCAAATTGGGCTTATTTAATTTAGAAAAAAAATTGGCTTAATCGACCTTTGCCCTTCCTCTTTGAAATCGGCAGGGGTACCGGCCCATTGACCCAGGATTGTAAAACACATAAAGAGGAATTTTTAACCTTACTTTACATTTTTATTGATCCGGAGGAATGATGATGATGGGATGTAAGTGTCATGCCAAGGTTTTCACGTTGCCTCCTTGTTCTTATTCTCCGAGACAAGTCACCTCATTTAATATTCCCTATTCATCCTTTAAGTATAATAATAATATTAATAATAATGATAATAATCGTAATGTTTTGTTGAGTATGGAATACACACAAGAAAATACAGAAGGGGTATGAATGTATTTTCAAACTTTTCTTGATATTTCTTTTGAAACTAAAGTTTGTTTGAATCTGTGTTTGATTGTTGTGGTTGAATGTGTATTTGTTTAACAAATATTGTGTGCGGAAATAAGAACACAAACAATTCACTTTAATCTAATATTTTATTAGATTGAAGTATACTACAACCTGGGAATACAAAAGTTAGTATTCTCAACTTCACTTCTCAGAGAGATATTTTCTATGAAATTGCAATGAAAAACTTTAGTGATAAGAAGTAAGATTGTACACTTATAGACATGTGCACATTTCACTTTTTACAAATTTGGTAACTGATAAATTCGCTTTCTACATGTCTGTTGTTTTTTGGTGCAAGTCTAAACATCTTGTAATTTGACTTTCTTTTTAACCTGCTCAGATCCACTTCTTTAGCTGCTTGTTCCCTTGAATATCTCTCCAGTCTTCTTTGTAGACTTTCCTTGCACACATTACAATAATATGTCATTGTAAGTGTCTTAGTTTATTGTAGATTTTTTGACTTGAATATCTTCGGTAATTTGTCTTTAAGAATCCATTCGATAAATGACTAAGTACTAGATTCGAGAACTTGAGTTGAGTAGTTAGATAACTCTGAGTTCTCGAACTAACTTTTCTTGACATATTGAATCACTTCTCGAATGTGTCTTTTCTTATGGAAACCTGGAGTAATCAAATAGTGCCTTTTACCTATGGGATCCTTGATATGTCGAATAGCTTCTGACTCCTTGAGATATCGAATGTGACCTTGACTTGTTGACCCTTTGAGAACTCGAATTATGTTTTGACTTGTTGACTTCCTGAGTACTCTAACAGAGTTTTAGACATGTCGAATCTCTGAATTATCGAATTGAGATTTGACTTGTTGACTCTTTGAGATATTAAATAGTGTCTTTTGACATATCGAATCATTGACTTCTCGAATAGACCAAATTACTTCTCGAATTTGTACTTAGACAAATTTTCATCCTTCAACTTCAAATGTGTTTATTTCTTCAGCCACAAGCTTGGGAATGATCACTGGATCTTCTTCCAAACATTATTTCATGACTTTGATTTGTACATTTACACAATTAAAGTTGATTCCCATTACAAGTACAAATTACAAATAGAGAATCTACCTAAATGGGTTCCCCAATTAAGGGATCATGTAAGTAATGCAAAACATTACAAATAATTAGGCTTGTTATTAGATATTTACATACATGCCTCTGTGACTAACGTGTTCATACTTATTGTCATAAAAATGATTTATTTGTTGTTGATAAGTTTATTAGGATGAAGCCATGTGTTGTTTCTTCTACAAATTTACCTAGTCATCATCGTAACTTTATTAATTTGCTATCAAAAATGTTGGCTTCTTTGTTATCATATGGTATAGTCTTCACTTTTATAACTATGGCTGCCTGCATGCATGTCCCATATCCTGCATTGGCTGGTTCATGTAGTAGAATGGGAGGCTCTTCTTCTTCTTCTTCTTCCCATGGTTCATTATCATCTTCGGACTCTGATTCATATGATTATCTTGATTATGACAACTACTCAAGGCGCCTTACGTTTATCTGCTTGTGATTCTAATTACACACAATGCAATTGCAACATTAAGGAAAATGACAATGATGAAGAAGCCAAAGACAACACTTGTACTTGCAATTGCCACAAGTCTTGCTATTTTCATGGGAAAGAGCACGTTATAATCTGTGGATAGAATACATTTATATCTTTGGTACAATAATAGCTACTATTGTTTCTTAATGGGACGATACTCCGACTGTCCAGCCTATAGGAACTATGCTCTATTTTCAGGTCAAATACAAATTTAGTGTAATCTTCCATTACTAATATATGATCAGGATTTGTAAAATATTAATTAATTTTGCATGTCTGTTTTTATATGTGCTTTTCTGGATCAAGGTTGCAGTTTCAGACAAAGAACGAGTATTGGAAAGGAAGCTTAACAATATAGCTGAACTTGCAGATACATCCACCTTAAACGGTCTGAACTACGTATTGAAAGGTGCACATGCTCTTTGAAACTTTTTCTATTTTTGACCCTCGAGTTACTTGCTTTTTATCATTGAGGATGCATATAACATATTCATGGAAACTTGATACCATGAGAAAAAAAAAGTAGAGCATTTCTCATGACTTATGGTTGGATGCATCTATCTATATTTTCAAAAGAACTTGTGTTAATATCTAACCTGCTTGCATTGTAATCTGTTACTACAAATAAAACTTTACATTTCCTTGCCCTCCCCTGCTTAGGGCCTTCTTAAGTTTTTAAAATGACATATCTGAAGCAGACTATTAAAAGAACAGGTACATAATGATAAATCATACACCAATTTTGGATGCTACAGACCAGTCAGTAGCTTATCCTAGTGACTTAGTGCTAAACTCCTAGTTAGTAGAAATATACATCCTTGATGCAGAACTCACCATCTAGTGTTTGTATACCAAATTAATGTGTACTTTCTTGTGATGATAACCTCATCTGTGTTTACCACTATAGCAACAAAAAAAAGATCCCTCGCTGAATATTAGAAGCAGAATACTGGCCATAGACTGTAAAATTCTAGTAATAATTATACTACTTGTTATATGACAAACCATTATCGAGCATTTATTACAGTAAGTGGCTAAGGGATGAAGGTGATATGGATTGGATGAATTCTAGTTAATTTTGATTTTAATATAACTAGAATTCAGCCAATCCATATCACTTTCCTCCCGTTGATTTTAATTTTATGTGCTTTACTTTTGATAGATGGAACCCTCGAATTTGGATAGAGAAAAAAAATATAATGAAATATTTATGTTAGAGATTAGATTACTGAAATCTTTCGAAATAGAAGTCTTAAGATTAAATTATAAGGTGAATTTAATCGAACAAAGTTTTGGTCATTCAGTCTAAGGATGGTAGTGAATGATTATGATTTTTGTGTTTATATAAGGTTTAGTGGTAATGTAATATCCCGTAATTTTAGAATAATAATAATAATAATAATAATAATAATAATAATAATAATAATAATAATAATAATAATAATAATAATAATAATAATAATAAGAGAATAATAGAATAAAAAGGATTAAAATTAAACATTAAATAGGATTTTACGTTTAATTAGAATAGTGGGGCTAACATACGGATAATTAGTAGGTTTGAACTAGGGTTTTTTAATACTATATAAACATCTTATTCTTTTTCCTCATCTTTATTATCAAAATTCTTATGGCTTTTCTTAACACAAACTAGTTGTCTTGTAAAATTCGTAGAACGTAAGTCGGAATTCCTTGATTCTGAACTTGTTGGAAAGATATTTTCGTGCTCTACAACTTCGTTGTTTGAGTTTTTCAAGAAAACATCGTTTAGAGGGTCAAAAAGGCTAAATACAGATCTGGTCAGATTCGGATTCATGGAAACGTTCAAGGTTTAAGATGGAATGTTTGCAACTGGTCATATGTTCTAATGTGAATTCTTGATTTTCATAATTGAGGTAAGTAACTATTCGTTGCTTGGTATTAATTTGAAACTTGCTTTATATTATTTGATTACATGTTCTTGAATCTTTGTGTAAGTAATTATCCGTTGCTCCGTATAGTTGTAAGTAACTTTTCGTTGCTCACTAATGTTACAAAATCTGTTTTTATGATGTTTCAAAATATTTGTTTGAATTGGTTATCGAAATTTTTGACTTTGATAATTGATTTTTAGAAAAGAATCATTTTAGAATTCCCCAGTTTTAGTTGGGTATCGAATCTTAGAATCTGGTCACTGGATAGTGTGACATATAGAATTATAGAACTAGTTTACGCACGTTTCGGAACACATAGATACCTTGTTGAGTGAGACTTAATGAGGGACGTAAATTGGTCCCCATCGAACCACCGAATTATAGAAGCCGTATAGCTGGCATAGTACGATCGTAATTTAGAACTATGAGAATTAAAATAAGAATTTGATGTTAAGATTTATTTGATCGATTCGAATTTATATTATATGAATTATTGAAAATATTGTGTATATCATTTTGATATATATTATAGAATATATTATTTGAATCTTTGTCGTAATTGTTATCGAGTATGTTGTGTGACATTATGTGATTGATGCTATGTGGTACATGTCGAAGACGTGTTTTTTTTTTAAATTATAAATATGTTATTTTGAACCGTCGGACGGTAGTTGCTTGCTGGGCTTTGTAGCTCATTCTTACAATTTTCAGGTTTCGTATAAGATGATGTGGATAGCATTGGAGTTCAAGAAGATTAGAATTGGATTAAATTGCCTTTTGGATTGTCATCGACATCTGCGTTTGTGTAATAATTATATTTATAGTAGACTTTTGGATTAATAAATTGTATTTTCCTTTTAGTTTTGTTTTAGAATTAAAAATCTGAAAAGTCGGGTTGTTACAGGTAAGTTAAAGGACCTTTTCAAGCGTATTGACTAATGATGTATTCTCACTTATTTACCTATGTATTTGTTGGGGAAAATCATTTATAAGTATCTCGTTTAAGCATAATGAAATGCGTGCAAAAAGAAGTGGGTCAAATAAAATGGGATGAATGGAATATTAAAAACTGACATCTATTCATGAGCTCGTCAACAAGCATAATTCCCAAATTCTTAGTAAGTCATCTCTTAACTCATTCAAATCATAGACTCGAACATGTGTTAATGTCCCCTTCAATATCTTGATTGTTATTAGTTTCAATGTAATGATATTTATAATATTGGGTTTGGTTGATTTCCTTAGAATCACAGTTGCAATGGATGGATGATGGATCCTTTAAATCATTCTTTGTTATTTTTGAAATGAGTTTATATAATGCTCCATGCGGATGCAAAGCGAAGAGAGATTCTTTGTGCTCAAGCGATTTGTTTTTTTATTTTTAGCATATACATGAAATGGAAAAACAAAGTGCAAAGAAAGAGAGATGAGAGACAGAGATAACTCAACAAAAAAAATATATTCCAAATGCATGTCTAATACAACTCAATAACCCGCCTTCTATCATTATCCAATCCCGCCTAAGAGCATCTCCAAGAGACTCTTTATATGAGCTCTTAAGTGAAAATATAAAGAGGATATAAAAAATTAGAGTTTCAAGAGATTCTTAGAGCCTCTTTAAAAAGTTAAGAGCTCATTCTCTCTCCTCACTATCATGAGCCTCTAGGTAGCTCTTAACTTTTTTCATTAATAAAATATTCATTCCCTCCAATTATTTCACTATTTGAATTCAAAATTTTCTCATAATGTAGATGAAATATGAATAAAATATAAATAAAGAGTAATTATAGAGAGCATTGTTGGAGTTGACACGGTAAACGATGTAGTAGTTTACTAAGAGTGAGATACAACTTTGCACTATAGTTAGCTCAGCACCAATCAAGATCATCTGTATGGTAGGGTTTCAATAGCGTATTCCAGCAACTTCCGTGCACAGATATAGATTCATTCTTCATACCTGGTCCAGGCGCTAATAAAATGGGGGTCTTTCCTTGGAGACAGGCATCTCAAGGCATATCACGGCCTACATGCAACACCGGCGAGACCTGGGAAGACAACTCGATTGGGAGTTAGAGGATCCATAATACCCGCAGCCCCTGGACTTCTGTTGTTGGCTGTCTCAGTATTCGTTATTGATTCTCCTGTCTCCTTGAAACCGCAGCACAAAGTACACCTCTTCCGTATGAGTAGGCACTAACTTTTAAGTAGAGTTGTTCACCAACCGAGCTGATCGTGAACAAGCTCGAGCTCGGCTCGATAAAGGCTCGGTTCGTTAAGAACTCGAGCTCGAGCTTAAACACAAAATAGTGTTTGTTAAGAAAACGAGCTCGAGCCGAGTCTTGGCATGTGCGACTCGAGCTCGACTCGAGATCGACTCGAACTCGGCTCGTTAAAACTCGAAAAAAGTTACATATATTCTGAATTTCAAGGTCCACTTCTTCCCCATACTACGAGTGAAAGGGATTTCTCAATTGATTTACCGAAAAAGTCAAAAATGGGTTTAGAATCTTTATATTTATGTCATAAAGAATCAAGTGTGCTCAAGTCTTGTGAAACTAAAATTCAAAACTATTTTGTATTTATCTTATGTAAGAATTATATATAAAATATTATTTTAAAATATGTATTCATATAATTATAATAAAATTATTTAAATATTTGTTTATTTCGTGTATTTTCGTTTCGTGTCGTGTACCCAAGGGTAAATCCAAAGCCGACACTAAATTCATCCGTGTAATTTCGTGTTCATATACTTTCGTGTTCGTATGCTTTCGTGTTCGTGTACCGCAAAGGTCAACCCAAATCCATAATTTTCGTCATTTTCGTGTCATGTACGAAATTGTCGGCTCTAATATTATTCCTAAAATTTTAAGTTCAAAATTACAATTCAAATATCTAATCCGCGAATCATTCAGGCATAAATCGATTAAGACTTGACGTTAGGTTGAGTCGAAAGTGATAATTAGTTGAGTCAAGTGGGTCTGGACTATTTTTTTCATTTAAAATTGTAGGCTCGAGTTCGGCTCAGCTCGTTTATGTTCGATAAAAGCTTGAGTGTGGCTCGGTTCATTAACGAGGTCGAGCTCGAACACATTTTTTGTGCGACAAGAAAGCTCGGCTCGGCTCGGTTCGTTAAGAAAAAATATTAAGTTCGGCTCGTTTAAGTCAAACCTCAGCTCGACTCGGTTCGTGAAAAACTCTACTTTTAACTTTTAAGAGTACTAGCTTATATCCCGTGCGAAGCACGGGTTACTTTTAAATACTTTTAAAATTATATAATTAAATAAAATAGAGAATAATTTATTACGAATTTATTAGTAATAATAATAGTTTAATAAATGATATGTATTGATTAGAATTAATAATATAAAATCTTAATGTAAATTTTTTGTTGATGATATTTGGAAGAGGGATTTAAATAAAGAATATTACTTATTATTAGATCTAACGGCTATGTGAAAAGTATTTATGTTTGATATATGGTGTTGAAAAAGAAGAGAAAAGCCGAAGAAGATTGTGTATTGATTTGATGAAGATTGCGCAGATGAGATTTAGAAGAATAGAGTTCTGTAAGGCAACGGAGGTTTTAAGTTTAGCTGTATTATTAATGGTGTAAATATAAAATACTACTCTGTATTGGTTTAACGGAATTCATTTGATTTGTTTTATATTATAAATAATTTAAAATTAAATAATTAGAGTGAAAACCAAAACTTAGGAGAAAACCAAAACTTTCAATGTTTCAGCTTTAATATAATAGTATAGATAGATGTTCAAGGGGCCCAATTGTTTATTTTATTTTTAAGAATGAACTAGGAGACTCTGGAAAATGCTCTAATACGTTATATAATAAAAGGGTTAATTATTTAATTGGTCACTAAAGTAGATTTAAAGTATCAAGTTGGTTACTAAACTGAAAACGTCTTAAATAGGTCATTAAAGATAATTATGATACATTTCATTAAATAACTCACTTTTTTAGACAAAAAATGATGATATGTTAAATGGTATATAATATATTCATTTCAGATCATAAAATGCAAGAATTCATCATTAATATAAATATTTACTATTCATGAAAAATAAGTTATTAACCTGATCAATAATTTATTTGAGATTTGTTTTTAGTTTGATGACCAACTTAACAGCTTTATATTTTAGATCGACTTTATTAACAGAGAATTAACCATATGTAACTCAATGTTAACAGGACCCCAAAAGAAAATAACAATCAGTCAATCACTTATTTAAACGACGACGTTGGCATGACCACATAAACATCAATTGATGATTTCTATAGCTTCATTTCTCGACAGATTGTTGTTGTTTCTCTATATGCAGAGAGAGTTTGTTTACATGAATTTAAATGAGAGGAGTAAAACGTGAGAAAAGACGAGAACGACATTGTTTGTAAAATTAATTATCAGTTGCAAACAGAGACCCGGTTTGGTTACACACATAAACATCACAAGCTGCTGCAAAGGAACAGTTTATGTTTTGTTTGGTTGATTACTCGATTCCCATGCCTCTCACGGGTAATGATTCTTATTATCTTGTGCTTAAATGAATATTGTTTGGATAAATTATTTCTTTGTTTATTATTTGTGGTCTGTAGTTAATTACTTCAGTTGATAAACTAAATATCAATTAATTTTCACTCATGACAAGTGTTTGATGAAAGTCTCCTTAGAATTATTTACACGATCAATCTTTCGAATCGCAGCTGAACACTTAAATTGTTCCTGACAAGTGCTACTGGATGCTAAAAATAACCAATCTTTCGTAAAATCATTGCTTATGAATTTTACGATTTGTTTTTCATCTAAAATCATAAAGACTTATGCTCTTCCCTGCAAAGTGCAAAGTATGTTTTTTCTCCTCTAGATTAGTCCGTACCAAATGATGCCACATGTTTCATCTACTTATTATTTAAAAAGTCGTCAATGCAGATTTATCCGTGTTATGAATATTTTTTATATGACCTACCTATTTCGTTAAGCTTTTGTCTATGCTTGTCCTTCTAGTTATTTTGGAGAGTTATAATTTGCTGAAATTGACAAACGTCTTGCACATCCCAGAAAAAGAATAGCAGGGGAACATTAATAAGACCCAATAGAAGTGACAAGAGGTCTGGATACAAGAAAGCTCGTAAATAAAATCCAAGCCACATTAGCATAAAGTCCAAATTTTCTTGTACATTTGTACAAATCTTGTTTCAAACATAGTATACGTTCCGGATCCACGTGTGACTGTAATGGAAAAGGGCAAGAATCATAGGTAAATTTCGTTACATTGAGCTCTCCTGAACAACGAAAAAATCATTATGACTAGCTATTTGTCTTTTGAAATTATACTACACATATTTTGAGCTTATTACTCTTATCTTACTTTTGTGATTTTCCCTGGCTTGTCTGTAGTTTTTGATATCATGGCTATCTTAATAAGAATTGGAGACCATAATTACTAGTATTTTAAAAGTTTGTTTATAAATTTGGAACCACTTCTCCCCAGTCACACACTATTGTTAGATACATTTTTAGAGAAGATGAAGATTGACTATAACAAACGTAATGAACAAGAACTAATTGTATTTCATACACATTGTTTACACACCAAAACCAGAGAGATTGTGTTTCTACATTACAGAGAAGAGAATGATCGATCAAAGAGTTAGTCTCTAGATCGTTCTATTGTCACTACTTATAGTACATGAATTCAGTTGACTTAACAGAAAAATAACAAACTCATCCAGCTGTCATTCTGTCATGTCTACCGTTAACTACTAACAACTATTAACAGAAGCTTTTTCATTCTCCTTTTCTGTCACCTCTTTGTCTTGTATATATGATAATACTCCCCCCTCAGATGGAATGTGAGAAGATTGCAGAACATTCAATCTGGCAAGAAGAAACCAATGAGCTCTACGGTTAAGACCTTTTGTCAAAATATCTGCTAGTTGATGAGCACTAGAAATATGAATTGGACGAATCTGCTGCATTTGGACCTGTTCACGAACAAAATGACAGTCAATAGCAAAATGTTTAGTCTTAGGATGAAAAACAGGATCAGCACTAATATCCAAAGCAGCTTGATTGTCACAATGTATAACAGTTGGACGTTGTTGAGGGACATTAAGCTCAGACAAAAGTAAATGCATCCAACTAAGTTCACAAGAAGTATCTGCTAAAGAACGAAGCTCAGACTCTGCAGTTGATCTAGAAACAACCTTTTGTTTCTTTGATTGCCAACTGATAAGAGAAGAACCAAGTAACAAACAATACCCAGAAACAGATCTAGCAGAATCAACACAAGTTCCCCAATCGCTATCACAATATGCTGTGAGCTTAAGGTCTGAATTTGAAGAGTAAAATAAACCCTGAGAAGATGTACCTTTGAGGTATCTTAAAACTCGTTGAACAGCCAACAAATGTGGAACTCTAGGAGCTTGAAGAAACTGACTCAAATGATGCACAATGAATGCAATATCAGGTCTGGAGACTGTCAAGTATAGCAACTTACCAACAAATTTTCTATACAAAGAAGGGTTATCAATTAATTGACCATCATGTTGAGATAAACGAACAGTACTGTCAACAGGCAAGGAAAGTGGTTTGGAATGCTCAAGACCAGCTTCAATGAGCATGTCATGAACAAACTTATGTTGATGAATAAAAATTCCAGTAGAAGTTCGATTTACTTCTAAACCCAAGTAATATTTGATCAAACCTAAGTCCTTAATAGTAAACTTAGCATCCAGAACTGCTTTGACATGAGAAATTGTGGGAAGATGATTTCCAGTTAAAAGTATGTCATCCACGTAAACAAGAGCAACAGTGAAATGGTCACCAGAAGTCAAAGTGAATAAAGAATAATCTGCTTTAGTTTGAATAAAACCTAAATCAAACAAAACAGATCCCAGTTTTTCAAACCATTGTCTAGAAGACTGGTGTAAACCATAGATACTCTTGATGAGTTTGCAAACCAGATGAGGAACACCATGTAGAGGATGACCCTTTGGAATTTCCATATAAACGTCCTCATAGAGATCCCCATGTAGGAAGGCATTATTAACATCTAGTTGATGAATTTCCCACCCTTTTACTGCAGCAATTGCTAATAAAGTTCGAACAGTAGCCATCTTGGCCACTGGAGCAAACGTATTATGGTAGTCTTCCCCTTCTGTTTGAGTGTAACCCTTAGCCACAAGGCGTGCCTTGAACTTATCTAATGTACCATCAGAATTATACTTCACCCTATACACCCATTTACAACCAACAACTTTCTTATCATCAGGTAGGGGTAAAATAGACCAAGTCTGGTTAGATTCTAATGCTTGTAATTCTTTGTCCATAGCATTTATCCAACGTTGGTCTGTGACAGCTTGATTATAAGTAGAAGGTTCTTTGTAATGTTCAGTGGAAGAGACAGCACAAGAATAAATGGAAGGAGAAACAGAATAGTGACTGATATTGAATTTTGAATCATCCACTGGACAATCAAGTAGTACTGCACTACTAATTGCAGCTGGAACACTGATAGTAGGAGAAGAATATGGAAGCTGTGGTGAAGCAAAATTTGAAAGATGATAGTCTTTCATCCAAGAAGGTTGTATTTTATGTCTGGTGGAAGTTCTATGAGGTATAACAGGTGATTGAGAAATGTGTTCCTCAGGAGGTGTAGTGAAAGGATGTGGTTCAAATACAGACTCAAAATCATCTATTGAATCTGTTTCAACAGGAGAAAGAGCTTGGCTATTTATAGGACAAGAAATACTATCTTCATTATCATCTGTTGTGAATGAGTCAAGGGGACTTAAGAACTCATCATCAGTAAACTCAGATGTATAAGGATGATATGGCAAGGGTTGTGAAGTGAGCTTATCAGAAGGAAAAACATCTTCATGAAAGATGACATGCCTTGAAACTAGAAAAGTATGAGAAGAAAAATCATACAATTTGTATCCCTTTTGAGTAGCAGGATAACCAACAAAGATTGTAGGAATGGCTCGTGAATCAAATTTATCAGGTGGATGCTGAGATGCATAAGCTAGACATCCAAAATTACGTAGATGAGAATAAGAAGGTGGACTTTTGAATAGCTTTTCATATGGACTGATATTCCCCAATACAGAAGTAGGAATTCTATTAATGAGGTATGTTGCGGTTAAAATGCATTCACCCCAGAAAGAAATGGGTAATTTAGACTGAAAACGTAAAGCACGAGCCATTTCTAAAAGGTTTCTATGCCTTCTTTCAACTCTTCCATTTTGTTGGGGAGTATAAGGGCAAGTTGTCTGATGAATAACTCCATTTGCAGCAAGAAAACTGGTCAAGTCATGTCCAATAAACTCCCCTCCATTGTCAGTTCTTATACACTTAATAAGAATCTTAAATTGTGTGAAAACATAAGCATGAAAATCCTTTACTGTTTGAGTAACATGTTGTTTGGTTGGAATTAAAACAGTCCAGAGGGCTCTAGTATGATCATCAAGAATAGTCAAGAAATACTTACAACCACTGTGAGTTGTAGATTTATAGGGACCCCAGACATCACAATGAACTAGATCAAAAGGATTACCAGCTTGTGAAGAACTAATGGGAAAAGGTAACTTGCACTGTTTTGCTTTAGGACAAATTTGACAGTGTGAAACAAGGTCATGTTTAAAGACCTTTAAATCATGAATATGAGAGATAACAGCTGAAGGTATATGACCTAAACGTTGATGCCATAAAGAGGTAGAAACATTTTGGACAGATAAAGAACAAGATGAGTCTGAAACCAGTTGATATAAACCTTCAATGAGATTACCTAGAACTAAATCTTTGTTCTGGTTTTGATCATGCAAGATGCATTTAGTTGGAGTAAAAAATATATGAGAATTGAATTGGAGTGATAACTTGCTAATTGACAACAAGTTGAATTTGAAAGTAGGAACTAGAAGAACCTCATGAACAATAAGAGATACTGAATGAAGTTTAACAGATCCTATATGAGTGACTGAAGCTGTTTCACCATTAGGAAATTTAACAGTCAAAGGACAACTTAAAACAGCAATATTATGCATTAAGTTGGGATTACAACACATATGGTTTGTTGCCCCAGTATCTAACACCCAAATTGCATGTGAATTATCAGAAATAGCATTGCAAGACAGAACAGTACCTGCAATGTTTGAATTTCCAACAACAAACTGATTTTGATGAGGTATGGCTTGACCTTTGTTTAAACATTGCATGAGAGAATTCATCTGAAGTTGTAAAGCTTCCATTTGCTGTGTAAAACCAGCAGAATCAGATTCACTTGATGATTTAGAAGAATCACCTCCAGTAGAAACACTAGTTGCTTGAAAAGCATGACCAGGTTTTGTATTAACATGAGAAGAAGTTGACTGTTGAAATGAACTGTTAGGCTTAGTGAATGGCCTTCTTTTGCCCTTATTGTTTGGGTGATAAGGATGATCAATAGGATAACCAACCAATTTATAACACTTCTCCTTAATGTGATTCTTGCCATGACAATAAGAACATTCCTGAACTTGTCTGTCAGAAGTCTTGAATGTCTGAGAATTCTGAGAAAATTGTGAACCAGATTTTGGTGGCAAATTAACCATCATTGCAATGGGACTAGCAGAATTACTATGAACCTGTCTTTGTCTTTCTTCTTGCTTGAGTAACATAAAAGCTTGGTTCACTGTAGGCCATGGATTCATCATCAATAACTGTCCTCTAGCAGCAGTATAACTACTGTGAAGCCCCATAAGAAATTGAATCAACTTAGTTTTCTCCAGTTGAAGCTCCCACTGCTTGTCAGCACCACAAGTACATTTAATCATCGGCTGTAAAGCCTTAATCTCATCCCAGTGACCTTTCAATTTGTGAAAGTACATTTCAATAGATTCATTTCCTTGTTCTAGTCTAAAAAGTTCCTTCTGAGTTTCATAAAATTTGTGTCCAGTGACAGCAGAAAAACGCTCACTTAGTTCCTCCCAAACATCACGAGCATTATCCAAATAGTTCATACTATTACTAATCTCTTCAGAAACCGTGTTTAATATCCATGTAATGATCATGTCATTGACACGTTTCCATTGAGCAAACATAGGAGATTTCTCATCAGGAGCAGAAAATTCACCAGTAACGACAACTAATTTGTTCTTAGCAGATAAAGCTATTTGCATAGAACGCTTCCAGGACACATAATTCTCAGAACCGATTAACTTTTTAGAAATCAATATCATGCCTGGTTGATCATTATTATGCAGATATAGAGGATGCAAATTGCTATCTATATTCATCGAAGATGTACTGTTATCAAGTAAATCAGTATCAGAAACTGGAGGTGTACGAACATTACCAGAAGTATTCGCCATTAAACCTGACTGTGCAGCTAGAACATGAGCATAAGTAGGCCTTTGAATCGAAGACATTGAATTGATAGATTCATCTCAAAACCTAGTTTTTCTTGATTGATTTGAAGAGATTTACAACAAAAAAACAAGGATGATCAATTGATCTAGTACGAAGCGGAAGAATGAATCGAAATAGACGTAAAACAAACACAGGATCGAAGCTTGATCGCCATTAGAGCTCTGATACCATTTAGAGAAGATGAAGATTGACTATAACAAACGTAATGAACAAGAACTAATTGTATTTCATACACATTGTTTACACACCAAAACCAGAGAGATTGTGTTTCTACATTACAGAGAAGAGAATGATCGATCAAAGAGTTAGTCTCTAGATCGTTCTATTGTCACTACTTATAGTACATGAATTCAGTTGACTTAACAGAAAAATAACAAACTCATCCAGCTGTCATTCTGTCATGTCTACCGTTAACTACTAACAACTATTAACAGAAGCTTTTTCATTCTCCTTTTCTGTCACCTCTTTGTCTTGTATATATGATAATAACATTGTGTATGCTATTAAGAGTAAAATAGAAGACATGCTTCTTAGGTTGTTATTATTCTGTCTGAAATATTTGATATAATTCTTTATTCCAAGGGATGTCATATTTTTGGTAATTTAGGAACTTGATCATTTTGACAATAATTTTTATGAGAAATATTTTTTGAAATTATCAACAAACTCAGTAATTTTTTTTATTCCCCAAGTAAACTTGAGGTATATTTATTTTATGCGATTCTACATATTCAATAGATGATTAATTACCCAGTTATTGGTATCTATAGTATTCTGCGGTAATGTTTTTTTTTTTTTATGCATATCTCCATATCATTTTTTTTGTGACAGTCCTAAGATTTTGTATTTCGTTTTTCATATGCATAACCCAATATTCTTATTTCCAGATATAATATGTGGAAGAAAATGATCACAAAAAGTATATTCTATATACATCTTTAAGCTAAGAGTAAAAAAATTAAGTTCCTTAGACATTTTTGTAATATAGGCAGCGAAGTTGCCTTGTGGTAAAGTTGGAAATTCGCTGCCTTGTGGTAAAATTGGAAATGCTAATCAGATAAAAGCGTGCAGAGCAAGGATGGTGCTCAATATACCTAAACCTGATGATTGGCATCTTCATCTTCATGATGGTGAACTTGAAGTTGTTGTCTCGCACAGGTTACTCCCTTAGATCTTAAAGTTCATTTTTCATAGTAGTGTATTACATACAGTGGTCTTATACTACTATTATGACTATTCTATTTCACTGATAAGGTAAAACCTGTTGCTATAAGTACTTCCAAGTTCTAATATATTGTTTTGCCTCCTTTCTGGTACTTATTACAGATTTAATTATTGTTCTAATTTCAATATATATAATTAACATGGTAATTATTTTGCAAGATTGATTAGTTGTCGTTTAATAGACTGCAATTGTTGTATTTAATAGTTTATATTTGTACAGTACTACAGTGCACAAAATTTTGGGAGGGCAATAGTCATGCCTAACCTGTGACCTCCCTTAACAACAGCAGCGGCTGCTATGGCATATCATAAATCCATCCTTAAAGTGTTACCTAGTGGCAGCAATTATACGCCTTCTATGACACTGTATTTGACAGATTTAGCAAGTTCAAGTGAAATCAAACTAGCATATGATCCAACTACTAAGCTTTAAGCCTCTAAACTTTTCGAATTAGAATGTTAAGACAAAATTAGGGCTTCGTGCTAGGCTATGATAATTACTTGTAAGGTATGAGCCTGGTCCGACATGCATTAAAGATTTGGCTGTGTCTTCACTATAGTGTGTGGACAAAAGTACAAATGAACTAAAAATAAGGTGTCATGAAAGCCTTTAATCTTATGATTCTAACCGCCTGTTTCTTTGTATGAGTCTTTGTTGGTAGAGATGGAAAAGGATCAGTGACTACCCTCTTGTGTTTCTTTAATTGAATGTCGAGCTGGATTTGAATTTTGTTTCATTGACAAATTTCAAGCTAGGTATAGTTGGTGTCTGCAAGATATACCAACCTCCCATTAAAGACATTTTAAAACTTAAACAAAATTTAGTAATGTACACCGACTAGTATGTTCTAGCTGTTTTTTTGTTGTGGTTTACTGGTCTAATTTTAAGTTTAAACTACCATTCTTAGGAGAGAGTGGGATCATTTCTTCTTCAGTGTAAGAAGAAATGATTGAAGAAAACATGCCTTTACTGGTAATTTTCTTATTGACTGGAAGGAAATATTTGTATGTTAGAGTAAGTCCAATGGCGGTGTTAAAATGTGGTGCTATTATTATAATATACACCCAATACAAAAACTGCACTCCAGTGGGCTGCTAAACATGGATGCAAACTAACAAATCGCTATACTTGGTGAGTATAGAACCAAGTAAAGATGTTGCTATAATTGCCACATAAGCATGCAAGTGGGTATATGGATAGTTAAAGTAATACTCGTAGTGACAAACATAATTGTGCATTCAAAGATTAGGTAGTTGAAATATAGCTTTATTTGGATATTTTTGGTGCCATTTTAAAATTATACATTGGAGCACAAGTTCTATTTTAACATCAAAATTCACTTTTTGATTTCAAAATATAGCAATAGCTATATCTATTTTAGCACCACCATTGAACTTGCTGTATAGTCAGTACTGGCTTAATCTGCTAAAATTAAAAGTGTTAGCTACTTCTATGAAGTTAACCAATGAATTATCAATCTACTTATATTGGTCACCTTATATTTTCCTACAAACTTTAGCAAGGGATCTTTAAAATTAAAATGCTAGCAGATCTACAATCTGAAGGCCTAAGCTAGATAAAGTAGTTTATTAGAACTTACTAGTACAACTGTCAAGTATCATATTTAAATGTGGTGCTAAGTAGTAAGTTTGGGTTATTAATGAATAATGACTTAATAACGATTTATTTTCCGAAAATTAAGTCTCTCTTTCCTTTTCCGCCATTAATTATTCTTAATTTTTTCTATGTGGGTGCAACAACAAACTGGTGCAGTCTGGTTCATATCTAGTGCTTGATAGGAGCCTGGTCTCCTAGAGCATCAAGGCTACACAAAATTGATGCAAATAAAATGAACAATATTATTAAAATTTACCTGAATACATAACTCCTGCTATATAGTAACTTGTGGTTTTATTAATAGCTTACAAGATTTTGGGAGTTTCCATTGAGTTAAAGGTTTTGTGTGATTTCTCCATTCTCATTGCATATATACCAGAGTAACTAGTGATTGCCCCAATCCCACAACTATGCGAAAGAACTGCTGTGCCGCGGACTACGAGTGTAGAAAGACCACCTGGATGTTAAGGCTTAGAATCGGCATTGTTTCTATAGCTACTTATTAAGGTAAAAAATTGTTGTATGTGAAATTCTACCACCAGGTCCAGACCGAAGTTTCAAATCTGGATATTAACACATTTGATTGTGAAATGTCTTCGTAGAAACTGTTCTGAGACCCTTTTACAGAAATTTCCACAGCTGAAGGTTGTAATGGAGCATGTCACTACCATGCGTGCAGTTCAGTTTGTTGTGTCATGCAATGAAGGTATTTTCACTTGTATCTATAACCTCGCTTTTACATTTTGTACATAATGTTAAAGAAATATGGTTCTGTTAACTAACTTCTTCGCGGTAAATTGCTCAAGAACAAACCAATTATGTTTGTACCCTGCTAACCCAAATTTGTATTTTGACTAAGATTTATCTTCTGAATGCAGAAACATTTTCACGTTAAGAATTTCAACCAGCATGAATATAATATGTCTGATAAGGAAGAAGCTAAGGCGCTTAATGAAATGATGGCATTTTTGTGGAGAATCTCCACATTCAGCTTCAATATTCTCTTTTGCGTAGAAGAAACTGAAGTTTCACTTCGACATTCATCAGAAAGGAAAATCAAAACTTGGAAATTGGAGTGTATGCATTTGTATACATAGGTGTCAGATCTCAGCTTTTACATATGTACTAGCTTAATGCCCGTGCTTCGCACACGAGAGTTCATATTTTAAATAAATTTTATTTTAAATTTTAATAAATTATGTGTAGTTTTTTAATGTAGAAATGAAAAATGATAGTAGTACTAAAAAGTTGCCTACTTTAATAGTTAAATATGTTAATTTCTTGATGAACATGAGGTGTTTTGATATTTTAAATTATAATTAGTATAACAAATTATTAATACAATAATCAATTTTAGAAAGATCAAAAAATTGAACATTGTAACATTATTTTAGTAGTGTCAACTATATCATGTTTTATAACTGTAGTAGATAAAAGGGAAATGTTATTTTTAGAGCTCTTTTTTTATTTCCAGAGCTATTTGTAGCATAATGTATCACAATATGCAACACTTTGTGAATGCAGGGGGCATATGCTATAAATATAGCTCTGGAAATAACATTTTCCTAAATAAAAAAAATAAATTAAAACAATTAAATCATAACTAAGTAATGCATTAGGTTTTATACAGTTGAGGTGGTGACAATAATATGAGAACTATGTAATAGAATAATTAGTGTGGCTAATCGATCCCATATCATTGCTTGAATTATGGATGTTAAAAGGTATTTAAAGCAATCTTTTTATTAAAAAAGGAAACAGTTGACGATAATACTAATTGCCAACAAAAATTAACAATTGTTAGAAAGTAAATAATTTTTGGCAAGAAAAAAATTTGTGGTTTATCAAGGAAGTTATCAAGGAAATAAATTTTGGGAAGAAAAAAATTTGTGGTTTGTCATGATAACAAAAATTAACAATTGTTAGAAAGTAACTATTTTTTGGCAAGAAAATAATTTGTGGTTTGTCAAGGAAGTTATCAAGGAAATAATTTTTGGAAAGAAAATAATTTGTGGTTTGTCATGATAACAAAAATTAACAATTGTTGGAAAGTAAATAATTTTTGGTAAGAAAATAATTTGTGGTTTGTCAAGGAAGTTATCAGGAAATAATTTTTGGCAAGAAAATAATTTGTGGTTTGTCATGATGTGTATTTTATATAATATCAATTATTTGAGTAATTAAAGGTACTAAAATGGGTAACAAAATTTGTTACCAATTATTTGGTATTAATAATAACAACTGCCAAGAAAAATTGACAATTGTTAGAAAGGTAATAATTTTTGGCAAGAAAATAATTTGTGGTTTGTCGTGATGTGTATTTTATATAATATCAATTATTTGAGTAATTAAAAATACTAAATTGGGTACCAAAATTTGTTACCAACGACACACATCATTAAACAAAATAATTTTTCACAAAATTAAACAAAATCATTAAAATAAATTATTTATTAAAATAAATTATTTATTTATTTTAAATAAATTAAAATAATTTATTTAAGTAATTTGTTATCATTAAACAAAATTTAAAATTTGTGGAAGGAAATAATTTTTGGCAAGAATGTTTTAATTGGATGGCCCTGGCGGGCCCATTATAATTATAATTGACAATTGTTAGAAAGGAAATTTGTCAAGGAATTTTTTTTGGCAAGAATGTTTTAATTGGATGGTCCTGACGGGCCCATTATAATTATAATTAATTATTTGGCATTAATAATAACAACTACCAAGAAAAATTGACAATTGTTAGAAAAGAAATAATGTTTGGCAAGAAAATAATTTGTGTTTTGTGAAGGAAATAATTATTTGGTATTTTGAAATATTTTAATTGGAAGACCCTGGCGGGCCCATTATAATTTAACCAATCAAAATCATTTGTTAAAATTTTTTGGTATTATCAAGGAAATAATTTTTGGCAAGAAAATAATTTATGATTTGTCATGATGTGTATTTTATATAATATCGGGTCAATATATTTTAAAATATGGATTATAATTATAACCAATTATTTGGCATTAATAATAACAACTACCAAGAAAAATTGACAATTGTTAGAAAGGAAATAATGTTTGGCAAGAAAATAATTTGTGTTTTGTGAAGGAAATAATTATTTGGCATTTTAGAATATTTTAATTGGATGGTCCTGGCGACCCATTATAATTATAACCAATCAAAATCAATTGTTAACAATTTTTGATATTATCAAGGAAATAATTTTTGGCAAGAGTGGTTTGTCAGGTCAATATATTTTAAAATATGGATCATATCTGGATGGGTAATATAAATGGATCCCGAACCTAATCCTAAGCATATAATTTACTACTATAATGGGTCATGAATATCTATCAAACCTGAATATGGATCCCGAACCTGAGGAAAGGGTTATCCAGCAATTTATAATATATAGATGTGGACAATAATATCCTTATCTCTGTTAGCATTTAATGGAGTTGGCCGGACCCCCAAATTATAAAAAGAAAAATGCTAGAGGTACCAAATTAAGTACCAAAAAAATGTTACAAAATGACTTGGCATTATTGTGATTGACTATAATTATATTGGGCCCGCCAGGGCCAACCAATTAAAATATCTTAAAATGACAAATATTTAATGGCATGTCATTTGGTGACAAAATTTGGTACCCAATTTGGTACCTCTAACATTACTCTTATAAAAAAAATAATAATAAATTTAGACACGCATCTGGCTACAATTATAATTTAGCCATCACCGTGCAATTATTATTAATCTTTAGATACCCAAAATGCAATTTAGTCAAAAAAATGATTACTTTGTAGTTTATTATCAAATTGAACTGTTACTTATGAATATTTTAAATAATACATTGAATACAATGAGTTTCAGAATAATACAATAAATACAATGTATAATACATGTCATTTTTTACATGAATTTTAATACATATTTTATAATTTTACATTTGATATATAATTCTATAGCATCAAATAATAAATAAAATATTTATAATTATGTAACTCTAGTGAGTGGTTATAATTAATTTGTGGTATATGATAATCTTTCTAAATTGATAATTAGTTTTTGTCCCAAAAATATCATTGTATTCATTATGCAAAGAGAAAAACTAAAACACGTGTGAAGCATAAATCTTATTTAAAATTATGTAATTTTTTTATAATTTAATTAAAAAATTTTAAGATACAAATTTTATAGACTTAAATTTTTAAATGATATAATTTGATAAAATATAGTACATACATACATACATACATACATACATATATATAGAGTTGCACTCCATACAGAACACTTTAAATAGATAACAGTCATCATCACCGTTAATTTTTTGGACGCTCAGGATTAAAAGATAAAAACATAAACACTGTTGTTGACTTGTTGTCGTTCACATCGTACAGTCTCCCACGAGAAAACTCACGACTGAAAACTCGGATAATCGAAAAAGAAGTTGAAGATTCTAAACTCATAACTGATTAATTGAAGCGGAAATTGAAGAATTGAAGCTTAGAATCGAAGAAACCAAGCAGAAATCAGAGAATCCAAGCAGAATTGGAATAATATAAGATCATAATCGAAGAATCGAAGCTCGGAATCGAAAACGGAGTTCATTCCTTCAATATTTAGTGTATAATCGTTCAAAATCGTTGAGGTAATGATTTAAAAATTAGGTTTTATGATTTTGTGTCTAATTATTATTACTCTTGAATTATACGAGAGATTCTAAGTTAGATTCCATTTTTGTTTGAAAGTGTGTTCTACCAATTTGAAGCGAAGTTGTAAATTGATATATAGATGATGATTCTCTATTTGATTCTGTGATAGTTTCTATAACTAAGTTTACAGGTGTGTACTATGTTGTTTTGTGAAAAGAGATGATACATTACATTGTATGCTACAGTTGATTGTTTTTTATTGTATGGGGACAAGCGTAGTTGATTGGTGCCACTGCGGGGCGTTCTAACAGATGACGACGATGATATTAAGATCGATACTTATCTGAGTAAATTTGATTCTATTATAGATTCTATGTTAGTTGTCATTAGTTTGCATTATTGTGTAATAGATTATATGTTATTCTTGTGTAGTCTATGATAGAATCTATAAGGTTGCAACGTTTGATAGAATTTGGAGCAATAACCGTTACATTGTATCATACTTGTATGCTTCAGGTGGACCATTATTGCTAATGGAACTGGCTTTTCTCTTAAGAGGTGCTGGCCGCGAGGTTTGTTGGATAACAAGCCAGAAGCCAGCAGGAGCAGATAAAGTGACATACGCTTTGGAGAACAAAATGCTTGATCGAGGAGTGCAGGTTTACATATATTTTCATCTTTTGTTGTTCTTTCATCTTTAAGCCAGTTTAGCATTTTTCCTCCATGTGAATCATTTAAAGTTCTGGTTTTTTGGCATTACAAAGTTTCATGCTACTCTCACATCGGAGAATCCATATTTGTTCTAGTGACCTTAAACTGATAATTTGCAACTGTTTTCTCTGCCTGCAGTTCCTCTGTAGAATACTAATCTCATAATTACTATAAAGATAATAGTAGGGGTGATTACGATGTGTGACTCTAGCCTTGTGAGATATATATGCCGATTTCTGGTAGTGATATATTATCTAGAGCAACTTCCTCTTTTATTTCATCTATTTTGTGATAATACCTTGTATGTTGTAAGGTCGTCCTTGCAAAAAGCCAGGAAGCTGTAAAGGTGGCATTAAAGCTGATATGGTTGTTCTAAACACTGCTGTTGCTGGGAAGTGGCTGGATGATGTTCTTAAGGAAAATGTTCCTCGCATCCTCCCAAAAGTGTTATGGTGGATCCATGAAATGCGGGGTCATTATTTCAGTATGGATTAAGTAAAGCATCTTCCTTTGGTTGTTGGAGCTATGATTGATTCACATGTAACAGCAGAATACTGGAAGAACAGGACACAGGAGCGCTTGAGGTATTAAAGTAATTTCCTACCATCAATATTAGTTTCTGTAGTTCTTGACTTATGCAGACATGATTGCTTGGTCGTAATACTAGCCAAAAGAAACTAAATTATTGGAATCATATAGAGATGTCAACGGCTAACCCTATTTTGATTAGCAATTAATTTTATTATTCTTTCTTATGCAGGATTAAGATGCCAAAGACGTATGTTGTCCACCTTGGAAACAGTAATGAACTTATGGAAGTTGCTGAAGATAGAGTGGCGAAAAGGATTTTGCGGGAGCATGTTCGGGAAGCCCTTGGAGTGCGAAATGAAGATATACTTTTTGCACATATTAATAGTATGCTTTCTTTTTCTTACAAAAAGAATCGCACTTGAACATTCTAAAATTATATATGATTTGGGCTTAGTTATTTTTTAGTTAATGCACAAGTCAATGAGGAATCTTATCTAAATTCAAATAGTTTGCAGATGGTAAATATTAAAATTTGAGTAAATTATATTAGGATTTCACAGACATGGTGAAGGGTAAAAAGCTGGACAAATAGAGAAGCAAAAGGAACTCTTATTGTATATTTTGAATATTCTTTCGAATTTTGAACATGGAATATGTTACTGCAATTGTAGTCAAACAAATGAACTCATAAAAAGAGTTCACTTTTCAGGAACAAATTACATTATAAATTACTTTTCAGGAATTTCAGCGATAGTACTTTTCTTTCTCCTTGCGCTATGTTTTGGGATGTGCATTTGTAAGCGATAAAGAAATAGTCCCCCAAACACCCCCTTCGTCTTGCCACTTCCTCATGAATAGATAAGTTAAGTTATCCATTCCCCTGCAGTTAACAGTTGTCAATACAAGTGACACAAACTAACAAACGAAATTCTAAAATGAGATAAATTCATGACATTTCAATATATTAAAGACATATATTTTGCAGTGGGTGACGCAAATAAAGATCACAGGTAAGAAACTGACGAAATATTCTTATGACCAAGAGTCCACTAGATTCAAAAAACAATGAGAACAGAGATGCAGAAGATTGAACATACTGTTTGAAGCAGGGATGTCCATATTTAAAATGGTGTGAAGACAGACCTAATGAATCATAATCCCATATTTTGTATAATTAAGCATAGAATCTTCTCATTTTGCCAACAAGGTTCAGTGTATAACAGCTAACCACTGAGTAAGAAATCAGAAACATGAAGAAATCAAATAAAATACCCATCTTATAAGATTGATGAGTTATAAGCCTACCAATGCAAGGAAGACTTGACGTATTAGTACTATAGCACCCTACATTAGAACTTCAGTCCCAGAATTCAAATCAACCAATATATTGGGTCTGCCCATTAACTATATTTTAAGGAAAAGGATACAACAAGCAATTTGAACAACTGGCGGAAGAGTAACTATCCTTCTCCAAAATGATGTACATCAGTTATGTAGTAATAAGCCATGCATCCTCTAAAGTAATAATATATCTGGACTTCTAGTCAGACTCAAAATATTTTCCACACAAGACTATTAGTATATTATCTCTTAAGCCAATGATCCAAATTTCAAAAACTGGAAGACAACTGTTCAATATTGACTAAGAGTCCATTTGAATAAATTTTTTCAAGTAGCTAAAATTTAATTCTACCGATGAATTTTGACATGCAGATTAGAAATTGTTTTAGCTAAACGGCCTAATTCATCTAGTCTACAAACAAACAGAAATTTCAGGATATTTAACTGGTGCAGGAATTAAGAAAATGATGCAACTTTGAATGAACTTCATATATTCTATAATATATCAATTTAAAAGTGACGTGCTTAAAATAATCATCGGATCATGTAATTAAATTGAAAAGATGTATAGTTTTAGACTGGAGAAGCATTTTAAAGGAACAAATTACATTTGTAATTCTGGTCTGACAATGGAAATTAACAATAGATGCCACAAATTAAATGACTACCTCTGACAGCCAATTGGAGTTTGTCTCTCCATCTAAACCGTTTTCCAATATAGCAGGAAACTCAATGCCCGTCACGGGTTCAACTGCATGTCTTGTATAGTCTAAAGTAGATAAACAAATATCATATCCACGGTGCTCAAAATTACAGGGACCTTGTTCTACGCATCTCTGCATTAATAGATCCTCACTTTTATGTGGAACACATATTACATTCTGAGATCTGTTATCAACACCATTAAAAAAATCTCAGAAAACACAAATATTGCTGCAGTAGGGGAAAAAGAAAGGGAAAACACATTTCTGACAACAACCTTCAAAATAAATATATCAACAAAATAAATCTATCAACTGTTAAGCAAGCTTAATAAAAATTCAATAGCCATGTCACAAGGCAACTTACTCATTATTGAATGGTGGTATCAAAGCTGCAGCTAATGAGATCATAGGAAAAGTTTGAAACTGTTCTGCAAATTTGTGCAATTTTCTCACATTGAAACTCAAAATCTTTTCAAATAACAAGGGGATGGAAGATTCTCCCTTTAATCTAAAACTTTGAATAAATCCAGTGAGATTATGACCAGTAAAGCGGTTCACTTGCATATAAGATCGACATCTTCCTGTATTTGGACCAACATAATCGCCTGGTAAACTATGATTCATACTGGAACTCGACCCACTGGCAGATTCAACCTGTTTCACATTAAGATGACTATAATGTTGTTAATCAAATAAAACTTCAGAAAATATATGAAACTTATCTTACAGATGCTAAAAAGAATTCTTCTTACCATTCCCCTGGAAAATCTCCATATAACTCATGATACGATCAGAAAGGCTGCCATGGTTTGTCCCAATACGCATTGCCCTTCCATATTTCTTACATTTCTTTGTACCATTTGATTATGGGGCAGGACATGTCGCTCTTACAGCAACCCTTGACCCGGGACTTGTTCATGATGCAGATGTTCAGGACTACCTTGAGTTCCTTTGTGCCTTAAACTACAATTCAAATCTTATCAGGGCTGTCACAAAACAAGTTCACGACGTACTCTGAACTTAAAACCACACTTAAAACTAATTCAAACCACTTAAAACTAACATAAAACAATGTAATATTAAGAGTAGAATCTTAAGTAAAATCAAAAGTGTAAAACTTAGAAAGTGATCAAACATAATTCAAGACAACTAACACACAAATACATATCTGAGAATCAAAACTATAAATGTAGAATCAAGTTGAGAATCATTATTATTCAAAATACAGATGGACAATTAAGGTAGAATCTAACATAGAATCAATATATAAAAATTCTCAAAAATACATAAAACATAAGTACAACTGAATTTTCACAACATAATACAGAATCTAGCATAGAATCAAGCTTATTATACAGAATCTTATACCAAAAACAAGTAACCTTATTATACAGAATCTAAAGTTCAAACTAATATGGAATTGATTATAGAATAAAAAGTAACAAAGACAACAAATTATTGTAACACAAATGCAATAACAAAGCCACTCAAATCAAAACTCATTAAACAGAATCTTAAAAAGAATCTTATACCAAAACGAAATTGAAAAAAGGAAATCATTCATAACATAGAGGGTAGAATCTAACATAGAATCAAACAGCAAAATACCTTAAAATCCTAAAAATCAATGTAAACTAGAAACTTATGAACTATTGAAACCGACAAGCATTCATTCATGTCATTAGCATTGAGTCCGCAGTAAGCAACAAAACATTATTCTAAGTAGAACACATCACGGGAAAATTGATAAAATTAGCTTAATTGTTGTTGATCGATAAAAAAAAAAAGAGAGGTGATAAACAAGTAGTCTTTGCAAAGAAGATCGATAAACACCAGCAGAACATCGATAAACACAAGCAAAGACGGTGAAATCGATAAAAAACGAAGAGAGAGAGATCGCTGAGAGACGAGAAGAGATCGATAAAACGAGACAGATCACTAGTACGAAAGTGATACAGAGACAAAGAGAAAGACTGAGAGAGAGATTTCTGCGAGAGAGAGATTCACGCGAAATAGAGAGAGAGAGAGACAGAATTCAGTCATAATTATGTTTTAATCCTGAGCGTCCGTTTTGTTATTTTAATTGAATGGTAGAGATTGGTGTTCTTTATTGTTCTTTATTTAAGGGCGTTCTGTATGGAGCAAAGGCCTATATATATATATATATATATATATATATATATATATATATATATATATATATATATATATATATATATGCTAGCGTTCAAATAGAAACCAACCTTAGAATAGAAACTAGAAACCTACACTAAATAAATTATATTTCATTTATTTTAATGGTCTCGCTAGGGGCACCTTCACAAAAAACTTATAAAATTCTTGACTATATTCAACAAAAAAATAAAAAAAGTTACTGTTCACGTGATGACGTCATTGCCACGTCTTCACGTGAACAATAACCTTTTTTTTTGTTGAATAAAGCCAATAATTTTATACGTTTTTTGTATTGGGGTACCCCTAATTTGGTCATTAGATTAGCTTGAAATATTTAATTTAGATTTAGTTTCTAGTTTTTATTCTAAATTAGTTTCTAGAACAATACCCTATATATATATGGAATATATATATATATATATATATAAACTGAAATTTTGAATGTTCTCATTTGCCTTATTTTAATGCATGCATGTGCGTAGGGCTGCACATGGGTTCTAAAAACCGACCAAATCGGCCATATTTTTAACCGATCAAACCGAACCGTCCAAATCCATGAGTTAAACGGGTTAATTTTTAAAAAACCCGAACTAATTGGGTTGGGTAAGGGTTTAACAAATTTTAACCCTTACCCAACCCAACCCGTTTACATAAAATGCAGAATTTTTTACATATTTTATACATATTATGTATATTTGTGGCATATTTTCTACAAATTCTATAAATTTTCTGCACTATTTAAACTTTTTGCAACGTTCTGCAACACTTTCTGGTTTCTGCAACACTTTCTGCAACATTCTGCAACACTTATAGCAACATTCTGCAACACTTTTAGCAACATTCTGCAACACTTTTTGGATTTTGCAACACTTTCTACGAAGTGCAGAATTTTCTACAATGTGCGAAATTTTCTACAAAATTCTTCCGATTAGTAAATTTAACCCAACCCAACCCGAACCAAACCGAAACTAATTGGGTTGGGTCGGGGTTGGGTTACAGATTTTTTTTTTCAGTTAATGGGTTGATTTTTTATAAAACCGAACTAATTGGATTGAGTCTGGATTTAACAAAAACCCGACCCAACCCTACCCATGTGCAGCCCAACATGTGTTGTGCCTCCTTTGAAGGAGGTCAAGGGTTCGACTCCTGCGTGTGCGTGAGTTTCCTAGTTTGTATTAGGTTTCCTTTCTGTATTTGTATTTCTGTATTTATAATTCTGTACTTGGCCGGGGGTCCTTCGGAAATAACCTCCCTATTGTATAGGGGCATGGTCTGCGTACATCTACCCTTCTCCAGACACCACTTTGAGTGGTATTATAACTGAGTAAGTCTTGTTATTTTTTTTTTTTGGACCAATAGGGAAGATGTGTATATAAAAACATATTTACTACATATAAAAACAAAAAAAAAATAGTAAAATATAATTAATTTGACCATTTTTTTAATATATGTTAACGGACTAATCTCGATTAATTCTGTTTAAATATTTATAGAATAAGTTTGCATAAATTCGATTAATAATATAGTAATTTGTTTCAAAGTTATTTGAACACAATTCAGATATGGAAAAGACGTGACATTATTTATTTATAAGTTAAAAACAAATGTAGAAAAGATAAAAATAAATAAATAAATTAGTAAAGAAAAGATAAGGGTGGGGTATATAATTAGTGAAAGAAGAGAAAAAGAATAAAGAATAAAGAGGGGAGAGGCAGTGCAATATAAGCCGTTAAAAAATGGAGAGAAGATCAGAAGCGTTGAAAGGGGGGGTGGGTACGTAAAGTCCAATATAAACCAAACAACCCCTATCCTATCTCCCCCAATTTAACCCTATCTTCTCCGTTGTTCTTCTTTTCCCCAAAAACTTGAAATTTGGTATTTGATTCCTGTAATTGGCGATTCATATCGCTTGTTTTTCTCAAAAAGTTTCGATCTTTATACACCTATCCTCTGCAAAAAACCTGTGTAGCCTTGAATTAAGATTGTTTCACTTCAATGTTGGGATTTTTATTCTTCCATTGTAAGCAATTCTCCTCTTTTTCATTGGATTCATGTCCGTTTGTGTATTAATATTTTAAACCAAGCTTTCAATTTGTTATCTTTCATTGATTTTGATTTTGAATTTGAATTGAAGCTTTCAGTCTTTTATTTTTCATTGATTTTGATTTAAAGCCCTTCAATTTTCGATTTTAATTCATTTTTTTATTTTAATTGATTTTGTTATTGTACTGCAGCTACCAGTTATGAGCATGGACACCCCCTTTTGCACTGCAAAGGTATGCCTTCTTTATTGTTGAGTTTCATTATTCCCAATTTTCATAATTTAGTACTGCTTTGTATATATTTATCTGTCTATATTTTCTCTGTGATTTTAACTATAGATCAGGTCTGTTATTTGATTCCCCCCCCCCCTCCCTGTCCTGTGTCTGTTTGATTTTAATAGATCCAATGTATTAAATTTTGATTTAAAGCCTTCTGTTGTTGATTTTTTTTTATTGATTTTGGATCTAAAGCCTTTTAACTCTTGACTTCTCATTGATTTTGATTTAAGGCCTTTAATTTTCGATTTTTCATTGATTTTCCTTTAACTTTTGACTTCTCTTTGATTTTGATTAAATCCTTTAATTTAATATTTTTCTTTTATTTTGATCTAGAGCCTTTAACTTTTGACTTCTCAATTTTCTTGATTTAGTACTGCTATGCATATATGTGACTGTATTTTTTTCTGTGATTTTATCTATAGGGCATATATCTTTTTTGATCCCCCCCTTCTGTGCCTGTTTGACTTTAGGAGATCCATTGTGCAGATTTTTGATTTAGATGGCCTATCAGAATTTTGATTCAGATGTTTATAACCTCCTGGAAAATATCCATTTGTCTTTGTTTTGTGGTTCCAGTGTCTGTTCACATACTATATGTTATTGCTTTGCAACTAATACACTAGGAATGATTTTAAATATGCCATGATTTTAATATGTTAACTGACTGACTATATTCTTAATGACTTCACAAGTACTATACCTAAAAGAGTATCATGTGCGTGCTGTTTTCAGTTGTGGTTGTAAATATTTGGTTAAAGTTATTTCGAGTTACCGAATGGTTTGTTAATTTCCAGGAGGCCAGATTACTGCCTTGGACCTCATTTATGGCAGATACTTTCTTATGGATGTACACGTCTGGAAATCGGAGTACAGGGTACATATGAAGATGTTTCTGGTGACACTAATGGCGGCCACACTGTAGCACCTGTGGCCGATTGCTTTTGCCTGGCAAGGGATGCTGGGTTTAAGGTGCTTTTCTGTCATGTCTATTAAAAATTGTATTTGCAGTATAGAAATATGTTGTTACATTCTTTTTTAACTTTCTGAAAAACAAAGCACCTTGACCTGGCTGATGATATTCAAGTTAAGATTAATCTTTGTATATTAACTTCCAGTTCATCCAACAGGAGCGTTAAGATACCATCAAAAGATGGACTTTTTTCTTTAAAAGTTGATATAACCCTTTTTAAAGAAGCAAAATTCCCCTAAATATCCGCCTTTAGCTTACATGTATTCATTTTGACATTGTAGTTTTGCATCTGAGTTGATAGTATTTATGTATTAGGTTGTTGCCCATATGATGCCCGATCCTCCAAATTTTGGTGTCGAGAGGGACTTGGGAAGTTTTAAGGAAATTTTTGAGAGCCCTTCATTCAGAACTGACGGACTTAAAATCTATCCTACACTTGTTGTCCGTGGAACTGGACTCTATGAAATGTGGAAAACTGGAAGGTGTTATTCATTCCTGCTTTCCTGGACTCTATGAAATGTGGAAAACTGGAAGGTGTTATTCATTCCTGCTTTCCTGTAGGATTTTTGTAGTTTGTTTGTTTACTTAAATATTCTGATGCATTGATATCAAGGTTTTATTAAATACGCTTTTTTAAGGTGCTAATATGCTAATTACATCTGTACTGTTTACAGGTATAGAAATTATCAATGCTGAGATGTTCTGAACGTGATAGAAATTATCAATGCTGAGATGTTCGGAACGTGAAGCAGGTATCCAGGTAAGTGAACACAATGATATTTTGAATAAATTATTTTTGTAATTTGTGTTTTGTAAATGTTGAATTGTGTTGAGATAAGTGGATTAAGATTGAAATAAGGTGTGTGAAAGTGGGTGATTGTTGATTTGGTTATATGTTTGAGATTTGAGTGCTGATTAGCTAAATGGAGGTTTTTTTTTTGTTTTTTTTATTTTTAAGTTTGTTGTTGATTTGGAAAGTGTTGGTTTTGTTATTAGTAGGTTTGAAGTGCTTGCTAGATTTTATGAAAGCTCGAATTGTTTATTGCTTTTATGCTGGATTTTGTTTATTTGTGTGAAATGGGTTTGGATTTAAATTAGTTGCAGTGCGAAGGGTTGGGTTATTTTCCTACATTCTAGTACTTGTTTCTCTATCCTGCTGTTTGCGAATTTAATGAAAAATGCAATGTTCACTTATTCAAAATGATATGATAAGTCATTATATAATTGTAGCCTCCACAATTTAAGTTATAAAATTGTGGCTTTCTACAGATTGGTGATCTTTCTGTGGAGGATTACATCACTGCAACTGCTGCTAAGCATCCAACCTACATGCCTCACAATGCTAATTGGCAATTCATGTTGCTTGTTTTTCTCAAAAAGTTTCGATCTTTATACACCTATCCTCTGCAAATTCCCTGTGTCGCCTTGAATTAAGATTATTTCACTTTAAAGTTGGGACTTTTATTCTTCAATTGTAAGCAATTCTCCCCTTTTTTCAGTGAATTTGTTGGATTTGTAGTCCTCAGCAATTGTTTACAATGTTTTTCTTTGAAATATGACATTGAATCTGAACATTTGACTAACTAGGAACATCCAAGGTGTGTGATCTGTACATCAGAAGAGGATAACTAAGCAAGGACTCCCAAAGGTAAATCTTTTTTTTTTTCTTTCTGATGATTTTTATTCTCAATTTTTATATGTAAACATGTATCTCTGTATTTGCTTTTATCCAACTCTCTGGATTGTAGTGTTCCATTTAATTTTGGAACTAATTTGTCTTTTTAAGATAATTAGAGAACAGAGAGAACTTTAGGGAAATAGCAGCTGCTCATAAACAATCCAGAAGTACTAAAACCCACTTCACATAAGTTAACAGGTAGCCACATCATGCCACATCACATACTAGAGTACTCAAAAACAGAAGTAGCAGCAAATTGAGAAAAAACTAGGAACCAATGGATCAGGCAAGCAAGTTATCCTCTTTCTTGTTCTTTTCAGCATCCTCCTTCTTCCTATCAATTTTCTCCTTGACGATTCCCCACAGCCATTTCAAAATTTTGATCCATATCTCGAAGCTTTCAATTATGGCATTGACTTTCCTGATTGCTGAAATTCATTCATACATAATAGGTCAGTATTGATAAAGAGAAAGGCAATAATAAAAAAGAGACAAGATTTAGGGCTTACGTTCACACACAATAGCTAGGATTTCAATTAGGTCCATCAGATTGCTCTGCTTGGTGATCCAGGCAGGGTGGTCCTCAGGTTTAATTGGGGCCAACTCCAACCTGTTACCACCAGCCCGGGAGATGGTGAGTGGCTTGGGAGTAATTGGGCTGAAGGAAAGATTAGTGGGCTTGCGAGCAAGGCCCACGTGAGTGAGGGGATTGAAGCCCAAGCCTGCATCTGTAGGCAGGAGTTAATTATATTGGTTAATAATTTTAAAGTTAAAAAAAAAACAATTATCTAATGCAAGCTTTTGTTTCCTTATGTAGGTCTTCTGGTGGTTGAAGTAGCATATGGACACGTGTAAATATCAGTAGTTTATTCCAACACAGGGTAGGTCGAGTAACGTTGAATGAAAAAGATGCAACTTTTATTCAGATCTGAAGTATGTGATAAAATAAAAATGGAATCTTTGACAAGATTATCTTGTATGTAATAAAAATCTAATTTTTATGTAGTATTAAAATGAAAACGTGGGTAAAGTTTTGATTTTTATTCAGATCCGAGGTGTGAAATGAAATAAAGAGTATGTCTTTTACCAGATCTACTCTTAATTGAAGTAAAGATTAAGTTTTTTAATGTAATTATGTTGGGACAATCAAGTAAAAATGCAATATTTTGGCATTGATCAAATAAAGTTGTCAACTTTATTCTAGATCTACAACAAAGTATAATAAAAATCCAATATTTTAACGAGATCTACATTAAAAATCCAATTTTTATAACATTAATCAAATAAAGTTGTCGCTTTTATTCTAGATCTACATCACAATATAATAAAAATGCAATCTTTGTCCGATTTTTATAACATGATCTTAAATTTGAAAGAGGACAACGTTACCTCGAGATCCGAGTCGGTTGACCTTGTGTCCGAGTGCACCTCGAGTTCCGAGTCCAAATCTGAGTTGAGCAGCCATTATCATCAAATATCAAATATCTATTCTATTGTAAATGCGGCGCGTCTGTAACCCTATCGCTTTCTCTTTTATATATGGCCTCTAGTGGGCTGAGCGCCCCAACATCAAAATTAATCTTTAGTGGGCTGAGCGGCCCAATATTAATTTATTTATTTTATTTTGTGGAGAATCAACTACAACTCTTCACTAAATTTTTGCAAATAAAAGTGCAAATTTTATTTATTTATTTTTTTACATTTAAAACTTTCAAACATCGTCAAAATGCATATTTGTCTATTATATATGTAGCACAATTTGATTGATACAATTTGTAATAACCTTTATATATCTTTTTAAAACTAATTGATAAAGTCGAGTTTCGTGGCATCATTAAAAATTTTATTTTTTTTAATATATATTTATCTCATATTTTATATTAAATTTTAACAATATCGTATTGAAACATAATTCTTCTCATTGTTAAACTAAAACTCACCTTATAACATATATTATGAATAATCGATCGAGTCACATTTCACGACGGCATTATAATATTTCTAAAAAAATATTTTTATATATATTTATCTTATATTATATCATCAATATTAAATTTTAACAATTTACACGTTTCTCTCTTTTGACCTGCTCCTTTCTTAAACGTCATTCCTCGTATCACTCTCTCATTAAAACCAAAATCCAGCTTTAACATAACACCCACGTGCACACCCATTATTGTGAAAGAGATTAGAATACCCTTAATTTACATTTCCAATTAATAAAAGCATATTTTACAAATTGAGAAATAAAAAGTAATCGTTCAACAAGTACATTTCCAATTGTATGCTTTTTTTTATAAAATACATATGTACTTTTCATAGCCAACAACATGTTGGTGCAGTGGGTTGAACCCTTGTCTCCTTTGTAGGAGGTCAAGGGTTCGACCCCTGGGTGTGTGTGAGTTTAGTTTGTATTAGTTTCCTTTCTTTGTATTTGCATTTGTATTTGTATTTGTATTTGGCCGGGGGTCCTTCGGAAACAGCCTCCCTATTGTATAGGGGCATGGTCTGCGTACAGCTACCCTCCTCAGACACCACTTTGAGTGGTATTATAACTGAGTAAGCTAAGTTTTAGTTTTTTATATGTACTTTTCATAAATATTAAAATTATATTTTTTTTGGCAACAATCGTTCAACAAGTACTCAACAAATTCAAACATATCAATCACTAGAAATTACTATTACTTTATTATTACCATTCAATAAAATAATATTTTATTATTGAAAATACATCATGTGCAAAATAGCTACCATTTTATGGTCCAAATACTAAAAATTATAATTTATTATTTTCTCAAACCCCCAATATTAGTCATATTTGTTTTTCAGTGATCAATTTGACCCATCTTTAATTAAAATATAATTTTTTATTGTAATTTTAGAAAATTTATTACATTGTAGGATGGGTTAACTATAATTTTTTATAATAATACCAAATTTTATAATTTATGTATGGTTCATAAAAAAGACATATATTTGTCTATTATATACGTAGCACAATTTGAACCTTTATATATCTTTTTAAAACTAATCGATAAAGTCGAGTTTCCTGGCATCATTAAAATTTTTATATTTTTTAAATATATATTTATCTTATATTAAAACAAAACAAACCAAACATACCCAGTATATCCCGCACAGAGCTTATTTATCTCATATTGTATATTAAATTTTAAAAATATCGTATTGAAACATAATTCTTCCTATAAAATCGCTCTCTCGTTAAACTAAAACTCACCTTTAATAATATTTCTAAAAAATATTTTAATATATATTTATCTTATATTATATAATCGATATTAAATTTAAACAATTTACATGGTTCTCTCTTTTAAGATGCTCTTTTCTTATACACGATTAGTGTCAATCTCTCGTTTAAATCAAAATTCAGCTTTAACATATATTATGAAGATTTATATTATAATTTAATACATAAAAATTGAAACTTAAAAATAAAATATAATTTGTAACATCGATACCAATTTTCAAATTCTAACAATTAAGATGGTCTTTTTCCAAGTAAGTCTTCTTCTCCTTAATCCCAACTTATTTTTTTTCCTTCAAATTAAAACCTAGAAAGAGAGTGAATTCCAAATGACCCTTTTATAAATAATTTTGTAAATTTATTTATGCAGGAATTGAGATTTTTTTAAATTTTGATTTCTTTAAAATTTATATGACTTTCAGTTTAAGAATTTGAATTGAAAATAAAATTTGTATGTAATTATAATATATTTTGATACAATTAATTAATATGAATGCATTTTTGGTATAAAAAAAAACTAGTTCAAGTTTTAGTCCAACTAATCGTGTAAGCATCTATATACTCCGTCCATTCCAATTTTTTTAAAATTGTTATTAGTTTTTTATTTGCTAAAAATTTTCTATTCACCTACTAATCTCATTCGGATCTTATTAGATATGTTAATTCACTATTGTCATTAGAACATCTTTATACATTTCTTAGCTAAAATGTTAAGGTAATATTTCATTTACATAAAAAATTATTTTTTTTCATTTTCAATCCTTTTCCTATATAAAATTTTACATTATTTATTTTAAGTTGGTCAAATATAATCAACATCTATTTTTTTTATTTCTTTTTACAAAAACTCTATAAATGATCAATTATTCGTATTTTTAACATATGATGACTAACCATTTTATATAATATTATTGGAATATATTAGCTTATAACTTCAATAAATTTTGCATAATTATTATACAACCAATCCATTGGAGATCCTTTCATATATTTTTAAAATTACTATATAACTAGGACAAGTGAATGCATAAGATACGGAGTAATAATATTTGGTTTGTTGCAGAGCTGCAAGCTCTGGCTTAATTCATCATTACATTCATTTCACTCAAATTGTTCTAGTTAAACCATGTATTTTGATTTCTCAGAATGGGTTCTGTCTTCTCCTTGAATATATAAGAAGGTTGCTTCGCTGGCGCGTAGTAACTTCAGAAAACACATTCACCATCTATATCATATGCATTACAAAAAACAGGTACTTCAATGGATTCTGCTGTTATTGCCATCTTTGTTGAATATAAAGATTTTATGTTATGAGTTCTAGATCACTAACTTCTTCGATTCAGAGTCCATTTTAGAAAATAAATATATCATATGGAATTTCAAAAAAACAACGAAGTATTGTACTAACATACAAAATATAATGAAAACCAGTGTGATGACGGCACACATGACATATATCAAAAGGTCACAAGGCCAGGCCCTCTAGGCTAGAGGCTCTAGCATTGGGTCTCAACTCTCAAGCCTTCTAGTTCCACGTTATATCTTCCTGTGGCCTTTTGTGGGATCAGACTTGGAAACAGGCCTGTCAATGGATCAAGAATCCGATCCGATCCGATCCAACCCGAAATTAGCGGGTATGGATCCTTCAAAAAAATATCCGATCCGATAAGGAGTGGGTATGGATTTAGCATGATCCGATCCGTTAACGATCCGATCCGAATATATTTTATATATTAAATTTTTTTATATTTTTATATATTATATATAATATATTTATTATGTATAATATATAATAAAAAAATATTTCTACATATCTATACTATATTATATATATAACATATAATATATTTATTATTTATATGTATTATATAATATACTATATTTATTTTTTAATATATATTATATATTTTTTATTTGTCATATATAATAGAAAATTTATAAAAAATATATAGACTTTTCGATTAACATCTAAAATTTTGAATACAAGTCAAAGTACTAATCAAAATAATAGTTGACCGTTAAATTACTAAATCAAATGAATTTGGATAAGTCATTTTTGTAATTTTGCAATTTTCCTTTTTTTTTTTAAATCAAGCGGGTCGGACCTCCGATCCGAAAATCCGAAACCCGAACGGATCGGGTATGGATCTGACTAAAAAATATCCGGCCATAATCCGATCCGATCCGAACCCGAAAATTTTTTATGGATTTGGATATGGATTTAGGATAATCCGATCCGAATCCGACCCGTTGACAGGCCTACTTGGAAAGCAGCAAGCATTCAAGCAAAACCTTAAGCAACGGATGAACTTTTAAACATACCAAAACAAGTCCATCAAAATAGGAGATCCATCATCAATGGTTATGGACCTTTCCCTTATTAGATAAAGAGAAATTACCATTTATACAGGATTTTGAAGTTCACTTTGCAAAAATACTATTCTAGCCAATCGATTGCATTTATACGTAACTTTCAATTTTTATTTGCAAAAATACGGACATAACCTTCTTCTCCTTCTCTCTGTACCCACATCTTCTTATTCTCGGACCAACGACCGCCCCCTCCCCCTCCCCCTCCCCCCCCTCCGACATATCACCGACACCGACCTCCATCTCCGCTCCCCCAACTCCGACGTATCACCGACATCGACCTCCATCTCCGACCCCAATATCCACCTCCGATCTCCGGCGCCGCAGGCGTCTCCAACCTCCATCTCTATAATTCAAATTAATCAAACACCACCACATGTTGTTAATTAATCAAACCTCCTTCAGATTGTGTATCTGCGTGTTCTCCGATAAGCTATGGTTTATGTAGTAAAGTGTGTCTCTGAATAAGAAAGAGATGGGGGGAGGGATTGAATTGGTGAGAAAGGGCGAAGAAAAAAAGAGGGAGAGAGACTTGGGGAGTGGAAAAAGAATTTGAGAAGAATGCAAAAAGTTGCGTCGTAAAGACTTAAGCCACGCCAGTTTTTTCACACTTCAATTTCGACTTCCTCGATTCAATATGCAGACATGATCAGGAATATAGGTGATGGGCTGTGATTATACGGAGTAGAGGTGCAGCATCTGGTGGCAGATAAGTCGTTGTAAATTTGGTGGAATTTAGTTAATTGAGATGAATTAGTTGATTATGCAAAAATTTTGGTTGATTTCGGTTGATTTGGGTTGCTTTGGTGAATTTGATTCGAAATAATTAAGTTACAATTGCTTGATTTGGGTTGCTTTCAGATTTACTAAATTTTCAAAAAAGTTGCCTTTGTGGTTGATTTTAGTTGATCCGTATTTTTGCAATTTTTTAAAAATAGTCCATATTTTTGCAAAAACAAAATTAAAACAATAGTATTTTTACAAAAAGTTTAAAATCATTAGGTATTTTTCAAAAAAGCTCTTAGATAAATTAGATAATTGTTTACTA
Organism: Kitagawia praeruptora; assembly: GCA_037693485.1. Lineage (NCBI taxonomy): Eukaryota > Viridiplantae > Streptophyta > Magnoliopsida > Apiales > Apiaceae > Kitagawia > Kitagawia praeruptora. The sequence goes on from CM075344.1 coordinate 40,577,558, forward strand.
ATATTTTTTGTTATATGCATGTTTTGGGTATAATTTATAAAAAGTAATATTTTTATATTGAAATTAGAAGCTGCTTACGGCAAAAGCTTAAAAGCATTTTTTTCAAAAGTATGGAGGACATGTTTTTTCTAAAAATAGCTTCTGAAAAGCTACTTTAAAATTTTACTAAATATCTTTTTACCTAGAAATAAACTGTTGTTGCAACAAAGCAATACCAAACGGGACCAAAATATAGAATCTTTAGAGGGTTGGTTCTAAGGGCCTATTTGGATAGGGGGTTACAAGATGTTGGGTTGGGTTGGGTTAGAATGGGATGGGTTAGGTTGAGAAGGGATGGGTTGGGTTGAACCCTTACCTTGTTTGGATGTAAGAGTTGAGTAATGAAGGGTTCAACCCTTACCTTATTTTGGATGGAGGATTAGGTTGGGAAGGGGTTATAATATAATTAATTCTTATTTTTTTAGAAATATTTATTCGGAAATCTTTTATTCCGAAATATTTTTTTCAGAAATATTTTTTCTCGAAAAATTTGATTCAAAAATATTTTTTCCCAAAATATTTGTTCGGAAATATTTTTTCTAGAAATATTTATTCGGAAATATTTTTTCCCGAAATATTTATTCGGAAATATTTTTTCGGAAATTTTTCGGAAAAAATATTTTCGAATTAATATTTCTGAAAAAAATATTTCTGAATCAATATTTTGGGAAAAATATTTTTGGGAAATTTTTTCCGAAATACTGATCCAATATTTCGGGAAAAAATATTTCTGAAAAATATTTTTTTTGAAATACTGATCTGGAAATATTTTTTTCGAAATATTGGTTCGGAAATATTTTTTTCCGAAATACTGATCTGGAATTTTTTTTTTTCTGAAATATTGGTTCAGAAATATTTTTTTTCCGAAATATTGGTTCGGAAATATTTTTTTCTGAAATACTGATCCGGAAATATTTTTTCCCAAAATATTGGTTTGGAAATATTTTTTCCGAATTATTGGTTCAGAAATATTTTTTTATGAAATACTGATCCGGAAATATTTTTTCCCAAAATATTGGTTTGGAAATATTTTTTCCCGAAATATTGGTTTGGAAATATTTTTTTCCGAAATATTGGTTTGGAAATATTTTTTTCCGAAATATTGGTTCGGAAATATTTTTTTCTGAAATACTGATCCGAAAATATTTTTTCCCAAAATATTGGTTCGGAAATATTTTTTTCCGAAATAATGGTTCGGAAACATTTTTTTCTGAAATACTGATCCGGAAATATTTTTCTGAAATATTGGTTCGGAAATATTTTTTCCCGAATATTGGTTCGGAAATTTTTTTTCGGAAATTTTTTTTCTGAATTATTTATTCGGAAATATTTTTTTTCGAAATATTTTATTCCTAAATATTTTTTCCCGAAAATATTTTTTCAAAAAATATTTCTTCAGAAAATATTTTCTCGGAAAATAATTCTTCTGGAAATATTTTTTCCGGAAATATTATATCTAAAAATATTTTTTCTTAAATTAATTTTCCGAATTTTTTTTTCGAAAAATATTTTTCCGAGAAATATTTTCTCCGAAATATTTTTTCCAGAAATAATTTTTCGGAAAATTTTTATTCCCGAAATATTTTTTTCCGGTAATTTTTTTTCAAAAGTATATCAATTAATTACGTAATTTATATAATATACAAGATAATAATCAAAATAAATTATATGCTTATTACTGTTGTTTATACATGATTGAAATGAAAAAGTAAATAAATAAATTAAAAAGACATTGGGCAACAATGTCCAACACCCCAAATCGGGGTGTTGAAACACACCCCCATTTCCATTATACTAGAACACTCTCCCAACCCTTGACCAATCCCTATAAATCCAACCCTCCATTTTAAACTTCTATCCAAAGGTTGTGAAATTTGAACCCATCTCAACCCAACACATCCCTCACCAAACAAAGCCTAAGAGTCTAGTGCAATGTTAAAAAAGATGTTATTTCTGTAATATAGTACGGAGTATCATTTAAGTGATAAGAAAATCATGCATTGGACTACATTGTATTGGCCTTTTTTACAAAACATGCATCGGATTACAAACATGCATTGGCCTTTTTGACAAAAAAAATCATGCATTGGACTACAAATTTAATTTAAAAATTAAAAATACCTTTTAATTTGATATTATAATAACAATTACATCTATTTTAGCATTAACATTAAACTTAGTTCCTGTTTGACAAAACTTTTCTTAATGACTTATTGACTTATTTTCGGATCAAAATTTTATATTTTGATAATTTTTTTTATACAAGTATCTAATGTATGTTTGAGATTCAATAAGTTGCAAAAATGAGTTGGAAAATAAGTTGGAAAGTTAGAAATCTCTAACTTTATCTTAAAATAAGTTGACTTATCCTGAAAAAAAGTTCCCCCAAACACCCCCTTACTCTAATGTAGCATTCCCTAAATGATTGAACAAACTAACGATCCTTACCCTTTAAAAATAGGAAAAATAGTTTTTACCTGACACTGTAGGAAACTTTTCTACAGTATCGCCTTAAATTAAATCTGGGCTGTATATTAATCTAATCCAATGGCCCCGCTAGGGGCACCACACACAAATTGAATACTCCCTCACACACACAATCCCACCTAATTTCCTCCATTTTTAATTTGATTTTTCCCGTCAATTATTGATTTTTTTTTGAAATTTGACTTCACTGTATTTTTCTCCATCTCTCAACGATCAGTTTCCATATTATATGTGCAGCAAAATCGTGATTTTAAGGCGACACTGTAGAAAAGTTTCCTACAGTGTCAGTTAGAAACTCTTTACCCTTAAAAATAATGTATATTAACACTTCGCAAAGAATTGTTTTTAAGCTAAATATTTGGTAGGAAAGCTGGATATTAATGTAGAATCTCATCTATACTATATTATTATAAGCAAAATAAGGTATATTTGGTTAGTTGGTTGTAGCGTCGGCAATTTCGTACACGACACAAAAATACAACACGAAAACAACACGAAAATTACGGGTTTGGATTGACCTTTGCGATACACAAACACGAAAGTACACGAATACAAAATTACACGGATGAATTTAGTGTTGGTTTAAGGTTTACCCTTGGGTACACGATACGAAACGAAAATACACGAAATAAATAAATAATTAAATAATTTTATTAAAGTTATATGAATACATATTTTAAAATAATATTATATATATCATTTTTACATAAGATAATTACAAAATAGTTTCAAATTTTAGTTTTACAAGACTTGAGCACACTTGATTCTTTATGACATATTGACTTAAGACTCGACTAGTAAAAATTTAATATTTAAGTATATTTTATTTTTATTCAAAAATTACACGAAACACGACACAAAATGTACACGAACACTGTTAGGTCCGGAATAACGTAGAAGGGGGGTTGAATACGTTATTTAGAAATATTTCGATTTTTGATGTGGATATGAGATCAAAATTACTGAATCGAAATAACAAAACTGTTTGGGAAATATCTTTTAATAGATAAAACCCGGAGGTTTGTTACACAATCTAATCCTATGGATCAGCTACAAAATCAAACACTCCTAGGATAGTTTAGGCACGAGGACCTTCTACCCGACAATTCCTGAAAGCGGGCTAAGCCGGCTTTCCTACTAGATGGACTGTCTAGCAGCTTACACAGAGAAGATATAAGAGAGAGAAGAGAAAGTTGTGTGTTGAGGTGTATTTTGAAATGAAATACATCATGCCTATTTATAGATTATAGAAAGTTACTATGCTATACTATTTCAACAACCCCCGTGGGCCCTTCTAGCCACTTTTTGAATAGTATCCGCCATATGAATAGTAGCCACTTTTTGAATAGTAGTCGCCATATGAATAGTAGCCGCCATTTGAATAGTAACCGTAAATAGTAACCATGAATAGTATTACTATTTTTGGCTGCTTTTTTTGGGCTTCTCTCTTTTGTTTCAAATATTCAGCTGAATTAATTCTTCTCCGAAAATAGTTTAAGTACCAGATTAATTTAATTATTTATTATAAATAATTAATTAATCTGTTACTTAGTTAATTTTCAGAGTAAATTAGTTTTTGACAATACCTTGAGATATTATGTTTGTCCTTGATCGTCAATAGGCTTTGGCAATTCTTTCTGTGAATTAATGTGTTGATCCTTCTCGTATGTGCTGACACTTAGTGCACTAGTCTGATTCACAAGTGACTAGCACTGATCTTGATCTTCACACCTTCGTTATATTCTAATTGATTAGCCTGCAGCACTATCTTCAATAAATACATGGAATCTTTTGGCCCTTCAACTGAATCATCTGTACATCTTATTCTGTCACTGAGGCTTGATCATGTTAATGAACTTCTTTCAGCGACTTGATCCTTGTTGGTGCCTGTTCTTCAAATTTCACGATCCATGTATAGAGTTAATATTATTTATCTTTTATCCTAGTTGAGTTATATATGTCCTCTATTACATATTACATTACATTATGCTTTACAATCTCCCCTTATTTGATTGTTAGGGTTTGACAAGCAAATACCTAGAGGGTAACTCAACTGATACAACAAAAAAATGAAATACAAAGATAAATAATATTAAAGTACATTCTGGATCATATATACATTTTCCAGATGTCCAAGTGCAAGACAATTGTTCCTCTAGACTGAACATATCTTCAAGTTTGCCTTGCTTTCTTTCCACATAGCACTAATACTCCCATTAGCTTTTCTTTTCCCAAAATAAAGTTAATTCCGTGTCAACAACCTTTTCCTTGCTTTTACGCCTAGTAGATTTTTCTTGATCATCCACCTTCTCCCCCTCAGTTGGGTTATCCTCCAGAGTAGTAGGATGTGGAGTTGGTAAATTAGACGAAGCTGTCTTCCCCAAGGAATGAATTGCATGACTAAACTAGGATGCCATGGAGCTTAATTGAACCTGGAATGCATCATGTTGAATAAGTTGCAAATTTTTTATTTCTCCAATGGACTTACAAATATTTGACAACTCTTTCTCCATTGTTTGGACCCGTGTAAGGAGTCTACTATATTCCTTTCTGGTTACAGGTGCATTGATAAGTGCATATTTTTGCATATTTTTACTGCCTATTTATTGTTTGAAATCGTATTTTAATAAATTATTTTGTTGCATTTCAGGAAATTTGAGAAAAAATGAAGAAATGGCAAAATAAAGAAATAAATGACAAAAGAAGAAAAAGAAGGACTAAAACAAGAAGAAAAGGAAAAGCTAGGGGTGGTGGTGCATTTTTGTAGCCAACCAAAATGGAGGGCTAGGATTAAACCACACCAACCAAAATGGAGGGCTAGGATTAAACCACACCAACCAAAATGGAGGGCTAGGATTAAACCATACCAACCAAAATGGATGGCTAGGATTAACCCACACCAACCAAAAACCATAATTTTCACCTATAAATACCCCCTTCATCCACCACATCTACCACCTCTCACACACCCAACATCTCTTACCTTATCTTACACCTCTCTTATTTTCCTTATCCTTAATCTTAGTTTTAGTTAATCTAAATTTAGTAGCCTCCATTTTTAGTACTATTTTTCAAGTTTTGTAAACATTTCCCTGTTATTAATATAAATTATCATTCCCTCTTTATTTTCTTCATCTTGCTCTTTCATTTTAATACAAGCTTCATTTTCGTTATTTTCATAAATCCGATTAGTGGATAAAGTAGCGAAAGCTAACCACTTGGGGTTGAATTTAACGATTCTTAATTTCTTATTCTTGGTTAATAATTGTAATTGCGTCCCTTTAAATCTCAATTTTATTGTGGGTTTGGTGATTTGTAATGGTAGATCTTGTTTTGGTTTTATCCGATAGATTTCAAGACTCATTTATAAGACCATTTGCTCTCCTTCATCATGTTAATTTTAAATGTCATGTTTAATCATTAATAATCATCTTGGTAGTCATTATTTTCCTAAGCAGTTAATTCTTAAGCCCATTATGATTTTTAATAACCACTTTAATTAAAGTTAAACATTGTCGTTAGCTTGTTACATTCCTACTACTACTCTTAACTTTATAGTTATTTTGGTTTAGGCCCACTTAGTTCATGGTCCATTTCTAAATTAGCATTACAAGTCCTATCCATTTATATGCTTTTGTCACATGTCTTGTGTACACCTGTATTATGATTTTCTAATTTTTGTTTAATATAATATATTAAGTAATCATTGCTTCCGTGTTAGTTTTAGCTGTTTTCTGTTAGAATGCATATTTAATTACGCAGTTAGGACTTGCATTTTTCCACCATAATTCGATTCTGCATGTGTATTCATTTTTGTTTATTCGTTGTTTTTTTACCCTTAAATTAGATTAAGTAAAATCCATCTCCAAATTAATGGTCCTAATTTGCCTAAATTAGAAATTCAGGAAACGCGAAAAAAATATTATTCCCTATGGAACGAATCTTAAATATTAAACGATGATCGTACGCTTCCGATTTTAATTGTCACATTTTCGTCACATCAAGTTTTTGGCGCCGCTGCCGGGACTTAATTATTTTTCGCGTCTTAATTTTTAATTTTTCGGATTAGTTTTACTTGTCTCATTTTTATCTCATTTTTTAGGAAAGTTGAAATTTCGGGGATCTTCACACGGAGCCTGGAACAAAATCGAACTTTTGGAAGCGTGCTTCGGTAACCCGTATTTCACTCTTTTCGCCTTTTTATTTTTAGAAAATCACAAAAAAAAACAAAAATTAAAAAATCAAAAAAATGAAAATTGAAAAAATAAAAAATAAAAATAGTTGTGAATACATAATTGTTGCATCATGCATTTAATCACTTAGGGCACATCATCTAGATTTTTATTTTCTTGTTTTTAAATTTTTCGTACCTATTTAATTGTGGTGATTGCTGGAGGACCCCAAGGTACGTTAAATTTTTCTTTTCTTTAATTTAGGACACGTAGTGTAAGCATCCATAAATGTTTATAGCATTTTTATATCTCGTTGTGTGCTGCATCATTTGTAAATAAATCTTAAGGGCGCAACCACTCTCAAGATAAGGGAAGAGATTTCATCACTCTTTCCTTGGCCCAAAAATAATTAATCCATCATTTTGCATGCCTTTAGCCTTTAATAAAATTAATTAGACGTTGGTCCCTGTTAGTTACAGAGGCATGCCTGTACACATCTAATAACAAGCCTAATTGTTTGTAATGCCTTGCATTACTTACATGACCTCTTAACTGAGGGAACCTCTAGTTGTAGAGTTTCTGTTTGTATTGTACTTGTAGTAGGCATCAAATCCTAGTTGTGTAATTGTACAAATAGAGTCTAGAATAATGCTTGAAAGAAGTTCCAAGGTTCTTGCCTCAAGCAAGGAGTTAAAGACTGTCAAATAATCACAGTTGGGATTTGAAGAAATGAAGAATTTGCCTAAGTACCAATTCGAGAAGTATATTTGTCTATTCGAGAAGTCCAGCATTCGACAAGTCAGAGATTCGATATCTCAAGACACTATTCGATATCTCTGAATACACTGTTCGATATCTCATTCGATATCTCAGGGATTCGATATGTCTACTACTCTATTCGAGAACTCAAGAAGTCAACAAGTCAAGATGGTATTCGAGTTCTCAAAGAGTCAACAAGTCAAAGTTCCATTCGATATCTCAAGGACTCAGAAAGCTATTCGATATCTCGAGGATTCGATAAGTCAAATGCTCTATTCGACAACTCAAGGAATCCTGATGGAAAAGAGCTATTCGAGAAGTGGTTCGATATGACAATATAACAGTATTCGAGAACTCAGAGTTATCGATCAAGTCAATTCTAGTTCTCGAATCACTTACTTAGTCACTTCTCGAATACATTCTTGGAGACAAAATACTGAAGAAATTGTACAAGTCAGAAACCTGCAACAAGCCAATGCACTTTATGGACCACAATCTGTAACGTGCTCTGGAAAGCCTACAAGGAAGCTTGGAGAGATATAGAAGAGACAAGGAGCTAAAGAAGTGGATCTAAACAGGCTTTGCAAAGTCAAATCTGTAACCGTTTGGACACTTACTCAAAAAGGATAGACAGACTAGAAAGTAATTTGTTTAGCTACCTTATTTGTAGTAAGTAGGCTGTATCCATGTTCTATAAGGACACAGCCTCACTTCATAACTTAGTAACTTTGTGAGTCAAGTTTTTCATACACTGTAAGCTATATCTCTCTGAGAAAAACGAAGCTGAGAATACTACCATTTGTATTCACAGATTGTAGCAACCTTTATCTAATAATACATTAGATTAAAGTGATATTGTGTCTTGTGTTGTTTATTTATCCGCACTTTCACTTCTACACACACAGATACTTATCTGCTACATTGACTCGATTCAAGAAAAGTTCAAGAATCCATTCACCCCCCCTCTGTATTCTTTTAACGTATTCAATACTCAACAAGTGGTATCAGAGCGGACTGTTTATTCAAAAACAGAGAAACGATCATGAGTTCGAATACACCAAAGACTACAGGAACGGTGAAGGTCCCTAAGTTTGATAAAGACAACTTCAACCTATGGAAGATAAAGATGATGTTGTTCATTAAAGCCTTTCATCCCTTGTATCCTGAGATTCTCAAGAATGGTCCTTTTGTTCCACAACAAGAGATACCAGAGAAGACTGTTGGAACCATAACTATCCCAAGAACTTATGAGGCCAAGGATCCATCAAAGTGGACAGAGTCAGAAAGGGAGAAGGTTGCTCTTGACAGCCACCTCATGTTGCTTATCATTGATTCCATGGACATGTCAATGTTTGCAAACATTGCATCATGCACGTCTGCTAAAGAGATGTGGGATCATATTGAGGTGTTGTGTGAAGGGACTGATGAGGTTAAGGAAAACAGAAAACAGATACTGGTCACACAGTATGAAGCTTTCATGGCACAGCCCAAGGAAAGCATCACTGAAATGTTTGAAAGGTTTCACAAGCTAGTTACTGAGTTGTAGATGAATGGAAAGGTTTACAGCACCAAGGAGTTAAATATGAAATTTCTGTTGTCTTCACCAAATCATCTGGAGCAAAGAGTCATTTCTCTAAGAGAGAGAGATTTGAACAAAGTCACCTATGATGTGCTCTATGGAGTCCTAAAGACTCATGAACTTGAGTTGCTTCAGAAAAGGGCTATCCAAGCCAACCAAGGTAGGATGATAAACACATCATGTGCCTTGATTGTCAACAAATCCATTCTGGACCTAGAAGCATCTACAAGCCAACTAAGGATAGAGGAGGTGGCAGATGATGAAGAAACTGAAGCCGGGGTGAGTGAACCTGTTGAGGAAAAGGAGGAAGAAGAAGAAGAGTTTTACACTCTGGAAGAACTTGATGGGATGGAAAATACTTCATATGCCTTCATGGCCAGAAAATTTCCAAACATCAGATTTAAAAGAAATCAACCCTTCAAACCCAAAACTCAAAACCATTCAGCTAACAAGAACAAGGCACCTGTGAAACCAAACAGAAATAAGTTCAAAACCAGTTATGTGGATAGGTCATCTGTAAGGTGCTATAGATGCAATGACCTAGGGCATTTTGCCAGTGAATGCAAGAAGCCTAAAAAGAAGGATAGAGATTATCTTGAGCTAGAAGCTAAGTATGAGGCCCTTCTGAAAAAGTAGACACATGGTAAGGCCTACATAGCTGAAGGGAAGTGTTGGGATGATTCTGAGAGTGATGAAGAGGAACAAGAATTCTGCAATTATGCCTTGATGGCCAACTCCAAGGATGACTCATCTTCATCTGATTCTCAGGTACCATCTCTCACTACTATAGACATGTCTGTTTCTGAGTATAAATGCATGATTGAACAACTATCTGTTGAAATGTTTAATATTCATACTAGTATGACTGCTGCTAATGAGGAGATTGCTAAACTGTCTACTAGAAATGAAATATTAACCAAAAAGAATGAGGAACTTGAGCTAACTGCTATGCAAATAGAAAACCTTAAGAAAGAAGTTGAATATTTGAAGAACAAGGTTTTATGTGCTAGTCAAGTAGAGAAGGCTCTTAGGGATGAATTAGCTGAGAATGAATTCAAACTAAAAACTTTCAAGAAATCATCTGGTTTAGTGCAATCCTACTGTGAGAAAATTGAAGCTAAACCCAAAGCAGCTATTGGACTTGACTATGACTCTCTCAAACAAAGGAAAGGCTATGCTGTCATTGAAGAGGACACAGCTGTTCATGAGAAAGTGCCTCACATTTTGAGAAAAACTGAAAATCCAATTTTTAAGGAATCAACATTTGAAATTGATGAGGATGCCTTACTCATCAAGCAAATGTTGAATGATGAGGATGAGGCACAATCTAGTGAACAGCAAGCATCCTCTAAGGGTGAGAGTGTCAAGTCAAAGACCAAGGAACCAGTAGTTGATAGGCCAAGACCTAAGAAATTTGTTAAGTTTGTCTCAGCTGGGATGAGTGAATCAGAAAAGAAAGTGACTAAGAAGAAACAGAACAGAAATGGCAAGTTAGGGATTAACAAGGATAACAACTATGCTTATATGCCTAATGCCCCTAGGAAAACTTGTCAGAACTGTTTCAGTACCAATCATTTAACTCATGCATGCAAGAAACCTGTTGGTAGTGTGTCTAAACCTTTCTATGATTGCTCTGTGCCTCTAAGTCATAGAGATGCACCTTTTTGTGATAAATTTGACTGTATGCCATGCAATATGAATGTTATGACTAGTTGTTTTAATTTAAGAAGGCAATTCATTGATGGTTGTATCAGTCACAATTCTCACACACACTACACAAGGTCAAAGTCTTCAAGTCCTCCTAAAGCTAGGAAGGTACCTCTGTCACCTAAGTCTGAAACATCAGGCTCTAAGACTTTCAACAGTGACAAGAAGACTAACACTAAGAAAGTTGACAAGCATGTTGTTTATGATAAAACTGTCTCTAAGTCACATGGACCCAAACTTGTTTGGGTACCAAAGGAAAAGTAATACCTTTGTGTTTGCAGGGCAAAGAAAGTGAAAAGAAGGTCATGTGGATTTTGGACAGTGGATGCTCAAATCATATGACTGGTGATATGGCCCTGCTATCACAGTATGAGGAAAAGGCTGGCCCAATGGTTGCTTTTGGAGATGACAACATGGGTAACACATTGGGATATGGCAAGCTGAAAGTTGGAAATGTCATCATTGAAGATGTAGCACTAGTCAAGGGGCTCAAGCATAATCTGTTAAGTGTTGGTCAGTTTACTGATAGAGGGTTCAAAGTGAATTTTGACAAAGATGAATGTTTGATCACCCACAAGAAGACTGGTGATTTTGCTCTATCTGGAGTAAGGAAGGGAAGCCTGTTTGTAGCCAATATGGACTCTGCAAACAAGGACAAAATTTGTTGCTTTTACTCAAAAGCATCAAATGAAGATTGTTGGCTGTGGCACAAGAAACTATCACACCTGAACTTCAAGGCCATTAATTCTCTAGTCAAAAGAGAGTTAGTGAGAGGCATGCCCACACTTGAATTCTGTCAAGAAGGAGTGTGTGAGGCTTGTCAAAAAGGAAAAATGAAGAGATCAAGCCACAAGTCAAAGACAGTGACATCTGTAACCAAGCCACTACAACTCATCCATATGGATTTGTTTGGGCCTGTCAACATAATGTCACTTGGAAGAAAGAAGTATGCCCTGGTAATGGTTGATGATTTTTCAAGGTATACATGGGTGGAATTTCTTGCATCAAAAGATGAGGCTCCACAAGTAATGATTGAGCATATAAAGAAAGTTGACAAGGAAGCAAAGGCAAACGATGCAAGTGTGATTGCACTGAGGAGTGATAATGGAACAGAGTTCAGAAATGCCACACTTGAAGCATTCTGCAAAGAGAATGGCATTTCTCAGCAATTCTCAGCTCCAAGGACTCCACAACAAAATGGAGTTGTTGAGAGAAAGAATAGAACTCTAATTGAGGCTTCTAGAACAATGTTACTTGATGCAAAAATGCCTACATGTTTTTGGGCTGAGGCTGTGAGCACTGCATGCTATATTCAGAACAGGACCCTCATCAACAAAAACACTGGAAAGACACCTTACAACTTGATGACTGGAAAGAAGCCTACACTAAAGTATGTTCATACTTTTGGAAGCAAATGCTTTGTACTAAAGGATAATTCTGAATATGTTGGAAAGTTTGATGCAAAAGCATTTGAAGGAATTTTTCTTGGCTATTCTATGGAAAGAATTGCATACAAGGTTTATGTCATCAGTCAAAAGAAAGTTATGGAAAGCACAGATGTAACATTTGATGACAGCAAACTACCTGGACTAGAAGAAGCCAATGATGAAGACAAAGATCCATTGAGATTTGATAATCTAGATGATTCTGATGAAGAGACTGAAACTGGAGTTGAAACTCAAGTTCAACAAACTCAAGTGATTAATGATACAAGAGAAGAATTTGTGCCAATCGATAATGGAGAAACAAGCATCCAAGACACACCTGTGAGTAATGGCAACTTCACAGGGGGAGGAAATGAGGATGACCATGATGTGGATGATGAAGCAACATCAAGAATGAGAAGTCAGGCTGAACACTCGAGGAAATGGGATAGATCACACACTGCAGAGCAAATCATTGGAGATCCTAATGCAGGAGTAAGGACTAGAAGAGCAACTCAAAATGAGTGCCTCTATGGATGTTTTCTATCACAAGTTGAGCCTAAGAAACTTGATGATGCACTGTTGGATCCAGATTGGATTATTGCCATGCAAGAGGAGCTGAATCAATTTGAAAGGAACAAAGTATGGGAACTTGTGCCTGCACCAAAGAATAGAACCATTGTTGGAACAAAATGGGTTCTGAAGAATAAGATGGATGAAGATGGTGTAATAATAAGAAACAAAGCAAGGCTGGTTGCAAAAGGATACTCTCAACAGGAAGGCATTGATTATGATGAGACATTTGCCCCTGTTGCTAGATTGGAAGCCATTAGAATATTCTTGGCATTTGCTGCTCATTCAAACTTTAAAGTTTATCAAATGGATGTCAAGAGTGCATTTCTAAATGGAGAGTTGGAAGAAGAGGTTTATGTGCAACAACCACCTGGCTTTGAGGATCGACATTTCCCAGAATTTGTCTACAGATTGCTTAAGGCACTGTATGGACTTAAGCAAGCTCCAAGAGCATGGTATGATACTTTATCACAATTTCTTCTTGAAAATCAATTCACTAGAGGCACATTGGACAAGACACTGTTTTACAAGAAGCATGGTGATGATATTATCCTAGTCCAAATTTATATGGATGATATCATTTTTGGTTCTACAAATGAGAAGCTGTGTGAGAAATTCTCTAAACTCATGCAGAGCAGATATGAGATGAGTATGATGGGAGAGTTGACATTCTTTCTAGGGTTGCAAGTCAGTCAAAGGAAGGATGGTATCTTTATCAGTCAAACCAAGTACATCAAGGACTTATTGAAGAAGTTTGACTTGGAAGATTGTTCACCTGCCAAGACACCCATGGCCACTGCCACTAAACTGGATGAAGATGCTAAAGGCAAGAAAGTAGATATCTCAGTCTACAGAGGCATGGTTGGTTCTCTACTCTACCTCACCGCAAGTAGACCAGACATCATGTTTGCTACATGCTTGTGTGCAAGGTTTCAATCAAATCCAAAGGAATCACATTTGATTGCAATAAAAAGGATCTTTAGATATCTGAAAGGCACTCCTAACTTGGGATTATGGTATCCTAAGGACACAGGGTTCAATCTGGTTGGTTATTCTGATGCTGACTATGCTGGATGCAGAGTGGATAGGAAAAGCACCTCAGGAAGCTGCCAGTTTCTTGGACAAAGGTTAGTTTCTTGGTATAGCAAGAAGCAACAATCTGTGTCAACTTCTACAGCTGAGGCTGAATACATAGCTGCTGGAAGTTGCTGTGCTCAAGTGCTTTGGATTAGAAATCAACTTAGAGATTATGGACTTGTGTTGGAAAGAATTCCAATCATGTGTGACAACACAAGTGCAATCTCTATAGTTGCCAATCCTGTCAATCATTCTAGAACAAAGCACATTGACATCAGATATCATTTCATAAGAGAACATGCAACTAATGGAACCATTGAGTTGCATTATGTCTCTACAGATAAACAACTAGCTGATATATTCACTAAGCCATTAGATGAAGCCACCTTCACAAGGTTGGTAAGTGAGATTGGAATGCTGAATTCTTCAGATTCTGGCTAATTGAATACATCATCTAGATTGTTGCAGCAGTAAACACTTACTTTATCTGAATTCTCAATATTTTTGGGGTAAGTGTTGGCTGAAATATGATTTATAAATATTTCAAATCTGTTGCATATGTTGAAAATCATATTTCTATTGACTTAAAATTTCTATGAAATTTTGAGAAAATCACTATTTAATTTGCTAGGATATTTTTCAATGAATATGTCTGGTAAATTTTAAAAGTTAGTGAAAATCAAATTTTTATGAGTGATGGGTATAGTTCGATAAGTCAGACTTCTCGAATGATTCACTATTCGACATCTCTAATAAGTCTCATTAGAGTACTCTTGAGTTCTCGAATAGAGTCTTTCTGAGATATCGAATAGAGGTATTCTTGACTTCTCGAATATAGTAACAGAGTTCTCGAATGATTGAGTTCTCGAACACTATATTTGAGTTCTCGAATCATTTGAAAAGGCTGAATTCTCGCTGAATTTTAACCAATTTTGGACTTTTGTCTAAAAGTTTAATTCACTCATAAAAACACATTTTATTTAATTTAGAATTATTTCTAAGTTAGATAACTGGCAGCTGTGAGTTTCTATCTGCTTGAGTTATCGATTAAGCCTTTCTTGACTTCTCGAATAGTTGTTTTCTACTTCTCGAATGCCTGACTTGTCGATACAAAACTTTCTGGTATTCGACAATTCAAGTACTTCATACTTATACAATTTCACATCTATTCGATTCATTTTATTCGATTTCTCAAGCATCTACACTCTATAAACCCTTGAAACCCTAGCTACGAAAAGCCAAATTTCTTCTTTAACCTTCAATTTCTTTCCTCTCTTCTACACAAATGGCAACAGTAAAGTTCAACACCAACTTCATCGCTCTCACTAGTGATGTTGAAGCACCCAATGCCAATTTCAAGTGCTTTGTGAAATGGATGGCTGAGTCATATATCAAGGATGCACTCTCTGCCAACCCAACTCTGTATCTAGATATTCTGGAACAATTCTGGAGTACTGCTATTGTGGAGGTTGTAGCCCTGGAAAACGCAATCACTTCATATGTCATCTACTGCAAGGTTCAAGATAAGGAAATCACTATCACTACTGCAGACATGAACCAAGCACTGGGCCTACAACAAGAGTCATTTGACAGACTGGCCACTAATGCAGAGTTGGAGGAATTCTTTGAGTTCATCAACTACTCAGATGGGATTAACCTTGGAAAGCTAAACAGAAAGAATCTGAGAAAGGAGTGGAGCTATGTGTTTGCAACTATTCTCCAAGTCTTCACTGCCAGGAAATCTAGCTTTGATCAAATTAGTGCACCTGTGCAGCAAATTGGATATGCTTTGGCCTATGGAAAGAAGATTGATGTTGGCCAAATCATCCTCCAAGAATTATATGGGAGACTTGGTAAGAACACAACCAAGAGAGGTACTGATATTTTCTTCCCTCGCTTTATTCAATCTGTACTTAATTATAAAAATGCTTCATTGATTGAATTGCCTGGGATTGATAAAAATAAAATAGGCTATCCTAAGTCCATGACCAAACTCATTTTTGGTAATTTGGAGACTAGGAATGATGTGGATGTAAGACTGAACATAACTCCCCATATGGAGAGTTTATTTAGGACTTATCCCCACAACATGCCAACATTTGATGCAAAATCTAAGTTAGCACAGCCCAAGCAAGTAGAACAAAATGCTAACCCAGGGCATGCTAACCAACCCTCTCAACCAAACACTCTACCACATACTGAGCCAACTGCATCATCCTCTCAAAAGGGTGATGTTAGTAAAAAGAAGAGAAAGGAAGTAATGTCTGCACCATTAAATATCTTGTCTGAAGCAGCATTAGCTGTTGAATTAGGTCTAGGAAGTGAGGAACCTGAGTCACCCTTACACAGGACAAAGAAGAAGAAAACTAAGACCACCTCTTCAGTCGCACAAATGGCTGAAGTTGTAAAATCAGGGGCACACAGCTCACTAGGTGTATCCTCTCAACAGGGTGCACCTATAGAATCAAGCATCTCCCCAATGCACCTTCTTGTATAGAGTCAGCACATGGGAGTGATAAGGCTGGCACAACACTAAGTGGAGAGCACATCACATTTGAAACTCCCTCTATCTCTCAGGGGGAGTTGCCAAAATCTACTCTTAAACACACTTCTCTTCCAGAATCTAACTCTGAAATTTCTTTGGAACCTGCAACTCAGGCAACTGAGATGCAAGGTATTGATCATCAAGAATTCTTTTCTCTTGATGAGCCAATAATTTCAAGTGACTTAGTGCATGACACTTTGTTCACCACTCAGAACCCACATTTAGATGGTGAGGGAATGCATGCTGAGGCATCTCCTAATGACACCATCACAAACACAGAGGTTCCACTAGTTTTTACTAGAGACTCTGTGCCTGTGTCAACTGCTGGTGTAATTCATCCCACTTCTGTGGTGACACCAGTAGTAGAGTCAATCCATCTGGTTACAGAAGTTGCATCTGTAACTGAGGAGTCTAGCTTGCCTAGCTCTAGCTCTGACTTCATGTCACAATGGCTGAAGCCTGTGCAACATGATAGTGCTTCAGGATCAGGGTCTGTTCCACAACAATTGACGGTTGAAGCACTTCAAAGCTTAATTATGGATCAGATTCCTGAGTTCACAAAGATTGCTCAGAACCTTCTCACTGCAGACATGCCTAATCCAGACTATGAGGCTATTCTGTTATGCCATAGGGATGATGTGGAGGTGCAGAAGACAAAGATCATTGATGATGCTGAGAGAGATGGCAACATAGATGCCTGGTTGCAAGGAAAATATGATATTACTCTCGATGAAGCACTTCAGTATCTCAGGGAGGAATACCTCACTTCACTGGGCTCCAATGCCAAATCTCTGACACCTGGTGAAGTGTATGAGGCTATAAATGATACTCACAAGGGATTCCTCAAGGCTGCTCATTATCTTGGAAAAGGTGTTAAGACTGAGGTCAATAGAGTGTGTGATAAGACCACCACCACAGTAGAAGCAATCAAGAGGACCTTTGATGCCAAATTCCCTCAGCTAGACAGTGTGTTCAAGGACATCAAACACTGCAACTCCACCTGCACCAAGATGGATAATGGGCTAGCCTTGCTAAAGGATACTGTCACAGGTCTGGGGCATCAATTTCAAATTCTATCTGATCAGACCACAGATGCCAATGCCATGCTGAGGACCATGTTCAAAAATTTATATGGAGACAGACTGCTCACTGAGGTCCCAGTACATGACATGACTAGATTTGAAGTGCAGAGACTCAAAGACCAATCCCTGTCTAGCTTTAAATCTACTGAATTATTCAGCAAAGTAGATGCACTTGAGAAGGAGGTGGCTACTCTCACCAAGTCCAATGCTCATCTTACAGACAAGGTTGCACTGCTAAATGACCAGTTGGACACTCAAGCATCCACCACAGCTGATGTCCTTCTGCATCAACAATCCATGTTAGCTGCAATGATGAAGCATATGGGTCTCCCTCTCCCTGATGAATCTTCAATCCCAAAGGACATTTCTACAGCCTCAGTGCCTGACAACAAGCCTAAGGGGGAGAAGAAGACAAGGAACTCAAATACAAAGGGGGAGAAAGGCATAATAATAAAAGAGGGTGGTCAACAAAGAGTTTCAAAATCTCTATCAAATGTGCATGGCAAAGGAAAATCCAAAGTGGATGAGCCTCCATCTATCTTGCCAGTTGTCACTCTACCAAATGTGCACATCACTACTCCTGGAGGACAAAAGCAATCCATAACTACCACAGTGGTTGCAGGGAGTATGCCATCTGACAAACCTCCAACCTCTATATCTGAGAGTGCCAAGCCTGTAGAAGTTAAAGTTGTTACTGAGGCCAAGCTACAAGAAGTTGCTAACTCCAATGTTTATCATGATAAAGCCTTCTTGGAGTTTCTGAAAGTCACAAGGGAACAGGTTGGTGACACTCAGTTCTATCTAAGGGAGTTGAAGAAGCAGATTGATTGCATCACTGTCATTCCTAATAAAGTCAATCATCTGTGGATCAAGGAGATAGTGATGATATCCAAATTGAAGATATGGCATCTAACATACAAGACTCTACAAGAACTGAAACACTCAGAGATAGATGCCATACTCGAGCTTATAGAAAAGAAGAATGAGAACAACAAAAGTCTGTTTGATGACTTGAGGAATGACCAACCTTCAAGGCTACCAGAAGTGATCAAGAAGCCATGGACAATCATTTATCAGTCTGGCACCAGAATTGAAGATATCAAGCAATTGGTCATTCCCCATGATCTCACCACTAGAAATCACAGACTGATCATTGCCATCATTGATCAATTACAGAAGAAGGTTGGAGCCAGAAATGCTGAAGAAACTGAGGCACTGCACATCCTCAGAACTTATATTGCAACTGGTGAAATTCCAGAGATGGCTCAACCTAGGAGAAATAAGGATGATGATTCTGAAGATAAAAATGATGGGAGGAGAAGACATCACAGAAGAGATAAGGGTGATGAAGACAAGAAGAAGAAGGGGGACAAAGATAAGAAGAATGATGATGACCAAGGTAAAATCTATGAGAGGAAGAGTGGAAAACAGCAAGCCTTAGGCACTGCTAGCAGTAACCTCACCACAACACAAGACTCTAAGTCTAGGGTGAATACTGTTAGTAGTGACCTAGCAAAATCTACATCTATGGCTTCTGCAACTGTTTTGCCACCTCAAGAAGAGAAGAAGATTCAAATCAAGAAACCATGTGTATGTTTCAGAAAGCAATCTGCTAATGGAATACTACTATGGTCTACCAACAAAGGTCAAAGATTTCTGCCAAGCAATCATGTCAAGAGGATGAAATTTAAACATGTTGCAAGAAGAGTGAAGCTATCCAGATCAAGAGCCCTAACAATCATTCCAGGATTGAAACTCCAGCCACTTGATGAAGACTTTGATGAAGAGCAACTGCAATTTCTAAGAGCTCAAAAGATATGCTATGCTGCAATTGTGGATGACCACCTTGAAATCAAGTACACTGATGGGAAAGAAATGAAATCAAGTACACCTTGAAATGAAATTGTGGTTGTCAACATTGGGGTAAATTGTATGAGATAGAAAGAATCATTGCATTGCTGGATTCTAAAGACAAGGTGGAGAAAGTATGGAAGCTGGAATTGATTGACTTTGTGAAAATGAAGAAAGAATATGCTGAAAAGATAAGAAAGGGCTGCTATGAGAAATGGTTAGAAAGGGAGAAAGAAATTGACAGACTGGAGATTGAAGCAGAAAAGCTAAGGGCAAAGGGATTGTGTAGAGTTCAGTTTGATCCCTATGTAGTGAAGTATAGGAGAAGAAATGGAGACAATGTCAATATAAGAATGGACCTACTCAGTCACTATCCTGCCAACATTCTGAAGCCAGTGCTTGAAGATTTCAAAAACTCTATTATGATTGAAGAATTGGATGCTATGACAGAAATCATAAGAGCAATAGATGAGATTGCAAGAAAGGAGAAAGAAAGGAAACAGAAAGCATATGATGATCTGCAAGCCAAAGCAATGGAGATGCAATCAAATGAAAATGGCTAGTACCTCATCATATTGTAAGAGTATTTATCTTGTAATTCCATTTATGTGTTCAATATACATACCTGTACTTTTAAAGTTTTATCTTTATGTATGTTAGGCTTGTTATCAGACATGAAATTGTGACTAAGGGTCTCACTCACAATTTGGGGGAGATTGTTAGTTACAGAGGCATGCCTGTACACATCTAATAACAAGCCTAATTGTTTGTAATGCCTTGCATTACTTACATGACCTCTTAACTGAGGGAACCTCTAGTTGTAGAGTTTCTGTTTGTATTGTACTTGTAGTAGGCATCAAATCCTAGTTGTGTAATTGTACAAATAGAGTCTAGAATAATGCTTGAAAGAAGTTCCAAGGTTCATGCCTCAAGCAAGGAGTTAAAGACTGTCAAATAATCACAGTTGGGATTTGAAGAAATGAAGAATTTGCCTAAGTACCAATTCGAGAAGTATATTTGTCTATTCGAGAAGTCCAGCATTCGACAAGTCAGAGATTCGATATCTCAAGACACTATTCGATATCTCTGAATACACTGTTCGATATCTCATTCGATATCTCAGGGATTCGATATGTCTACTACTCTATTCGAGAACTCAAGAAGTCAACAAGTCAAGATGGTATTCGAGTTCTCAAAGAGTCAACAAGTCAAAGTTCCATTCGATATCTCAAGGACTCAGAAAGCTATTCGATATCTCGAGGATTCGATAAGTCAAATGCTCTATTCGACAACTCAAGGAATCCTGATGGAAAAGAGCTATTCGAGAAGTGGTTCGATATGACAATATAACAGTATTCGAGAACTCAGAGTTATCGATCAAGTCAATTCTAGTTCTCGAATCACTTACTTAGTCACTTCTCGAATACATTCTTGGAGACAAAATACTGAAGAAATTGTACAAGTCAGAAACCTGCAACAAGCCAATGCACTTTATGGACCACAATCTGTAACGTGCTCTGGAAAGCCTACAAGGAAGCTTGGAGAGATATAGAAGAGACAAGGAGCTAAAGAAGTGGATCTAAACAGGCTTTGCAAAGTCAAATCTGTAACCGTTTGGACACTTACTCAAAAAGGATAGACAGACTAGAAAGTAATTTGTTTAGCTACCTTATTTGTAGTAAGTAGGCTGTATCCATGTTCTATAAGGACACAGCCTCACTTCATAACTTAGTAACTTTGTGAGTCAAGTTTTTCATACACTGTAAGCTATATCTCTCTGAGAAAAACGAAGCTGAGAATACTACCATTTGTATTCACAGATTGTAGCAACCTTTATCTAATAATACATTAGATTAAAGTGATATTGTGTCTTGTGTTGTTTATTTATCCGCACTTTCACTTCTACACACACAGATACTTATCTGCTACATTGACTCGATTCAAGAAAAGTTCAAGAATCCATTCACCCCCCCTCTGTATTCTTTTAACGTATTCAATACTCAACAGTCCCTAGGAATTCGCGCTCAATTAGGAAGGTACCTAAGAAACGAAGTAATCATTAATTATTCTGACTCGTTGGTGTCTAGGCAAGCGAAAGCTTACCTGGCCAATTAAGATTTGGTGTCTAGGCTGGTGTTTAGCCTCTTGGCAATGCTTGCACCTACCTGGCCAAATCGGTCCGAATAAATTCTGATTTACCGAGTTTTTGGTGGTCCTTACAGTTAGGAGCAAGGTCTAGTTATTGTCTTAAGGAACCCTAGGTCTAGAATTTTCCTTTAAATTTTACACCCTTTCTTTTGTTTGTTTATTTTGTCGCACTTAGTTGCTACGTGCTACTTTCGTGGTTTATGCGAACTGCTTGGATTAGGGATAATTTTGCTAGGCTAGTAAGATCAATCGAGATTGCGTCTTCTTCTGAATCCGAGTCTGTAGAAATTCCTGACCCCGTAGTGACCATGGTAGTTTCGTTAAAAGATCGTTGTTACCCCACCCGATCGGCCCAACCTTCTTGCATCACCCTACCTCCCGTAACTGCTAATAATTTCCAAATCAAAGGTCATCAAATTAGCATGTTACCTAATTTTCGCGGGAGTGATGGTGAGGATCCTTATCTTTTTCTACAAGAATTCGAGGAGGTTTGCACTTTGCAAAAGATCCAACAACTTTCCGAGGATGCCATACGGCTTAGACTAATCAACTTCGCTTTAAAAGATAATGCTAAAAAATGGTTGTTTAGTCTACCCGTCAATTCGATTTCCACGTGGGAGGGTTTCGTAGTCATCTTTCTAAAAAAATTCTTTCCAAGCCATAAGACTACGAAACTCACGAATGAGATTAATCAATTTCGTCAAAAACATAATGAACCATTTTGGACGTGTCTTGACCATTTTAAAAATCTTCTATCTCAATGTCCCCACCACGGAATTGAAAAATGGAGGCTCTGTAAGATTGTGTACGAGGCCTTAGATGGTTCAACAACCGCATTGTTGGAATCTATGTGCCAAGGAAAATTCATGGAGAAAGACGAGGACGAGGGATGGGAGTTTTTCGAAGAGTTCGCGGAAAAGACTATGTTGTGGGAATCGACTAGGGAGCCCACTCGAGAACCCGAGAAATCAAACGATTCAAATGCTACCATGCATCAAAGGGGGGTACATCAAGTTGGTAACTCTATCGCGACCGAGGCTAAATTAGCCACTCTTACTCGACGTTTAGAAGCCTTAGAAACCAACGGATCCCACTCCCAAGTATCCATGTGCTCAAATTTTAATTCATCCAATCAAGGGTTACAAAATCCTCAAGATTTTCAACAAGTCAATGCGATGTTCCAACCGGGTCCTCGAAATGATCCTTATGCTCCTACTTATAACCCCGGTTGGAAAAATCACCCGAACTTCTCTTGGAATCAGGGTCAAGGTCAACCATCTCACCCCGCACAATTCCAAAATCAACCGCCGGTTTATCATAAACTGCACTCAAATTCATTTCCACATCAAAATCATGCTCCTTATCCAACTCAAGCTCCTTCCCACCCTCCCGGTTTT
Source organism: Kitagawia praeruptora (assembly GCA_037693485.1). Lineage (NCBI taxonomy): Eukaryota > Viridiplantae > Streptophyta > Magnoliopsida > Apiales > Apiaceae > Kitagawia > Kitagawia praeruptora. The sequence goes on from CM075344.1 coordinate 40,600,398, forward strand.
TCTGAGTCAGATAAGCGACTTACATCGTTGGAGAAAAGTCTCGATGCGCTTCTCAAATCCACCACTAATTTGGCTCAATCGCAACAAACTTTCATTCAAACCATGACTCAAGATAGGCAAATCTTAAATGCTAGCACCCAAGCCATATCTAAGTTAGAGGTTCAGGTGAGCCAATTAGCTAATGCCACCCATGAGCGTGAGAAGAATAAGTTTCCAAGTCAACCCGAGGTCAACCCTAAGTTTTCTCTTAATCAAAGACCTCATGACAATGTGAATGCTGTCATTTCCCTAAGATCCGGAAAGCACGTTGATAATCGAGAAGGAGTCGAGTCCCCCGAAGAAGAAGAAGAATCAAACCTTGCACCGACACCTATTCTCGATCCTTCTGATCAAACTTCGATTCCTGTCTCTTCACCTCTTTCTAGTCAGCCATCTTCTTCGAGTGGAAAAACCTCGGAGCTCGTTCCCGAAGAACAAGTCTATAAATCGAAGGCTCCTTACCCACAACGCCTCGTCTCTAATAAGCAAACCGCTCAATTAGATAAAATCTTAGAGGTGTTTAATCAAGTTAAAGTTAACATTCCTCTTTTAGACGCGATTCAACAAGTTCCCTCTTATGCGAAATGTCTAAAAGATTTGTGCACTCATAAGCGAACCACCCAAGTCCCTAAGAAAGCCTTTTTGACTTCTCAAGTGAGCTCAATTCTTTCTAACCAGATTCCCGTGAAATATAAGGACCCCGGTTGTCCCACAATTTCATGTGTCATAGGTAATTCTTTCGTGGACAAGGCTCTTCTCGACTTAGGTGCCAGTGTAAACTTGCTTCCATTTTCTGTCTACCAAACCCTAGGGTTAGGAGAACTTCAAAAGACGAATGTTACCCTTCAATTAGCAGATCGCTCCATCAAAATTCCTAAGGGAATCATTGAGGATGTGCTAATTAAAGTTGGTGATTTCGTCTTTCCTGTTGACTTTGTGGTACTAGAAACTGAACCAATTAGGAATCCGACATATCAAATTCCCGTCATTTTGGGGCGTCCTTTTCTAGCCACGTCGAATGCTTTGATTAATTGTAGAAATGGATTAATGAATCTGACATTTGGGAATATGACCATTGACCTCAATATCTTTCATGTTGGGAAACAACCCGATGATTTTCACGATCAACCTATGGATGTCAATTTAATTGATGAAATAGTTGATCCAGATTTTTTAAACCCTAACGAGGCCCTCAATTTTTGTTTAAACCATTTTGGCCATGATTGGGATGTTTCCGAATATACAAAAGAGATCAATGCAATGTTAGAATCCACCATTCCTACAAATAATCAAGTTTGTGAATCAATTCCTTTGTCACTTTTCGAAGCTAGTGAACCCGTTGAGTCAACGCCACCCGATTTAGAACTCAAACCTCTTCCCGACACTCTTAAGTACGCCTATTTAGGTCCTAACGAGTCTCTTCCCATTATTATCGCCTCTGATTTGACCAAGTCACAAGAGGATGAGCTTGTTAGGGTACTTAAAGAACATAAGAAGGCCATAGGTTGGAGTATCTCTGATATTAAAGGAATTAGTCCGGCCATTGTCCAACATCGAATTCACTTAGTTGATGATGCGAAACCTGTTCAAGATCCGCAACGGCGTTTGAACCCCACCATGATGGAAGTCGTTCGAAAAGAAATTCTTAAGTGTCTCGATAATGGGATCATTTATCCCATTTCTGATAGCTCTTGGGTCAGCCCCATTCAAGTAGTTCCTAAGAAGTCTGGTATTACCGTTGTCACCAACGAGAATGATGAACAAGTGCCCACCCGTGTTCAATCCGGGTGGAGGGTGTGCATAGACTATAGGAAACTCAATTCTGCCACTAGAAAAGACCACTTTCCTTTGCCTTTTATCGATCAAATGTTAGAACGGTTAGCTGGTCATTCGTTCTATTGTTTTCTAGATGGTTATTCTGGCTATTTCCAAATTCCCATTGCTCCCGAAGACCAAGAAAAGACCACTTTCACATGTCCCTTTGGAACTTTTGCCTATCGACGTTTAGCCTTTGGTTTAACCACTGCTCCAGCTACTTTCCAAAGGTGTATGATGAGCATCTTTTCTGACATGGTAGGGGATTTTCTTGAGATCTTTATCGATGACTTTTCCATCTTTGGTTCGTCTTTTCACTAGTGCCTAAACCATCTGGAGTTAGTCTTAAAAAGGTGTAAAGAAACCAACCTCGTCCTCAATTGGGAGAAATGTCATTTCATGGTTAAGGAAGGGATCGTTCTTGGTCATAAAATTTCCGAAAAGGGAATAGAAGTCGATAAAGCCAAAGTTGACCTCATTGCAAATTTACCCCCACCTAAGTCGGTCAAAGCCATTCGTTCCTTCCTAGGCCATGCGGGTTTTTATAGGCGTTTCATTAAGGATTTTAGCAAGAAGGCTAGACCCTTAACCAATCTTTTCGGGAAAGATGTCAAATTCGATTTCAACAACGATTGTTTACAATCCTTTGAGCACCTTAAGAAAGAATTGACTTCTGCCCCAATCATTCGATCTCCCGATTGGAATCTTCCCTTCGAGTTGATGTGTGACGCTTCTGATTATGCGGTAGGAGCCGTTTTATGGCAACGGATCGATAAGATGCCCCATGTCATTTACTATGCTAGCAAGACTTTGAATGATGCCCAACTTAATTATTCTACCACCGAAAAAGAACTTCTAGCCGTAGTCTTTGCACTCGACAAGTTTCGGTCTTATCTTATCGGTTCGAAAATCATTGTCTACACCGATCATGCAGCTCTTCGTTATCTATTCTCTAAGAAAGACTCTAAAGCCCGATTGATTAGGTGGATTCTCTTGCTTCAAGAGTTTGACCTAGAAATTAGGGATAAGAAGGGTTCTGAGAATGTCGTCGCCGATCATCTTTCTCGCTTGATAGTGGAGTCCACCATCGACTCTCCTGTAAACGAATCTTTTCCGGACGAGCAACTTCTATCCATCTCTACTCCCCCTTGGTTCGCCGATATTGTCAACTATCTTGCAACCGGCGACATTCCATCTCATTGGTCCTCTCAAGATAAATCCAAATTCTTTTCACAGGTCAAACACTTCTTTTGGGATGACCCGTATCTCTTTAAATATTGTCCCGATCAAATCATTCGGAGGTGCGTCCCAAACCATGAATTCGAGAATATCCTTTCTTTCTGCCATGACCAAGCTTGTGGAGGACATTTTAGTGCTAAGAAAACAGCCGCTAAAATCCTCCAAAGCGGTTTTTATTGGACTACTTTGTTCAAAGATGCTGTTGAATACTGTGCCGCGTGTAATAGGTGTCAACATTTAGGAAAGATCACTAGAAGAAACATGATGCCAATGAACCCCATCTTAATCATCGAGATTTTTGATGTATGGGGTATCGATTTTATGGGTCCCTTTCCTAGTTCCTTTGGCAACCTCTACATTCTGTTAGCGGTCGATTACGTGTCTAAATGGGTGGAAGCCATTGCTACTAAGTCCAATGATAACAAGGTCATTCTTAAATTCCTCAAAGAGAATATCTTTTCTCGTTTCGGTACACCTAGGGCTATCATTAGTGACCAAGGTAAGAACTTCAAGAATCGTCAATTTGAGTCGCTTTTGAAAAAGTACTCAATTACTCATAGGCTAGCCACCCCTTACCATCCTCAAACTAGTGGTCAAGTTGAAGTCTCAAATCGTCAAATTAAACAAATTTTAGAAAAGACTGTCAACTCAAATAGGAAGGATTGGTCAACTAAGTTGATAGATGCCTTGTGGGCCTGTCGGACCGCTTTTAAAACCATTTTAGGCATGTCCCCTTATCGGATTGTCTTTGGCAAGGCCTGTCACTTGCCCGTTGAGCTTGAACATAGGGCCATGTGGGCCATTCGTGAGTTGAATTTTGACTTACCAACCGCCGGTAGTCATAGGAAGTTGCAATTGTCTGAACTCGAGGAGTTGAGAAATGAAGCCTAAGAGAACGCTAAAATCTATAAACAAAGAACTAAGCTTTTTCATGATAAATCTATTTTGAGAAAATCTTTTTCTCCCGGTCAAAAGGTTCTTTTGTACAATTCTAGGCTTCATTTATTTCCCGGGAAATTGAGATCCCGATGGGAAGGTCCTTACGTTGTTAGGGTCGTTTTTCCTCACGGTGTTATTGAAATTGAAAATCTTAAAAATGGTGATATATTTAAAGTTAATGGACAAAGACTCAAACCATTTTTAGAGCTACCAATTGATCCCGAGGAAGAGGTTATCCACCTCATCGATCCATGATTCAAGTAAGTTTCTTCAGTAGGTATTTGTAAACTCTCTATCATCCCTTGTCAGGTATTATCTCCTCATTATCTTCATTTATCCTGCATTTGCATACATTGAGGACAATGCATGATTTAGGTATGGGGGAGGGTTTTTAGTGTAAATTCATAAAAATTGAAAAATCCAAAAAAAAAATTTGAAAAAATTGAAAAAATCACAAAAAGAGTTTTAGAATCGTGAATAGTAGAGTTCTAGTCTTGTTAATTGATTACTAGTTGCTTGATGCACCCTTACATGCTATGATAATCTTGTGTTCCTTTAGCTTTTGATTGAGAAGTGATTTGCTAAGTTCTTGTCCACACACTTACACTAGCAAGGTGAAACTAGTAGACTTATTTGAATTGTGCAAGAAAGTAGAAGGTCATGATTAGGTGTAAGATGATTTGGTTTTCATGCTTTGAGTACAAGTAGGTGCATTGAAGATACCTTTACTTGAGATTGATTATGTTCTACCACACCAAGTGAGTTTTGAGCCCATATGCATATCTTTTGCATTTATATTCGTTTGCTTGAGTGTCCACTTGTCATTTGCATTGCTAGCACTTGGTTGAGTTCTTTCTTGAAATACATGACATTGATTGATGATAAGATGATAAAGGCATTTAGGAATAACCCATATTTCCAAAATATCCACACCATTCTTATGTGATCAAGTAGTTACCCCTTTGAGCTTAATCAAATTCTTTCGGTGACACACCACATTACTCGCCTAAGACCTTTTTCTTGTACAGCCGTACGTATACTTGATCCTAATCTGTCAAAGGCTAGTAGGAACTTGAGGGAGTAATAAGGTGTGAGATGGGTTTACTTTTGTTCATAAACTTTGAGGAAATATTTGTTAGTTACCTTGTTAAAGGAGGATTATGGTTGCTTATATTTATCTTAGCTCTTTAAAAAAAAAAGAGAAAAAAAAAAGAAAAAAAAAGAAAGAAAGAAATATATATATGAGAGCATACTTATGTTTTTATAATTCTCCTTCATTCAACTAGTCAAGTCTTTTTGTTGAAAGTAAAAAATAATTGTGTGGGGAGGAAGTTTGGTGTTGTGCATGATTTCCATGGTGACTACTAGCTTTTGACACTTCACCTTGTTTTGGCCTTACTTGACATACCCTGTCCATAGCATCATTACAACCCAAATAAATACCTTTTGATTGTCATCATTGATGTATGTTGTGTTTAAGTTAGAATGATACCAAGTGTCAAGTATGTTTTTGATTATGTTGGAATTGAGTGATACACTTACCCTTGAATGAATGTTCTTTTGTGAGTGAATTGTGAGGTATTGCTTGTTTCTTTTGCATATGAGATCTCAAGTTTTGACTCTAAGGTGTGCTCTTGTAGACTTAGCATGTTTTCCAATAATTTTTGCACTTGTCATGAACTGGTAATCACTCTTGCATGTTTCTTTAAGTAGACTATGTGAATCCCTGTACTTTCCACACCAAGACTTTGCAAATTCATTTTGATTCTTAAATTGATGCATCATGAGAGGACATGTATGTGTGGTGTTGCATTGCCATGTAATCTTTTATACGAACTAGATGGATTTTGTGGGTACATTCACTATAGGCCCTCACGAGACCTCACTCGTCCACTAGGGCTGCCTAGGGGTTTAAAGGGCTTGTTGCATATGCCAAATGCAACCGTCACACTTACGAAAAGGAGTATAAGACTTTTTATCTAGATTTTCTTTTTATTTTTATTTTACTCGAGGACGAGAAAAATATAAGTATGGGGGCATTTGATAAGTGCATATTTTTGCATATTTTTACTGCCTATTTATTGTTTGAATTAGTATTTTAATAAATTATTTTGTTGCATTTCAGGAAATTTGAGAAAAATGAAGAAATGGCAAAATAAAGAAATAAATGACAAAAGAAGAAAAAGAAGGACTAAAACAAGAAGAAAAGGAAAAGCTAGGGGTGGTGGTGCATTTTTGTAGCCAACCAAAATGGAGGGCTAGGACTAAACCACCCCAACCAAAATGGAGGGTTAGGATTAAACCACACCAACCAAAATGGAGGGCTAGGATTAAACCACACCAACCAAAATGAATTGCTAGGATTAACCCACACCAACCAAAAACCCTAATTTTCACCTATAAATACCCCCTTCATCCACCACATCTACCACCTCTCACACACCCAACATCTCTTACCTTATCTTACACCTCTCTTATTTTCCTTATCCTTAATCTTAGTTTTAGTTAACCTAAATTTAGTAGCCTCCATTTTTAGTACTATTTTTCAAGTTTTGTAAACATTTCCCTGTTATTAATATAAATTATCATTCCCTCTTTATTTTCTTCATCTTGCTCTTTCATTTTAATACAAGCTTCATTTTCGTTATTTTCATAAATCCGATTAGTGGATAAAGTAGCGAAAGTTAACCACTTGGGGTTGAATTTAACGATTCTTAATTTCTTGTTCTTGGTTAATAATTGTAATTGCGTCCCTTTAAATCTCAATTTTATTGTGGGTTTGATGATTTGTAATGGTAGATCTTGTTTTGGTTTTATCCGATAGATTTCAAGACTCATTTATAAGACCATTTGCTCTCCTTCATCATGTTAATTTTAAATGTCATGTTTAATCATTAATAATCATCTTGGTAGTCATTATTTTCCTAAGCAGTTAATTCTTAAGCCCATTATGATTTTTAATAACCACTTTAATTAAAGTTAATCATTGTCGTTAGCTTGTTACATTCCTACTACTACTCTTAACTTTATAGTTATTTTGGTTTAGGCCCATTTAGTTTATGGTCCATTTCTAAATTAGCATTACAAGTCCTATCCATTTATATGCTTTTGTCACATGTCTTGTGTACACCTGTATTATGATTTTCTAATTTTTGTTTAATATAATATATTAAGTAATCATTGCTTCCGTGTTAGTTTTAGCTGTTTTCTGTTAGAATGCATATTTAATTACGCAGTTAGGACTTGCATTTTTCCACCATAATTCGATTCTGCATGTGTATTCATTTTTGTTTATTCGTTGTTTTTTTTTACCTTAAATTAGATTAAGTAAAATCCATCTCCAAATTAATGGTCCTAATTCGCCTAAATTAGAAATTCAGGAAACGCGAAAAAAATATTAGTCCCTGTGGAACGAATCTTAAATATTAAAACGATGATCGTGCGCTTGCGATTTTAATTTTCACATTTTCGTCACATCATGCATGTGGTTGAGTAGATTGCTCACTTGTACGTTCTGCAGGTGTTTCACTCAACACTCTATATTCACTCGGTTTAGTGGTTTGGGTTACATTTACATGTTCTGTTGGTGTTTCCCTCAACTTTCCTCTAGAGCTTCCACCGATATGTGTACCTGCAAATGAAATCATCATAGCCCCTTTTTCAGAGGTCACGGATGGTGCAATGAAAGTTCGTGAGCTTTCGTCCTCGCGTAAAGCGAGTTGCCGACCACTGATAAAGAGTGGTAAATCTCGAAAGAGATCCAGAGATTTTCCCTCTGGGAGGTTAAACTTGAATCGATTAAATGACACAAAACCCAAGTTTCCCTCGTATGTCTGTGAAGACACTTGGTTCATAAAAGAACCACCCACCGATGGAACTTTCCGTAAAATGGAAGATTCACCAGCAGTTATTGAGGTAGGTAATTCCACCTCGGATGCCTGTGAAGGTATTTGATCTTTAGAAAGATCATCAACCACTCGTATGTTCCGTGAAATGGAACTCAAGATAGTTGCTCCCGTCAATTCAACCTCATTTACATTTGCACTTATTGGATAAGAAAGAATTGTTTCACTAACAGTTGCCGTTACCCCAGGTTCATTGGGTTTACTTCGTTTAGAATGAGGTAGAGCGGCTGATGTAACTAACTCCTTATGTGGTGCTGTTGAGGCACTATCTCCCTCAATAATGTGGATAACTGGTCGTTTAAGTGACAATTGAGGTGTAGGAGTTTGTTGTGTTTGTGTTTGCATTTGTAGAATGGGCTCTTCGACTTGTGTTAGAGTCGGTGGGATTTCCTACTCTTGGTCGGGTAAGATGGCCACTGGGGGCTGTAGAAACTGTATTTCCTGTGACACGATAGGGAATACAGAGGTTGGAATAGCAGGGATTGAAATATTACCTTGTCGTATACCTGCTCTCACTGGTCGTGGTAACAACGGAAGTGGGACAGTCTTTAGATATTCAGTTAGGACTGTAGGCACATCCGTATATTTCTTTTTGCTTATGTAATTAATTACATTCGTCTTCATGGAAGAACATTCCACCTTTTGACCATTTTCCTAGCGTACCCTGTCTTCATCATTCAAAAAATCATTTAATATTAACTGTAGAAACCTTGGATATAGACATTTGACATTTTGAGTCTGAACATCTCTTGTTCCCAAGCGTTTCATTTTTAAAATGATTTGACCAAGCACTATTTTTCCAAAATTAATCCTCAAATTATTTGCGACCGCATACCCTATTATTTGAATAAATTCAGGTATTCGATCTTGATTTGTTTTATCTGAGGAAAAAACATGGTTAAGAGTGTGAAAGAAGAAATTCCAGTACTGGGTTAGAAACGTTCTAGAAAGATTACCAGTATTGAAATTGCCATCTTGGTACCTTATAAAACGAAAGAACATTTCAATCTATTCAGGTGTAGGATCAGAAACGAGATTTTCCATAGGAAAATGAAGAATCCGATTAACATCTCGTTCAGTGACCCTAATCGACCTACCAAATAGTCGATATATGATTGCACATCCGTCCTGTCCAGAAGTGTTAACCGCACTACAATATAGTTCACGCAATGCATCATGGTTAAGCTGCATCTGTGTAACTAAAGCATAGCGAATTAATGAATGTTCATTCAGAAATTGTGTCCAAGCCCGAAATTGCTCATCCTGAATGGTTTCGATTTGCTGAATGGAAAAATGGATTAACTTTAGCAATTAAAAAGCTTCCCTGCAATGCCATTTTCAAAACTTTGAGGAAATTCAAAAAGAAGGGTTAGTTTTTATAAAGGATGATGTATAAATCAAGACTATGAAATCCGATCTAAAAACCACCAGCTGGATTGAGAGATCTTTCCGATCAAAGCTCGAAGTATTAAGCAATTGTGTGTATATGCTCTGTATATCTGAAAAATGATGATGTTAAACACAAACAAAAACTCATCATTTATAAGGTTTCAAGTAATAGTGGGTTAGGTGTAATAGTGACAGGTTATGTTTGAAAAATAACACCGCTCAATAATTTCTCACCTAACTACCTAATTAGCCGAAAAAACATCTTATCACCGAAACCTGTCGGCCGAAAAAACATCTTATCGCCGAAACCTATCAGCCTATACACATACACATATTTAATACTTCTAATTATTATGGATTTAAAAATAATCACACAGTAAATCAAGAATTAATCCACAATAATCAGATAAACTCACAATTAAATAGACATAAAATTAACAAAATATCATTAATTGATATATGTCAATAAAATATTTATTTAATTATGCTACAATTAACTCAATTATTTACTAACTAATTACAATAAAATATAACATTTATAAGTGTGGTAATTAATATAGAGATGACTATAATATGAGGACTGAATGCAAGTAAATTCACATGTCCTAAACATATGGACATTTAAAATACATGTGAACTTATAACAAATTGCAGTTATTGATTATCCAAAATTAATTAGACAGATTTAACATCCCAAGTTCACCAACTAACTCGGAGAAAGTGGATTCATCCAGTGGTTTAGTAAAGATGTCTGCAATTTGTTGATCTGTGGGAACAAAATATAATACCACAGTTCCATTCATGACATGCTCTCGTAAGAAATGATACCTGATATCAATGTGCTTAGTCCTGGTGTGTTGAACTGGATTGTTGGCAATGGCAATGGCACTCGTGTTGTCGCATAGAATTGGAATTTTGTCCAACATGAGTCCATAGTCCTGAAGTTGATTCCTCATCCAGTTTATTTCTAAACACCCATCTAGTGCCAATTACAGATTTATCTTTTGGTCTTGGCACCAGCTTCCATACTTTCTGCCTTTCGAACTGATTGAGTTCTTCCTGCATTGCAGTTTCCCAATCTGGATCATCAAGAGCTTCATTAATCTTTTTAGGTTCAATTTGAGATAAAAATCCTGCAAAATTGCATTCATTCTGTGTTGCTCTTCCAGTCTGTACACCCGTGTCCGGTTCACCAATGATCTGTTCAAAGGGATGCGCTCTACTCCATACCCTTTGTCTTGGCAGATTTGATCTTGATGATTCCCCAAGTTCATAATTGAGTTGAGTGTGGTGACTAGTAGATCCAAAATCATTGTTTGCTACCCCTGAGCTGTTGCTTTCAGAGTTTGATGAATCAGATTTTAATGCATCATTAGCAGTAGATGCATTCTTTGATGTTTCTTCACTTGATTGAGGTTCATTTTCATCGTTCACTTGCTCCCCCTCAACATGTGCTGCTGTCTGATCTACTGGTATAGATTGAACAATAGAGTCTGAAAGAGTATCAGAATTTTGTAGATCAGAATTTATTTCTTCATTCTCAAATCTCAGCTGGTCATGTTCATCAAAATCTTCAAGTCCTGTTATCTTTTTATCATCAAAAGACACATGGATAGATTCCATGACCACTTTTGTTCTCAGATTGAAGACTCTGAATGCTTTTGTGGATAGTGGGTATCCGACAAAGATTCCTTCATCGGCTTTTAAATCAAATTTAGAAAGCTGTTCTGGATGAGTCTTAAGAACAAAACATTTACATCCAAACACCTGAAAGTACTTCAGGTTCGGCTTCTTATTTTTCACCATCTCATATGGTGTTTTACCATGTTTGTTTATGAGTGTAGCATTCTGTGTGAAACAAGCAGCTTGCACAGCTTCAGCCCAGAAGTAAGTTGGCAGCTTTGCTTCATCAAGCATGGTCCTTGCAGCTTCTATGAGAGTCCTGTTCTTTCTCTCTACTACTCCATTTTGTTGTGGAGTTCCAGGTGCAGATAACTCTTGCTTTATTCCATATTCTTTACAAAACTCTTCCATGACTGCATTCTTGAACGCAGTGCCATTATCACTCCTTATGATTTTCACTGTATGCTTAGATCCTTTGTCCAGTTGTTTGACATGCTCTGTTAAGATTGATGCAGTTTCTTCTTTCTTGTGCATAAAATATACCCATGTATATCTGGTGTATTCATCAACAATAACCAAAGCATATCTTTTCGTTCCAATAGACATTATATTTACTGGACCAAATAAATCAACATGCAATAAGTGATATGGCTCAAGAATTGAGGATTCAGTCTTACTTTTGAATGAAGTTTTCCTTTGTTTTGCCTTTTGACATGAATCACATAGGCCATCTGGAGTAAAAACTGATTTGGGCAATACTCTCACAAGATCTTTCTTCACTAGCTCATTAATGCTGTTGAAATTCAGATGAGAAAGTCTCTTGTGCCAATCCCAGCTTTCTTCAATTGATGCTCTACTCAGTAGACAGATTGCAGAGCCATCAGAGTTTGTTGAAATCTTGGCTTCATAAATGTTACCATGCCTGTATCCCTTCAGAACAACTTTTCCTGTTGATTTGCTTACAACTTCACCGTGTTCTTCAAAGAAATCCACATGATAACCTCTGTCACAGATTTGACTCACACTTAATAGATTATGTTTGAGTCCTGAGACTAGAGCTACAGATTCAATGATGACATTCCGAAGAATGATATTGTCATATCCCAGAGTCCTTCTTATGTTGCCATCTTCATAAGAAACACTTGGGCCAGCTTCCTTCTCAAATTCTGATAGCAGGGCTTTATTTCCAGCCATGTGTCCTGAGCATCCACTTTCCAGAACAAGGATATTTTTCCTGTTACCCTGCAATCAAAAAATCCACTAATGATTAGTTTTAAGGATCCAGACTTGCTTGGATCCTTTGGCCTTATTAAGTTTGTTAGCTTTTGCAGCAGAAGTCTTATCAGAGTTTGTGCTAACATTCTTTTTATCAGAATTTATACATGTAGAATCAATCTTGAATTTATTCAAAGAGGGTTTAAATTCATAATAAGCATAATACAAATTATGATACTCTTTGCATGTATAAATAGAATGCCAAATACTTCCACAGTGAAAACAAGGATTCTGTGGCTTAAACCTAACTGAACCACTCTTAACTCCTGACTTAGGAGGTATAGAGTTTATATTTTTATTCTTCTTTCAAAAAGTAGCAAGATGGTTAGGATTTCCACAGTTGTAACATTTCTTCCTAGGAGCATTGGGAATAGGCATATAGTTATTGCTTTTATTGATGCCTACCTTTCCATTTCTGTTTTTCCTAGGTTCTTTTACCTTTTTCACTCTTTTTAACTCATTCAGCTTGTGTTTAAGCTGTTTCTGAGACATTAAACTAATATTTACTGATTTGACTTCATCCTGTTTTGGTTTGTCAGATTTTGGTACAAACCTCATATGATTAAGTTTGGGTTTTGCAGCCTTTTCAGTAAATACAGGTTTAGAGGTCTCAGCTTCTAGGTTGGCAGTTTTCTTTTTATCAGTGTAACCTAGACCTTCTTTCCAACAATCATTCTCTATGATAATCTGAGTAGTTTTCCCAGAGTTAGTCCAAGTGTTAATAATTTTTCTTTCTTTAGCAAGTTCAGATTCAAGATAAGCATGTTTTTTCAATAATTCAGTTTTAACAAAAATAACATCATCTCTCTCTTTCTGAATTTTTAACATCTGGACTAATTCTAATTCTAGATAGTCATTTCTCTTTCTAAGCTCTAGACTTTCAGATTTTATTCTTTCATTTTCTAAAGTCTGATCTCTATAGCTAACATACAAGTTTTTAAGAAAGAGTCTTAACTCATATATATCACTAGTATTAAAAGCTAGAGTAGAATGAGGTACCTTGGTCTCAGTAGCTTCAGAGATAGTATCAGCATTTGCCATCAAGGGATAGTTCACCTCATCTTCAGAGTCTGAAGTGCCAGCCCAGTCCTTCTTCTTTGTGATGTAGGCTTGACCTTTATCAGCTTTGGCTTTATTGCACTCAGGTGCAAAATGTCCTTTCTCACCACAATTATCGCATTTGATCTTGGACTTGTCCACTTTCCCAGCCCACCTTCCTTTCCCTTAACTTTTCTGAAATTCTTCTCTGACATGATTGTATAACTTTTCGGATCTTAACTGTTGTATAATAACAGAGTGGCTCTGATGCCAATTGTTAGGTCCGGAATAACGTAGAAGGGGGGTTGAATACGTTATTTGAAATATTTCGATTTTTGATGTGGATATGAGATCAAAAATACTGAATCGAAATAACAAAACTGTTTGGGAAATATCTTTTAATAGATAAAACCCGGAGGTTTGTTACACAATCTAATCCTATGGATCAGCTACAAAATCAAACACTCATAGGATAGTTTAGGCACGAGGACCTTCTACCCGACACTTCCTGAAAGCGGGCTAAGCCGGCTTTCCTACTAGATGGACTGTCTAGCAGCTTACATAGAGAAGATATAAGAGAGAGAAGAGAAAGTTGTGTGTTGAGGTGTATTTTGAAATGAAATATAGCATGCCTATTTATAGATTATAGAAAGTTACTATGCTGTACTATTTCAACAACCCCGTGGGCCCCTCTAGCCACTTTTTGAATAGTAGCCGCCGTATGAATAGTAGCCACTTTTTGAATAGTAGCCGCCATATGAATAGTAGCCGCCATTTGAATAGTAACCGTGAATAGTAACCATGAATAGTATTACTATTTTTGGCTGCTTTTTTTGGGCTTCTCTCTTTTGTTTCAAATATTCTACCGAATTAATTCTTCTCAAAAAATAGTTTAAGTACCAGATTAATTTAATTATTTATTATAAATAATTAATTAATCTGTTACTTAGTTAATTTTCAGAGTAAATTAGTTTTTGACAATACCTTGAGATATTATGTTTGTCCTTGATCGTCAATAGGCTTTGGCAATTCTTTCTGTGAATTAATGTATTGATCCTTCTCGTATGTGCTGACACTTAGTGCACTGGTCTGGTTCACAAGTGACTAGCAATGATCTTGATCTTCACACCTTCGTTATATTCCAATTGATTAGCCTGCAGCAGTATCTTCAATAAATACATGGAATCTTTTGGCCCTTCAACTGAATTATCTGTACATCTTATTCTGTCACTGAGCCTTGATCATGTTAATGAACTTCTTTCGGCGACTTGATCCTTGTTGGTGCCTGCTCTTCAAATTTCACGATCCCTGTATAGAGTTAATATTATTTATCTTTTATCCTAGTTGAGTTATATATGTCATCTATTACATATTACATTACATTATGCTTTACAAACACGAAACAAAATGAATCCTTAACGGATCAGTTTTGGATTTGGCATTACGAACACGAAACACTAAAGTACACGACACGAAAGTATACGAAACGAACGAATTGCCAGCTCTAGTTGGTTAGTTGGTTAAAACCTTCCTATTATAAGCAAAACAAGATATATTTGGTTGGTTGGTTGGTTAACACCTTCCTAAAAAATTGTTAACACCTTCTTAAATATAACATGTTAAAAATATTATATTAAAAATATTAATTTATTTATTATAAACAACAAAATTTATCAATAATGTTGTTAACATCTCCCTAAAATCTATGCTATTTATGACCAAAACAAGGTATAATTGGTTGGTTAGTTAACAACTTCCAAAACAATTGATAACAACTTCCTAAAAATAACCAGTTAAAAAAATTATATTAAAATTATTAATTTATTTTTTGTAAACAACAAAATTTACCAATAAGGTTGTTAACACCTTCCTAAAAATAAAGTTAAAAAAAAATAATATTTAAAATATTAATTTGTTTATTATAAACAACAAAATTTACAAATAAGGGACAAAATATATTTTTAATAAATTAGAAAAAACATGTTAAAAATTCCAAATTCAGTTAAATTATACTCCCTCCGTCCCGTTTATATTGGCATCAATAAAAAAATACGTATTTAGGAATTAAGTGAAAACTATCAAACTTACTCTCAATTGTTTACATATTTTAAAAAAAAATTAACATATTTAATCCTTAATTTGTTTCATTAAGGAAACGTGGCCAATACTTTTGGTACATGCAAAAAAGAAATTGTGGCCAATATAAACGGAACGAATGGAGTATATAATTTATTAAAAATAAAAATCACATGTTTTATTGAAATATAAACGTTTTCAATAATATCCCGATTAGAATCATCGTCTGCACACACTTATTTTTACGATTCTTTCTTCTACGATTGTAGGTTACACTAAACAAATTTTTAAAAATATCTATTTAATTCTTATGATATTTAACAATTAATTTAAAAATAACATTAAATTAATGGTATTTATTTATGTCATGAAATTAAGTATGAAACATATGTAAATTTTGAAATTAATAATAAAATTTATTAGAATAAAATAAATTTTATATTAAATCAAATAATTAATATATTAATTCATAATAATAATATATGATAGCCCATGATTTGCAGGGTTATAGACTAGTAATTATTTGAAAGAACAAACAAATATTTAGACTTCACAAAAGACTTGCTAGTAAACAGTAAACACTTAAAAGGTAGAAAAATTATTTTAAGGAAGAATTTCATAAATAATTCAAAAATTGATGATATTTAGACTTCACAAAAAAATTAATACCTCACACTTGACACTTAGACTAAAAATTTGGATGATAACCTAGAATCTCATAATTGCAGGAAAACAACTATCAATATTATTTTAGGCACAAAAACGAATTCTAATACAGATCCATTATGCTTTTATACCCCAAATTGGTATCCAAAAATTATTTTCAAATAATGTGGCAAAATCTACATGATACCCCAAATTGATATCCAAAAATTATTTTCAAATGATGTGGCAAAATCTACATGACATAATAAAATTTTTTGATTGGGTGGTTGGTGTGCATGCAGGGGGTTCATTATTATTATAACCAATTGAATTATTACACTTGGCATTTGGGAAATTTTTTGGGAATGAATTTAGGATACCTAACATTTTCCATATTGGTATATTGGTATACAGAATAAATGAACAATTTAGACAGCTAAGTGTGGGGCCACAGAGAAAAATAGGGAAAATTAGCAAATGCATTTGAGAATTTTTTTGGAAATGAATTTGGGATACCTAGCATTTTCCGTATTGGTATATTGGTATACGGAATAAATGAACAATTTAGATAGCTAAGTGTGGGGCCATAGAGAAAAATAGGGAAAATTAGCAAGTGGGGGACCCATCTGTTGCTTTAGCTATCACGTCAGAAGGGGCGGGATCCATCTATCACATTAATTGCCATGTTAGTAGGAGTGGGATCCACATACCACGTCAGCTAACACTAGTGCAGGGCTTACCGCAGGGTAGGACCCACTTGCACGACAATAAGGTGGGACACACCTACCACGTGACGCACAGTCAACAGAGAGCAATCTTGCTTGCATACTTATTGAATTAAATAAATAATTTTTTTTTAACTATTTAGACTTATATGTCTTACAAATGAGTATCTGTTCTAACAAATCTCGGGATGAGCGAAAATCGAACCCAGGATCCTGGAACGACAAGAGATAAACCCTTATCAATTGAACTATCTCATCGTGCTTAAATTAAATAAATAATTGTATAAAATTATTAAATTTGTAAATAAAATTATAAAAATAATATAATTGCAATGATTTTATCAAATGAAACTAAAAAAAATAGTATAATCGATAAATATTCATGATATTTAGGCATGGGACAATTTATCAAAGTGCAACCTTAACCATGTAGTTTGTCTGTTTGTACTTTAATTTGTGTGACTAGTACAGTAGTACGCATATCATTTTTCAATTTTCATTTTGTTAAAAAAAATATCATTTTTTTGCAAAAGCGAATACTCCGTATCATTTTTTTCTTTCTTTTTGCAAAAGCGAATATCATTTTGGGACGTGAGTTTGTAAGGTAACTCATGAAATATTCGAATATTATCGAGTTGAAATAGATTTTTTTTAATAATCAGACTTATCTGCTTTACAAGTGAGTTTTGTTCTAAAATAATTTATGGGATGAGTGAGAGTTAAAATAGAATTATTCAATTATCCTATCTACCACTTATTCAATAATCAGACTTATCTGCTTTACAAGTGATTTTTTTTTAATAATCAGACTTATCTACCATTTAGGCTATCCAATCGCGATCAGTTAAAATAGAATTATTAAATGAGTTAATTGCAAAAAAGTATCCAGATTTTATACTAATTTTCAAAAAAGTGGCCAGATTTTCAAGTTTGCAAAATGGTGGTCAGACTTGCCTTTTTCCTTTCAAAAAAGTGGCTGGAGATGATTTTCAGCTTATTTGGCAGGGGTAAAATGAGAAAATATGTTATTTTACTAAAAAATAATGCTAAACCCCCCCAAAAATTATCCAAAAAATCCTAAAATTAATATGTGTCACCATATGATTGATTATATTCGTAATAATAATAATAATAATGTCCCCTCCATGCATGCACATAAATTGACTAATTAAATCTTGACAACTCATATTTGTGGATTTTTTGGTGAATCGATGTGCATACATGGGGGGCGTTATTATTATTACGAATATAATCAATCATATGGTGACACATATTAATTTGGGAATTTTTGTGGGCAATTTTTGGGATCTCTATCATTTTTTCCCCATTTTACCCCTGTCAAAAAGCTGAAAATCGCCTGTAGCCACCTTTTTGAAAGGAAAAAGGCAAGTCTGGCCACCATTTTGCAAAATTGAAAATCTGACCACTTTTTTGAAAATGAGTATAAAATCTGGCCACCACTTTGAAGTTTACTCTTATTAAATTATCCTATCGTGTCGAGTTTCAAATTACTCTTCGTCTTGCTCACGATCCTAATTAAGATTTGGAAAATGTTATATTTTCCAAAAAATTTCCCAAAATTATTACCAAATGCTGATGTGTAATCAATATAAAGATAACCTTCCTAACAATAAAATGAGATCCCTCGTGTATTAATATGTGTTCACAAATTGAATTTCACCACATGTCATGTCACATTATTTGATAAAAAAAATTCAGAACCATGCACTGCATTACACTCATTTAATACCTTATTAGCAATCTAATTTATCTTTAAGAATAAAGTTTATGAAATTATCTCAAAAAATTTATCTGAGATAAAATTATGAAGTTACCTTATTCTATGCATTTGTGTATATATCTATACATTATAAATTAGTGAATAGCCCTTACCATATATTTTGGTTTGGACAATATTTTGTATTGATT
This sequence comes from Kitagawia praeruptora, assembly GCA_037693485.1. NCBI lineage: Eukaryota > Viridiplantae > Streptophyta > Magnoliopsida > Apiales > Apiaceae > Kitagawia > Kitagawia praeruptora. The sequence continues at coordinate 40,619,035 of CM075344.1, forward strand.
TTGACCCACTGGATAATCCATTTTAAGGTTTGGTATCTATATTACGTTTGGGAATGATCCAAATTCATTATTTGACCCATTGTTAATTAAAGAAAGTTTGTATACAAAATTAAATACTTTTAATATATTCATTTAATATTTATGGTAAGATTATTAATGAAAACTAGCATGATAGCCCGTGCAAAGCACGGGCACCATTTAAATTCGTCTAATTTAATTGTTATGATTATTAAGATAGATCATTCGTAATTTTTGAAATATAATAAATAAAAAGTGTGATACATTTAATAAAATATTTGAAGTATGATACATTATGTGTATACATCTATAAACTATTATCACTCGACAATTCTTTAATATCACCAAATCGACCAACACTCTAGAAATAACTTGCAAACACGTTTGTCACGAATTCCAATCACCCTACACCTCTGATCGCTCATTCATCTCACTTTTCATCCTCTCACATAAGATCCGAGTTTATAAAGCCCATTCACCCACTCTACCACCGTCATACCAGCACCTTCGAACACTATTAGATTTTCAGATTTTGGAAATTTTGGTAATTGCGTTCAAAATTTTAGTGATTTGGATTTAAATTTTAGTGATTTAAGTTGAATGTTCGGTCATTCTACTATCATTTTGATTTTTAGTGGTGTAGAGCCTGATATTGATTTGATTGCAGTAAAAATTTAGTGATTTCACTCGTGATTCTAGCGATTGCGTGTGGTGGTGGCGATGTGGTGGTGGTATGGCCGTGATGGTGATAGTGGTATTAGCGATGTGTTGTTATGTTGATATTGATAATGATACATGTATTCATAGAAAACACATGACTTATATATATTTTTTTCTTACAAATTGAACGATAATATGAAATATATGATCTATGATTTAGTTACGCATTATTTATAATTTTATAGTTAATTCTTCCTTTAAACTCCATAAATAACCAATAATAATTATATAAATGTATATATATATATATACATATATACTTACAAATTGAACGATAATATGAAATATATGTTCTATGATTTTAGTTACGTATTATTTATAATTTAATAATTAATTCTTCCTTGAAACTCCATACGTAACCAATAATAATTATATAAATGTGTATACGCGTAGTCTTATATTAAAAATTCACCCTTTTTAATCTAAAATTTTAAATTTCTTTTAAATACTATATAATTAATTGGTTATTTTCTTAATTTAATTTTTAAATTCAACTAACCGATCATTATACTTTATGTATTATATATACAATTTAGTATTTTTTTTAAATATTAATCTTTCATTAACATAACTATACATCTTAATCTCATACTTAATTGTATTGCATCTATAATCTAATTTATAATGTCGTGTTCTAACCAAGTCCAACTACGCCTTTTAATTTAATTAAAAATCAATACAGTGTTTGTATCTCATATATAAATTATTTAACTGATCACAAAATTATGTTTTAAATTATTATAACGGGTATATTGAATTTTTTATAACTCGTCAAAAATCATTTTGACCTATAATAAACATAATACACAAATAACATAATTCATTTGATGCTCATACTAAACATAATAGATAGATAACATAATTCATTTGATTAAATTTTTTACCCAAGTCCAACTACGCTTTTTAATTTAATTAAAAATCAATACAGTATTTGTATCTCATATCTAAATTATTTAACTGATCACAAAATTATGTTTTAAATTATTATAACGTGTATATTGAATTTTTTATAACTCGTCAAAAATCATTTTGACCTATAGTAAACATAATACACAAACAACATAATTCATTTGATGCTCATACTAAACATAATAGATAGATAACATAATTAATTTGATTAAACTTTTTAATTCCCAGCAAGGTAGTAATATTAAATAAAATAGAACATGAGAGTTATTTGTGCATGTAGTAAATGATTTTTAAAAAGGTAGCATAAATTCTTTTTTGGTGTAGTGGTTGGAGATGAGAACATAATTCTTTTATAATCTAAAGAACATGGGTTCAAACCTTGGTGCCAACATTTTTTAATATATTAAAATTGTCAGGGGTAAATACGTAATTTACTAAATAAGGGGTAAACACGTAATTTACTAAATGACCTTGAAAAACCTTGTTGGCATATAATATATATAAAGGATTTAAATAAATCTTTTAATTTTGGTAACCTTATTATAGTAATACATATTATCACATAACAGATATAGAAATCTAAATGATTTTATATTTGATTGCATTTGTTATAATATACAAAAATAATATTTAATTAATATTATTTCTTTCAATATTAATTTATTTGGTCTTAAATATAAATTATTTTCTTTATTTAAACTACCGTGTGCGTAGTATGGGCTATAATCTAGTTTTCATTTAAAAGATTATTCACTTTACTCATATATTATACATGCATAAATCAAATATTTACATCTAGATACAAACAAATGACATGTGATATATTTTTATTGGTTCTAATTTCATTACCTCGTATAAGTTCCCTAAGATATCTTAGGAACTTTATTCTCTTTATATTTTTATGATTAAATTGACAATAAATTAAAATTTGTTCTTTTATAATTTTAACCGTTAACCATGCGATGATGTTGCATCGTGTACTCCAAGTCTCCAACAATCTGCACTTGCCTCCTATCCTATATAACAAAAATATGAAATATGTTAAAACCTTTAATATGATTTTTTATATGTATATAATTTCTACTTGCACTCAAATATTTAGTTATCCGTGGCAATAATAAATATTTTGTTAACTCGAATAACTTGTAGAAGGGGGGGTTGAATACAAGTTATATAATCGTGTCTGATTTTTGCTTGATTATATGAACAAGAATAAACGAATGAATCAAACTCTGTTTGTATTAATAAGATCAAATACAAACTCTACCAAAGGTGTACAATACCTTTAGCAGCTGCTGACAATACAAATCTCTCTCTCTGTTTGTTTCGAACTCTCGAATACAAACCTTATACAGAGCTACGCACATTCACTAGTTCGACTCACGCTCTTTACAATGATGTTGAGAGAGTATTTATAATGCTACCTATCAACTAATAACAGAAAGATATAATCTATACATGACAATGTTCTGCCTTCTAGTCGATAGTTTCCTTTAATAGAAAACTATTTCCTTCATAATATCTTCTTGCTTGTTCTTCAAACAATGATCCTGTTTTATAGCACTTGCCAGTTTCTGTAGCATCCATAATGACATCATCAGTAACACGACTGATATCAGGATCTGTACACTGCATCAGTATCTGATCAACCATCAGTATTGGACCGTCATCAGGATTTGCTCTCTGTTCCTGACATGTAGTCTCCGATACACTGTTCATTCCTGACTAAACTATACAGATAATTGTCTTACACATAAATCCTAAATACAGTGCTAAATCCTTTATAAGATCAGGATTACAAGAAGTATAATGTGTAAATTCTATTCTTAACATCACAACTTATGAATTATTCATAACAATCTCCCCCTATTTATGCTTTAAAATCTGAAGCATAAATCTAAGTTGTGGATGTCAAAACATATAACAATACAACCAGAATAGAATTTATGAATGTAGAATTATGAAGTTAAGTACCTCCTTCTCAGATGTAGACGTTTATCTAGTACTTAGAAGAAAGAATTTTAACTATTAATGCTGCTCTTCCTTTACCACTTCCAAGCTGAGATTCACCACTGTCACTCCTGCTAGTTCTTCTTTTTACTACCCTTTATCTTTGTTTGATCTTTATCTCCCCCAGCTTTATCATCCTCAGTCTGGTGGTGTTGTTGTTGTTGTCTTTGAATTGTCTTTATCTCCCCCTTTTTGACATCAGCAACATTAATTCCAAGAGATTCAGAAACAGAACAAATGAGATTCATAAGAACTGCTTGATTTTCCATAATTGTGACTTGGTTATCTTCAAGTGATTGAAGTCTTGTTTGAATATCAATTTGAGAATTCTGAATATCTTTCAAAACATCAGAATGAACTTCAATGTTGGAAGTGCTTCTAGTATCTTTAGTATCAGAATCAGAAAGAACTGTATCTTCAAGTCTTGTAGAAGAAGTTGCTTGATTTGTATGATATTCAAGTAATAAAACCTGATTAGAAGTATCAACATCTTCATCTTTCTGTTCTGGAACTGAAACATGATCATCATCTCCTTCACCAGTATTCTGTGTACTAACATCTTCAAATCCTGACTCCTCCTTAGAGTGATCAGAGACTGTTGATGTCTCAATTCTAGCTGATATTGGAAGTACATACAAAGGAACACTAGGATCATTAGGATCTTCATCTGGTACATATGTATCAAGAGATTGCTTTATCCTGGCACCTCTTCTGTTAATGATTCCTGCAAGCCTCTCCTTTTGCTTCTGAGCTTTAACTTCTGGCTTTGCATTGTGATGTGCTAGGTCATTCTTCTGATACATTTTGATGAATGAATAAGTACCAGCATCCATACCCAAATTTTCAGACCAAGATTCAGGAAAAACCTGATCCCAGAAATCAAATGATGGTTTCCTAATTTTCTCTCCCTCACTATGGAGTTGATCATCCATACCCTCATTCTCACTTTGACTTACTAAAGTCAACACTCTTTCTACCTCACCTTTTGCCTGGTCAGGAGCCAGCCGCTCAAATTGTGGATCTAAGTCCATCTTTTCAAGTGTATCACTCAAATTTAGATAAGTGCTCTCATGACCTACAGAAAAATAGAGTTTAGAAGGAGTTTTTATACCTGAACTAACATGGAGAGAGGGTTCCTCATTTGGCATGTGGCTTGATGTTTTCTCCAAGGAGTGAGCTGCTATAGTCTCTGAACCCTTACAATCATCTTCTTTCCTTTCAGAAACTACAGGCTCCAGTATACCACTTTCAGGTTCTTTACTAGACTCTGATGTCTTCAGTAATACTTCATTAGACACCATAGTTAGTACATCACCGTCTTTAAGTGTTGTTTGCTGAGACACACCCTCAAGGTGGATAGACTCTGACTGAACAAAATTTGTTTGATCTTCAGAAAAATCAACCAAAGTCATTCCTCCCATATCATAGGGTATCTCACTTGCATTTTCAGTCATCACAGAAGTACTTTCAACATCAGCTATCACAGCTCCTGAGTCATCCTTCCTCTGACTAGATGGTTCTTGTGTTACAGTGACTGTGATCTGATCTTTCCTACTATTCACCACTGGTGCAATAGTATCTTCTGTTGACTGCATTCCTCTATCTACTTCCTCTAGTTGTTCACCTTGAGCTGAAGCATCTTCAATAATTACATCCTTGTCAAATAAATATGCATGAAGTGATTGAAGTGCAACATGCTTCGAGAGTCCAAATTTCTTGACTAATTGTCTTCTGACAGACACATAGAAATACATCTTCATTAAGTCAAGTCTTTGATGTAGAAGTCCATATTCATCTGGAAATAAAAGTTTTGGTACTCTTTCAACCAGAAAGTCTAGAACAGGCCTTGACAACTTCACTTTGAGAGAAATTAGTCCCATAGCCAGTCTGTATGATAATGTAGTTTCCCATGAAGAATCAATATCCAGATCTCTCTTGTCAAATACTGACATAGATGTAGCTTGATTTGTAGAAACCTGCATGATATTAGTTGGACTAGACTCTGTGTGTGTAGGTGACAATTGAATCTTTCTCCTTGTTCTCCTGATATAGTGAGCAAAAGATTTATCCTGAGAAGACTCAAGAGGTGTAGACACAGAAGTGATCTTGGGATGAGATCTTTGTTCAATAGACACAGTCTTTTGAGAGTCAGTATCTAGTAACTGTTTTCCCTTTTTAAGAACTACAGTCTTTTGGGAGACTGCAGCCTGGCTGTGACTAGGTTTTTCATCTCTTTATGCTAACAAAGAAAGTTGAATTGCAGCCTTCAATTCTGCTCTCTCAGCAAGAGTTAAATCATCATCATCTTCACTAGAGTTACTACTACTACTTGACACAACAAAATTTTCTCTTCCTTACAACTGATGTCTTTTGAGAAACACCAGAGGTTGGTTTCTTTGAAACAATAGGCTGTGGATCAAAATTTGGTTCTTGAATTGTTTCAGAGACTATAATGTTTTGGGCTACTTGGGTAGACACAGGTGGGTTCTCCTCCAATTGAGATTCCTGAGCCATTTCACCACAAAAGAAAGAAGAATTGTAGAAAGTAGGAAGATGAGTTTTAAGAATTACCTGAACATGATATGGATAATGAATTGCAGGTATTTCATCTAGATTCTTTTCATTGTCCTTCTTTGTAATGTCAGAGAAAATTCTCTTTTGCTGTTCATAAGAAGAAACACAATGTTCTCTACCAAATCTAGTTTCAACATCAGGAATAAAATGGTTAATAAACATTTGCATAAATCTATGATAATAAACCATTTTCCTGTTTTGATCTCTTAACCCATGTTTGATACTCATCTGACTTAAGATAATATGACCAATGTTAATTACTCTGTCATAAAGCAAACTATAAGCAATATGTGATGTAACAGAAGTAATTTGCTGAAAAGAACTACATTTGCCAGTAAAACATTTAGCAATTTGATCAAAGTAAAAAGACCATTCCTTTCTAAGAAAAGACCTATTCAACTGGCTCATGTTATCTAGAGGTCCACTATAACCTAATTCAGACAACATAGTTCTTATATTATCATCAGATGGTACATTCTCATAACTATCAGTAACAGGTAAGCAAAGTACTGAATTAACAACAGATTCAGTAATGTCAAATGAATCTTGTCCTAAATGTAGAACAATCTTACCTGATTGACTCTGAGTAGAATCAATTACCTCAGCATTCTTCCAAGCTTGTGAAGCAGCTACTTGATTAATCTGTGGAGATGCTGTCAATGCATAACTGAATGGTCCATACGCCAGAAAGTCCATGATTGGATGAAAATCAGATGATACTCCTTCCTTGTTGGTGATAGCTGCAACATGATTGTTTGTCATAAAATCAAAGTCACCAAACTTGAAGGCTACTGATTTAGGTAATCTTCTCTGAGCTGCCATTTTTGATCTGAAAAGAACTTGAAAAATTCTTGAAATGAATTAGTGATTTTGAAAACTCAAGAGTGATTTTTGCTTTAGAGAATGTAAAATTAGAGAAAGCAATTACACGATTAGAGTTTCAAAACAAATATATTTCACAAATCTTTCAGACCACTATCTCACGTTGACACGTAGATTGACAGGTGTCAGTCCCTGAAAAATGCGGTTACCCACGATTTTTGGAAAATAAAATCCAAAATTGATTTTCATGAAATAAATCAGGGTATAAATAAGCAATACTGATCAGCTTCCTTTTCCTGATGACCTCTCATCAAAATAATCACAAAATGCAATGTGATTTAAAAATATAATTTTCAAATCCTGATGGTCACACATGAAATCCTGACCAATATCATCAGAGACTTAATATGGAGTTTTCCACGTGGCATTTTTCTTTTATCTGAAAAAGAAAATAAACAATTAATCTGAACAGAAATCAATTGGTTAGATATTTTCAATATTTCTTGAAAACAAGAAATACAGTCACACGCAATAATTAGCATTTGACTTCATTAAAGTTTCCAAGTGACTGTTCAGCTTCTCACGTCTTTCTTTAAAAGAACCAGACGCCTTATGCCATTCCCATAACCTTTCAATTTCTTTTCTTCTCAACAATGCTTCTCAAACCAAAAATCCCTTCAAACCCATTTTCCAGATTTTTCTTGATCGATGAACATCCTGTTCTTGATCATCTCTTTGAACAAATGACTCTTCTCATCGAACTAATCATGAATTGATTGGTTTTCGAAAATATCCAGAGGTTTCTTCTAGAACATCCATCTGTTGGATACAATCTTCCCCTAACCTCCTCAAAACTTGAGGATGAAGAATTTGGCCGAGAGTTTGAGGTTGATCTTGATGGAGATGCTATTCATTTAAGTTAGCTGCTCTCATTCAAGTCGCCCAGACAAGGAATCCAAGAGCAAACGAGGCTTTCATCCCCTGATGAATTTCTTGAGATGCTCCTTGTCCTGTTCCTCAGAGTTCATATCAAAGACAAGTATAGAATAGAAATTTAGACAAAAAGATGTTGTATTTCATTTCAATGTAATGATTTCTATTAATGAAAATACAGTTTCTTGTTATCTGCTGGTCTTTTGATTTTTGAATGATGTATAAATTATCAGTATGCAAATATTAAAACTTGCTGCTATAGACTTAACACATCACAGAATTAGAATACTACACAAAGTAAACGTCAGGATCTGAAACAATTTTCATAATCCTGATACTGACACAATACTGATGACGTCAGCATCCTGATAACAAATCTAATCCTGATGATTATTAACAAGTCTATCATACTGAAATTTATCAAGGCAAAGTGTTATAGCTAAAGCATTTAACAATCAAATATAGATCCTGACAGGAATATCAAGTCTATAAGCTAAGAACAACATACCTTGCTACTTTTGCAGATGTTAAAGATCTAAAAATTTAACATTCCTAACTCACTTACTAGTCTACTGAATGTAGTCTCATCAAGTGGTTTAGTTAGAATATCTGCAAGCTGTTTGTCAGTAGGAACAAAATGAAGTTCCACAGTACCATTCTCAATATGTTCTCTAATAAAATGATACCTGACATCAATGTGCTTAGTCCTTGAATGTTGAACTGGATTTTCTGCAATTTTAATAGCACTAGTATTATCACAAAACATAGGAATATTACTAAGTGTCATACCATAATCCAGCAACTGATTTCTTATCCAAAGGAGCTGTGCACAACAACTGCCTGCTGCTATGTACTCAGCTTCTGCAGTTGAGGTTGAAACAGATTATTGCTTCTTGCTTGCCCAAGAAATCAATCTATTTCCCAAAAATTGACATGTACCTGTAGTGCTTTTCCTGTCTATCTTACACCCTGCATAATCAGAGTCTGAATAGCCAATTAGAAAGAAATCAGATTCTCTAGGATACCACAAACCAAGATTTGGAGTTCCTTTGAGATATCTAAAAATTCTCATCACAGCAATTAAATGAGATTCCTTAGGATCACTTTGGAATCTAGCACATAAACAGGTAGAAAACATTATATCTGGACTACTTGCAGTTAGATATAACAATGAGCCTATCATGCCTCTATAACTAGTATTATCCGCACTCTTTCCTTTAGGATCAGAGTCTAGTTTAGTGGCTGTTGCCATGGGTGTTTTTGCAACTGCACAGTCTTGAAAGTCAAATCTTTTTAAAAGATCTTTGATATACTTTGACTGATTAATGAAAATACCAGTCTCAGTCTGTTTGACTTGCAAGCCTAAGAAATAATTTAATTCACCCATCATGCTCATCTGATACTTAGACTGCATAAGCTTGCTAAACTTAGCACACAACTTTTCATTAGCAGAACCAAAAATAATATCATCAACATAAACTTGAACTAAAAGCAATTCACCTTTTATCTTTCTAAAGAATAGAGTTTTGTCAATTGTACCTCTTGTGAAGCCATTTTCAAGAAGAAATTTAGAGAAAGTCTCATACCATGCTCTTGGTGCCTGCTTTAGTCCATAGAGTGCCTTGTCAAGTTTGTAGACATGATTTGGAAACTTTGGATCAACAAATCCAGGTGGCTGTTCCACATATACTTCCTCATCAAGTTTGCCATTTAGAAAAGCACTCTTTACATCCATCTGGTATACCTTGAATTTTGAATGAGCTGCAAATGCAAGAAACATTCTTATTGCTTCCAATCTTGCTACAGGTGCAAAGGTCTAATCATAATCAATACCTTCTTCCTGAGAATAACCCTTGGCCACCAGTCTTGCTTTGTTTCTTACAATCATACCAGATTCATCTAGCTTGTTTCTGAAAACCCATCTTGCACCAACAATAGATCTATCTTTAGGTCTTGGTACCAGTTTCCAAACTTTGTTTCTCTCAAACTCATTTAACTCCTCCTGCATTGCAATTACCCAATCAGGATCCTGTAAGGCTTCTTCAACCTTCTTAGGTTCATTCTTTGAGAGAAAGCAACTATACAAGCATTCATTTTGAATTGATCTTCTAGTTCGAACACCACTATTTGGATCACCAATTATCAAATCTTCAGTATGATCCTTTGTCCATTTTCTAACAGGTGGTAGATTAACTCTGCTAGTCTCTCCCCCTAAGTTAGTGGTATCCCTTGTAGAAGAATTCTCTCTACCTTCAAAAACTCTCCTTTGATCAATAGAATCAATAGATTCCATATTGCTGCTAGTTACTGATCTTTCCTCAGTAGACTTTGAAAGGTCAGTTCCTGATGGAGTAGACTCTGAAACGTCAATTCCTGATGGAATAGATTCTGAAAGACTAGCCTGCTCCTGATGATCACTGTGTTCTCTTTGATTTATTTGCTCCCCCTCAACAGTAGCATTCCTTTGAGAAGCAATAGAAATTCCTTCTGGAGAACCTTCATCATCACTTGAGAGTATCTCAGAATTCTTCAGATTTTCAAATTCCAATTCGTCATGGCTTTCATCAGTTTGCAAAATTCCAAATTTCTTATCATCAAATGCAACATGAATTGATTCTGTTGGGATTTATGGGTGATGGAATAGACAACTTAACTAGTTTTATTGGTATACTTAGTTTTTACTAAGTAGAACATACTGTCATAGCCTGAAATGTATTCTTGTAAATTAAATAAATACTGTCATGTAATAAGTGTAATTCTTGAAAGAAGTTCGATTATGTTCAAGCCTCAAGAAATACATAAGTTCGACAGAAGGAATAAAAGTTACTGTCAAGCCCTGACAGTAAGGTTACAAGGAAACATAATGTTGCCTAGGTCGACAGCAAGTTTCACGGAGTCGACAGCAAGTTTCAACTTGACAGCAACATTGGCGGAGATTCTAATGACAGCAACTTTGATATACAGTTTGCGACAGTGAGTTTGGAATTCTTGACAGCAATCTCTGCGGGAAAAACATGCTGTCAATCAAAGCACAATTCTTGACAGCAATCTCTGCGGGAATTCATACTGTCAATCAAAGCAAAATTCTTGACAGTAATATCTGCGGGAAATTCATACTGTCAAAACAAAGCGTAATCCATTGACAGCAAACTTTGTGGCAAACATACTGTCATATAGAATCAGATTGATTTAGGAATTTTTCTAAGTCAAAATTAGACGACAGACTACATGTTCAAAAGAAGCAGGCATGCTGTAATATTCAACCTTTACAGCAAGCTTGGAAAGTCTATAACAGAAGCTCAAGAGATCACATGGAACAACCTGTAAAGTCTAGAACAGACAAAATTGAAGACGGCTAGATCTGGGTGGCTCAAATGTGGAAAGTATATTTAAGTTACTTTGTGTTGATCACATGGGAACGAATTCTGGAATGAGCTGCAAAAGGAATATAACAGCAACTCAGTAACCCATGTTGATAGTGGTAGTACAGTAGATTATCACTCTATAAATAGAATACTCTACTTGTAAAATAAACGCTCAACAACTGTAATCTCTTGAGTCTTTGTAGCTTGAGAACTATTTTGTTCTTAAGGTTGTAGCAAAACTTTGCAAAATAAATAAAACATTTATTTTGTGAAATCCTCGTATTTGATTTTACTTGTGTTTGCATTTCTTCTACTAGTAAATTACAAATTCTATTTAAGTTGTTGAAATAGTTTTTGAAATTTATTAGTATTGCATTCAACCCCCCTTCTGCAATACTTTCCTGGACCAACAACTGGTATCAGAGCAAACAGATTAATACACATATCTGAGATCCAAATGGCAAGTATTCAAAGGTCAAGTAATATCAAAATTCCAGCTTTTGATAAGGAAAACTACAACATATGGAAAAAGAAGATTATGTTATTTATCAAAGGTCAGAACCCACTATTCCTAGGTATTCTGGAAAATGGCCCTTTCATTCCTCAAAAGGAAATTCCAGCTGCTACAGTGAATGATGTAGTAATCCCAGCTCATTGGGTTGCTAAGAAGCCGTCTGAGTATAATGACTCAGAAAAAGAAAAGGTAGCACTGGATGATCATCTGCAACTCATTCTACTAGATGCACTTACCCTGGATAAAGCTATGAGTGGAAATATAATAGCATGCAACTCTGCCAGGGATATGTGGAAAAAGATAGAACTGTTATGTGAAGGAAGTGAAGAGGTCAGAGAAAATCAAAAACAAATATTGGTGTCACAATATGAAGCGTTTATGGGCAAGCATGGAGAAGATCTAACTCACATGTTTGAAAGATTTAGCAAACTGATAGCTGAACTTCAAATTCATGGAAAGTTTTATGAAAAGAAGGAAGTCAATATCAAGTTTCTGCTAACTCTTCCAGAACATCTTGAGCACAGAGTAACAGCCATAAGAGAAGGGAGAGACTTAAATTCTGTTTCTCTTGAAACATTGTATGGAGTTCTAAAATCTTATGAACTTGAATATTATCAAAAGAAAGCTATACAAAGTGGATCCAAAGGATTAATGGCAAACATGGCTGGTGCTCTAGTTGCTCAAGGACCCTCATATTGTCAAGCAAGTGAGCAAATTCAAAATGATCAACTATCTCAATTTTCATCTGTGAAAATTGAAGAGGTGGTTGAAGATGAAGAAAAGGTTGTCCTCCAACTAGAAGATGTTGAAGATGAAGAATTCTTCACTCTAGAAGAAATGGAGAAAATGGATAATCCAACCATGGCTTTTATGGCAAGAAAATTCAAAAATATAAGATTCAGGAGGAACAAGCCATATAAGCCTCAAGGTCAATTTCCAAAGTATAATCAAGGAAGCTCATCAAAATCTGCTGCTGGCACCAAGGGAGGATACAAAACAGGAATGGTAGATAGGTCAAAGTTTAGATGCTACAATTGCAATGAACTTGGTCACTTTGCTACTGAATGCAAAAGACCAAAACAAATACAAAGAATGGAGAGAGGAACTGGGAGTCAATTTAAGAAAGGACAAGGAAAAGCTTATGTGGCTGAAGGAAAATGCTGGGATGAATCTGATAATGAAGAAGAAGAGGAATTTGTGAATTTAGCCTTGATGGCTAGAGAGGATGAAGAAGCATCAACCTCGTCAAATCAGGTACCATCTCTAGTATTACTAGATATGTCTTTAAATGACTATAAGCAAACTATTGAGGAAATGAGTACTGAAATGTTTAATATTCATACTAGTTTATCTGCTGCAAATGAAGAAATTGCTAGATTAACTAAAGAAAATGAAGTACTCAGATCCAATAATGATGTGTTGTTGCTTAAGACCAGTTCTATTGATTCTTTAGCTCAGGAAAACGAAAGATTAAAAAATGATTTAACCTGTGCTAAGGAGATAGAGGATTATCTAAGAAAAGAAATTTCTGAGAATGAATTTAAGCTAAAGGCATTTAGAAATTCCTCTAAATTAGTTCAAGAGTATCATGAGAAGCATACTGAAGGTAAGAAGATAGGCATAGGCTATGATTATAGCAGGAGACCTGGTAAAGAGACTGTTATACAGAAAATTGATGATAATAATACTGTAAAACCTCACATCCTCAAAAATGTGAGTAACCCAATTTTCAAAAGTACAGAGTTTGAGGTTAATGAAAACTCCCTAATCATTAATCAAGAACTCTGTGATGAAGATGAGAGGATTGATAGTAAAGAAAAAGATTCTATCATAATGTCTATGACAGAAACAGTCTTAAACAGCCCAACCAAGTGTTCAAAAGATACTGTCAAGAAATCATTCAAGACAGTAACTTTCAAACCTACTGTCAAGACAGCAATTACAAAAGATACTGTCAAAAATAATTCGACAGCATCTTCTGAACAGACTGTCAAGACAGTAGTCTCCAAGTCCAAAAACAGAAATGGGAAGCTAGGCATTGATAAAAAGAATAATTATGCATATGTTAAGCAGGCACCAAGGAAACTTTGCAATAATTGTGGCTCCTCACATCATTTAACTCATGTTTGTAAGAAATCAACTAGTAGCATATCTAATGCAACAGAGTTGAAAGGGAACTTACACAGAACCCCCATTATGCAAAGAGAATTGGTAGTTTGTAATAACATTGACTGTATGCCATGCAAAATTACTGCTATGAGTACATGTTTTAATTTGCAAATTTCATCTAATGAATCATGTTCTTATATGCAAACTGCAAAGATTTTTGAATCCACTAAAGAAAGTAAGAAGTCTGCTCTCACTAAGAAAAAGTCAAAGACAAAAACTAAGTGGGTAATAAAAAAAGAAGTCAAGGAATTATCTTCTGATAATATTGTGTCAAATATTGATAAAGTTTCTGATGATACTGAGTATGCAGGACCCAACAAGACTTGGGTACCAAATGCAAATTAAAATCTTTCTGACTTGCAGGGAAAGAAAGGTAAACAGGTCATGTGGATAATCGACAGTGGATGCTCCAAACACATGACTGGTGATATATCCCTGCTATCACAATATGTTGAGAAGGCTGGCCCAACAATAACCTTTGGAGACAACAGCAAAGGTTACACTGTGGGATATGGCTGTTTAAAAGCTGGAAATGTTGTCATTGAAGAAATCTCTCTTGTGGAAGGTTTGAAGCATAATCTGCTCAGTGTCAGTCAATTCACTGACAAAGGATTCAAAGTAAACTTTGGCATGATGGAATGTTCAATTCACCACAAGAAGGATAGAAGCCTATCTCTGAAAGGAGTAAGGAAAGGAAGCCTATTTGTTGCAGACTTAAACTCAACAAATGAGGAAAGAATATTTTGCTTCTACAGCAAAGCAAGTGTTGGAGATAGCATGCTTTGGCACAAGAAATTTTCTCATCTCAATTTCAAAACAATGAACATGCTGATGAAGAAGGAATTGGTGAGAGGACTACCTCAACAGGAATTCTGTCAAGAAGGACTGTGTGAAGATTGTCAAATGGGAAAATTGAGGAAAGCAATGCATAAATCAAAGCAAGTCAACACTAACACTGAAGCACTCAAGTTGATTCACATGGATCTTTTTGGACCAGTGAATGTTCAATCACTATCCAGAAAAAGATATGCACTGGTCATGATAGATGACTATTCTCGGTACACTTGGGTGAAATTTTTAGAATCAAAGGATGAAGCTGCTCAAGAAATCATTGATCACATAAGGGTACTTGACAGGACCCCTGAAGCAAAAGTTCAATTTCTAAGAAGTGACAATGGAACTGAATTCAGAAATGCTACACTTGGAAACTTCTGCAAAGATCAAGGAATTGTTCAACAATTCTCTGCTGCAAGAACTCCACAGCAAAATGGAGTAGTAGAAAGGAAAAATAGGACTCTTATTGAAGCTGCAAGGACTATGTTGAGTAATGCTAAATTACCAACATATTTCTGGGCAGAAGCCATCAACACTGCTTGTTACACTCAGAACAGAACACTAATCAACAAGGCTCATGGCAATACTTCTTACTATCTTTTGACAGGAAAGAAGCCTACTGTCAAGTACTTTCATATTTTTGGAAGCAAGTGCTTTTTGATGAAAGATAACCATGAAAGAAAAGGCAAGTTTGATACTAAAGCATATGAAGGCATTTTCATGGGATATGGGATAGAAAGGACTGCCTACAGAGTCTATATCATGGAGCACAAAACAATTGAAGAAAGTGTCAATGTCACGTTTGATGAAACCAAGTTTCCAGGGCTACATGAGGATGGTCAAATGCAACCCTTCAGATTTGAAAACCAAGGATACTTGGAAAAGGAAGAATATGTTGATGAAGAACCAAGTCTCATTCAATCAATGAGATATGAGAAAGAATCTGTCAATACTCATAATCTAAATCAAACTTCAGCTCAATCACAGACAATTTCAGGCATCAATCAACAAGAATGTGAGACTGGAGAATTTGAGTTAAATGAGCAGAATAATGAAAATGGTGGAGAATCAAATCCTCATATTGATGAAAGACAATCTCATCAAACAAGTAGCTTGCCTCAATCAACAAAGTGGAACAGAGATCATACCAGTAATCTAATTATTGGAGATCCCACTACTGGTGTAAGGACAAGGAGGAATATCTCTGCTGAAAGCATGTTTTCATGTTTCTTATCTCAAATGGAACCAAAAATAGTTGAAGAAGCATTGTTGGATTCTGATTGGGTGATGGCCATGCAGGAGGAGCTCAATCAATTTGAAAGAAACAATGTTTGGAAACTAGTTCCAAGGCCAAAAGGAAAATCAGTCATTGAAACAAAATGGGTTTTCAGAAACAAGATAGATGAGAGTGGAAATGTGACAAGAAATAAGGCAAGGCTAGTGGCCAAAGGTTACTGTCAACAGGAAGGGATAGATTATGATGAAACATTTGCTCCTGTTGCCAGACTTGAAGCCATAAGAATTTTCTTAGCCTTTGCTGCACACTGCAAATTCAAGGTATTTCAAATGGATGTTAAAAGTGCCTTTCTAAATGGAGAATTAGAAGAAGAAGTGTATGTTGAACAGCCTCCTGGATTTGAAAATGACAAACTGCATAATTTTGTCTACAAGCTGTTCAAGGCTCTATATGGCTTAAAGCAAGCACCAAGAGCCTGGTATGATACTTTATCCACTTTTCTCCTGGAAAATCAATTTATAAGAGGTATGGTGGATAAAACTTTATTCTATAAATACCATGGCAAAGACATCATTCTTGTGCAGATATATGTTGATGACATAATCTTTGGCTCAACAAATGAACAATTGTGTGAAAAGTTCTCATCTCTAATGAGAAACAAGTATGAAATGAGCATGATGGGAGAATTAGCATTCTTTCTTGGTCTTCAAATCTATCAGAAGAAGGAAGGAATCTTCATCTGTCAATCTAAGTATGTCAAAGAACTTCTCAAGAAGTTTAACTTAGAAGATTCATCACCTGCCAAGACACCTATCTCAACAGCCACCAAATTAGAGTTAGATCCTAAAGGCAAGAAAGTGGATTCTAGTACCTACAGAGGCATGGTAGGATCATTGCTGTACTTAACAGCAAGCAGGCCAGATATAATGTTTGCTACATGTCTCTGTGCAAGGTTTCAAGCTGATCCAAAAGAATCACACTTAGTTGCAATTAAAAGAATCTTTAGATATCTCAAAGGCACCCCAAATCTAGGTCTTTGGTATCCTAAGGAAACTGGATTTGACTTAATTGGATATTCTGATTCAGACTATGCTGGCTGCAAAATTGACAGAAAAAGTACTACAGGAAGCTGTCAATTTCTTGGGGGGAGATTGGTGTCATGGTTCAGTAAGAAGCAACACTCAGTTTCTACATCAACTGCAGAAGCTGAATATATTGCAGCTGGAAGTTGCTGTGCACAAATACTTTGGATGAAGAATCAATTATTGGATTATGGACTAAAGTTGTCAAATATTCCTATCTACTGTGACAACACTAGTGCCATAGCCATATCAGACAATCCAGTTCAACACTCCAGAACAAAGCACATTGATATCAGGCATCATTTCATCAGGGAGCATGTTGAAAAAGGAGATGTAAAATTGGTTTATGTTCCAACAGATAAGCAACTTGCAGATATATTCACCAAGCCACTGGATGAAGCAACATTTATCAGGTTGGTGAGTGAATTGGGAATGCTAAATCAGGTATGATAATCTAACTGGTTTATCAATTCTAAGTAGTTGAAGCTCATGACAGAAACTTTTAAAGGTACTGTTACAAGAAGGTACTGTCATGAGAAGTTAAGGTACATTGTGATACTTGTTCAGACAACATGTTTGCTATGACTATGCTAAAAGGATTTTTAGATATCATGTTTGCTATGACTATGCTAAAAGGATTTTTAGATATCATGTTTGCTATGACTATGCTAAAAGAATTTTTAGATATCATGTTTGCTATGACTATGCTAAAAGGATTTTTAGATATCATGCTTGCTATGACTATGCTAAAATAGTTTTACATGTCTGTCTTAAAATGATTTTAAGAAATCATGTGTCCTTAACTTAAGTTATGTGTGAACAGTGACTGACAGCATAATCTTATGATAAGTTTACTGTCAGATAAAACTTACTGTCACTCATGAAGCTGATTGACAGAAATATTGTTAGCGCACAAGTTGCTGTCAATGAAAGTTGCTGTCACAAGAAATTGCTGTCAGAATTGGTAGAGAAAGAAAAAGCGCACAGGTTACTGTCAATGAAAGTTGCTGTCACGAGAAGTTGCTGTCAAAGATAGTGGAAAGATATATATATATTAATTTTTATATATATATACATACGTATATTTCTTTTCACCAATCCACGATCTAATAGCAACTGCCACGTAATATAGCAAGTGGAGTTAATGGGTAATATCATTATCACACGTTCAATTAAGAGAGGTTAAATCGATTCATATTAGAAACTGAATCTACCGTTTAATCTACTATCACTTTCATTTGCAAAAACCTCTCAACCTTCTGCATCCAAAAACCGCATTTTTCTCTCTCATTTTTCAAAGCATTCAACAATGGCACCTAAACAAAGCATTGCTCAAACAAATTTTGCTGGTATCTTTTCTCCTAGTGATGCTGGTGAAAACTTCAAAGGACTTATTTCATTCTTGAATAAATCCTACCTAGGTCATGCAATAACCTCTTCCCCCAAAATTGATACTGTTAGAATTGAAAAGTTCTGGAAATCAGCAAGTGCTCAAGGAACTGGAGAGAATGAATCAATTAAGTTCAATATAGATGATGCAAGTTATTCTCTTACAGTAAAGAACATCAATGAGGCTTTGGGCATTGTGTTGACCAGTGAAGAAAGCTTTATGGAACTAGCAACTGATGATACCCTGAAGAAGTTCTTTCTGAAGATTGGGTACTCTGGTTCTAAACTTGAAGAAACTTCTGATAAGTGGTATCAAACAGGAGAAATGGACAGGAAATTTCTAAGAAAAGAGTGGAGTATGATTTTTGATGTAATGGTGAAGGTATTCTCTACCAAGACTACAGGATGGAATGGCATACCATCATATATCAAGAAGCTCACTCATTCATTAGTTCATGGATACAAGGTGAACATTGGAAAACTGATAATGACACAGTTGAAAGGCGCAATAGGCAAGAAGGTATCCATCTATCCTCGCTTTTTAACTATGTGTATTAATAGTATTTGTGGAAATATTGAGGACAATTCTGATTTTGAAGAATGTCCTGTTTTAAAGAAAAACACACACACATCTCTCAACACACAGAATTTGAATGTACATATTCCACTATGTTTCACACAACACATGGTAAATCAAGTGCCCAACCTTGATTTTCCATTTCCAACAGGTTACACTGTTTTCACAATAGAGAATGAAGCTGAATTAGACCCAAATTCAGTTAACCCACATTCCACACCATACATTCCACCTAGGGACTCTAGACTACCAAAAGCCCTTAAAATGGCCAAACAGGAATCAAAGAAAAGAACCCTAGAGAGTGCAACTGGTGAACAAGTTGAGAGTCAAGAGGGAGTCACTGCACCTAGTGCAGCAAATAAGGTTGGTAGTGAAAAAGAACCCACAGTAGCCCCTTCTGAGCCTAAGAAGAAGAGAGCTAGAAGGGCCAAGGTTACTGTTAGCCACCCTACAGTTTCCCAAAAGACTGTAGAGGATGATAGGGAAATGAACTCACCTCTAGGTGTTTCTTCTCAACAAGGGACATCTATTGAAATTGGCCTGTCTCCCAAGGCATCTTGTAAAGAGTCTGCACAAACTCAAGAATTCACTCTTGAGGAACCTGTATTTGAAGATACACACATTGAGATAGAGCACAGTGAGGAATTCACTCATACTATTGATGTTCCACAATCATTTTCTGTGGAACAGCCAATTAATCAATCTAAAATTCAATCTTCTTCTTTCATTCCCACATCTGTTGTTTCTTCTAATCAACCTAGAGAGGGGGACAGTACCAACCCCTCAGGTTTTGATCATCCATCTCAAATCATGGATGAGCCCCCATCTAGTGGTCCACAAGAACCCATTTCTCAAAGTGAAATGGATACCACTCCATCAAACACTGGATTAGATCAAGATGCAAATTTGTCAGAAATTGAAACAGCCAGCATCTTGATCGATTCCCTTAAAGCATCTTACCCTAGGGAAGTTGCTGTCACAGCCAAAGATGCTGTCAATGACAAATCAGAAGGTGCTGTCAAACATTCAAGTGACAGTACCATTCCAACAAAAGATACTGTCAAAAGTCCTTCAAAAGATGCTGTCATCCCTGTTCAACCACAACTTCAAGAAGGATTAGTGGAAGATATCTCTGATGATGACTTGCCCCTTTCAAAGGCCTTCAAAGTAAAATCTACTCTTTCGCCCTCCATGCCCCAGACTTATCCCTTACCTCCTAAAAGGCTTAGGTCTGGTGGTCCTTCTGCATCATCAAATGACAGGCTCCAAGCACTGGAAAATCGATGTGCTTCAATGGAAAGCAAACTGGACAACCTGTCATCTACTGTGAAGACTGGTTTTGCTGAAATTCAAGCCACACTACTGTCACTCTCTTCATTACTTCATGCTGCAAACTTAACTAAGGGGGAGAAAGGAAAAGATCAGAAAGAGGCTGAGCAACCAGAAAGAAAGGAGGAGTTACAAGGGGAAGCTAAAAGACAGGGGGAGCAAAGGAGTAAGGGGGAGCAAGAGAGAGTAGGAATAGTCTCTGGAACTGAGGAGCTTTTTGAAGCTAAAGTAGATGGGGAACAAATGCTAGTATCCAAGGAGGTTTTAAGTCAAATACAAGGAAATAGAGCATCCTCAATCAAAATCAATGAACCAGTTCCTGAGAAGAAGGAATCCACATTGGAGAGGCTATGGAGAGAAAAAGAGGAATCAAATAGGATGGGTAAAGGCAAAGACAAGTTGCCTGAATATGTGTTTTCTTCAGAGCCTATCTTTTGGACTGATGGAAGTACATATTCCCAAGAAGAAGCTGACTTAATAACAGTAAGCCACATGGAGAGCACCTTGAATAATAAGGATGAGGAATTCAAAAATCTGGTGAATGAAGCAATCACAGTGTCTAAAGGAAAACCTGCTAAGTTGGCAGAAGCTTTGAGAGAAAAGATTGTAAATCTGTCAGTAAAAATTAGCTCAGAGAAGAGGTGGGCAGTTGATGTGTACCTGAAAAGTGGGCATTCAATATTCATAACAACTCAACTGTTGGAAACTTTCTCTGCCAGAGTGCAATATATTCTTGGGATGCTAGTGAAGAAAAACTCTACCATCTTTGATGAAAGTCTCTTTATGCAACTGGGCACAATGGTCAACAACAAACTTCCAGAAGTAAGTCTCCAGCCATATGGTGTAAGCTTTAAACAGACAACAGCTAAAGGAGCTAAAGGTCTTGGATTCTTAACTCTTGAAGGCAAAACATCTCTACAAAGCAAGGTCATCATGGATGTACTTAAGGTATTACTGAATGCACCCATCACCAAGGAAAGGATTAAGGCAGTTAAAGATATTCACAAGATTTTGGCAAAGAGAAACATGGAGTACAGTGCAAGGATTAAAAAGCTCATTGCCAAAGCAAATTCAAGAAGAAATGCTCAAGGTGGAAACTGCACTTTTGATGACACCTTGGAAAAAGATGATGATGACAATCAAGATGGAGGTGAAGCTGGAGGACCTAAGAGAACAGAACTGAGAGACTCTTCAAAAGAGCAAACTCAAGTCAAAGAAGCAGAATCAAAGGAAATTTCTGAAAATCCTAGCTCAAGCAAGAAAGTTGATGAGAAGAAAGAGGAAGAAGTACTTGAAGCATTGAAAGGAATTCAAGAAGAAATGGAAATTGACAGTATACATCTTGAAAAAGATATTGTCAACAAAGATGCTGTCAAGGATGTAAACAAAGATGCTGTCAGTCAGGATGAAGTAACAGTCATTGAAGATACTGTCAAAGAAGACATTGTCAGAAGCCCTTTAAAAGAAACTGTCAACGATCCTACTGTCAAAACATTCAAGACAGTAAGAATCAAGAGAAAATCAAAAAGACCAACAAAGGGAAAGACTGTCTACAAAGGAGAAGGAAAAGCTACAGGGTTGGGACTCAAGAAACCTATCATGAGAAGAAGAATGAATAGCTTTGAAATGATGCAGCTGAATGCCAAAGAAACAATCACCTCTGTATCCATAGAATTCAATGGACCAAAAGAAGAAGTTGCAAGGTACATTCTATGGCAAAACCATGACAAGTTGATTACAGTGGAATCTGACTTCACTCAGATATCAAAATCAAAGGTGATCTCCAAGAAACTTATTCAAACTACTGAAACAGTAAAACGAAGAATTGATTTCTTCAATCTGGAAAGGATGGTTGAGCTACTGCAAACCTATGATAATGTCTCAAAGAAGATCATGGATCAAGTTCTCAAGTACTATGAAGCCAGGCATGTTGAATTTATTGAGAAGTTTGGTGATTGGACACTTCACAATGATAATGATGTCTATCAAATTCTTGGTTTGGAGTATGAAGAAGACAATCCTATTCCTGATTATAACTGGATTGAAATGCGAAAACCTTATTCAGAACATGAAATGAAGATGTATGAAGCAGAGCAAAGGTTCAAAGAAGAATTAGCATCAAGAAAAAAATCTCGTCAACAGATAGAAGATGAGATTGAAGCTGAAATGAAGAAAAATTACAGCAAAATCAATAAGATCAACAGTGAAAAATCCAACTATCAGTCATGTGTACTGGACAATCCTTTGAGAATCAAGTATGGCAAAGAAGAAATCTATGTAGATAGTTTCTCTAAATTGAAGACCAGTGTGTTAAAAGAATTATACTGGCAAGTGGTTGGATCATCTAAAAGTCTTGAAACACTGTGTTCTTGGGAGCTTGATATGATTCTTGATCAGAGGAGAGGAGAGGATCCCAGCCTGGACAAACAAAGAAGGGAAACTCTAAATCAGTTTCCTGGCAGGAGATTCAAAATGGAGGGAAATGTGCTAAAATTCAGATCAATTGTAAAGCAAAATGTTTACTGGATGGAACTCAGAGATACATTGAACACTGCTTCCTCAATGATCAGAAAATACATTGTGGAAAATGAAGATGATGCACAGTCCCCTGAAGAAAAAGAGTTAATTGAAAATCTCAGAAGAGCTCTAAGGGAAAAGGAGCAAAGTGAAAAGTTCAAATCAAGATAAGTAAAGTTTTTTTTTGAACTTTTGTGATATATTGTTTGAAAACAATTCAGTTTAATCATTGGTCAGAAATGAAGAGTTTATTCTTTCTGATCTATGTTAGTTAAGTTGTCAGCATGATATTTGTAAATTTGTCCTTATTGTCCATAAAAACAAATTGGGGGAGATTGTTGGGATTTATGGGTGATGGAATAGACAACTTAACTAGTTTTATTGGTATACTTAGTTTTTACTAAGTAGAACATACTGTCATAGCCTGAAATGTATTCTTGTAAATTAAATAAATACTGTCATGTAATAAGTGTAATTCTTGAAAGAAGTTCGATTATGTTCAAGCCTCAAGAAATACATAAGTTCGACAGAAGGAATAAAAGTTACTGTCAAGCCCTGACAGTAAGGTTACAAGGAAACATAATGTTGCCTAGGTCGACAGCAAGTTTCACGGAGTCGACAGCAAGTTTCAACTTGACAGCAACATTGGCGGAGATTCTAATGACAGCAACTTTGATATACAGTTTGCGACAGTGAGTTTGGAATTCTTGACAGCAATCTCTGCGGGAAAAACATGCTGTCAATCAAAGCACAATTCTTGACAGCAATCTCTGCGGGAATTCATACTGTCAATCAAAGCAAAATTCTTGACAGTAATATCTGCGGGAAATTCATACTGTCAAAACAAAGCGTAATCCATTGACAGCAAACTTTGTGGCAAACATACTGTCATATAGAATCAGATTGATTTAGGAATTTTTCTAAGTCAAAATTAGACGACAGACTACATGTTCAAAAGAAGCAGGCATGCTGTAATATTCAACCTTTACAGCAAGCTTGGAAAGTCTATAACAGAAGCTCAAGAGATCACATGGAACAACCTGTAAAGTCTAGAACAGACAAAATTGAAGACGGCTAGATCTGGGTGGCTCAAATGTGGAAAGTATATTTAAGTTACTTTGTGTTGATCACATGGGAACGAATTCTGGAATGAGCTGCAAAAGGAATATAACAGCAACTCAGTAACCCATGTTGATAGTGGTAGTACAGTAGATTATCACTCTATAAATAGAATACTCTACTTGTAAAATAAACGCTCAACAACTGTAATCTCTTGAGTCTTTGTAGCTTGAGAACTATTTTGTTCTTAAGGTTGTAGCAAAACTTTGCAAAATAAATAAAACATTTATTTTGTGAAATCCTCGTATTTGATTTTACTTGTGTTTGCATTTCTTCTACTAGTAAATTACAAATTCTATTTAAGTTGTTGAAATAGTTTTTGAAATTTATTAGTATTGCATTCAACCCCCCTTCTGCAATACTTTCCTGGACCAACAGATTCCATAACAATGTGAGTTCTGAGATTATAAACTTTGAAGGCCTTAGATGCTGAATATCCTAGAAAAATTGCTTCATCCGATTTGGCTTCAAATTTTCCAAGTTGTTCTGGATGAACTTTTAGGACATAGCATTTGCATCCAAAGATGTGAAAATATTTCACACTTCGTTTCTTTTCTTTGATCATCTCATAGGGAGTTTTTCCATGACTATTTACCAAGGTACAATTTTGAGTGAAACATGCAGTGTTAATAGCTTCTGCCCAAAAGTAGGTTGGAAGTTTTGCATCCTTCTCTGTCAAAGATTGATTTGTAACCTTTTTCACCCAGTTGACTTATGCTTAAAAGAGTATGTTTCAAGCCTTCAACCAGTGCTACATTTTCTATGATGACATTCCCCAAAACAATTGAGCCATATCCCAGAGTTTCTCCTTTGTTGCCATCTCCAAAAGATATTACTGGGCCAGCTTTCCTCTCAAACTTTGTAAGCAGGGACTTCTTTCCAGTCATATGTCCAGAGCATCCACTGTCCAAGATAATTGAATGCTTCTTTCCTGTGCCCTTAACAGAGGATGTAGAAGTTTTCTTTGGAGATCCAGGTTTGTCTGAACTATTGGCCATCAATGCAATGTTGTCATAATCCAATTCATCTTCAGAGTCACTGGAATCAGCCCAATCCTTCTGTGTGACCATAAGTGCATTACCCTTTCCTGAATTCCTAGGCTTCTTACACTCACTAGCAAAGTGTCCAAGCTCGCTGCAGTTAAAGCACTTGATCTTGGCCTTATCAAGCTTGACAATTGTACTTTTGCTTTTGTCACTCTTCTTCTCCTCCTTCTTTTGAAAAGGTCCTTTGCTAAATCTTCTCCTGTTGAATCTTCCTTTCTTGAAAGCTTTAGCAAACATAGCAAAGAGTTCTTGCATATCAGATTCAGAATCATTGTTGTCAGAGTCCATATCAGTAGTCTCTGACTCAGAACTTTCTTTGCTTTTCTTCTTCCTTGAATTCTTTACAGCAATCTCTTCATGCTGTTCTTCAGGAAGCTTCTTAACTTCAGATTGAGCAGTAAGTACAATAGTCTTCATCTTTCCTTCACTCCTGCTCTTCTTCTGCTGCTTGTCAAGTTCATAAGCTCTCAATTTTCCATATACTGCCTCTAATGAAATCTCATCCAGATCATTAGCTTCCTCGATCGCAGATATCTTCTCATTGTAGAAATCAGGCAAAGCTTTCATGAACTTTGTATTCATATCCTCCAAGTCATAATATTTACCATGCATGGCCATCTCATTGATGAGTTTTGTAAACCTATCAAAGGTATCAGTAAGTGACTCACCAGACTTGGATTCAAAGTACTCATACTGTTGTATAAGTAATGTCCTCATATTCTTCCTGACAGGCTTAGTTCCTTCACAGTGAACCTTAAGATTGTCCCATATATCCTTAGCAGTTTTACAAGAGAGAACATAGTTAGTGAGAATAGAATCAAGACTGTTGAATAATATGTTTCTCACTTTAGCATCTTTGAGAACATTCTCCTTGTCCTTATCTGACCATTCAGATTTTGGCTTCTCTGCTGTATGTTCTGGAACAACCACACCATCAACAGTTGCTTGGCCAACGACCTTTGTTGGAACAAAAGGTCCATCTCTGATTCTGTCAAGATAATCAGGATCTGTTGCTTCCAGATAATGCAACATCTTTACTTCCCATAGAGTATATTCGTTTCTCTTGAGCATAGGAATTTTAGTATTCCCATCCTTGTAACCAGACATGATTGCAGATCTTTATGATTACTCGAAATCAACCTGCTCTGATACCAATTGTTAACTCGAATAACTTGTAGAAGGGGGGGGGTTAAATACAAGTTATATAATCGTGTCTGATTTTTGCTTGATTTTATGAACAAGAATAAACGAATGAATCAAACTCTGTTTGTATTAATAAGATCAAATACAAACTCTACCAAAGGTGTACAATACCTTTAGCAGCTGCTGACAATACAAATCTCTCTCTCTCTGTTTGTTTCGAACTCTCGAATACAAACCTTATACAGAGCTACGCACATTCACTAGTTCGACTCACGCTCTTTACAATGATGTTGAGAGAGTATTTATAATGCTACCTATCAACTAATAACAGAAAGATATAATCTATACATGACAATGTTCTGCCTTCTAGTCGATAGTTTTCTTTAATAGAAAACTATTTCCTTCATAATATCTTCTTGCTTGTTCTTCAAACAATGATCCTGTTTTATAGCACTTGCCAGTTTCTGTAGCATCCATAATGACATCATCAGTAACACGACTGATATCAGGATCTGTACACTGCATCAGTATCTGATCAACCATCAGTATTGGACCGTCATCAGGATTTGCTCTCTGTTCCTGACATGTAGTCTCCGATACACTGTTCATTCCTGACTAAACTATACAGATAACTGTCTTACACATAAATCCTAAATACAGTGCTAAATCCTTTATAAGATCAGGATTACAAGAAGTATAATGTGTAAATTCTATTCTTAACATCACAACTTATGAATTATTCCTAACATATTTTGTTATACAAAAAACAGTGCATATAAATCTAAAATTTATAACGGCAGACAATTCGTAATATTAATAAAATATACTGGTCTTGAATTTTTAAGGGGTAATTGGCTATTTCATAACTGAACTCGTGCTCAACTTGCAGTTGGGTAATCGAACTCAAAAAACTTGCATTAACGTCATTAAACTAATTAAACCTTGCAATCTCATAATTAAACTATTAAAAACTTGCACTACCGTTAACTTTCGTTGACTTTTAACGGAGGTCCGTTAATTTTGTACAGATAAGGGATAAAATGGCTAATTCATAACTGAACTGACCCTCAACTTGCAAATAGGTAATTGAACTCAAAAGGTTTGCAACTAGATAACTGAAATTACACATTAAAACACGCACACATCTCATTATTTAATAGTATTTGAATATTTTTATATTACAATTTTTACTTCAACAAACATGTTCATATGACTTATATGTCTACTTGTGTCTTAGACAAAAAAAGTTTAATTTGCGATTAACCGAATTAATTACAAGCACAAAAGGTGATTACAAAATTAGATTTTAGGTGGTATAAAATTGTGAGAAATTCATCCCTCTCTCTCTCAGACACACAGATATATATAATATGTACATCTCTTGCACGCCATATTATCTAAACTCAAATATTGGAATTTTTTTATACATTATATTTAATAAGTAAAAAATATATAAAATTTATATATGACCAATGATTAGCTCCACAAGATGAATATTACAAATATTAACTATCTCGTACAACATACTGATATATTGGATATATTTTTGAAAATCAATAAATAATTAAAATTTGGAGGGTGCACGTTTACGTTCTTTGCACAGGCTAAAGAGCTAGTTTAATAAGTTAGTTGTTTAGAATATTTTTATAACACTAAATATAAGTAAAAAATATCGTTCCATCATATATTTTTATATATTATTGTTTAGAATATTTTTATAACACTAATTGATGAGTTGATTGCAACCTTTTTGAGTTCAATTACCCATCTGCAAGTTGATGATCAGTTCAGTTATGAATTAGCTATTTTATCCATTAAAATTCTTGCCACGTCAGCTTGCCACGTCATTTTTCCGTCAGTCCCGTTAAATGAGTTAACGGCAGTTATGAGATTGCAAGTTTTAATTAGTATGATGAGTTGACTGCAAACTTTTTGAGTTCAATTACCCACTTGCAAGTTGAGGTTCAGTTCAATGATGAATAAGCCAATTAACCCGAATTTTTAATAATATGATAATATTGCACATATTTTACCTAATTCACCAATCACATAAATGGAAGCTTGTTAAATCTCGACTCTAACACCTTAATACATAGTTGTCCATTTCACCAAAAAAACCGCCTACACTTTATTGCATATAGATACGACCTTTTTTTCCTAATCCTATCAGCATCGGATAATCTCTCCCCGGCTCTTCTTTAAGCATCCCTGGTTCTTTTAATAGAACATCATCTTCTTTTTGAGGTGACCACAATACTTCGACAGACTGTATGTATGAAGCATGCTTGTTATGACATATAAGATACTTGAGAAAATGGAAAAGAAGAAAAAAAAGATGTGGACAAGCAAATATTGTTTTAATTAATTACCTGTATTTCAGTTTTTGGAATATTTTGAAGTGTTTGCAACACTGCAATGGAATCAAGGTACACTTGACTCTTTTTGTTTGTAGATGGAATCAAGTGTTTACCGGTAGCAAGCACGGACACTGTAGCCAATGTATACTCATTTTCTATGTTGCTGCTATTAGCTTCAACCAAATTGTTCTTTTTATATTTGACACCGTCTACGTTCACACATGTTTCCTCCTCTTCGCCATATTTGTCGCGCTCTCTATTTATAATTTGTTGGAAACGTCTGCTTATGCTTTCCATGGAGTCGTACTCTATCTGCAACAATTGGCAACCTCTGAAGCAGGTCTTATTTTCTATTATTTCTATATTATATTACAAGTTCACAGTTCACTAGTAGTTTAATAGTACTAGTCACAAATGTGATGGTATGAAGAGTATTTGTGGAGGAAGATGCACCTTGTGCCATTTAAATAACACATGAAACTAACAAAGTGCATGTGGATTGTAAATACAAATTCCAACCAAGGTTTACAACTTTTAATATGGTTTTAAATGACTAGGTAACAGATACATTAGAAGTAAATGAAAAACAATACTTGCACTAAATTTATATAGTTCTAGCTATGAAGCATGAGTGCGGGTGTGGGGTGTGTAGTATGGGGATACAAAAATTCGGTAAATTTAAAAATATGGGGATTCAAGTGCGGGAGCATTCGACAAATATAAATATATTAAAAAAAGCATTTTATATATAATTCAAGAGTTTCATTTAAATTATATTTAATAGTCAATTAAATAAGTTCATTTTTCTTAATAATACATATAATTATTACTTGATAACACAGTTACACAACTAATGCATTTTAAGATTAAGTATTTAAATATCTAAATTACCTTCTCTCACTTGTTGGTGAGAGAAGAATCCACGCACACCCGAGAATCCCCAAAGAATCTAAAGATGTCCAAAAATATATTCATTAGTTTGTCTAGTGATAATTTTTTTGGGATACCATTGAGATTTCTAAAAACTACAAAGGTTCACGAAATTACAGTGTTGCACTAAATTTTGTATCACACCAAAACAAAGTAACTACTGAAGTTGGGTTCAAGTTGTTTTTTACACTGAAATAGAGTACAAGTCATGTTTGGAGTTGGTTTCAATTTCTCTAACAAGAATTATTCACAAAAAATTATACACGGCTTCTTGAATTTCAAGATACATTTACTAGGCCACTTGAATGGACTAGCCAGTTATACCTCGTAGGTAAAAATAATATTTCTTAATTTACCTTTTTTAATATTTAATTTACATTTGTTTTTCTTATTACCATTGTCGTTTTAACAATCCCTTTGTTTTCAGTATATTACAGATATGTATAATACCAATTGTTATTGTTATTATTTTGTTTATGCCCACATAGCAAGCATAAGTAACAAAGCTCGAATATTGACCAAAGACCGATTATAAAATTTACAAAAATTTTAATGTTTTGGTTTTAATAATACTAGCTTACAGTTTAGCAAAATAAATAAATAAATAATAATAATACTAGCTTATATCCCGATGAACGGCCTTCTTTAATATTTTATATAACTTATAATTTAACAATTATATAGATTTTAATGAAATTTCAAAATTTAATATGTTGTCGACGGGATTCAAAACTTAGATTTTTTGTAATATTTTAGATGTCAAAACATAGAATATTCTTTATTATTAGATTTAACGATTCTCATTTATGTACTTTAATTTATTTTGTGGTTAACCAAAACTACAAACTACATAAGGTCTCAAGTTTAGCACATATATACATATTCACAAGAAGATACAAATTGACTTACCGATAAATTGGAAAAATGGAAAGCGGTTTCATTCTGTTGAATAAGAGCTTTCACCACCTCTACGAAAAATTGAAAAATTGCAAATTTAGTTACTTGAGTGTGTGAGAATAATCCAATACATATATGAGTATGATATATGAAAACAAAAAAGTAAGTAAACATCCATTTCATGAAAAAATAAAAACAACAATGAGAAAGGTCCCAACTGAGACAAAGCCAAAAATAAAAAGGAGTTGGCTAGCACATAAATAATTAAAGTTTAATAAATATAGTTTTTAATTGTATAATATCAATATTAGAGCTCAATCGTACGAAATTGAGGATGAAAATCCAATCCTCCCTAGTAATTTCTTTTTTGTTTTTTTTTCCAAATCTCATCATATAAACTTTGCAATCTTAATTTTGTTCAAAATTTGTCTAAACTATGTTAGGAAACAGAATAAAAATAATATTCAAAAAATCAGTTACAAATTTGAATAATTAGTTTGTGCATCAGTTACGAATTTGAAAGGGAGGATTTGGTGGGAATTAAAATATTTAAGTGTTAATTTCGGGATTATGGATTATGAGTTGATGTTGGGGTTATAAATAAAAAAGCCATTTGTTTGATGGAGTTATGAAGAAATAAGATCGAAGGGTATAAGTGTAGAGAGTGGATGATCTCTCGAATATCACCTAGTTGTGTTACCCGGACTCGACTGGAAGTGTCCAACAGGGATACGTATCCAAATGTTGGACTCAACAATATTTTAAAAATAATACATGTTTTTGGCTTAAAATTCATGTCCGAGTGTCTATACCCATGTTCAAGTGTCGAGTGTCCAACATGGGTTTGAGGCAAAATGAAGAGTCGGGGTAACATAGTGTGCAAGGACGGAACGAGGAAAAAAATTTGGAGGGGTGAATCATGAACGAAATTTTGAAGACGAAAATTCACGAGACATTCTAGGTTTTCAAGAACAATGCTATGAATTAATGTGTATGAAACTAAAAACTATATAAGATTTATAATCTTAGTGCATAACATTGAAGCAATACAAGCTCTTGGGGAGGTTTTGGGAGGATCATGGATCCCCCCTTAAATCCGTCCCTGTGTGTGTGTGTTTATCAATAAAAGAATTTGTCTATGTTTATATGATCTCGTGGCAGCCCCTACATCTATTGTAGCCCTGAATAGGTCTTAACAGTGGTATCGGAGCATTTTCGATCTTGGGACAATGGAAGCTGAAGGGAGTACAAGCGATGAAAGGGGGCTTAAATCAGATTTTCAAGGGATTGATTTCGGAAAACTTCAAGCGGGAATAGACAAAATTTTATCACTTGGAGAAACTATTCTTGTTTTGGTTAAAAAATTGGATGGATTTTCCAAACGATTAGATGAAATGACTCCACAACTGCCACCAATATTAGAGGGTTTAGAGCATACTCTGATAGATTCCGATAGTGGCAATAGCAAAGAACAAGAGACTTGTTTGTTTGATGTCTCA
The DNA here is from genome assembly GCA_037693485.1 of Kitagawia praeruptora. NCBI lineage: Eukaryota > Viridiplantae > Streptophyta > Magnoliopsida > Apiales > Apiaceae > Kitagawia > Kitagawia praeruptora. Next base: position 40,651,025 of record CM075344.1, read on the forward strand.
TCACCTCCAAGCGCATCCTTGGACTCATTATCACGAAAACTTAACATAGTCGTGTTCGAACGTAAAACTAGAAAGTTGGTCATTAGAGGCTAAAAGTTATTTTGAACTTAGTAATCTCTCATCGCCAACAAAGAAACTCCGGTCAGTTGTAGTATGCTTGACGACAAGGTTCAAGTTTAAGTTTGGGAACAATTTTCTCATTTGAACCTTGAGGACAAGGTTCAAGTTTAGGCAGCGGGTAATGTTAGAAAAGTGATTAAAAATAATAATTAATAAATCTGTTACAAATTTGAATAATTAGTGTGTGAATCGGTTACGGATTTGAAAGGGAGAATTTGGTAGGAATTAAAATATTTCAGCGTTAATTTAGGGATTAGGGATTGTGAGTTGATGTTGGGGTTATAAATAAAAAAGCCATTTTTATGATGGAGGTATACAGAAATAAAATTGAAGGGTATTAGTGGGAAGAGTGGGTGATCTCTCGAATATCAACTAGTGTATGTGGGTTTATCAATAAAAGAATCTGTTTATGTTTATATAGTCTCGTGGCAGCCCCTACATCTATTGCAGCCCTGAACAGGTCTTAACAGACTGTTTATTAATTCCTTCAGGCAAACAGAAAGGTAGAGCCGTAGGTTTATAAAGAGGTAAGTGTGATGCTAGTCTCTGGGAGATGCACCTTTTTGGAGAATTCACATTCAAATAATGAAACATTAGACTTAACTTTAATTATTTGTACTAACTACTAACTAATTTTGGGGCTAGTCTATTCTTCACTTGTTACTACTAACTACTAATATTGGGGCTACAATCAGTATGCAATAAGCTACTAAACCTCTTACTTCTCGGTATAATTCATTTTGTTTTATTATTAATGTGAAAATCTTAAGTACATGAAGATAAAATCCTTATTAATATTTACCAGTGTAGAAAATAGAGGTATATGTAAATATATGTATTGTGAAGAATCAAGAATAATGTAAGAAAAGAAACTCTTGTATTTATAACTTGAAGCTTAATAATTACAATGAGGATGAATGTATATATAGAGAAAAACTAACTCTTAAAGCTATAATTAGTGCAGGAATCTTGGAGGAAAACATGGAGCCGAAATGGAGGAAAACATGGAGCCGAAAGTGTTGAATTGACTTTAACACCCCCCCTCAAACTGAAGATGGTTGAACCAGTTTAAGTTTGCAAACAAGATCACGATGTGAACTAGGAGGAAGAGCTTTCGTGAAAATATATGCAGTATTATCAGTACTAGAGACAGCATGAAGATGAACCGTGCCTTTTGCAACCTGTTGACGGGTGAAATGACAATCGATCTCTATATGTTTAGTGCGTTCATGAAAGACATCATTGTGAGCAATGTCCCTGGCACTTTTACTATCGCAGTAGATAATAGTGGCTGGAGAATGAGTTACATTCATTTCTTCAAGTAACCATCTTAGCCAAATTAATTCCTGTGTAGTGTCAGCTAGAGCTCGATATTCTGACTCGGCACTGGATTTTGATGCAAGCGACTGTTTCTTACTGCGCCAAGAGATAAGAGAATTACCCAGAAAGAAGCAAAATCCTGTAGTGGAACATCTTGTAGTAGGATCACCACCCCAATCAGCATCGGAATAGGCATGTAACTCAAGTGATGAGTTGAATGCATAATGTAGTCCATGAAGAATGGAGCCTTTGACATAACGAAGTATGTGGAAGACAGCTGTATGATGAGGAGTGCGAGGAGCTGCCATAAATTGACTAACAATATGAACGGCATGAGCAATGTTAGGACGAGTGACAGTAAGATAAATCAGACTTCCTACCAACTGACGATACAACGTAGGGTTGGCAAGTAGATCGCCATCTTCGGAGTTAAGTTTTACCCCATATTCCAAAGGTGTTGATGTAATTTTAGTGTCGCTGATTCCAGATTTTAATAAAAGATCAGATGCATACTTAACTTGAGAAAGGGTGTACCCGGTAGGTATAGAAGAAACCTCAATACCCAAGAAGTAGCTTAATGAACCAAGATCTTTCATTTCAAATTGCTGATTTAGAAACTGTTTGAGTTCAAAAATGCCTGTAGTATCATCTCCAGTGATAATCATATCATTCACATAGAGGAGGAGAAGGACAATTCCTCGATCTGTCCGTCGAATGAAGAGAGCATGATCATATGGACTAGAAGTAAATCCCAGCTCACTAATGACTTTGCTAAATTTTTCGAACCATGCTCGAGGTGCTTGTTTAAGACCATACAGTGCCTTGTTTAGCTTGAGCACTTGATCTGGAGAGTGATTAAAACCAGGTGGAGGTTTGAGATAAACTTCTTCATCTAAGTCACCATTAAGAAAGGCATTTTTGACATCCATTTGCCACATATCCCATTGTTTTGATGCTCCAACAGCGAGTAAACTTCGAACTGATGTAAGACGAGCAACTGGTGTAAAAGTCTCTTCATAATCAATGCCATACTCCTGGGTAAAGCCTCTAGCAACTAGACGGGCTTTATATCTCTCAATGGATCCATCAGCTTTTGTCTTAATTTTGTAGATCCATCGACAACCCACGGTTGTTTTGCCAGGAGGCAAGGTAACCAGATCCCAAGTGTGATTTTTGTCTAATGCCTGAAGTTCTTCTGCCATAACTTCCTGCCAAAGAGGGTGAACACTTGCCTCTCTATATGTTTGAGGCTCGTGTAAAGATTGTATAGCAGAATAAACATGATAATCAGTAAGACGAACAGAAGGTTTTCTTACCCGAGTAGATCGATGAACATGTTCATCTGAAGTGGATGGTAAGATGGGAGGCTCGGTACTGGAATCCTCAGACTGACCTGTTATTGAAGGGACAATAGTAGGTGGAGGTCGTTGTGTGAGCTCATCTGAAGGATCTGCTGAATGTATATAAGAAGAAGAGGTTGGAGATTCTATATATTCATCACTGGGATGTAGAACAACAAAAGGATCTGTAAAGTGAGAAATGCTAGTAGAAGTGTCAATGTGAAATTCTGACATAGATGAGAACATTTTGTGTTCCCAAAAAGTAACATCACGAGAGACACGAAGGCGCTGTGAGATAGGATCCCAACAACGGTATCCTTTCTGACCACTGCCATAACCAATAAAACAACAAAGGCGAGCACGTGGTTCGAGTTTTGTTATCTCATGTTGAGGAAGAAGAACGAAACATGCAGAACCAAAAACCTTAAGAGAATCATATGACGGTGGTTCTTCATATAATTTTTCATAAGGTGACAAGTTATCTGTAACAGGAGAAAGAATCATATTTATTGTATGAACAGCAGTCAATGCAGCTTCCCCCCAAAAATATTCTGGACAAGAATAAGAAATGAGAAGAGCTCGAATGGTATCTAGGATGTGTCTGTGTTTACGTTCAGCACGACCATTTTGTTGTGATGTGTAAGGACAAGAACTTTGTGCAAGAGTACCATAAGATGCCAAAAAATTTGTAAGTTCAGATTCTTTGTATTCTTTGGCATTATCGGCACGAAAAAGTTTGATTTTCTTTTTGAATTGAGTATCAATCATAGTGGCAAAGTTTTTATATGTTTCTCCTAATTCAGATCGATTTTTCAAAATATATATCCAAGTGTATCGAGAGAAATCATCAACAAATATCACATAGTACCTAGACCCCCCCATAGTTGGAGTTGGAGAGGGACCCCAAATATCAGAGTGTATAAGATCAAAAGTGGCTGATGATTTTTGATAATGAATAGGAAAAGGAAGTTTATGTTGTTTTGCCAGTTTGCATGATACACAGTCAGTTATGTCTGTATTTACACTACCTAAATGACAGCTAGAAATTAGGTTACGTAAACGAGAAGAAGAAGGATGACCTAACCGGGAATGCCAGACACTGGTTGTTGATGAAACTGAGCCAACTATATGAGATGATGACAATTTTGGTATAGGAAGATGAAGGGATGTGAGCTCAAACAACTTCCCGCATCTACGTCCTGTTCCAATCATTTTGCCTGTCTGAGGATCCTGTATATGACAACCAGAAGGAGAAAAGATAATGACAAGACCAAGATCACATAGTTGACTGATGGAAACAAGATTAAGTGTAAGATCAGGAACAAAATATGTGTTAGGAAGAGAAAAAGCTTCCGTGGATACAGTTCCAATCTGTGTTACATTCATTGTAGAGCCATCTGCAGTTTGGATGTTTGGAAGACATGGATTCTTTGTTGTTGTGGTAAATATTGATGGATCATTTGTCATATGATTGCAGCATCCAGAATCTAGATACCAAGATTTACCAGAGTTAACAGAAAAAGCCGTTGAAGATTTTAATTTAGCTAGAACCTGTATGATCAATGATTCAAGCTTGCTAGAAGGTGCAGTTGATGTCCTTTCGGAGGTGGCTTCAAAAGTTGAAGTTGCATAATGAGAGCCATTCAAGATTGTTTGAATCGATGAACTATTTTCTCGTTCCATGCTTACAAGTACAGGGTTGAAAGTGAAGACTTTGAAAACTTCAGGGACTGAAGTGTAATTTTAAATAGTCCAGGGGCTATTGTGGCAGTTTTCAAAACTTGAAGGTTCAATCTGCACAATTTGACAAAGTTGGGGTACTGAAACGTAATTTTGACAAAAAAATAGCTTTCCCAGATTCCTTTTCACGTGATATTGGGGTGGTGTACAAAAAGTGTTACCCAATTAAAAGATAAATAAATTGGATGTTTTAACTTTTGACAAATTGAATGCTTTAACAAATCGACCTATCCCTCACAATTCAGTCATTCCTCTGCTGTGTAAGCTTCAATAAAACACTGATCCTCTCTTCCTTCAATGCTCTGCTGCTGTGTGTTTATATTTATGCAAGTGTGTGTGCATATTCGATGACTAGGTGTGTGGTTAAACTGTGTCTTCTTCTTTCCCCTGTGTGACCTGCTTGTCTCGTGGCTGCGTGGGTATGGTGGTTGTGCGTGCTGCTGTGTGTGCTTCAGGGTGTGTGTGTGATGAAACCGAGTGCGTGTGAGCGGGTTGTAGGTGACTGTATGAGTGTTTGGCTGTTGTTGAGGGTGTGTCTCGGAAATAACAGAAAGATTTGTTAAGGGTATGTTATTTTAGAGACAGTAGGTGAAGGCAACGACAATAGGTGAAGACCGGTGGCACACCAAGTATTTGATAAATTGATTTAAAGAGATGGCAACGCCGGAAAGGATGACTGATGCCGGAAAGAATGGAGGCAGCGGAATATGGTGAGTTTAATAGTGCAGCGAAGAGAAACGAGCCTATAGCTCTGATACCATGTAGAAAATAGAGGTATGTGTAAATATATGTATTGTGAAGAATCAAGAATAATGTAAGAAAAGAAACTCTTGTATTGATAACTTGAAGCTTAATAATTACAATGAGGATGAATGTATATATAGAGAAAAACTAACTCTTAAAGCTATAATTAGTGCAGGAATCATGGAGGAAAACATGGAGCCGAAATGGAGGAAAACATGGAGCCGAAAGTGTTGAATTGACTTTAACAACCAGCACTAACAGCAAGCTCAACTCTTGTTTCTTCTATTAATACTCATTTGTCGAAAAAATTCGCTTTTGCTGCATTTGTGTTTTTTACCAACATTTTCATGATCACCTATATTGCCAACGCTGAATTTTAACCTCCTGATTTAAAATCTGATTTACAGTTCTTCTCCAGCTGATTCATCTTCGGTTAAAAAAAAGTTGCAGATGTCACTTCCGCTAAAAATCAACCATCTCCAAACTTCTTTTTATGCTAGGTTTTCGACTAATTCAGAGCATAAATTATTTGAAAAGGTTGTACACAATAAGGGGGTAGAGGCCATGAATAAGGAACAAGATGCTTTAATCTAACAGAGCTTCCACATGATAAGAAAATAAGGCAGTTAAAGGCAAAAATGGATATATACGATTAAGTATCTTGAATATGTAACCATCATGAGGTACAAAGAACGATTAGTAGACAAAGATTACACACAATTGAAATAATAGACTACCATGGCACATTTGACTTGGTGGCTGAGATGGTTACTTCAGGAGTGTCCAAAAGTTTTCTATAGCTACACCTAATGTGTGTTCAACAACCAGATGTTAATGATGCACTTTAAAGAGGTTTACATGGATCTTCCTCTAGGTCGTGTTAAACCCAGACACTGATCTTTTACATAAGCGACAGAAACCATATTAGAAGTGAAATAAGAGTTCGGCAATGGTTTGCTAAATAACAAGTACTCCCTCTGTCCCGGTTTATGAGAGCCGGTCAAAATCTCACAAATTTTTAGAAAAGTTTCTTTGACTTGCTAGGTGGCTTACTCTGGATGGCTCTTTGGATGGTTCAGCATATGATTGCTCCGGTGGAGCATTAAACAAAACAAAAAGTGAAGTAAAGTTAACATAAAAGTAGTGAAAAGTAAAGTTGGAGTATTTGTTTATTAAAATTAGTGGGTGTAATAGTGAAAAGTAGTGTTCAAAAATAGTAAGTATAGTAGGTTCATTCTTTTTGGGACGTACCAAAAAGGAATAAGGGTCATATAAAATGGGACGGAGGGAGTAGTAGTATTAATATCTAGAATTTAACAGTCTCTAGCCGGTATCCTGCCTCTAATATTCAGCGAGGAATCTTGTTTTCCTACTATTGTGGTAAACACAGATGCGTTGTCATCACAAGAAAGGATTTTGCACACATAAGATTGGTATAGAAACACTAGAAGTAGATGGTAAGTTCTGCATCAAGGATGTACAATACTACTAGCTAGGAGTTTAGCACTAATTCTCTAGGATAAGCTACTGACTGGTCCGTAGCTTCCAAAATTCGTGTACATATCATATGTACCTGTTCCTTTAAAAGTCTACTTCAGATATGGCACTTAACTTATGAATGGACTAAGCAGGGGAGGGCAAGAAATTATCGAGTTTTATTAGTAGTAACAGATTACAATGCAAGTGGGTTAGATATTAACACGAGTTCTTCTGAATATGTAGATAGATGCAACTAATTAAGTCACGAGAAACATACTCTATTAAAGAGAATATTTTATTTTTCTTTAGTGGAATCAGTTTTCCATGAATATGTTACATGCATCCTCATTGATTATACGCAAGTAACCCGAGGGTCAAAAAAGAAAAAGTTCCAAAGAGCATGTGCACCTTTTAATATGTAGTTGAGACCGTTTAAGGTGGAGGTATCTGCAACTTCAGCTATATGGTTAAGCTTCCTTTGTAATACTCGTTCTCTGTCTGAAATTCCAACCTTGATCCAGCAAAGCACATAGAAAAACAGACACATAGATTAATTAATGTTTTACAAATAATGACCATACATTACTGTATAGTAATGGAAGATTACACTAGATTTGTAAATGACCTGAAAACAGAGCATAGTTCCTATAGGCTGGACAGCCGGTGTATCATCCCATTCGGAAACAATAGTTGCTATAATCGTACCAAAGACGTAAATGTATACTATCCACGGACTATAATGTGTTTTTTTGCTGTGAAAATAGCAAGACTTGTGGCAATTGCAAGAACAAGTGTTGCCTTTGGCTTCTTCGTCATTGTCTTTTACCTTAATGTCGTCTTTTTCCTTAATGTTGCAATTGCATTGTGTGCAATTAGAATCACAAGTACAGATAAACGTAAGGCGCCTTGAGTAGTTGTAATAATCAAGATTGTCATATGAATCCGAGGAGCCGGAAGTTGACGATGAACCGTGCGAAGAAGAAAAAGAAGAGGAGGAGGAGCCGCCCATTCTACCACATGAATCAGCAAATGCAGGATATGGGGTACACAAGCAGGCAGCTATAGTTATAAAAGTGAAGGCGACACCATATGATAATAAAGATGCCAACATTCTAGATAGCACATCAACAAAGTTGCGACGACGATGACTAGGTAAGTTTGTAGAACTAACAACACCGGGCTTCATCATAATCAACTTGTCATCAGCAAATAAATCATTTTTATTATCATAAATTACTTCTTCTTCATCTTGTTCTTTTGAATTACTACTAGTATGACAATACGTATGAGAAACAGGAGAAGATGAAAATAGAGGCGTACCTAGACACCTTGAAGAAAGCTGAATATTACGATTATTAATAATAGTAATATTATTATTATTATACTTAAAAGAAGCGGAGGGGATATTAATTAATGTTAATTTTCTCGGAGAATAAGAACATGGCGGCAACGCGAAAACCTTGCCATGGCACTTCAACCCCATCATCGTACCTCCCGATCAGTAAAAAGAATAAAGTTGTTTCTAGGGTTCGAAAGTCCTCTTTCCTCTTTTATACACTCCTGGCCCATGGGCCGATGCCCCTGCGAAAATATATTACCTGTAATTGTTAGATAACATATAAAAGTGCAACTACCATATTAACCCGTGCGAGGCACGGGCCATCTTCTAAAAATTAAAGTAAATTTATTTATTTTTATGATTTGAAGAATATATATAGACACTAATGTATAGTTTCCGTTAAAACATGTTTGTTATAATGTCCCAATATTATTTTACAAAAAATTTGATTTATTTATTCAGATAAGCACTCAAAATAAGATATTTCGTGTCATATAAATGTGTCGGATTTATTATATGTTGGGTATAGTATAACACATTTACATCAATTTTCACAAATTTATGTCATAAGTAAAAAAAATCTAGTAATTTGTTATTATAATAAATTTGGGTAAAATAACATAAAATTTAAATAATAAGTGGGGTTTTCGGTTTAATTTTCCTTGGTGTTTTTTATCACAATAAATCAATTTTTGGAATGGTAGTATAACACATTTACATCAATTTACACAAATTTATGTCATAGGTAAAAAAAATCTAGTAATTTGTTATTATAATAAATTTGGGTAAAATAACATAAAATTTAAATAATAAGTGGGGTTTTCGGTTTAATTCTCCTTGATGTTTTTCATCACTATAAATCAATTTTTGGAATGGTAGTTTTTATTATTTTATAATTATTTTTATTTTCATTATTTCATAAAGAATCTAGTCAATACATAAGAGGGAGGAAAAAAGTTCTTTTTGATTTTTTTAATAAATGAGTAGTACACAAATGACATATTTATTTATATATCAGTTATAATTTTGACAACTTAAGAAATCTATTATTTACCCACATAATGTTTCACAATAAAGATATTGTTCAATTAGTATGTAAAAAACTAATTGCATATTTTAAAATTTTATCTTTTTTAGCAAATTATTTTAACTAACTCAGGGTATATAATGTGATTAATCTATTATAATATTTTGTGTGTGTGCATGTTATGCAATATCCTATTTTCTAAGATATTTGTTAACTTGACTATATATTTTAATCCTTGTTATAATTTATTTTGAATTTTTTAAGGATTTCATGTACTTGAGGATGACCTCAGGTTAAAAGCCTGAGGATAGAACAAATCAATACAAAATGTAAGGGCATTTATGTAAATTACTGATAAAAATTTAGATTTATAAAACTGCCCATGCGGGGCCCTTACTTTATAAGCAATATTTCTTATAACCTCAGGGGAGATCCCTGAGGTTGTCCTCAGGCCCAGTTTTCTCATTTTTTAATATTCTTTCCAGCAAAAATTTCTTTATGTGTATTATCCAATTTTTAATCGATGTATATATGAACTGATTCCTATATTTTGTATTAATATATATTATATGATCTTTTTTCAAAAAAATTAATCTTTCTCAATTTATCTGCATGATTCATTTTTTTTTAACTTTTGTACTATCTAACATTTTTAAAGATCTCATTTTTTAATTAAATATTATTATGTAAAAATATTAAATATATTGTAGTTAATGTTATATATAAGAAAATTTTAATTTATTGAAAATAATCCAATTTACATCACGTGATATTATTATCAAATTTTTAAATTAGTTGTATATATAATCATGTACCATGTTTAATAAACTAAAATACAAAATTTTAAAAGTACTAATGTGAATCACCTTTATCTTTTGCTCAAAAATTAAAAATAGTAGTAAAAATAGAATAAATAAGAGGTTGAATTTATCTAAAAGAATTTAACTAAAAACCAAAAATATACGTAGTACAACGATCGGAAGGATGAATTGTTTGGACGAGATTAATGATTCAATTCACAACAAAGACAAACTAACTCATTTAAAATAAGAGAGCGGAATAAAATTTTGAAATTAGTGTATATAAGTACGTACCATATTTTGAAAAGTAAAATTTTAAAACTAATATTTATTATTACTATTTTTACTCATAAGTTAAACGAATAGTAAAAACAGGATAATAGAGGTCGAACTTATGTAAAAATAGTTTTAACTGCTACCAAAAAACATAATGTAGCATAATGGTTTGGAAGAAAAAATTTATAGCGGAGGTTGTTGGTTCAATTCCCCACAAACACAAAATTACTTATTTTTTCTCTTCAAATAAGGAAAAGGCAAATCAATGTAATTTTGTAATATATAAGGATAAATCGTAATTTCGTAGGTGGTTTATTATCTCAAAATGCCCCTAAAATATTCTCTTGTTCTCCTATTATATATAGAAGAAGATGATTTATTAATTTATATAACATTTAAGATCATACTTTTTAATTCATCTTACATTATTTTTAGTATGTGTTATTAGTCAATCATAATATATATTTTGAAATCCTAAATTTTAAAAGGGTCATTTTTAACTCAAATTCAATTATGTATTAAAATTGATTAAAGTCTAAATGATTGTTCGAACAAAAATCACTAATTAACTCACATATTTGTATTTTTTATAAATCTAAAGAATGTATATGATGCAATTATAATATTTTCCAAAATTTAGTCACATTTTTTTATTTCATTGAAATATAATTCTATTTATGATTTTAGTAATCTAATATTTTATATCTACAATGAAAAGAATGTTAACAAATTCAAATTTTGTTATCTAATCTGAGTTACATTTATGTATAATTTAGAGTTTTATTTTCTATAAATAATAAATTTAACAATCTATTTACTCAAAAGGTAAGAATAGAAAAAGGAAAATAAGATAATAAAATAACACGTGGCTTATCTAATAATATTTTCAAAGTAAACACAACAATCATAGTAGCACAATGGTTATGGGATGAACTTTGTACTTGGAAGTTAAGGGTTCAATTCCTATTAGCAACATGAATTTAATTATTTTTTACATTAATTACAGGGGAATGGCATTTTTGTAGTTTCTCAAAAAATAAGGGCAAAATGGTAATTTCACAGGCATTTTTTAGGCACTTTTTGCCCTTGTGTCACCCTATAATATATAGTAATAGATATAAAAGATATTGTATAAAAGATATTGTATTTTTATTGAAAATTGAAATTGATTAATAAATGAGAAATTTTAGTTAGATAACATATAAAAGATATTGTATTTTAATTGGAAAAGGAAATTATTTAGTTCTTGAAAATAGAAAAGATAATATGTGTAACCTGAAAAAGGAAATTGATTAGTTAGTAGATCTTTAATTGAGTAAGGGTAATTAGGTAAATTCAATAGGTATCGTTCAACCAAACTTTTAATTTTTCGGCTTTTATATAATAGCTCACGTTATTTCACGTGAATAATGGTAATTCCGCATTATCGAGCTATACTTGGAGACATCAGAATAAGCTTATAACAATGCACGGATTTCTTATACTATGTTATAAATTTTATTTAATATTATAATTATGTTTTTATATAATCACTAATTTTAATAATTTTTTTAATTTTAGCTTGATATAATTTAATATACTCATGTTTACGGATTATATTAATGTTTCCTTATTATAAACAACGTATACGATTTTTAATGTATTTTATTAATAATTGAAAAATATGGTGTAATATTTTTGGGTATATATTGTAATATTTGTTGTAAATTAAAAAGGTAACGTGTTTTAATTAGAAAGGAAATATTAATTATTGAAATATATGATACAATTGATCTTTTTCGATGTTTATAAAATTTAATATCTTCAACTAAAAGTAAATGTGCAAAAGGCAATCGACTAATTATCATTAATTATATTATGTCATTATTTTTTTTAGGTGGTATATTTTTCTTAAAAATTATGGTGTGATATTTTTGGGTATATATTAATGATTGTAAGATTTGTTTTAAATTAAAAAGGTAACTTGTTTTAATTCGAAATAAAATAGTAATGATCGAAAAATATTATAATGTTTTTAGGTGTTTATAAAAGGTAATATTTTCAACTAAAAGTATATGTGAAAAGGACAGTTGGTTAATAACCATTAATTATTGTTGTGGAATAAAAACTAGGTTATGAATATAACGGATAGGGTTTGTGTATTTAATGCTAGGGTGCGTGAGCTTCGTGCTTTAATGGCTGCTCTCGTGCTCGTGGCTGAATCTGCCTTCACAAGATGCCTATGTACTTTGATGAATATCAAAGATCAAGCCAAAAACGTAGTTCTGAGAATGAGGGGTCAGACCCTTTATATAGGCTGAGAAGCCCTAGAATTATGGTAGGAGTCGGAGACTTGGTGGACAAGTCTTTCTTGAGGAAGGTTCTAGACCCCTTCCTTGTAGGAATCAGTTTCCTTGTTGAGATACGTATCTTGGAGGCTAAGTCAGGCAGGAATTATATCCTTGTTTGACTTTTATTTGTTGAGCTGTTTATTACCCCCAATATTAATTACGAAATTAATATTATAATTGGGGTTTGGACCCATCTGATGGGCCCCACGTTTGGACCATCTCGGGTCTAATTAATGCCACATTAAATGTGTGTTTAGGGCTTACTCTTAGCCCATATCATTTGCCCCCCAACTTCTAGGAAAATTGATCAGGTTTTCCTTGAAGTTATAACGGCCTTATACGAGACTTGGGTCAGGGTTCATTGCTCTTACGTGAGTATTTTCAACAACATCATCTTAACGTAAAGCGTGGAGCGACCGACGCATTTACGACAATGTTGAATGACACTGAACAGTGTTAAACGGCACTACACAGCGCTAATCAGCCTTAAACAACATTTAAACGGTGTTAAACGGCGTATAACGGCACTAACGGCACTAATCGGTGCTAAATAGTTTTAATTCGTGCTAATCGGCACTGTTGTGCCCAAAATCTCCATGGGCTAGATTTAGGCCCATTAAGCTATAGGGTTCGATCCATACGAGCCAGAAGATAGATTCAGTACGAGTTGTGATGGTCAGATAGAAGAAATGACTAAGGAAGTATGAATATCAGGAGGTTCCTAATGGTCAGGAAGCTGAGCTGAGCACTAGAAGACCAGGTTCCTCCCTGCAGAAGAGTTCAAGACAGCCTAGCAGCAGTAGAGAAGACAACAAGAGCATATGGGAACCACAAAGAGGCTCCCCAAACTAATATATCTGTTATTTGTGCAGGTACAAGTACCTATAATGAGGTCCCTAAGCAATATGTCCCGAAATAAGGAGGTTCCTGAGAAACAGGTTCCTAGACAGAGGTTCCTGAGAACCAGGTTCCGAAATACAGGTTCCTGAGCACCAGGTTCCTGAGACATAGGTTCCCGAGCACCAGGTTCCTGAACGTAGCCAATCAGAATGAGACAGAATTATTATTTGAGTGTAATTCTAGGGCGCAGTTGATCCTAGAATGCCTCTAATAGACATGAGAATTATAGTAGGGTACGAACTCGAGTTCTACTCTACTTAGCCAACTAGTTCGTGAAAGGCTCTAAAGGAACCTGAGTCCTACACGAATTAGACAACCGAATACAGCTGGTCAAGCAGAATCAGCTTCGCATTAGAACTACGTGAGCTTGATCCCTATATATACAAGGGTACGTAGGCACCTTGAGAGAACGGCCACAGATCTCGCTAATGGAACCTGCAATGATTCTCGTAACCTCTCAAGCTCAGCTCACCCCCACCATCAAATCACACCCAAATCATCAAAAACAGCCAATTACATCTGTTATACTTGTAAATTCCAGTGGGCCTCCGAAAATCACGTTGATTACGAAAATCCTCCATCAACATTGGCGCTAGAAGGAGGGGCTTCCTTGCTCGTTTGTGGAGGACAAACGAGAAATCAAACAAGGGTGTTTATTAATTCTTGGAACAGGTTGCTTGAGAGAGATAATATTCATGGCAGTTAATATTTGGACAGAACTACCTGCGTTAATACAAACAGGAATATTAGGATCACATGTTTGAGAAGCAACGTAAATATCAGATAAAGAATATATGGCAGAGGGACAACGTATACGTCGACAGTGGTGTATCTATGTTATCAAAGCAGCCGGTAGTTTTTATCGATAGACTTCTTGAGAAGGACGTTCCTGGTGGTCGTTTGAATTAAGGACTCAACATAAACAAAAGCATAAACTTTGGGGGTTATGGTAACACGACCGTGGGCTGTGATGATTAACGGGAAGACAATGTTGTTATATACAGGTGATAATATCGATGGTAGCAGCATATATTAACAGCACAGGGATCTTAAATCAATAATCATGTCTGATATAAAAACGAAGAATAGTGATGAAGACGACATCAAAGCAAAGTTCTAGTATTAATTCGATAGTGTATATTCAGACGTTGGAGGTTTAACCCATGACAAACATCAGACATACAAATAAGAGGTGTTTTGTATTACCAGGCTATGATGAAGCGAATAGTTGATTCTGGTATCAAGACGAGGTCAAACCAATGTTGTGGAGTTTGACTGGCAGTAATACAACAACAATAGTGTCATTGAGAATTGTTCTGGGTAAATTAAGCCAAAGAAAACTAAAAAAAGAGATGCAACCTGTTGAGAGTAGTTTTGGGTGAAGGCAATGGTACGATTGGAAAAAGTTAGCAATACTTGGACACTTCATAGGCTAACAGAAGTTGTGACAGTATCCGAGAAGATAAGCTTTGTCCAAAACGGAGGATGAGAATATGATAGTACTCTGGATAGCCATCTTGAAAAGAAACCAGGAGAGTTAAACGATTATTAGCCTTTGAGCGGTTATAGGAGCAAGGTCAGTAGATCATTGACAAGGAAACAGCAGGAACTGCGATACTATGAGGCTATACAGAAGCATGATGGATGTCCAAGGTGGATGTTTTATTGTTCCTGAACATGAGGGGACTTGCATGGATGTGAACCATGAATAAGAACGATGTGCTGGTGAAGCTTGAATTAGTAAAACAGGCCATAAATTGCACGACATGGTGGTATATGGATACATATAGTGTATATTGGTGGAGTTGTTACAATCACATTCCAAGAAGATAAAGTGCAGAAGTTGTTTTGTTGATCACGCGGTGCTAGTAAATCGTCAAGGTTATGAGTACGAGAGAAGTTGATTGAACGTGGGATGGAGAAAATATCTCCCCAAGACTGCAGTTTCAACAAAGATCAACCGGATAGCTTATGTGCACTACTTGTTCATTCAAGGATTTTATCTCACGTCGAGAGAACAGTGGTGTTAAATTTCAGGTCTGGTGTTGAGATTAAAGATAAGAGCATTAATGGATACTATGGACTGAGACATTAAGCAAGGATGCACATATAGCAGCAACGATGCCAAGACATCAACCCAATAAACGATAAGAATAGGGAGTTTATAGATGTGGTTATTACTCGGAGTGTATTTGGTTTGACAAGGAGAAGGTTCATTTGAACGCTGACAACAGTTTCTTGAAGACAGGAAGGGCCTGGGCATCTACTCGGCAACTCGCAGTAGTTCTATATAGACATCCCATAACCTCCCCAATCATCCAGCACAACATGCATGGTGTGGAGATACGCATGGCAAGAGCGATTGTTAGGGCATCAAGCGATTCAAATTAAAGCATGAGGTCGTGTCAGTGAAAATGGCATGAGATGTGCTTCACTGTATGGCAGGAAGATGATGATGATGGGCCTTAAAAGCTCAGATCCTTGTGGTAAACCAGCTGCTGTCAAAAGTTTCTGTAAATGTTAACCACACACCTGTGATATTGGTGCAGCTTGGAGATTGAGTTAATGACGAAAATTAAATAACAAATGAAGCACTGCTAACTGAATACATGTAATTTGCTAGTGTTATGGACAAGATGATGAAAAACACCGCTGATAGCATTCTTGCAGTGCTAAATAATGCAGAGCAGGTTATGCTAAATACTAGCATGGAAGAGATAGTGATGCTGCGATGGTGGAAAAAGGTTGGATATGCAGCAAACTAGTGGAAGGTCCATGCTGCTGTGATGAAGAGGGAAGACATACAACGAAGCGCGAATGATAGCAAGCTGCAACCTTGGTTCAAGGAGAGGATTGACATGTGCTGTGAATTTGACCAAAGGATCAGGGCTATGCAGAATAGAAGAAAACCAACATCAGTGATTGCAGAGAACATCAAACCAATCTCGAATACATTCTGGAGGCAAACGGAAACACTATAAGCTTTCTATGAATATCAGCGAAGGTTGAAGAAATTGGAGGTTCTGTTTCAGTAGACCATCAGACTATGGGCAACAATGGAGGTTCCCGCCAGGTTTCCAACAACCTCGTAATGTCATACACGTTTGAATGTATACCTGGATGAGTGCAGCTGTGGTGGAAAATTAAGATGGCCACAAGATCAACGACAAGTGGTACTACAAGCTGTGATGATTCGATTGTACATAGAAAGATTCTGGATAAACCCGATAAGGGAACAAGAGAGTATGACAGTCCATAACGTTACTGTGATGATTAAAAACGAATATGGAGGTGAAACGACTATCATAGATTAAACATGCACACGGAGATCAGACTTCTAGTATTATAAGCAATAACCAGGAACCAAAAAGGCAGTGTAAGCAAGCCGAGGATGGTGGTTTGCGTGAGAAAGATGTGTCCAGAAAAATCAGAATTTGAAGCTGTTTTTTAGCCAAATTCGCAGAATAAACTGCTTTTATCTGGAAAGTTCTAGGTGCAGTATGATAAATCGTTGGAAAGGTATCGAAGTCTAGTTTCTAGCAAAATTTACGGCTCGTAAAAATACGTATTCTACAGAGAGTTATGCCATAATTAGTGACTAGTGGTCAAGCTGTCCAGGTTGCAGTTCTTAGTTAAGTGTTCGTAATAAAATGTTGAAGCACTGATAAGAAAAAGCAAGAAGGAAGTACGAATATGACTTATTTTTGAGGTCTGATAGCAAAGAAGGATGTTAGAATAAGAGAAGAAGAGTGGAAGAAGTCAGGATGTGACAACCAGGAGACACATGCATGCGACTAGTAGCCCAAACTTCCAATACGTAGTAGAGGGGCAGGTTTATTTGCAAGGAGAAATAGATGAGAAGCCTGTGTGTTGAATGGAAAAGGATCTCTTGGTCATCTAAGCGCATATATCCAGGCCACCAAGGGAATATGGAAGTCAGAAAGTGAATGAAGAAGCACTTGTGGTGTAATTGTGGCAATGGAAATTCGCTGTGTAGATTGCCAAGAACTTCATAAAGCTGTGTGTGAAGAACGCAACATATATAGCAGGCCTTGTAGTTAAGAAGCCAATGAAGATGTCCAAAATGAGAGCATGTAGTAGAATGATGACGTGATGGTGGTGCCAGCTACATACATGGAAGCAGTGGTCTGGTGGCAGCAAAAAGAAGGCATAACCGTAACTAACAGAGGGAGCAAAGAAGACGATTTCCAGGAGAATCAGAGTTGATGATGACGTAATGACACAAGAAAGCAGATTGGTAGCATAGCTGGGAGTCACTTGCAAGCTGACAAACTCTCCGCAATACACAAAGCTAAGTATTCATTTCAATTTTATTTTAATTCTGCAAATAGATCTATTAATGGCATGCATGCATAACTGATATTGTTTTGAACAATATTATTGCCTAGAATATTTTACTTGCATCTTGTTATTCTAAATATGTACAGGAATACAAGGCAAGTACCGATATCGGCTCGATAATAAATAATATAATGATGATGAATGATGAAGAACCAATGATGAATACATGATGGCACATAAATTGGAATGGATGGTACATGCACTAACAAAGCAAATTCATCCTCAAGCCACTTTGCAGAAATACAGAGCTAAGTCTCCTACCTTTTTCCTATTCTTTTTTTTGCAAATGTCATTTATATGCCATGCATGCATAAAAATATTTTAGGAACACCAAATATATTTCAGAAAATTCGTACAAGAAACCTATTCTAGACAGCTTATAGAATGAAGATGAACAGAAGGTGCCATGATATTAATGACTAGCATGCATCCTAGAGAAATAAAAGCCAGAAATAGAAGTGACAAATTAAGTCTAGCAGTAGATCCCCGAAGTAGCATAATAAGAGTATTTATTTGACCAACATGCCAATAAAAAATAAGAGTCATTAAAAAGAAATTATATTTAATATTCTTCATATATGACCTAAAGCAAATATTTGCATGAGAAATACATTATAAAATGCATGTGCATATTATGTGTTCTAGTTATCATATTCATTAAAGTACATTAATCATATCATGAATATATGTTGTTGCATTGTATATATGCCTGCAAAATTGAGATATCGTGCAGGATTGCTCGCTAAGCATTACAAAACTAAAATGAGAAGCTTCATTCAATTCAGTGAGTATTTACGCATGCTGGAAATACTTTGCAAATAGTCTCTTTCAACATCTCTTGTTTCTTACAATGAGTTAGCTCGCGTAAGCTTAGAGGTGTTGCATTGGGATATTTGTATTTGATATAGAGATTCGTTCTCAGCGTGCATCATAAGAGGTTGAAAAAGATTGAAAGAAAGATGTCAATACAGATGATTCAGAATGAAAATAAGAATGGAAAAAACCTACTGGTAGAAGGTTCCTGCAACCAGAGGTCTCCCCCGCATACAAGAATTTTGCAGATGAGTAGATATTTGAGTAAGAAGGCCAGAAGAATGAGGTCTCGAGAACAATACATCTCACTCATGAGGTCATATGATGAAGAAGAAATTAGAGGAAAATTTGAAGCTATAAGCAAGAATGGTACGAAGAAGTCACAGTATCGATCGAAGCGTTGAAGAAGATTTAGCATGGTTTGAAGAAGAGATCAGATACAGTTAAAGATTTTGATGAAGAGTAGATGCAAGAATCATTCTTGACTTTGACAATAGTAATTTTGATAAAGTCGAACAGTTCAGGTCCCCTAATAGAGAGAAGGGAACCTCTTGAAAATAAAAGGAAGTGAAGCTCGAATGGAAGAAAGCACGCATTACTAAGCTTCACAGATGAATATTCAGCAACTTGCCAGAGGATAGTTAACACGACGATTAGAAGTGATTTTGGCAAGACTAGAAAAGTTGACATTTGTTATGATGAGAGAAATTGAGCGCGTTACCTGAAGGTTAATGAAGAATTATGGAGCTTCCAGAATTTAGTTCTCCATCGAAGACAAGCTTCCCTGCAGAACTGGGGGGTAGTAGTATAATTATTATTGCAAAAATCCATGATTTCAAAATTTATAAGGAACCTCACGATCAGGTTCGGGAACCTCATAGCTCAGATTTGGTTTAGAAACCTTGAGGATCGAGTTGGTCTAGTACCTTGAAGAGTAACATGCTTGCATCATGAACACGTCAATGAATTCTCAAAGCTTAACGGAGGCTTCCACTTCACAACAGATCAATCTAGAGAAAGATCCAGGTGATACCTCTCCATTTATGCTTACATATTCGTAGAAACCTCCCAGGTACGCGCAACAAACTCTTGCTATACATAAAGCATGCATAAGCATCTATGCTGATGAGGTCTTACATGAGATAAAGCTATGATTATGTCTTGATTATGTTTCTAGTTGTTAGAATGCACATTTACCTGCAGCTCGCAGGTTCCTTGATATTTACCTACATTTAGTAGATTCCTTGTTATTTACTTGCACCTCGCAAGTTCCTTAATGTTTACCTGCAGATCGCGGGTTCCTTGAAATATACCTGTAGCTTCCAGGATCATTTATATTTACTTGTAGCTAACAGGTTCTACGTTACTCATATGGAGATTCTGGTAATAGCTTCTAAGTGTAGCTATTTTACCAACATCTAGTAGATTATTTACTATTTTCTTGTAACTAACATGTTGCAGGATCATTCATATGTGCCTGAAGCTTGTATGTGACAGCTTCCAGGACCATTAATATTGATTAAAAGCCAGTTGTAAACAGCTTTTGATTAGCAGCTTCCTGCTAGAAGTTCTTAGCCAGACGATACTTGAGTAGAACAAAGTGTACATACAACAAGAATTCTTAGGGATTCACCTTGTGCCCGGATTCACTTGGTGCCCCTAGTATTTGAGACGATTTACCTTGCACCCTATGGATTCTCTAAGTGCCCTTCTCAGGACTCACCTAGAGCCCAATTAGATTCGCCTTATTATATATCTGTAGTTAACAGATCTTATGTTGTTCACCTGTAATTTCAGGTTCATTTATACCGGAAGCTCATAGCAACAGCTTCCAAGTTCACCTGTAGCTAACAGGTCCATATGAAGAGATTCTGGTGAACAAACCGTGAGAGCTTTCTATCCATAAAGGATTCACGTAAGTCTTCGCCAGATTAGTACTTTGATTAGACAGCATGGCATTTCTTTTAGCAAGAATTGATGATAGTAGAAAAAGATTTATTTTGCTTATGATGAGGTTAGTCTTCCTTATTCTTAGAATGACGATGATGATTATAGCTTCCTTATTGTTCTTTTACGTAACAGTAATTACCCAAAAGAACTGGGGGGGTAGTATTCCTACTTAGACAATAATATGCATGTTCGATTAGCTATTTCACATGCCAATTTGAAACTTTTTAAGTGCTAGTTTTAGTACTTGTCTTTTGAAACAGGTTACCTTGACTAACAGGTTCCTGTAGTATTAACAGTATTTGCAGGTTACCTGAGCTGACAGGTTCCTGTAGCATTGACAGTGTGTGCGAAGTATGAATACGATTTGACAGAATACGTGGACTACGAATGATTGATATGAAAAGTCCCAGGTAGCTTCCTGGGCATTGAGCAAAGTCCCAGGTAGCTTCCTGGGCATCGAGCAAAGTCCCAGGTAGCTTCCTGGGCATCGAGCAAAGTCCCAGGTAGCTTCCTGGGCATCGAGCAAAGTCCCAGGTAGCTTCCTGGGCATCGAGCAAAGTCCCAGGTAGCTTCCTGGGCATCGAGCAAAGTCCCAGGTAGCTTCCTGGGCATTGAGCAAAGTCCCAGGTAGCTTCCTGGGCACGAGAAAAGCCTCAGGTAGCTTCCTGAGCAACTGTGATTGAAAAGCCTCAGCTGACTGAGCACGACATTGTTGCCAAAAGCCTCAAGTTCCTTGAGCACGAGAATTAAAGTCCTGACAAAAGGCATCTAAAGTCCTGACAAAAGGCATCTAAAGTCCTGACAAAAGGCACCTAAAGTCCTGACAAAAGGCACCTAAAGTCCTGACAAAAGGCACCCTAAAGGAACCAACACGCCTCGAGGCATGTTGGGACCTAGAGTTTAGGATTGGGAACCAAGCAGGTGACCTTTCCAAGAAAAAAAAAAGGAACCAACACGCCTCGAGGCATGTTGGGACCTAGAGATTAGGATTGGGAGCCAAGCAGGCAACCTTTCCAAAAGTTGACCCGAATCGAACGAAAGAAATTATACTAACATTAACTAGCTTCTGTTTATGTTTGTTTTGCAGGGTTAGTGATTGTTAACAGCTATTCATAAGGAATCTGGTCTAGTTATTCAGCCATGAAAAGTTGAGAAGTTATCAAGAAAGGTACCGGTTTAGATTATGGTTTTGGAAATAGTACTCGAAGTATGAAGACAAGAGGTTCTAAGTTTACAAAGGTTTGAAAGCTCCAAGTAGAGCAAGCAGCTGAGGTTTCTAGGAAGCTATTTAGATGGCTCAAGAGGTTCCAGGATTGTTTCATCCTACGAATAATGGAGATTCCTGGGGTTATAAGCAAGCTGCCAACGTATTTTATGAAAGCATTGGATGAGAGATCAGTTCATACAAGTTAGTTTGGAAGAAGAAAGAAGTATTGCTTGAACAATTAGAGAGTATTCATGACGAATTTCGCAGTCTGACGATAATGATCTACGAGAAGACGGCTTCAGAAAAGT
This sequence comes from Kitagawia praeruptora, assembly GCA_037693485.1. NCBI lineage: Eukaryota > Viridiplantae > Streptophyta > Magnoliopsida > Apiales > Apiaceae > Kitagawia > Kitagawia praeruptora. The sequence goes on from CM075344.1 coordinate 40,673,080, forward strand.
TTCCAGGTTAGTTTTCAGCATAATCCTTTGATTTTTGATCTGAGGATTTAGTTTGGAATCTGCATACAGAAGCGTAGTGTATCCTGTTTCTTACGACGAGTTAGCTCATGTAAGCTTGGATGCACGATGTGAAAATTATGCATTTTTCCCAAAAGGAGTAAATAAAGGTTGAACCTCTTGATTGGAAGCTGTTGAGGTGCCACTCATTTTTCGAGGCTTCTAGATATACAAAAGATATGTGAAGACATTGAAGACAAAGATCACCTAAGAAGATACAAGAGTAAGCAGAAGTATGATAATATCCCGAAACCTCAGAAGTGTTCTTGGAGAGATTTTGCAAAGTCATTAGAAGAATGTACAGAGAAGGACTAGCAGTTGAAGAAGTGAAGATTTGTCAGAAGAAAGAGTTTCGAAGAAGAAGAAGAGAACATGTTCCTCACCAAGAAAGAAGCTGATCGATACTATGTTTACTAAAACATTATGTGTCCTGTTTCTTATGCCGAGTTAGCTCATGTAAGCTTGGATACGTGTTGTTGAAGTAATACATTTTAAGAGAAGTGATAAAGCATTGAACCCCATATCAGAAAGTTGAATAGGTTCCTTTCGTATTGCATGACTTCAAGGAACCGGGGGGTACTTGTTGTGCCCAAAATCTCCATGGGCTAGATTTAGGCCCATTAAGCTATAGGGTTCGATCCATACGAGCCAGAAGATAGATTCAGTACGAGTTGTGATGGTCAGATAGAAGAAATGACTAAGGAAGTATGAATATCAGGAGGTTCCTAATGGTCAGGAAGCTGAGCTGAGCACTAGAAGACCAGGTTCCTCCCTGCAGAAGAGTTCAAGACAGCCTAGCAGCAGTAGAGAAGACAACAAGAGCATATGGGAACCACAAAGAGGCTCCCCAAACTAATATATCTGTTATTTGTGCAGGTACAAGTACCTATAATGAGGTCCCTAAGCAATATGTCCCGAAATAAGGAGGTTCCTGAGAAACAGGTTCCTAGACAGAGGTTCCTGAGAACCAGGTTCCGAAATACTGGTTCCTGAGCACCAGGTTCCTGAGACATAGGTTCCTGAGCACCAGGTTCCTGAACGTAGCCAATCAGAATGAGACAGAATTATTATTGGAGTGTAATTCTAGGGCGCAGTTGATCCTAGAATGCCTCTAATAGACATGAGAATTATAGTAGGGTACGAACTCGAGTTCTACTCTACTTAGCCAACTAGTTCGTGAAAGGCTCTAAAGGAACCTGAGTCCTACACGAATTAGACAACCGAATACAGCTGGTCAAGCAGAATCAGCTTCGCATTAGAACTACGTGAGCTTGATCCCTATATATACAAGGGTACGTAGGCACCTTGAGAGAACGGCCACAGATCTCGCTAATGGAACCTGCGATGATTCTCGTAACCTCTCAAGCTCAGCTCACCCCCACCATCAAATCACACCCAAATCATCAAAAATAGCCAATTACATGTGTTATACTTGTAAATTCCAGTGGGCCTCCGAAAATCACGTTGATTACGAAAATCCTCCATCAACAGGCACTAATCTGTGCTTAAACGGCACTAATCTGTGCTAATCGGCACTAATCTATACTTAAACGGCACTAATCTGTGCTAATCGGCACTAATCTGTGCTTAAACGGCACTAATATGCGCTAATCCGCACTAATCTGTGCTTAAACGGCACTAATATGTGCTAATCCGCACTAATCTGTGCTTAAATGGCACTAATATGTGCTAACAGAAATCTTCATGTTCTTGACGAACACGGGTTAACTAAAAATATTCATACCCCTGATCGCTCCCGGTAGGACAGGAAATACTCATGGTCTTTATGAACATGACAAAAATATTCGTGGTCCGGACGAAAAATCCCCGTGGTGTTGACAAACCCCGGTCGGCCGAAGCCTCCCGGGTAGGCCGGTCGGCCAGCCACCGGTCGGCTGGCTCCCGGTCGGCTGAAGCCTTCTGGTTACCCCGGTCGGCTGGCTTCCGGTCGGACCATGTCAAATTTTTTTTTTTTTTGTATTCTTGGCTTCAATACTCCAATCTCCCTCTTGAACATGATGTTTTTCTAAACACATACATTCGTGTTCTTGATGAACATGTATATTCGTAGCCTTCACGAACATATGTGTTCGTGGTCTTGATAACCATGAGTTTTTCGTGGTCTTGATGACCATGAGTCTTCGTGGTCTTGATGAATGATGACCATGAGTTTTTCGTGGTCTTGATGACCATGAGTCTTCGTGGTCTTGATGACCATGAGTATGGAGAATCAACAATATGGTCATTCCTAACTTTTGCTTAAAACTTCCCCTGATTTGTCAATTAGCGCTGCTAATCTCGTACTTTATATTAACCACTTGATTAGGCTTCTAAAACCTTCTTCATCAGATACCAGCTAACATTCTCAATTCCTTATTCTGAGTTTCCACGAATCTCTCCATTTATTAACAGATGGTTTTCGTCTCTTTTTTGCATTTATCCGATACTTGACCTGTAAACACGATCCGGCCTGTATCTCAACCTGGAGTAACATGTCACACCTTTTCTATAAAAGAAGGGGAGAATCCTTCATTCTTCCTCACTTCTTCATTTCTCAAATCTCTCTCAAGCTCTCAAATTCTCTAGTTCTTTAGCTTTTCAAGCTTTTCTTCAAGTTCAAGCTCGGTATGGCTGACAGACGCCCGGTCCCTCAAATCTCCATGGAGGAAGCTATGAGGAAGAGGAGCATGGCCAGAACGGTTAAAGGTATGATAAAACTCAAGCCTCCTCGTTATGTTGAACGTCGATTTGTTTCTTTATTAGACTTGTTGAGCACCATGGGGGAAGCTTTTCCTAATAGTTCAAATTTGATTGCCTTCCATTGTCATTCTAAGTTGAAAAAGAAGGACATTGTGAAGATTAGGAGTACGTACAGTTTTCCCGATGTGATCAAGGTTTGCTTACCGAATCCGGGAGACCGGACTTGCAATTGGCATCCAGAAAGATTATGTGTTTTTAAAGGTGCCTTGGAGGCAGGATTGAGGTTCCCGGTTCATCCCTTTATTATCAGGTTCCTGGCGGAGCTCCAATTTCACCCGTGTCAACTGTATCCTAACTCTTGGAGGTTCTTGATTATCTTCATGCTAAGATGTAAGGAGCTGAACATCACTTTGGACACAACTTTGTTCAGAAGCATCTTCATGATCAAGAATTCTCCTGATTCCTCACCAGGGTATGTTAGTTTTCAACTCCGAAACAGGCTCCCTCATATTGTAAACTCTTTCTCTTTTCCCGATTCTCATCATACTTGGGATAGAGAATTTCCCGTTTTGGAGTGGGTAGGTGGCGACTGGGGCCACTTTTTTGTTAAGAGATTCGGGGTCGTGGAGGATAGTTCACATTTCGTGCTTGACCTTACTGATCAACAATTGCTCGACAGGGATCAACTACTTGCCGATGAAGGGCGTTCTCATTATAGAACTATTCTTACTGAGAAGAAGCTCATCGAAGCTGGCTTAAGCTTTCTTTCTGTTGAGGGTAATTTTTCCTTCGTGACTTCATTATGAACTATGTTTGTTCTTATTCCGATGTCTTTTCTTTCATATTTCAGCTGCTGATGAGCTGGACAATCTTCCTGAGAATCAACCAACTGTTACAAGGCGAATGATAAAGCATGCGGAAGCTCAGCTGAATCCTCCTGAAAGACAAGTTCCTCAATTCCTGGCGGGGTGCAGCCAAGGGGGAAAAAGGTCCCGCAATGCTGGTGAAGGCGTTAGAATCCCCTTTACTCCAGACTGGGGCATCTGTGAGCAAGATTCTGTTATGGGGAGCTCTGCTCTGTCCTTAGATTGGTCGAGGCTCTCTATCACTCCTCCTGATATCCTAACCGTCACTGCGGGGGATAAGATCGATGAATCTGAGCGCCTCGGGGCCCAGGCCTTATATCAGGTACCAAGTTGTTCACTTAATGTTCCTTTGTTATAAACGTATTTCTAATTCCTTTGTTATAGGTCAATGCCTATCTTCAATCCGCGACTCGTCAAGGCCGTGCTCATAGGGATGACAATGCCATACTGAAGATCGAGAAGGCAAAGTTCCAAGAGCAGATAAAAGACTTGGACTCCCGAGCTGTCCGTGCTGAGGCCAACTGCCATTCTCTTCAAAAGAATCTCCGTTCTATGGCCAAGAAGCTGTCTTCCAAAGCCGACAAAGTGATTGATGCCTACCACAAGTCAGAAGGGTTTTTCGAGTTCATGGATAAGCATGATGATGAAATGCGGCCATTCAACATGTCCGTCGGTTGCAACAAAGCCATTGGTGCCGTTAGTCACAAGCATCCTACAGTGGTCAAACCTGCAGATTTTCCTTGCCCTAACTGGGCTGTTGGTGTTGAAAATCGAGCGGAACACGCATCAGGTTCCAAGGGTAGTCGCCGCCCTTCCAGTTCTGGCTTGAGGAAAGCGGCCAATGTCGTTAGCTCCGGATCATCTTCTTCCCGTTCTGCCGGGAAAAAGGCCATGTCTAAGAGGGAGGCAGTCGTGAGGCAATCCTTCCCTGGTAAACAACTTCGTGACAGAGTTGCATCTTCGACCGAGACTTCAGAAGAAGAAGGGGTCGTGGTGTAGAAGGGAACGGCGCAGCCTATGGAGACGGAAGCTGAAGATGATGATGGTGATGAAGATGATGAAGGCTCCGAAGAGGAGGGTGAGGAAGGTGAAGAGGAGGAGGGAGAAGAGCAAGAGCAAGAAGTGGTAAGGGAATCCTCCGAGGGGTAAGTGGCCTTGCATGGCCTTGTTAGCCGCTTGTGGCTTTATCTTTCCAGTTTTTAATCAAGGTCCTTCGGGACTTAACTTTTATTTGTGATTTGTAACTTAACTCTAAATTGGGCCCCTTGGGGTTGCTTATTTATGCACTTGTTTTATTTCCATGTGTGTGTTCTTTATTTTCGTTACTTGGTCATCTTTGACTCGCACTCATCAGGTGCTTGGCACATAAATAAAATTACACAATCATAGAATGGAAAACAAATTTGCATTAATAACTTGAAACGGGTTCGACCCTTACATAATTTATTACTGTCCTACTCGGGGTACTAAGCCCTGGAATGGTTTCATCGAACCTTATTTTTACTTCTCCTAATAGATAGATAAAGGCCAAGTCCTTACTAGGAAGGCTTACACATAATAAATCTTCAAGTTCAGAGAATGCCAAGTTCGCGGCACTTCATTCCCATCTAACGTCTCTAACTTATATGCCCCTCGACCTAGTGTTTTCCTGACTCGATATGGCCCTTCCCAATTAGGGGCCAGCTTTCCCTTTACTCCAACTCCAGAAGCCTCTATCTTTCTCAGAACCAAGTCACCTTGCTGGAAGAATCTCTCCTTAACCCTATGGTTGTAGTAAAAGGATGCCTTCTTCTGATGCTCCACGTTCTTGGTGTTTGCCTTGTCCCTGACTTCATCAATTAGATCAAGGGCGAGCCTCATGCCTTCTTCATTGGTCTCTTGTTCATATGCCTCAACTCGAGGAGACGCATGCATGATCTCCAAGGGCACAACTGCCTCGGATCCGTAAGCCAGCAAAAACGGGGTTGCTCCAGTTGTCACCTTACAAGTGGTGCGATATGCCCAGAGTATAGGCAGTAACTCATCCACCCAAGTGTTCCTTGAGCATTCAACTCTTTTCTTTAGTCCATCAAGGATAATTCGATTGGCTACCTCTGTCTGTCCATTAGCTTGTGGATGTGCTACTGAAGTAAAACGAAGCTCAATAGCATTTTCCTCGCAGTACTTCTTAAATTCTTCATTATTGAACTGCGTCCCATTATCTGTCACAAGAATTCAGGGAATTCCGTACCTACAAATGACGTTCTCCCAAAAGAACTGGGCAACTTGCTTAGTGGTTATCTTGGCTAGAGGTTTAGCCTCAATCCACTTGGTGAAGTAGTCGATGGCCACTATCAAAAACTTCCTTTGTGCTGACGCCATAGGGAAAGGACCAAGTATGTCCATCCCCCACATTGCAAACGGGATAGGAGAGCTAACTGAGGTTAACATCTTGGGCGGCTGCCTTACAATGGGGGTGTGCTTTTGACATCTGTCACACTTCTTGACATAATTCTGGGCATCTGCCAACATCTCTGGCCAATAGAATCCCAGACGGGTGATCTTGTGGGCTAGGGCTCTGCCCCCCAAGTGTTGCCCACAGATCCCTTCATGAACTTCTTCCAATGCTTCCTCAGCCTCTTCGGGCCTTAAACACTTCAAATATGGGATAACAAACGATCTCTTATAAAGGATGCCTTCAATCAAAGTGTATCTCAATGCTCTTACTGACAGTTTTCGTGCCTCTAAGGTATTGTCAGGGAGCCATCCCGTTTCGAGGTGAGCTTTGATAGGATCAATCCAGCAACCTCCCACATCAATCGGTGCCACCAACTTAGAGTTCACGGTCGGGGCCTTCAAGACCTGGAAGTAAACACTCCCTGCATAGTTCTTGATTTCAGAAGAAGCAAATTTAGACAAGGCATCGGCCTTAACGTTCTCTTCTCTCGGAACGTGTTCAACATAGCATTCCTCAAATTGAGTCATAACAGCTTTTACTACTCTCAAGTATTTTGCCATAGTCTCATCCTTGGCTTCAAACTCGCCATTCACTTGCGAGACTACCAGTCTTGAATCTCCACACACTTTGAGGTTCTTGACCCTCATGACTCTAGCCAAGCCCAATCCGGCTATCAATGCTTCATACTCAGCCTCATTGTTGGTAGTAGGAAAATCCAACTTCAAAGCATACTCAACTGTGAACCCATCGGGGCTTTGCAAAACCAAACCTGCACCACTAGTTTTTGTTTTTGATGCTCCATCAAAATAGAGCACCCAATATTCCTTCTGATCAGTTACAAGTTCTTTATCTTTATCTCCACTCTCAGAGGTGGTTATTATCTCCTGCCCCCCGACTTCTTGGTTGCTAATGGTGCATTCAACCACGAAGTCAGCCAATGCCTGAGCCTTGATGGCTTCCCGAGACTTATACTTGATATCAAATTCTCCAAGCTCTATGGCCCATTTGATTAGCCTTCCACTAGCCTTTGGGCTATGCAATATGTTCCTTAACTGCTGGTCCGTCAGGACTTCAATTTTGTGCGACTGGAAGTATGGTCGTAACTTCCTCGAGGCTGTTAGTAATGCCAATGCAAACTTCTCTATAGTCAAATAATTCAACTCAGCCCCATGCAAAACCTTGCTCACATAATAGATAGGTTTTTGAACCTTTTTCTCTTCTCGAACAAGGACAACACTCAATGCTTGTTCGGATACCGCCAGGTATAGGTAGAGAGTCTACCCGGGACTTGGTTTGGCCAACAACGGGGCTTCAACCATGTACTTCTTCAGCTGCTCAAAAGCCTCTTGGCTTTCTGTAGTCCACTCAAAATTTTTCACTTTTTTCAGGGCCTGAAAGAAAGGCAAGCACTTATCACCAGACTTGGAGATGAATCTTCCTAGGGCCGCAACTCGACCAGTTAGCTTCTGTACATCTCGTATAGAGCAGGGTGGTTCCATGTCCAAAATTGCTTTGATCTTATCAGGATTGGCCTCTATGCCTCTTTTCGAAACCATCAATCCCAAAAACTTTCCTGATCCAACACCAAAAGCACACTTGGCTGGATTCAACATCATCTTGTGGTGCCTCAGCACTTCGAATGCCTCTCTGAGGTGCTTAATGTGATATGCCTGGAAAAGGCTCTTGACTAACATATCATCAACATAGACCTCCATGGTTTTTCCAATCAGATGGGCAAATATCTTATTTACCAGTCGTTGGTAAGTTGCTCCTGCATTCTTTAGACCAAAAGCCATAACGAGATAACAAAAAACACTAAAGTCAGTTATGAAAGATACCTTAGGGATGTCATCCTTGTGCATCTTAATTTAGTTGTAGTCGCTGAACCCGTCCATGAAGCTCAACATCTCATGTCTAGCAGTGGCATCTATCAACATGTCTATCCTTGGGAGGGGGAAACAATCCTTTGGACATGCATCATTCAAATCGGTGAAATCTATACACATCCTCCACTTTCCATTCGCCTTCTTGACCATCACCGGGTTAGCTAACCATTCTGGGAACTGAATCTCTTCAATGAACCCAACATCTAAAAGCTTATCAACTTCTTGCCTAATGACCTCTTGCCTCTCAGGAGCAAAATTCCTCTTCTTCTGTTTTATTGTTTTTCGTTCAGGATCCACATTCAACCTGTGAGTTATGAGTTGGGGATCAATCCCTGGCATGTCAGCTACAGTCCAAGCAAAAACATCACTGTTTTCTTGCAAGAAGGCCGTCAACTTGCCCTTCAAGGGTTCCTTTAGTGAGGCTCCTATATAAGTAAATTTCTCAGGGTCACCCAACTCTAAAGGTATGTGGACCAAATCTTCTGCTGGCTTCCCTCGGTGTTCATCTTCATCGCGGACATCCATGTCTTCAATCGGGAGTACCTGCCCCCCGACTCCATCAGCTCTTAAAGCAGATACATAACAACTCCTTGCCATCTTCTGGTTGCCTTTCTGTTCTCAAACTCCGTTTCGGGTTGGAAACTTAATCTTCATATGATAAGTAGAGGCAACAGCCTTGAACACATGAAGTCCAGTCCTTCCCAGGATTGCGTTATAAGTCGAAGATGCTTTGATCACAAGAAAATTTAACATCTGAGTAGCCTCCTTAGGTTCTTGCCCAATTGTCATGGGTAACTGAATAGTCCCTTCAACTTTGGACTCCACTCCATTAAATCCGTAGATTGGCATATTGGTAGGGGTAAGCTGAGAGTCGGTGTATCCCATCTTTATAAATGCATCATGGAACAAAATATCAACAGAAGCTCCGTTGTCTATCAAGACTTGCTTCACTTCTGAATTTCCAATCACAGGGGTTATGACCAACGGGTCGTCATGGGGGAACTTCACCCCTTCAAGGTCAGAATCATCAAAACCAATCGCAATTTCGGTTCTAGCATGTTTCGGGGCTTCTCCCACGATGTGCATCACCTCTCTGGCATACGCCTTTCGAGAGTTTCGAGTTGTACCAGCAGCTGTCGGGCCTCCCCAGATCATGTTGATAACTGGCCCTCGGGGCTGTGTGTTACGATCACGATCATTATCCCTTCTATCATTGTCTCTCCTGTTGTAATCTCCTCTTTGGGTTCCACGATCTCCACCCTTTGTAAAATTATTCAGTTTTCCTTTTCGGATCAAGAATTCAATCTCGTCCTTCAACTGTCTGCAATCATCCGTGTCATGTCCCACGTCTCGGTGGAACCTACAGTATTGATCCTTGTTTCTCTTTGCGGGGTCACCCCTGAGTGGCTTCGACCATCGGAAGTCCTTATCCTTCTCGATCTTTAACAAGATTTGACTCCTAGGAGAATTCAACCTTGCATAGTCAGAAAATCTTGGTCCCATACTCTTCTTCGATGTTGACTCAGAGTCTTTGCTAGTACGGGGATACTTGTCCCTAGCATCATACTCTTGGTCTTGCTTTCGTTTCTTGGAGTCATTGTTACCCTTGCCATTACCTCCTGCAGCTTCTTTCTTCATGCTATCTTCAGCCTTGATATACTTGTCAGCCCTTCACTGGAGCTCAGCCATGTTTTCAGGAGGATGCTTTGCCAATGACCTCTTAAAGAACTCGTCAGTGGTTCCGTGTTCCAGGGCTACCATGGCCACCTTATTCTCCAGATCAGTGATGTTCAATGTCTCCTTGATGAACCTCTTAAGATAGTCTCTCAGATTTTCGTTCTTCCCCTGTACCACATACATATGGGACGCAGAAATTTTCTCATGAACTCTTCCGCTAATAAACTGACTAATGAAAGCAGTACTTAACTCCTTAAAGGAGCCAATTGAATTCGCAGGCAGCCGGCTATACCATCTTTGAGCCATGCCCGACAAAGTTTGAGGGAACGCCCTACACTTCAAGGCGTCACTTGCAGGCTGCAACAACAGTGCGTTTGAGAATGTCCTAACGTGATTTGCGGGATCGCCCGTTCCGTTATAAGCCTTGATCGTCGGCATCTTGAACTTCTTTGAGATACGAGCATTCATCACCTCCTCAGTAAACGGGGGTGTGGGATCATCAGGATCCCCAAGTGGCATCAGATCCTTGGGGTTACTCTTAGGGGTTTCAACCCTTGTTGTTCTTCCTGTTGGGACATCAGCCATTCTCTGCCTTCTTGAAGACCTCTCCAGATCTATAAAGGGGATCGGTCCTGAGGTTGGAGGAGGCTGAGTTTGGTTCAACCTAGCCTGTTCCCTTGCAATATCTTCCTTTATCCTTAGAATTTCGGCCTCGTGAGCCTTGATTCTTTCAGCAGCTGTTAAGGGGGGTCCATCATGGATAGTTTGTGTTCTCCTTCTTGGCTCTTTGCTAGCACGTCGCCTTCTCGATGCTTCATCACGATCATCATCAGTCGAGGATTCGTCAGTATAGGGGCCAGAGTAGTCAAAGTATTCTCGATCTCGGATCTGCAAGGCATGGCCACTAGGTCCAGGAGGGTAGTTAGGCAGACCATACATCGGGTTGGTATTCCTGGGGAGATCCGTAGTATGGATCTATACTCTTGGCGGCGGGCGACTAGGATCAACTAGAGGAGAAACCAGCGTCTGAAGGGAGCTGGTTCCCTGACCTGGGTAGATGACCAAAGGTAATGTCCCCTCAGTATGGGGATTCGTCCCTGGAGGTTGAGAAACCTGAGTTTGAGTGATCGTCCCTGTGGTTGGGGGTACCTGTTCAGTGACAGGCGGAGCAGAGCTAAGAGGTAGAGCCTCGGTTACGATTGGCTCTGTAGTGCTTGGTATTGTTCTTCGTGTTTGAACCATGGTTGATGTCTTCGATTCCCACAGACGGCGCCAAATGTTGTGGAATAAAAACTAGGTTATGAATATAACGGATAGGGTTTTTGTATTTAATGCTAGGGTGCGTGAGCTTCGTGCTTTAATGGCTGCTCTCGTGCTCGTGGCTGAATCTGCCTTCACAAGATGTCTACGTACTTTGATGAATATCAAAGATCAAGCCAAAAACGTAGTTCTGAGAATGAGGGGTCAGACCCTTTATATAGGCTGAGAAGCCCTAGAATTATGGTAGGAGTCAGAGACTTGGTGGATAAGTCTTCCTTGAGGAAGGTTCTAGACCCCTTCCTTGTAGGAATCAGTTTCCTTGTTGAGATACGTATCTTGGAGGCTAAGTCAGGCAGGAATTATATCCTTGTTTGACTTTTATTTGCTGAGTTGTTTATTACCCCCAATATTAATTACGAAATTAATATTATAATTGGGGTTTGGACCCATCTGGTGGGCCCCACATTTGGACCATCTCGGGTCTAATTAATGCCACATTAAATGTGTCTTTAGCGCTTACTCTTAGCCATATCAATTATATGATTTTATTATTTATTTTAACAATTAGGATAACCAAATATACAAACTTTCAATATTTCGACTTTAATATAGTAGTATAAATACGTATTTTAATTAGAAAAGGCAATTGGGGTGCTTAACATTAATTGTATTATTTTTTATTTATTAATTAAGATAATTGTACCTAAACCAAACTGATAAAATTTTCAGTGTTTCAACTTTAATATTATAACTACCTTATAACCCGTGCAATGCACGGGTTTCTTGTAATATGTTATAAATTTTATTTAATATTAAAATTATATTTTTATATAATCATTATTTTTAATAATTTTTTTAATTTGATATAATTTAATCTACTCATGTTTACGGATTATACTAATGTTTCCTTCTTATAAACAACGTATATGATTTTTAATATATTTTATTAATAATTGAAAAATATGGTGCGATATTTTCGAGCTATATTTTTCTTGAAAGTTATGATGTTATATTTTTCGATATATATTAATGATTATAAGATTTGTTTTAAATTAAAAAGGTAACATGTTTTAATTCGAAAAAAAGGTAAGGCATAAAAGGTAATATCTTCAACTAAAATTAAATGTGAAAAAAACAATCGACTAATTACCTTTAATTTTATTATGTTAATGTGAAAAAGACAATCGACTAATTACCATTAATTATATTATGTTATTATTTATTTTAGGTGTTATACTTTTCTTGAAAATTATGGTTTGATATTTTTAGGTATATAATAATGATTATAAGATTTGTTTTAAATTAAAATGGTAATGTGTTTTAATTCAAAAGTAAATATTAATGATTGATTGATGTTTTTAGGTATATATATAAAAGGTAATAACTTCGACTAAAAGTAAATGTGAAAAAGACAATCGACTAATTTTATTATGTTAATGTGAAAACAGCAATCGACTAATTACCGTTAATTTTATCATGTTAATCAGCTAATTACCATTAATTATATTATGTTATTATTTAATTTAGGTGTTATATTTTTCTTGAAAATTATGGTGGGTATATATTTTAAGGTGTTTATAAAAGGTAATATCTTAAACAAAAAGGAAACATGAAAAAGACAATCAACTAATTACCATTAATTATATTATGTTATTATTTATTTTAAGTGTATTTATTTTTCTTTATAATGAAGGATAAATAAGTAAATTTACGAAGTACCGAAAAACTTGTACAAAAAAATAGGTACCAAAACTTTTATTGTTTCGGTTTTTATATAATAGTATAGATTATAATATTATTAGTTTATTTTATTAAATAAAACCGTCCGTGTTATAATTGAAAAAAAGGAGATTTTAGTTAGAGAAAATAGATATGTGTAACCTGAAAAAGGAAATTGATTAGTTAGTAGATCTTTAATTGAGTAAGGGTAATTAGGTAAATTCAATAGGTACCGTTGAACCAAACTTTTAATGTTTCGGCTTTTATATAATAGTATAGATTTATGTGAAAAAGTAATTGATTAGTTTATAGTAATTATAATTTAATTATGTTATTTTACGAAATAAAATTGTTCATAGTTTTTAGAAAATGAGAAATTAACGCACCCGTTATATTTCTAGAAAAAAGGGAATGTAATTAGAAAAAATAGAAAAGGTGATATATTTTAGCTGAAAAGGTAATCGGTTAATTATTAGTATTATAATATTATTATTTTATTTGTATTAAATAGAAACGCCTGTAATATAATTAGAAAATGGAGGTTTTAGTAAGAAGAAAGAAAAAAAGGTAACGTGTTTTGCTGAAAAAAAGTAACCGTCCAATGTCCATGATATAATTGGAAAAAGAGAGATTTTAGTTAGAGAAAAGAGAAAAGGTAACGTATTTTGACTGAAAAAGGTAATTGATTAGTTAATAATAATTATATATAATTATGTTATTTTTAGCTGAAAAGGTAATTGGTTAATTATTATTATTAAAATATTTTTTTATTAAATAGAAACGCCTGTGATATAATTAGAAAAATGGAAGTTTTAGTAAGAAGAAAGAAAAAAGGTAACGTGTTTTGCTGAAAAAGATAACCGTCCATGATATAATTGGAAAAAGAGAGATTTTAGTTAGAGAATAGAGAAAAGGTAATATGTTTTGACTGAAAAAGGTAATTGATTAGTTAATAGTAATTATATATAATTATGTTATTTTATTAAACAACAATATTGCTCGTAGTGTTTTTAAAAAGGAGAAATTTTAATTAGATAAAATGTAAAAGATATTCTATTTTAAATTAAAAAGGAAATTATTTAGTTATTGAAAAATAGAAAATGTTATATGTTTAAACTGAAAAATGAAATTGATTAATAAATGAGAAATTTTAGTTGGATAACATATAAAAGATATTGTATTTTAATTGGAAAAGGAAATTATTTAGTTCTTGAAAATAGAAAGGATAATATGTGTAACCTGAAAAAGGAAATTGATTAGTTAGTAGATTTTTAATTGAGTAAGGGTAATTAGGTAAATTCAATAGGTACCGTTCAACCAAACTTTTAATGTTTCGGCTTTTATATAATAGTATAGATTTTAATTTCAGAATTATATCATGCATAAGTAATATTTGAATCTATTCACACCTAAATAAATTATTAACATAAAACATTTTAACTTTCTCCAATTTTTATAAATCTATCTATTATATTAATAATAGCCCAGTATGAGGCAAAAAATCGTGAGACATTTTATTACCTTCTAAAATTGTGACACATTTTAATATAGGTGAAAAGACAGTGTTACCCCTGTTCTCAATTCACCTGTCGTTGCAGACTTGCAGCCCTTTTCCCAATTGTGCAGTGCTATTGACTTACAGTCATATCGACCTTGCGGTGTTCTTCTTTGGTCATAATACTCGCTGATATGGGTGACAATCTCGGTGGTTGTCTTCTCACATGTACCTTTCTCCTCTCACCCATCTATTTTAAGCCCCCTCCTCATGTGGTTTGTCCTTTGGCTTTGCAACCTATTCTGTCATGGGTTTGTTTTTCTGAATCAAGGACATCAGCATCAAATTAGAGAGGATTCTCTTTGCCTTACCGCGTTATTTAGATTTTTCTCTGTTTCATCTATTTATGTTCCTCATAGTTGTAACTGTTAACGTAATCCTTATTAGCTAATGATTATTTCACTAGAACATGTAGAATTACACTAATAACAAATGAGTAAAACTCATTTAATAGAACATACAAGAAGGAGATGAGAACCCAGAAAGAAAGAGATGAGAAAATAGATTTTATCTTTATTAATTTTCTGAATGAATGATCTGTTACAAACCATGAGTACTTATACTAGTGTTATAAGTCTCTGAACAAGAAGAATGTGAAAACAGAATGGAAAACAGAATGGAAATATTCGAAAATCAGTTAAACTGATTTTCCCGCCAAAACTAAAACTCTCCAATTTTATTTAATTTTCCTATTTTCCAATATTTTCCTACTAGAATTGATGTTATAGACTCTGTACTATAACATATCTTCCCCCTCCCACAATAGTCTTGTCCTCAAGGCTGTAGATAAGCTTGAACAATGGCTGGAAACTCCTTATTAAAAGATTCAGCAACCTCCCAGGAATCTTCATACTGATTAAGCCCTTGCCAATGCACCAAATACTGCACTTGTGCCACATTATGATGCTTAACCATACGATGATCCAGAATAGAATGAGGTTGAGGTCTGTTTGTAGCTTGAGTAGTCAACCACTGAGGAACAGATGTAGTCACAGGAGGAACTCCATGAAATGATTTTAATTGAGACACATGAACCACATTATGGATAGTAATAGCAGGTGGAAACTTGAGTTTATAAGCAACCAGACCAACTTTCTCCAAGATAAGGAAAGGTCCACAGTACTTATGAGCTAGTTTCTGGTTTGATCTAACTTGCAAAGTAGACTGTCTATAAGGATGAAGTTTAAGCCAAACCCAATCACCAACTTGAAACTGTCTTTCAGATCTATGTTTATCAGCTTGAACCTTCATTCTATTCTGAGCTGCAGATAGATGCTTCTTAAGTTCAGTCAACATCTGTTCTCTTCTTAACATGCTCATGTCAACTACTTCATTAGCAGATTCTCCAGCTAAATAAGGCAAATGTAGTGGAGGTTCCTGATTGTAGACAACCTCATAAGGTGTACATTTAATAGCAGTATGATAGTGTGTGTTGTACCACCATTCAGCTAAAGGTAACCACTTACTCCACTCTTTCTCTTGACCTCCACACATACATCGTAAATAGGCTTCCAAACATCTATTAACCACTTCTGTCTGTCCATCAGTAGCAGGATGATAGGCTGAAGACATCTTAAACTCAGTTCCTTGTAAAGTAAGCAGAGATTGCCAGAACGTACTCAGAAAAATAGTGTCTCTGTCACTGACAATGCTATGAGGCCAACAATGTAATTTGAAAAAATTGTCCAAATACACTTGAGCTACTTGCATTGCAGTAAATGGATGGCTTAATGCTATGAAATGTGCATATTTACTCAATCGATCAACCACAACTAAGATCACTGACTTACCCTGAGATAAAGGCAATCCAGTTATGAAATCCATACTTACATCAGTCCACACTTCTGTAGGTATAGGAAGTGGCTGTAGTAATCCAGGATATGCAGCTGTATCATACTTCACACTTTGACAAATTGAGCAATTCCTAACCATTTGATATACATCTTTAGATAAACCCTTCCAAGTAAAAATATGTTTTATTCTTTTCAAAGTGATATCCCTTCCTGAATGACCACCTTCAACAGTAGCATGATGCCAATGTAAAATTTTATTCCTTAAGATCAAATCAGGTCCTACTACCACTTTGTTATTCTTCTTAAGCAAACCATTCTGAAGAATGTAATGTGGTACTTGTACATGTTGTTGCAATTGAGCCACCATAGTAGTCAAAGTTGGATCCAAATTATAACTTTCCTTAATGAGATCCTCTAAATCAGAAGAAATGACTGTGATGGCTAAGCACAAAATTTCTGATCCTTGAACTCTTGATAGTGCATCAGCTACAATATTATCAACTCCTTTTTTATACTGTATCTCATAATCATAACCCAATAATTTTGACAACCAAAATTGCTGGAATGGTGTTGAAATTTTCTGCTCCATTGGCCATTTCAAACTCTTTTGATCTGTCTTGATAATAAAATGGTTGCCAGTCAGGTATTGCTCCCATTTTTGCACTACAAAGACAATGGCTAACAATTCCTTTTCATATACTGACAAGGTTTTCCATTTAGGACCTAGAGCTCTACTTATAAATGCAAGAGGATGATTTTCTTGCATTAAAACTGCTCCAATACCTGATTGTGAAGCATCAGTTTCCACAATGCAAACTTTGGTAAAATCTGGCAAAGCTAACACTGGGACTGATATCAATGCCTGTTTTACTGATTCAAATGCAGACTGAGCAGTTGCATCCCAACCAAATGCTCCTTTCTTAAGTAAATTTGTTAAAGGTCTACAAAGAATGGCATAATTCCTGACAAATTTTCTATAGTATCCTGCTAATCCTAAAAAACTCCTGAGCTGTTTGAGATTTTTAGGTGAAGGCCATTGTGCTACAGCTTTAATCTTATTAGGATCTGTAGAAATTCCTTCAGCAGAGATAAAGTGGCCCAGATACTCAATTCTGTTGACAGCAAAGAAACACTTTGATTCCTTGGCAAACAATTGATTGGACTTCATCAATGTAAAAACTTGTTCAAAATGCTTCCAATGCTCATCTAAGTTTTTGCTGTAGACTAGTATATCATCAAAGAATACTAGGACAAATTTCCTTAACAAAGGTTTGAATACAGAATTCATCCACCTTTGAAAAGATGCAGGTGCATTAGTTAAGCCAAATGGCATAACTAAAAACTCATAATGTCCTGTGTGAGTTTTGAATGCAGTCTTAAAAACATCATCTGGATGCAACCTCATTTGGTGATAGCCTACCCTCAAATCCAACTTACTATAGACAGTTGAACCAGCCAATTCATCCATTAACTCTTCAATTATTGGAATTGGAAACTTGTCTTTAACTGTCCTTTTATTTAACTCCCTATAGTCAATGCATAGCCTCCAAGTTCAATCTTTTTTTCCAACTAAAACCACAGGAGAAGCAAAAGGACTAGCACTGTCTTGAATAATGCCTCTTTCCAACATTTCCTGTACTAATTGCTCTATAACATCCTTCTGCTTAAGTGGATACCTGTAAGGTCTAATATTGACAGCACTTGTTCCAGGTTGTAATGGAATTTTGTGATCCATTATTCCTCTATTAGGAGGCAACTCCACTGGATCTTCAAAGATTCCCTGATATTTCCCTTTCAATTCCAACAATTTGGAATTTTAAGCAGGTGCTTCCTTATCTTTACTTCCTTCTATGTTTGTAGACACCAATTGCAGAAAACATAGTTGTGCTGCATTCTTAAGAAGTTTCTGAGATGGTTCTTTCTCTACTACCTTCAACCTCTTTGGAGGCACTCCTTTTAAAGACACTGGTTCATCCCCTAGCACAAAATCCATCCTTAACTTCTTAAAATCCCAATAAATTGGACCTATGGTACTCAACCATTGAATTCCCAACACCATATCACAACTACCTAAAGGAATTAACATAGCATCAGTTGCAAATTCTTTTCCACTCATTCCCCAAGTTATATTCTTGCACATTTTCTTGCAATTGATATGATTACCATCTGCTACTGTGATAGCCTGTGGATTAATTCCTTCAGTTGGCAAATTCAGTGCTTTGGCAAAACCTTCATCCATAAAGTTGTGAGTACTGCCAGAATTTACCAAAATATGCAATGGTTTGTCATTTATCACCCCTCTAATCCTCATAGTTTGATAATTCTGATTTCCTGCCAAAGCATTCACAGAAATCACTGGATCAATATTATTCATATTTTCTTGACCATCATCTTCTCCAATGATACTTTCATCCTCCTCTCCTGGCACCTCTACTGTAAATAATTGTGGTTCTTTAAATCTACATTTATGCCCCTTTTCATACCTTTGATCACAATAATAACACAAACCTTTAGCAATTTTCTCAGCCCTAACATCTGCAGGTATGTATCTTCCTCTAAAACCATTATTAGGCTGCTGTCCCTGCACTTCCTTAGGATTTGGCAATAAGGGTGGTTTGCTATTGGCTAACAAGGGCACATTCTGTTTGCTAGCAACTGATAACCAATCATTCTTAACATTGCTTGCACTATTGTTGAAAGGTTTGCTTCTTGTTGGCTGAATTGTAGCCAATGATTCTTCCTGCAACCTAGCATATTCCATAGCTTCTGCAATACTCTTAGGTTTAAAAGCCTTGACAAACGGTTTTACAGTTGCCTTCAATCCTCCAACAAAACTATCAAGTACATACTGATCTGGCAAAACATGCCTATTTTGAACCATACTTGACCTAAGATCTTCAAAATCATCTATATACTTTTCCAGACTATCTTGCTGATGCAATTTATTAAATTGCTCAACTACACTAGCCCCAGATTCATCCAAAAATCTAGCATTCAAGTCAATGACAAAATCCTCCCAAGTTACAACCCTAGGCACAGATAAGTAACTTGCAACCCACTTTTCAGCCTTATCAATCATATACGAGGAAGCCAAATCCACTTTCTGATCATTCGGAATCTTGCATAACTCAAAGAACTTAACACATTTCTTAATCCACATTCTAGCATTATTACCATCAAATTTAGGAAATTCCAACTTAGTTGATAGATTCAGAGGTCTATTACCTTGTTCCTGACCAGATCTTGATGATTCTGCATTGATTCTTGGAACTTCAGTGTTACCATTATTCCTTATGCTACCATCACTTTGCATTTCTGTAATGGCTTGCATCAATTTCCCAAGAACATCTTCAAAACCCTTATTCTGCGCTTCTTGCCTCTGAGCAAATTGTTCCAATCGTTGATCCACAGCCTTGAGATGTTCATCCATCTTACTTTGTTTTCTTGTTTTATAATGAGGAGCCAGAACTTCTTTGTGACAATTCGTCAAACACCTTGATTACACTTAATAAATCTTGGATTTTTGAAGCTTTAATGGCGATTTAAGCTTCCATAACCCTAACAGTCACGCAAGAAACAACCTGCTCTGATACTAATGTTAACGTAATCCTTATTAGCTAATGATTATTTCACTAGAACATGTAGAATTACACTAAGAACAAATGAGTAAAACTCATTTAATAGAACATACAAGAAGGAAATGAGAACCCAGAAAGAAAGAGATGAGAAAAAAGATTTTATCTTTATTAATTTTCTGAATGAATGATCTGTTACAAACCATGAGTACTTATACTAGTGTTATAAGTCTCTGAACAAGAAGAATGTGAAAACAGAATGGAAATATTCGAAAATCAGTTAAACTGATTTTCCCGCCAAAACTAAAACTCTCCAGTTTTATTTAATTTTCCTATTTTCCAACTAGAATCGATGTTATAGACTCTGTACTATAACAGTAACTAAAATAAAAGGACTGTAGTTTATGGTGGCTTGACAGTAGTGTTTCTTGGAAATGTTACTGCTGGACCTGTTTGCTACTTTTTCCTGGAGGAGTTTGTAGGATAAGGTTTTATGCCTCGAAAGCTTTCTATTCATTTTTTTTTTCCAATCATAAAAGGGTACCCATGTTATTTGGTTTGCCTTTAAAGGTGCTGTAGTTTGTGTTAGAATTAAGGGGAGAGTTTGTAAGTGTTTGAGATTTGAGTCTTATTTAGTTACTTAATGTTGTTTTGGTATATCATTATATTTATGTCTGCTTACTGTATGCATCCTTATTGGGGCCATAACATACCACAAGCATGATTAGAAAGAAGTGGTTGAATTTAAAAAAGATTATCACAACAAAATTGCAAAAATTAAAAAAAAATGCAAGGACAATAGTGAAGCAACTGTGCTTTGCCCAGACTTATCTGATATTTGGAAGTGCTACTGGTAGAAGCAACAAATAGTTTTGCAGCTCAAACCATTCTATGTTTAAATACAGAGTTTATGCATATGTGTTCTGCTCACGCAATCCGCTTAAATTTCCAATTGGTTATATATGTTAAAATCAAATTTTTATTTGCTTAGTGATAAAAAAATGTGGAAAATGTGTTTTTTTAATGTGTCCGCATGACAATTTAAGGTGGGGATGGTCCACGGAGGAAGATAGGGCGTCCTCCAATACTGATAACTGAGGAGGTTTTGGAGCGCAGGAGATTGTCAAGACAAAGGGTTGCTGCTTCCCGAGCCAAGAGTAGGTTCTACCTGGCTTATTCTGCTAGATAATATTATTGCCATTTGAGGCCATTTTATGTTTATGTTCAGTGGGGATAACGGCTAGGTAGGTTCCCACATTGCAATTTCTAGGTGTCAGTAATCCCATGATGGTGTACCTTCCAATTGAAATAATGTTTCGTATCCCATATCGATTATTGGTTGCCGGACATCTTCTAATTCCGATTGTATTTGATTTCAGGGTAAGGCCCTTCGAGAAGGAGAGGCAGGCCTAGGCGTGCCGTGGCAGAGGTTTTTTTACAATCCCCGGGTGTCTCTGCTCCTACAAATGGTGCTTCTGGTTGAGAAGGTACGGATGACTAAGAAGTATACACTTATGTCAATGTAATAACCAACATGGTTGTCTAAAGATTTTAACAAGCAGCACAATTTATTTGTCACCATATTTTGTTTGGCCCAATTCTTGTCTAATGATTCTAACAAGCACCATAATTTTTTTGATCAGAAGTTGATGCATCGGCCTCTCAAATAGTTCCCGAGTCTGGTTTGATACGAGGTACAAGCTTAGCGGCAGGTACCCTTTGACCCCTTTTTTTGGAACCTTGCATTTAGCTTTTCCTACCTGTACCATATGCCTGCATCTCCGCTCGACACCCTTCTTTGATTTTGCAAAGATTGCTTTAACAGGAACGTCCGGTGCGTCTACAGCATCTGAGCACAATCCACCAGGAAGCTCATTGCAAGGTATCAATTCCTCCTTATGTGTTTGCCCGCTATCTTCAATTCAGCTTGCCGTAAACAATTTACGAATATGCAAATACGTCTTATATCTATTGCAATTCAAAGTTCATTTTTAAATAAATTCTATTGTAACAATTGTATCCTCACCCAAAACTAAACTATTCTACAAATTTGGCTGAAATACACATAAACATGACAGTGGTGTTGTGAGTGTCAAATAAAGACCGTACAGTGGATGGATTGAAAAACCTCTGTAATTTTTTTAAGGATAAATTTAAAGAACTAGCTCTTACAGAACTTAATAGTTTTAATTGTATTGGTCCTATGAAAGCAACGACCCTAACGATTAATAGGGGTATCGTTACATGAGACAGCAAATTGGGAAATTGTTTATAGAAATGTGTACCTGTCACCAAGTTATGAATGTCTACACATCCAGATTTTGACTAATTTTACGTGACAAACTTCAACGCTTCTTACAGCTTAATTGTAATCTTGCGACTAATGTAAATGTTAAATTAACCTCCTCCTGATCTGATTTTAAAGAGGGCCCAACAAGTATAATATGATTTGGTAGTTAATGGAGTGACCCGTTCTGTTCTGTGTTATTTTTTAAAAATTAAATGTTTTGCCTTCAACCATTTCTGTCACCTTTCTTTTGTGAGTTGCACTCTTTTTCATCACCTTTCTTATTGTTTCTTTCGTCTCAAGATTCTATGTTTGTAAGTGGGCATAATATGGTTGTGGACGCTGGAACCAGACCCTATGCATGATTGTCATAATATGCTGCTTCTCCAACCAACTGTTAGCTGATTACGACTTTCGACTGTATGTTGAATGTTGTTCTTAAGTTTTATTCAGTAAATTATTGCTGCTCAACATTTCTCAACTCCACATATTATGTGATCTTATAAATTAGTAGGAGAACTCAGGACTGACTTTGTAGGCTGCAGGTTCAAGTAAGGACTAATTACGGATTGAGATTCAAAGGGATAAAGATGACACTGGTTAATTGTTGATGGCCTATAGATTAACCATGGTTACTTTTTATTAATGAATCCAAGAAGAAATGACGAAAAAAATGGGAAGATATACAATAATGTTAGGGGTGATGGCCCTAAATACCCACCTCCCAAAACAAATGGTCCAAAATGCCAATTTTCGGAACACACGGCCCTAAATACCCACCAGATACGCATTTGGGAGTGGAGTGTCCGGACACTCCGTTGGGAAATGCGTATCTTTCAGAAAAACGAATTCAGGGTCGTGAACAGTAACTACGGTCACGCATGTTGAACATGCGTGATAGCAGTTGCGCATGTTCAACATGCGTGACCATAGTTACTGTTCATCTCCTTCCCCCCCTGCGACCATGGCGATTCCGGTAAGAAACTTTGAACGGCTTGTTTGTACTGTACAGGCAACTACCACTATCGTACGATATACCAAAATGATCGGCTCTTCACCCTCTACATGGATGTACCATTAGTTTTCACTTTGTTTCGCCAGAAATAAAACACCCAATTCGTCCTCGATTTTCCGATTTATTTTTCCGATTTCCTCTATTACGCCCCTACGGGACCAAACATCAACAATCGAGTATGGTAAAATGATGAGGGAGTTGTGAGAATCGTGTTGATGTGCTCATTTTTAATGGAAGTGGCCGGACGAGATAGAACGGAGTAGGGCGATTCTGGGGCGATTTTTGGTCACCGGAGATAGAACGGAGCTCAGATTGGTTTCTGGCATGATGACGTCAGCATGCTTGTTACGCATAACCGATTTGCGTGTCTTAGGTCACGCATTCTGTGAATGCGTGACCCGTCGGTATTTCGGGCCAATGTCTCCGCATATCAGTATTTCGGGCCAAGGGGTTCCAAATCTAGGCATTTTGGGCATTTTCTCATAATGTTAGCTAGGTAGAATTGGTTCTATTAATATTTTTTATGATTATTTTTTAAAATAAAGATTATTTTAAGGTACTTGTACTAAAAAAAGAATCATGGAAAAATATTAAGTAAAATTCTTTTTATTTAAGATTTAAGAATGCGTAATTGTCTTATATTATGAATCGGTGGATATACAATATTGTCAGCTAGGTAGAATTGCTTCTATTCATATTCTTTATGAATATTTTTTGAAATAAAGATTATTTTAAGCTACTTATACTAAAAAAAAGAATCATGGAAAAACATTAAGTTAATTTAAGATTTAAGTATTTTTACTGTTTCTCCTTTCATCATTATTGCAATTATCTTTACTTCTGTTCTTAGTTCTTCAAATAGTCCGCATTAAAGACCACTGTCTATTTTCATGTTGTTTTGGCTATGAGATTATTTGAGTACGATACTGCCGCTTTATGTCTGTTAGTTTCTGTTGAGGAGTTAAAGTTAGAAAGCTAAGGTGGTTGGGTTTAAAATCTTCTTAACTCTTTGTCTGTTGTTGTGTAATCTTTGTGCAATATACCTAAGCAACACATGTTTCTGAGTGTGTATTATTAAGGGTTAAGTATCAAAGTGGTCACTGAAGTGGAAGCCATATATCAATTCATTCATCGATCTTTATGGGGTATCATTTGAATCATTAAAGTCATAATAAATATCAAATGGATATCTTTAAAATGTACTCGAAAAGTAAAAATAATTTTTCATTGAGTTCTACACATTTTTCTTGAATGCTTCCATAACCAAACGAAAGGTTAATAATTCTAGTTTTTCTGATAATATATATAGTTTTTTAAAAATTCATTTACTATTTATTTTTAATTTTATTATCATTTTCCTTCTTTTAATTAAAAATAAATAGTAAATAAATTTTTTAAATTCTAAATATATTATCAAAAATACTGGAATTCATAATCTTTCATTTGATTATGGTAGCATTTAAGAAAAATGTGTAGAACTCGATGAAAAATTACTTTTACTTTCCGAGTACATATTGTTGTGCCCAAAATCTCCATGGGCTAGATTTAGGCCCAATAAGCTATAGGGTCCAATCCATACGAGCCAGAAAATAGATCCATTACAAGATATGAAGACTAGACATGAAGAAATGAGCACTCGCTGAGTAGACAGTCAAGAAGCTACAAGTATTATGAGGTTCCTGATGAACCGGAAGCTGAGTAGATTATGAATGGACCAGGTTCCTCCCTGCAGAAGAGTTCAAGACAGCCTAGCAGCAGTAATGAAGACAGCAAGAGCATATGGGAACCACAAAGAGGCTCCCCAAACTAATATATTTGTCATTTGTGCAGGTACAAGTACCTATAATGAGGTCCCTAAGCAATATGTCCCGAAATAAGGAGGTTCCTGAGAAACAGGTTCCTAGACAGAGGTTCCTGAGAACCAGGTTCCGAAATACAGGTTCCTGAGCACCAGGTTCCTGAGACATAGGTTCCTGAGCACCAGGTTCCTGAACGTAGCCAATCAGAATGAGACAGAATTATTATTGGAGTGTAATTCTAGGGCGCAGTTGATCCTAGAATGCCTCTAATAGACATGAGAATTATAGTAGAGTACGAACTCGAGTTCTACTCTACTTAGCCAACTAGTTCGTGAAAGGCTCTAAAGGAACCTGAGTCCTACACGAATTAGACAACCGAATACAGCTGGTCAAGCAGAATCAGCTTCGCATTAGAACTACGTGAGCTTGATCCCTATATAAACAAGGGTACGTAGGCACCTTGGGAGAACGGACACAGATCTCGCTAATGGAACCTGCGATGATTCTCGTAACCTCTCAAGCTCAGCTCACCCCCACCATCAAATCACACCCAAATCACCAAAAAACAGCCAATTACATGTGTTACACTTGTAAATTCCAGTGGGCCTCCGAAAATCACGTTGATTACGAAAATCCTCCATCAACATTGGCGCTAGAAGGAGGGGCTGTTCCTTGCTCGTTTGGGGAGGACAAACGAGAAATCAAACGAAAAGATGGGTGTCTATTAATTTTTGGGACAGATTACTTGACAGAGACGTTCATGGCAGATGTTGCTAAAAAGAAACTACAAGCAGAATAACTAGGGTTACATGTTGGACAGAGAACATGAAGGGGATATGATTTATATAAGTTGTACCTTAACCTGGTGAAACAAGACGAGGTTGAACCAAAGTTGCAAACCTTGATAAACGGTGATAGTACGTGTTCAATTACGTCAAGCCAGTGACAAACAGTGGTCATGTTGGATGCTTAATAACGTAAAGAAGATGCTGCTTTTGAACGATCTACGTGCATCGCTGTGTTATAGGCAGGCGTCATGTGTGTATATATATGGAAGACAAGAGATGCAACCTGTTGATCAGAGTAGTTTTGGGTGAAGGCTATAGTACGACCAGAAAAAGTCAGTAATACCTGGACACTTCAGAGGCCAACAGAAGTTGTGATAATATCCGAGAAGACAAGCTTTGTCTAAGAGGATGAGAATATGGCCTATTTCTTGGTCATATCTGGGAGTAATCAACAAAGCTGCATATACATAAACTATTGCATGTATATAAAACAAGGTTATAAAGGCGAAGTGTAGAGGCTAAAACGCTATGAAACTGAACGGAACCGTGACGATTCGCTTTGAGATATATAGACAATACTCTGGATAACCATCCTGAAAAGAAACCAGGAGAGTTAAATGATTATTAGCCTTTGAGTGGTTATAGGAGCAAGGTCAGTGGATCGTTGACAAGGAAGCAGCAGGAACTGCGATGATATGAGGCTGTGCAGAAGCATGATGGATGTCCAAGGTGAATGTTTTATTGTTCCATGCAGGTATGACCGTGCAGAAGTAAGAAACCACAGGTTGCGAGAAATAAGGACATGAATATGATGATCGAAAACATATGTGTGGCACCTTGTTTTGTTAAGGACTGCGCAGAATTGAGAACAAGAGCACACTGTGGATGCCGTGAATCATTGAAGCAAAGATTATTGGTGGCGATCATATTACGTAGCAACAATCTATCAAAGCTAGACAAGTGTGATAATTAAATGCAACGGACTATGATGGAAATAATAAGACACGAACCAGAAGAAGAATGTGGTACTGATCCTATACGCGTGCGAGGGAGAAACGAGACGGAGCAGATTAATAAGATAGTATGTCACTAATATTGTATCAAACAAGGAGAGTTAGCAGTGGTTGAGCCAATTCAAAAGAAACTGGGGGAGTTCGGATCAGTTTGTTATGTCATGGAGTCCGAACAAAGATGTCATAGGTGAACAACCAACTGTTTAATAAAAAAAATTTGATGATGGTTATAGCAGCAAGTCAGTGGTTGTGTTTCGAAGGAGCTAGGTGGATGATTAAGAAACCCTACAAACCCATACATGCATGTACGAACAAGGAGTATAGGCTATGACAAACTAGCCAAACGCTACCGAAATTAAGGACAAAGACAACACAGCAGTGATCTCAAGCTTTTCATTCAAGGTCAGGTCAGAGGGTGTTAATCTTCGAGAGACAGGTTATAAAGATGAAGAGTCAAGCGGAGCAGTAATCAAGCAGTGTTAATTCATTCAGTGTATCTGGGATATATCGGTAGAGTTTAACTGTCAAAATAGCCAAAGATGACCGTTGTAATCAAGAGATATCAGGTTCTGTGTTTTTATGGATATGATGTTACAAACTGGGACGCCTATAAGCAGTGAACAACGAGGTAGTAGAGACGTGGAGATGCACGGAGGCTGGGCTTGCCTAGAAGAAAAATGATGAAAAACATGGCCAACAAGAGAATGTGGAAGTCAGAGAGCACTAGTCATGTTGTATGTCAATAAAGTTTTGCTACGCAGGTTCCTAATAATAGCCTCATAAAGCAGCATTGGGCTTGTTTAACCACGGAGAAACTGGAGACCATGTCCAGAATGAGAAGTTGACGATAAAGTAATAGAGCAGCGAGAGAGAACAGCCTGAAAAGAATAAAGCATACAAAGCTTGGTAGTCAGCAAAGTTGAACATACATCAAGAAGACCCAGACCATGCATGTTGGCTTATGCAAAAAGAAACTGACGTGGGAGGCGTTAAGATGTCAAGCCAAGCAGATGTGATAATTAGAGAATGCAGTGGAGATTTAAGACACGCATGACAGAATAGAACCATAATGATTCGACCTATTATATGTATAAAAGTCTGAACAGCTGTTTGAAAACCTCCAGGAGAGAACAAAAGCTGCTCTTGTCAATTCTTTATGAGTAAAAAAACGTTGGTAATGTTTGACGTCAAGAAACCATGTTAATTAATTAAGGAAGCATGCAGTTGATCACCAGCAAAGTTGGAAAACGAAGTGGACCTGCAGATACGAGAAAAGATATTAATGATAAGGAAGCATAGGAATAAAGAAGAAGGTGGAACAGAGGCTTAGTCATATGCTTGGAGGTTAAACCAAAGGCAGAGGAAAACAAACTAATGAATTCGACGGTGGTGACAATAAAACTACAGTGATATTATCCCTGGCTTGACAACGGACTTGGTGATGTACGGGTGGCGATGGCCAACCTTGTGTTTACCTACGTACAGTAATTATATATGGCCTGAGCTCCACTGTGATGCTCTAGGAAATCCAAACAATTTGTTGATAATGGATGACAATGAGATGATCACTAGAGGATAAACACTACAATCTGATGAGCACCGTGCACTTAACAACAACAACGACACATCAGTAGTGATGATTTACTAGTGGCAAACAGCAGAAGTAATTGCGATAAGAGCCCCGACAATTGTGATGTATACGCTAATCGGTGGAAGGTATATAAGGCAGATAACTACAAAATCAGACTTGCCATGGTGTACTTGCGGCAATGGGGATCACAGAAGATTCCATAGAACTTTATACAACAGCGGGCCTTGTAATCAAGAAGCCAATGAAGATGTCCAGAATGAGAGCATGTAGCAGAAAGTTGACAGTGATGGTGGTGCTAGCTACATAAGAATAAAGATGGAGCCACATAGTGATGTCTCGGCGATAGCTACATACATGGAAGCAATGGTCTTATGGCAGTGATTAAACCTAAAGGGAAGGCATGGCCGCTGCACCCAGAGGGCGCAAAGAAGATGATTTCCAGGAGAATCAGAATTGATGATGACTAAATGAAAAAGGAAAGGAGATTGGCAGCTGGGAGTCACTTGCAAGGCAAACTCTTCACAATAAACAAAGCTAAGTATTCGGTTGAATTTTATTATTTAATTCTGCAAATAGATATATTAATGGCATGCGTGCATGAATTAACAATGTCGTGAAAAATATTATGCCTAGAATACTTTACTTGCGTCTGGTTATTTAAAATGTGTGCAGGAATAACAAGGCAAGTAGCGATATCAGTTGAATTCTTCTAGAAATGAACAAAGTAGATTCATCCGGAAGTCACTTTTTTGCAGAGACACAGAGCTAAGCCTCCTATCTTATCCTATTCTTTATTTTGAAAATATCATATATATGCCGTGAATGCATAAAAATATTTTAGGAACAACAAATGTATTTTAGAATCCATGCTAGACAGGTTATAGAATGAACAAAGGATGTTGTGATATTAATGACTAGCATGCATCCTAGAGAGATAGAAGCTAGAAATAGAAGTGACGAATGAAGTCTAGCATTAGATCCCCGGATCGAGTAGCACAGCAAGAGAATTTACTTGACTAGCATGCCAACATAAAAAAAATGATGAGAAAGTCAATAAAAAGAAATTAGATTTAATTCTACATATATGGCCTAAAACAAATATTTGCATGAGACGTACATAGTAAAATGCATGTGCATATTATGTGTTCTAGTTATCATATTCATCAATGTGCATTAATCATGTCATGAATATATATTGTTGCATTGTATATATGCTTGTAAAATTGAGATATTGTGCAGGATTGCTCGCTAAGCATTACAAAACTAAAGTGAGAAGCTTTATTCAACTCAGTGAGCTGCTGGAAATACTTTGCAAATAGTCTCTCTCAACATCTCTTGTTTCTTACAATGAGTTAGCTCGCGTAAGCTTAGAGGTGTTGGATTGGGATATTTGTGTTTGATATAGAGATTCGCTCTCAGCACGTGTAGTAAGAGGTTGAAGAAGATCGAGAGAAAGATGTCAATGCAAGATGTTTCATAATGAAAATAAGAATGGAAAAAGACCTACTGGCAGGAGGCTCCCGGAACCAGAGGTCTCCCCCCGCATACAAGAATTTTGCTGATGAGTAGATACTCGAGTAAGAAGGCCAGAAAAATGAGGTCTCGAGAAGAATACACCTCACTCATGAGGTATTATGATTTAAAGAAGAAATTAGAGGAAAAGTTGAAGCTATAAGCAAGAATGACATGAAGATGTTACAGTATCGATCGAAGCGTTGAAGAAGATTTAGCATGGTTTAAAGAAGAGATTAGGTCACTAACAACCTCAGAAGAGGAACCTCATTTAGCGATCTGACAGACATAGATGATGTTGATTTATGAAAGCTTCAGATACAGTTGAGGATTTTGATGAAGTGTAAATACAAGAATCTGATTTTGACAAGAGTAACTTTGATAAAGTCGAACAGCTCAGGTCCCCTAATAGAGAGAAGGGAACCTCTTGAAAATCAAAAAGAAATGAAGCTCAAATTGAAGAAAGCACGCATTACTCAACTTCACAGAGGAATGTTCAGCAACTTGTTAGAGAGCAGTTGATATGATGATTAGAACTGGTATTAGCAAGATCAGAAAAGTTGACATTTGTTATGATGAGAGAAATTGAGCGCGTTACCTCAAGGTTAATGAAGAATTATGGAGCTTCCAGAATTTAGTTCTCCATCGAAGACAAGCTTCCCTGCAGAACTGGGGGGTAGTAATATAATTATTATTGCAAAAATCCATGATTTTAAAATTTATAAGGAACCTCACGATCAGGTTCGGGAACCTCATAGCTCAGATTTGGTTTAGAAACCTTGAGGATCGAGTTGGTCTAGTACCTTGAAGAGTAACATGCTTGCATCATGAACACGTCAATGAATTCTCAAAGCTTAACGGAGGCTTCCACTTCACAACAGATCAATCTAGAGAAAGATCCAGGTGATACCTCTCCATTTATGCTTACATATTCGTAGAAACCTCCCAGGTACGCGCAACAAACTCTTGCTTTACATAAATCATGCATAAGCATCTATGCTGTTGAGGTCTTACATGAGATAAAGCTATGATTATGTCTTGATTGTGTTTCTAGATGTTAGAATGCACATTTACTTGCAGCTCGCAGGTTCCTTGATATTTACCTACATTTAGTAGATTCCTTGTTATTTACTTGCACCTCGCAGGTTCCTTAATGTTTACCTGCAGATCGCGGGTTCCTTGAAATATACCTGTAGCTTCCAGGTTCATTTATATTTACCTGTAGCTAACAGGCTCTACGTTACTTATATGGAGATTCTGGTAATAGCTTCCAAGTATAGCTATTTATGTAACTGACATGTTACAGGTTCATTCATACATACCTGAAGCTTTTATGTGACAGCTTTCAGGATCATTGATATTTGTTAGAAACCAGTTGTAGACAGCTTTTGATTAGCAGCTTCCTGCTAGAAGTTTTTAGCCAGTCGATACTTGAGTAGAAGAAAGTGTGTGTTGCTGCAAAGATTTTATGTATCTGTAGTTAACAGATTTTATGTTGTTCACCTGTAATTTTCAGGTTCATTTGTATTTTTCCGAAGCTCATCGTAACAGCTTCCAAATTCACCTGTAGCTAACAGGTTCATATGAAGAGATTCTGGTGCACATACCGCGAGAGCTTTCTATCCATAAAGGATCACATAATATCCAATTGGATTCACGTAAGTCTTTGCCAGGTTAGCATTCTGATTAGATAGCATGGCATTTCTTTTATGCAAGCATTGATGATAGTAAAAGAAGATTTATTTTGCTTATGATGAGGTTAGTCTTCCTTATTCTTAGAATGACAATGATGATTATAGCTTCCTCATTGTTCTTTTACGTAACAGTAATTACCCAAAAGAACTGGGGGGTAGTATTCCTACTTAGACAGTATTGTGCATGATATGATTAGCCTTTTTCATATGCCAATTTGAAATTTTTAAATGCTTGTTTTAGTACTTGTATTGTGGAACAGGTTACCTTGACTAATAGGTTCCTGTAGCATTGACAGTAGTTGCAGGTTACCTTGACTAACAGGTTCCTGTAGTTTTGACAGTATTCACGAAGTATGAGTATGAATTGACAGAATGTGCAGACTACGATTGATTGATCAGAATTAGCTTGTAGACAGATTGTGTTGAGAATTGAATTAAGTCTCAGGCAGCTTCCTGAGCAAGTATTAAGCCTCGGGCAGCTTCCCGAGCAAACATTGAATTAAGTCTCAGGCAGCTTCCTGAGCAAGTATTAAGCCTCGGGCAGCTTCCCGAGCAAACATTGAATTAAGTCTCAGGCAGCTTCCTGAGCAAGTATTAAGCCTCGGGCAGCTTCCCGAGCAAACATTGAATTAAGTCTCAGGCAGCTTCCTGAGCAAGTATTAAGCCTCGGGCAGCTTCCCGAGCAAGCATTGAATTAAGCTTCAGGTAGCTTCCTGGGCGTCGAGAAAAGTCCCAGGTAGCTTCCTGGGCATCGAGAAAAGTCCCAGGTAGCTTCCTGGGCATTGAGCAAAGTCCCAGGTAGCTTCCTGGGCATTGAGAAAAGTCCCAGGTAGCTTCCTGGGCATTGAGCAAAGTCCCAGGTAGCTTCCTGGGCATTGAGAAAAGTCCCAGGTAGCTTCCTGGGCATTGAGTAAAGTCCCAGGTAGCTTCCTGGGCATCGAGAAAAGTCCCAGGTAGCTTCCTGGGCGTCGAGAAAAGTCCCAGGTAGCTTCCTGGGCATCGAGAAAAGTCCCAGGTAGCTTCCTGGGCATTGAGCAAAGTCCCAGGTAGCTTCATGAGCATCGAGAAAAAGTCCCAGGTAGCTTCCTGGGCATTGAGAAAAAGCCTCAGCTGACTGAGCACGACATTGTTGCCAAAAGCCTCAAGTTCCTTGAGCACGTGAATTAAAGTCCTGACAAAAGGCATCTAAAGTCCTGACAAAAGGCACCTAAAGTCCTGACAAAAGGCACCTAAAGGAACCTGTGTGGAGCCTAGACCGGCACACTTGTTCTTAAAGAGAAGCCTAATAAGCTCTCCCTCATGTGGAACCGCCTTTGGCACATGGGAAGAAGGGATAAAATCCTTAGCATTTACCTTCATAAGATGTCTAGCCTGACACATGAAGAAGAGGAATCTGTGTGGACTCCCAGAACGGCGCACAGGTTCCTAAAATTGCCTCGAGGCACAAAAAGGAACCAACATGTCTCGAGGCATGTTGGGACCTAGAGAATAGGACTGGGAACCAAGCAGGTTACCTTTCCAAGAGAAAAAAGGAACCAACATGTCTCGAGGCATGTTGGGACCTAGAGATTAGGATTGGGAGCCAAGCAGGCAACCTTTCCAAGAGTTGACCCGAATTGAACAAGAGAAATTTTACTAACATTAACTAGTTTCTGTTTTATGTTTATTGTTTGCTTTGCAGGATTAGTAATCATCAACAGCTATTCATAAGGAACCTGGTCTAGCTATTCAGCAATGAAAAGTTAAGAAGTTATCAAGAAAGATTATGGTTTAGATTATGGTTTTGGAAATAGTACTCGAAGTATGAAGACAAGAAGTTCTAAGTTTACAAAGGTTTGAAAGTTCCAAGTAGAGCGAGCAGCCGAGGTTTTTGGGAAGCTATTTAGAAGGTTCAAGAGGTTCCAGGGTTGTTTCATCCTACGAATAATGGAGATTCCTGGGGTTATAAGCAAGCTGCCAACGTATTCTATGAAAGCATTGGATGAGAGATCAGTTCGTACAAGTCAGTTAAAAAAAATTATTGCTTGAACAATTAGAGAGTATTTATGACGAGTTTCGCAATTTGATGATAATGATCTACGAGAAGACGGCTTCAAAAAAGTTTCCAGGTTAGTTTTCAGCACGATCCCTTGATTTTTGATTTGAGGATTTAATTTGGAATCTGCATACAGAAGCGTAGTGTATCCTGTTTCTTACGCCGAGTTAGCTCATGTAAGCTTGGATGCACGATGTGAACATTATGCATTTTCCCAAAAGGAGTAAATAAATGTTGAACCTCTTGATTGGAAGCTGTTGAAGTGCCACTCGCTTTTCGAGACTTCTAGATATATAAAAGACATGTGAAGACATTGAAGACAAAGATCACCTAAGAAGATACAAGAGTAAGCAGAAGTATGATAATATCCCGAAACCTCAGAAGTGTCCTTGGAGAGATTTTGCAAAGTTATTAGAAGAATGTACAGAGAATGATTAGCAGTTTAAGAGTGAAGATTTGTCAGAAGAATGAGTTTCGAACAAGAAGAATAGGACATGTTCCTCACCAAGAAAGAAGCTGATCAATACTATGTTTACTAGAACATTATGTGTCCTGTTTCTTATGCCGAGTGAACTCATGTAAGCTTGGATACATGTTGTTGAAGTAATACATTTTAAGGGAAGTGATTAAGCATTGGACCCCAGATTAGAAAGTTGAACAGGTTCCTTTCGCATTGCATGACTTCAAGGAACCGGGGGGTACTTGTTGTGCCCAAAATCTCCATGGGCTAGATTTAGGCCCAATAAGCTATAGGGTCCAATCCATACGAGCCAGAAAATAGATCCATTACAAGATATGAAGAC
Source organism: Kitagawia praeruptora (assembly GCA_037693485.1). Lineage (NCBI taxonomy): Eukaryota > Viridiplantae > Streptophyta > Magnoliopsida > Apiales > Apiaceae > Kitagawia > Kitagawia praeruptora. The sequence continues at coordinate 40,707,142 of CM075344.1, forward strand.
TAGACATGAAGAAATGAGCACTCGCTGAGTAGACAGTCAAGAAGCTACAAGTATTATGAGGTTCCTGATGAACCGGAAGCTGAGTAGATTATGAATGGACCAGGTTCCTCCCTGCAGAAGAGTTCAAGACAGCCTAGCAGCAGTAATGAAGACAGCAAGAGCATATGGGAACCACAAAGAGGCTCCCCAAACTAATATATTTGTCATTTGTGCAGGTACAAGTACCTATAATGAGGTCCCTAAGCAATATGTCCCGAAATAAGGAGGTTCCTGAGAAACAGGTTCCTAGACAGAGGTTCCTGAGAACCAGGTTCCGAAATACAGGTTCCTGAGCACCAGGTTCCTGAGACATAGGTTCCTGAGCACCAGGTTCCTGAACGTAGCCAATCAGAATGAGACAGAATTATTATTGGAGTGTAATTCTAGGGCGCAGTTGATCCTAGAATGCCTCTAATAGACATGAGAATTATAGTAGAGTACGAACTCGAGTTCTACTCTACTTAGCCAACTAGTTCGTGAAAGGCTCTAAAGGAACCTGAGTCCTACACGAATTAGACAACCGAATACAGCTGGTCAAGCAGAATCAGCTTCGCATTAGAACTACGTGAGCTTGATCCCTATATAAACAAGGGTACGTAGGCACCTTGGGAGAACGGACACAGATCTCGCTAATGGAACCTGCGATGATTCTCGTAACCTCTCAAGCTCAGCTCACCCCCACCATCAAATCACACCCAAATCACCAAAAAACAGCCAATTACATGTGTTACACTTGTAAATTCCAGTGGGCCTCCGAAAATCACGTTGATTACGAAAATCCTCCATCAACACATATATACAGGTATTTGTTTGATATTTATTATGACTTTAATGATTTAAATGATACCCCGTAAAGATCGATGAACAAATTGATATTTGGCTTCCACTTCAGTGACCATTTTGATACTTAACCCGTATTATTAATAACCAAAATCCATCGGCCTGTTATGGATTTAGCTGCTAATAAAATCTGTGTTAAATAGTGAGTTTAAGTTGTAGTTGTATACTGACTTCTACAACAGCAGTCCAATAACAGGGGACGGGAATACAGAATCATAGTTGAAATATTACTTTAAATTTAGATGTTGTTTATACTTTATCAATCACCTGATACTTACATATATCCACTTTACTTTTTTCCTGTTATCATTGTCATTGTTTGAAATTTGAATTGGCGATACTATATAAAAGTGTACTCCCTCCGTCCCATGTATATTGTCATCGGAAAGGTATGTTTTATCCAATTAAATTGAATAACCTAATAGCTGTGACAAATATGTGTTGGTTTTCAAATAAATTAGAAGATATGACCAAAATTGATACTTGAATTACCATGTCAATGCAGACAAAATTATTGGGACGAAAAGAAAAGGAGTGAGGCCATCACAAGCAGGACAGAGAGAGTATCTTTTTCTCTCAAACACAACTGTGAAAAGCTATTGTAGTCTAACCATAAAAACCTATTACTGATTGATTATTTTTATAATATTATTAATTCTCTTGTAAACTTCCAGATTTTGATTAATTTTACGTGACAAACTTCCACGCACATACAGATTTAGACTAATGTTACGTGATAAACTTCCACGCTTGTGACAGCCTTTTTGTAAACTTACGACTAATACAAATGATAAAATAACCTTCTCCTGATCTTATTTTAAATAGGGCCCACCAAGTATAATCTGTTTTGGTGGTAAATGGAGTGAGCTGTTAGGTTTTGTGTAATTTTTCAAAAATCAAATGTTTTACCTTGAAATATTTCTATCACCTTTCTTTTATGAGTTAAACTCTTCTTCATCACCTTTCTTATTGTGTCATAGGCTACAAATGACATTTTGCATTGATCAATTTAAGAATCTGTTCCCTAATCTTGTCTTTTGCTGCAAGTATGAAGTTGCATATGTGTATTATTTTTTTTAAGAGTGTGCATATTGGAGGTTACCTGTCATACAGCCTTCTTGTAGATCTAAGAAAGGATCCTAGGGTTGACATCGTCATAAGTTGTCAATAACATGCTACACATGGTCATTACTATTTCTATATGTACTTTTTCAGCTGTAGCCATAATGATAGCCATTTTGTTTTAATTTTTTGTACTAATATACAGTAAAGAGGTTGGCTAACTAATGGTGAGTCACGTAGAACTTTCACATGTTTTGTCTGCAGGTGTCAGCCACTGGCGTACATGTTCCAACGAGGGAGAGGGGTCGTCCACCAATAGTCGTGACGGCTGAGGTTTTGGAACAGAGGCGAATATCAAGGCAGAGAGTTAATGCCTCCCGGCCAAAGAGTAAGCCATAAAAACAGCCTTTTGATCTATATTATCATAACTTTTGCGCCAAACTTTCACGTTATAGGATGGTTTTTGTGTTTTTTTTTTGGTGCGCGGGGGTGCACTGTAATTGTTATTTAAGTTGCACTTTTTCAAAACCATTACAACCCTGCATGTTCACTGTGGAAAATGCATTTGGGGGCTGTATGGGACATGGCTTATGCTCATAGTCCATAATCCCTCCCCATTACACCATTACTTGGATTTAAATTTATGTGGCATCTCTTGTATTTAATGTGGTATGCTCTAAATGTTCTCTACCTTTTATATCTAAACCCAGAGGAAGGACCTTGTAGAAAACATGGCAGACCGCGCCATGTACAAACCAATTCGGAGGCCCCCAATTCTTCAGCCCTACAAGGTAATGGCATACAGGCCCAGGGTAACTCTTGCCGCATATTATTTAATTTTAGAAATTAGGTTTATAAAGAGTATACAACATAGCATTAATAATAAACAGGGGAGAAAAAATTCCAATCGTAACACACTTTTAGATGTACTTATATATAAAATTAATCATAGAATGATCTGAGGTCTACAGTTTTTCCCCACTGGATTGTATATGGAATGTTCAGTAATCCATATGAAGTGATGTATGAATATGTGAAGCAGATTCATATTTTGACCTTGGTTTATTGTGAATTCAGCAAAGGGTTGTATTTGCTTATTCTTTTTAACAACCTTCCTCAGATTTAAATTTATGTTGCATCTATTGTATTGAATGTGGTATGCTGTTAATGTTCTCTACCTTTTTTTCCTAAACCTAGGGGAAGGGACTTCTAGAAAACGAGGCAGACGGCACCATGTACAATCCAATCCGGAGGCCCCCGATTCTTCACGCCTACAACCTCATGGCATACACCCCAGGGTAACTATTCCCGGATATTATTTAATTCTAAAATTTATGGTTATAAAGACTCTACAACATACCGCATCAATAATAAACAGCGAAAAAAACAACCCCAACACACATTTACATTTACAACTTTGTTTGAACATGCAGAGCATGATTTAACGGGGCCATCCAATGCAGCTACAGAAAACAATGACAGTACAAGCTGTAAAGAAGGTACCAATTGTTGGTCTATTTTTATTTAATCTATATGTCCTAACACTGACCATGAGTTCTGTCCTCTCTTTGTTTGATCTTGATAAAATTAATATTGTCATGGTTCTTATTGAATTTAAAACCAGATTGCCCTTTTTGTTGTTGCAAACAGGTGACAACGACACAGGTTTCGAGAGGAACATGAGTTTGGCTTCTACTTCCGTCACTGGAGGAGTAAGAACTGAAGGTATTCTTCTCCACTAATCCCTTCTGCAAATCGCATTAATCCCCATTCCAACCAGTATCTTCAACTACATTAAAAGGAATGGATAACTCATATTCTCTGCACTTCCAGTTTTTATAGTTGCTTAGTACTTATAGATAACGGTAGAAATTAACACTCACGCTTCCAAACACTTACAGAATCTCGGAGACTGCGCAACTCCATTGATAAGAAAAAAGAGGAATTTAATAAGATATTTTTTTTCTTTCTTGGATGTTTTACAACTGCTTTGTGCATGGTAACTGGGCCAAATGGTTATTCACGGTGCTCTTAATGTTGATATTTTCCAAATATAGTGCAAAGCAACACGGTCCTTAATCTTGGAAAACAAGAAAAGACATGTGGTTTTTGCAAGGCACATGGGCCGCTAAATTTACGGGGAGGCATGTAGGTAGCGGACCAAAGGGATATTCAATATGTTGCGGCAAGGGAAAAGTTCAGTTTGGGCGTAATGTTGATCATTCGGTAAACAATGGCAAGGCCCCATTTGTCTTCCGCATCACTGGCCGCACATATCATAGCCTCGGCTCGGCTCTTTGGTTCCCCCTGATGGTTTGTCTCCAAAATATGCACAGCTTTACATGTACGATGGTCAGGAGGCCTTGACCCACCTCTTGAATTTTCCAGGGAAAATGGGTGAGGTTGATCCCTATATTGTGGCCATGTTACAAGGAATGTTGGAACGTGAAAATGCCTTGGTTGCCATCTTCAAACAACTGCGGGAATGCTTCACAGGAATTGAGCCAGAACCCGTTGGATTGAGGTTATTGGAAAGAATAGATATTACAAATTCAACCTTAAATATCACACACACTCACTTAATTTATGTTATCGTAGGAATTAACATTCAATAACATTACAAAAAACTTATAAAATAAATATATGTTTCTACTGTGAACTACATGATTGATATGTTATACAAAATTATTTTGCCAAAAAAATTATTTTTCCACATTTCAAATTTTAAATTCATTCTCATCATTCTAAAAACTTAATTATTAGGCCCCAATTTGCCAAATGCCCTTAAGCGCCATAGTGGTCGCGTTGTTTTGCAAACTTGTCAAGTGAAAGAATTAACTTTATCTAATTGCTCATAACATCTTAATGTTCAATGTTTTGGAACAATCAGCTGTAAGGTGGTATGAGATCCCACTTCCACAACTCAAAATGCAACAAATACAAGTATATTATAATAGGTCTAAGGTGGTATCTAGAGCATGCTCGTGCCTTGCGCGGGTTTTCATGCTAGTATTATATTAAATTGTAAAACGCGGGTTTTCATGCTAGTATTATATTAAATTGTAAAATTATGATCACATAAATCCACTAATATATTATTTAAAAGCATGACAAAAAAAAGTTACACATAATATTTGATTATAAAAAATCATTACAAGCAAAAACAATTAAAATAAAATCAAAAAATACGAATTTTAAAATTAATTACAAAATTAAAGTTGGAATATAAGAAAAAATTCAAAATTAATAAGATACTCCCTCCGTCCCAATAGATTCTTTACCTTTCAGAATGAGATTTCTGACACGCATTTTAAGATGCATTTTAAGGGTAGTTCCATAATTTATTTTTAAAATTTACCTTTTTTGTATAAAAGTATAATGTATATATTTTTATACAAAAAAAGAAAATTTTAAAAATAAGTTATGGAACTATCCTTAAAATGTACCTTAAAATGTGTGCCAAAAAGTGTTAAAAAAAGGTAAAGAATTGATTGGGACGGTGGGAATATAAAATTGTAAAAAAAGAAGAAGGGATATTTACAAAACTACCTAACTTTTTGAAACTATTTACAAAAATACGGTTTTTTGGTTGCAAATGTTGTAAAACTGGCACCGCAGGTAGAAACGGTTGCAAATGAGCTTAAAACGCAGGCAAAAAAAGGTTGCAGAGGTTGCCCGAAAAAAAAAAGGGTTGCAAGTCGTATTTTTGAAAAATTCTGTTGCAACTTGGGTAGTTTTGAAAAAAGCCCTTAAAAAAAAGCAAGTGTAGTGGGACATAGAAATAAGAGTAAAATGCATTTTGTGTACGTGTACTTTGGCCAAGACACCACTTGAAATACCATGGTTTCAAATCTACCACGGGCAATACTGAACAAACTACTTACTTACACTTAGTGTACTACCGTCTATTTCTCATTAACGGTGTCAAATGCCTAAGGGTAAAATAGTCTTTTTCTTCTTGTTTTAACTTTTCCAGAATACATAGTATACTCTCTCTCCTATCGATACACACAAACATATATATATATATATATATATATATATATATATATATATAAAACAATCTTCAAAATCATATATATTTTGATCCGTTCATTAAAAAATTGATATCTATATATCAAATTTCTCTACTCATCGAGTTCTATGCATTGATATATATATATATATATATATATATATATATATAGAGTCCTACTCCAATAGAAACCAAATTAAAATAGAAACTAGAATCTAAACCCTAATCTAACATTTCAAGCTAATCTAATGACCAAATTAGGGGTATCCCAATATAAAAAGTGTCTAAAATTCTTGGCTCCATTCAGTAAAAAAAAAAAATTACTGTTCACTGCTGACGTGGCAGTGACGTCAGTGTGAACAATAATTTTTTTTTTGCTAAATGGAGCCAAGAATTTTAAACACATTTTGTGAAGGTGCCCCTGGCGGGGCAATTAGAATGAATGAAATATAATTTATTTAGTGTTAGTTTCTAGTTTCTATTTAAGAATTGCTTTCTATTTGATACTTTGCCTATATATATATACTCATATAGGCTCATGCTCGAGGAAGAACCGTTATAAATGGGAGAATCAGGGGACCTTGCTATTGACCATTCATCACTAAGTAATCTGATGGTTCAAATCTTTTTAACAATTTCTTTGTTTTAGTACAATAAGGACAATCTTGGAAATCAAAGTGATAGGATATACGAATCAATCTAACATTAATAGTTTTCGTATCTTTTTTATTTTTGAAAAAACTGTTTCCTTATCTTAAAATGAAAGTAATTAATGTGATACATTTAGAATCTATAATTACATTACCCATTAATTAAAATTATTGATTAATATCAATTAACATAATATATATGGCAACATACAATTACAATCTCCACCGAAAATATTTGATGAAAATCTTTATTGAAACTTTTTTGACTTTGACATTTTGAAAATTATATAAAATATTCATTTGTTATATATACTTTCAGTAATAGTAATATTTATTTATAGTAAAACACATAATCCATTATAATATATAAAACACATAATAGAATCTCCTTGTGAAGGTTAAATACTAGAATAGAATACATTATAACACCAAGATTCTACGTGTTTCAAATCAAGATTTTACATTAAATTACATTTAGAAATATTTTGTAACACACCAAGATTCTTTTACATATTTCAATTTAATATGTCAGTTTATTTCTTTTTATTATCTTTTCGAGATTCCTTTTAGAATAATTTTAAAAGACATGCTATAAAAAAATGAATTTATAGAAATATTATGTAATACATCGAAATTCTCTTACGTGTTTCAAATTAATATGTCAGTTTAGTAGACTATTAATCTAAAATATCGAATATAATGATATTATGTTTCCAAAGTAATTACAAAACACCTAGGAAAATCTTGTTATACAAAAAATGTATACAATTTTTAAAAAAATAAGTTAGATATAAAAATATCATCTAATACACCAAGATTCCACGTGTTTCAAATCAAGATTTTACATTAAATTACATTTAGAAATATTATGTAACACAACAAGATTCTTTTACGTATTTCAATTTAATATATCAGTTTATTTCTTTTTATTATCTTTTCGAGATTCCTTTGAGAATAATTTTAAAAGACATGCTATAAAAAATTGAATTTATAGAAATATTATGTAATACACCGAGATTCTCTTAGGTGTTTCAAATTTAACTCCAAGATTGACGAAAACATTAACCATAATCGACATTCTTGCAAACCTGCACACTTAAACAAAACACATCAAAACTACAACAAACTTGAGTCCAAGACGATCAATTTAAGCCGAATTGAAGCGATCCAAGTGGATATAAAATCCACTTATCACACCCCCAAACTTAAACCGATGCTTGTCCTCAAGCATAAACAACTAACTAACTAGTACCACTTCCGTAGGTGATCACGATTGCATTTGGCATATGCAACAAGCCCTTTAAACCCCTAGGTAGCCCTAGTGGACGAGTAAGGTCTCGTGAGGGCCTATAGTGAATGTACCTACAAAATCCATCTAACGAAACAATGCAATGCATGAATGCAACTAAATGAAAATGCAAAGATCCCCTTAAACTAACCAAAACCAACTAGCAAGCAAATATCTCACAGAATGCAACTAAATCCAAATAGAGCTCGACTAAGTCCCCGTATACTAACAATACATGAACAGCGTGTGTGCGATACTCATCAGAAATACTCCTAGAACCAGATCAAAAATCATATCTATTCTTAGCCAAGACAATCACAGGTTTATAAATAGAATAGATTGTAGACACTTCATAACCTAGGAAAACCTCCATCCTCATTCAAGTTAGACAGGAATTCATGCTTTATTATTACACTACGACACATAACACTATATACAATACGCATGCTTATTTAACCGTGCAATGAATGAGACCCCAAAAGGCTTATACAATAATACCCATGTAGCGAGTGTTAGGTCATCAATATTCCCAAACCACAAGGGCTTTGGGTTACTAGGACTAAGTCCCCTCAGACTTAATTACTCAAGTATTAAAGAGCTCACTCGTGGTTAATTCTGTATTTAACAATTGAAACTTTTGACTCTTTTTTTCTCTATTTTTTTTTTCATACAATCTGGAATGAGAATTCTCATTTCCAACCCTAGACTACTCATATAAATATGAGCCGGCTGCTAGCCATTTGATGCCTAGCCATTATTGACAATTATATACAACTAGCATGAAATCCCTGGTTTCCCTCAAACTTAGACTTTAGTGCTCCTACGCCATCAAGGGAATAACGAAAATTCTAAATATAATCAGGTGATTAAATCTCAAAACATCCAAACAAGCATGACCCTAACCTAGATGAAAAGCAAACAATGAGACTGTGAAAAAGTTTTGTTCCCGTAACATGCAAGTCAATTTCGTAGGAACTATAAATCAACCCTCTACTCATCATTACCACACTCAATTAAAAATCTACCTATCAATCAGAATTAGCTCGTCCTAAAGGGATCATGAAATATGCATGCCATGAAAATGCAACAAAAATGAACTCACATGATATACGAAAATAAAAATAGAATGCCCTACATAAAACAAACATAAATAATACGAACGATCATGCATGAATTACTACTAATATGCATAATATGCCATCTATATGAACACAATGACTCACAAATAACTACTAACCTATATATATATATACTACTTGTCCCCCAAACCACCCCCAAACTTGAAAGATTCAATGTCCTCATTGCATGGAAGTAAATACGGGGGATAGTAGGAAACATACCTAATCGTCGGAACCACATGGGTTGCCTCCCACGCAGCGCTGTCGTTAACGTCATTTAGCCGGACAAATATGATTCAAATCATGGTGGCTCGAAGATCGCATTCGACTTGTCCTTAGCAGAAGGATCATTCACCCATATTTGTTTGACAACCTTCTTGCTATCTTCCCATATCTTTTCTAAATCAAACTTCACTTCGACTCTTCCTCCGATCAATTTTTTCTTTTTCTTCTTCACATTTCTAAGGTGTTTATGCTTCACAGTTGATTGATAAGAACACTCTTCTACCTCATCATCCATGATCCACCTTCTTAATACATTATCTTGACACACTTTAAAAATAACCAACTCATCATTCAGAAGGACATACTTCAAATGGGATGGAAGTTTTACGAGCTTGACATTCGAGAGATCTCGAACCGAAGAACTGTCAATGGAATCACTGATGTGATGCTTTAGCATGTGTGCGTCCGACTTTTCGCTCAACAACTGATCAAACTTCTTTCTCTGACCCGTATCAACCATTTCCACACTGAAACACTCTTCATCCTCTGTCAGAAATTTCATGGGCTTGAACACATTAAAGGTGACATTCTGATCTTGCACCCTCACTGTAAGCTCTCCTTTTTGCACATCGATCAAAGTACGACCCGTAGCTAGAAAAGGCCTTCCCAAGATTATGGGAATCTTCTTGTCTTCTTCGAAATCTAGAATCACAAAATCGGCAGGAAATATGAGCTTATTAACCTTCACCAAGACATCCTCTACTACACCCCTCAGATAAGTGATCGACCTATCAGCCAACTGCAAGGAGATGTTGGTTGGCTTCGACTCCGGTAGACCAAATTGCTTGAAAACAGACAAGGGCATGAGATTAATACTTGCTCCCAAATCACATAAGCATTTGTCAAAAGAAAACTTCCCAATGGTGCATGGAATTGTAAAGCTTCCTGGATCCTTAAGTTTAGGAGGCAATTTCTGTTTCAACACCGCACTGCACTCCTCTGTCAATGCCACTGTTTCAAATTCTTCCAACCTTCTCTTCCGTGACAAAATATCCTTCATGAACTTTGCATATCTAGGCATATGCTCCAATGCTTCAACAAAAGGAATGTTAATGGACAGTTTCTTAAAGACATCCATAAACTTCTGAAACTGTTTTTCTTGATCTTGTTTCTGCAAACGTTGAGGATATGGAGGAGGAGGAGGATAGATTTGGTTCACCCACTTCTTCGGAGGAGAGTTTTCAGCAGAATTTTGCTTTTGAAGTCTTTTTGGAAATGGAGGGGGTGGATAGATCTGATTACTCTCTGTAGATTGCTTTGGAATAGATTTTTCAGCAAAGGTTTTGCCTTTTTCCGCTTCGCCATCCAACTGATCAGCTGCCAATACAGAATTTTCCTTTTCTTTATCTGCAGACGCCTTCACCTGTCGTTTCTTGATTTCTTTGTCTTCCTCAGTTGCTGATTTTTGATCCCTCGTGACTTTTCCAGATCTCAAAGTAACTACATTGACCTGCTCCTTACCCTCCTGCCTGGATTAGCCTCCGTATCACTAGGAAGAGTTCTTTGTTGCATATTTAGTAAGGCACTTGCAAGCTGCCCCATCTGGTTCTCCAAGGTCTTGAGAGAAACTGCCTGGATTTTAACCATCCACCTCAACTCATCCAATTCTGATTTTTCATTAGAAGATTGCCCCGCATTAGCCTGGGGCTGTTGCTGCTGAAATCCCGGAGGCTGATATGGTTGCCTTGGAGCATACTGATGTTGATAGCCTTGATTGAATGGCTTCGCTTGCTGTCCCTGAAACTGCTGATAAGGCTGTTGTTGTTGAGCACCTTGATTGTTGCTCCAGCTGAAATTAGGATGATTCCTGTTGTTCGGATGATAGGTGGCTGGAACTGGTGCAGCAGGTCTCTGAAAATTACTCACGAACTGTGCTGATTCAGAAGAGATAGCACACTGATTCGTCTCATGTGCGCCCGCACATAGCTCACAAACACTAGCAACCTGCTGAACTCCATAATTTATAAGAGAATCCACCTTCATAGTCAAAGCCTTCAACTGAGCTACAATAGCTGATGTGACACCCCCCAAATCCAGGGTCAGAAGATTTGGTTGTCACGCAAAAATCCTCAAAATAAAACATCTGCTTAATAATAATCATCCACTTGTGATTGTCCAACACTGGAAATATAACATCTGTGACCCCAAACATACCAAGATCTTTTAAGGTTATAGGGCTAGAAACAAGAATCCAAATTCCATTAGATAAAAAGCATTCCTTCTTTACAACATTCTCTTTGATCAAATCTTAAACCACTGGTGTAACTTCGATAAAAAGTACACCAGGCTAACTAGACAATTACATAATAATAATAAATATTAGAACTCAATTATATAAAATAGATCTTACTCTAAATCCAGACATCCTGAGCCCAAGTCATCTTCGAAATAGCATCACGCCTCTTCTCTTTCTGAAGTGTACGGATAAGTCTCGCCAAACTACTTTACTGAAATGTTAGAATTTACAACAGCAAGTATGAGCGAAAGAAATGCTCAGCAAGCGTATAAAAATTTTGATATAAAACCAGGATAAGTGGGGCATAAAATCAACTGAAACGTAAAACAGTTTATAGAGAAACTGAATCAACAACCGTGATATAATTCAAATCATAACTGAAATCATTTGGCATGTCATAAAAATGAATCATCTGCCAATTCACAGTATATAATAGCCATTCTGGCGATATGGATTGGATACACTTATATAACTGAAACATAAAACACCATTGCCCCCTGATCAGGTTCATAAGCAATGGGACCCTCTATACTCCACCGGTATTCTCTTTTTTTTTCCGTGTGTGTATAGTCCGGATTTCATGAGGGTACCAAAATAGGCAAGTAATGTTAGCCTATAGGAAGATGGAATGGTTACCATATCCTCCTTAAATATAGCTGGACCAACTACTCAACGTGGCCTCCTACGCTTTACCATTTTCCAATCCAATAGAGCAATTTCCGAATTCAACAGGAAATGCTTAGTTTCACATACAGTTCACATCCTTATTATTTAATACTATAATAAGGATATGAAGAGTTTATCTTAAACAATTCCCCACATCAAGGGTAACAATATCAAGCAACTGTGTTCGCACAAAAATATTTAAGAATCACAAATAGCTCTGAACAATAGCTATTCATCATGATATGAATCAATGAAACATAAAATAAAAAGTGTTTAGGATGATAAAGAAAATACTTGCCTCTGGTCCTTAGCTATTACGTAGCGCCGAAGTAATACAACTATCTTCTTCTATCTCACGTCATCATGTCCTCTGTTGATCATGCTTTGGTTTACGCTTCAGCGGTTGCCATGAGTCTGATCCGTTGACATCGAGCCCGCGCATCTACTTCTATAGTCAAACATAAGATAGTACCTCAGCCTCCGGACGACAATTCTGACATTTTGTAAACGCTTATAAACTCAATTCGAACGTATTAACCATGCTTACCAATATCTTTGCCAGAAGAAAATAATTGGAAATGTCCCCTTTGAACATAGACGTTTTCCCGGTGTTAAAACACCTCACAAGTAAACCAGCAATTCCACAAACAATACTTTCATCTCCAACCTTCTTTATTACAATCCACACAATACTGCATCCATCTCCAACTTTCTTCGTCTCATACCAACTTAACTCCGCTGACATTCCTAAGTCAATATTTACCAATTAATCCTCGAATTAAACATTTATGCATTCAACTTAGTCCAACTCAATCTATAAATAATCCTCAAAACATTTATCTTATTCCTCAATAAAGAAACATGAAAATCAATTAATCCTCAAAACACGATTAATCCTCGAGATAACAATTAATCCTCGAAATAAGTCATTAATCCTCAAGACAATAATTAACCCTGGAGATAATCATTAATCCTCGAATTAAATACATATATACCTGTCACATAACCAATTAACACATAGCATATACGGCTCACAAATAAAAGAGCACTCAAATTATCCATAGAATATTTACAAATCACTAATAGATAATCAAAGAATAATAACACGCAATTCACATAATCACATAGCACGTTTGATCAGATCATAAAAAGATTTTATCTAATATTTTTAAAACAGAAAACGGTCAAAACCCTAATTATCGGATATAACCGACTCAATAAAAAGGTTTGGTAAAAAGTCGACCCAAAATTTAAAAGTTGAATTTTAACTTAAAACTATTTTTATAAGAACTGGGTCATTTTTCTGATTCTAGAAATATTTTTCTCGTTAAAAACGGACATGCGGTTTAATTAATACGCAATTAATAAGAATAATTCAATTAATAATTAAATTAATTGAATATTCAAATTAATTATTTATTAATCAACTCATAAAAATAATAAATCTTTTATAATAAAAAGATTTAAATTCAATTAAGTCAATTATATATTTAAATAATAATTAATTAATATAATTAATCAATTAAAATGAATTAATCAATTAATTAAATCAATTAAATTATTATTTAAAAATAATTAACTAATTAAATTAAATTTTTAGAAGTTAAAATAATAATAATTAAAAAAATCTGAATTTTAGAAAAATTTTATAAAATTTTGACCCAAAAACATTTTTCTGAAAAGATTTAAGATTTTAAAGATCAAAACGTTACTATTCATCACCACCTACGCTGTTCTTCGTATGAATGCTTCGAAGAACACCACCTCCAACAATGGAGGTTTCTCCAGAATCCGGTGACCGGAAAATTATCCGACAAAACTTCCGGCGACCATAACTTTCACAAAACTAAACCAAATTAAGCGTGTAAAATATGGATCTTGACTAAAATTTCATGACAAACTCAACCGTGCCAACGAAAATAACAAAAACGCGACCAAAATGACCGAAAGTTGAAGAAAAACTCGTCGCCGGCGAGCTTCAACCAAAAATCCGGTCAAAAATTCGTTTTCCTTCATTTCTAAACCAAATCGCGTGTTTAACATCAAAAAATGAAGCTTATAACTCATACAATCTTTCCCCCATAACCACTAACGCAAACAATTAACACACACAACGGACTATTGATTCAAAGTTTCGGTTAAAACTTTAAAACTCGAATATGACAATCCGGCAATATAATGATGCAATTGACCACATAAATCGACTCCAAATGATCATATAAAGCTATTGGAATCATCAAAACAACCGGAAAATCACTCAATCAAAAATCCCCAAATTAAGCTCAAGAACCCTAATTTCGAATTGAACAAACTAACAATATAACGATGAAATTTAGCATGGAATTGAACTCCTGGAATCAATATGAAGCTATACAAGCAATCAATTCAACTGGAAAATCAAAGAATCAAAAAGCCCCAAATTAATGAAGAACCCTAATTTTGCAGATTCAAAAGAAATTTAATATAAAATCGGAAATTTACCCAACACGAAAACTGATTGCAGATTATGAAACTAGATGTTGAGAGCTTCGATTCGACTACAAGATCGCCAAAATCCGATGTCTATAACACTTTCAAATTCAGCTTTGATCCTCAAGAACAGGAGAGAGAAAATATTATTTATTTATATATAAAAACTGATTTTTATGATTTATTAATAAAAAAATTAAATCTGATTTCTATTTATATTAATAAAAAATTAATACCCAAAAATATTTTTAGCCCCCAATTAAAATTATTAAACCTTAAAAATAATTTTTATGGGACAAAAATGTAAAATTTTTATTTTTAAACGAATATAATATATATGCCAAAATTTCCCAAAAATTATGAATATTACAAAAATTACAAAAAATTTCATTTTTGAACATTCCATTATTATACGAAAATAATTTTATGAAAAACAGGGCCTCGAATTCAGTACAGGGGCTGGGTCCGGAATTTAAAATGCAAAATAACTGTATTCTAAAAATATAAAAATTACAGAAAAATAGAATAAAATCATTTATGCTACACAGAAGTCACATAACACGTATGGGATAATTTTCCTATTTAATAAAAATCATAACGCGTTTGAATGCATTAAAAATAAACTAACACACATTAAAATCAATTAAAAATATATTTTAATATAATAAATTACACGTAATTTTTCGGGTCGTTACACCTGAAGCTGCATCCACTTCAAAAATACCTGCTACCTTGCCTTGAGATAGTCTCTGGGTTGGATTCTGATATTCATTGGCAGCCATCGTCTCAATAAGATCATAAGCTTCATCGTAGCTCTTAGCCCATAGAGCTCCACCTGATGCTGCATCTGGCATAGGTCTAGACTGTGCTCCCAACCCATTGTATAAATTATTAATAACTATCGAATCAGGCATGCCATGATGAGGACACTTCTGTAGCATCTCCTTGTAACGTTCCCAAGCCTCACACAAAGATTCTCCAGATTGCTGAGCAAATTGAGTTAGAGCGTTCCTTATTGCTGCAGTTTTCGCCATAGGGAAGAATTTTGTAAGAAACTTCTGAGCAAGATCCTCCCATGTAGTAATGGAACCATGTGGTAGAGAGTGTAACCAGTCCTTAGCTTTATCCCTCAAAGAGAATGGAAAAAGTCTCAATTTGATAGCATCATCCGACACACCATTAAACTTGAAAGTGTCACAGATCTCGATAAAGTCTAGAATGTGCATGTTAGGATCCTCCGTAGGAGCACCCCCAAACTGAACCGAATTCTGTACCATCTGAATAGTGCCCGGCTTGATTTCAAAGTTATTAGCGGTAATGGCCGGCCTGATAATACTAGACTGGATGTCATTGATCTTCGGCTGAGAGTAGTCCTTCAAAGCCTTAACTACTGCTACATCACCCATCTCTACTGTAGTTTCAAATTCCTCTTCCTTATTCTCCTTATTCTCTACAAGATCGTCTTCTGCCAGTTCTTCTATACGAGCCTGCAAACGTGTTCGCATACAAACTCGAGTACCTGAAACACCACGAAACAAACAAACTAAGTAAGAAATCCGAGTCAGTGAACGCTAACGACCACTATTGATAAGAACATAAACTAAAAATAAAACACCGATGATCCCCGGCAGCGGCGCTAAAAACTTGTTTACACAAAATCACGCAAGTTTACATGGTTACAAGTAATATAGATATAAGTCAAGTTCGTTCCCACAGAGATCTGGTTTAGGTTTCAATTCAGTTAATGCACCTATGCAACAATGTATGATTTTTATTCACTGCTAAGACAATTAACAAATTTGACTTTTGATTAACTAAATTTAACTAAGAAGCAAATTAACAAACTAAGAATTAATTAACTAATGAGAATTAAAATCAAATTACTTATATAAGAATAAACATGGGACTCTAACTTCATTATCTACTTTGCCTAGAGTTGACGCCTTTAATCCATGCATGTGATGGTTTTGATATCTGATTAGACAACACGAAACAAGTACACGCTACCTGTCAGCATACGTATACCAAAGTATCCATACATCCACAAAAGAGATAGAAGATGAATAGACACCAATTATGCTTAGACCCTATATGTCTATAGAATTTGAAAACATAACGGTTGAAGAGCAAGTTATCCATAAAGATCACATAGGGCAATATAAGTATTCTCATCTCATACTACGAATCATGTTGATAAATAATCATGAATATATGTTAGCATGCCAAGTTCTAAATCTCAAGATCCACTTTCACTTCATAAGAGATTAACAGATTAGATGTTAGCTACGCATCTAACAATTAAGCATAACCATACGAGGATATCAGATATACATCACACACAGATCTTTAAAGCATCAAGATACTAAAGCTCCATAAATAAATCCGTTAGAATTCCATGACAACGATTAGTTCATAATCGAACCGCTCGTCATCATGGGATCTGATGAAACCATGATAAAAACAAAGTATGAAAAGATACAAATAAACCTAAGTAATTGATATGTAATGGTGATCCAAATTACAATGGTAGGATGTGTTTAAATAGGCTCTAGAAGTCTTGCCCAGCAAGAAAATTAACCTACAATACAACTAGAAATAGGTTTTGATACCAAAAATACAATTAAAATTCGAATAGGGGCAGAATCGGAATTTCTGGAATTTTCTGACAGCATCATGCGCTGTCAGCGCGTGTTTATGCGCTCTCAGCGCGCCTAGCTTCTGTTTCGTGCGCTCTCAGCGCGTATTTGTGCGCTCTCAGCGCACAAACATTCTGTTTGTTTGCTTTAGACTTCAAGAAAATTTTCCAAGCTTCGCGTGGAGAGTAAGATCGCTGAAAACGGACTTCTAGAACTCCAAATATGGCCAAAACAGTGTAGACTGCGCAACCATCCGAATTTTCCACAATTTGCTCATTCTTCATCCGTTTTCTCTTCCGATTTTTTTGCCACTTCCCTATCTTCAATTCTTGAGCGTGAATCCTCATGGTAGCCTAGGGAAATACACCATCTTTCATTCCAATGCTCAAATTTAACTCCAAGATTGACGAAAACATTAACCCTAATCGACATTCTTGCAAACCTGCACACTTAAACAAAACACATCAAAACTACAACAAACTTGAGTCCAAGACGATCAATTTAAGCCGAATTGAAGCGATCCAAGTGGATATAAAATCCACTTATCATCAACACAAGGTCAATCAAGTCCAAGACTATCATCTCCTGACTCAAGTCCAAAAAGATACAGGTCCTTAAAATATGACATTTATCCAGCTTGTAATTATTGTTCAATAGCACCAGAAAATTTTGAACAAGCATACAAAGAAGATATTTGGAGAAAAGCAATGGCATAAGAAATTCAAGTGATTGAAAAAACCAAACATGAGAACTTGTTGATAGGCTAAAAGATAAAGATGTTGTAGGTGTAAAATGGATTTACAAGGTGAAACATAATCCTGATGGCTCAATACAACGAAATAAGGTAAGGCTTGTCGCGAAAGGCTATTCATAACAACCAGAGATTGATTTTAATGAGACGTTCGCTCTGGTATCTCGCTTAGACTCCATTCGAGCATTAATCGCATTTGCTTCTGGGGTGGGCTGGAAATTATTCCAATTAGATGTAAAATCAGCCTTTCTCAATGGCAAGTTAAAGGAGGAAGTATATATTGATCAACCACAAGGGTTTGTTATCGAAGGAGAGGAACATAAGGTATACAGGCTCAAGAAAGCATTATACGGTCTAAAACAAGCACCACGTGCTTGGTACAGCGAAATAAATAGCTTTCTGATTAAATCTGGTTTTGTAAGAAGCATGAGTGAACCAACCTTGTTTGTAAAACGCCAAGGTACCGATATTCTAATTGTTATTCTATATGTTGATGATTAATTTTTACGGGAAGTTGTAAAAATATGATTGAAGCATTCAAGGATGATATGACTCGAAAATACGAGATGAGTGATATGGGTCTGCTACGACATTTTCTTGGCATGGAAATTTATCAAGATGAGGAGAAAGTGCTATTTACCAAAAGAATTATGCTGAAAAAATATTAAAGTTTTTTGGAATGTTTTGATATAATCCAGTTTCCACACCACTCATTCTGGGGGAGAAATTGCATAAAGAAGATGGTGGGAAAATGTTGGATTCTACTTACTATCGAAGTCTCATTGGGAAGCTATTGTATCTTTGTACAACAAGACCAGATCTTATGTTTGCTGCAAGTCTTCTTTCAAGGTTCATGCAAAATCCAAGTCACATACATCTTGGAGCTACAAAACATGTTCTTCGTTACATTCAAGGAACACTGGACTATGGATTATGTTATCAGAAAAATAAAGAAGTTGAATTGATCGGTTACAGTGATAGTGATCTTGGAGGATGTAAAGATGATCTAAAAAGTACATCAGGCTATTGTTTCTCACTTGGATCGGGAGTGTTTTCATGGCAGTCTAAGAAACAAGAAATTGTTGCTCAATCCACGGCTGAAGCTGAATATGTATCAGTAGCAGTAGCCACTTCTCAAGTAATCTGGCTTAGAAGAATATTAATGGATTTTGGTTTAGAACAACAAAATGGAACTCCGATTTACTGCGACAACAAATCAACAATTGATATGGCTCAAAATCAAGTTAACAATAGTAGGACCAGACATATTGCACTTAAACATCACTTTAGTCGGGATGCAGTTGAAGATGGTGAAATTAAGCTTCTGTTTTGTCCATCTGAAGATCAAATAGCAGACATATTCACTAAAATTTTACCAAAGCAAATGTTTCAACAATTAAGGGAAGCTATTGGAATCCATCAATACGTTAAGGGGGAGAATGTTAGAAATTAACGTATTGATTATCCATAATATTCTGGAGAATTCTACATATTTATAAGATTCATGTATTGTCAAGTTCAATGTATTTAGTAAGAGTCATACATGTATCTGTTTTAATGTTCTCTAATGTCTCATATCTAGATTCATCTAAGCCTATCTATATAAAGGCTGATTGTTAAGATGTAATCATTCAAGAAAACCTGTTTGAATCAAATACAAAATATATTCCAGAAATATTCTCTACCATATTACAATTAAACATATAATAGAAGGGATGTTTTATCTCGACATATGAGATTTGATCCACTGCCTGCTTGCTCGCATTCCCATTTTCGACTTGTGCTGTATCAAACCAGTTGTCCTGAATTCGATTCGGGTCTGAAGTTGGCAATCAAGTTTGCAGGTAGTCAAAAGCCATGGTTTTGTTGTCGTTGCATTCGTGAAACAATATAATGCGACAAAAGGGGTATGCTGAAAGTCTGAAAGTAATTTTTTGTGCTCCACGAAGCATTTTTCGTTCATCAACTTCTTCTCTTTTTCCCTACTCTCGCAGCTATCATATCCAGAGCCGGCTCCAAGGGGAGTTCTCCTAGGCAATGTGCCTAGGGCCTCCAAAATTATAGGGGCCACATTTTCTCCCATGATATATACATTAAATTAATAAAATTTTAGTAAAAATATTAGTACACTCATTTTTTTCATTCAATATCAGAAATTTTAAATAGTATAAACTCGAGGTCCAAAAATGTTCGATTAATTTTTGGAATGTTATTCCAAATATTAAATATTTTATGTCTTAGTTATTTTTGATTGCTACCCTTTTTTCAATTATTTTTATCAATAAAAGCATTTTTTTAGAGAAAACAATTTTAAAAAATTAAATTAAAAAATTTCTAAAATATTGACGTTGAACTTACGAGATCTGAATCAACTTTTCGACCGAGAAAAAGTCCCATGAAAAGTTTTTATCAACTCAACTCCGAATTGACATACGTCAACTCGCTATTACCGTGTTTGCAACTCAAATAAAGAATCTAACATTCAAAATATTTGGAACCCAAATTTATAATTTATATGTGATTCTTAGATCGATCCTAACTAGGGCCTCCAAATTACTGGAGACGGCCCTGATCATATCGGCTCTTCCTTATATTGTTTAGTTGACAATAGAAATCAATTGGCAATGCCCCGTCACTTCTTTACAAAAAAAATTCTTTACATTGCATCTTTTCCTTTCATCTTTTTGCTTCCAGAGTTCCAGGCTCCTCTTTTATTTTTATTCATTCGGTGAACATATCAGCTTTTGTTTTCTTTTGGTTTCATGCTCCGATCCTCTTAAATTCGTGTGGGATAATGGCCAAAAATGCTATTTTTTTAAATTTTTATTACATAAGAGTAAGTTCAATAGCCTCCTTGTGTTTTCCTTATAAATATTATAAAATATTAGGTTCTTAGTGATTTAGGATATTATAAGGTATGACAACTCCAACAAGCTTCCTTGTAATTGTTCCTTATAATTATTAAATAATAAATGAAAGAAGGAAGCAAGAACAAAAAAGGAGGGAAACAATTGAAAAAAGGAGGGAAAATAATATTTTATTGATAAAAGTGAAATAAGTGATCCCTTGAAGATAAGGGATGACATGATGCTCTTAACTTTTAAGAGACTGTTGGAGCACTATTTTAAACCAAATTCCTTATAATTTAAGTTAGGAGCTCATGTAACGGATCTATTGGACTTGCTCTAATGTTAGGACCCCGTTTAGAGGTTACTTTCTAACTTGTTTTCCCTTTTCCAATAATCGATCTAGGAATTTTCCGAAAATTTTGAACTTGATTATCTTTAAATTTTAAAAAACATCACTCTTTTTGTCATACTTTATGAATAAACAGGTGATTAACTTGACACCTCAGCATAAACAAAAATTTTCATTTAAAGTCAGCCCACTTATGTGCATCTGCTACAAACCGAAACAACCCACATGGTCAAATATATCCATATGCACACCATCACGGTTGGTACAGCTCTTCCTCGCGCATTCTTTCACATATCATAACATCTATATTTGCCTGCAACACAAGACAACGAGACAACTACGAGACAAAGCTCATTAAGTAAAGTAGAGCCATGCATGCCATGTCAAATGCTCATGCAATGCACATACTGATATCTCGACTTTTCTTATTTTATTCTCATTATTATCTTTGGGCCCTACTCGTGCACACTGTTCGATTAGACATTGCGTGCAGGGCTTGCATGCTTAACACATAATTTCCCATGGGAACCCCCTCCGGCGCCCTCACCAACAGAGTGACTCATTTAATACCTTATTCCATCATTGCCCCGTCGAGCTCAAGACCTAAGGCGGCCTTGCTCTGCTCTGTGGTATCTGATCACTTAGATCTTCATAAAGTGGAGGAGGTAAATTACATTTATATCAATTAACGAACCTGGCCTGCCCGTACCGGGCTACCCTTATAAGCCTACACAAGGCTTACCATAAACTCGCCTTCTCGCAACAGTGGCAGTACCATTGAACGGAAATTTGTATTTTCATTAATAATCGTATGCATGATTTCACATCATGTATCTAGCAACACATGCTAGCACACATGCTATCTTAATATAATGTGAATGTACACAGAATCACATAATAGAAATTATGTCAACTATCACAAAATAGAGCAGTGTGCCAGTGTCCATAACACAAACATGTTCGAACACTAAATATAATCTTGTGTTGCAGTTGAGTGCTTTACTTACCTCGATTCCAAGCTAATATGAATTGTTTCTTATATCCATTTGACTAAAATCTTCTCACTGCCGCTAGATAAAAACCACCACAGTGTAAGTAATGCAACAATCTTATGATTTAAACCAGCAACTGCATGCTCTACTAGTTGGAGAGTTTGTATCTTACGAGTTCGTGGTGAAATCCTGCATCTAACATGTGACAATACTACATAATCCCTCGCATCAGCAATAAATCGATCTAGCTTTGAGCTAAAAGCACCCTTGTAAGCAAAGATTAAATTAAATTCTATCACGAGACTCCACTTAAAAGTTTGTATAATCATTTTCAGTGAGCAATTCATTTAATAATATGTTCCACCACTAGCTTTGATTATATGACCAGTTTTATCTAAGGAATTCTCATCTGAGTAACCATTATACTCACGTATGTAGATTGTAGGCTGTGTAGATAATAATAATAATAATATAACAATATATATATTAATTGTTTGATATGAAGACTAAGAAACAAATCACACAAATATGCTTACAATATACTTCTCATTGATATGAAAATAATACGATTATATTGTTTAAATAGGAAAAACTAACCATTACAAACTATGGATAAGAACGATGATTCGATATCATCTTATCTCTTATCTTATTCTTGCTGCTCAAGACAAACATATTATCTTATCTTATCTCTAAATCATGTTGACCTATCAACACTTTATTTCCATAACTAAAATAACAGGATATATGTTTGAATTAAACAAAATATCCCAACAATCTCTCCCTTAATTCAAACATGCATGTATGATGCATCGTCCACCCGTATGGCTTTAAACTGAGCCCGTATGGCTGATTCGACTGAGCCCGTATGGCTAATTCAACTGAGCCCGTATGGCTAATTCAACTGAGCCCGTATGGCTAATTCAACTGAGCCCGTATGGCTATTAATCTGAGCCCTTATGGCTAATAATCTGAGCCCTTATGGCTATACTTATGACTATAACAAAACTGGCTCATCATCCTCAATGACTGCCATGTTTACTTCATGCCTCTTCTCTCTTTCGTTTTCTGCCTTCAGCAAGCTTTTCCATTATCGCCTCGTCTTCCTCGGCAGCCCCATACTACACATGCATCCCATACTACACATGCAGCTTTGCCACCATCCTTCTGCAACGTCTACGCGGAACAACAAAACCTCGCTCTAATACCAAATGTAGATAATAATAATAATAATAATAATAAAACAATATATATATTAATTGTTTGATATGAAGACTAAGAAACAAATCACACAAATATGCTTACAATATACTTCTCATTGATATGAAAATAATACGATTACATTGTTTAAATAGGAAAAACTAACCATTACAAACTATGAATAAGAACGATGATTCGATATCATCTTATCTCTTATCTTATTCTTGCTGCTCAAGACAAACATATTATCTTATCTTATCTCTAAATCATGTTGACCTATCAACACTTTATTTCCATAACTAAAATAACAGGATATATGTTTGAATTAAACAAAATATCCCTGTGCCGCTTCAAATCTCGCAATAACGTGTCACAACTATGAAAAAATACACTGAAATAGTACTCCCAGAAAATGCAAATAATTTACTGAATGTCCAAGTTAACTGAAGACAATGTTTAGGAAAGCCTTCTAATTAATATGACTTCTCTTCTAAATTTCTAAGACTCCACAATTTAGAATTCTGTTTTATCAACTTTATTATAACATTTTCAGGTTTAGAAATAAACAGCCATAATGGTGCTTAAGAGCTATTGTCGTCAAGGACGAAGGTGGTGTAGCACATATCATTCAATTGTATGTCTACGCCAAGGAAACAATACGGATCACACCACCGGGTATATATATTGAAACTTCCTCGCTAAGATTTACCAAGTAAAATAGTTTTAAGTAACTATGGAGTTCTAGAAAACATCACCCCTAACTGAACTACCATCTAGATATTTACTTGCACACGCTAAGATTTACCGGCCAAGTAGGCAAGTAAAATAGTTTTAAGTAACTATGGAGTTCTAGAAAACCTCACCCCCTGATAATTCTATATTCCGATCCGGTGTCTCTTTTGCCGTTCCCACGTCTGGAAAGTGGTGTAGCTGGTGGTTGGGACTCTGCAAAACAATGCCGAGAGGTGGGTTTGGACCCGCGGCACCTCCGGCGTGAGAATAAGTAACGGCGTTGGAGGATAAAAGATAAGAACAAGAGTATCTAATTATGGAGGGTGTGTGTATATGAGTGTGTGTAAAAGAGAATGTAACCTTTTTCATGGGCCTCCCCCTTTAGTGTGCATACCTAGGTCTTGTAGATGTAGGACATCTGTCCAGGTGGAGAATGTGGTGGAGTGTGTTGGGACCATTCTGGAGTGTGTTTGGCACATGTTAATCATTATTTAGTAATAGCTGTCACTATCAAGTGGGACCCCGAATCAGGACTAAAATTTCACGTGTCATGACGGTTGCCAACTTTGATTTTTACTAGCCCGGGCTCATGCCATCTATTATTCGTATCTTTGATATGGGCATAGTCGAAGTAGAGGATCCGAGTTAGTGCTATTTATAGCCTATCATTTGCCCCCCCCACTCCCCTATGCAGATTTTCTGGATGGGGGAGTAGTTTGGATTGATACTTATTTGCTTAGTGGCTTTAAAGAAAAATCGGTTTGAATATTTCCCCAAGTCTGGGGTTTGAGCATAGTGATGAGTCTGGAGCTAAGAGTTGACTTGATTCTTCACAAGTTCAAAGCTTTTAGACTTTGAGTAACTTGGGAGAACAATTGGTTGAATCTTGTCCCCAAGTCTGGAGTCGGAATGTAGAGAGGAGTCCGGAGCAAGGAAATGTATTTTCATCGTTTAGAAGAAATTTTTTCTCATAGCTGCCCCCTGATCCGGAGTCTGAATGTAGAGAAGAGTCCGGAGCAAGAAAATGTATTTTCCATTACTTAAAAGAAATTTTTGCTCATAGCTGCCCCCTGATCCGGAGTCTGAATGTAGAGAAGAGTCCGGAGCAAAGAAATGTATTTTCTATTACTTAAAAGAAATTTTTGCTCATAGCTGCCCCCTGATCCGGAGTCTGAATGTAGAGAAGAGTCCGGAGCAAGGAAATGTATTTTCCATTACTTAAAAGAAATTTTTGCTCATAGCTGCCCCCTGATCCGGAGTCTGAATGTAGAGAAGAGTCCGGAGGAAGGAAATGTATTTTCCATTACTTAAAAGAATTTTTTGCTCATAGCTGCCCCCTGATCCGGAGTCTGAATGTAGATAGAGAAGATTCCAGAATAAGGAGATGTATTTTTCATTACTTAAAAGAATTTTTTGCTTTATAGCTTGGGCTTAAAGCCTGGTTTGCGTTCTTCAAACTTTTTCTGATGATTTATTGATTTGATGCCTATGGCTTAGGCTTAAAGCCTCATTTTTCGATTTGTTGCCTATGGTTTGGCTTAAGGCCTCGTTTTTCGATTTGTTGCCTATGGCGCTGGCTTAAAGCCTCATTTTTTTATTTTTTGCCTATGGCGCTGGCTTAAAGCCTCATTTTTCGATTTGTTGCCTATGGCGCTGGCTTAAAGCCTCATTTTTTGATTTGTTGCCTATGGTGCTGGCTTAAAGCCTCATTTTTTGATTTGTTGCCTATGGCGCTGGTTTAAAGCCTCATTTTTCGATTTGTTGCCTATGGCGCTGGCTTAAAGCCTCATTTTTCGATTTGTTGCCTATGGCGCTAGCTTAAAGCCTCATTTTTTGATTTGTTGCCTATGGCGCTGGCTTAAAGCCACGTTTTTCGATTAGTTGCCTATGGCGCTGGCTTAAAGCCTCGTTTTTTGATTTGTTGCCTATGGCGCTGGCTTAAAGCCACGTTTTTCGATTAGTTGCCTATGGCGCTGGCTTAAATCCTCGTTTTTCATACTTCGAAGATTTATTGATTTGACTTCCTTTTTGTTGCCCGGATAGAGCAACCAGAAGTGATGTAGTACCAAGGAAATGTCCGTGGCAACTGCAACTAATTCAAAACATTGTGTGCACAACACAGCAAATTGAGTGCAGCAGGAAACATATGTGTTTAGGGAAACTTTATACTTTGAAGTGGAAAAACTCAGCTGGGAAACCATGGTCTGATTGCATAGGCATGTAGTAAAAGTGTAGCTTCTGGACTTGAGCTCTGCCCTTTGAGGTAGATTTGCAGCTAGCTTATATGGCTCTTTAATCATCATATTGATATGAAGTATCTGCTTGGAATCGTCCTGATGTACAGATTCTCACCAATACTCCGAAAACTTGTCAAGCAGCTAAGTCTGAGAGCAGGTTGTTATATAAGTTTTATTTTTGCAGATGGAAGTTTCTTCTTTTTGATGATACCGGCAGGATTCGGCCACTTCTTGTCATCAGTACTACTTTATCCAGTTTCCCTTGAACGACTTGGAAGTAAGACTTTTAAGAATATTTTATCCTTGTATGTTTTTATCCTTGAACAATGTTTGATACATGATCAAAGTGTTGAGCAGCAGCTTCCTCGACATTTTTGTAGGACCATTAAGCATCCCAATATTGTGCCGGTTGTTAAGCTTGCAAGATGCAGTTTCAGCCCTTCTTCAAATAGATCATCACAACATTTGGCTTCTAACCGAGAGCTTGAATATCATATATTTACAGGACATGTACATTGTAATTTTGGCCTTGTGTTTCAACCTCGGAAGCTGTATTGAAACATATTTGAAATATCACTGCGACAATATCATCTTTTTCAAATTAAGGAGCTGTGACTGGGATGATTGAGGCAAAGAATCTTCTTGGTTCCAATGGATGACTTTGTAATGTGACTTGGCAAGACTGAGAAATGCTCCATGGTGCACAACATTTGGAAGCACATTTGATTTCACCAGAACTATGACATATTAGCTTCTGAGAGTTCATTTTTAGGAATTGTCCACACTGGATAGTATTTTTGCAGAGAATCTCCGTTACCAATAAAATAAAATAAAACTTGTATAGCTACTGCATCTGTATGTACTGAAGTTTTCAGAGGATTTGAAATTGTTGCAACAGCTTTTGTTCCACTATCGTGGAATTCAAGATGCATTTCTGCCTTTGGATCTTGCTTTTCTGGCTGGATTTTGATTTGTTGTCATCAAGAATTATAGTTGGTCTTTTAATCTTAAATAGTTGGCTTCTAGCACCTGATCTTCTGAGGAGCGCTCAGTATCAGGAATCTGGCCATAAAAGTTGATGCAACAATGTGGTATTCCAGTAGATAGCTCTGCCACGTAGTTTGTTGTTATGCAAAGGAATGAAACCAGATTCAAATAATCCCTTGGCAACAGTACGCTTCTTGCTGCAGGACCTTTAACTATTGTTGAAGTGAGATCATTCTTTTTGGAAAGCTCTTCTTCATTCTGATGTACTGTAGTGATATTTGAGCTCTTAAGACCATCCTCCACTGGAAAGAGAACATTCATATAAACATCAGGCTTGATGGGTTTGTGAACACCATTTTCATATATGACTCCTTAGCAAATGTCGTATCAGTTCCTATATATTTTCGTAAACAGTTTTAGGAGCTTTTACATTGACAGCTATAGCTTGGTTGTTGTTTGTTTTTCTACAACTACTTCAACAAACATTTATAGCACGTCAAATAAACCAGGAGCGATATATGGCATCTAATTATTGGAAATCTAGATAAGCATACATAAGTAATTTAGAATAGTTAAACTTGCATTAAATTGACACATGCGAGATAATTGAACGATATAAATCAAGGGATTTCAAATTTCATCTCAACGAAGCAGCCTAATTTGAACTCAAGTAAGAAGACCAAAGGAATAGGTTGTTCACATCACAAGCTATTCCATATAATTTCGACGTAATTTATATTTATGTACTTACAGAAGTATAAACTAAAATTGAAGCATTCGCCAATCAGATGCAAATAAGAACAGAGTAAGGACTATTGTTCAGCTTAGGACAATGTTTTCTTCTTCTTTTAAAGCAAATGTTTTTTCTTTTTAGATCTTCTAATATTAGGACCCTTATCCAGAGACAACAAATGCATGAACATATATTTAAGTCTGGTGCCACAAACATATGAAGCATATGATCAAGTAACAGAGACATTTAACAAAATAAATTTGATGTGACAAGCAGAGGAATATCATATCATATGGGATGCGAAGCAACAGGGTTTAGTCAGCAGGCTGTGATGCTATTTTGCAATAAAAATCTAGATAATGAGGTTTATCATGCAAGTTTTTAGAACACTAGTCTAAAACAAAGTTTTAGGCCTATCTAGCTTGTTTGATTTTCAGGAAATATTTTAAGTTTATAAGAATGCCACAATGCGATTCTATTTCATTTTGTTGTGTAGCTATTAGCTAAATCACATTAATATTAACATTGTACAACAAAATCTTGGAGGCTAACTCAGACAGATGGCCTCAAACCACCCAAAAGATACTATGAAAATTATGCAGTCATGCACCACTCATGGCATGTGGTTTTCTCTGTATCCTTTAATAGATCATTATTTTGACATGTGTAGGTCAATGTAGTCGTTGACAAGATGCAATCTAATAAAGCAATTGAAAAATTCTAAACAGAGGTGCATGATACTATATCAAAACACAGTAACGGCAATATTGAGAGTGATTAAAAGCTGAGGATCTTCATGTATATAAGCTTCCAGTTAAGGCAAATCTGAAGCAGGACAGCCATTCACAAAACTGATGGATTAATTCAAGCAATATTTAAGAGCCAAATTGCCTTTACAATCTAATTTCAAAGAGTAATGTTAAAACACCAGATGGGTATTTTTTTTTTGGGATTATTCTTCTAATATCGAATGTTGCACCGTAATTATATCAATATGCTCTGCAATTAGTACTTTTAATTAGCTAGATCACATAATCATTAACTTCATAACATTGAAAACGGGGATTATCTTTGGCCTGTGTTTTTTCTGTACCCTCTAACAAAATAATCACATGTGCAGTTTAATGTAGTTGTTGGAGGGTGCAATTGAAACTCCTAAGTTTTGATGATCAAAAACAGTAAGCCATTTGGCTTATAGATATAAAACAGCATGCCATTTGTATTTGCTCTAACTTGGTTCTGCAGGATAAAACAGCTTACTGATTACATGATCAGTTTATACCAAGCAGCAAGCCAATGTTCACAAACAGCATGCCAATTATACAATCAGCAAGCTGATTGTGTCTGATGGAATTAAAGATACATTCGGTAAATCAAAGAGGATCAAGAGGGAATACTATATAGATTATATGTAAGGGTCCTCAGAATATATGTTGAACATTCCTACCACTCAAACATTTGGAGACAAGACAATACTCACTTTATTTAAATAAGGTCACTTTACCTTATTTATTCCCCCACCATACTTCCACTCAAACACACCACATGGGACACATCATATCAAATATTCTCTCCATGTTTTTAACTTCATCAACGTTCCATCTCTTCTGAGTTTTGCAGAACATCATGTTTCTATCTTTTGCTAAAATAATTCATCATCTCTAACGGCTTGATTTCATACCGTTGGAATTATTTTCAAAGCAAATCAAACCATTCTTGTTCACCTATTTAAAGACTGAATACCTTCAGTCCTAGAACCAAAAAAAAGTGCAGAAACAAGATATACACTCACAACTTCAAAGCTTTCATTGCAAAATTCTTTTATACCTTCAAACCTCTTCACACACACGTATACATTATTCTGAGGGTTCATAGGTTGAGTTGTATTTATTCAAATCATTGTATCATTCAAGTTGTAATTGTTTTGCTGTTGTACAAGGTTGGCTAATAGGTTTGGGTAGGTCGAACTAGGCTAGAGAATGATACTTGGGAAGTATTGCTTAGAAAGTTAGTTCATAACATAAAACAGCAAGCCATTTGTAAACAGCAGGGTACAAGGGAGATATATTGTTGAATCTTGTAATCGGTTTATAGTTGATCAATAATATATTCTCTTACCAAGTTTGGTAAGGGACCAGGACGTAGACCATAGGGGTTTAGGGGTCGAACCTGGCTAAAAGATTGTGTGTCTCATTTTACTTACCGTTTATTTCTTTCTGCAGTACATATTAGACACAAACAGCGTGCCATTTATAAACTGTGTTATTACAAACAGCAAGCTGTTTGTAGCATTTTTCAAAACAGTTCATAACTAAGCATTGTTAGCCATAAACAACTATTCACCCCCCTCTAGGTGTTGTTTTCAATTGGTATCAGAGCGGGGTATACTAATATTTCTGTAACAGGAAGGTATCGATCATGGCTGAACAATATCTCGAAGCTAAATCCGATTATAGAGCTCCTCTCCTCACTGGATCAGAAAATTACAACTGGTGGAAATGTAGAAAGGAAACATTCTTGTCCAAGAGACCACTGGTATTAAGAGTGGTGCAGAAAGGAGACTTCGAATTTCTCGATGATAAGAAAAAACCAAAAATGTTGATGATCTTACTCCCGATGAGATTATTAAATGCGGTTATAATGGAGAAGCTAGAAATTCTCTAATGAATGCACTAGATCAAGCTGAGTATGACAAAGTTTCTTCTCTAAAGACAGCAAAGGAAATGTGGGATGCTTTGGAAACCTACCATGAAGGTTCAACAACTTTGAGAAAGGTGAAGCTTAGCAAGCTAATGAACGACTTTGGAAATTTCAAGCTCAAGGATGATGAAACTATCAAGGAAGGTCAAGCAAGGTTCCAAGTAACTATAAACTCCTTAAAGAGACTTGGAAAGGATATTCCACAAGATGAAATTAACATGAAAGTGTTAAGTGCCGTACCATTTATTTATGAAGCTAAGGTCACGGCCTTGGAATCATCCTCAACAATCGACACCATGGATCACCTAGCTGTTTTCGCTGAGCTAGAACAGTTTGAAAGTAAGATAAACATAAGTCAGATTGAAGGTGTTCGGATTCCTGTAGCCAAAATAAAGAATTTGGCTCTTCATTCTAGAAACAGCTTGCCAGTCGCTACAAACAGCAAGCTGATTGAGTCTGATGAAGAGTCTGATGAAGAACTTGCACTCATTTCATAGAAGATCAAGAGGCTCATTGAAAAGAAAAACAGAATGAAAAGGGAAAGAGGAAGCTTCTCCAACAAAAAGAAAGTCAAGGAACAAAATTGTTTCGAATGTGGCAAGCCAGGCCATTTTAAAAAGGATTGTTACAAGCTGAAGTTAAAACGGCCTGCTGTTTTCAAAGATAGAAGAAAATCGAAGGCTTTATTGACTTGGAGTGATGATGATTCAGACTCCAGTGATGACTCCAGTGAAGATATGGTGAATTTGGCTCTTGTAGGTCTAAATGATGAAGAAAGCTCACAAGGATCCATAAAAGAAGATATTGTGGATAGTGACTATTCGGATTCTGAAGATGATGCAAGTGAGGTAAATTCAATTAATTCTTATTTATCTTCTTCTCCTATTATACTAGAAGAACTAACCATGCAGGTACCAAATAATGTATCCATAATTGAGTTCATGGAACTGAAAAATAAGAATGGCAAGCTGGAAAAGAAGAACAATCAGTTGAAGAATATTATTTCTGAGTTAATGGCTGAGAAGGCTCCAGAAATAAATCATGATGATCTTATTACTGATTTAAAAGAAAAATTAGTCCAATTCGAAGGATTCAACAAAGTAATTTTACAAAGGAATGAAGCACTCATGAAAGAACTCAGAAATTTGAAGGCAGAGATTGAAGCCAGAGATAAATGTATTAAATCATACAAGATCAAAGAATCTAGTCAAGCCGAATCCTCAAAAACTGTTGAGAAGAGAAATCAGCAAGCTGAATTGATTTCTCTCCTGGAAAAAGAGGTCAAAGATCTTCAGAAAGGGATGGAAACCTTTGTTCAAGGAGAAGACAGCTTAAAGACAATGATGAAGAAGGCAAATGTCCCCTTGGTCAGAGAAGGAGTTAGGATGAACTCAAACAAAAAGCTTGGTGCACTCAAATATGATGGAAGAAATGGCATACCATACAATTATGCCATGCCTTGGAAGATATGCAACAAGTGTGGAAGAAAAGGCCATCTGGAAAAACACTGTGTGGTTCAAGTAAATTCTAAAGGGAAAACAGCTTACCAGAAGAGGCCAGTCAGGCGACAAACAGCATACCAGAATGCTCCTGACAGAAGACAAACAGCTTACCAACTGTCACCAAAAGTGATTCAAATGTGGATCAAGAAAGCTGATTTAAATGTTTTATATACTCTTGCTACTAACCAATTTGGACCCAATCCTATATGGGTACCAAAACATTAAGTTGGTACTTGTTTGTTTTGTAGATATGTCTTGCTGCTAAAGTGAAGTCAAAACAATGGAGTTTGGATAGCGGATGCACTAGACATATGTGTGGAGACAAATCTCAGTTCTTGAGTCTCAAAATGAAGAAAGGTGGAAGAGTTACAATTGGCAATAGGAAGACTCTTCGAATACTTGGTATTGGTTCTATCGGTAATAGTAATATTTCGATCGATAAAGTTCAATATGTCAAAGGTCTTACATATAATTTGCTTAGTGTCACTCAATTATTTGATGATGGACATTTTGTTCAGTTTGGCATACATAAAATTATTATTACTATTAGTGCTAACAAAATCCCCCTAGTTGCTAGAAGGGAAGGAAATATATATGTATTAGACTTCGAAATGCAGGAAACATCATGTTGTTTAGCTGCAATCGACAATGATCCATATATATGGCATAGGAGGTTGGGACATGCACACATGGACCTGCTTAATAAACTATCAATCAAGAATCTGGTCAGAGGACTTCCAAAACTGAAATATACTAAGGTTGAAGTATGTTCAGCATGCCAATTGGGTAAACAAATTCGAAGTACTCACAAAGCAAAGAAAATGGTATCTACTTCTAAACCTTTAGAGCTTTTGCACTTGGACTTATTTGGTCCAGAATCTTATAAGAGTATTGGAGGTAAACAATAAGGTTTTGTTATTGTAGATGATTATTCTAGATTTACTTGGGTATTGTTTCTCCGTACTAAAGATTGTGCTTTTGATGAGTTTGAGAAATTGATTAAATTACTTGAGAACAAGCATGATACAAGACTTGTAGGTATAAGAAGTGATAGAGGAGGTGAATTTGTCAATGAAAAATTTATTGCATATTGTGAAGAAAGAGGAATCTCCCATGAATTTTCTGCTCCAAGGACTCCACAACAAAATGGAGTGGTGGAAAGGAAGAATAGGTCACTTCAAGAAACAGCAAGGACTCTACTGCAAGAAAGCAAGCTACCTAGGAGTTTTTGGGCCGAAGCTGTGAATATAGCATGCTATTTGTTGAATCGAATCATAATCAGGCCAATTTTGAATAAAACTCCATATCAACTGTTGAGAAACAAGAAGCCAAATATCAGTTACTTCAAGATTTTTGGCTCTAAGTGTTTTGTGCTCAAGATAATTGGTAAAGATGGTAAATTCGATGCTAAATCTTATGAGGCTATATTTCTTGGTTATTCCTTAACAAGTAGAGCTTATAGAGTTTATAATGTTAATAAGCATATTGTTGAAGAATATATTGATGTTACCTTTCAAGAACCTAACAATGATCTACCAAGAGATGAGGAAGAATTTGCAGGTATGCAACCTCAAGTTATTGCAAATCAGCAAGCTGGAAGTGCAAATCAGTAAGCTGGAAGTGCAAATCAGCAAGTTGGAAGTGCAAATCAGCAAGCTAGAAGTGCAAAACAGCACGATGAAAGTTCAAAATAGCAACTTGAAGATAAAGATGAAACTGAAAGTCATCAAGCCAAGGATGATGTAGACTCTGACAATCAGCAAGCTGAAAGTTCAGATCAGCAAGCTGAAGTGGAAGATACAATCTCCAAAATAGCAAAAATGACTTTGGAAGGTCCTAGAGGGTCAAGGGCTACTGAAAAAATACCTATCTATGATGGACAAGGCCAGTTATCACCAACAAAGATAAGAAGGACAACTCATGAAGAAATAGCTCAACATTCTTTACCGAGGGCAACAAGAACGGTCAAGAATCATCCTCCGGAGTTGGTCATTGGTGACATTACTGATGGAATTACTACAAGAAGAGGGAAAGCAAATTATTGTGCTCATGCAGATTTCCTAGCTCAAGAAGAACCCAAAAATATCAATGAAGCATTAGAAGATGAGAATTGGATTATGGCTATGCAAGAAGA
Source organism: Kitagawia praeruptora (assembly GCA_037693485.1). Taxonomy (NCBI): domain Eukaryota; kingdom Viridiplantae; phylum Streptophyta; class Magnoliopsida; order Apiales; family Apiaceae; genus Kitagawia; species Kitagawia praeruptora. The sequence continues at coordinate 40,741,612 of CM075344.1, forward strand.
ATTAAATCAGTTTGAAAGATGTGAACTTTGGGAACTTGTCAAGCCACCAGAAGATGCTTATGGGTGTTTAAAAACAAAGTTGATGAATTTGGCACTGTTACTCGAAATAAAGCAAGGCTTGTGGCTCAAGGATATAATCAACAAGAAGGCATTGACTTTGATCAAACTTATGCTCCTGTTGCTCGTTTGGAATCAATAAGGATGCTTCTTGCCTTTGCACGTTTCAAGAAATTCAAGCTATATCAAATGGACGTAAAGAGTGCATTTCTAAATGGCTTGCTGGAAGAGGAAGTTTATGTCAAACAGCCTCCTGGATTCGAACATGAACAGTATCCAGACTATGTGTTCAAGCTAAAGAAGGCTCTTTATGGTTTAAAGCAGGCTCCTAGGGCTTGGTACAAAAGGCTTAGTAAGTTTCTTCTCAAAAATGGATTCACGCGAGGAAAAATTGATCCCACATTATTTATTAAGCAAAATGGTAAGGATATTCTTATTGTACAAATATATGTGGATGATATTATTTTTGGAGCTACTAATGAATCTATGTGTAAGTGGTTTTCTAAGTGTATGCATAGTGAGTTCAAAATGAGCATGATGGGTGAGCTCAATTATTTTTTGGGTCTTCAAATCAAGCAATCTAATGATGGAATTTTTATACATCAATCCAAGTACACAAAGAATCTACTCAAGAGATTCGTTTATGAAGATGTTAAATCAAAATCAACACCTATGATCCAAAACAGCAAGCTGTTTGCAGATGAAAATGGTAAGGATGTTGATATTAAAAGATATCGAGGTATGATTGGAAGTTTACTATATTTAACTGCTTCTAGACCTGACATCATGTATAGTGTATGTGTTTGTGCAAGGTTTCAATCCAATCCTAAAGAGTCTCACTTAAATGCTATTAAAAGAATATTTCGATATTTAAGTGGTACCATTTCTCTTGGTTTGTTCTATCCTATCACAAATACTTTTGATCTTGTTGGGTATGGTGATGGAGATTATAATGGTTGTCAAGTTGATAGAAAAAGTACTAGTGGTGTTTGTACATTCCTTGGACAAAGCTTAGTTTCATGGCAATGCAAGAAACAAACCTCTGTTGCTTTATCCACGACCGAAGGGGAGTATCTAGCAGCTGGTAGCTGTTGTTCTCAACTTTTATGGATGATTCAAACACTAAGGGACTTTGATATCAATTGTGGAAAGATTCCAATCAATTGTGACAACACTAGCACCATCAATATTTTGAAGAATCCGGTGAATCACTCAAGAACGAAGCATATTGATGTTCGACATCATTTCTTAAGAGATAATGTTGCTAAAGGCAAGATAGAATTGGTCTTTGTTCCAACTGAATTTTAACTAGCTGATATATTCACAAAACCCCTAGCTGAAGAAAGATTTTCAACCATTCGAATGCAACTTGGCATGTGTTCTCTGTAAATCAGCACGCTGGATGGTAATTGCTGGTCAGGTTAGCTTACCATTTGTTCTATTTTCATGTTACAATTGCTATGCTGATTACATTATATTCTGACATATTATTTGTTGATCTTAAGATTTTTTGATGGATTAAGGGGGAGAACTTTAGGAGAATGGCTTATAATGTTCGTGTTTTAACATATGATCTTTGGTGTTATATTTCTTTCATGTTAGATCATCGTTTTATATCTAATTTTGAGATGCAGGGTTTTAGGGGGAGTTATTCTAATTCTCCTAAATTAGTTATCATCAAAAAGGGGGAGATTGAAACTCCTAAGTTTTGATGATCACAAACAGTAAGCCATTTGGCTTATAGATATAAAACAGCATGCCATTTGTATTTGCTCTAACTTGGTTCTGCAGGATAAAACAGCTTACTGATTACATGATCAGTTTATACCAAGCAGCAAACAATGTTCACAAACAGCATGCCAATTATACAATCAGCAAGCTGATTGTGTCTGATGGAATTAAAGATACATTCGGTAAATCAAAGAGGATCAAGAGGGAATACTATATAGATTATATGTAAGGGTCCTCAGAATATATGTTGAACATTCCTACCACTCAAACATTTGAGGACAAGACAATACTCACTTTATTTAAATAAGGTCACTTTACCTTATTTATTCCCCCACCATACTTCCACTCGAACACACCACATGGGACACATCACATCAAATATTCTCTCCATGTTTTTAACTTCATCAACGTTCCATCTCTTCTGAGTTTTGAAGAACATCATGTTTCTATCTTTTGCTAAAATAATTCATCATCTCTAACGGCTTGATTTCATACCGTTGGAATTATTTTCAAAGTAAATCAAACCATTCTTGTTCACCTATTTAAAGACTGAATACCTTCAGTCCTAGAACAAAAAAAAAGTACAGAAACAAGATATACACTCACAACTTCAAAGCTTTCATTGCAAAATTCTTTTATACCTTCAAACCTCTTCACACACACGTATACATTATTCTGAGGGTTCATAGGTTGAGTTGTATTTATTCAAATCATTGTATCGTTCAAGTTGTAATTGTTTTGCTGTTGTACAAGGTTGGCTAATAGGTTTGGGTGGGTCGAACTAGGCTAGAGAAGGATACTTGGGAAGTATTGCTTAGAAAGTTAGTTCATAACATCAAACAGCAAGCCATTTGTAAACAGCAGGGTATAAGGGAGATATATTGTTGAATCTTGTAATCGGTTTATAGTTGATCAATAATATATTCTCTTACCAAGTTTGGTAAGGGACCAGGACGTAGACCATAGGGGTTTAGGGGTCGAACCTGGCTAAAAGATTATGTGTCTCATTTTACTTACCGTTTATTTCTTTCTGCAGTGCATATTAGACACAAACAGCGTGCCATTTGTAAACTGTGTTATTACAAACAGCAAGCTGTTTGTAGCATTTTTCAAAAAAGTTCATAACTAAGCATTGTTAGCCATAAACACTTATTCATCCCCCTCTAGGTGTTGTTTTCAGCAATTTAAGAGAGCAATAGCAAAAAAGTTCTAATATGTAATTGACCACAAAATGCAGTACCCACTGAAACTTAAGGCTGCCAAGCTCAAGATTTTTAAGTATATATGAATTGGAAAAAATGACGAATTCAATCATGAAGAGTTGGATTGCCTCTTCAATTTCTAATATTAGCGAGTATTTTAGAAAAACCAGATAGGTGGGTTTTTTCTTTTTACATTATTTGATGCCTTGCTTGCTTTTAGTCTTATATACGTGCTCATTCACTATACAATAGTTGTAACAAACACATTGACGGTATATAGAGTTTATTGCACTGTGAAAAATATATTCAGATACGTAGATGTGCTAGATTCCTTTAATCAGAGGCAATAATCATGAACTAAATATACTTAAAATCCAATATAAGCAAGCTGATCCAGAGCAAAAATTGGAACAATAAAAGAATGAATTCTAGCGATAGCTTGTAAGTGGGAGTAAATTAATCTTGTAAAATGTCAGGGGAGTGGTTTTCTACCAGGCTACTAGACGATGAAACACGATACATGTGAGGTATAATTTGCCAATATGTGCTCAAATTTGAGAGTAAACAAGCTATTTCGAACAAGCCATGATGCGTCAAGATACCAAAATCGTAATGAGAAATGCTAAAAATTGTAAATTAGACATTTCAATTCTAAATAAAAAATTTAACCATGTAGATGTTACCCATATCAATCAATCACTAGAAAATCAAGTATCACACCTGAGATGTGGTCTTATTCACACATTCCTTACCATACAGTTAGGATATACTTAGTTGACTCACTATTGAGCTACATGACTGATTCATTGAGTTGACAAATGGGTTCCAAGTTGAAATGCTGAGATGCCACCGAGTTGGGGGAAAAATGTTGATGCACTTACTGAGTCAAAAACGAGTTGGTTAAAGACACAATCTTTTACTCAGATTTGTAATAATGTTTCCATAACAGCTCCAGATCCAGAATTTATGTGTTTAATTAACTCGAAGGATTAGCTCAATTTCGGTAGTAGTTTGAGTAGATCTAAAAACAATGAATTGAGTTTGTTGCAATAACTTGAGAGTGGACTTGGTTAATTAACAGATCTTTGATTTTTGGGTGGCGGTCTTGATTCTTTTAGCTTGGAATGAAATGAATAGACCTTTTGTGGCCATTAACCACCAATCGGAGGTTCAGGTCCTCCTTCTAGCGCAAATGATAACTCTATATTCCGATCCGGTGTCTCCTCCGCCGTTCCCACGCCTGGAAAGCGGTGTAGCTGGTGGTTGGGACTCTGCAAAACAATGCCGAGAGGTGGGTTTGGACCCGCGACACCTCCGGCGTGAGAATAAGTAACGGCGTTGGAGGATAAAACATAAGAACAAGAGTATCTAATTATGGAGGGTGTGTGTATATGAGTGTGTGTAAAAGAGAATGTAACCTTTTTCATGGGCTTCCCCCTTTAGTGTGCATACCTGGGTCTTGTAGATGTATGACATGTGTCCAGGTGGAGAATGTGGTGGAGTGTGTTGGGACCATTCTAGAGTGTGTTTGGCACATGTTAATCATTAGTTATTAATAGTTGTCACTATCAAGTGGGACCCCGAATCAGGACTAAAGTTTCACGTGTCATAGCGGTTGCCAACTTTGATTTTTACTAGCCCGGGCTCATGCCATCTATTATTCGCATCTTTGATATGGACATAGTGATCCGGGCATAGTCGAAGTAGAGGATCCGAGTTAGTACTATTTATAGCCTATCATTTGCCCCTCACTCCCCTATGCAGATTTTCTGGATGGGGGAGTAGTTTGGATTGATACTTATTTGCTTAGTGGCTTTAAAGAAAAATCGATTTGAATATTGCCCCAAGTCTGGGGTTTGAGCATAGTTGAACAAGTGAATAAACTTTTTTTATAGTGAAATTTAATTTTAATTTTACATCTTAATTTTTAATTTAAGAATATGTGATATATTCAAATATATATCTTTTTTATGAATCATACATAAATTATAAAATTTGGTATTATTATAAAAAATTATACTTAACCCATCCTACAATATAATGAATTTTCTAAAATTACAATAAAAAATTATATTTTAATTAAAGATGGGTCAAATTGATCACTGAAAAACAAATATGACTATTATTGCGGGTTTGAGAAAATAATAAATTATAATTTTTAGTATTTGGACTATAAAATGGTAGCTATTTTGCACATGATGTATTTTCAATAATAAAATATTATTTTATTGAATGGTAATAATAAAGTAATAGTAATTTCTAGTGATTGGTATGTTTGTATTTGTTTTTGTTTTTTTTTTCTGCTAAACGTATGTTTGTATTTGTTGAGTACTTGTTGCAAAAAAAATATAATTTTAATATTCAAAAATCATATTAGCATAGTAAAAAAAATAAGCACATGAAAAGTACATATGTATTTTATAAAAAAGCATACAATTGGAAATGTACTTGTTGAACGATTACTTTTTTTTTTTCTCAATTTGTAAAATATGCTTTTATTAATTGGAAATGCAAATTAATTAGGGTATTCTAATCTCTTTCATAATAATGGGTGTGCCCCATGGTTCTAAAAATCCCCGATTTAGCCGATTAATCCCCGATTAATCCTCTGTAAGGTAACCAACCGATTCGATTTTTGAAATCCGATTAATCCTTTGAATTTATTTAAAATGATATGTTTAATTGTAAATTAGACAAATATATTAAATATTATTATAATATCTGATTAATACTCCGATTAATCCTTCCGATTAATCCCCGATTACCCGATTAATCTTAAATCGGTATCTCAACCGATTTATACCGATTACCGATTTTTACAACCATGGTGTGCCCATAAGCTCCCCATATGTTAAAGCTGGATTTTGGTTTTAATGAGAAAGTGACACTATAGGAGAAATCGCGTTTAAGAAAAGAGCGGCTCAAAAGAGAGAACAGTGAAAATTGTTAAAATTTAATATTGATAATATAATATGAGATAAATATATATTAAAATATTTTTTAGAAATATTTTAACATTGTCGTGAAATGTGACTTTATCGATTATTCATAATATATGTTAAAGGTGAGTTTTAGTTTAACGATGAGAAGAATTATGTTTCAATACGATATTGTTAAAATTTAATATACTAAGCAAATTTTTTAAAAGAAAATATATGTAAAACAAGATATTAAAAAAGTAATGAAAAAACATGTTATAATTGGGAAAAAAAATATAATGCACTTAAAATATATGTAAAACAAAAAATAATTTAAAAAACAAATACTAATTCAGAACAAAAAGTCTAAATTTAGAAAATTAAAATCAATAAAAAAAATTTAATATAATACACTTAAAATAAATATAAACCAACACAAAAATATAAGAGATAGTATAAACTTTTTTTAAAAAAGTGTTCACATGTATGTTAAATTATAATAAGTTACCACATGCCTAAAATATATTATATATATTCTAATAAATAGAAGAGAAAACGGCAAAAAAATGAAATATTAAAACATATGTTAGGCTAAACCTTAAAATATAATTTTCAAACAAATCATTTACCAAATAAAGGTGTTTTAATAAAAACATTATTCTAATAAAAATCATTAAAGATTCTTTTTTAGGTTTGACAACAAATATGTTTCTAATATTAACAAACAAGAATAAATTAGCAAAAAATCATAATTAAAATTAAGTCTCAAATTCATTTTTTATATATAATAAACAAGTAAACAAAGCATATCATTAGAATTTCAATTCAAAAAATATTTTTAAAAAAAACAAGAATGTACATTTAATTACAAAACAAAAAAGAAGTTTAAAAGAAAATATATGGTAAAATAAGATAATAAAAAAGTAATCAAAAAACATGTTATAAATGACACCAAAATTCAATAAAATATAATATACAAAATAAACGTCAATTCAAGAAAAAAAATCTAAATGTAAAAAATTAAAAACAATAATAAACTTTAATATAATTCACTTAAAACAAATATAAAACAACACAAAAACATAAAAAGATAATACAAACTTTCTTTAAAAAAAAGTACACCGTCCTATCCATTTCTTTACACTTTTTTTGTCACTTTCTGGCACACATTTTGTGAATTTTAAGTATAGTTCCATAACTTATTTTTAAAATTTTCTTTTTTTGTATAAAAATAGGATTGTTCTATTTTTATACAAAAAAAAAAGAAAATTTCAAAAATAAGTTATGGAACTATCTTAAAATCCACGTGCCAACACCCTATTTCGAAATGATAAGAAAAGGAATGAACAAAGGGAGTAACAATTACATAATCACATATACATATATAAAAAATAGTTAAACAAATAAGTTCCCACATGTCTAATGTATATTATATATTATATATATTCTAATAAAATAGAAGAAAACTCCCCAAAAAATATGAAATATTTAAATATATGTTAAGCTAAAACTTAAAATATAATTTACAAAAAACAAATCGTTTACCAAATAAAAGTGCTTTAAGAAAAAATTATTTTAATAAAAATCATTAAAGATTCTATTTTTAATGATGACAATAAATATGTTTCTAAAATAAAAATTAAAAACAAATTCTTTGTTTACAAAGAAAAATTTTAAATTAAAAAAGTGAACACAAATCAATATATGAACATATTTTAAATTATAAAGCAATCTAAATACCCACAAAATAAATATATATTAATTTTTAATTATAATACAACATAGAAACCCCTAATATTACTCTAAACAAAACACGTAATAAACGTCATACATGGCAAAAATATAAAATTAACATGAAAAAATAATTAATATTCAAACAAATAAAACAATTTAATACCACACATTTTTTCAAAAAGGTTAAAAAAATGCCTTTAAAACTACAAAAACACAATAACAAAATATCTAAAAAAATTCAAGATAACCATAAAATTACATAATCAAAAAGAAAAAAAAAGATAATAATAAATTGTTATACGAATATAGTACCTATATTTCAAGTATATCATATGTAATCTAATAAAATAAAAAATAATAAAAAGTAATTATGAAATACTAAAAAATATGTTAGCCTAAACTGTGAAATATAAATTATAGAAAAATCATTTACAAGAAGAAAAAAAATGTATACTTACCAATCATATAACATATGTATTACTATCCTTAAAAGTAAAAATATTATTCAAAATGTTATAAAACTAATTTTTCAAGAAAAAAATATAATGAAAATTGTACTAAATTTTTTTAATAAAGTTACCCATGCATCGCACGGGTATAAAGCTAGTTTTAATAATATATGAAAGGATCTCCAATGGATTGTGTTGTGCCCAAAATCTCCATGGGTTAGATTTAGGCCCATTAAACTATAGGATCCGGTCCATACGAGCTAGAAGATTGATCCAGTACGAGTTATGAAGATCAAATAAAAGAAATGACTAAGGAAGTATGAGTATTAGGAGGTTCCCAATGGTCAGGAAGCTGAGCTGAGCACTAGAAGACCAGGTTCCTCCAAGCAAAAGAGTTCGAGTTAGCATAGCAACAACCATAGAAATGATAAAAGCATGTGAAGAGTTATCCAGTCTAACCAGTTTGTTATTTGTGCAGGTAATGACACTCAAAGGGAGGTCCCTAAGCGATATGTCCCGAAATAAGGAGGTTCCTGAGAAACAGGCTCCTGAGATGTAGGTTCCTGAGCACCAGGTTCCTACGAGTTGCCCAACAGAAAGTTCTATGAGTCATCTAGAACAGATAAACAAATTGGTATCTGAGTATAATTCTAGGGCGCAGATGATCCTAGAATAACTCTAACCAATGAGAGAATCATAAGTGGAATACGAACTCGAGTTCTACTCCACTTAGCCAAACTAGTTCGTGAAAGGCTCTAAAGGAACCTGAGTCCAACACGAACTAGGTGACCGAATACAGCTATTCCAGTAAGAGACAGACTCATATTAGAACTACGTGAGCTTGATCCCTATAAATACAAGGGTACGTAGGCACCTCAGGGTACGACGCATTAAGTTCTCTGATTTTCTCTAAAGGCACCTGAGATTATTGGAGATACCCTCGAGCTCAGCTCAACCCCCACAAACACAACCCAAAACTTTTCATAGAACAGTTGATCGCTAGCCTATACAACTACTTGTAAACCTCATATAAGTTGATTACGAAATCCACTCATCAACATTGGCGCTAGAAGGAGGGGATAGTTAATATCTTAAGAGTGGAAAAGATGTCAGGCAACACGGATAGCGAAGCAACCGGTTCTGAACGACAGATTCATGAGGGGAACACATCTCCTCCCAGAGCACCGAAGGTTACTAAAGCAGCCATGATGGAAATCTTAAAGACTGTGGGAGAACGTTTGTCGACTTTGGAGCAGGCTTCAAGCAAAAAGAAGAAAAAGAAGGCAAAGAAAAGCAAGAAGTCGAAGGTTACTCCGAAGCAGCTGAATTTTGAAGAATCTGAGAATGGTGAGGAGGTTCCAGACGATGGTGGAGAACCGAAGCAAGATAATGGTGAGGAAGATATGGAGAACCCTGAGAAGAGTAAAACTGGTAGCAAGGGCCATACAGGGTCCAAGGAAAAGAAGAGAACCAAGACTGGAGGTTCCTCAAAGAAAAAGAAGAAAGATAAAGACCCGTCTGTCGAGGTAATCGAACAAGAAAGCACGGATTCAGATGAGGATACTGAAGAATCAAGCGCTGCAGAGTCGCAAGAGGAAGAAGGAACGAGTAAGAAGACAAAGGCGGAAGCTATTGGGGAGGTGACAGCAGAGGATGTCAAGAACATTTTGGTTCAACTCAAGGACGAGAGGAATCTTGCCGTAAACCCTATAACAGCTTCTCCTTTCACCAAGAAGGTTCGAAAGTCGGCTCTGCCTAGGTCTTACAGGCCTTCGAATGAGTTGAAATTCGATGGGACTACTGACCCCATTGAGTACCTTAGTCGTTTTGACACCGAGATGGATGTTTATCAAGTGAAGGAAGCCACCAGGTGCAGGTTACTGGCTGCAACTCTACAGGGCGGAGCCCATCAATGGTTCAAAAGGTTACCTGCAGATTCGATTGGTTCTTGGGCAAGTATGGGGAAGCTCTTTGTCACTCAATTTAGAGCATCTGTTGCATTCGCACCACCAACCAATACCTTAGCCAATATCAAGCAAAGACCTAGTGAGACGTTGACAGAATATTTCAAGAGGTTTAATGCGGAGGTTCCTAAAGTTAGGAAAGCATCTGAGGAAACAATAAAGAATTTCTTAATTGCTGGAGTCAAAGGAGGCTCAGATTTTTGGAAAGCACTGCAAGGAAAAGAACCAGAGACGTTGGCAGATTTTTATGCTCAGGCAGAACCCTTTCGTCTGGTGGAGGAGTCTCTAGCTGAATTAAGGAAGGATCCAGATTTTGTAAGGCAGAGTGGAAGCAAGAGGCCGAGGCAAAGAAGCCCCAATGGTCGTGACAATAAAAAGGTGGTTAGTCGCACATCCCAGATGAAGCCTGAAGCTGTGAATCCTACTAAACCTGTCATGAGTCAGGTACCGCCACCAGCTTCCTATAACAACAATAAACATGAGAGACCAGTCTATGAAACTTTCACCCCTTTGGTAGCTCCGATTGATCATATTTACGCAGTGAATGAGAAGTCCTCATGGTTTAAGAAGCCTTTCAGAGCCGGTCCCCCAGGGAATAAGAATGAACGCCCCTACTGTGACTTCCATGATAATAATAGGCATAATACTGCAGATTGTCGTCACCTCAGAGATCTAATTGAAACCCTAATCAGACAAGGGCAATTGAGTGAATGGGTAGCTCAGGAAGGAAAGAAGTATAGAGATGAGAAGACTCAGAAGACACAGACACAGGAACCTGTCATGATGGAGGGACCACCTAAGGCTGGGTGCATACGCACAATTATAGGAGGTCCCCACATTGGAGGAAGCAGCAGGAATGCCATGGAGAGGTATACCCGTGAGGCTAAAGAATGTCCTTTGACCAGTATTTACAATCTGTCTCAGAGGTCCCCAAAGTTGTTCGAAGGAGAGGATGCAGATATTACTTTCACTGAAGAAGATGCTTCCTGGGTACATCATCCCCATACTGATGCTTTGGTTGTTGAAGCAGGAATTGGGTCTTATGAGGTTCATCGAGTGCTAGTTGATAATGGAAGCTCTGTAAACTTGTTATCTTACTCAGCTTTCAAGAAGATGCATTTTCTGGATAAGGATTTAACTCCAACAAACGATACCTTGTACGGATTCACTAATAATCATGTTCCTATCAAAGGTAAGATTCGTTTGCCAGTAACTTTAGGTGATAAACCACGTTGCATTACACAGTTGGCAGAATTCATTGTTATAGAGGAGAATATGAATTACAATGCTATCTTGGGAAGACCTATTTTGAAAGAGATGAGGGTAATAACCTCCATTTACCACCTCACTATGAAGTTCCCGACACCAAATGGAGTTGGTATAGTTCGAGGATGTCAGTATGAGTCTAGAGAGTGTTACACCAAAGCTTTGCAACATGCTGCTAGAGCTGCTAAATTGCCTGAACCTATGGACGAGGTTCCTGATAGTTTTCCAGGAAAGAACCCAGACAAAATAACGGTCGACCTGCACGGTTTGCCTTTGGAAGGTTTTGTGTCAGCATCCTGTAGAGCTATAAGAATTGAAGAGATTATAGAAGAGGAACCTCATGCTGAGATTCCAGTTTTTCGGGGACCAGATACCCCCTACTTACTGATAGAAAGTGCACCCCTTACGGACAAGGATGGTGACGTGTGTATGGTAGAAGGATTGGATGAAGAAAAATCCCGAAAACTGAAACATAATGGAAACAATGAAGACAGTCAGCCAGCATTAAAGAGAAGGAATGTCATGTACGAAGAGCAGGAACCGTCTACCGTCCAGGAACCTCAAGAGGACTCAACCACAGAGATGGAGGTAGACTTAGATCCTCGAATGCCAGAAACCATGGTTAAGGCTGGACCAGCTGGTGAAACTCTGGATGTGAAGATCAATGACAAAAATGGTACAAAGGTATTGAAGATTGGAGCTCAACTTGATCCAGCCTTAAAGGAATCTCTCATTACCTTTTTGGGCAAGAACCTGGATGTGTTCGCATGGTGTCATGCAGATATGGAAGGGATAGATCCAAGGGTCATGTGTCATAAGTTGAATATTGATCCAGAAAAGAAAGGAGTGAGACAGAAGCGAAGACCAGTTAGTGGAGAAAGAGCTCAGGCATTGAAAGAAGAGGTCGACAGGTTATTGGATGCAGGATTAGTTAAAGAATCTTTTTACCCAGTATGGTTGGTGATAATGTGTATTTTATACACATTTTGTCATTTATTCTCTTGCATTTTTGTTAGTTTTGAATGTTATTTTATTGATATTAATTATATTTTTCATCTTTCAGTGTCTCATGCTTAATTACTGAAAAGATGGATTATTTTGGGCTTGAAAGCAACAATTATTCAAGAGGGAATTTAGAAGATGCAAGCTAGTGTTGCGAGAGATTTTTATTGTATAATCTTGAAGATGTTGTCTCGCACGACCGTTTGTAAGGCCGTTCAATGAGTTTGGAAGGAGCAGTCAACTGTACGGGCTGCTGTACGGCCGTTCAACAAGCTGTGCAAGGTGTTCCAAGTAGTGCAGAATGAGCAGAATTTTGTACGGGTTACTGCACGGCCGTGCAACAGGCCGTGCAAAAATCTGCTGTGCATAAAAGAAGCCAAACCCTACATTTATAACATCTTATCTTCACATCTTATTTTCCTCTCATCTTAGCCTCTTCAAGAACATAAAACTAGGGTAAGTAAAGTAGAGAGAAACATTAATTACTCATAATCTAGCATTGATTATGAGTAACTAACTTCATATATTTGGCTCAAGGAAGGAGCTCTTGTACTAAACCCATTTCAATTGAAGTAAGATCTATTTCACTCTATCTTGAATGTTTGTGTTGTATTGTTTATGATTTTGCTTGGGGATTGTAAGTTGCTTCACCTTACTCTTCTTGTAATTTCAATTGCTAATTGTTTGTGCTAATCCGTAATTGTTAGTGCATTCATTATAGTAGCACAAGGTTTAGTGTACCTAAATCCACAAAATTCAAGTGCAAATACCTTGGTTGAGCTTCTCATCCTTGGGTTTGTCCTAGCCTCTCTTTGTTTATTTCCTTGACTTGGTTAAATTGGTAGTGCTTCATTATTGGTTGCTAATGTCAAGAGAGCTAATTTATGTGCTTCACTAAATTAGTGTTTTTAGAAGAGAAATAAGTGATTGTGTGCTTCACCAATTATCTTGGTTAGGTAGAGTTGATTATATCTTGCTCATATTTGATTGGGTGTAATACTTGAGTTTCCATAATCCTTGGGTCAAATATCTCTTTATCTTGCTAATTAACTCATTGTGTTTGTTGTATTGGTGAAAATTTGGATGATTGCAAATTACTTAGTTATATTTCTCTAGCAAATTATTTCTTGCATTCAAGGTGTTTGATAAAATACCACAACCAACTCAAAAACCCCCCACCATTTTACTTTACTCTAGTATTGAACGCTATTCCCTTGGGTTCGATCCCTACTTGCCACATTTGCTATATTTTATAGTTAAGTGCGAACATAGTAGAGAAAAATATTTATTATCAATTTGGCACGTCGACGACGGGCGTGGCCAAATTTTGGCGCCGCTGCCGGGGAGCAGTTTTAGTTCAATATTAGTGCGTATATAAAATTGTGAATATTTTAGTTCCATTGTGCATATTTATCTATTTTCTTGATTTTAGAATTTTTTGCTATGTATGACTCGATCCTCTTGTTTAGGTGATCTTGCATATTCATCTAATCCCGAGAGACTCTTGCGAAGGAATCAAAGGAATTCAAGTGCCAATATAGATTCATCAAGTCAATCTGTTTCTAGTTCACCTTCGGAAGAGGAAGAGGAGTTGAACGAGGGTCCTCCCCTTGTCATTCCTATCTCATCACCGGACGACGCCATTGAACAAGACATGGAAAATGCTAATCAACGCACACTCAAGGAGATTGCGTCTCCTAGCTCCGTTCGACTACCGCTATGCATTGTTTTTCCGGCAGGACAACCATTTGAGCTAAAGGGTGGTCTTATTGCCCTCCTTCCCAAGTTTGGAGGTGAAGGCACGGAAGATCCTTTTAGGCATCTTCAAGAATTTGAAATGGTATGTTCTTCAATGAGACCAAACAATGCTACGGAAGAACAAGTAAAGTTGAAAGCATTTCCCTTTTCCTTGAGAGACAATGCCAAGGCATGGCTATTTTATCTTCTTCCAAACTCAATTACTACATGGGAGCAAATGCGAAGTGCTTTCTTGGGGAAATTCTTCCCTACGTCAAAGGCTACGGGCATCTCCAAAGAAATTTGTGGCATTCGGCAATACTCCGGAGAAACATTGTATGAGTATTGGGAAAGATTTCAAAAGCTTTGTCAAAGTTGTCCTCCACACTTGATATCGGAAGAGTTGCTCATTCACTACTTCTATGGAGGCTTGGAATATAGTGCTAAATTGCACCTTGATGCTTCAAGTGGTGGAGTTCTTGTAGATAAAACGCCGGAGGAGGCTAGAAAGTTGATAACCAAGATTGCCGAGAATTCCCGCCAATTTGGGGATCGTCAAGTTCATGTCAAGAATCCTTCCGTGAATGAAGTGTCAACTCAAAAGTTAGAGGGCCAAATCTCGGACCTTACATCATTGGTTCGTCAATTAGCCATTGGGAATCTTCAACAACAAAAATATTGTGGTGTTTGCAATATGACGGATCATGCTACCAATGAATGCTTATCCTTTCAACAACCCGAAGAGCAACTTAATGCTATTGGAGGTTTTTCGGGGCAACCACCTCAAAGGAAGTATGACCCTTATAGTAACACCTACAATCCCGGTTGGAGAGACCATCCCAATTTTCGATATGGGAATCCCAACACACAAAACTCTAACCAATACCAATCCCAAAATCCAAACACTTACAATAACCAAAATCAACAAAACCTTCATCCATACCCGCAAAAGCGTCCCAATCAAAATTTTCAAGCAATTCCACCACCACCTCAATATAATCCCCAAGACCATCAAGGGTCTTCTTCATCCACATTGTCATCCCTTGAAGAAATGATCAAACAAATGGCGACAAATAACCTTCAATTTCAAAATATCACTTCTCAAAATATATCCAACTTGGAAAAGAATACTTCCCAATTTCAAAATAACACTTCTCAAAGTATATCCAACTTGGAAAAGCAAATGAGTCAACTAGCCACAACCGTGAATCGATTGCAAAGCCAAGGTTCTAGGCAACTTCCTTCTCAAGCGGAGTTGAACCCCAAAGAAAATGCTAGTGCCATGACCTTAAGGAGTGGGAAAGAATTGGAGGACCTTCATGCTAAGGCCAAGGGTAAGATGATGAATGATAATGAAGGTGGGAAGGTTGAAAAGGATGACACCTTGGAGGCTAATGATCAAAACCTTGAAGATGATATGGAAATTGAGGAAGAGAAAGTTGATGTGGGTAAAAAGGAAAGTGTTCAAGAAGATGTTCCACAAGCAAAGAAGCCAAGGTTCATTGATGAGGATGTGGTTATTCGTCCTCCATTCCCTTCCAAATTTTCTAAGCCAAAGAAAGACATTGTGGACAAGGAAATGCTTGAGACATTCCGAAAGGTGGAAATCACTCTCCCGCTACTAGATGCCATAAACCAAGTTCCGAAGTATGCAAAGTTTCTCAAAGATTTGTGTACTAACAAAAGGAAATTGAGAGGTGACGAAACTATAGTGGTGGATGAGAATGTCTCGGCCGTGATTCAAAGGAGGTTACCTCAAAAATGTTCGGATCCGGGCACATTCACCATTCCTTGCAAGATTGGAGGTAAATTCTTTGAACGAGCTATGCTTGATTTAGGTGCCTCAATCAATGTGATGCCCCTTTCCATATTCCAAACTTTAAATTTGGGGGCACTTGAGAATACCAATGTGATCATTCAACTTGCGGATAGATCAAATGCCTATCCCGAGGGGGTAATTGAAGATGTGCTTGTTCATGTCGATGAAATGATTTTCCCCGCCGACTTTTACATCTTGAAAATGGAAGATGGTCCATCAAACATAAAGTCCGCACCAATTCTCTTTGGGCGTCCATTTCTTAAAACGGCGAAGACCAAGATTAATATGGATGATGGTTCTCTCACTATGGAGTTTGGCGATGAAGTTGTCAAGTTCAACATTTATGATGCCATGAAATTTCCTAGTGAGTCACACTCAATTTGCTCCATGGATGTTATTGATGGTTTGACCCAACAAGCTTTTGACATGGGAAATAAAGAAGCTCTCCAAGTGGTTATTGAGGGATGTGTAAATGAAGCTAATGAATTCCCAAATTCGGAAGAGGTCAATGAAGTAATTATGGAGCTCAATGCATTGCAAACTTTACCTCAAAGGTGTGAACTTTCAAAAATTGATCTTCCCTTGTCTTATTCTAAATTACTTCCTTCTATTGAGAAGCCTCCTACTTTGGAATTGAAACTATTGCCGAACCATCTCAAATATGCTTATCTTGGGGACAATGAGACTCTTCCCGTAATCATAGCTTCTAATTTGAGTAATGTGCAAGAAGAACGCCTTTTGAGGGTTCTTAAAGATCACAAAAGTGCTATTGGGTGGACCATTGCCGATATTAAAGGTATTAGCCCCTCCACATGCATGCATCGCATACTCTTTGAAGACGGAGCTAAACCCACTAGAGACCCTCAAAGAAGACTAAATCCAGCAATGATGGAAGTTGTTAAAAAGGAGATTCTCAAGCTACTTGATGTGGGAATCATTTTTCCAATCTCGGATAGCGAATGGGTGAGTCCGGTACATTGTGTTCCTAAGAAGGCGGGTATCACTCTTGAGGAGAATCTTAAGGGTGAGCTTGTGTCTACCCGAGTCCAAAATGGGTGGCGAATGTGCATAGACTATCGCAAGTTGAATGCGGTAACTCGGAAAGACCATTTTCCTCTTCCTTTCATTGATCAAATGTTGGAGAGGTTGGCCGGGAAGGAATTTTATTGCTTCTTAGATGGGTTTAGTGGATATCATCAAATTGTCATTGCTCCCGAAGATCAAGACAAAACCACATTCACTTGCCCTTTTGGCACGTTTGCATTTCGTAAACTCTCATTTGGCTTATGCGGTGCTCCCGCAACTTTTCAAAGATGTATGGTGAGTATTTTCTCCGATATGATAGAGAATGGAATTGAAGTTTTTATGGATGATTTCTCTATATCGGGCGATTCTTTTGATGAGTGTCTTCAAATCCTTACTCATGCTTTGGATCAATGCTTGGAAACTAATCTAGTGCTCAACTATGAAAAATGTCATTTCATGGTCCAAGAAGGTATTGTATTGGGGCATATTGTGTCTAGGAAGGGCATTGAAGTTGACAAGGCAAAAGTTGATGTTATTGCAAATCTTCCATACCCATCGAATGTCAAAGATGTGCGTTCTTTTCTTGGTCATGCCGGATTTTATAGGAGGTTTATCAAGGATTTCTCCAAAGTTGCTCTTCCTCTATCATCTCTTCTACAAAAGGATGTGGAATTTAAAATTGATGAAAAATGCAAGGTGGCCTTTGACCGTCTCAAGGAAGCTTTAACTTCCGCTCCGATCATTAAAGCTCCGGATTGGTCTCTTCCTTTTGAGATTATGTGTGATGCTAGCAATTATGCGGTTGGAGCAGTTTTAGGGCAAAAAGTTGACAAACGATCTCATGTGATTTATTATGCCTCGCGCACGCTCAACTCCGCCCAAGTAAACTACACCACCACCGAAAAAGAATTGCTTGCTATTGTGTTTGCTCTTGACAAGTTTCGTTCATACCTCCTTGGTTACAAAGTCATTGTGTACACGGATCATGCCGCCTTAAGACATCTCTTGGCAAAGAAAGAGTCAAAGCCTAGGTTGATTCGATGGATTCTTCTCATCCAAGAATTTGACTTAGAGATCAAAGATAAAATCGGTGCCGAGAACTTAGTGGCGGACCACTTGAGTCGACTTGTGAGGGAGGAAGATGTTTCTCCTCTTCAAGAATTATTTCCGGATGAGCACTTATTTGGGATTCAAAGCGAGGTGCCATGGTATGCGGATCTTGTGAACTACATTGTATGCAAAACTTTTCCTAATGGCATGCCTAAGTATCAAAGGGAGAAATTAAGGAGTGAAGCCAAACATTACATTTGGGATGATCCTTATCTTTGGAAACATTGTGCGGATCAAGTTTTGAGAAGGTGTGTTCCCGAGTCGGAAATTGCTTCAATTCTTCAATTTTGTCATTCTTATGCTTGTGGAGGTCATTTTGGAAAAGATCGAACGGCAAGGAAGGTGCTTGAATGTGGATTTACATGGCCAACTCTTTACCGTGATTCTCACGATTTTTGTAAACAATGTGAACCTTGTCAAAGAACCGGAAATATTGCAAAAAGGAATGAAATGCCCCAAACTCCCATTATTGTGGTAGAAATCTTTGATGTATGGGGTATTGACTTTATGGGGCCATTTCCATCTTCTTCTCATGGAAATCTCTATATTCTCTTGGCCGTTGATTATGTCTCTAAGTGGGTAGAGGCCAAGGCAACGAAATCAGATGATGGTAAGGCGGTTGTTGCTTTTCTCAAATCTCAAATTTTCAACCGATTTGGTGTTCCCAAAGCTATCATAAGTGATCAAGGTACCCATTTTTGTAATAAATTGGTGGGTAATCTTCTTAAATCTTATGGGGTTTATCATCGAATGGCAACGGCTTATCATCCTCAATCAAATGGTCAAGCCGAAGTTTCTAATCGGGAGATTAAGTCTATTCTTGAGAAGGTGGTGAAACCCTCTAGGAAAGATTGGTGTGTTCGTCTTGAAGATGCTTTATGGGCCTATAGGACGGCATTCAAAACTCCTATTGGCATGTCTCCTTACAAGTTGGTTTTTGGCAAATCGTGTCATCTCCCCGTGGAGTTAGAGCACAAAGCTTATTGGGCAATCAAAGCTTGCAATATGGATCTTGATGTTGCCGGGGCTCATCGAAAACTTAACTTGCTTGAATTGGAGGAAATTCGTAACAATGCCTATGAGAATGCTCAATCGTATAAGGCTAGAGTGAAAGATTTCCATGACCGTTCACTCGTTCCTAAATCATTTTATGTTGGGCAAAAGGTCCTCCTCTACAACTCTCGTCTCAAGTTAATGCCCGGGAAGCTCCGTTCTCGTTGGTTGGGTCCATTTGTTGTTGTGAAAATCTATCCTCATGGAGCGGTGGATTTGCGGAGTTTATCTACCGACAAAGAATTCAAGGTGAATGGTCACCGTCTCAAGCCTTTCTATGAAGGATTTCAAGAATCTACCGTTGATGTCATCTCATTAGCGGAAACCCTTCATGGATGAGCTCTCGTTAGTTTGTGTGTTGGTGCTACGAGGCACATCCGGGAAGTCGAGCCAACGACATTAAACAAAAGCGCTTTTTGGGAGGCAATCCAAGGTACACATGTATTTATATATTATGTGTGTGTCAAATTTTGGTCCTCACTCACATTTATGAAGGGTGTTATGCATGTTGTGGGTTTGAGGATTGAGCTAAATTTTAGTGAGGGGGATTTTCTTGTTCATCTATTTTATTTCGCAAAAAAAAAAAAATGCAATAATAATGCCCCGCTCAATAATATTTAGTGTCATTAATTCTAATTTTTATGATTTTATATATTTATTCCACTCGTGCCTTGATGTGTTTGTTCATGTTTTCAGGAGTTAATATTTTATTCAAGCATTCAAGAATTTATGTGAGTGTTATTTGAAAAGAAAAAAATAGAGAAAAAAAAAATAGAAAAAAAAAGGGATTTGTATAAATTTTTGTTGCAATTTTGGAATTGTACGGGCATTCAGTGGACCGTGCAGCAGGCTGTGAGTATTTATAAGCTTTCTGCATTGAAAGCTAAAAGCCATTCAAAAAAAATGCACGGGTGTGCACTAGCATGTGCAACGAGCCGTGAGTTTTGAGGAGCTCCCTGCATTCCCATTCTAATTTCACTCCAGTTTGCTCACTTGTTGTACAACCGTGCAATTTTTTTTTTTTTTTTTTTACAAATAAACTCAATACCTATCCCTAAATTCCCTTTTCCTCTTCTCCGCCTAACACCATATCTCTCTTTTCGCCTCCATTTTCAATCCACCATTCTCCAGTCCACAATTTTTCCCCATCTGCGCACTCCTTCACCGCTGCAACATCTCAATTTGCAGCAACCAACAATCCACCTCAATCCTGCCTCCTTACCAACAACAACATTCATCTCCATTCATCTCCTCTGTTCAACTCCCACCTCTGTCAACACCATTCAACCACGCCTCCACTGCCACCCATTCCTTCCCTTTCCCCAACATCCACAGCCCACATTAGCGACTTGTTCCTTTCGTCCACCACCCTGCTCCGCCTCCGTCCACCATTCCCTCCGCTGTTCTTCTCATCACTCCACCACTTCCCATCCCTTCATCTGTCTCACCTCCCTCGACCCCCCCAACAATTCGACTCCCATCTCCTACCACTGCTGCCTTCCTACTCCGACAACGCACCACCACCCACCAGTTCGTCCCCTTTAATCTGCACTCTCACCCATCTCTCCTCCATTTCACCACAAGTCACCACTGCCACTCTTTCTCCTTCACACCTCCCGCAATTCACAGTTTCACACCTGCAAATCCCCATCTCCCCTTCATTTTTTCCAATAGCCGCCCAGCCTCCGAACTACGCCTATCTCCGGTGCCGCCCATCTTCATTCCATCTCCACTCCTCCGTTCCCACCCCTGTCTTTCTCCAGCACAAACACAACAGCCCCCTTCCCTTATTTTCTTTTTATTGTTTTGTTTAATTTTAATTTTTTTTTTTTTTTGATTTAGTTTATTTTATTTCTCTTTTTATCTATTTATTTTATTTTTGATTTTCAGTTTTAATTTTTTAAGCTAGATAATAAATATAAATTCAAGAATTCATTTAATTTTATTATTAATTTGATTTTTTTTAAAAATTTTATTTTTAATTTTATTATTAGTTGCTTAGTTATTTTATTTTATTTTATCTTTAAATTTGATTTTCGATTTTATTATTATTTCAGCTTTAGAATTTGATTTTTGATTTTATTAATATTTGGTTAGTTATTTTTTGTTTTTATCTTAAAAAAAAAATTAAATTTCTATTTCCTTAATTAGTGTTTTAAATTAGCTTGAGGGGGGTTGGATATTGGCTTGTTGATCATTGTAGTGGGATTGATTGTGGTGTGTGGCGGTAATTCATTTCGGGGTTTGCAAATTTTGGTGTTGATTTGGTTGTGGATTGGTTGTGGAATTTATTGTCGGATTGTTGGTTATCTTTGTGATTGTGTTCGGTGCTTCTATTTGGTGGTTATTTGGTTTATATTTTGGAGTTGAGATTTGATAATCATGAGCGGGGTATCTTCTAAACGGGTTAAAAACAAGGGGAAGGTTCAATCGAAGCGTCAAAAGACCACTTTTTCATCTTCGGAGTCTCAAATTTTTCAAACTCGCAAGGAATGTGAAGAATCGGGTCTACCATTACCTCCCTCCAATTATGGGCTTGATTTGAAATCCGCCGAGCCTAATCTATCATTCTCGGGTGATGCCCTCAAGAGGTATAATTCCATTTCCTCGCTTAAGGTTTTACCATTTCGTTATTTTGATAAGCATGTTATGGAAAAGCTTGGTATTTGGGATGAGGTTAAGAAAATCTTGACTACTTCCGGTTGGCCTACATGGTTAGATATGGATGAGCCTACTTGTCCGGCTTTGGTATATGAATTCTTTACTACCGTGAAGTGTGATGTTGAAGTCGGGAGTGATTTAAGCCTAGCCTCTCGAATCACTTTTAGGATGATGGGTTTATGGTTTAGTGTTCGGTTGGAAGAGCTTTGTGGTTGGTTTGGATGGAGGTACAAGTGTGGTCGTCATAAGCCAACTCGCCAATTCCAAACTTATATTTGGCCCGAAATTTCTTCGGATTCTCAATGGGTTTCAAGTCGGATTAAGTCCACCAAGATTCGGAGCCCTAGTTTAAGCTACATTCACCGGGTGATGACAAATTCCTTATATGGTAATGAAGGGTCTAATAGTGCCGTATCAATGGCCGAGCTTGGGATCCTTTACTTCTTGCATGAGGGAGACCGCGTCGATTGGGGTTATTTGTTTGTTTCAAGGATGTTGGAGCTTTCGAGGCGGAAAACGGGTTCCCTTGTCTTTGGAGGGTTTATCACACGTATTGCTTCTTGCTTGGGAGTTCTTGATCGGGGTTGTTCTCATATTCCATGGTTAGAGGGTCGAGATCCCGTTGCTACCGTTGACTTCACGGTTTTGAAGAATATGGGTGTTATCTCGGGAACTTTTGACAATTTTCGATGGACAGGCCACAAATCATCTCAGCTCCCTTGTTCCTCATCTCTTCTTCGGACCGAGGAAGAATCATTTTCTGAGCCAGTGCCTTTGGCGATTGATCGAGAGGGTCCGTTCTATCATGCTCATTCTGAGGAGTTCTCTGCACCTCAACAGGCATACTTGCAGCGCATGGAGCAGTCCATTAAGGACCATGTTGATATGCGGTTTTCTGAGCATCGGGTGTGGATGGAACAGTTTTGTGCCTCGATGATGGCTCAATGTCGCACTAGTTGTCGAGATCCACCCTCGGATCCTCCTCATGATGATTGAACTTCTTGGTTTTGCGTTCGATCCTTGTTGATTATTTTCAGGGGAGTTTTCTTTCACGTTTGTTTCTCCTTCGTTTTTATTGTCATGCATGAGGACATGCCATGTTTTAAGTGGGGGAAGGATTGTTAATAAGTATGTCCGTCTCGTTTGCATTTAGAAGCAAGTTTAGTCATAAAATTTAAGACATTGTGAGCTTGTAGCATTGTTTTCTCCTATTTCGTGTCTGGCATTACCAATTTGATGTGAATCTATAAGTTTGATGCACCTTATTGCCACGCACACACACACTTTAAATGGCATGAAAAGTCTAGATTGTTGTAATTAAATTGTGAATATAACGATTATCTCTTAGAATGCATGGAATCAAATCGAGAAGATGTTATTACAACTTAAACCTTGTGAGACCTTGAACGATGAATTCTTTTGCTTGTGTGTTGCTCCCTCTTTATGTGTGTTTGTTGCTCTAGAGCTTGCATTAAACCTTCATTTATGGATGCACCATAATAAGGAAATTCTTTTTAGGATAACCTTTTTGGCCTTTCTAGCTTGTGAACCATGAAAGTAATCCCTAGTTACCCCTTTTGAAGCTTATATCCATATTTTTCTTCGTCACTCTCCCCTTTTATACATGAGTCATAGCCAAATACTTCACTTTCGACCTAGTTGAGCTAGTTGAGTCTTGGAAAGAATTGATTGGTAAGCATGTGAATTTGGAGAAGTTATGAAGAGAAAGAATTCTAATTATTGTAAGTGGGAACTAGTTTGATGTGCATATTTAGATGTGGTTCAAAATTCTTTGTAGTATTTATTTATGTTATGCATCCCCTTTGTAAAAAAAAAAAAAAACAATAAGTAAAGGGGTATAAAAAAAAATTGAAAAAAAAAGAGAAAAAAATAAAAAAAAAAACAATAAATCTTTGTACTTTATTTTGTTTCAATTTTCTTGGTAAACGTGGTTGTGTTTTGTAATTATAAATGAGTGGAGATCTTCTTGAGTTTGAGAATTTGGTGTATGAAGAAAGCAAGCGTCATTTTGACTCAACTAGCGAGACTTTTACACCTTCCTTGAACTTAAATTTTCATACCTTCACCCAACCCCCATTACAACCCATTTTATGAATTCCTTGTTTTTGGTGCAATCCGGAATTTAGGTGGACATGCAAGGTCAAGTAGAGCGCATGCATTTAGACTTGGAGTTGAGTGAAATCTCTAGCCCATACTTGTGTGATCCATAATTGAGAGATGTGAGATTTTTCACCATACAATTTCATCTTCTTAATGCGAAGCCATGTATGCTTTGTGATAATCTTGTCTAGTGTTCACGATTGAAGTGCATTCATTCTAGCTTTAATGTCATGGTTACATTTTGCACAAGGTGCGTTATCTTGATTCTTGAATTGGTTGTTAGCTCGTTAGAGTGGATGACAAGGTGAATAGCTCTATATGTTTGATTTAAGTTATAAGTAGGCACCATGCTTGGCTTGTTTCCTATTTGTATGACGATTCGGACTTGTGAGTGTAGTAGTTAGTTTAATTAGTAGGTTTTGTTAGTTTCTTGTTTATTAGTGGTTTTTGTGATTTTGTGGGTACATCATCTATAAACCCTCACGAGACCTCACTCGTCCACTAGGGCTACCTAGGGGTTCCAAGGGCTTGTTGCATATGCCAAATGCAACCGTGATCACCTACGGAAGTGGTACTAGTTAGGAGTATATGGTTATGTTAAGTTTAGTTTGCTCGGGACTAGCAAAGTTCAGTTGGCGAATCCTGTTTTGGTAAAGAAACCTAATGGAAAATGGAGAACCTGCGTGGACTTCACAGATCTCAACAAAGCATGCCCGAAGGACAGTTTCCCACTACCACGGATTGATCAGTTAGTGGATGCAACAGCCGGACATGCCCTCCTTAGCTTCATGGATGCATATTCAGGTTACAATCAAATCCCTATGTATGAACCTGACCAAGAGCATACTTCTTTTATTACGGATAGAGGTCTTTATTGCTATGTAT
The DNA here is from genome assembly GCA_037693485.1 of Kitagawia praeruptora. NCBI lineage: Eukaryota > Viridiplantae > Streptophyta > Magnoliopsida > Apiales > Apiaceae > Kitagawia > Kitagawia praeruptora. The sequence continues at coordinate 40,766,347 of CM075344.1, forward strand.
GCATGCCATTTGGATTGATTAATGCTGGAGCCACATACCAACGGTTAGTGAATATGATGTTTAAAGACCAAATTGGCCATACTATGGAAGTATATGTGGATGATATGCTAGTTAAGTCTAAGGAAACTGTTGACCATGTGAAGCACTTAGAAGAAATGTTTGGAATCTTGCGGAAGTACAGAATGAAGCTGAACCCACAAAATGTGTATTCGGGGTAGAATCAGGAAAGTTTCTAGGTTTCATGGTAAACCACAGGGGTATCGAAGCCAACCCAGCCAAGATTAAAGCGTTGATTGATATGAGGTCACCGAGAACTGTGAGAGAGGTTCAGTCTCTTACAGGTAGAGTTGCAGCCTTGAATAGATTCATTTCGAGGTCCACTGATAAGTGTCAGGAGTTCTTTAAAGCAATAAAGAAAGGAAACAAATTCGAGTGGACCGCAGAATGTGAGATAGCGTTTGGAAAGCTAAAGGAGCATTTGGGAAGCCCCCCATTGTTAGCCAAACCTGTGGATGGAGAAACATTGATACTTTATTTGGTTGTGTCAGAGTATTCTGTTAGTGCAGTTCTGGTTCGAGAAGAGAATGGACAGCAGAGCCCAGTTTACTATGTTAGTAAAAGGTTACTTGATGCAGAAACGAGGTACACAGGAATGGAGAAGTTGGTTTTCGCGTTGATTTTGGCTTCCAGGAAGTTGCGACCTTATTTCCAAGCTCACAAGATTGAAGTAAGAACCTCATGTCCACTTAAGCAAGTGATGCATAGGCCAGAAACTTCTGGAAGAATGTTAAAGTGGGCTGTGGAGCTGGGTCAGTTCGACATAGAATATAAGCCAAAGACAGCAATCAAAGCTCAAGCTTTAGCAGATTTCTTAATCGAGTTTCCACCTCATGTAGAGGTTACCGGCCAAGAGGGGCCAAAAGAGGTGGTAGAAAAACAGGCAGACAATGACAACTGTGCACCTTGGTGGACACTGTATGTAGATGGAGCTGCTAACAGTGGTGGAGCAGGTGCAGGCATAGAACTAATTAGTCCAGAAGGGCACCAACTCTATAGCTCAATTCATTTTGCTTTTAAAGCAACGAACAATGATGCAGAATATGAGGCATTGATTGCAGGTCTCAAGTTGGCTTTGGAGATGAAAGTGGAGTATATCAGAGTGTTTAGTGATTCGATGTTAGTAGTTTGGCAGATTCGTGGTGGTTTTCAGGCGAGAGGACCAAGAACAGACTTATATTTGAGATACTCCCAGGAGTTGATCGAAAGGTTCAAAGAGGTGAAGTTGGATCAGGTACCTCGAGGAAAGAATACCAAGGCGGATGCATTGGCCAAGCTAGGGTCACAGAGAGAATCCACGTTATTGGGAGTAATTCCACTTCAAATCCAGGAGCAACCAAGTGTTTTCAAGGAAGAGGTAATGGACATTGAATTTCCAGTTGAAGATTCCTGGATGACCCCAATATATCGTTACCTGGACAAAGGGGAGCTACCTCCCAATCAAAGTGATATCAGGAAGCTGAGGTATCGGGCAGCCAGGTATGTAATTTATGATGGAGTTCTGTATAAACGAGGATTCAATCAGCCTTTGCTCAAGTGTGTAGCTGGAGAACAATGCAAGTATATCCTCGAGGAAATTCATGAAGGAGTATGTGGAAATCACTCGGGGGGTAATTCTTTAGCCATGAAAGTCTTTCGACAAGGATATTATTGGCCAACCATCAAAGCAGATGCTACAAAGTTCGTGCAGGCATGCAGTAATTGTCAGAGGTTTGCCAATTTTGATAGTCGTCCGGTAGCACCTATCAAACCGATTGTTAGCCCTTGGCCATTCGCTGTTTGGGGAATAGACCTCATTGGTGAGCTCCCGAAAGGAAAAGGAGGAGTGAAATACGCAGTGGTCGCAGTCGATTACTTTACAAAGTGGGCAGAAGCAGAACCACTTGCTAAGATTACAGCGTCAAAATTGACTGAATTTGTGTTTCGAGCTATTGTATGCAGGTTTGGCATTCCACAGAAGCTGATTTCTGACAATGGGAAACAGTTCGATAGTAGAGAGCTTAGAGGATTGTGTGAGCAGTTTGGAATCCAAAAAGCATTTTCAGCAGTGTATTATCCGCAGAGTAATGGACAGACTGAAGCAGTGAATAAGATTATCAAGCACACTTTGAAGACAAGGCTTGAAGATAAGAAGGGAAGCTGGCCAGAGGAGCTTCCTGGAGTCTTGTGGTCGTATAATACCACGCCTAGAACTACAACTGGTGAATCTCCTTTTACCCTCACTTATGGTTGTGAAGCTATGGTACCTGTGGAAGTTGGAACAGGTTCCTTGAGAAGAAAGTATTTTGATCCCGAGAGCAATGAGGTCAATCATAGACTATATTTGGACATGGTCGAAGAGTTGAGAGCAGATTCACAAGTGAAGTTAGCAGCATATCAACAGAGAGTTCGAAGGTATTACGACAAAAAGGTGAAGGCAAGACCTTTCAAGGTTGGAGACCTAGTTTTGAGGAAAGTCATGCCAAATACCAGGATTCTGGCACATGGAGCTTTTGGAGCAAATTGGGAAGGGCCTTACCAGATAAAGTCAGCCATTTGGGAAGGAACCTACCACTTGATGGATATGGATGGGAACCTCATTCCGAGAGCTTGGAATGCAGAGCATCTCAAGAAGTATTATCAGTAACTCTTTTATGTGTTTTTCTTAGGAAAAGTAAGGCTCTTTCAGCCCAAGAATAAAGGCAGCTTATTAGTTATAGCTGACCAGTATTTTGATTCCAGTATTCAATTATGCATGTACTCGGGGGGTACTTAATGTGAACCTCTCTACTTGCAAGATGATTTTTTTAGTATTGAGCGATGTATAGCTCTACGTTGAATATTTTGAGTGCATTATTTGCAGCTATAGCTCCTTAATAGTTCTTTTACGTAATAATCATTACCCAAAAGAACTGGGGGGTAGTATTCCTACTTAGACAGTATTGCACATGCTATTTGATATTTCATATGCCAATTTGAAATTTTTGAAACAGGTTACCTAGATTAACAGGTTCCAGTAGCATTGTGTTGCATTTTGCAGGTTACCTAAGCTGACAGGTTCCTGTAGCATTGACAGTATATGTGAAGTATGAATATGAATTGACAGAATGTGCAGACTACGATTGATTGATCAGAATTAGCTTGTGGACAGATTGTTGAGAAAAGTATAAAGTCCCAGGTAGCTTCCTGGGCATCGAGAAAAGTCCCAGGTAGCTTCCTGGGCATCGAGTAAAGTCCCAGGTAGCTTCCTGGGCATCGAGTAAAGTCCCAGGTAGCTTCCTGGGCATCGAGTAAAGTCCCAGGTAGCTTCCTGGGCATTGAGTAAAGTCCCAGGTAGCTTCCTGGACATCGAGCAAAGTCCCTGGTAGCTTCCTGGGCATTGAGTAAAGTCCCAGGTAGCTTCCTAGACATCGAGCAAAGTCCCTGGTAGCTTCCTGGGCATTGAGTAAAGTCCCAGGTAGCTTCCTGGGCATCGAGCAAAGTCCCTGGTAGCTTCCTGGGCATCGAGAAAAGTCCCAGGTAGCTTCCTGGGCACGAGAAAAGCTTCAGGTAGCTTCCTGAGCAAATGAGATTGAAAAGCCTCAGTTGACTGAGCACGACATTGTTGCCAAAAGCCTCAAGTTCCTTGAGCACGTGAATTAAAGTCCTGACAAAAGGCATCTAAAGTCCTGACAAAAGGCATCTAAAGTCCTGACAAAAGGCACCTTAAAGAGAAGCCTAACAAGCTCTCCCTCATGTGGAACCGCCTTTGGCACATGGGAAGAAGGGGTAAAATCCTTAGCATTTACCTTCATAAGATGTCTAGCCTGACACATGGAGAAGAGGAATCTGTGTGGACTCCCAGAATGGCACACAGGTTCCTAGAATCGCCCCGAGGCATAAAAAGGAACCAACATGCCTCGAGGCATGTTGGGACCTAGAGAATAGGATTGGGAACCAAGCAGGTTACCTTTCCAGGAGGAAAAAGGAACCAACAGGCCTCGAGGCATGTTGGGACCTAGAGATTAGGATTGGGAGCCAAGCAGGCAACCTTTCCAAGAGGTGACCCGAATTAAACAAAAGAAATTTTACTAACTTTAACTAGCTTTTGTTTTATGTTTATTTTGCAGGTTTGATGGTCGAGGAACCTGGTCAAATCATTTAGGATCTAAGGTTATCAGAAAGGGTTTTTAGTTCAAAAGGCGACTCTGACAATGTTGAGTGAAGCATAGGAAAAGACGTGTTTAGGCTTACAAAGTTGATCAGGTAGTTTATAGGGAACCTGGTTTAGACCTGGGAAGAATCTTTAAGGAAAACTACAGTTCAGATTACGGAGGTGAATACATGTCTTGAAGTACAAACAAAAAAAAGGGGTTCCAAGTCTGCAAGTAAGTTGTATTTAGTTACATGTTACTTTGAGAAAATTATAAGTGAAAGTATGGATGCATCCTGTTTCTTATAACGGGTTATCCCACATAAGCTTGGGTGTATAAGTATGGACACTAATTAGTTTTTAAGATGCATGATGATAAAGTATTCTACGAGGTTTTGGAAAAAAGGTGTGCTATATTAAGTACAGACGCAAGTTAAGAAACTAGGCATGAACAAGCAAGAGCGAGAGATATAGCAAAAGTAGATAATAGTCATTAGAAACATAAAGAGTTATAGGGTACAAGGACCCTAGGCAAACCAAAGTTAAAGGCACGAAGGCCATTGAAACCAAGTTAAATTACATCCCGCGAGGCACTACGAGGGGCCCGCAACCTCAAGAAAAGTTATGGAAAGTTCAGAAAATTTATGAAATTTTAAGCAGGAGATACTTTACTAGATTCTTCGATGGCTGAGGAAGGTGGAAGAGTGGTTGGAGCAACGTCAGAAGCAGGAATCTCTGTAGTCTCAAGGGTGGCACCCGGAGACCTCTCAACCGTTTTCACGGGAGGTACAGAAGTTGCAGCAGCAGCTTTCTCCTCAAAATCTTTGATCATTCCAACTACGTCTTCACCCAAGAGGGACCAGTCTATATGAGGCATCTTCTCCCATGTGGAACGTATGTAGTCATTAATACCTTCATCATAGCCTTCGTCATATCTGGCCTTCTCCTTGATAAGTATGGATGACTTCACAACTTCAGCAGCAGCATTCAAGGCATCCACCTGGGCTTCCAGTTCATTGGTTTTTTCCAACATCGACAGTTTCTCGTCCCTAAGGATCTTGACCTGACCTTGAAGTTCGATTTTCTCATCTCTTAAAGAGGTCTCCACGGTCTTTGCATTTCTGACAGCTGCAGTAGCAATGTTTGCCTTATCCTCACTAGCAGTTAATTCTGCTTTGAGTTTGCGAATCTCACCTTGAAGTTGGATGTCATATTGGGTCTTTACAGCAAACTCATCGCAGTATCTAAGAGCAAAGAAAGCAGATTGAGCAGTAGCAAATCTCATGGCGTGCATGGCCTCAGTAGAACTCATCTTACTCCAGGCAGCTATCGTCTCTGTAGGAACATGGGTGTCAATCATATCCTTAAACAAGTTGGAAGATTGATCAGGATCGGTTTTTACTGCTTTGCTTTTCCTTGACGAGCGAGTCTGGGGAGCTGCTGAGAGGTCAAGAGTTGTCTGAGCAAACTTCCTCTTTGAAGAACCAGAATGAGTAGTTTGGGAAGCAGGAGTGCCAGGAATTTGATTAATAGGAGTTGCATTCAGCGGAACCTCCTTAGTTTCAGTCTTGAAAATCTCATCCACGTTCTTGGACCTTTTGATAAACGATGGGGCTTTTGGAGCCATATCTGCGAAAGAAAATACAAGAAAGAATCAGAGATTTATATACAGAATAAGCAGATAAAAGTACAGATGTATAACAATAGAAAAGAAAGGACAACAACAGGGAAACTCATACCAGAAGCTGAGGGTATAAAACCTAGGGCAGACAAATTATCAGGGGTCAATAGGATCATACAATCTCTTATGGCCGAAGAGTGCTTCAAAGCCTCTTCAGCTCTCATTAAACAGGCTCCAGTAAGAACAGTCTGTTTTGGAATTAATGGGCGGCAATTGAATTCAAAGCGGATAGAGGGGCAATCAAAGCAGTAAAGGAACTGCTCTTGCCATTGATCAAAGTTCTGTTTAACACCTTTTATACATCGGCCTTGATGACTAGGCCAGGCAGTCAGATAAAAACAACCAGAACCCTTCCCAGTGTCCTTCAATCTGAAGAAGTAACCTAATTCATGTGCAGATAGTGGGGTTGTGAACAGGCTAGTGTACAGAATGTAGGTACTAATGGCTAACCTATATGAGTTAGGTGTCAATTGGAGAGGGGCCAAGCCATAGAAGTCAAGAACCTCTCTCAGAAAAGGATGTAGAGGGAAGTATACACCAACTTTGAAGAAAGCAGCAGAGGTTACAACATTTGGAATACCTCGATCAGGTATCTTGGTATCAAACTTGTGAGCTCTCTCACCTGGCTTAGGGATAATAATGGAGCAGGATGGACGAAAACATTCCTCATACAATTTCTCTAACCTAGTCAAGGTCATAAGAGAATCCATTTTTTCACAGAAAGGTACAATTTCTTGCTTATACAACTCCCTTTCAACGGACACTTCGTTATCAAAATCAGGGTCTGGGATCAAACTATGATCAGGCTTAGACACTTCTTCTCCGTCAGAGGGCCAATCATCCCCCAAATCTACAAAGGAAGGGGTAGGAAGATTTGTAGAAGGTAAGGTCGAAGGTTTGAGAAGAATAGTTCCAGGTTCATCAATGTCTGGAACAACAACCCTAGACCTAGTTCTTTCCCCTATTGGCATCATAGAAGGTTGAATTGAAGATAAGTGGTCAGAATGTGTAGAATCAGAGGACATCTGCAAAAGACAGACGGAGAAAAAATCAGGTTTTGAGTCTTCTAAAAGAGAAAATAGTGGTTCTAAAGTTCTTGGACAGACATAACTATGAGACACAGGGTGATCAGTGAATTACACAGAAGCTACGCACCATTAAAGCGACTCACATCGACTACAGTACAAATCGAAAACATGGGTGTACAGAATATGAATGAACAATGTTGAGTCCCAGAAGAAGTCAGGGTCACAAGACCGTAAATCGATGATCAAACAAACAGGGTATAGAAAAAGACTGTGTGAGAAGCATGGAATAGAAACAAATGTATACATACAAAGATTAGAAACGAAGAACATCGACATGCAAGACACAGAAGTGCAGACAAGTACGAAATAAAGTCAAAAGAGCAGAAAGAAAGCAAGTCATACCTTAATTAGAAGAAAGCGGCGACGGAGAGTTTGGATTGAGTAAGTGACCGTCGGACTTCTTTTTCCTCTTCTCTCTCTAAGGGTTTTGGAAGATATTTGGTAAAGGTAAAAACTAGACTTGGAGTTAGAAGTGTGTTTATATAATCAAGACAGTTCCGCACACGTGTCAGAGCATTAGTGGAGCGGTAAAAACGAAGAGGTATATGTGTGAAAGGCGTGTGAACCTTGGGAACTCATGCATTAACTACAGCTTCGGGAAGTGATAAGTTCAATTCGAACTTAGAGTTATCTCCAGCTGCCAACCCTTATCTCTTCCTATAGATTTTTAAATTATTAAATTTAAAAAGACGTAGAGTTGAGTGACGAATTAGATTCCCAGAGGAGCAAAATGCAAGCATCGAGTTGACTTCGAGAGCAGCTATCTGATGAAGAAAATAGCAAGATAACAGGTTCCTTAATGCAAAGGAAGCTTACTCAAGACTATATTAAGCTGAAAATATTTTATGTCCTGTTTCCTACGCCGAGTTAACTCATGTAGGCTTGGATATAAAATGTTAAAGCGAGGTATTGTTACTAGAATGGTTTAGCATAGAACTTTTGATCGTAGAATTAGAATAGGTTCCTTTCACATTACATGATTTCAAGGAACCGGGGGGTACTTGTTGTGCCCAAAATCTCCATGGGTTAGATTTAGGCCCATTAAGCTATAGGATCCGGTCCATACGAGCTAGAAGATTGATCCAGTACGAGTTATGAAGATCAAATAAAAGAAATGACTAAGGAAGTATGAGTATTAGGAGGTTCCCAATGGTCAGGAAGCTGAGCTGAGCACTAGAAGACCAGGTTCCTCCAAGCAAAAGAGTTCGAGTTAGCATAGCAACAGCCATAGAAATGATAAAAGCATGTGAAGAGTTATCCAGTCTAACCAGTTTGTTATTTGTGCAGGTAATGACACTCAAAGGGAGGTCCCTAAGCGATATGTCCCGAAATAAGGAGGTTCCTGAGAAACAGGCTCCTGAGATGTAGGTTCCTGAGCACTAGGTTCCTACGAGTTGCCCAACAGAAAGTTCTAGGAGTCATCTAGAACAGATAAACAAATTGGTATCTGAGTATAATTCTAGGGCGCAGATGATCCTAGAATAACTCTAACCAATGAGAGAATCATAAGTGGAATACGAACTCGAGTTCTACTCCACTTAGCCAAACTAGTTCGTGAAAGGCTCTAAAGGAACCTGAGTCCAACACGAACTAGGTGACCGAATACAGCTATTCCAGTAAGAGACAGACTCATATTAGAACTACGTGAGCTTGATCCCTATAAATACAAGGGTACGTAGGCACCTCAGGGTACGACGCATTAAGTTCTCTGATTTTCTCTAAAGGCACCTGAGATTATTGGAGATACCCTCGAGCTCAGCTCAACCCCCACAAACACAACCCAAACCTTTTCATAGAACAGTTGATCGCTAGCCTATACAACTACTTGTAAACCTCATATAAGTTGATTACGAAATCCACTCATCAACAGATTGGTTGTATAATAATTGTGTAAAATAATAATTATGCAGAATTTATTGAAGTTATAAGCTAATATATTCCAATAATATTATATAAAATGGTTAGTCATCATATGTTAAAAATACGAACAATTGATCATTTATAGAGTTTTTGTAAAAAGAAATAAAAAAAATAGATGTTGACTATATTTGACCAATTTAAAATAAATAATGTAAAATTTTATAAAGGAGAATGATTGAAAATGAAAAAAAAAATTATGTAAATGAAATATTACCTTAACATTTTAGCTAAGAAATGTATTAAGATGTTCTAATGACAATAGTGAATTAACATATCTAATAAGATCCGAATGAGATTAGTAGGTGAATAGAAAAATTTTTAGCAAATAAAAAACTAATAACAATCTTAAAAAAATTGGAATGGACGGAGTATATAGATGCTTACTCGATTAGTTGGACTAAAACTTGAACTAGTTTTTTTTATACCAAAAATGCATTCATATTAATTAATTGTATCAAAATATATTATAATTAAATTAAGTTGGGATTTCGGTCCCTACTCGAAGTGTGTTTAAGGAGAAGAAGACTTACTCGGAAAAAAGACCATCTAAATTGTTAGAATTTGAAAATTGGTATCGATGTTACAAATTTTATTTTATTTTTAAGTTTCAATTTTTATGAATTAAATTATAGTATAAATCTTCATAATATATGTTAAAGCTGGATTTTGGTTTAAACGAGAGATTGACACTAATCGTGTATAAGAAAAGAGCATCTTAAAAGAGAGAACCATATAAATTGTTTAAATTTAATATTGATTATATAATATAAGATAAATATATGTAAAATATTTTTTAGAAATATTATTAAAGGTGAGTTTTAGTTTAACGAGGGAGCGCTTTTATAGGAAGAATTATGTTTCAATACGATACTGTTAAAATTTAATATATAATATGAGATAAATATATATTTAAAAAAATATAAAAATTTTAATGATGCCACGAAACTCGATTTTATCGATTAGTTTTAAAAAGATATATAAAGGTTCAAATTGTGCTACGCATATAATAGACAAATATATGTCTTTTTTATGAACCATACATATATTATAAAATTTGGTATTATTATAAAAAATTATAGTTAACCCACCTTACAATATAATGAATTTTCTAAAATTACAATAAAAAATTATATTTTAATTAAAGATGGGTCAAATTGATCACTGAAAAACAAATATGACTAATATTGGGGGTTTGAGAAAATAATAAATTATAATTTTTAGTATTTGGACCATAAAATGGTAGCTATTTTGCACATGATGTATTTTTAATAATAAAATATAATTTTATTGAATGGTAATAATAAAGTAATAGTAATTTCTAGTGATTGGTATGTTTGTATTTGTTGAGTACTTGTTGAACGATTGTTGCCAAAAAAAATATAATTTTAATATTTATGAAAAGTACATATGTATTTTATAAAAAAACATACAATTGGAAATGTACTTGTTGAACGATTACTTTTTATTTCTCAATTTGTAAAATATGCTTTTATTAATTGGAAATGTAAATTAAGGGTATTCTAATCTCTTTCACAATAATGGGTGTGCACGTGGGTGTTATGTTAAAGCTGGATTTTGGTTTTAATGAGATAGTGATACTATAGGAGGAATGACGTTTAAGAAAGGAGCAGGTCAAAAGAGAGAACCGTGTAAATTGTTAAAATTTAATATTGATGATATAATATAAGATAAATATATATAAATATATTTTTTAGAAATATTATAATGCCGTCGTGAAATGTGACTCGATCGATTATTCATAATATATGTTATAAGGTGAGTTTTAGTTTAACAATGAGAAGAATTATGTTTCAATACGATATTGTTAAAATTTAATATAAAATATGAGATAAATATATATTAAAAAAAATAAAAATTTTAATGATGCCACGAAACTCGACTTTATCAATTAGTTTTAAAAAGATATATAAAGGTTATTACAAATTGTATCAATCAAATTGTGCTACATATATAGTAGACAAATACGCATTTTGACGATGTTTGAAAGTTTTAAATGTAAAAAAATAAATAAATAAAATTTGCATTTTTATTTGCAAAAATTTAGTGAAGAGTTGTAGTTGATTCTCCACAAAATAAAATAAATAAATTAATATTGGGCCGCTCAGCCCACTAAAGATTAATTTTGATGTTGGGGCGCTCAGCCCACTAGAGGCCATATATAAAAGAGAAAGCGATAGGGTTACAGACGCGCCGCATTTACAATAGAATAGATATTTGATATTTGATGATAATGGCTGCTCAACTCAGATTTGGACTCGGAACTCGAGGTGCACTCGGACACAAGGTCAACCGACTCGGATCTCGAGGTAACGTTGTCCTCTTTCAAATTTAAGATCATGTTATAAAAATCGGACAAAGATTGCATTTTTATTATATTGTGATGTAGATCTAGAATAAAAGCGACAACTTTATTTGATTAATGTTATAAAAATTGGATTTTTAATGTAGATCTCGTTAAAATATTGGATTTTTATTATACTGTGTTGTAGATCTAGAATAAAGTTGACAACTTTATTTGATCAATGCCAAAATATTGCATTTTTACTTGATTGTCCCAACATAATTACATTAAAAAACTTAATCTTTACTTCAATTAAGAGTAGATCTGGTAAAAGACATACTCTTTATTTCATTTCACACCTCGGATCTGAATAAAAATCAAAACTTTACCCACGTTTTCATTTTAATACTACATAAAAATTAGATTTTTATTACATACAAGATAATCTTGTCAAAGATTCCATTTTTATTTTATCACATACTTCAGATCTGAATAAAAGTTGCATCTTTTTCATTCAACGTTACTCGACCAACCCTGTGTTGGATTAAACTACTGATATTTACACGTGTCCATATGCTACTTCAACCACCAGAAGACCTACATAAGGAAACAAAAGCTTGCATTAGATAATTGTTTTTTTTTTAACTTTAAAATTATTAACCAATATAATTAACTCCTGCCTACAGATGCAGGCTTGGGCTTCAATCCCCTCACTCACGTGGGCCTTGCTCGCAAGCCCACTAATCTTTCCTTCAGCCCAATTACTCCCAAGCCACTCACCATCTCCCTGGCTGGTGGTAACAGGTTGGAGTTGGCCCCAATTAAACCTGAGGACCACCCTGCCTGGATCACCAAGCAGAGCAATCTGATGGACCTAATTGAAATCCTAGCTATTGTGTGTGAACGTAAGTCCTAAATCTTGTCTCTTTTTTATTATTGCCTTTCTCTTTATCAATACTGACCTATTATGTATGAATGAATTTCAGCAATCAGGAAAGTCAATGCCATAATCAAAAGCTTCCAGATATGGATCAAAATTTTGAAATTGCTGTGGGGAATCGTCAAGGAGATAATTGATAGGAAGAAGAAGGAGGATGCTGAAAAGAACAAGAAAGAGGATAACTTGCTTGCCTGATCCATTGGTTCCTAGTTTTTTCTCAATTTGCTGCTACTTCTGTTTTTGAGTACTCTAGTATGTGATGTGGCATGATGTGGCTACCTGTTAACTTATGTGAAGTGGGTTTTAGTACTTCTGGATTGTTTATGAGCAGCTGCTATTTCCCTAAAGTTCTCTCTGTTCTCTAATTATCTTAAAAAGACAAATTAGTTCCAAAATTAAATGGAACACTACAATCCAGAGAGTTGGATAAAAGCAAATACAGAGATACATGTTTACATATAAAAATTGAGAATAAAAATCATCAGAAAGAAAAAAAAAAGATTTACCTTTGGGAGTCCTAGCTTAGTTATCCTCTTCTGATGTACAGATCACACACCTTGGATGTTCCTAGTTAGTCAAATGTTCAGATTCAATGTCATATTTCAAAGAAAAACATTGTAAACAATTGCTGAGGACTACAAATCCAACAAATTCACTGAAAAAAGGGGAGAATTGCTTACAGTTGAAGAATAAAAATCCCAACTTTAAAGTGAAACAATCTTAATTCAAAGGCGGCACAGGGAATTTGCAGAGGATAGGTGTATAAAGATCGAAACTTTTTGAGAAAAACAAACAACATGAATTGCCAATTAGCATTGTGAGGCATGTAGGTTGGATGCTTAGCAGCAGTTGCAGTGATGTAATCCTCCACAGAAAGATCACCAATCTGTAGAAAGCCACAATTTTATAACTTAAATTGTGGAGGCTACAACTATATAATGACTTATCATATCATTTTGAATAAGTGAACATTGCATTTTTCATTAAATTCGCAAACAGCAGGATAGAGAAACAAGTACTAGAATGTAGGAAAATAACTCATCACAAAATATCAACCTAAGATACAAAAACAAATACAACCCTTCGCACTGCAACTAATTTAAATCCAAACCCATTTCACACAAATAAACAAAATCCAGCATAAATGCAATAAACAATTCGAGCTTTCATAAAATCTAGCAAGCACTTCAAACCTACTAATAACAAAACCAACACTTTCCAAATCAACAACAAACTTTAAAAAAAAAAAAAAACTCCATTTAGCTAATCAGCACTCAAATCTCAAACACATAACCAATTAACCAAATCAACAATCACCCACTTTCACACACCTTATTTCAATCTTAATCCACTTATCTCAACACAATTCAACATTTACAAAACACAAATTACAAAAATAATTTATTCAAAATATCATTGTGTTCCCTTACCTGGATACCTGCTTCACGTTCCGAACATCTCAGCATTGATAATTTCTATACCTGTAAACAGTACAGATGTAATTAGCATATTAGCACCTTAAAAAAGCGTATTTAATAAAACCTTGATATCAATGCATCAGAATATTTAAGTAAACAAACAAACTACAAAAATCCTACAGGAAAGCAGGAATGAATAACACCTTCCAGTTTTCCACAGTTCATAGAGTCCAGTTCCACGGACAACAAGTGTAGGATAGATTTTATGTCCGTCAGTTCTGAATGAAGGGCTCTCAAAAAATTCCTTAAAACTTCCCAAGTCCCTCTCGACACCAAAATTTGGAGGATCGTGCATCATATGGGCAACAACCTAATACATAAATACTATCAACTCAGATGTAAAACTACAATGTCAAAATGAATACATGTAAGCTAAAGGCGGATATTTAGGGGAATTTTGCTTCTTTAAAAAGGGTTATATCAACTTTTAAAGAAAAAAGTCCATCTTTGATGGTATCTTAACGCTCCTGTTGGATGAACTGGAAGTTAATATACAAAGATTAATCTTAACTTGAATATCATCAGCCAGGTCAAGGTGCTTTGTTTTTCAGAAAGTTAAAAAAGAATGTAACAACATATTTCTATACTGCAAGTACAATTTTTAATAGACATGACAGAAAAGCACCTTAAACCCAGCATCCCTTGCCAGGCAAAAGCAATCGGCCACAGGTGCTACAGTGTGGCCTCTATTAGTGTCACCAGAAACATCTTCATATGTACCCTGTACTCCGATTTCCAGACGTGTACATCCATAAGAAAGTATCTGCCATAATGAGGTCCAAGGCAGTAATCTGGCCTCCTGGAAATTAACAAACCATTCGGTAACTCGAAATAACTTTAACCAAATATTTACAACCACACTGAAAACAGCACGCACATGATACTCTTTTAGGTATAGTACTTGTGAAGTCATTAAGAATATAGTCAGTCAGTTAACATATTAAAATCATGGCATATTTAAAATCATTCCTAGTGTATTAGTTGCAAAGCAATAACATATAGTATGTGAACAGACACCGGAACCACAAAACAAAGACAATTGGATATTTTCCAGGAGGTTATAAACATCTGAATCAAAATTCTGATAGGCCATCTAAATCAAAAATCTGCACAATGGATCTCCTAAAGTCAAACAGGCACAGAAGGGGGGGGGGATCAAAAAAGATACATGCCCTATAGACATATATGCATAGCAGTACTAAATCAAGAAAATTGAGAAGTCAAAAGTTAAAGGCTCTAGATCAAAATAAAAGAAAAATATTAAATTAAAGGATTTAATCAAAATCAAAGGGAAGTCAAAAGTTAAAGGAAAATCAATGAAAAATCGAAAATTAAAGGCTTTAAATCAAAATCAATGAAAAATAAATTATGAAAATCACAGATAAATATATACAAAGCAGTACTAAATTATGAAAATTGGGAATAATGAAACTCAACAATAAAGAAGGCATACCTTTGCAGTGCAAAAGGGGGTGTCCATGCTCATAACTGGTAGCTGCAGTACAATAACAAAATCAATTAAAATAAAAAAATGAATTAAAATCGAAAATTGAAGGGCTTTAAATCAAAATCAATGAAAAATAAAAGACTGAAAGCTTCAATTCAAATTCAAAATCAAAATCAATGAAAGATAACAAATTGAAAGCTTGGTTTAAAATATTAATACACAAACGGACATGAATCCAATGAAAAAGAGGAGAATTGCTTACAATTGAAGAATAAAAATCCCAACTTTGAAGTGAAACAATCTTAATTCAAGGCTACACAGGTTTTTTGCAGAGGATAGGTGTATAAAGATCGAAACTTTTTGAGAAAAACAAGCGATATGAATCGCCAATTACAGGAATCAAATACCAAATTTCAAGTTTTTGGGGAAAAGAAGAACAACGGAGAAGATAGGGTAAAATTGGGGGAGATAGGATAGGGGTTGTTTGGTTTATATTGGACTTTACGTACCCACCCCCACTTTCAACGCTTCTGATCTTCTCTCCATTTTTTAACGGCTTATATTGCACTGCCTCTCTTTATTCTTTATTCTTTTTCTCTTCTTTCACTAATTACCCCACCCTTATCTTTTCTTTAGTAACTAGCGTAAAAATCCGTGCTTAACGTTAGCTAAAATTAAATTGTGTATGATTAATCTATTATACTATATATTATAGTGCAACACAGGGGTAAAAAGTTCCAATTTATTACTAATGAAATTACCAAAAAGCCTTTAGATTACTGGAAATAACGAAAATGCCATCTGTTATAAAACCCCTTCGCAGAAAAATGATAGACATAGACGGTTTGATTGCAGAGAAGCATGAGGGAGGAAGAAGGGAGCACGTAGTTTAAAATATCTACTCCTTCGATTCGATCGATAGTGTTTCTAATCGGAGATCGGCCAACATAATTTCGGTGACTGGAAATTGATACATAACTTAATTTTAGGGTTAAATATCTTGTTGGTCACTGAAGTCAGCCTAATGTATCAAGTTGGTCACTGAACTCAAAACGGTATCAATCAGGTCACTGAAGTCAGCCTAATGTATCAAGTCAGCCTAAATCTTCGTTTTTTTGACGGAAACAGACTGCAGATTGACATAAACGCTTATAACTGCAGATTCACTTAACATTTAAAAAATCCGAGACCATATTTGTGTTACCCAGATTATTCTCTTCAAAATAGATACAATATTGATAAGTTTTATTTCAGTTTTTGAAGAAGAACAATTCTAGTTCTTGAATTTTCTTTTACGATTCATATAAATCTAGAGCTCATAATGAAAATCTAAACAAGTTTTATGAGACCCATAGCATCTAGATTAACACACTTTAATTTCACAAAATTTGGTGAAGATTTTTCGGACAAAATTTTGCGGACAATAATATTCGTCAAAATAATGATCAACTTGATAATCCTGGCTGACTTCAGTGACCTGATTGATACCATTTTGAGTTCAGTGACCAACTTGATACATTAAGCTGACTTCAATGACCAACAAGATATTTAACCCCTTAATTTTAAGCTTTATATGTTTGTAAAAACCTATATATACAAAAATTAGGGTTTTCGTATGTAAAAATGTTATCTTGGGAAGATGAAGACGAAGATGAATCTCTCGCTCGATTTCTCGAATCCAAGCTCTCCGATCAGGAAATTTAACTTCTCAGTTGTTCTTATCCACAAATCTTATGATTTTTCTTATTTTTAATTGATGAATTAAAATGATGATGATGATGCTTTTTTTTAATAATTAAACGATGATAAATTGATAATTGACTTGTTTCTGTTGTGCTATGTGATTTCGATAAAATTGCGGTTTTAGTAAAAAAAAATCTAAAAATTCTGAACATTTCGTGCTTAAACTGGCTCCGTAATTTCGTTTTTTGATTGTAAAATTGTTGTATTTGTAGGCATCTGTTAGTTTAAAGCTAATGTAGCATAATAGTTTTTGTAAGTTTAGAGAATTTTGTGTTTATGAATTATGAACTGTGTATTAGGTTCGATTAACGTTATTTGTTTGATATAGTTAATTGTGTAAGTTTGCGAATCTGAAATATTTTGTATTAGAACTTGACACTCTATGTTTACAAGTTTTGTTGTACTATTACAAGTTGATGTTGTTTTATGTTGTGTTTATTCAAAAATCTCGATATAGTTAATTGTGTTTGTTTGGTTTTAAATGTTTTGTGATGGAACTTGACACTCTATCTATAAAAGTTTTGTTGCACTACTACAAGTTGATGCTGTTTTTAGTTGTGAATATTCAAAATCGAACAAACCATGTTCGTGACAAGAATGTAAATACTATAAATATAGAGCTGTTGTTGGAGGAATTTCGTAACAACACGAAATCGGAGGTTTGCTGAAATAATATGAGAGATTTGTGAATATGTGACTGTTTTTAGGGATTAGGGTTTATGAAAATAGGGCTGGACTCGGCAGCTGTCTTGATTTGTCCCGTGTATCAGATTGCATCATGCCAAGATGCCTACGTACCTATATGTTTATATAGGATCAAGCCCACGTAGTTCTGTGAAATTGATTGGTCTTATCCCGAGAGACTTAAGGGATAAGTTACGTTAATCTGGGTGATTACTGATTTTATCTGATTTAATCTTATCGTTGTGATATCTTCCTGATTTGAAGAATATCGTTTGGAGATATTTTCCGTTATTGATTGATTGAGATTGATTGTTTCCTCACTTCAGAGAGAGGATAAAACTTAGTAATTAAGTAATAATTATTAATCTGAATTAATAATTAATAAATATTGGAAATTTGGGAGATTATTAGACATGCCAAAATATGGCATAACAACTAGCCCCCAGTTCTTCAGTGTAGCTTGCTGCAGTGGAGAACTAAGATTTCTTCAAGCTTCCAAATTTGAGTCGCTGAAAAAACTGAAAATAAATGATTAGAAAAACTTTTAGAGCACCACTGTGCTCATTAGGCGTATGCGGATGCAAGTGTGATAGCATGCGATGACCACTATAAGATATATATTTGCCAAGGTTTTCAAATGTGCGAGCATAAATAATTCGTTTGAAATCCTTTGCGATCCTTGTTGTCTAATTAGGACCTTGGCACTTGTATATATCCCGAATTGGCGTACACGTTGTTCAAGTGTCTGATGCAACTGCATAAGGATGTGTCTGGCGGAGTCTTCAATAGGAGATGTAGATGTAATTCTGGTGAACTTTAATTGCACGCGCGCTGGCTGTGCATGTCTTAAAGATATTTTGCATAGGGATGCCTTCCCACCCATGCGACCTTGAGCTCAAGATCTGGTCATGGGCCTTCAATAATAATCCATAGGGTGATGCACTTTACTCAAGCGTATAGCATTGCGGAATTTATAACTTGTCCAGGCTATCCTACTTGGCAATTTAGTTCGCAAGTTTGAAAATATTTTTGACATATATGTACTATCGCGACGATATATGAAAAATCTTTTGCAAATCCAAACGTAATAATAAATATGCTCTTTTAAGAGTGTCGCGATATTTATTTTCTTCGAAAATAATGCTCTCTTTTTTATAAAAAATCTTTTACAAAATTATGTGTCTCGCATATATAATTTTTTCTTCTTTAAAAGATGCAGCTCGTATGAGATTGTAAAATAAATCCGCAATTCATCAGGTCATAAATATCCGCAATCAATCAGCATAAATATCTCCAGCATAAATATCTCGTACTATATTTTTTAAATCGAAATAATTTTACAAGCATAAAAATATATTGCTCACACGAATTTTTTGAATAATAAATATTTTTCCTGAAAAATATTTAAAAAACATAAATCATATGTATGCGTGGCAGGATACTATTTAAGCAATATTAATAAAATTGCAGGAAATATATAAAGTTAAAAGACTTATCTTTTAATATTAGATCGGCCGATTTAAAAGTCCCTGCCAAAATTTTTGTTGCCTGCCTCTTGCTCGTGTGCGCTCGCCTCCAGTTTTTTTTTCTATTCCATCCATGCGTCTTGGTCTTGTTTTTTTTATACTCCACGGTGTAGTTTGTACTTTGTCCATCCTTGTGTGCTTTTTTTTTTCGAGTATTTATCCGGCTCCTGCACCTGCTTTGATTGTCTTCCTCATTTTTTTTACTATTGCCGCTCGCCCCACTCTCAAGCAATTCAACATATCTTCTTTTATTGTTGTATTGTTTCTTTATTCGTGTAGATTCCAAACCCATTTTATTTTTTGGGCGTTGTATCTCTGTCTTGTCGTGCGTGGTGGACCTTTGTTTTTCTCGATTTTTTTTCCTTCCGTCTTGAATTTTTTTTACCCTTTTTCTTCTTAGCAGATGCTGTGACCTGCTGCCTTTTCTTTTTCGCCAAAGTCCTTTATAACCACTAAATTGATGCCACTGTTGTACCTTCTTTCATGCTTTGAGCCACCATATTTTTTGTAGTTATTGACCCCCTCCACCGCCATCCTGTTAGAACCATTTTGATTGTGTTCCAACATCGTTATTATGAATTATTCGTCCTCCTCGAATAATTAAAGCCCCCTTCTAGCGCCAAATGTTGTTGGAGAAATTTCGTAACAACACGAAATCGGAGGTTTGCTGAAATAATATGAGAGATTTGTGAATATGTGACTGTTTTTAGGGATTAGGGTTTATGAAAATGGGGCTGGACTCGGCAGCTGTCTTGATTTGTCTCGTGTATCAGATTGCATTATGCCAAGATGCCTACGTACCTATATGTTTATATAGGATCAAGCCCACGTAGTTCTGTGAAATTGATTGGTCTTATCCCGAGAGATTTAAGGGATAAGTTACGTTAATCTGGGTGATTACTGATTTTATCTGATTTAATCTTATCGTTGTGATATCTTCCTGATTTGAAGAATATCGTTTGGAGATATTTTCCGTTATTGATTGATTGAGATTGATTGTTTCCTCACTTCAGAGAGAGGATAAAACTTAGTAATTAAGTAATAATTATTAATCTGAATTAATAATTAATAAATATTGGAAATTTGGGAGATTATTAGACATGCCAAAATATGGCATAACAAGAGCCTTGCAAGGGTGAACTAAGCAAATGCAATTTAAGATCTTTAGAATTTGAGCAAGAAAGAAAATAAGAACCCAAAATTCGGAAAAGGCGATTTCATCGTTGTGAAATGTCATTAAAAAATTGCATTTTGTATTATTCAATGTGTTATGTATTTATCTAAAAGTTAGGATTTATGATACTTGACTTCTGTATGCTTCAAAAACAATACTAATATATTAGCATTTTATTTTTTAAGATTCAAGATGTTTGCACATTCTGAGATGTTTAAAACTTGTCCTCCTACGTGCATTTAAATTCATCTCTCTTCATGTATATATATTTATTGCAGGAACTGGATGAACCAAATCAGACAAACAAAGATGAGGAAGATGAAGGGCCAGTGCAGAAGTGGCCGCACATGGAGGTTGAAGGGGGTGTGGTCGAGGAAAGGAAATTAACAAGATCCCCTTCACCAAGTCAAGTTCCGAGTCATTCCTTTTCAAAGAGTATGATCACCAAGTGTAATAGTAGTGGATATTGTGTTGGAAGTGGTATCCACAATGATCGAATGAAATCAAACAGGATAGATTCTGGGCTTTTTAGCAAAGTTCCACCTGAGTTATTCCATCACATCCTCAAATTTCTCTCATCTGAGGTAAGTCTCTTTTTTTTTCTTCCCTCTTATATTATATATGTGTATGTAATTAAGGTCTCTCTTCCTTTTTACTTGAGGTTAACATGTCTACGACCATAAAATTTCAGGATCTTGTTGCTTGCTCAATGGTCTGTAGATTTCTCAGCTTTGCTGCTTCTGATGAATCCCTTTGACATCACTTGTGAGTAATTTAATTTGTTTGGCAAGTTGATCACTCCAACTATGCAGCTGTCGCACCCTGCTTTAATAAATAATACTAGAATACACATATGAAGCATACACTTCCACTTTTGAGCACCTATCACCAGTGTTGTAGCTTCAAAAGGGGAACTTGATAATGCTCGAGTTTTTTAATGTGCTTCATGACTTTAAATTTTAGTATTTAATTTCATATTTATCTCTACAAAGCCGGAAACTGGAAATGGTGAGGAAATGGTGAGGCCGTAGAGTAGTTGATTTTTTGTGTCACTTGCAGCACATGTAGTCTTTGATATTCCTTCCTTCCCTTCTCATCATCCAAAAATTATAATATGCTTGTTTGATGAATTTTTTATATATTGTCTAGGTATAGCATGCGATGGGGTCTTCGGCCAAAGAGTAAGTATCATGATTGTGCTTGAAGAAGCTTTACATTCAGGTAGTTTGAATTGAGCTTCTTTATGTGGTTCTTAATCTATAAAATACAAAATGCAGTGTAATAATTTTGGATAAGATATCCTTTTTAAAAAGGAGGGGGACGGAGGGAGTATATCCTTTTTAGATTATAATTTTCTTTTTAATATGATATAATTTTGATCGTCTATTTTTAAAAATATTATATTCGATGGTTGAGATTATTTTGACAATACGGTGACCAAATCAAAATTATGGATAAATATCTTTTACGCTTATTATATTTAAGGATATAATTATTTTCTCTTCTTTTACTAATTATATCCTACCATTATCTTTTCTTTACTAGTTTATTTATTTATGTTTATCCTTTCTACATTTGTTTTTAACTTATAAATAAATAATGTCACGTCTTTTCCATATCTGAATTGTGTTCAAATAACTTTGAAACAAATTACTATATTATTAATCGAATTTATGCAAACTTATTCTGTAAAAATTTAAACAGAATTAATCGAGATTATTCCGTTAACATATATTAAAAAAATGGCCAAATTAATTATATTTTTACTAATTTTTTTTATACTGTGCT
This sequence comes from Kitagawia praeruptora, assembly GCA_037693485.1. NCBI lineage: Eukaryota > Viridiplantae > Streptophyta > Magnoliopsida > Apiales > Apiaceae > Kitagawia > Kitagawia praeruptora. The sequence goes on from CM075344.1 coordinate 40,788,286, forward strand.
AGCTTTATACCCGTGCATAGCACGGGTAGCTTTATTAATATTTTGTAATTTTTTATTATAATTATTTTCTTGTAAAATTAATTTTATAACATTTTGAATAGTTTGTTTTTACTTTTAATAATAATCATAATACATATATTATATGATTTGTAGTATACATTTGTTTTTTTTTTTAAATGATTTTTCTATTATTTTAAAAAAAATTAGATCTTTTATTATAATGCTTTTATAGTTTTTTAAGATACTTTTAACTTTTTTGAAATAGGTGTGGTATTGAACTTTTTTATTTGTTTGAATATTGATTATTTTTTTCATGTTAATTTTACATTTTGTCACGTGTGGTGTTTATTATGTGTTTTTCTTGAGTAATCTTACGGGTTTTTATGTAGTATTATATTTAGATATTAATATAATTTTTTTTGTGGGGTTTGGGTTGTTTTTTTATTTAAAATTTGTTCATTTATTGATTTGTATTCACTTTTTTTAATTTACATTTTTTCCTTGCAATGTAAGGAATTGTTTATTTGTTAATTTGTGTTCACATTTTTTAAATTTAAATTTTAGAAACATATTTGTTAAATATTGCCAAACTTAAAAATAGAATCTTTATTGATTTTATTAAAATTATTTTTTCTTAAAACAGTTTTATTTGGTAAATAATTTGTTTTTGTAAATTATATTTTAAGATTTAGCCTAACATATATTTTAATAATTCATACTTTTTGGGGTGTTTTTTCTATTTTATTAGAATATATATAATATACTTTACACATGTGGGAACTTATTGGTTTAACTATTCTTTAGATATATATAGAAAAAAGTTCTATGGAGTACTGTTTAATTGGAGTACGTTGGAGTACATATACGTTCTGCATTTAAAATAATTTAAAATTTATTATTTTGCAAACCTTATTATATGAATATCATAATTTCATTGATAATTTTGAAAATCATGTATATTTTGCAATATGTTCATCTTGAAAATTCTTTATGTTTTGCAATCAAAACATATATGTTTTGCATTCCAATTGTGTTTCGCAGAACAATTCATTTTGCAATATTTTGTTAACAAAACATACAAAATTTTCAAGATTTTCGATGAAATAGTGATGTTCATGTAATAAGATTTGCAAATTAATAAAGTTTGCAAAATTTTGAATGCAAAATGTATATATACTCCAAGTACTCCGATTAAATAAGTACTCCATAGAACTGGACTCTATATATGTATATATATATATATATATATATACATATAAAAATTCTTGTTTTTCAAAAAATTATTTTTTGAATTGAAATTCTGATGGTATAATTTGCTTACTTGTTTATTATATATAAAAAATAAATTTGTGACTTATTTTTAATTATTTTTTTTTGCTATTTTATCATTATTTGTTAATTGTGTGTAAGTTTTGTACTATTACATCTCTTTTTTTCTATAACTTGAATTTACTATATTGTCCATGACATGAATTTACTATATTGCTCATGACATTTGTTTATATTTTTTTATAGATTGCATTTTTATAGATACACTATTTATTAACAATATGTTTCTTTATAATTTTAAAATATCAATAAAAAATATTATATTTGTTTATGTTATTTTATAGATATTTTTAAAATATGGTAGTATTGATCATTATTATTTTGAGTATTAATAAAAATATTTAATAATATTATTATTATTGTTTAATAATATTATTATACAACCTTCACTAAATAAGTAAATATAATTTATTTGAGATTCTTGGTTTAGTTGTTTGTTTTTTATTTAAACCATGAGTCCTCTAGAAATACTAAACTAATGCGATTTGGCATCTCAGTAATCTGATCGATAGATATTGAAACAGAAGTTCTATCAAAGTGGAAGGTATATATTTACTTTTTAATCCCTTGACGACCAGACAACCACCTAAACCCCCTACGAGCAGAAATGGTAGATTTCAATGATTTCATCTCAAACAACAACTTATTGGATCTTCATATTGATAATTCTCAATTTACTTGGTTTGGGCCTGCAAATAAAAGAAGCAAATTGGATAGATCTCTGGTCAATGCTAGTTGGTTTGATGATGGACATTGGACACTCACCTCATTGGGTAGGAAAATATCGGATCATAAGCCTTTGGTTATAAAATCGGAGTTTTTGGATTGGGGTCCTATTCCATTTAAAGTTTATAACTGTTGGCTTAAGGATGATTCACTTAAGGCAATTTTGAAGAGTTGTGTGGAATCTGATAGTAGATTGAGTAGTGGGAATGTTCAATCAATGATTAGGAATTTCAAGGCTCTAATTAAAAAATGGGCCTGCAATCTTGAGAATTGTATTGAGGATAAGATTAAGAGATGTGAAGATTCTTTGAATTGTCTAGATTCTTCTTCTGCCCCAAATGCTAGTAAGGAAGCTCAGTTGGTTAGAAGTATAATCAATTCATTACATGAAATGAAGGTTGATATGCTGCGTCAAAAATCCAGAATCCGTTGGCTTCTTGAAGGAGATAAGAATTCTAAGTTTTTTCGTAAAGCTATTCAGAAAAGAAGATGTAGAAATATGATCAAAAAAATTTTGTGGAATGGGTGTTGGATTTCGACCCCTTGTCAGATCAAAGATGCATTCCAGGTTCATTTTGCATCATTGTATCAGATCAAGAAGCAACGGTTGGTGATTAAAGTGGGTAATTTATGAGGTCTGAAGTTGGATTTTGTAGTAAGTGAATGGCTTGAAAACGATATCACTCTTGAGGAAGTCAATGTAGCTCTTTCAAAATCTCCAAATGATAAAGCTCCTGGTCCGGATGGTATGAACATGGGCTGCATTAAATTCTTCTGGGATCAGTTAAAGGATAAACTTATGGAGGACTTCTCTTCATTCACAAGAACAGGGTTTTCCCTGCTGGAATGAACTCCTCCTTTCTCTCTTTAATCCCAAAATGTGAGTCTCCTAGGTTAGTAACTGATTATCGTCCAATCAGTCTTATTAACTCTACGGTGAAATTTTTCACTAAAGTCTTATCTAATAGGCTCAGTTCAGTGATTAAATCAGTTGTGAGTGATAGCCAATATGCTTTTATGAAATGTCGTCAATCTGCAGATAGTATTCTTATCTTAAACAAAGTTTGTCATAGTCTAAAAAAGTGCAAAGGCTCTGGCCTGATTCTCAAACTGGATTTTGAAAAGGCATTTGACACTGTGGATTGGAATTTTTTGTTCGAATGGTTGCAATATCTTGGTTTTGGTTATAAGTGGGTAAATTGGATTAGAAACTACCTTCTCACTTTAAGAATGTCAATGTTAATAAATGGTTCTCCTTCGAAGGAGTTTACTCCTAATAGGGGATTGAGATAGGGTGATCCCCTGTCACCTCTCTTATTTAATTTGGTGGTTGAAGCTTTAAGTAGATTGATCACAAAGGCCAACGAAAAAGGAATGTTTCAAGGTATCTGTTTATCTCAGAATAGTAAGAGGATTACTCACCTTCAGTTCGCGGATGATACAGTTATTTTCATTGAAGATAATGTAAAGTCTGTTATAGCTGTTAAACGAATATTGTTATGTTTTCAATTATTAACGGGACTGAAGATCAATTTTAATAAAAGCACATTATATGATGCTAATGAGAATAGTGAGTTATTGGATATTGGATCGAGAACTTTGGGGTGTGCTAAAGGAACATGGCCTATGCGTTATCTTGGTGTAGCCATAGGTATATCCCCTAATAAGAGCACATTCTGGGACCCTCTTTTGGGAAACATTAAAAAGAAATTGGCAAACTGGAAGGTTGGTAGCCTCAACATGTCTGGGAGATTAGTTCTTTTGAAAGCCACAATTGACAGTTTACCTACATACTGGTTCAATACTTGTAAAATTCCAGTTGGTGTATGTGATAAAATTGAGAGGATCAGAAGAGGTTTCTTGTGGGGTGATGTTCAGGAGGACGGTTCTTTGGCACGAAAAATGCATTTTCTAAAGTGGAGTAAAGTGTGCCAACTAAAAATTGATGGTGGATTGGGTATCATTCCAGTGCAGCAGAAGAATAATGCAATGCTTGCAAAATGGTGGTACAAGTGGCATAATGAAAGAAATAGAGATTGGAATATGGTTATTCGTGATAAATATCAGATTGGCATAGGTAATGATCTGAACTCTTCTCATGTTAATGGCATGTCAGAAATGTTACAAGGCATTATCAAAGTTAATGAGTCTAATGGTTTTAATCATGCACTTAGTAGGGATAACTTCAAATGGAAGGTCTGCATTATTTTGGGAAGATCTTTGGGTTGGTAGAGAGAGGTTGTGTTCTGGTTTTAGTAGATTGTACTATTTGTCCAAGAAAAAACTGTTTACGGTAAGATCTTTCATTGAGGCTTGGAAATGTCCCAATCAGACTTCAATGAATCTTTGGAGCAGAGATTTAAGAGCCTGGGAGATTGATGAAGCAATGGTTTTAAACAATTTAATTGAATCAGTGTGTTATAAGGAGAAAGAAGATGTTTTAATTTGGATCAATTCTAAATCTCCTTATAATACTAATGATGGCAGATCATTTCAACAAGACAACCTGAGCAGATTGGTATGTACGGATCAAAGTAATAAAATTTGGTCTCTTCTTTAGAAGTTGAAGGTCCCTCCCAAAGTTCACATTTTTTTGTGGAAATTTCAGAATAATATCCTTCCTACTAGATCTCTTTTATCTGTTAGAATTGGTCATGCATTTGGACCTAACACTTGTTTGAGATGTAATGTTGAGGAGACTCGGCATCATCTCTTCCGGGAGTGTGCATTTTCGGTAGATGCATGGTTATGTCTTTTTGAGTGGTGGGGTGTGATACATAAATTTATTGAAGTTTCTTTTAGTAATATTTGGAATTGGCATAAATTATTTCCAAATATTGCTCAGAGAGAAGTTTGGAATGTCTCAGTGGCTGCTTGCTTATGGACATTGTGGTTATGCAGAAATGACTTGGTTTTCAATAACAAGATTACTGAGGTGGAAAGTCTTAGATTTATGATTAAGACTCGAGTGTTTAAATGGTGTGAAGCTGTTGGAATGTGCAACTTTGTGCTGGAACCCAGTTGGTATGTTGAGCCAATCACTCATATTACCAACAACCTCAAATCATTCTCAGATAAGCTATTTGAACCAGGTTTTGATTTCTTTGGGTTTGTTGATGGCTCTTTTAATATCATTTCCCAATCGTCTTCTAAAGTAGGTATCGGTGGTTATATCAATAATATAAATCAAAATTTAGTTTATATATTCTCTGGATCTTCGAATGCAGCTTGTCCTCAGATTGCAGAAATAGAAGCAATCAAGCATCTTCTATCACGGATTTACTCAGAGGGTAAGATTCAAGGGAAATGCTTAATTTTCTCTGACTGTGAAGCATTAGTTATAGCTTTAGCTAGAATCAAAGTTGGTATCTTATCAAATATTCTCCCTGAGACAGACAATGAAGAGGCGTACTGGGAATGGAGGAATGCTGAAACTCATGGTACTATCCCGGAGCATCGATATGTCGTTCAACAACTTACTCAAAGGAGGGCGGACACAAACCTCACTCTTGACGTTAGGCCAATCAGCCCTGGTGCTAATGATATTGCTCGCTACATTGCTCATCATGGCGCTCTCAACTGGAGCATAATGGTAATTTTATCAGGTCCTTTTGGTCGAATCTTTGAACTTTGGTGTAGTGATATGGGGCTTGGTCCAATTGGGGATCAATTTATGGCTATTCATGAGTTGGATTTGGAAGCAGAGATTGATGTTGAGGATGCTGCAGTCGAGGACGAGTACATGCTTGCTCAGGAGATGGTTTGAGTTTGCTCGGGGTCGAAGGTTTCTTCAATTAATGGTTTATTTTGTTTAAGTTATTGCTATTTTAAGGTTGTTGTCTTTGCTGTCTTCTATCTTGTTTATTGTTCTGTTTTGTTTGTGGGTCTGTTCAGCTTCTCTACTGGCTTGTCTATGTATGGGCTTCTAATGGACTGGTGCATTTTATATAATGGCCAGTACCTTCTTTTGGCTATGAATATAAGTATTTGCTTCTCAAAAAAAAAGGATGACCATTGTTCTATGGATATAATATTATATATTATATTGTTCTATGGATATATTATATTATATAGGATATAATAGAGGGGGTGTTTGGGAGAACTTTTTTCCAGAATAAGTCAACTTATTTTAAGACAAAGTTAGAGATTCCTAACTTTCCAACTTATTTTTCAACTTATTTTTGCAACTTATTGAATCTCAAACATACATTAAATACTTCTATAAAAAAGAACTATCAAAATATAAAATTATTACCCGAAAATAAGTCCATAAGCCCTAGAAAAAAGATGAGCCAAACAGGCACATACTAATATAATATGTTTTGGACACTCCAGTCTCCTGTAGATGCGGTGCAATGGTGCATACTCTTTGGCCTCGTTTGTTTATGCAATTTTGGAGTTACAAATGAACTCAAAAATCCTTGGAACTAACAAACTAAGCTGAAGTTCCCAGGATAATTAAAAACATGTGTTTGGTTAATGACTATGTAACTTGAGGTTACATAGTTATAATTTAGAAATTATTACAAAATTACTATGTATTAAAAAAGGAAATGTGTAATTATGGATACAAATAATAAAATAAAAGGAAAGTTAAAGCTATTTTACTATGTAACTCCCGGTGACCACGCCTCAGCTAGGTAACTGGGTTCCCGTGTTTTGTAGTAACTCAAAATATCTGGGAAGTGTAGGTTACATCATTCATTTCAAAAATTGCCCATCCAAACGGTGTAACTTATTAGAGTTCCAAGGTAATTGAAGTTACGTAGTTGGGTTACATCCAACCAAACGAAGCCTTTATTAAGAAAAAAATACACATCTCTCCGGATTGGTCCAAAACTCAACGCCTAACTTGACAAGACACACATGCATGCATTAAAATAAGGCAGTGAGAACATTCAAAATTTCAGTTTCTATATATATATTCGTTGCCTATATATATATAGGCTATTAACTGTTGTACCACGTGATAAAATCCTACAATTTTGAGATAATGTAAAAGAGAAAAAAGTATTTTAAAAGTAATAAAAAAATTTACTCTTATGCCCAAATCTTGGCATAAGCCCTAAGCAGGCCTAATAGGCTGAAATAGTGGTCCACAACTCATAGTGGGCCTAAAGATGAAGATTAGGTTACTAAAGCCCACCACCAGGAGTTAGTCCAATATACTATCAACACAATATGGAAGATAGCAACCCTAGCTATGGGTTGAGTTCGCCAGACAAATCCCTACTACGGGATCGCGCCTCGCCTTACCTCTATCTCTTGAAGATGCTATTTCATCTTAGGGGTCGCCCCACTATGACCTTCTACTTATACTCAGGGCATGCTCTCATGCCAATGACAAAGGAAAAGGGGTCTCATTCATTCTAGGCCTCTAGGCGTCTCATGCTAGCCCGGCCTCAAGGTCGCATCTACAGGGATCACCTCTCGTATAACTCCCGTCAAGGGATCGCTTCGCTACGACTTCCCTCATTGGGATCGCTTCGCACTATTATCACATCCACATACTACACGAGATCGCTATCTCATTCTCTGCTGGAAGGCTTATGACGCAGCCCCTCGAGGTCGCATGAGTATCAATACACTTGGGTCCGCTTCGCATGACTCAACCCCTCGAGGTTGCATGCTACACCCTTGCTACTTCTCTATTAGCCTCGCCCAAGAGGTCCCGACTCTAACCATGCGAGACCATTTGCTTCATTCTTTGGACCATGGATCATGGATAGAATTGATGACTCATTGCCACATCAGCCCTAAAACGAATGGGCTTGGGCCATGACTTATCTACTAAAACCCTAGCCCGTCTAGGTAACTTCTTCTCTAAGAACTACGTACGGCTTGATCCCTATAAATAGGGTACGTAGGCATCTTGTTATGGATGATTGACAGCTCACCCCTGAAAACACCATACAAGATCAGCCACAAACGATCTCCAATCTCCTTCCGTGTTCTTAGAAAAATATCTGTATTTTGCTCCGTGATTCCAGCAAACCTCCAAAATATTGTTATACAAAATTCTCCCTATAACATTTACTACTAGCATATTAGAGATCTCAAATTCTCAATGGTACCAAAACTTAACTAGATTAATCTATGTGACATGTACGTTATTGGAGAATGTGCAAAAAAATTAATATTTTTTTAATAATTATAATATAAATGATCATATTTAATTAGTTATATTTGCCTAATCACAAAAATCTTAGTATAATCCTTTATTATAATACCTGAGTCTACCACACGTCAGTTAACCAATAAGAATCGAGGAATTATTTTAGGACCAATCAGAGCTAATTGTTCGCACTTATTCACGCAAGAGAACGTGGTCAACAAGTAATATATGGTAAATAGGATTCGTTCCCACAGAGACTCAAATGGTTCGTTTCGTTCACTTATACACCAGCTTATGATTTACACTCACTGCCAAGACAATCACAATTTTGGTTTTGATTAACTAATGATTAATTGCCAACTATGGAAATTACGAGAAAATAACTTAACTATTAATTTATAATAAACAAACATGGGATTTCAATTTCATTAACCACTTCATCTAGAATCTTATGCCCTTTAACCTAGCATGTGACAGATTTGATTACTGATTAGATGCACTAAACTGATACACACCAACTTTCGTTGTGCATATATCATCCTACTGATCATCCACAATTGATAGAAGTCAAGTAGTCACCAAATATGTGTAGTTCCATATGTCTATAGCAATTGAACACACACCGGTTAAAAATCAAGCATCCATAAAACCACATAGTCAGTGCAAAACGGTTAGAATTACACCACAAATTAATACATGATCTTCACATGCAAAAACCTATGCTAACACGAACTGTTCTAAACCCTAGATCCACTTTCGCATTCACCAGGATCAAACACACAATTACAGGTGTTCGCGACTCATCTATAACGAATAAGCATAATCATACTAGGAAATCAATTCAATCCATCACACACCATGGCATAAATAACACTTAATTACTAGAATCCATAGAAAAATCCATTAAAATCCCATGATAACGAATTAGCCCATAATCGACCTCATCGCCATCATGGGTTCAAGTGTAAACATGATCGAAAAAGAGTTACGATAAACTAAACAAGAGTAGTAAAAGAGTATACGAAAACAACCGAGCATTCAACGCAATAGGAGATTACAAATATGAAATGAAACTAAGAAAACTCCAAAAGCTTGATGCTTCTCCAATGGTTCTTCTCTTTTTCTCCAAAAAAACCTCCTTCGAATAATCCCCACTGATCATAATAGATATACATTTTTTTTAGGTTTCTAAAGATACTCCCATAGTCTCAGGAACAGCCCCAAATAAAATAGGCCCAATACAAAATGACCCGGAAATAACGAACCCAAAATAATCCAAACAATTAATTTTCACGCAACTGCCCTTGTTGGAGCGCCATTGCGCGTGCTAACTCCTGGACACGCCCAAACCAGCGCAGTGGCGCCTTATGCCCGCGCAGATGCGCATCACCAAATCGCGCCTTTGCGCCTCCTCACGCGCAGCTGCGCGCTTCAACCTTGCACCATAGCGCGCCCAACAGCGCTGTTGCGCCACTTGAGTCCTGGATTCATCTGCTCTGCTGCGCTGCTGCGCTAATTACTCTCGCGCCATTGCGCCTTGAGTCCCCTGGACTTGCTCGAATTCTTCTGCCCCTTGGACTTACTTCCACTCCGGATTTCTTCCACAAGCTCTAGATTATTTTCACACCACCCATAACACCATTTTAACACCATGATGCCTTCAACGATACAACCTACACAATTTACATAAAACGCATCAAATGGCAACGAAACTCGAAAACTTGCAAACGTTTTAAGTCCGAACGGAAGGTAAATAGTGGATATAAAATCCACTTATCACTAATTCCTAAAATTTAGACCTTTCCTTATTTACAATCTCACCCTACCTCTTTAACCATGGTTAGTTAATACTTCTAATTTAAATACAATAATGTTTTTATTAAACATATCAATAAATACCTATTTTTTAAATCAAAAAATATTTACTAAAAAATCACAATTTTACAATTATAATCAATATTAAATAATTATAATCTAACTTAACTAAAAATCTGAAAAAATCGAATTTGAAATCAGATTTTAAATAACTTGGATAAAATCCATACCTTCAAAATTTGATTTTTTTATAAGCTCAAAAATATATTTATTCATAATTTGTTAATAAAATTAATTAATAAATGCATATAAGCCAACACTACTGTTGTGGAATAAAAACTAGGTTACGATTGCTACGGTTAGGGTTCGAATTTTTAATGCTAGGGTTCGTGAGCTTCGTGCTTTAATGGCTGCTTCTGCGTTCGAGACTTAAACGGTCCTCACAGAATGCCTACGTATCTCTGTATTAAGAGAATCAAGCCAATAAAACGTAGTTCTAGGTGTGAAGGAGCAGGTCCTTATATAGGTGATGAAAACCCTAGAATTAGGGTAGGATTAGGAGACTTGATGGACAAGTCACAGCTTAGGCCCAATTCTAGAGCCTTCTAATTGATAAGGAGATAAGAGTTGAAGATATGTGCTTTGAAGGCTACTCCTAATATGATTTAGTTTCCTTTCTGGACTTGATTTCGAAGTCTTTTATTTGGCTGACTCATCAGCTACGAATTTATTATTTAATTAGGGTTTGTGCCCATCTGGTGGGCCCCACGTTTGGACCATTCCGGGTCTAATTAATGTCACATTAAATGTGTCTTTAGGGCTTACTTTTAGCCCATATCATTTGCCCCCCAACTTCTAGGAAAACTGATCAGGTTTTCCTTGAAGTTATGACGGCCTTATCTGAGACTTGGGTCGGGGTTTATATTTATACAATAGTGTTTCATGAGTATTGTCTTGATGTAAAGCGTGGAGCGACCGACGCACTTACGACAATGTTAAACGATGCTAAACGACAATAATCAGCGCTAAACGGTGCTAAACGGCACTAAACGGCGCTAAACGGCACTAAATGGCGCTAAACGGCGCTTAACGGCGCTCAAATGGCGCTAGTTTGAAAATATTAGATTGTGCTTCGAGCGTAAAATTATTTTTCCATGTTTCTGGAATTTTCGAGAGATTTTTTTTTAAAAAAAAAATTGCAGGCCAAATTCGAGCTCAATTTCGAGCTCAAACTTCCTCCAGATCGCAGCCATTTTTCTTGTTTCATAAGTCATTTTCGACCTGGAAATTTCGAGGAGAAATCAGTGTATTTTCGAGCTCAATTTCGAGCTCAAATGGGGGCCAGGTCGTGGCTGTTTTACAGGGTTTTTTTTAGTTCATTTTCGAACTAATTCATACGTCCTCATTCGGTATGGAAACGACCTCGAGTTTTCACCCAGGTCGTGACCTTTTCCCCGGCTTTTCTAGTCATTTTCGACCTCGTGCTGGCGACCTCAAACCAAAGGGAAACGACCTCAAAGTGGTTCCAGGTCGCACAGATTTTTCACACTTTCTAGTGTAATTACGACCAGAATTTACCAATCTCATTGTAGTATAAATCCGACCTCAACACAACACATAGACGACCTCAAATTAGGCCTAGGTCGTGTGGGTTTTTCATATTTTTCAATTCAAATTCGAGCTGGAGTTTGCGATCTCAAACCACGCCTCAACGACCTCAAATGGACATGTTTTAGTTGATTTTCTGGTTGTGTGAATAAGCTCGAAATCCTATTGCAAAACGAGGTCGTAGGTGCCGACCTCATACCATTTTTTTTCGGGTCTTTCCTTGGTTTTGGACTGTAACAGTGGGCCTTTCTAAACCTTTTGGGCCTTAAATTGAGCTTGGGCTTTTACAGGCCTTCAGTCTTAGCTAAAACTGAATTCAAGAATTATATCTTTGGCCCTATTGGGCTTTTGGACCGTAGTCATGGGCTTTAAGCCTTAAACCTTAACGGGTTTTGTTGTCGTCGTTAGGCAGTGTCTTTTTTAAGCCCAATTTTTATTTAAAGGCCCAAAAAAGATTTCTAACAGGCTATAACCGGTTGAGTAATTTAAACTTGCCGGTTTACATGCTCTATCTTTTCGCCTGTATAAGGCCAAGAATTTCACTTTCATTATCATCACAAAAACTTTCTAAAAATTTTCTCTTCTAAAAGTTCTCTCTAGAGTTTCAAAGCTTTCTCAAGAAATCCGTTTGAAAACATCAAGTTTGATCTTCATAGGTTGAAGATCATTCGAAGTTCTTAGCGTTCTCCTCCAAATCTTTGAAGATTTGAAGATTATTTTCAGAATTTTTGGTGTTTTTCCAGATTCTTCATTGAAGGTATGAATCTCTCTCCTTCCTTCCCCAGATTTCTGGGAATTTTTACCCTTATTTCTTTGAAGATTTGAAGATCTTCCATCTTTTCTTTGAAGATCACACATTTTCTGGGTTTTACTCTTCAAATCCCTCGAAGATTTGAATGTTTTAATCTTTTTCATCACTCTTTTTGCAGGTTTCCAAATTTCTTTGAAGATTTACTGAGATGGCAGAAGATCGTGCAGCACTTCGTTTCCAGAAATTGCAAGGAGCCTCCAAAAGAGGTATCATCATTCGTTCTCCCTCCATGAGTTTACAGGATATGATTTTAAATCGTAAAGAAGATTTTCCATCCTTATCACACCTTGATTCCTTTAATCATAGTAACACCTTTCATGATATAGAAAAGATCACTGATTATAACAAGATGTATAGAATAGAACCACCCTATAGACTTGTCCAAGCTGATCCTGGGGATCGATCTTGCCATTGGCGCCCCGATGCACTTTGTGTTTATAGGGGTGCCATTGTTGCAGGAGTTCGATTCCCCTTCCATGAGTTTATTCCTAGGCTCTTAGCAGATGTAGGAATTAACCCTTGCCAACTTCCCCCCAACTCTTGGAGGGTGATCAATTGTTTCATGGTCCTCTGCCTCAAGAACAAATTCCCTCTTTCTGTAGCTCTCTTCAGAAAGATTTTTCAATTTAAGAATTCTGCTGAATCTACTCCGGGTTGGGTATACATTAGTCATCGTACTTCCACTCCTCCAATCTTTCACCCCCAATCTATTCCTGACTCCAACCCAAAATGGAAGAAGGAGTTCATGTATCTGATATGGGAAGGTGGAGATTGGGGCAACGTTTTCCGTAGTACCTTTGGTAAGTTCGTAGATGGCAGTGCCAGTGATATTGAGCTCAACGAGGAAGAGACCCAGGCCTACAAGGAGCTCATCAAAGATAATTATACTACTATGGCTTGGGATCTCCTGAATGAGTTCCAGCTTAAGTCTTTGGGACTTTCCCGAGTGACCAAGAAGGGTAATTTCCTTTCTTTTTGTATTCCTTTACCTGAATATGATTGTCTCATACCCATTATTTGTCTTTTGTTTTGTAATTGCAGCTGCAGCTTTCATCAACAAGACTAATGAGCCTGAAGATGGAGACACTGCTAGGATGAAGAGGGCTCGTTCAGGGAAGGATCCTCGAGCCCCAACCGCTACGGATGCCTTCTTGAGGCCCCATGTAATCGATACTGAAGAAGCAGATGGCTCTTCCAAGAGCGCTTGGCGTCCCAACTGGAGTATTAGGAAGAAGGACTCCATCGTTGGAGATTGCAGGCATGCCATGGATTGGTCCTATCATTCCATAACTCCCGATGATTTCAAAGATTTTGTATCCGGCTCCACTCTTGAAGAAGCCGAGAGTGCTGGAGCTCAGGCCTTTGCTGCTGTAAGCTCCTTACTTCCCTCTCTCTTATATACTTGTTTGCTATTTGAATCGTGGTTCTAACTTTATCTTTTGTAGGCTAATGCCAACTTCCAGGGGGCCATATTCCAGGCTAAGACTTGGCGTTCAGCCTATGAGACTCATAAGGCAAAGTATGATAATTGTCAGGATGAACTGGCCTCTGTCAGAGCCACTTTATAGAGGAAGGAGAAAGAGCTTCTAGAGTCTCAGGCTGAAAATGTCACTCTTAGGAAGGGCAAGGACGACCTGATTGATGACTACCTTGCCTCCCAGGAGTATGTGGGCTTCATGGAGAAGCATGACGACTCTCTATTCCCTTACCAGTTTACTCAGGGATGGGACGGAGCTCTTGCTGAGGTTACTAGGAGATTTCCTGGTACCCTTAATGTTTCAGACTTCCCTAGCCCTCATGCTCCTATGGCCTTGGCAGTGCAGGACACCCAGGAGGAGGACCAGGAGGATGATGAGAGGATCCTGGAGCCAGAGCCCTCTGCTCATCTTGGCGAAGATGAAGAGGATGAGCGCACTGGAGATGCTCAGTAGTTGCTCTTTTTATCTATCTATTTATGTACTCTGCCTTCGGGCATGACTCTGTACTTTTGTTAACTTATCTTGATAAGTTAATCATTTATGTATTCTGCCTTCGGGCATAACTTTTAATTCGTAATCTATTATCCTTGATGTTTCTCAATTTATTCATGTTCGCATGTGTAGTCTAGCATTTTATGCATATATATCAATAAGTAATGCTTATAACTTATGCGAAAATGTAGAATAGTCTTATTAATATGGAGAAATGGGCACAGCCCTTACATAGGTAGCATAAACGGGCACAACCCTTACATAAATGCTCTACTTCCTATATCTCAAGTTTAAAAACTTGGAATGGTTTCATCGACCTTATTTCTACTTCTATTAGATAAATAAAGAGGCTAAGTCCTTACAAGGACAGCTCAAACATAATAAATCTTGAGGTTCAAGGCATGCCAAGTACGGGGCACCTCATTCCCGTCCAAGGTCTCCAGCTTATAGGACCCTCGTCCTAGCATCTTCCTGACTCGGTACGGTCCTTCCCAATTGGGAGCCAATTTCCCTTTCTGGCCAACTCCAGAGGCTTCTATCTTCCTTAGAACCAAATCACCCTGTCGGAAATATCTTTCCTTAACCCTTCGGTTGTAATAAAAGGACGCTTTCTTCTGGTGTTCTATATTTCGAGCATTTGCCTCATCCCTTACTTCGTCAATTAGATCCAAGGCAAGCCTCATGCCTTCTTCATTGGCTTCTGGTTCAAATGCCTCCACTCGAGGTGACGCATGCATTATTTCCAAGGGCACAACCGCCTCGGCTCCGTAAGATAGCAAGAATGGGGTTGCTCCTGTTGTAACTTTGCAGGTGGTGCGATACGCCCAAAGAATAGGCAGTAACTCATCCACCCAAGTATTTCTAGAGCGTTCGACCCTCTTCTTTAGTCCGTCAAGGATAATTCGATTGGCTACCTCTGCTTGCCCATTGGCTTGAGGATGAGCCACTGAAGTAAAGCGAAGCTCAATAGCATTTTCCTCACAATACTTCTTGAACTCTTCATTGTTAAATTGTGTCCCATTGTCTGTCACAAAGATTCGTGGGATTCCATACCTGCAGATTATGTTCTCCCAGAAGAACTGGGCGACTTGTTTGGTGGTTATCTTGGCTAAAGGTTTAGCCTCAATCCACTTAGTGAAATAATCAATAGCCACTATCAGAAACTTCCTTTGTGCTGAAGCTACTGGGAAAGGACCAAGAATATCCATTCCCCACATTGCAAACGGAATAGGAGAATTGATCGAAGTTAACATTTCAGGCGGCTGCCTTACAATTGGGGCATGCTTTTGGCATCTCTCACACCTTTTGACATAGTCCTGTGAGCTAGGGCCAGTAGAATCCCAGACGGGAAATCTTGTGAGCTAGGGCTCTGCCCCCCAAATGCTGCCCACAGATTCCTCCATGAACTTCTTCCAACGCTTCTTTGGCCTCTTGGGGCCTTAAACATTTCAAGTACGGGATGACAAAAGACCTTTTATAAAGAAGTCCTTCAATCAAAGCATATCTCAATGCCCTTACTGACAGTTTCCGTGCCTCCAAGGCATTGTCAGGGAGCCATCCAGTTTCCAAGTGAGCTTTGATGGGGTCTATCCAACAGCTCCCCATGTTGATTGGTGCCACTAACTTTGAGTTGATGGATGGGGCCTTCAAGACCTGGAAGTAGACACTTCCTGCATAGTTTTCTATCTCAGAAGAGGCGAACTTGGACAGGGCATCGGCCTTAACGTTCTCCTCCCTTGGAATATGCTCCACATGGCACTCATCAAACTGGGTCATGACACCCTTCACAATCCTCAAGTACTTAGCCATAGTTTCATCTTTGGCTTCAAACTCACCATTCACTTGCGAGACTACTAGTCTCGAGTCTCCACAAACTTTGAGATCCTTGACTCTCATTATTCTGGACAGGCCTAATCCGGCTATCAGGGCTTCGTACTCAGCTTCATTATTGGTAGTTGGGAAGTCCAACTTCAGAGCGTATTCCACTATGAACCCGTCGGGACTTTGCAAGACCAAACCAGCGCCACTAGATTTTGTTTTTGATGCTCCATCAAAATAGAGCACCCAATATTCCTTCTGATCAGGTACAAGTTCTTCATCCTTACTCTCAACCCCAGGGGTGGTTACTATCTCCTGTCCCCCGACTTCTTGGTTGCCAATGGTACATTCAACCACGAAGTCAGCTAATGCCTGAGCCTTGATGGCTGTCCGAGGCTTATATGCAATGTCAAATTCTCCGAGTTCGATTGCCCACTTAATTAGCCTTCCACTGGCCTTCGGGCTATGCAGGATACTTCTCAACTGCTGGTCCGTCAGGACTTCAATCTTGTGTGACTGAAAGTAAGGTCGTAGTTTCCTTGAAGCTGTTATCAATGCTAAAGCAAACTTCTCAATGGTAGAATAATTCAACTCAGCTCTATGCAACACCTTACTCACGTAGTAGATGGGTTTCTGAACCTTGTTCTCTTCCCGTATGAGGACGGCACTCAATGCTTGCTCAGATACCGCCAGGTATAGATAAAGAGTCTCTCCGGGACTAGGCTTGGCCAACAACGGGGCTTCAGCCATGTATTTCTTCAATTGTTCAAAGGCCTCTTGGCTTTCGGGTGTCCATTCAAAATTCTTTACCTTCTTTAATGTTTGAAAGAAAGGCAAACACTTATCACCAGACTTGGAGATAAACCTCCCTAAGGCTGCAACTCGGCCTGTCAACTTCTGCACATCTCTTATAGAACGTGGTGGCTCCATGTCTAAAATCGCCTTGATCTTGTCAGGATTGGCCTCAATGCCTCTCTTTGAAACCATCAGCCCTAAAAACTTTCCAGATCCAACGCCAAAGGCACACTTGGCGGGATTCAACATCATCTTATGGTGCCTCAGCACTTCAAATGCCTCCCCGAGGTGCTTAATATGATCAGCCTTGAGTAGGCTCTTGACTAACATGTCATCAACATACACCTCCATGGTTTTTCCAATCAGATGGGCAAATATCTTATTCACCAGCCGTTGGTAAGTAGCTCCTGCATTCTTTAGACCAAACGCCATAACAAGATAACAGAAGACACCAAAGTCAGTTATGAAAGATACCTTTGGGATGCCATCCTTGTGCATCTTAATCTGATTATAGCCGCTGAATCCATCCATGAAGCTTAACATCTCATGTCCAGCTGTGGCATCTATCAACATATCAATCCTTGGCAGGGGAAAACAATCTTTTGGACATGCATCATTCAGGTCAGTGAAGTCTATACACATCCTCCACTTCCCATTCGCTTTCTTGACCATCACAGGGTTTGCTAACCATTCGGGAAACTGAATCTCCTCACACTACTAAAAAAACGCTAATAGACATCGGTTTCTGGCCGATGTCTTTGAAAAATTCAGACCGATGTCTTTGTCGGTGATGTCTAAAGTCTGAACGCTTAGACAACGGTTTCTGGCCGATGTCTTATAGCGTATAATACATCAGTTTTAAACATATTTCTGTTGTTTATGAACTATCTTCTTGAGTTAACTGCATGAGGTTATCTTTTGAATTGTTATATTAGAGGTCTTAGCTATTATTTAACATGTAGCAAACATAGAATAATTCGACATAGACATCTGTTGTTTTCCAAATACTGATGTCTAAGCCTTTATTAACATCGGTAAATATTGAGAGAACCGATGTATAAAGTTCTGATAGACATCGGTTTTAGACGATGCTGAAGATAACTATTGCATTGGTTAGCTAATTTTAAAACCGATGTCTGAGGTCCATAAGACATCGGTTTTAGACGATGCTGAAGATAACTATTGCATTGGTTAGCTAATTTTAAAACCGATGTCTGAGGTCCATAAGACATCGTTTTTCTTGTGTCTAATCGATGTGTAAGTTCCAAGTAGACATCAATTTATATTGACAATTGGCTGTGTATGTAGTTATTAGACATCAATTTTCTTTATTTGACATTTCAAAACTAATGTCGTTTTTCATATTGATACAAACAAAACTACCAGGCCACCTGCCATCAACATGTACAAAATTAAGTAGACATTCATTCAACCAATGTCATTCATTTACAAGCATCCATAGTTCATTCAAACATACATTCCTAGCTTCCAGCCATAATCGAAAACAAGCATAACTTGCAATCTAGAATGTATACAGAATCAACCAGCTATATATAGCCAAATTCAAACATTACAATACTAGACATTAAATCCGCAAAACATAGAAATTCGCAAAAACCAACTGGAAGGTACAAGTACTATAAATCCAGAAACCAACATGCACTAGTACTGAATATCCATCCAACAAAACCTGATCCGACAAAAGTAAAGTCAAATACGATCTTGAATGAATTCGAGTGCCTCAACACGCACCTCATCCAGCTCCGCATCAGTGTAAGTTCTTCTAGTCTTGTTCAACCACTACAATGTGCAAAAAAAAATCATTTAACACAAATAGAAATGGCCTGCAGCAGGTTCATAACCTTACTATATAACTAGGCATATAAAGAGATGCATGCATCGAAGATAACAGATATAACTACACTGAGTGTACGAGAAGCAGACAAAATTTTACCTTCGTGGCAATAGTCAATCCCGGATCCTTTGTGATCTCTTTCATGTAGCGCATTACAACGTAACCGCATTCATGACCACCAGGTTGTTTCAGACATCCCTGTTTCAATTTTTGAAAAAAAGGCATATCAGGCCTTGGCAAATTAACCAACATTTTTAATTACACTGGATTGGAACGAAATGTAAAATTACTTACAGCGAGAAACTTTACTTTCGGCATCTTGCTGCTCCTACCAGTTTCGGCATTGAAAGATTTCAAAGCACTGCAAAAAAATTATAAAAAATTAATTAGTACTCCATGTCAAAATCGAGGAATTAATGCTTCCAAACTCATCACAGTGCTGGAAATTACCTTGTTAATGCTTTTTCTACTGGAAACTGAACTACATGAGCCAATGGATTGAGAATGTAAATCTCACCATCCCAAATGATTATTAAAATCCAATGCATACTATTTTCAATTAAAAAAAGGCATCACAGTCAGAAATTAAGAAAATAATAATGAGAAGTGTTGGCATTTATCAAAGTTGCAAATTAGATCCAATAAATTAACTTATCTAAAGAGTTCACTTACTTGTGATTATGTGGCATGAAGAACAGACGATCAGCATTACCCTCTTTGAGCCGTTTTATAATGTAGGCTTCAAATTCAGCATTGACCTTATATGTCAATCCTGGATCGACAAAAGCAAATGTATCTGATTCATCCGTCTCACGTAACTCAGTATGCAGGTGCCTAAAAAAAAATTAGCGTTATCAATTGTACATGCAGAATGAGAAAATTTATAAACAAAAAAATATGTACTTACAACATATAAGCTGAGACTACAGCTTGGCCAATCTTATTGTACTCCAATAATGATATAATATTCTCATCTAACAAAAATATGGTTTTTTCATGTCCAAACACCTCCTGACCACATTGAATCTGTATTGACATCCCATATTTTTTCATCCAGACTGTTACGTGTTTAAACAATAAATTAAAGCCTTTCGGCACTTTCACAGTAGGCTTTGCATCAGAAAACATGGCCTTCATCTTCTGCATCTCACCCTTCAAATTCTCACCCTTCGAACTCTCACCCTTCTCACCCTTCTTCCTTGACAGCACCGGTTCTTTTTTCTTACTCTGTAATTAATTAACTCATAAAAACATAAGCACATATAAGTTTCGATAGATCATGCATGCATCAGAAGTGAAAATGAAAAATTATCCCATAAATCATACCACACCAGCAACTGGGTAGATTATTAATTCCTCGGGCCATGCTACATGTGAGCCAACAGCTTGCAGGATAGTCTCGATTTCTCCGGGTACTGGCACTGGAATTAGTGCCTCTTCTTTGATAAAACCTTCAACAGAGACTCGTAGACATCCGGGTGGCATAGCCTTTCCATGAATTTTCTCACCGAATTTAGAAGGGGGGAAAACAACACCAAAAGCAACCTTGTTGTTGATGTCGTTTACCGCGAACTCACATTTTTGACCATCCTAGAAATTTGAATAAAAAACGTTAAACCAGTTAATTGCTAATTTTAATTAATTTCACTTTTTTATATTTTTTTACCAGATTTTCAGGAGATGGAGGAGGAGTCTCAACAGCGACACGGTCTTGTTCATCACCACCCAACACCAATCTTTTTGCAGCTGCCGGTTTTGTCTTAGCTTCTGCTAAAGCTGCAGCTTGTTCGACACTTGCTTTGTCGGACATCATTGGTGAATGAAGACTGGATTGGGAATTAACCAATGCCTTTAATTGAGCAATCTCCGACTCCAGATTCTGCATCTTCTCAGACATATTTCAATCACGAGCCATCAACTCTGACTTTGAGATTCGAACCTTTTTCTCTCTTGGTAATTTGAAGAATTCTTTTGGAGTGATGAACCCTCCAACTGCTCGGACCCTTCCCGAATGCTCAGGAGTTTCCAATTCAATTGTCAGAACATCTTCACCTGCACCGTGGTGAAGTTCACCCTTTTCCTTGGCTTCCAGTAGGGTATCCTATATATAGACATGAGAGGTGTCAACATAAAGCATCATGTTATTGAGAATAAAATTATCATAAATAATTATCATGACAGGAGGCTTACAATTCTTTCGCACACTTATGCCAGTTCTGGATCCATCACACCTTCCTTTTTTTTTCGAGCCTTCTTCCAAAAAATTGCCCTGTCAGGATCTTCTTTGGGATCCAACCTTCCAGCCTTAATCTGTTAAAAATGAAGCAACAAATTAAAAATATAAAAAAAGAAATAATAGTATGAATAAAAAAAGACTATTGTTATTGCCTCTTCCTCCTTCAAGCCAATGTAGCCCTTTCTTGACAAACGATGAGGATATTTTCTCTTACCAACTCTGCCACTTTGTAAATCAAGAATTTCCTAAAACCAAATTTACATGATTAAAAATAATCATAATTTGTCATGCAAAACAATCATTAATGTATGTAATTGTGAACAACATAAATTAAAGAAAAAAATATCACATTTACCTCCCAGCTTTCAGCAGACCTCTCTGCAACAAACCTTTTCCAGGCTGACCTACCAACAAACTCATATTGCTTTGGCGGCCTATGCAACTTCTTCTTCTCAGCAAGATATGGTAGCACAAATTTATTCGTTAAACTGGTCTTAAATTGTCTCCATTTAATGCCTGCAGACTTCAGGATAAAGTCCTCTAAATGTGGTTTAATTTTGAATGTATCCTGGACAACAGAAATACAAGATCAATAGTTGTAATAGAAAACACAGAAATTTAATACTATCTCAACAGAAATAGACAAAAATTGGAGAATACCTGAACATCGAGCCAAAGCTTTGATTTCAATTCAGGTTCCACATGTGGCCAGCTTCGAATATTAATAGGGATCATTGTCCTAGCCAACATGCCAACATATGAAGCCAATTTAGCCCTATTACTCCCATTAGGAGCTCCCAATTCATTGCACGTGACTTTAAACTTTTTCCCGCGAACTTTCTTCACAATGACTTTGTACATGGCACTTACACTTCGTTTACCTCCGGGTTTTTTTGGAACAGTTTCAGTAGTTGTATTTGTGGGTTGCCCTGAGTCTGATTGTGGAGCTTCAGATGCGTGTGCGGACTGTGAGACTTGAGGTTCTACTGCTTCGACCTCTATCTCCAGATGCTTCTTGGCTTCAGAGGTCATTTCAACATTTTTCCTTTCTGATTTCTTTTGCTTCTTAGGTGCCATTTCTCTTGCATTTTTTCAATCTGCAAAGTTGACATATATGCTAAAAACAAATTAGGGACATATATGCAAAAATATGCTATAAGGACAACGAAGAACAAATTAGAGAAATCAACTCTAAGGACAACTAATATGAAAAATGATTGTAATATTGTCCAACATAAAACAGGTCTCACAAAATCACACACAAGTTTAAAACAAACAGTTGTAGGAACAAGATCAAACACTGGTTTATAGCTTTTTCACCCAAATCCCCTTAATATTTTGTCTTATATTGCTAACACTAGCTTCATCATCATTACTAGGATCACATCTAGGGATTGCAGAGCAGAATAGGGGATGCTGTAAAATGGTGTCTCCTAGGTCGTCATCGTAGTACACATCACGATAGTCTCTTGTCGTCGATGTTAGCACAACAGACCAGGTTGGGTCAACAGGGTCTTCAACATAAAAAACCTGTTTTACTTGGTCAACAGACACGTATTTGTCTTTCTTATGACCCTGTCGACTAAAGTCGACAAGTGTGAAACCAAGTTCATCAATCTTGATACCCCTATCATTTGCTGCCCATTTACACAAAAACAGAGGGGCCTTGAAAGCGTGGTAATCTAACTCCCATATTTCTTCGATTATCCCATAAAATTTCATATCACTCTCCACGGGATTTAAATCCTTAGCACTAGCGACTTGGACTGTCCTAGCAACTAATGACACCCCACTATTCTGAACAACCCTTGCATTATCTCGCTCCTTTGTGTAGTATCGAACCCCATCAACTAGATAACTTTCAAATGTCAAGACTGAAAATGATGGTTTTCCTGCCAACCATCTAATCGTTTCGGAAACAGCTTCACGATTCTCCATCATTTCAATACTTACCTACACACATAATCGTAACGCGTTAAAAGATAATTCAACTTAAAAAATTTAAAAATATACAAAACAACAAAAATGGAGAAGAATATAAACTAACTTTTTTTTCAAACCAATCAGCAAAGAGCCGATTGTGCTCTCCCAACAGCCACTGAGCAGTCTTCTTTTTTCCTCGATAAATCCCTTCCAAATACTCCTTATGCATCTTGTCAGTAAGTACATTACATAAGATTAATTACAAATGCAAAAAACCACAGCAGGCATAAAGAAACTTCTGTATTTGACTTACACAACATAGGGTTCCACTACAGGATTATTAAGAAGAACATGGAGATGCGCCTCGTCTCGTTCTTTTTCCTCTACTGCCTTCATTGTGGCAACTGATAATGGACCGGAAAGCCTTCCTTCATCCTTTCGAAGACCAGGTGTTGTGCCAATATCACTACTAAATTCTGAGCAAAATTCTATTGATTCTTCTTTGAGATAACTTTCTGCGATGCAACCTTCCGGATAAAAACGATTTCGTACATAACTTTTTAAAACTTTATTGAACCGTTCAAATGGATACATCCATCTATAAAAAACCGGTCCACATAAACGCAATTCTCTAACCAAGTGGATCATGAGATGAATCATGATATCGAAAAATGATGATGGAAATATTTTTTCCAACTCACACAAGGTCAAAATCACACCTGATTGTAGTTTATTCAGTTTTGACGAATCTACAACTTTGTTACACAGAGAGTTGAAGAAAAAACACAATCGTATTATACTAACCCTCACATTTTTCGGTAGAACAGAGCGGATGGAAACAGGCAGTAACTGTTGGAGGAGGACATGACAGTCATGGGACTTCAGCCCATACAATTTCATATCGATCATTGATACACAATTTTTAATGTTTGACGCATGTCCATATGGAAGTTTCATATTGGACAATGATGACAACATTTTTCTTTTTTCTGCCTTGGACAAATTAAAAGCAGCAGGGGGTAAGTAGGTTTTCTTATCTCCTACTTTAGGAGGTAAATCAACCCTTACACCCATGTCAACCATATCAAGACGAGAGGCGATACTATCTTTGGTCTTATACTTCATATTAAGTAGTGTCCCAATCAAATTATCGCACACATTTTTCTCAATATGCATGACATCAAGGTAGTGACGTACGTAGTGATACTTCCAATACTCCAACTCAAAAAAGATTGATTTCTTCTTCCACGCAAATTCCACCTTCTTTGACTTTCCCCCCTTCCCCAAAATAAACTTTATTTCTTCTTGTTACGCCAACACTTCCTCTCCACTAAGCGGTGCAGCCGCGCGCCCAAACTCTTGCTCTCCATTAAAAGCTGCCCTTTGCCTTCTATAAGGATGATATTCATGTAAATACCGACGATGACCTTGGTAACACATTTTCCTACTATGACTTAAATACTTAGCTACGGTATCATCACCACAAATTGGACAGCCCTTATAACCCTTGTTGATACAGCCTGACAAATTACCATAAGCCGGGAAGTCATTTGTTGTCCACATCAAAACAGCCCTCAAAGTAAAGTAAGACTTAGTGTGCGCATCATATACATCAGGTTCGCCTTCTTCCCAAAGTTTCTTTAAATCATCAATAAGTGGTTGTAGATACACGTCAACATTATTACCAGGCTCATGCGGGCCGGAAATTAATGTTGTTAACATCATAAACTTCCTTTTCATGCTTAACCATGGAGGCAGATTATATGTTACTAATACAACCGGCCAACAACTATACATATTGCTTAAGCCATTACTGTGCGGGTTAATGCCATCGGACGATAAAGCTAAACGGATATTTCTTGGTTCACTACCAAACTCAGGCCACCTATAATCTACATTTTTCCAAGAAGGCGAATCAACTGGATGACGCATGTGCCCATCTTTACTTTGGTTATGTGCATGCCAAGTCATTAACTCAGCGGTTGGAGCAGATTTAAACATTCTTTTAAATCTGGGGATTATGGGAAAATACCACATTACCTTAGCTGGTACGTTAACTCTATATTTACCATCCTTCCTAAGCTTCCAACGGGACAGACGACATTTAGGACACTCTGAAGCCTGCTCATTTATACCTCTGTATAACACGCAATCATTCGGACACGCATGAAATTTGATATAATCAAGTCCTAAATCAGCTATGGTTTTTTTCGCTTCATATGAACTCGATGGCAACAAATGATCTTTAGGAAGAAGGGTGCAATATTTTGAAGTAAATCAGTGAATGCGCTATCACTAATACCAAACCTAGATTTCCAATTGTGTAATTTTAAGACCGACTCTAGTTTATTGCACTCACTTCCCTCAAACAGAGGTTGCTCTGCATCAGCAACAAACCTCTTAAAGTCGTCTGTATCAACATCGTAATCACCCTTATTGTAGGCTGCTTCACACACATTCACTATTTCCGAAGCAGGTGTTGACTTCGGAACAAAAGAACTACTACCAATAGAAGATTTATTACTCCTAGAAGACTCTTCTCCATGCCAAATCCACTCAATATAGCCCAAACTAAAACCGGCTTCATATAGATGACCTCTAATTATTTTTACCGGAAACTTTTTAAAATTAGAGCAGCGTGCACATGGGCAAGGAATTTTCTTAGGGTTTTTTGCATTTTCCTCAGCAAAGATCAAGAATTTTTCGACGCCAACTTCATATTCTAAAGAATCCCTATCGGCTTTGATCCATGACTTATCCATTTCAACCCACCTGATATGTTACTAAAATGTTCAATACGTAACCACTAGTTATGAAATACAATGCAGTATGACCTATAACTTATCTAATATCTTCTTATAACTATAAACTATAACCAACAACAAAGACACATGCATTTATATGTCAATTTGTTGTCACATTATACGTACACACTTAAGTTCAGAATAGAGACTAATTTGCCAATTAACATACAAATGTACACAAAACAAACAGGAGGCACATAAACACAATAAATTATCATAAACACAATCAAAATTTATCGAAAAATTAAATAAGTAACTGATAAAAAGCCTGTAAAACGAAAACAGACAAAGCATCATACAATTCAGTTAGACTACAACACATTAATACATGCTATGTCACTTTATAATCCAACAGATGCAAAAGATATACATCCAACAGTTAACAATTATTACATAAAAATGCTTACAACAAAGAAAAATACATAAAATGCATATAAAAATGCATATAATCAAGCATTGGTAAATACTAAATGATTAAAAACAAAAACCCCCAATTTTAAAAATTAGGGTTTTGATTTTTAACAACCCCAAATTGATTTTTAACTAAATGCATGCATTGATATGATTAACATACATACAAATCTATAAACAAATCTATTGAGTTTACCAATTCGAGCTTCAAACAGATCTATTGAGCTTTGGAGCTTTTCTTCGAACTGAGCTTCGAACTGGCCGGGCTTCGAACTGAGCTTCTTCGATTGAGAGTGTAGAGAGCCAGGAGAGAGGAGAGACAGCTGGTGAGAGTGGAGAGAGAGAGATGATAGTCGAGAGAGAGGTGAGAGTGGAGCGAGCTAGAGTGGAGAGAGATGTGAGAGTCGAGAGAGAGTGGAGAGAGAGGTGAGAGAGAAAAAGTAATTTTTATGTTTAATTTGTTTTAATTTGTCTGAATGATAGTATTAGAAAGGGGGGGGATTACAAAAAATTTGGTTAAGGGACCGGGAAACAAAATTTGGTATATAGCGGGCAAATAAAACAATAAAGGGGGAAATAAAAACTAAGGGGGGGAAATATTTGAGAGGCGCGTAGTTTCATTTTTTTTAAAGAGAGGTTTAGACATCGGTTAGTAAATGAAGTGATGTCTAAATGTTTTTAAGGAAAGGTTTAGACATCGGTTGATAAATGAAGTGATGTCTGAATGTTTAAAAGACATCAGTTTTAAAACGAGCGATGTTAATTTGATTTTTAACACCGGTTTTATTGAAATCGATGTTAAAAACGGTGATGTCTATTAACAGATTTTTAGTAGTGTCAATAAAACCAGCTTCCAAGAGCTTATCCACTTCTTGCTTAATGGCCTCTTGCCTTTCCGGAGCAAAGTTTCTCTTCTTCTGCTTTATTGTCTTCCTCTTGGGATCAACATTTAACTTATGAGTTATGAGTTGGGGGTCAATCCCTGGCATATCAGCTGCTGTCCAAGCGAACACGTCACTATTCTTTTGTAAGAATTCTATCAACTTGCCCTTCAGGGGTTCTTTCAGAGATGCTCCAACATAAGTAACTTTTTCAGGATCGTTCGGCTCTAGAGGTATGGGAATCAAATCCTCTGCTGGCTTCCCTCTATGCTCTTCATCATCGCGGACATCCATGTCTTCAATCAGAAGGACCTGCCCCCCGACTCCATCGGCCCTCAGCGCGGCTACATAGCAACTTTTTGCCATCTTCTGATCACCCTTCTGTTCTCCGACACCATTCCGTGTCGGAAACTTAATCTTCATATGATAGGAAGAGGCCACAGCCTTAAACGCATGAAGTCCAGTCCTTCCAAGGATTGCGTTGTATGTTGAGGCTGCCTTAATCACCAAGAAGTTCAGCATCTGAGTCGCCTCCTTAGGCTCCTGCCCAATAGTCACGGGTAACTGAATAGTCCCTTCAACGTTGGACTCCACTCCGTTAAACCCGTATATGGGCATGTTTGTAGGGGTCAACTGAGAGTCGTTGTACCCCATCTTCACAAATGCATCATGAAACAAAATATCCACAGAAGCTCCATTGTCTATCAAGACTCGTTTTACTTCTGAGTTTCCAATCACAGGAGTTATGACCAGCGGGTCGTCATGGGGGAACTTCACCCCTTCCAAGTCTGAATCATCGAAACCAATTACCATCTCAGTTTTAGCACGCTTCGGGGCCTCTCCCACAATGTGCATTACTTCTCTAGCATAAGCCTTTCGAGAATTCTTAGTTGTGCCAGCTGCTGTCGGGCCTCCCCAGATCATGTTGATAACTGCCTTCGGGGCTGTGGATTGCGGTCATGGTTGTCATCCCTCATGTTATTATCTCTCCTGTCGTTGTCCCTTCTGTCATTGTCCCTTCTCTGGTTCCCACGGTCATCACCCTTGGTGAACTGACTTAGTTTTCCTCTTCGTATCAAGAACTCAATCTCATCCTTGAGTTGCCTATAATCGTCGGTGTCATGTCCCACATCTTTATGGAACCTGCAGTACTGATCCTTGTTCCGCTTGGCTGGGTCTCCCCTAAGTGGCTTCGGCCATCGGAAGTCCTTTTCCTTTTCAATATCCAACAGGATCTGACTTCGTGGAGCATTAAGCCTGGCATACTCGGAAAACCTTGGACCCGAGCTCTTTTTTGGAGCAGATTCAGAGTCTCTGCTAGTTCGGGGATACTTGTCCCTAGCGTCGTACTCTTGTTCTTGCTTCCGCTTGTTGTTCCCTCCATTGCCCAATGTGGCTTCCTTTTTCATGCTGTCCTCATCTTTTATATACTTGTCTGCCCTCCGTTGGAGCTCATCCATGCTTTCAGGGGGTGTTTTGCTAGCGACCTCTTAAAAAAGAGATCCGTGGTTCCGTGCTGCAAGGCTACCATAGCCACCTTATTTTCCAAATCAGTGATGTTCAGGGTCTCCTTAGTGAATCGCTTGATATAATCCCTCAGGTTCTCGTTCTTTCCCTGTACTACATACATAAGGGATGCAGAGCTTTTCTCATGAATTCTTCCGCTAATGAATTGACTGACAAAAGCGGTACTCAACTCCTTGAAAGAGCTAATCGAGTTTGGAGGTAAACGACTATACCAACGTTGCGCCATGCCCGACAGGGTTTGGGGAAACGCCCTACACTTAAGGGCATCGTTAGCAGGCTGCAGTAACAATGCGCTCGTAAACGTTCTCACATGAGTTGCGGGATCCCCCGTTCCATCATAAGCTTTGATTGTGGGCATCTTAAACTTTCGGGAGATATGTGCGTTCATCACCTCCTCAGTGAATGGAGGGGTTGGATCATCAAGATCTCCTTGTAGCATCAGGTCTTTGGGGTTACTCTTGGGGAGTTCCACCCTTGTAGTCCCTCTGGTTGGGGCTTCAACCCTTCGGCGTCTCCTTGAAGACCTTTCCAAATCTATGAAGGGAATCTCTCCTGAAGTCGGAGGAGGTCGAGTCTGATTTGATCTGGCTTGCTCTCTGGCCATATCTTCCTTTAATCTTAAGATCTCGACTTCATAAGCCTTAATCCTCTCAGTAGTTGTTGAAGGGAGTCCATCGTGAGTAGTTTGAGTTCTTCCTCGAGGTTCTTTACTTGCACGTCGCCTCCTTGGAGCTTCATCACGTTCGTAATCATCGTCAGAAGATGACTCATCCGTATAAGGACCAGAAAAATCGTGATAATCTCGATCTCGAATATACAGGGCATGACCACTTGATCCAGCTCCTTGGGTAGGAGGGTAGTTAGGCAGCCCGTACATCGGATTGGTGCTTATGGGGAGATCCGTAGTGTGGATCTTAACCCCTCGTGGAGGGTTGTTGGGATCTACAATCAAGGAAGAAATACCACCTGGAGGGGGTTAGTCCCTGGATTTGTGTGGACGATCGAAGGTAGCGTACTCTCAACATGGGAAGTCGTCCCTAGGGGTTGAGAAACTTGATACGGAACGATAGTCCCGGATGTTGGAGGTACTTGTTCAGTGAGGGGCGGAGCAGAGCTAAGAGGTAGAGCCTCGGTTGCGATTGGCTCTGTAATTGCTGGTGTCCTTCGTGTGTTAACCATGGTTGATGTTCTCTTCCCACAGACGGCGCCAAATGTTGTGGAATAAAAACTAGGTTACGATTGCTACGGTTAGGGTTCAAATTTTTAATGCTAGGGTTCGTGAGCTTCGTGCTTTAATGGCTGCTTCTGCGTTCGAGACTTAAACGGTCCTCACAGAATGCCTACGTATCTCGTATTAAGAGAATCAAGCCAATAAAACGTAGTTCTAGGTGTGAAGGAGCAGGTCCTTATATAGGTGATGAAAACCCTAGAATTAGGGTAGAATTGGGAGACTTGATGGACAAGTCACAGCTTAGGCCCAATTCTAGAGTCTTCTAATTGATAAGGAGATAAGAGTTGAAGATATGTGCTTTGAAGGCTACTCCTAATATGATTTAGTTTCCTTTCTGGACTTGATTTCGAAGTCTTTTATTTGGCTGACTCATCAGCTACGAATTTATTATTTAATTAGGGTTTGTGCCCATCTGGTGGGCCCCACGTTTGGACCATTCCGGGTCTAATTAATGTCACATTAAATGTGTCTTTAGGGCTTACTTTTAGCCCATATCAACTACAAAATCGGATTTGAACAAATTTTAAATAGCTTGGATAAAATTCATATCTTCACAAAAATCGAATTTTTAAAAGGTTCAAAAATATATTTATTCATAATTTGTTAATAGAATAGTTAATAAATTCATATAAACGAATAATACATATATTTTAATTATTTTAATTATTAAATATACGCTATAAGAGTATTATTATTGGATGGTGAATAAGTTGCCAATCAAAAAATTAAAATTATTTTAGAGACAATCAGAATTTACTTCTAAACTTCAAATCAATCAATCATGTACAAAATTTTTATTATTTACGATACTTATTCTAATTTACTAATCGCGGTTAAATTAAATTTAAATATAAAAGATCTTGATTTAATAACTTCGCATATCACATGATTTTAATTTAAAAAAATTTCTACTAACCATAAATATTATTTTCTATAAATCCACTTAGCAATATATCTTTTAGTTATGAATGGTTTTTGAACATCCTTTATTAAAGGATACCCGAATCTAACATGTATTAGTTAACCAATCACAAAATTATGAATTATTTTAAAATCAATCATAATTTATTAAATTTAAATCAATTAAACTTAATGTAATATGTTTCTCTATTGGATATAGATTCTACGTTTCTGTCAAGACTAAACTCAAATCAAATTACATTGAGTAATAATTAATTTAATTTTTTCATATCAATTAACTGAACATAATAACAACTAATTTTTATTTTAACGGTTAACTAATAAACAATTTATATAAAATTAAATTCTTACAAACTATAAAATATAATTATTATATCAATTTAAACATTACAAGAAATCAAAGCCGCTTATTCCCTATTCCCCATCAGACTTAGCCAACTTTGATAAACTAAGTGTATGCATCAATTCTTCTCATGGCTAAATCATATCATTTTTGGTTAAGTACTACTTTGTATCTTTTTATTCTATGGATTTCTATACTTGGACAAATTATCTTTTTATTTCGATTGTATATATGTATTATATGTGTCGTGTTTTAATTGTCCAATAAATTCAACGTTTTAATAGAAAACGATTTAGGTTATCATCATCCCCAGTCCGGATTGTCTCAGAGTTAGTTCCCATTAGAATATTCAGTAGCAAACTTCAATATATAATTCGGCGACTTACTAAATTGTAGGCATCAATCCATATCATATTACACTGATTTGTTTACATTATTAGGTGTGCCTATAGATAAATGTTCTTTTACAAATAAAGAAAATCAAGGAAAAATTCTAAAAAACTTAAAAAACTGATATCAGCTCCTAAACTTTAATTTAGCATTTTTTGGGAAAGGTGGAGAGAGAGAGAGCAACAACTACGGTTTTTGTTATAAAAATTATTTATAATGATAAGTAAAAAGGTTGATACACTTAATATTATATATTGTTTTTAATAAAAGGGTGCCTTTTTGAATTTTGTATTCTTCAATTAAAGTAAAATAAAAAGGAGGGTTTCATTTTGTTTGGGAGACTTTACACCATGCATGCTACTCTTAGTTTTGTTTTGTAACATCTCAATGTTGTTCTAAGACATATAAATATATATTTACATAACTTGGATACATAGTAATATTTCATATAATTGTTATATTTTTTCTATTCGCGTATTTCATTTCATTTCGTGTACACTAAAAAATTTGTGTAATTTAGTGTCATTTTGTGTTCAAATTTTAGGTACACAATTTAATATCATGTCATTTTCGTTCAAGACCCTAAAATACATGACATGAATGTACAAAACGATTTGTCATGTCTACATAAGCTATTTCTTCTTATATATGTTGGAAAAATATACTCACTGTTAAAGGAAAATGAATTTCATGTTATTTAACCCAAAATCTGAATTACAAGGACACATATATAATAATATGATTATGTGTTTATATACTACTGTTAACACAAAATCACGCAAGCGTACGTGGTCACAAGTAATATAGAATAAAGTTGAGTTCGTTCCCACAGAGATCTGGTTTAGGTTTCAATTCAGTTAATGCACCTATGCAACAATGTATGGTTTTTATTCACTGCTAAGACAATTAACAAATTGGGGTTTGATTATCTAAAATTAACTAAGGAAGTAAATTAACAAACTAAGAATTAATTAACTAACGAGAATATAAATCGAATTACTTGTGCAAGAGAAAACATGGGATCCTAACTTCATTAAATACTTCGCTTTAGATCTGACGCCCTTAATTACTATATGCAATGGTTATGATATCTGATCGGATAACACAAAACAAGTACACGCTACCTGTCAACATACGTATACCAAACTACCCATACATCCACAAAAGATATAGAAGATGAATAGACACCAATTATGCTTAGACCCTATATGTCTATAGAATTTGAAAACATAACGGTTGAAGAACAAGTTATCCATAAAGATCACATAGGGCAACATAATACATTCTCATCTTACACTACGAATCATGTTGATAAACAATCATGAACCTATGCTAGCATGGCAAGTTCTAAATCTCAAGATCCACTTTCACTTCACAAGAGATTAACAAATTAGATGTTAGCTATGCATCTAACAATTAAGCATAACCTTACAAGGATATCAGATATACATCACACACAGATCTTTAACGCATCAAGATACTAAAGCTCCATAAATAAATCCGTTAGAATCCCATGACAACGATTAGTTCATAATTGAACCGCTCGTCATCATGGGATCTGATGAAAACATGATATGAAACAAAGTATGAATAAAAGGAGTAATAATAATAGAATAAAGAGTTGAGAAAACAAATCTAAAATCAAGAGTATCGCCTAATTTAGAAGAATTCAAAAGTAGATCTAGAACTCCGAATGCTGTCATGATCTTCAGAATCTGTCTCCAAGTATGAATCTCTATCTCTGGCTCTCTCTGTGTTTTTCTAAGTAATTGATATGAATTACAATGATAGGATGTGTTTATATAGGCCTTAGAAGTCTTGCCCAACAAGAAAAGTGTTAGTCACAGAGGCATGCCTGTATACATCTAATAACAAGCCTAATTGTTTGTAATGCTTTGCATTACTTACATGACCTCTTGACTGAGGGAACCTCTAGTTGTAGAGTTTCTATTTGTTTTGTACTTGTAGTAGGCATCAAATCTTAGTTGTGTAACTGTACTTATATAGTCAAGAATAATGCGTGAAAGAAGTTCCAAGGTTCATGCCTCAAGCAAGAAGATAAAGACTGTCAAATAATCACAGTTGGGATTTGAAGAAATGAAGAATTTTCCTAAGTACCAATTCGAGAAGTATATTTATCTATTCGAGAAGTCCAACATTCGAGAAGTAAGGGATTTGATATCTCAAGACACTATTCGATATCTCTGAATACACTGTTCGATATCTCATTCGATATCTCAGAGATTCGATATGTCTATTACTCTGTTCGAGAACTCAAGAAGTCAACAAGTCAAAGTGGTATTCGAGTTCTCAAGGAGTCAACAAGTCAAAGTTCCATTCGATATCTCAAGGACTCAAAAAGGTATTCGAGATCTCAGGGATTCGACAAGTCACAATGCTCTATTCGATAACTCAAGGATTCCCAGAGAAAAGAGCTATTCGAGAAATGATTCGATATGTCAATATAATAGTGTTCGAGAACTCAGAGTTATCGACCAAGTCAATTCTAGTTCTCGAATCACTTACTTAGCCACTTCTTGAATACATTCTTGGAGACAAAATACTGAAGAAAATTGTACAAATCTGGAACCTGCAACAAGCCAATGCACTTTATGGACCACAATCTGTAACGTGCTCTGGAAAGCCTACAAGGAAGCTTGGAGAGATATAGAAGAGACAAGGGGCTAAAGAAGTGGATCTGAACAGCCTTTGCAAAGTCAAATCTGTAACCGTTTGGACACTTACTCAAAAAGGATAGACAGACTAGAAAGTAATTTGTTTAGCTACCTTATTTGTAGTAAGTAGGTTGTATCCATGTTCTATAAGGATACAACCTCACTTCCTTAGTCATTAACTAAGTGAGTCAAGTTTTTCATACACTGTAAGCAATATCTCTCTGAGAAAAACGAATCTGGGAATACTATCATTTGTATTCACAGATTGTAGCAACCTTTATCTAATAATACATTAGATTAAAGTGATATTGTGTCTTGTGTTGATTCTTTATCCGCACCTTCACTTCTGCACACACAAACACTTATCTGCTATACAGACTCGAGCCAAAAGAAAAGTTCAAGAATCCATTCACCCCCCTCTATATTCTTTTACTGCGTTCAATACTCAACAAAAAGTACCAACCTGACATTGATGAGAATATAGAGAAATCTCTACCAAACTTGAATGTGAATATCTCTTTCATGGCTGGTCAAATCTAAGAGCTAACCAAAAGTCACCAGGAGTTCAGCGCAAATTTCAACAAACAGCAGAAGCTTCTAGTGGAAGAGATCAAGCTTCTTAGGGTGGAAGCTTCAGAATTAAGGAAGCAGATGACCAAAGGGGTTTAATTATGTGTTGCATGTTGGCTTTTGTGTATTAGTATCAGAATCTGGAACTATGTTTATGAATCTCTTCGGAGAATGCTTTTACTTTTGCTTACTATGTAATGTATGTTGAGTATACAACAACGAAAGCAAAACACAAAGCGAATAAACAAGAACAAGAAAATAAACGACAATCACACAAGACAAAGATTTAACGTGGTTCGGAAATTCCTACTCCACAAGCCGCACTAATTTTGTATTGATCTCTCACAATTGTGTTGTGTTGTTATGTTACAATTACATGAGTATTTATAAGAGAAGAAACTGGGTCTAAGAATTAGAGTCTAATTCTGAAATCCTAACTCTAATCCTAACTCTAATTAGAGTCCAGTTCAGGATTCCTAACTCAAGTCAGAATCCAATTCCAATTCTGAAACCTGATAGACTCCACAAACCCAACAATCTCCCACTTGGAGTCTGACCACATCTTCGCTTCACTCTTGTAAATCTAGTAACACCATCCTTCGATCAATAACTCTAACTAGTGCAGCGCCTTCTCATCAATCAGTTCTGAAGGCCAGTTGAAGCTATGCAAAGCTTCAACTTTTCATTAGTAACCACCTTAGTCAACATATCTGCAGGATTCTTTGAACCAAGGATTTTCTTCAAGGACAAAGTACCATTGCTAATCAACTCTCTTGTAAAGTGATATCTTAGCTGAATATGCTTCGTCCTAGCATGAAACACAGGATTCTTCGCAAGATGAATAGCACTCTGACTATCGCTATACAAAGCACTGTCCGCCTGTTTCTTGCCCAACTCCTCAAGAAAATTCTTCAACCAAATCATCTCCTTGCTAGCTTCAGAGATAGCCATATATTCTGCTTCTGTGGTTGAAAGAGCAACACTCTTTTGAAGTCGAGACATCCAACTAACTGCTGTGCCACCCAAAGTGAAAATATATCCCGTAGTACTTTTTCTTGTATCCAAACATCCACCTAAATCTGCATCAGAGAACCCTTCCAAGATAACATCTTTCTTGCTGAAACATAATGCAACCTTGGATGTGCCTTTCAAGTAGCGCAACAACCACTTGACTGCTTCCCAATGTTCTCTTCCTGGATTAGACATGAACCTGCTAACAACTCCCACTGCATGAGCAATATCTGGCCTTGTACACACCATAGCATACATCAAACTGCCAACTGCAGATGC
Source organism: Kitagawia praeruptora (assembly GCA_037693485.1). Taxonomy (NCBI): domain Eukaryota; kingdom Viridiplantae; phylum Streptophyta; class Magnoliopsida; order Apiales; family Apiaceae; genus Kitagawia; species Kitagawia praeruptora. The sequence continues at coordinate 40,824,330 of CM075344.1, forward strand.
ATACGGAACTTTAGCCATATCTTTCTTGCCTTCATCCGTTTTAGGTGACTGCTTCTTCGTGAGATTAAAGTGAGTCGCCAACGGTGTACTTCTGGTCTTCGCATCCTGGACACTGAATTTCTGCAACAATTTCTCAATATACTTCTCTTGAGATAATTTTAAAGTACCTTCAGACCTATCCCTTATGATGCTCATACCAAGTATCTGTTTTGCTGCACCCATATCCTTCATCTCAAACTCCTCAGACATCTGTCTCTTTAACCTGTTGATTTCCCTCATGTTTGATCCTGCTATCAACATGTCATCAACATACAACAACAATATGATATAAGATGAATCAAACTGTTTAAAATAGCAACAATGATCCATAGCACTTCTCGTGTACCCATTCTTCATCATAAAGCTGTCAAACTTCAAGTACCACTGTCTTGGTGCTTGCTTCAAACCATACAAGCTTTTTATAAGTTTGCAAACAAGGTTTTCTTTCCCAGCTACCTGAAATCCCTCTGGCTGTACCATGTAGATGTCTTCCTCAAGATCACCATGTAAGAACGCGGTCTTAACATCTAGTTGCTCTAGATGTAACTCCTCTGCAGCCACAATACTTAGCACAATTCTAACAGTAGTCATCTTAACAACCGGAGAAAATATATCAGTATAGTCAATACCCTTTTTCTGTTGATAACCCTTGACTACTAACCTCGCCTTGTATCTCTTGCTGCCATCAGGTTCTTCTTTGATCCGGAACACCCACTTATTCTGTAAAGCCTTCTTTCCTGCTGGTAATTCTGTTAAAGACCAAGTCTCATTCTTCTCAAGAGAGCTCATCTCTTCTTCCATGGCTGATTTCCACTGAACTGAATCATCCACCTGAACTGCCTCTGAATAACACTGAGGCTCTCCATCCTCGGTCAATAACATATAATATGCTGAAGGAGAAAATCTTTGTGGTGGCCTCACAATTCTGCTAGATCTTCTTACCTCAGCTTGTGGAGTAACTGGAACCGTGTCATCACCATTCCCCGAACTCCCACTATTTCCTGCAAGATCTTCTTCTGTAATATCTTCAAGCACTACTTTCTCTTTCTCAGGTTGTTCCTTTGCCAACTCAGAATCGACTGCAAGCTTATCCTTATACACTGCATTCTCATTAAAAGTAACATCTCTACTTCTAACGACCTTCTTCGTTAATTCATCCCAGAAACGGTAACCCATATCATCTGAGCCATAACCAATGAAGATACACTTCTTTGCTTTCGGATCAAGCTTGTCTCTGTCAGAATCTTTAACACGTACATAAGAAACACAACCAAAAACTCGCAAGTGTGAAAGATTTACCTCCTTTTTCTGCCACTCTTCTTCAGGAATCTTGAACCCCAAAGGAACTGAAGGTCCTCTGTTTATGAGATACGCTGCTGTGCTAACTGCATCTGCCCAAAAAGTCTTTGGCAACCCTGCATGCAACCTCATACTCTTGGCCCTCTCATTCAAGGTTCTATTCATGCGCTCTGCAACACCATTTTGTTGCGGTGTCTCTGGAATTGTTTTGATCATTCTAATCCCATATTCTGCGCAATAGCTTTTAAACTCATCACTACTGTACTCACCACCATTATCTGACATCAAACTCTTAACCTTCAAACCAGTCTGATTTTCAACTTCGATCTTCCACTTCTTGAAAGTAGCAAACACATCTGATTTATTCTTCAAGAAATAAACCCATACCTTTCTAGTGGAATCGTCAATGAAAGTGACATAGTAGCGAGATCCTCCCAACGACGCAACTGCTGTTGGACCATATACATCTGTATGAACTAGCTCTAACCTCTCAGCCTTGGGTGTCCTCCCTGATTTTGCAAAAGTAACTCGTTTCTGTTTTCCAAGAACACATGGCTCACAGAACCCAACTTCCACATTCTTCAGCTCTGGAATCTTCCCCTTCGAAGTTAACAGCTTCATACCCTTTTCACTCATATGACCAAGTCTTTGGTGCCACAAAGTTGAAGACCCAATCTCATCAGCAACTACATTTGCTTCATAGCTAGATTGTTCAACTATGTACAACGTCCCCTTTTTCTCTCCACGAGCAACAACTAGATTCCCCTTTATAACCTTCCACTGTCCGTCTCCGAAAGTAACTCGATACCCTTCCTTATCTAACTGACCCACAGATATCAGCATCTTCTTCAGTCCAGGAATGTATCTTACATCTTTCAACGTCCAGCTAGTCCCCAAAGAGGTCTTGAGATTAATATCTCCCATGCCCGCAATATCCAAAGTCTCATCATCAGCAAGACGGACTTTACCAAAATTTCCAAGTCTGAAATTTAACATCAAATCCTTGCAAGGGGTAGCATGGAATGATGCACCAGAATCCATAACCCATGATTCAACCGAACGTTCAACACAACAAATCAAAGCATCGTCACTCACCACCTCTTCAACTACATTAGCTGAATTATCCTCTTTCTTCTTTCCTTTAGGAGCTGCGGGAGCCGTACACTGATTTCTGAAGTGACCTTTCTTCTGACAATTCCAACAAACAATCTCCTTGCGATCTTTGGACTGTCCTCTCTTCTGTGACTTCGATCTGCTACGCCCCTGATTCTGCCCCCTATCGGACTTTCTGCCTCTACTCTCAGTACTCAACAAGGAACCTGACGACTCTCCTGAGTTTCTCCTACGAATATCTTCTCCAAGAATCGCATCTCGAACTCCATCAAAAGTCATCTTACTGCTCCCAGATGAATTACAAATAGCAGTGACAAATCCTGACCAACTGTCAGGTAACGAGGATACCAACAACAAGGCTTGTACTTCATCATCGAATTTAATATCCACTGATGTCAATCTTGATAGGATAGAGTTAAATTCGTTCACATGATCAGCAACACAATCACCTTCATTCAATTTTGTGGCAAACAACAAGCGACACAAATATACCTTATTCGAAGCAGACGGCTTCTCATACATATTTGATAACGCCTTGATCAATCCATAGGTTGTCGTTTCCTTGACGATATTGTAAGCAACGTTCTTCGCCAAAGTCAACCTGACAACACCCAGAGCCTGCCTATCCAATAGATTCCAATCTTTGTCATCCATCTTTTCTGGCTTCTTCTCCTCCAGCGGTTCGTGTAGTTTTTTCTGATACAAATAATCTTCAATTTGCATCTTCCAAAACCCAAAATCTTTGCCATCAAATTTGTCGATCTTTACTTTCCCTTCTTCTGCCATCGCTCCCACTCGCCTGAAAACCTAGGCTCTTGATACCAGTTGTTGAGTATACAACAACGAAAGCAAAACACAAAGCGAATAAACAAGAACAAGAAAATAAACGACAATCACACAAGACAAAGATTTAACGTGGTTCGGAAATTCCTACTCCACAAGCCGCACTAATTTTGTATTGATCTCTCACAATTGTGTTGTGTTGTTATGTTACAATTACATGAGTATTTATAAGAGAAGAAACTGGGTCTAAGAATTAGAGTCTAATTCTGAAATCCTAACTCTAATCCTAACTCTAATTAGAGTCCAGTTCAGGATTCCTAACTCAAGTCAGAATCCAATTCCAATTCTGAAACCTGATAGACTCCACAAACCCAACAATGTAATGGAATGTAATGAAAGGTAATGGAGCTATCTTTGGTGGAAATTTAAAGGACTTGCATATTCTACGTTATCTTTGTTGAACTCCATAGTAGTACGTTTTTTTTGTGAAGATGTTGTTTTATCAAAGATGAACAAAATTGTAGATTGATGAACACTCTTTGGTAAAGTTGTAACAATCTTTGGTTAGTTGTAGAATATTTGGAGAGAACATATATTTTAACCAAATGTGATTTGACATCATATTAAAATTTATTGTTTTTCCTAATTTATGAAAAAATAAAACTTCGTTAGAGACATGTTCTTAAACTCAATTAATTGAACAATTTTACAAAACAAATATCATTAAATTCGATTCATTTACGAAATTTTTGAAAACAAAAATGAGTCCACTACATTAGGAACATTCTATTAAAATGGATGGATTTATTTTATTCACGGGAAAAAAATGCATTTGACTTCGTTAGGGACATGATATTTAAATTGATTGATTTAGCTACTAAATTTGTGAACTTTTGAATTAAGAACATATAAATATTTTTTCAGAAAATGGCATAATAACAATACATTTGTTAGGAGGGAGTTGGAAGCATTAATTTCTATTTTTGTCGAGCCACAAAATTCATTTACACGGCCTGACTTTGGCACATTAAAATGTTAATTACATATTGCTAGAATAAAAAATCAGAATTTTTCAGGATGTCCGGGCGCTCTCATCGCGGTCCTAGCGCTCTCAACGCGGCACTCTACTAATTGTGGCGCTCTCAGCACTCTCCTGGCGCTCTCACCACTGCAACATTCTGCCGATTTGCTGAATTTGCTCTAATTTCTTTGTTCTTGCTTCGTTTTCGCCCGTTCCTTTTGCATTAGAATCCGTCTTCATTCCTTTGACTCATGAACCTCCACGGTAGCTTAAAACAAGATTCCCTTCTTCATTCCCATGCTAAACCTCAACTCCAAAATCGACGAAAACGCCAACCCTATCCGAAATAGCTAAACCTGCACAACTAACGAAAACACATCAAAAAGACCACATACTTGAGTCCAAGTCACTCAATTTAAGCCGATATGCAACGCTCCAAGTGGATATAAAATCCACTTATCAACTACACATTTGATTTCAATTTTATGGACAGTAGCTTATTTTCACAAGTTAGTCAAATTAAAAAATGATAGGTGATACTCATTTTCATATATCTTATTTTAAGAATAAAAGAAAACTAAAATTTATCATTTCATGTTTTACTTAGAAAAAAAGAAAAAAAATAAAATACAAACTTCCAAACTGAAAATGCACATTTTAAGTTGTCTTTACAAATAAGCTAAGGGCAATAATCGTAAAATCTAACAATTATATGTTACTCCAATAATGCTATATATTGAATTTGTTTGCTAGTTGATAAAAATCTATTACTATATATTATACATCAACACAAGGGCAAAAAATTCCATTTTATTGGCTGTGTAATTACTGTTTTGCCCCTATTTATTGAAAATTAACAAAAGTGTCACCCTTAAAATATTAGTGTAAAAATTAGTTGAAACTATGTTAGTGTTGAGAATCGAACCCATGACCTTCTACTCTTAGTCTCATGCCTTAACCATTATGCTACACTTAGTTTTGAGTACATTTTAAAAATCTTATTAGATAAACCACATTTATCTCATTTTGTCAAATTTTTTTTATTTCAACTATATATTAAATCTCAATACAAGTGCAAAAAGTGCCAATAAATTGCTTATAAAATTACTATTTCACCCACATTTTTTGGAAATAACAATTGTACCACCCCTTTAAAATCCATGAAAAAAATGGAAGAATTTGGATTAGTTTCGGAGTCGAGCCACCGATTTCGTTTTAAGAGGTTCATGATACAACCACTATATTACATTACTTTTCGAGTTTTCTTAAAAATCTTGTAAGATATCACGCTATTTTTACTTAACTTATTTTCATTTCGTTTTTTCAGTTTTCGTAGTTTTATTTATATATATACTTAATCATCTTATAAATTTTAATACACCTGTATGTTTTCGATTAAATATATTAAATACGTTATTTATAATTTATATTATATTATATCTCTGATCATACTCTATTTGAATTAGTTGATAATGGATACCTAAAAAATAATACTGAAATTTGATCCAATATAAGGAGTATAGTATATGCAATGTATTTCATTATTCATTACTTCGATCATTCTAAATTAAGAAAATTAGTTTTTTTAAAAATTATACAATAATCATGTTTATATATTCATCACATCCGTTTTTTAATAATTTTCTTTTTAGAATGTACACTTCAGTTGTTTATATTTTCTAAAATATTTTATACTCTCTTTGTCATTATAAATGATTAACATGGAAAATAAAATGTTAATATAAAATTCTTGGTTATGCATGAATCTTAATAAGTCTGGATTTAAAAAAATTATAAACATTTATCTCTATGTATATATTAAATTATTGAAATAAAATACAATTTAGTTTTTTTTTTGACAAACAAGAAAATGTAATTAATTTGCATCGACCAAATCACAGTCAGGACAAACCCCTGAACTGACACTACAATCTGAATGGAACAAATAAACGAGCTAACCAAATAGCCGCTTATGTGTACAGACTGTTTTACATCATGAATAACAATATTCTTCGAATTAAAAAAGATTTGAGTGGTTTTCCGATCAATCAAGCATGCACCAATCCTGGAACCAGTAATATCACAAATGACCCTCACATACGCATCACTTGTAGTCCAATGTTCAGAAACACCCCAGCTATCTACATGCCGAAAACCAGCTATAGACATGCCGAAATTCTAATGATCAGAAACACTCCAGCTATCTACATGCCGAAAACTAGCTATAGACATGCCGAAAGAGATAGATCTCAAAAGATGAACAAATATTAGTTGTGAAAAGTAAGCTCTTGCAATATCCGATACCAGCCCAAATCCAATGCACACATTATAGATCTCCCATAAAACCACATAAATCATTTTCAAAGTAACCAACAATAAAACCCATACCAGCAATAACAAAACTGACATTAACCTCCCAATAAAATGGTCGCAAGTCAGACCCACGTCAAAAGACGAGACTAAAATCCAAAATTCAACGACCTCGGAATGACACCAAATTTTGGTATGATGTTAAGGAGGAGAATTTGAATCTAAAGGTATTTTTATTTTCGGAATCGGACTCAAAACCAAGATATATCTGAGAAATAAATTCTAGATGTTTGGCTTTGGTTCGATTTTTATTTAAAAAACTGGAGCAAAACAAGAAACTGAGATTAGATGATTGAAAAGAGGATTGGAGGGTGGTTTGATGGGGGACAATGGAGAAGAGGGGTGGCCAGCGGCGGCAAAAAAGATTGAGAGTCGACTCTCATGTATCGGAGGAGAGAGAGCGGAGTCTGTTTAGAGACAGCAGAAGAAGTTGTTGTTTCGTATAAAATACAATTTATTTGAATTTTTTTTTGGTTAACCATATATCTTCAAGTTTACATTTATCCTGAAAGAACGTGATGCGAAATATTACGTAATACTTAATCTGCTTTTGGATATATTAAAAATATTACTAGCATAATATGTTTCTTCTATGTTGATCTGATGTAGAAGGATATGAATTGTAATTTATTATTTGTTTACATGCCATTTTTTTTTCAAAATCTTCTTTGCAACCTCTGTCTATTTCCTATAGGAATTTTGTTTTTGTAGGTTCATGACCGGTGTGAGAACATTGCATTATAGATTTGCAATAGAGATGACATTAACATATTTTAAGGATTGTGGACAGTTGTAATCGTGTTGATACGGAAACCAATGTCTATCACTATGAAAAGACAAAGATTATCATCTTACTTTCTCAAATTTATAATTACAAGATCCCGTTCATAACTCAAAATTGTACATCATACTCAACAATATTATTGTTGGCGTGTATTTATAGTCCTTATTGGCATTCAGTATTAACACATATCACTACTCATATTACAATTTCATAATTACGAGTTTTCAGTTCAGAAATTATTAAACCAATCACTGCCTTCTTTTTTAGAACAAAATTAGAGACCTTCACGTAGAGGCCCGTGCCTTGCACGGGCTGTAACGCTAGTTTGTTTTATAGTAAATCAATTTATTAATAAAAGGACCATATAATTTGTAAAATGATATATTCAACAATCACATAGCAAACTAGATTAGATGAAAGTTTATATTGTTATAACTATGTTCGTTTCATATATCTTGCACAATAGATATCATTTCTTATATCGCTGAAACATGCAACCTTTTTTTGATAGACAATCTAATAATTTATTGGAGTCGTGAAGATTAAGTTTTTACACATTTTTAATATGTAATCGAAAAATTAACCACGACCATACAAATATTTTCAACAAATTAATATAATAAATATTTTAAGGATTCGATATTTAATAAATATACCGAATTCTCAGAATATGGGTGAAAAATTTGTTAACATGATACATAGAAATATTCTCTAAAAGAGATAAATAAAATAAAAGCTAAATTTAAAAAAAAATAAAGAGGGATTTTGAACTTTTCAACGGGGGTTGTATTTGTTTTGATGATTGGTTCATAATATTAATATTAATTCAATTGGTATGAATTCATGGATAAGTAATATTGTAATTACGTTAATTAACATTCAAATAAAATTATATATTTTTCTAAATAAAAACTAAAATAATATAGTCATATTAATTTATTAATACAATTTATCGATCGGTGCGTAGCACGGGTAGAACTTTGATTTACACTATCATAAGTCTGTACGGACCACTTCCCTTAACTAAAATTTTATATAATCATTATTTTATCATATTTTAACAAACCATTTTACATAATATTCTTACAGATCAGCTTCATTTGTTTATTTATTTTAATATCTGATCTTATGAATGTAAACATGACAAAAATGCAAGTCAATTGTAACTTTTCAAACAATTATATGATATGAATAAATGAATTTACAAAAAAACATCCTATATTCACTTTATACCGTTGAAATTATATATAATTGAACGACGTCATTATATAAAAATAATTTGAAACTCTCTTCTCCACATAAACTACGTATACATTAACAATAAAATTTATTAGTTGATGGAGATCTATTGTAGTTTTTCGTTGTTTACAATTTATAAGTTAAAAATTTTATTAAACATGTAATTTATGTATAACTGCACATAATATAAACTATTCAATAATGGTTAAACAATATTGTATTTATTTAAATATATCAGTGTGTGCCATAGTCTATGCCATATTGCCATACAGTATCTTAAAATTATAATAACTAGATTAATAGTTGTATTATCGTGTCAAAGCAAACTAGATGGAAAACGTCATATTTTTCTGTGTGCGTTTTTTACAAGAAAAACTATACATTGAATTGACGAAAATGTACGTAGAATTAACAACCAGTTGCGTTTTAGATTATTCTTGCTTATATAATTAAATTAGATCATTCTGATTGTACTACTGCAATCGGTCTGCCAAGGTATAACTACAACATTTATATCCATGCAAACGAAACACATAAATTTCTTACTCTTAAGATAAATATTCTTTTCCGAAAAGTTGCAACATGCCACTTAGGCCATTTTAAAGAATGATTTTTTAGCAGCATACTAAAACTTGGGACATTTAAAGAATCACTTTTCATAATTTGTAAGATTTTAGTACGAAAACAAAATCACAAGCACAAGAATCTAATCTTGTTTACCGCTCATTCCTTACTTTGATCTGGATTTCCTGCCACTGTATAAAAGTCTAGCATTTCCTCTTCCACTGGATGAGTTTTGCCTACTATGACAAGGCAGTGCAGAGGTGGACCGAAGTCAACCAAGAGTAGTTGCTTCAATGAACCTGCAACAACCATCTGATCTTCGCTTCCCAGTCGGGCAAGTCCAACGCACGTAGTGTCTTCAGTATATGCTACAAATCACAAAACAAAGATCAGTTCATTTGATTTCTGCTGTTCTTTTAACAAATCACTTGCTTTTAACTCTAGAAATTGCAAAATGAGTTATCGGGAAGTAGAAAAAACAAAACAAATGGCCAAATACATATATTTATAATCTCACTGGACACAACTCATTAATAATTGATGAAAACAAATTCTAGTGTCAAAAAAGAACCACCTGACCCTCCACGTATTTGCTCCACCTCCAAGAGCTGCTCAATTGCAGTATTAATGCTCATGTATCTTGGTGGCTCGTACTGCTTCTTTCCTCTAAAGATAAAAAGGAAAACGAAAATCTGTAGTGACTTAAATATTTGAGGAAAATACTAGAAATCTAAACACAGCAGCCATAGCTGGATATTTAACCTGCACAATGATTCCAACGTGGGCTCCTTCACACGTATATCTGCGGTTTCAGATATGCACAGTTAGTTCAAGAGAGTCATTTGCTTAAAAAATCTATGATACCAGACACCCACCATCAAAATATGAATGACTCTAGAAAGTAAAAACAAATCTCAAACATATCTCACATACGCAAGGCACGTATGTAATATTGAAAACTCAGAACCACAATGATGTTCACGAAATCATGCATATAGAATCAGGTTTCATTTGAGACTTGTTACTTTAGCCCGGATTTTAATCAACTAAGCATTGAACCTTGGAACTGGCAGTCTCGGATTCAAAGACGAAGGTGTATATAATATATACACAAGTGGAGCAATAGTGTCTTTAACTTTACATTTCCATCTCAACATACGTACATATATATAAATAACAATAATTAATGACAACCTGTAAGTTTATAACTAGCAGGTCAATTACAATTTACCTAACAAGCAAAGAGTGTGTAGTCCGAGTGTTCGATTCTTTTGAATTTTCTCATAGAAACTATCTGGTCTCCATGTTTCGGTGAAAAACGGAATGGAAACAGTTTCTCCATAATGGTACAGTTGTAAACCACAAACTCCAACTGCATTCATCACTGATGCATTATGTACCACCTTCACATCAACCTCTAACTTCTTTGCTCGAACAACAAGATCAGAGTGTGTCGTGGCACTATGTTGGATTGGCACATAAATAAAAACCAATTGATGTTAGTAAAGGATATAAAGTGAACCAATATACTATCCTACGCAATAACGCAAACAAACACAAAGGACATGTAAATCACGATTCTCAAATTGGCAACAAAGAAAAAATAAATAAAAAGTAAGTAATTGTTGTTGGAATGTAATCTAAAACTTGTCTTTGTTTATTTGTTTTTCAAATAAAATGTAGTCGTTGCAAGACTTAGTCTTTGCAGTCTGGAGACTTTTTAGGAGTAGTGGAAGATGTTTAGGAGAGTAGTTGGTTTGTTCCTAGTTTCTAGATATTTTTTCTCCGTAGTTTTCCTTATATTGTAACGTTTGCTGCATTAATAAAATCAGTTGTTCAAGTCGTAAACACTAGTGAGTTTTGTGCATGTGTTATTATCAAATCTGCAATTACAGTCATAATTACAAATCTACCTGAAATTACAACAATTGTTACAATAAAGGAGAAAACAAATATACATATAGAACAGTTAATGGGATTCCTGACAAAAAAATGAAAGAGGGCCCAAAAGGAGAGTCGAAATGGTTCACCTAGATACGTTTTGAAGTGATACGAACAATAGTGTTACACACAAACATAAAGATTAGGTACCAAAAGAACAGCAAAGTCTAGCAAAGATTATAATGCACATATGTTTACACGAGTAAATGTATTTACCCAAAAGGATCTCCAACCACAAGGAAAGCAACATCAGACTCTCTAGCTTCCAACAAAATACCGTCCGCCTTTTCCTCTACCATTTCCCTATCTGCAACTATAATAGGCTTCCCATACAAACTTTCCTAAAATTTAATCGTACCAATAAATTAATTACACCTCAAATCATCTTATATAAGAAAACAATTCAATTATTTAAAAGTACAGTAATTAGTAAACAATAAAAGTACCAGAGTGGAAACTCCATCAGACGAGATCCCGAAAGACAACAAGGAAGTATATGCCTCAATATAGACTTTCGAGCATTTCTTTATCGCATCGAGACCTCGAAGAGTAATGTCTCTCGCATCTCCCAAACCAAGACCGATAATATACAACATTTTCTTTCCTCTTTCTAATCAAATTCAATCTTCACTATTGATGTTAAGCTGCATAATACTCAACCAAATCACTACAATATTCTAGCTATGCTTTCAGATTCAACAAAACAAAAATAACCAAATATTAATTAATTTGCTACGAGTATAAAGAAACGTATAAACATATTGTTAATACAAAATATAAACTTGACCCGGTAATGGCTATCGGGCCTTATTAACAGATTAAAAGAGACCTGATGGGTCATTAATCTGTACCACGTATGACAAAATAACACATGTGGAAACGTACCATGTAAAGGTGACTTGCTCCTAAAGAATAGGAGTATGGGCCTAATTAAAATCATATACTAAAAAGAACTACGTGGGCTTGATTCCTATATAAGGATATGTAGGCACCTTGAGAAGGGATCCGGAATTCTATTAGCACTTAGATAAATCCCTCAAGTTCAGCACTAAATGACATAAACCCTAATTTTTATAGCTCTATACGAATACCCAATTATAAATCTTAATTTGATGTTTTGTCATTGAAGAAAATTAGCATCAACATTTGGCGCCGTCTGTGGGAATCGTTTAGAGTTTAAGAAGTTCAAAATTCCATGTAGCGGAGAACAATTATGGTCGACAAAAGGAAACAATACAGAAGGCCTTGCAGCATGTAAACGCCAACAGGAAAGTGATATGTTTTTATAAAATATCATTAAACTTTTCTTTAGCTAATGAAAATCATCGTACTTATCAGTATTAGTATGATATACTTATTAGTAATGTTTATGTGACTTAACGAATATGTATATGCCTAGTTAAGTTCAAGGTAAGGCATGTGAGACACGTACTATAATCATATAATGCTTACAATTTATTTGTCAAGCGTTTGACCTATTATAAGCACTGATAAAGAATTGGATGTGCATGAAGTTTGTAATTATGCATCTACATGCTTGTTAATATCCATGAGGGCATGACTTATTAATCTGTTATGAAGCATAAAAAGCATGTTATTAATTGTATTCCGCTAAGAACTATTAAGATGTTAACGACTAGTTCAATGCTATTGAATGAGTTACTTCTTGAAGCATTGGTAAGTCCACGAAAATAAGATGTTTGTCATATTATTTGATTTGATTTATATATATATGACTGACGTGGAGCTGTGAATCACTTGGCAAAAGAGCCACGAAAATTCATTACGAGCATTGCTGGAACATTAAAATGTGCAGCAAATCCTTTGGGGAATATGGCAAAAGAAATAAATTAAAATGCAAATACACAGCAGCAACAAAAAGCAGACAAACAGAAGCCAAAAGAAGCTTCAACATATAGGAGATGAATCATGGACTTGCTCTTTACAATATCAACTGTCAAAAGAAAAAAAACAAACAATAAATCGTTTAGAGGGCGAACGAAAGCTCGAGCCTAGGTGAGCCGCTGCTCAAGCCTAGGCGAGTTTCAGGCTCAAGCCCATGGCAAGCAGAAGCTCGAGCCCAGGCGAGCTGTTACACAAGTTTCATGTCCAATAAGTTACTGGACCAAGCTACTGGAAGTGTATTTTTGCGGATCAACACCCTATCACTGGGGGGTTGTGTGTCGATAATAAATTTCTCCGCTCTTGCATATCAGTAACTATAGCGGTCCAGAACAAGGCATGAATCAAAATGAAAGGTGTGCCCAGAAGATGATTTAGGGAACGCAACTGAGCTTCATCAAAGATTATGTGCATGCATGCTAGAATAAGCAATCACCTAGGCGCATGAATGGAAAAGTGTAGCAAGCACGGAAATGTCAAAACAGACTTGTGACAAAAATGTCGCATCATAAAGTACAACTACGTACTGTGCTCCATATGTCAAGAATCCAGGTGACTTATAGGCTGCAATTGGTAACTTCAGAGTTAACAAATCAACAACTAGATAGTCTCTTGATCTCAGAACTTGGAAAAACAGCTCGCCACGGACGAGAAAACTTGATGCAGATGAATACCTCTATATAGACAAGTATACTCTGTGCAAACGAGTCAGCTTTGTAGTGATGAGTACACCAGTTAGAAACGAATTTGAAATAACTTTAAATTGGAAATAATGGCTTGAACCACCAACTCAGCACGAACGAGTCAACTCGGTGCAAATGAGTGGATTTGGTGAGTCTTTCATCCATCAGAATTGAAGCTCATGATGAAAAGAGTGAAGAAACAAAAATAATCTAAACTCAGTCTTCTGCTAGAAGTCTTCCAGAAGTTGTTCCGAACAGTTGGAGGATGTAGCAGAGAATGACTAATGCATAGGAAGAGCTGAGATAAAGTTTGGCTGTTTGGTAGTAGCTGGGTGCTTCTAAACAAAGTCCATGTCCTGCCAAATCGCAAAAGGACTCTAAGTTGACGCACAGAACTGAAACCGTAATTGGACAATGTCTGAATTTCCAGGAACTTAAACCATGAACTCTGTCTCTGAATCATCCAGATTTTGATACTTGGAACGTCATTTTCGCATCATCCAGTACTCGGCAAAGACTAACAATATTGTTGGTACAGAAGGGCTGTTGATACATACCATTGGTACTGTGGAGGAAGACGCCACACAGAAACAGAATAAGAAGTATGCAAAAAGTATGCTTAAACTTCTTGGCAATTCTGGAATATAAACTTGGTCGTCAGCAAAGAAGCTAGGAGAAGAAAAACATGGCAGCAAAAGAAGACAGCATGATAATACAAACCAGTGCGGCATGTTTTGGAGAACAAGAGCATGGCCGCATCCAACAACCATGAAAGTAAGAAGGCAATCGAACCAAGCCAGAACTCATGACCACACAACAAGATAAAACGACAACATTGCAAAAAAAAAAGGGAAATCAACTTAGCATTTGGCTGAAAAATTTTCAGAATATGTTTATATCTATGAAGTTGTGTGAGAGTTAGTGTTGATTAGCACAATAGTTGGCTGCAGCAGAATGTTATGCAAGTTTGAAAAAAGAAAGCGTAGACAAGTTACTTATTAGCAGTAGCCTGGAAGAAAAGTGGTTAAGGAAAAATGGTATCTCTAAAATCAAAGGTTAAAGCTACTGTGAGTTGACACGACACAGACACGCCAACACGGTGCAGACACGTCATCTTGATGAATGTCAAATCCACAGAGCCACCCTAGCCATCGATGAGTCCTCGAATATTAATCACTGCACCGTTTTTGATTTGTGACAGCAAGTCTCGACCTTATCCACCAGACACCATTAGTTTCATATAAAAGACAAGCAAGAAGTAGCGGCAAACTTCAAGGTACAAAAAGCATTTTAAAGGAAAGCCACAACTCTTCGACGTTGAAAATAACAGAGGAATCCTTGCCGAGCTTATTAAAAAATAAGAGAAACAGACACGGTGCTTCTCGGCTTGAGCTTTCTAAGGAAAAGGAAAGAAAAAACACATGGTCACGAGTCACGACGCTATGCGGAGAATTCAGCAAGTAAAGAAATATGCAAGGAGAACACCAAAGTACTCGCAAGTGTATTCAAGATAAACAAACAATTCACTAAATCTGCAAATTTCCTGTGGCAAATGATAAGTGAAAGAAAGTACATAAATATGATGAAGTTTGTACACAAAGAAGTCCAGGACCAGAAAAGGTAGCACATGAGAACAAAGAGAAGCTTGATATGCTTTAAAAAAGGGAAAAAAGAGGCGTTCGCAGATCAGTCATGCCCGGAAACGGATGACCTGATTAAAGGTGCTACAAAATTGACATGCTATGTGATTGACTAAATCCCTAAAAGAGAAGGTTCTATCATAGAGCTCTGGCAACAGTTGTATTAACTTATTGTGGTGTTATACGGAGCATAGACTTCTGAAGCTACAAATAATCATGGCTTCTCAACAACAGACATTACGGCTACAGTTCAACCGAGCAAACTCGGCACAAACAAGAAAATTTGGCACAAACGAGTAAACTCGGTGCATGCAAGTAAACTTGGTGTAGACGAGGCAACTTATTTCAGACTCTCAGCTACAATTGATACAAGGCTCAGGATGTAGCAGCTGATGAGTACTCTACACGAAAAAAAAGAAGCTCTAAAATCAAACTGCTAGCACTCTAAACATCAAAATGGCACATGCTGCATCAATAGGGCGCAAGGGCTTATATAGCTTTAATTGTTTACACTGAGAGGAGCCTGTAACAGCTGTAAAAAGTATATGTGCTAGGCGTAATCAATTCAAATTGCAACCAGCACAAACACGATATGCGGATTAGCAAAAGTTGAAATTTACGAGCTAGCATTGTCACCCATAGTAGCTGAATCTAAAATGTTATTTGAAGAAAGTTATCGGATGGAGTAAAAAGCAGCATTTGGAGTGCATAAATTGCAAAGTAGAAATATTCCTGACAAAAAATTACAAAGCGATCTTGTGTCTATAAAAACCCAACATGAAGTACATTGATGGATGAAGCTGCCACCAGTTTTCAAGGAAGAGAAAATGATGTTCTGCATTTGCGAGGGTTCACGAGAGCAAATAAAAATGAAAACTGATGCTCCTCAAAGAAAACTCTTCAAACCATTTGGTGGAACCAACCAGAGGAGTAGAAAGAAAAATAAGCAAAATCATGGAATTGGGCACCCTCAGGAGACTGAAACACTTCTTGTTGGAAAATCCAAAGGCAGTCTGAAGCTACCTAAAAAAAAAATTGCAGCCGAGTACGACCATTCTGCAGCATATTTAGTATAAATAAGTTTACTAAGTAGCTAAGGCCAGCCAGACAAATTCAAGCTCCCAAGCCGGACCAGATTGACGAATAACAGATAAGTGTTCTTTCTTGGCACTTCATATTTATTCATGTTTTCAATAATTTTACAAATGTGTAAAATTTAGAGCAAAAATATTGTGAAATTGGTTTGCTAGACTTGTCAAATATAGTAGTGGAAATGATTTTCCCAATACTATCACCTCGAAAGACAAGAGCAGCAATTCAAAAGGTCTAACTCACAAAATGTGAGCTGCTAATATAGTACGAAGACCTCAGTAAGCACCAGCAGCAGAGAGTTGCACATCATAAACAATTATGTTATTGTGATCTACAGTCTTCATCAACAATTAACATCTTGGAGGTGAAAAACTAAGCAAGCCTTGACTTGTAATATGTCGATGATCACTTGGTGATAATATATTACCCGTCCTAAACAAACAAGTGATGTACAACTTCAATATTAAAGTAATAAATCATTTGGGGCAGCAGATATATACACTTTAGTGCACAATCCGAATCAAATGTACTTATATATAGACTTTGAGGATTGCAACCACAAATTGAACTGAAAAATCGCATTTTAATGCTGCGTAGGTTCAAATACCGGGGAGTTTGTACCGAGGGATGAGAAATTGGTAAGCATAGTCCTTAGACAATTTTGGTTTTACAGACAACCTCTCATCAATGCATAAGCAGAGTTGAGTATGATTTTTTATAAATCGAAATACTCAACGCTTGGAAGCATACAATGCGAAAGTAAACTCAAGCATGATTTGGGCCCGAATCGAATTGTTTGAGGCTTGGAAGCAAGGGCTTAACCACAAAACCTCTCACGGATGTTAACTTGTGGAAGGGCTAAAAGGATAAATATCAAAAAAATGATATATCCTAACATTTACGTGCTTGAAACGGGTATGTGCTTAGTAGCCGGGAACTATAACGTAGGGGAACTAAGAGAATTATTCGTGAGCACGGAACATAAACTTAATAAATTGTAAGGTCAGGGGCCCTTATAATGGTTGACCTTAATCTATTGGTAGAAGGAATGTAGCACCTTCGGATACCTAGCTACCATGATGAGTTAAAAATTATGTTAACCTAAATACATGGGAAAACAAAACTAAAATAAGTATCTACAAAAGGAAACCTAGTAAATACTGGGGACTTGTTAATACAAAATATAAACTTGACCCGATAATGGGTATCGGGCCTTATTAACAGATTAAAAGAGACCTGATGGGTCATTAATTTGTACCACCTATGACAAAATAACACGCGTGGAAACTTACCATGTAAAGGTGACTTGCTCCTAAAGAATAGGATTATGGGCCTAATTAAAATCATATACTAAAAAAAACTACACATTGAGAAGGGATCCGGAATTCTATTAGCAATTAGATAAATCCCTCAAGTTCGGCCCCAAATGACATAAACCCTAATTTTTATAGCTCTATACGAATACCCAATTATAAATCTTAATTTGATGTTTTGTTATTGACGAAAATTAGCATCAACACATATCCCCTAATTTTTATAGCTCTATACGAATACCCAATTATAAATCTTAATTTGATGTTTGGTCATTGACGAAAATTAGCATTAACACATATCTAATATGAGCAATATATTAGCAAGCAATAAAAGTAATTCTATTGTTCTTGATACAATGTATATAAAAGGGAAACACTGGGGAGATGGGATATAGATACAGGCGAAGTGTATGTATATATTTCAAGTTTTAATAATTAATGGAAACGGAGAAAGAAGAGCAGTACCTGAGCAATTGAATTGGAGTGGAGCAGAGGAGAAGTAGAAGCAGTTTGAATTGTTTGCTGTCTGTTTATCTTTAAACCCTAGTTTTTTGTTTTTTTGTGGATATTATGTTATCTGTAATATGTTTCGAGATAACAGCATCTTGTCGATATGTCCGAGTGGTTAAGGAGACAGACTTGAAATCTGTTGGGTTCGCCCGCGCAGGTTCGATCCCTGCTGTCGACGTTTGTTTTTTTAGTACTTTTGTTCTTGCATTGCAATACCACTATAATAAGGTGCGGCCCAAAATTTTATTTTGGTTAAAAGTTTTCATCAACTTTGGTCTTGATTTTTGATTAAAGTATAAAAATTTTATTAAGATAAGATAAATTTATATAAGTAATAATAGAACAAAGGTATTAACAAACAATCATTTGAGTTTTGCAACATCCTTAGGGCCATTATCCGACAAATCCGATATCCATCCGAAATATCTGTATTCGTATCCGAGAAAAAGCGGATATTATCCGTATCCGAAATAAAACGGATATTATCCGTATCCGAATCCGGAGTATCCAAATCCGAAATGGAATATATGTATAATATTTAAATTATATAATTTAAGATTTTTTTTCTATTAGCATGTAGTGTTTATGTGTGTTTATTAATTAAATAATACATTTATACAAATTTTATATAATTTTAACAATATTATAGACATATATAAAAATTTTATTTGAGTTTAATATTTTAAAGATAATAAAATTAGATATTTAGTATGGCGTTCACAGTTTTATTTTTTCTAAATGAAAAAAATTTTGTTTTAAAATCATTAATACGTGTCAAAAACATCTGAAAAATCGGATATCCGTCCGAAATATCTGCATTCGTATCCGAGAAAAAGCGGATATTATTCCTATCCGAAACAAAGCGGATATTATCCGTATCTGAATTCGACAATTTCGGATACGGATACAAATAACGGCATATCCGTATCCGAATTATCCGTTTGACGACCCTAAACATCCCTCCTTAAACATCACTTTTTCTCGTAACACCAAAAGTTTTAAACCGCAATCTCTTATCTCTTATATCTCTTATTAATATCTTATATATAATAAGCATAAAGGGAGATCTTATCCAAATTTTTGATCGTCGTCTGGTCGTCGTCGCTGTACTATCAAAATCATATGATCCGTTGGATTAAAAATAGACAATCAAGATTAGATCACATTAAAAAGAAAATTATAATCTAAAAAGGAATCAAAATTAGATCGCATTAAAAAGAAAATTATAATCTAAAAAGGATATAATTAGAAAATGTTGCATTTGAAGTGAATTTTAAAAAGAAAAATTATATTCTAAAAAGGATATAATTAGAAAGGGTTGTATTAAAATTGAATTTTTAAAAGAAAATTATAATCTGAAAAGGATATAATTAAAAAAGGTTAAATTAGAATTATATTTTATTTATTTTTTAATAGTATTTAAAAAAAATCATATCTACTACTCTTTGGGTTTTATCTTGAGATCTAGAAATTAGATTTGGGTGATTTTACAATCCACGCGAAACTCATAAAATTATTTTTAATTTAGTAATGATATAATAATTATTATTCAAATGGAAAAATTAAGAATCTCAAGAGAAAATATGATTACGAGTTTTTACATTAATCCTATTTAACGTAAAATTCCTACATTGATAATGCTATTCAATGTAGAAAACTTAATTATATATGATTTAAATCATTGACATATATATTTTCGTATTACAATATAAATACACTTTTTAGTTTATAACATATTAAAATTTAAATATTTTTTATGCTAGATCCAACGGTTTTCATCTATTTATTTTAAGATATTTGTCGTATAGAGGTCCAGACTACCGATTATCAAAGTTTTGGACAAAATCCCTCTTACACTTATTATTAAAATTGTATTTGGTTGTTAGTAGAACCATCTTCAAATAATTATAAGGGTATTTTGATAATCAAAACGAATTATAAGTAGAATTCATAAATCAAATAAAATTTTTGGCGTAAAAAATCGTCAATTTTTTCTCTTTTTTCCTTCTACGTAGATTTAATTAGAAAAAATTTATTAAACCATCACCAAATTAAAGATTATTTTGTTATTTTCACGTGGGCCGTAATTGTCCAAATTAAATTTTAAGAATTCAAGATAGAGTATAAATATTAAATCGAGCGTGTAAAACTTATATATATCAATTTTTAATAAAAATTTGTTATGTAAATTAATAACTTATAAAATTAAAATATATATAATGTAATTAAAGAAATTAAAAAAGGAGTCGTGCGTTGCACGGGTTATAAGCTATTTATATATAATAAGCATAATAGAGATCTTATCCATAATTTTCGTCACCGTACTACCAAAATAATCTCAACCGTGGAATCTATTTTTTAAAAAATAGACGATCAAGATTATATCATATTAAAATAGAAAATTAAAATCAAAAAAGGATATGATTAGAAAATGTTGCCTTATAAGTGAATTTTAAAAATTAAATTATAATTTAAAAACGATATAATTAGAAAAGGTTGCACTGGAACTGAATTTTAAAAAAAATTATAATTTGATAAAGGATATAATTAAAAAAAGTTGCATTAGAATTAAATTTTATTTATTTTTTATTATTAAAAAATATTCATATTTACTATTTGGGCTCTATCTTGAGATCTATAAATCAGATTTGAATGATTTTACAATTCACGCGAAACTTATAGAATTATCTTTAATTTATTGATGATTTAATAATTATTATTCAAATGGAAACACCAACGATTTTCATCTATTTATTTTAAGATTCAACGGTTCTTATTTATTTTGACTATACTACCAATTATCAAAGTTTTTGACAAAATCTCTCATACACTTATTATTAAAATTGTATTTTATTATTAGTAGAACTACCTTCAAATAATAACAAGGGCATTTTGAAAATCAAAACGAATTATAAGTATGATTCATAAATCGAATAGAATTTTCACTGTAAAAAGCGTCAATTTCTTTTCTTATTTGTTTCTGAATAGGTTTAATCGGAAAATAATTGTTAAACTATCACTAAATTAAAGATTTTTTTTGTTAATTTCACGTGGGCTGTAAAATCTTTCAAATCAAATTTTAATAATTCAAGGTAGAGTACAAATATTAAATCGAAAGTGTAAAATCTTATATATTATCAACTTTTTAACATTAATTTTATATGTAAATTAATAACATATAAAATTAAAAGAAGTTAAATTATTTTAAAATTTAAAAAAGGAACCGTGCATTGCACGGGTTATAAGCTAGTATATATATAATACCACAACATGTACCATTTTAATCCATCTTAAATTATTATTTTAACCCTATGCATTCATTAATACAATCTATCTTAAATTACTATTTTGACCCTATGCATTTATTAATACACATCAATTAAAATTCGTATTTAATATGTTTATTTAATATTATCTACTTAATTATAACACTTTCGTTACAATTACATTGCAAATAATTATATTTAACTAATTATACATGAATATATATGTATTATCAATATTTACATAGAATCGCATTAAAAATTAGAACTTTATAATTTGTGCCTAGCACGAGTATAGAAGGCTTAGAACTCATTATAAGATCTTACATTATTGAATAAATAATATTGGAACATTAACTTACTAACTACATATTTTTGCTATGCAATCTACATAACAAATTAATTTTATTTACTGTAATTTAGTATTTTTACTTTATAGAAATGTGTAATACAATATTTTTTATAATTTCTTGGCTCTTGTGCATTATTTGACATTTCAGTAATATCAAATACAACAAATACATGACTATGAGCACTTTGAGAAAATTAATTTTAAAAAAATAGAGGGCACATCCGGATGTTTTAATCAAAATGGGAGATATTGAAAAGGGGACAAAATAAACATTGGTTAAAAAAGAATGCGACAAACTAAAATTTTTTAATCGTCATAATTAATATCAATTGCTAATATTGATATCAAAATGTAACGAGAAAAACTGCAATACCGATTATAAAATAGAGCAATCCCGCCTTACACGGGAATTGAAGCTAATTTTGAAAGAATTCTTCAACTTAATTATGTATTTACTATTAGATTGTACACTCTTCTTCTGCTCCTCTGTCTATGACTATGCATCTGATAAAAACAAAAGACATTGTACCTAGATACATAGGATCGGCCCTTTCGGGGTTCAAATAATTTGTCTATGGACCCAAATCCAGCAAACTCCAAACTAATTTGATATAATAAGTAGGTTAATTATTTCAAAAAAAAAAAAAAAAAGTAGGTTAATTGTACACACATTGCAGTAAGTAAGAAAAATGCTATTGCCACCAAATTAGTTCCCAAATTTTGACACCAAATGACATGACATTAATTTGATTGGTTATAACAATAATGGGCCCGCCAGGGCCATCCAATTAAAATATCACAAAATGACAACTAATTAGTGCCATGGTGTCAAAATTTGGTACCCAATTTGGTGGCTGTAGCATTAAAGTCAAAAGATGCACAATTAATCATAACATTATAGACTTGTAGTACTCTAAAAAAGAAGAGGACAAAACAGAGATGCTTATAAATTCCTTGAAAGTTTGTTCACTTTTAAGTAAAGGAAGGGTGAAGTGGGGTGAGCCAAAAAAAAAACAAGGGGAATAGGTTGAAGCCTTGAAGGTATAAAACCAATCAAGCTTGTTGACATCACCACATGCCTAGTTTTAGCATTCTAATACACCAACGACAATTAGGGACCCAATATGCACTCATACACAAAACTTCCACTTTTGATAATTTTTTTATCTGAAAATTGCTCAAATATTTCACCATATGGTTATCGACTCGTGGATTTTTCTTTTTAGCTAAATGGCTTGTGGTTTTTTACCTTGCACGAAATAAAACAAAACATATTTATTTTGTAGTGTATGTATTGAATAACAAATTATATATGTTATTTACTGAATTAGATTGAAGTTTCCTATTTAAATGGTGGCCACATTTTTTATTCTATTTGTCTCATGTTGTTGTTTATATTCAGTTTATATGATAAATTCAATATTAATTTATTTAAAACATTAATTTTTTCAGACAATTATTAATTAATTATTTAAATTATATTATTTCATCTGCAAGTATTTAAGGGTCCGAGGAATTTAACTTTTAAAAAACATGGATAATTACTAATTAGCAAATTTCGGAAATCGGAACTATTCGGTTGAGGTACCGATTTATGATTTATCTGTAATTTGATTAAAAAATCAACGATTTATCGACAATTTTTGTAAAATCGACCGAATCGATTCTAAAATTTTGATCGATTTTTAATCAATTTATCTACCGTTGTTCAGAATTCAATAACAGAGCTAATTAGCATAAACTTTTTGGTCAAACGCTATCATTTTAGTTTTTCCATTAAATAAACCAGCACCTTTCCTCTAACTTTCTTTCCCATTAAATAAATAAAATACCCCCTCTTACTTTCCTGACCACTTTCTTCTCACTTTTCTTTTCTCCCCCACTCTTGCTTCCATTTCCTAATATTTCCATTCATGGCACTCCTCACTTCAACACCAGAAACCTCAGTCACAAAAACCAAAAAACAAAAGGCCTCACCAAAACGCCGCAAAAATCCGTCTTCATGGAGCCAAATCAAGAACCTACTCACTTGTAAACAAATCCAAACTTCAATAGCTGTTCATGATCCATCAAAAAACAACATTAATACCATAAGTACTGGGGCATACTTGAAGCTAGGACATTGTAAGTCCATGTGTAGCTTCAAGGATGTTGTTCATGGAAACACTAGGGTTGTTCATAGACCAGATAACTCCCCGGAAAACAGCTCAGTTGGTCAAGAAACCGGTCTGCTTCGTCGGAAGAGTGTCAATGGGGTATCGTTATCATCTTCGTCGAGGTCCTTGGCGAGTAATGCTTCAGTGAGATCGAACGGTGGTTCGTTCTCCACGTCTTCGAGAGGAATGCAGCTAAGGAAAATTTCTGGTTGTTATGAATGTCATATGATTGTTGATCCTAGCAGGTATATACACACGAACAACTTAATATAAATTGTGCTCAAACTTATGTATAATTACATGCCATGAACCAAACTATGTAGATCAATGTTTGCTTTCTGATTTTTTAAATATAATAATGTGAACATAATAATATGCAGGTATCCGACTCCGAGAAGTACAATTTGCGGTTGCTCCGAGTGCGGAGAAATATTCCCAAACACAGAAAGCTTGGAACTTCATCAAGCTGTTCGACATGCTGGTACGTGCACTCTAGAACCTCATTTTGCTCAATACAAATTCATTATTTAAAATTTAAATCTAACTGCGCATAGTACAGTAAGTGTGTTGCACGTTTAATCTTTATTCATTTCAAGCATAATGTACACTCTAACAGTAAATCAAATTAAGTGCTTATATGTATTAACTCGTTTAACTGTTTCTTTTTCATTATTGTCAAATTAACATGTGGGTATGTTATTCGAGCCTGGTGTCTTTTCAACATAAATATTTTTTTTTGAATGAAAGTGACAATTCTGGAGTACCCACTTTTTTCCCTGATACATGATGAATTGATGAAAAAGACACCCTACCATACTTAAATAATACAACAACAGGCTACATGCATTTGCAGGAATTGTGCTAAACTAAATTTAGAACAAATATTTGATAATTAAAAAAATATTACTCCCTCTGTTTTTTTCAGTTCTTTACATTTGCTTTTTGCACGGAAACCAAGATAGTGGAAGTAATATTGTTAAAATAAATGAAGTAGTGGGTGTAATAGCAATTTTATTGTTAAAATAAGTGAAGTAGTGGGTGTAATAGTGTAAAGAGTTGAAAAGGTGGAGTGAAGTAGTGGATGTAATAATGTATTTTATTGTTAAAAGTTACTATTTTTAGTAATGTAAAGAAATGGAATGGACGACCCAAAATAGAAAGTGTAAAGAAATGAAATGGACGGAGGGAGTAGCATATTTAATAATTAGGCGATATATTATTATGTGACTTGTACATAAATTATGCATGTATCTGACCGACAAAGCCAAATTATAGAGTAAATGAATACTATCTAAGATCTTGTGCTTAAAATTTAAATGATGCAGTGTCGGAACTCGGTCCGGAAGATTCGGGTCGGAATATAGTAGAAATAATATTCAAATCAAGCTGGTTAAAAAAAGAGAATCCCTACTGCAACATCGAGCGGATCCTGAAAGTTCACAACACCAAACGAACCATCCAACGGTTCGAGGACTGTCGTGACACGGTGAAGCTTCGTGCTACCTGCAACACCAAGAAAAATCCCAGGTGCGCCGCCGACGGTAACGAACTGCTAAGGTTCCACTGCACGAGCCTCACGTGCACGCTTGGTGAACGTGACAGTTCTAGCCTTTGTGGGTCCCTTCCTGGTTGCGGAGTGTGTACTATCATTCGACACGGGTTTCGAGGTAATGGTTTTGGCGAGGGTTTGAGTGGGGTCCACACTACTGCGAGCAGTGGTAGGGCCCATGATTGTTTGGGAGGGGGTGGAGTGCGGAGAGCTATGCTTGTGTGTCGTGTGATAGCCGGGAAGGTGAGGACGGCGGCGGAGGATGATGGAGTTGCGGCGGTGGGTAATTATGATTCTGTTGCCGGGAAGGCAGGGGTTTATTCAAATATGGAGGAGTTGTATGTGTGTAATCCTAGGGCTATACTTCCTTGTTTTGTTGTAATTTACAAAGCTTTGATGTAATAGAAGAATTGTGCGTTTACTACACATTTACTTTTCAGCCTAAAAATGCATAAACATAAAAGAGTTCCACTCTATGGAGAACCATCTTACGTGGAGAACCACTTAAAATGCATTAAAATTGTCCTTTATATAAGGTTCCTGGCGGGGCCCCTTCACATAAAAATCTTATAATTCTACCCTCTATCCATTCATCAAAAGAAAAAAATTTAAAAAAATTTTATAAAAAATTTTAAAAAATGTTGCCAAAAAATTTTTTTTTGCAATTTTTTTTATAAATAAATAGAGGATAGAATTATAAGACTTTTTTATGAAGATGCCCATGCGGGGCCTTTATATATAAAGTAATTTTAATGCATTTTAAGTGGTTCTCCACGTAAGATGGTTCTCCATGGAACAATAGCCAACATAAAATGTACATATAAATGGTTAGCAAAAATAAAAAAAAAATGTATATATAATTTTTCAAATTATTCGGATTTAAAAATTTACTACTAATATTATTTTTATAAGACTCATTTATAATCTGTGTAATGTACGATTGTTGGCCGATATTCAGTCTATTATGCTCCACTCTTGGTTCCTCACTTCCTAGCTACCGTGCTTGGTGATGTTTTAAAATCGTCACCACTAAATTTCTACATGTGTTGTTTATATAAAGGAAAATGCTAGATTTACAGAAATTTTTACAAAAAGTTTTAGTGTATTACAGAATGATAGGTGGCTTAATTTAATTGGTTATAATTTAATGGGCCCCTTGCATTCACATTAATATCAACCAATAAAGATCTACATTAGTGAAATCCAACTTATTCTGTGAAAAAATTCTATAATCAATTCTATGCACCTAGCATTACTCTTATATAAATTTTGATAGGGTTTAATGTAGCGATATGGAATTTATAGTGATTAAGCTCGTCTTTGGTATGCTGTTTATTATTGACAGATTAGTCTTGACAATCTTTGTTTTGGTCTTGTTTGTGCGATATTGGCATATTGCCATGATTTTTTGAAGAAAATTGATCCAAATGTATATGACTTTAATTGGCTTAACATGTGTTGAGGATGCTTGTTTTAACTGTGTTCAATCATGGTTGTAAAAATCGGTAATCGGTATAAATCGGTTGAGGTACCGATTTAAGATTAATCGGGTAATCGGGGATTAATCGGAAGGATTAATCGGAATACTAATCGGATATTATAATAATATTTAATATATTAGTCTAATTTACAATTAAACATATCATTTTAAATAAATTCATAGGATTAATCGGATTTCAAAAATCGAATCGGTTGGTAACCTTACAGAGGATTAATCGGGGATTAATCGGCTAAATCGGGGATTTTTAGAACCATGGTGTTCATTATGAACAATTCCATAACATACGGTCGGCCATCTGATCTCACGTGTTTGTAAACAACCTGATTTCACGCAAATATCATATGGCTTCTTCTTTGTTTAACCATAGCACGATATTAAAAAAGAGAGAGAGAAAAAGAAATTACGAATTTCATTTCCCGCTCATTCAAACTTTTCAAATAATAATTGAGACTATTCTGTTAATGATAAACCAACGATTCAACAACTTAAGCTTGTAATTAGTAATACGTTAAGCTTCGAATTCTAGAATCATGCCATATATAATACGGAGTATGCGGTAACACACTGTAACATTTACCAGATACTCGATATATTTGGGTAACAATAATGCTCACATTCGGCGGCATTTTCTATCTTTATTCATGCATGCATGAAAACATTTTGATAAATATATATATAGGCTAGCGTTCAAATAAAACAAAATTTAGAATAAAAACTAGAAACCTACACTAAATAAATTATATTTCATTTATTTAAATGGCCCCGTTAGGGGCACCTTCACGAAAAACTTATAAAATTATTGGCTCTATTTAACAAAAATATATTAAAAAAAATTACTGTTCACGTGCCACGTCATCACGTGAACAGTAAAATTTTTATATTTTTTTGTTGAATAGAGCCAATAATTTTAAACGCTTTTTGTATTGGAGTACCCCTAATTTGGTAATTAGATTAGCTTGAAATATTTAATTTAGGTTTAGTTTCTAGTTTATATTCTAAGTTTCTATTAGAACAAGATCCTATATATATATATATGTAAACCAATTTTACATTACGTTTGGATACCAGCAATTCATTTCAAATGTAGGAATTTAATTCCTGAAATTGAAATTCAGAATTTCAAATTATGCCATACCGTTTGGAAATCAACAGAATTCCAAATGCTGAATTTCAAATTCTAACATTATTTGTTATCAAATAGAATTTCATTTAGAAATTAAATTTAAATATTCAACAAATATTTTATGAAATACATTTTAATTATTTTCTAAATTATCTAATTAAGTATTTATTAATCTTTATCCCACTATAAAATAATTTTTATAAGCTACTATCCATCTTTCAATATTTACCTTTTATGATCCCGCTATTTTTATAGCATCCAATAATTATATAATAATTTTGTAATTTCAACAAAATTATTCAGAAAACAAACAAAAAAAGAATGGTACACAAACTCGCACCCAACTGCAACGCAATCCATCTTCATAATTTCAATCTCTCTCTCCTCCTGCCATCTCCTCTCTCAATCTTTCTCCCTCAACATGTATTAGTCTCTTTCTCAATAATACAAACACACTCACATACTTACAGACATATATATTTACACATACTATACATACACACACTCGCTGTCATTATATATAATCAATGCCGTGCGACTCGTCGGAGTTCATCGTCGGCGGCGTCTCCACCCTAAACCCGGCGTGAGAGTTCCTCACATCTAGTATACCTCATCGTGATGGAGGAATATAAAATAGAAGTGTGGAGATAGGGAGGGAGTTGAGAGAGAGTAGATCGAGAGAGAGAGAGACGAAAGGAGAGGAGACTGCTGTTGTGAAATTTGGATTGGTTGTAATTTTAAATGACACCAATTAATTTGTAATTTCAAATTCTCACTTGTAAGCTTTATTTTAAATAGTTAGGATTTGGACCAAATTCAAATCCAAATTCCTTTGTCATCCTGTTATCCCAACTATCCAAAATCCCCTTCTGCTGTTACATTTCTTTGTATTTATAGCTAAAGTATCTTGGGCTTCCGCTGGGCCGACTTGGGCTTTCGGGCTTACTCCTCTTTTGGAGGTGGGCCTTCTATTCAGGGTCTTAGGCCCAGCATTTGTCCTCCCCTTCAGTTTTGCAAAGATCTTTAGATCTTTAATTGATTATTTTTCCCCCCTTCTGAGTTGAAAATTTGAAAAGGAAATTTTTTTTTTTGACTCTGTTGGGATGCGAAGCGTCACTGGTTGCCTTGGAAGCCGTAAAGTTTAAACCTTTAATACTCTGCCTTTGTGGTGTTGATTTTTGGGGCCTTTCTTGAGTCAGAAAAGTCTATTTTCTTCTCTACTCTGAGGCAGAATCGATAGGTATTTTCTTTGTCTTCCCCCCTTTTTATTCGCCTTTCTTTATACTGTTGAGCATGTGTATTCTTGCCTTGGGTGTCATGGATTCTGAGACCGATTCTTCCCAGACTTTGAGCGACGACGTTTCTAACCCGAATGCTGAATTTGAATGTTTGGCGCCCCTAACCAACATTCCCATTCCTCACTCGAGTTCTCATGAATTGGAGTCTCTTGAGACAGATTACAACTTGGTGAGTAAGATGGACACTTCGGAAATCAGTTTGACGAAAAAAATCGATGTTAGCACTTTTCTTGGTCCGCCTTCTCCTTTGCCTTCCGCTGAACTTGATAAGCATGTTAAACTCTTTGAGTCTAAGTCGTCATTTAATTGTGAAAGCTCCTATGTTGGTGTTGATCTTCGTCTGGATTCATCTCCGGATTACTGTGCGAGTGGCTATGGGTATTCAATTCGCTCGCCCAGTTCGACTGACCGGATGTGGGCTCCTACTCATGCTGAGTGGCAAGCTATTCCCGATCTGTGGTTTGAGTATGGCTTTAGATTGCCTATGCATCCTTTCTTCTTGGCCGTAGTCGAGGCTTTGGGTTGTGGGTTGGGTCAATTGGCGCCCAACTCGGTGTTACAAATTAATGGGGTAATAGCCCGTTGTCACGAGCTTGGGATGTATCCCACCTTAGAGCTGTTGTTCTCTATATACCGTATGAAGAATACAGGAGTTCAGGTGTATCTGGATAAGAAACCTGGTCGAGTGAAGTTGGTTGAGACGCCCAGCTCCAATTCTGGTTGGCACCCGAAGTGGGGGTGGTATGGAGGTGGAGAACTAGGCCAAATCAGTCCCTGGAGAAAGGTTTCTAGTTCCAAGCTTAAATCGCTGAGTCGTCTTGGTTCCATGAGTTCCACTGAGCTCGATGCCTTTCACGGCTCGTCTGTTAAATACCACGCCGAAGAATTTTGTGATATTGAATTTTTGCATAGGCTAATCGTAAGGGAGTTTTCCCATTTATCTTGTTTTTAAGTGTTGTGTAGATTTCTGATCATATGTTTCATTTGCCTCGCAGTATCCTGACCTCGTTTGCACAAGATATTGCGACTTCGAGCCAATATGCCTACAGACGAGTTCTTAGCAATGCTTGTGAAGAGGAAGGCTGCTTCTGGAGCAGATATAAAGGCTGCTTGGCCAGAGGCGGAGGGAGATTCCAAGGCTGCAATCTCATTAGCCGAGCCCGTACTTGATGTTAAAACGTCGGAGGTCTCCCTTGCTTTAGTTAAAGAGAAGGATAAGAAGAGGCATCGGGATGGAAGCTCTTCTCGTACTCACCACAAACGTTCTAAGGACTCAACTGCTCCCGAGAATTCTGCTGCATTGGTTTCGGCAGGCAAAATGGATTCTATTCCTCGCCCTTCTGTGGATGTTTCAGCTTATTCCGAGCCAGAGTCCCTTCGTCTTTGCCGGGGTTATGTAGATAAGGTTCGTTAAGCACTCTCTCCTTTTACCTGAGTTTCGCCTTTGCATTCCCCCTTTTTTTACCCTTATTACGTTTTCTTCTCTTTTGTTTGTAGTTGGCTATCGAGTTGGAAAAGATGGCGAAACTAGGGGGTGAGAGTGGACTTGTTGAAGTTGCGAGACTTCGCCAAGAATTATTGGAGATGAAGACCTCTCGTGATGAGGCTGAATGGCGAGCCGCCGAGCTGTTGATCCAAAAGCGAGCTTCTGCTGATAAAGTGTCCTCCCTTTTGTCCGAGAACTCAAGCATTATCTCAGAATGTGATTCTCTCGGGGCAACTATTAAAGGTCATGAAAACAGTCTTGAGCAAATGAGGATGTCCATGGAGAAGTTGAAGAACGGCCATAAAGAAGAAGTTAAGGCTTTGGCTCTTGCAAAGGATGAAGTCGCGACTGAGCTTGAACGTGTTAGCTCCAAACTATCCCGTAGCCAAGAGGAATCTGTTAAGTCTTTTGAGGATGGGTACCGTGTTTGCTGGACGAGCTTGGTTTAGGCATCGAGAATCATTCATTTGAGAATTACCTGGAGGATTTGCAGAAAAAAATTGGTCAAGATGGAGCCGGTTCTTCAAACTGCCCTGAAGCGGATGCTTGATTACATTTTATTTTTACTTTCCTGGAAGCCTGGGGGATGCCCTATAGGCAATTGTAGATTTCCTTTGCATTTTGATTATCGTACTTGGTACTGGACCTAGTTTTTGCATGGAGTATCCTTTGAATACTTTGTCGTTCTCACTTGTGTGTTTTGTGGAGCAATTTTTGTGCACCAAA
Source organism: Kitagawia praeruptora (assembly GCA_037693485.1). Taxonomy (NCBI): domain Eukaryota; kingdom Viridiplantae; phylum Streptophyta; class Magnoliopsida; order Apiales; family Apiaceae; genus Kitagawia; species Kitagawia praeruptora. The sequence goes on from CM075344.1 coordinate 40,856,077, forward strand.
TGCGAATTCTCACAGAGTACATGGCATAATTAGTAAAAGTATCTATAAGTTTAACATTTTTAACAAGCAATCATAAAGAGAAATTGAAAATATTTTTCATGATCAAATTCTAAGAAAACTGGGACAAAGAGTAGGAATTTAACTATGCTAAAACAAGCTGAAATTTTCATAAGGCAAACTGGAATTTCCATAAGACAGCTGAACACACATTTTTTTTTTAATAAGAAGGTTCTTAAATTACGGGCTTGAATTACAAACGGCACTTGTGAATGCCGTAGATAATAAGCTACCTTATTACATAATTTATGGAGATGGGCTTCTTACGGGTAAAACTTTTTTAAGTGAACGGCGTTCCAAGCATTCGGAATTGGCGAGCCGTCGAGCTGAGAGAGGCAATAAGTTCCTGGTCTTATGACTTTAATTACTTTGTACGGGCCCTCCCATGGAGAAGATAACTTGTTGTTCTTCGAAGGCATAGATGTCGCGGACTCCCGAAGTACTAGGTCGTTGACCTTGAGTTCTCTTGGACTGATCCTGGAGTTGTAGTATTCTGCCACTTTGTCTTGGTAGCGAAGGACCCTGAAGTGTGCCTCATCTCTTAATTCCTCCAGAAGAATATTGTTTAATTTCAAACCTTCTTCCGATGCTTTTGGTTTGAAATTGTCTATCCTTGAAGAGCCCAAACTGATTTCTACTGGGAGCACTGCTTCAGTGCCATAGGCCATACGGAATGGAGTTTCTCCAGTAGTCGTTCTAGGTGTGGTTCGATGGCTCCATAAGACGTTCGGTAATTCATCGACCCAGTTTCTCTCGGCATCGATTAGTCTCTTTTTAATGCCCTGCAGGATTGCCTTGTTCATGATCTCCACCTGTCCGTTAGCTTGCGGATAGGCGACTGACGCTCTCACGTGCTGGATTTTTAACTGACTCAGTGTATCCAGCCAATCCTTCCCAACGAACTGGGTGCCATTATCAGTCACCACGACCCTAGGTACCCCAAATCTGAAGATGATGAACTCCATGAAGAACTGAATGACCTCGGCTTCTCGGATCCTCGCCAAGGCCTTGGCCTCGATCCACTTGGTGTAATAGTCTACCCCCACAATAATATATTGTCGTTGACCTGTACTCTTTGGTAATGGCCCAACCAAATCCAATCCCCATTTGTAGAAGGGACATGGTGACGTTACCGAGCACAAGGGGTTTGCTGGGCGATGATTCATTGGACTGTAGAGTTGGCAGGCTTTACACTTTTTTGTAAAGTTTTCACAATCTTTTCTTATAGTTGGCCAGAACAGACCGTACCTGATGATTTTCAGAGCCATGTTTTTCCCGGCTAGATGCTCTCCGCATATGCCTGAATGGACCTCTACCATTGCAATTTTGGCTTCTTCTTCATTAACGCATCGAAGTAAGGGCTCTGCTAGGGATCTCCTGAAAAGCTTGTCTTGGATCAGGCAATAATTATTTGCTCTGAAGGCTATCCTCCTCTTTTCTTGTTTGTCCTCTGTTGACAGGGTTCCTTTGATATATTGTATGATGGGAGTTCTCCAGTCATCGGCCTTTGCAATGCAGAGGGTCTCACTTTTGGTGATTGAAGGTTGAGCTAGCTCCCTTACATAGATGGGGTCCGGCTGTGTAACAGTTGTCGAGGTAGCGATCTTGGATAGTGTATCCGCCATTTGGTTGATTGACCTTTCGATGTTGTTTATGGACCACGAAGTGAAGAGCCCCAGTAAGGCAGAAGCGAGCTACATATAAGATAGCATCCGTTCATTGACCGTTTTGAACTCGCCAGTTATTTGCTTCACCACCAATTGAGAATCGCTAAAAATCTCAATGTGCGCTACCTCGAGATGTCTAGCCAGCTTCAAGCCTGCAATCAACGCTTCGTACTATGCTTCATTGTTTGTGACTGGGAAGGAGAACTTAACGGCTTGTTGGATTTTGAATCCTTTGGGACTAGACAGAATGACCCCAGCTCCCCCGGATTGGGCCGTGGAGGAACCATCCGTAAAGAGAGACCATGTTTTATCGTTTTCCTTGGGGAGTACCTCGCCATCTTCCGCTTCTGAGAAATTACACTCTGCCACAAAGTCAGAAATTGCTTGAGATCTCATGGAGGAGCGGGGTTGATATTCTATATTGAACTGACTTAGCTCAATAGTCCAGGAGGCGAGTCTTCCTGACATGTCGGGCCGGTGGAGAATTCTTCTCAAAGGTTGATTTGTCATAACAGTTATAAGTCTACCTTGGAAATATTGCCTTAATTTCCGACTTGCTATGATCAGAGAAAAGATAAGCTTTTCAATCTTTGTATAGCGTTTCTCAGCTTCCTTGAAAGTGTGGCTCGCGTAATAAACCGGCCTTTGCTCTGCTTCAACTTCCTTGATTAATACTGCCGCCGCCGTTTTGTCCGAGGCGGACAAGTATACTTTCAATGGCTCACAAGGCATTGCTTTCGCAATGGTAGGAAGAGTAGTTAGTAACTGTTTTAGTTCTTGCAGGCTTTGGTCGCATTCAGCGCTCCACACAAATGAACTCGCCTTCGACGCTGACTTAATCGCCTCGTACATCGGGAGGCACCTCTTAGAGGATTGTGGAATAAACCGTCTGAGCGCGGCCATGCAGCCTGTTAAGATTTGAAGTTGTCTTAAGTTCTTTGGCGCGGGCATATCGCGAATATCCCTAATCTGACTGGGATCCGCCTCTATACCTCTTTGAGTTAGGAGAAACCCGAAAAACTTTCCTCCGCTAAGTCCGAATGAACACTTGGCTGGATTAAGTCTCATTTTATGCTCTCTTACTCTTTGAAAACTTTCTCTCAAGTCCTTCACATGGTCTTCAACTTTCAGAGATTTTACAATCATGTCATCAACATATATTTGCATATTCCTTCCGATTTGCGGGCCGAAAATGGTATCCATTGCTTTTTGGAAGGTTGCGCCTGCATTAAGAAGCCCAAAAGGAACTACTTTGTAAGCGAATACACCCCTATGAGTGATGAAGGCCGTGTGGTCTTGATCCTCATCAGCCATTTTTATTTGATTATAACAGAAAAAGCATCCATGAAGGAAATCAGCTCGTGCCCCGCGGTGGAATCAATCAATTGATCGATATTTGGTAGTGGATAAAAGTCCTTGGGACATGCTCTGTTGAGGTCGGAGTAATCAATGCACATGCGCCACTTTCCATTACTCTTCTTAACAAGTACTGTGTTGGCGATCCACTTAGGGAACTGGACCTCCTTAATGAAACCCGCCTCCAAGAGTCTGTCCAGTTCTTTGTCGATAGCCTCCATTTTTTCCGAAGAAAGTACCCGCTTTTTTTGCTTGACTTCCCTGACCCCTGGCTTAATGTTAAGCCTGTACAACGCGACTGATTCGGGGATACCGGGCATGTCTCTCGGGCTCCATGCAAAGATGTCTTTGTACTCCTTCAGGGCAAGTATTAATTCAGCTCGAATGAGTTCGCTGAGCCCTGTGCCTATTTTGATGGTTCTTTCTGGGAACTCGGGGTCTATTGGGATATCTTCCAGGACCTCAATAGCCTCACAGTTCGACTGTCTCGGTACTTCGATGATGCCTCGATTATCCATCTGTACAACTTGATTGATCGTGTTTTCAGCCTTCATTGCTTTCTTCGGGATTGCACTACTAATGTAGCATTGTCTAGAAGTCTGCTGGTCTCCCTTAACTTCACCTACTCCAAACTCTATGGGGAATTTTAATTTTAAGTGGGGTATCGAAGTAATGGCTTTGAGAGCCGTTAGTGTGGTGCGTCCCAGGATGGCATTGTAAGAAGTGATCGCGTTCACGATGTGAAATTTGACCATCTGCCATGACTGGCAGGGTGCCGAACCAAAGAGAACGGGTAGGTCGATTGTACCCACTACTTTCACCTCGTTGCCGGTAAATCCATACAATGGGATATCCTTAGCACTGCTTAGTTTTCTGTCTCCCAAATCCATCCTCAAATATGCTGCGTGATAGAGTATATCCACAGAGCTGCCGTTATCGACCAAGATCTTTTTTACTGTGTTGGTTCCAATCTTTGCAGTGATGACTAACGCATCCTGATGGTTGTCTATCAACCCGTCAGAGTAGTCCTCATCCGAAAACGTTATCACAGGAGTGGGGTTCCTTCGTGGCCTCTTTGAATCAACTCTGCACATTTCTCGTGCATATAGTTTCTTAGCATTGTTTGATTCACCCCCAGCTGAATGTCCTCCTGAAATGACATCTATAATTCTGTCACGATCCCGACTTTCCGTCCTTGAACTGGGTTCTTGTTGTATGAAATGTGTTAACTGCCCCTTCTGAATTTTAGATTCTATCAAGTTCTGAAGCTGATAACACCTCTCAGTGGTATGACCCGTGTCTTTATGATACTCGCAGTATTTATTACTGGGAGGTCGATCTGGATTCATAGGCCTGGGAGGCATGTAGGAAGGTTCTGTCTTTAGTACCGATAGAATCGTTGCCTTGTCAGTATTGAGCTTAGTGAATTGTTGCTCCTCACGAGCTCGTGGAGGCCACGATCTAGAGGGCCTATAAGATCCCGACGCAATTTCATGCTTTTCAGGGGATTGTTGTCTTCGTTCCTTCTTGTCGGGACTTCGCGAGGGCTTGAATTCAGTCCTCCTATCAGTTCTTCTAGATTCCCATTTCTTAGATGGAGAAGATCGTTTGTCGGTTCTTACCTTGGGAGATCGATTTGGCTGTATACTTCCAACGGCCTCTTGTAAAGTTAGCATGTGCTCAAATATCTGCATCGCAGCTTGCAAAGACCTTGGACTCTTCTCGAAGAACTCTTCTAGGAGTCTCCCATGACGAGACTTATCCACTCCCGCAGCCAGATAGTTTATAGCAAGCTCCTCGATGAGATTAGGAATTTCGGAGATTTCGGCCCTAAATCGGATCAAATAATCTCTAAGTGGTTCATCTGATTTTTGACGTATGGTCATAAGCGAAGCTGTGATTTTCCCACCTTTCTTATTACTAGAGAATCTTGTTCTAAATTTGGCTTTTAGGGCAGCCCAAGAATCAATAGAACGAGCTGGCAGGTTGTTGAACCATCGAAGTGCCGTTCCTTTTAGGCAAGTAGAAAAGAATCGGCACCTAGCGACCTCGGAATGCCCGAAGAAGCTCATCCTTCCATCAAAAAGGTGAATAAAGTCGGCGGGATCGGCTGATCCGTCGAATTGGTCGATGGGAGGAACTTTCAATTCTCTATTTATCTTGGCATTTTCGATGTCCTCGGATAATGGACTCTCAGAAGGAATCTCGATTCCTCCTGAGTGTGTGCACATGAAGTCCTTAAACACTGCCACCTCACTTTGCAGCTTGGACAAGCTCGATAACCTCGTTCTCCTCGTATTACCGCCTGGTGACTCGTCTTCATCAGACATTTTGTCTTTCGGAGCTCTTCGCCTTCGAGGTTTGGAGGAAAATGAACCAGAGGAATCCTCCTGATACGAGTACTCGTTGTTTATGGTCTGCTTCCAAGACGAGTCGTAGTCCCCTGTTTGATACTCTGACGCCGTTCTCTCGGAGACATCTTCTAGTTCCCTTTGCAATCGCATTATTTCCTTCTTATGCCTTAGTTTTTCTGCCAAAATTCTACGTTCTGCGTCCAGACGCAACAACTCCTCCTCAGCCTCTCCTTCTTCGATAGGAACTTGCTCATCTATTGCTGGTCTTTTTTTAAACTTTATTTTGTCTAGATGTAGCCTTGCATCGCTGCTTAACACTCTTTTCCCTTGAGATGTTTCAACCATCATGTGGTTGTTTCCTTTGCGCTTTTGCCTCCTATTTGCCGGCTCGGACTGAGTCGGTCTATCACCCGAATTAACATCTCCGTCTGCATTAAACAGCCGTACTGGTTGCTGGTTCATTGTTATGTTTTTGCTTGTTCTCTTTACACTCGCTATATCTTTCATTGCCGGAGAATGTTGTTTACTGGTTTCCTGTCCCTCATCGGTCATTTTCCTGACTTTGGAAAAAAAATCGACAACAGGATTAGGATGAAGATAGGGCCCCTCCTTCTAGCGCCATTGTTATTCCAACTATCCAAAATCCCCTTCTGCTATTACATTTCTTTGTATTTATAGCTAAAGTATCTTGGGCTTCCGCTGGGCCGACTTGGGCTTTCGGGCTTAATCCTCTTTTGGAGGTGGGCCTTCTATTCATTGTCTTAGGCCCAACAAACAACGGATTTAATTAATCCAAATCCAGCATTTCAAATGAAATGCTTGTATCCAAACGGGCCATAAGTTTTTTGACTGGGGTTTCACTTTTTGCTTCGATATGCTACGTGATTATATCGTTTAGCATATTAGATATTCTAAAGAAGGGGTCCGGTCCCTGGCAGACGCATGCCAGGGACGGATTATTTGGCATACAACTTTTAAGCCGTTGGATCAACGATCCAACGGCTGTGATTTAAAAAAAAATTCGCACCGTACCGCATAAACTTTATGCGGTACGGAGTAATTACCAAAATGCCCTTACTGTTCACGTACCGCAGAAACTTTCTGCGGTACGGTGAACAGTAGATTTTTTATATGAAAACAGGGGGGCATTTTGATAATTACTCCGTACCGCATAAAGTTTATGCGGTACGGTATTGTTTTTTTTTAAATCACAGCCGTTGGATCAACGATCCAACGGGTTTTGATCCAACGGCTTAAAAACCGTATGTTAAATAAACCGTCCCTGGCATGCGTTTGCCAGGGACCGGGAGCCTCTAAAGAATGCATGTGGAGAGAATAATTTGATGATTACTTGATTAGTTATGTTATCAAAACTCACCTTTTTTGTAAGAAGGTGGGTTTTGATAATTTACTTCATAAAAATTTGAACATCTCCAGTAAAGTATAGTACATACGGAGTACTAATTTTTGGTGAAGATGTACAAAAACACGATAATTGTCCATTGAAAGTTGTAATACCTTTGTACTACGTTGAAAGGTGTAAAAAGTCATACTACAAGGGCAAAAGCTGTTAGAGAAGACTGAAGAGAGCCAGAAAGTCTATTCAAATATTTAATTTTTGAAACACGTATACTTGAATCCTCCATCTTATGCAACTATGAGACTCGCTATACTCATTCATTTCTTTGAGTTTGAAAGAGATTTTTAAAAAAGTTTAGTTTTTAACTCGACTGATCAGTACTGATCTAAGTACTCGTTTTTAGTCCCTGATCTAATCAATCCGAGTTCTGAGCAATCGGGTTTAAAATTGATTTTATAAAGAATCGATCAAAACTTGGTTTGACTCCAAGTATATAGAGTATAGACTCAAACTTGAGGTTGACTTTCTCAATTTATTTTATACTTTTATCTCATTTCAAAAATTATCACACAGGTGATATATATTTAAAGTTTGAACTATATTCTTATTAGTGTGTTATGAAATTTATTACGGTTGAGTTTCAAGTTTTAACACCTCAACAAATCAGACACATTTTGCGTATCCCATATATCCTGAAATCTGCATACATTCTATCATCTTACAAATGGAGGTACTATAGTGCTTTTGGCATTTGGTTTAGTTTAGTCAAAACAAAGTGGCAATTATGCAATGCATGTGTGATGATCTTGGGGAGATTGCAACATTTTGTTTGGGAGGGAGAGAAGTTGACCATGCTTCATGCCTCTTCACTTATTAATACAAACGCATAATTACTAACACATGCATGCTTTTTCATCAACAAGCAGCAGGTCGATATCAGAGCAGCTTGTTATATATATGCTTACTACTAATTTATGCAAGCCAGATACTTACAGGGAATCCTAATTACTAATTTATGTGTACTAGGCTGCTGCATTCAAACTCATACAATATCCAATATAAAGCACTGAAAAACTTGGAGTTTTTTTTTCCAAAGTGTTGTCGAACAATTTTGTACTGATAGATATGAAGTAGCTAGTTTTCGAAAAACCTCTTATATTTGAATTTAAATTGTTTGGCTGATAATGTAGATTCTCCTCGTGTGCTCAGCTTTCTTCAACAATATCAGTATGTCATTGACTTCAAAGTTACATTGGACAGACCTCTCTTTAAATGTTGCGTTGGAACTGGAAGTATGTAAAAACATGATCACAATATATACAAGGAGGTAGTCATGTAATGTTCTATTGTTCTACTTTACACGGAGACGGAACCAAATTTGTAACTTGAAAGGGCAATATCTAATAGTAAGAAGTATAAAAAAGAAATTCTTTCTATATATATTCGAACTACTGTTGGTCATATTTCGATTTATCCTTGAAATTTATACAGAATTCTGTAATTTATACAGAATTGACGGAACCAAATTTGTAACTTGAAAGGATTCTAATTTTTACAGAATTTTGTGTTTCTTTATTGATTTTGTTTTTATTTATCCTTGTAGATGTCCGCTAATTTGACAAAAACTCAGACAAGTCATGTGAAGTGTACAGTGCATCAATCTTTAGACAACACTTAATATTTACAACGAGCGGAGCTACATAGAGGCTAGTGGGGTCTAAAACTCGTACAAAGTATTATTAGTTCCCACAAAAAATTTTTTTTAAAAAAAAGATACTACAAACTTTTCTTTTATTTTGACCCCCACATCTAAATTTTTTTGGCTCCGCCACTGCAAGTGAGCTAGGACATCAAACTGCAAAATATATAGCATCAAAGAATGTGAGTACCAATGTTGCTGCCATCAAAGGTTAAGCTCAACGTTAGACTACGCTCTCCATGGTTCATCGCAGTCCACATGGCCACACCAGATGCAAATGAAACTCAAAAAATAAAATTTGGGGGAAAAGACATGCATTTCTACAGGTAGCATTGATCCCGAATTCTGGATTAAAGAAAAGAGTCACTACTAGCCACTAGGGTGGAGTGTCTGGGCACCAAATGCAGAGCTTAGGACTAGGTCTAGGTCCACTTAAATTTATGGGACTTTCTGGTTAACTATTTTGTGCAATAATGGTCTTTGACTTGTAATGGACCATGTATTGGGTATTTGTCAATGACTAGTGCTATAGTGTAATAAATGGTTTACTAGACCGCTAATTTTTAAGCTTGAGTAATGTAATGAACCAAATGTAGAGGGTGTTTGGCATTGCTTAAAATAAGTTATTTTTGACTTAATGGGGGTCTTTTTAACTTAAAGGAGAAAGTAAAGTTATTTGCTTTAAGTTGAATGAAAGTGTTTGGGTAATTTTACTTAAAGTTAAATGGGGATTTAAAAAAATTTGACTTTAAAAAATTTTAAATTCATAATGTTTAAACTTTACAAGAATTGTGAAAAAAGAAAAAAAAAAACTCCAAAAATCATAAGTCATAAGTCAAAAGTACCTAAATGGAGCTTATGACTTTAAGCAGTTTTTTAACTTAAAACCGGCTTAAAGCCACTTTACACAAACAGGGCAAAAATGACTTAAAGCCACTTTTGGCTTTAAGCCAAGTTTGCCAAACGGCCTCGTACTCTGTAGTCTGTGCTTTTGTGATGCAAGAAATGTTTTATGATATAGTTTTGTACTAATCTTTTTCATGTCTAGTCCCTTGTTGTAGCAGTTAATTCCGTTGAAAAGGTATTATGTACTAACCACTAGATGAGTAGAAACACACATTTTCATTGCTCTGCTACAAACTTACACCAAATCAAGTTCAAATTTGAATACATGATAATGCAATACCATCTTCCTATACTACCCATAACAAAAGACAAAAATGCAGAGACTTCTGCAATTTTTCACAATTTCACGTTACTCTTAGGTTGTGTTCACTTGGGGAGAATGGAATGAGGTAGTAATGGAATGATAATTGTAAACAAAATTTATGAAGAAAGAAGGGATGTTGGGGGAAATAGTGAACAAATATAAGAGAGAAGAAGTTTCTTATGATGAAGATTGCGAGGAAAATGATGATAATGGAGAATGGAGCATTCCTTCCAAAACATGTGTGGGTTAGAACTTTATTTCAAATTGTGTAAGAATGAAGTAAGCAATGAAAATTTAAACACTTTTCTCATTCTCCCCCAAATAAGAGTATAATTTTCATTCCATTCTCCCCCCATTCCATTCAATTCAAGTGAAGACACCCTTAATAGTTAATACTACACCTCTATCTTATTAACATTCTGCAACTCATGGGCACGCTTCAATCTAAATATCCTTGTTTCTTTGACGTAACAAACGACATCCAGACACTAAACACTCCACACATTGTTGCAACGTCAATACAACCCATGAAATGTCGTCCTGCATTTGTATGTTAGCCATATCAGTGGGGTGCGGAGGGCAACCGCCATACTAATTAAAGAGCACTGCAGAGTCCGAGTCATGTATCCGTTTATCACCAAACCGGTGTGCCAGGTTGATGACCAGATAAAATACAAAGCGGACTGGTAATTAATCTCTAACACGTCAAAAGTCCTCAAGTACATTACTTCTATAATCATGATTAACTCTAGATTAAGGTCCAAGGGATCATTCCTGTACTAAGTGTAAGACTAAATAATTTCTTAGTCTTACAAGTACCATTTAAACTTTTGGCTGCTCCACTGTGATATACAGATCCTTTGTTACGTTGTCGAATCTTGTAATTATTTACCAAGTTTAATTGGAAAACTATAAAAAAAAAATTAACATACCTAAACATTCTTACTGAGCTGTGAACCCAGGTGAACTCAGTCTAAGAAACCACATATAGCACATTAGCAATGAACTAGTAGAAAAAAAGCCATGACAATGAAGTAAGGAAAAATGAAAATAAACAAAAAACATGATCAAGGAGAAGAGACATTGTAAATCATTGGGTCACATGTGAGACAACATATTCTCGTGACATGAATTAGATGCTCATCGAGTGTCCTCGTACAGATCATAGAAGAATAAAACTCTGAAAAAACTGTCATTATTCTTGTAAGATAACATCCCTTAAGACGCAAATCATGACATTTCACTTCCCTAAGGTAAGACACTAGCCTAGGCCGGGCCTTGGCTACAACATTAATATATAAGGGAATGTGCATTAGTATCTAGTTGAACATAACTTTCAAACACAGAGCATTATCACTTACATTTCTTAAGCTACTAAAACGCATGAAGCTGTTTCACCGTATTCGAAATTGTTTAATGCGATTCATTTTCTCATTTCCTTCTTCCAGTAAAGGTGGCTCTCAGGGATCAAACGAGCCAGGTCTCAGACGACAATCATGCGATGTTGACAAGCCTAATGAACATCCCAAAACGTCATGTAGCTACTTATCATCTAATTCTTATTACTCATCCAACTCTCACTATAACGAAGCTATTGCTGATTGCATTGAGTTCTTGAATAAGTCTTCCCATGAGGGCGGCTTTGTTTCAAGGAACTCTGATCTTTTGTGGTAATTGTACTACGATTGTGTTCTCCCATATTTTTGTCATTTCAATTTACCCGAAGATTCAAAAAAATGGTTGAACATTAGCTGGATCTTGTCGTACTGTTCTAACTGCGACTTCTCACTTCTTGAAAACTTTTAAACATAATTACTTGAGCATATTGAACTTGAACAAAACTTTTGTTCTGAGTTGTATTATTATGGCTATTTGTGCAAGAACACAAGGACTCGTAGACTTATATATAAGTATATTTCTACTAGATCTCGAAGTCCGTCAACTTAAATACAACAATTTATTATTCAATTAGACAATTATCCGAGATCTAATTAATAAAGATATGTGCCGTATTGTGAAATCGATCAAGCTTCAGTTGTTGTACCTGCAGCATCAGTGCTTCCTTTTTTTCTTGGGAAAAGAAAACCAAATAGCGGAATCAACTTCTTTTTCTTCTTCCTCAAAGAAGGGTGTCTCTCCAGCACCGCATCCCCTTGTGGCACCACGTGAGTTTTGGCTATAGGTTGTGGATTTCCAAATGTTACATATTTTTTATTCTGAGACTCTACTTTCTGATCATGATTGATTATCATTTCTTCATATTTTGTTCCAGCATTAATCTCAACATGTTTAACATCTTCATCAACCTCTGGCTTAAGCTGCAGTTTTTCCATTTTTTGTTCTTTTAGTTGTTGGAGTTCTTGCCTTGTACGTTCAAGCTCTTTTTGCAAAGATAAGAGATATGTCGCCATTAACATGCTTTCATCTTTAGCTTTTTCAAGGTTTTGCTTTGTCTCCTCCAACTCAATTGCGACGGTGCCATTATTCTCAGAATTTGCATGCTCAGCTTCAATGCCTCCATTCTGAAGCTATAAACAATATGTAGCAAAAAAATTAAGACTATAACTAAGATTTTATAAGTATAGACAGATTAGAAACAAGATGTAACAAAATGTTTTTTTTTATTATAAATTATCGAATTTTGATATATTAAACAAGAAATACTCCGTAATTGTTTGCATCAGACATGTCACATGAGTCTATGAAGTCATTATTTATAAAGGAAAAAAAAGCAGTGAGGAAATGATGTAGATTAGGGGATTGCTTGGATAAAGATTTGGCATCTCTGAGCAGAACCTGATGTAAGTTGATTCTTGTGTAGAGCTTAAGCTTCTCTTGATAAATTAAATAAAACTGATAGTCATGGCAATATATGTAGCATTATAGAACAAAACAATTTGTTAAATTTTCTCACTTTAATTGGCTTTGATCAGAAGCCAACTCCTGAGTCCCAACACACGTGGGACTGTCACAGGTTTTTACCAGGAAATTGTTTGCTGTTGATTTCGATATGTGCTAATACTAAAGAGTGTACGAGATCGTTGATTCTGAAACACTCTTGTACCATCATCTCATAATCTGAATTATCGGTACTTGTTTTTTTTTTTTTGACGAAATCGGTACTTGTTTTAGAAAGTAGAGAGTGGCTAGTGCAGATCATCTAATTTTTATTGTGTTTTATTAGAAGAGATTGTCGAAGAGTATAAGATTCTGTCGGGGCCGGCCACATTAAAGCATAAACATAGTAAAATTTACAAAAATCTTAGAACACACCTTGAATTCTATTTGTAAATCAGATTTATATGATCACATCTAGCTGGAATTTATGATTTTAAAATACGATAGCATTGTAATAAAAAATTTAAAATAATGAAGTTTTACTTAGATGATCTACAACAACTAACGGTGACCAAGACTTGCAGCATATATACTTAGATTTCGTTGTGGCTGTTTGTGTTATACTTTTGTACCTCTTTGAGCCTATTGGAATAGATTTCTCCAGCTAGAACCCTCTCACCGAACAGCATGACAGCCTCCTTGACTGATCGGAACGGTGCACTTGTGTCGATTTCTGCTTTCTTGTCGTTCGTTAATGCATCATCTCCTTCCATTTTAGCACTTTTGATCACCCTTGGTTTATTAGTTTGAAAATATGTGTGTGAGACAGAGGAGGGGGGATGGAATGAGATTGAATGTGAGCTGGGTGACAGAGTGTTTAAAAATAGGAGCAATGAAAGGAAGAAATAATAAGATATAAGTGGAGAGGCCAGGGGATAGCTTCGTTTCTTCGCGTCCACTTCACTAACAACTTTGTTGTCTACATAACACTGTCGTAGTTTTAACTTTCAACTTGAAGCTGTCAGTGGCGGCTTGTACATAAAACGCATGAAATGAATTATTATATAAAAAAGCTAAAGAGTATCGAAATATTGAATGACGATGTAATATAACTTCCCACTTTGGCATTGACATACAAATTTGATACTAGCGGATAACCCGTACAAAGCACGAGCATAGATTGAACACGAGTTGAGATTAAAAAATTAATATTAATACACTATTTAATTATGTAGTTATAAAAAATCGAATTTGAGATAAATTTATAAAAATTAAAGTAAATCAATTTTTATGATTATGTCAGGAATTGAACCCCTTATAGGAAATCGAACACACGCGATGGGGCTTAGGACAATGAGCGTCCGTGGGTACCTTTACTCTAGTTTCAAAGGTTTGTATCAAATTAAAAAATAAATTAAATACATAAATCTTGTATAATTATGTAGTTGGAAAGTATCGAACTCCGGGTTAAGTGATAACCGTCAAATCCCTTAATCGAATTCCTTATAGGAAATCGAACATTGGGTGAAATTAAATTAAATAATAAATCTTGTATAATTATGTAGTTGGAAGGGATCGAATCCCGAGTTAAGTGATAACCAAATTTGGTACTTTGGTACTATTATGTACCACTAAAACATGGTTTTGCACATTAATATAAAGCATAGATTCCAGTTCTATATGATTAAAAAAATCTCTTAAATTTTTAAAAAAATTTGGATTTTTTGTACTTGTATTTGTTTCTCATCACAATGCAAGAACTAATATTATATTATTCTATTTTTTTTAGAGAAATTTCATAAATATGATAGATCCCTTATGCATAAATATGAGTCTCACGAAGAAAAGCACAAACATATATCATTTGAAATATATTTGGGATCCAATTCGGATTATATAGCACTATTCTCTTCTTTATCCACTTTGCAAATTACATTATTTTACTTTTTTGAACCTCTTACCTAGTTACCTTATTTCTAGAATTCGAAAGTATGATATAGGTTCAATTAAACTATTGCATGTAATGGATTCAATCAATCAATATCTCTTTTATATTATACTAGCATAAACCCTGTGCAAGGCACGGACAAGTAGCTTAAATATATTTATAAATCAAATTATATTAATGTCGTTAGTTAAGTATGTGCAAATTTATAATTTGAAATTTGATACGAGTAGTATTGATAGCAATCATAATATTTTTTTTAATTTGTTGTGGATCATAGAATATGATTGGAGTATTCGGTGGGTGCTTTCTACTTAAGATTACTTTTCAGAACACTTACAATTCTAACCGTTGGTTCTTCGAAATTAAATGGTTCATCCCTTTAGCTAATTTATAACCACTAACTTATAACCCGTGCGATGCACGAGTTTTTTTGATATATAACAATTTTATTTTATGTTACGGATTTCTAATATATTTAATTAATATTTGGAAAATATAGTGTGATATTTTCGGCTATATATTAATAATTTTAAGATTAGTTTTAAATAAAAAAGGTAATGTTTTTTAATTAGAAAGAAAATATTAATAATTGGAAGATATGATACGATCGATATTTTTGGGTGTTTATTAATGGTTGAGAGATATGGTATGATTAATATTTTTAATTTAATATAATTTGATATATTCATGTTTAATGATTATACTTATGTTTTTTTTTATTATAAACAATGTACATTGATTTTTAATATATTTTATTAGAAATTGAAAGATATGATATGATATTTTTTGATATATATTAATGATTGCAAGATTAATTTTAAATAAAAAAGTAAAGTGTTTTAATTAAAAAAGAAATATTAATAATTGAAAGATATGGTATGATTCATATTTTTAGGTGTTTATTAATGGTCGAAAGATATGGTGCAATATTTTGGATATACGTATAATGATTGCAATATTAGTTTTAAAATAAAAGGTAACGTGTTTTAATTAAATAGAAGGTAACATGTTTTAATTAGATAGAAATATTAATGAAGAAAAGATATTGTATGATTTATGTTTTTTTTTTGTAAAGGTGAATTTCTCAGTCATGAATTGTATCGAAGTACAATAATAGTACAAGAGGATTTTTTCGATCAAGAAAATTCATCATCTAACCGAAGAGCACGCATGTTGCCCCCGGACATTTAGACAATAAAACCTTCAAGTCTGAAAATAAAACCCCACAATAGAAAGGCCTCGTTAAAAACCCTTAAGAGCAAAATCCTGTGGGAAAAAACTTAAGAGGGGAAAAAGAGTACCCTCAAAATATAAAGTACATTGTTTTACAAATTACCAAGAAATAAACAGAATTAGTAATTGCTATTGTAGCCAACAACATGTTGGTGCAGTGGGTTGAACCCTTGTCTCCTTTGTAGGAGGTCAAGGGTTCGATCCCTGGGTGTGTGTGAGTTTAGTTTGTATTAGTTTCCTTTCTTTGTATTTGTATTTGTATTTGTATTTGGCCGGGGGTCCTTCGGAAACAGCCTCCCTATTGTATAGGGGCATGGTCTGCGTACAGCTACCCTCCTCAGACACCACTTTGAGTGGTATTATAACTGAGTAAGCTAAGTTTAGTTTTTAGTAATTGCTATTGTAAGTTCCAAATATCATCAGTTTTTGCTGCATCCTAACTTTATTTTCCTTCTCATCTAGATTATTCCATTACTTCAGATCATCTCATCTGTCTTGTTATTATACTCTATTTAACCAGAATACCCCTGCGAAAAATAAAATCAACAAACGAAAATTAGTCCACAAAATTATTTACCAAATATTTTATAAATATTATTAACATAAATATATAAACAAACATATGATTTAGTATCAAGTATAGGAATCTAAACTAAAGGGGATCCCTTTGGTTAGATACTTAATTTATTATTATTTAATTAAATTTGAAATAGTTATAAATATAATTAAATAGTTTTAAATATAATTAACATTTAACGACACTAAAAGTCAACAAAATGACATAAATTTGTCCATTGACAACAAATAATAAATTACCAAATATGGTCCAAAAAACCATCAAACATGGCACTCCCATGAAGGCACAAAATCATCCAACAAATTGGCACCAAATCAGGATATAATTGATATGCCACACACTGCATATTCACTGCAGTCAATATTTAGGTTTGAAACTTCCAAAATTAACAAGTTTCCTTAATCAATTCCCCTAAAATCCTCATTAAAATAATTCCCCCTAAAACAACGCCGCTTCACCTAAATGAGGCTTCACCGGAACTCTCACATCACCACTCGGAAACATACTTTCCGGCATCACTTCTTTCTGAATCCAGCTCCGATTCGGACTCGATCTCACTTAACCTTTCAACAGCATACTCCAGGATCATTTGGATTGGACACAACTCTATTGATGGAAATGAACTCCAATCAAGAGCAGTTGAAGACGACATTCGCTTATCCAAGCGAATCTACTTTGCCAAAGACCGATCAATCACGCCTCCGAAGCCAATTGAATCGATGATCAAATCCTCATCGAAATCGGAATTGTTGCCGACGGCGCGTATGGTGTACGCGATGAACGGAGTTGTTACCCACAGAGGAATGGAAATGATTAATTATACAAGATTAATTATACAAGCAGAAGAAGGAAAGCAAGATCCATTGAACAACCTAATTAGAATAGGAAAGATTATATAACATTACACAAGTACATTAACGTGAAACATCAGAATTTGTTACAGGAGCTTGTCCGGGTTGAGGCTTTTTGGCAGCGAATATCCAAAGCGACGTGACCGTTCCTACAACAAGTATATAAGAATTATCAACTCTGTAACTCTGTGGGCTTGGAGTATCAACTCTGTTGCACTCCTTGGTTGGTGTTGATCGTGCAGTCCCAACTCCCAAGTTGTTGGTGGTGTGTTGCTAGAGTTGGGCAGTTTGTGGTTCGTGATGCTTTGGTTGGGTTTGGATATCTCTCTGGCTTTGATTTTGCTGAATTGGCTATATGATTTATGTTTTTAGTTGTTTATAAAGGGTAATATTTTAAATTAAATGGGAATAGAATCTTAGACTACTAAATATACTTTTTTTTAATATTGTTGTATCTAACGGTCATGATTTAATTTGAGTTGAAGATCTAACGGTTATGAATAGCTTGGTTAACCAAATTACGTCATGATTTAATTTGAGTAGAAGATCTAATGGTTATGAATAGCTTGGTTAACCAAACTACGTACAAACTACAAAAGATCTCTATTTTTCTTATAATAATATAGTATAGATTTTTAAGGTAAAATCTAAATATCCTTCAAACTATTCCATTCCGAAAGTGTAAGTTCTGGTCTTGATTTTAATAACAATCCTTTGAAACTATGCACATGCCTTGTTCTTTAAGTTCTTAAAACTCTTTTTCTAACTTTTCCCTCTCTTTTCTTCTAATCTCTTGATATTTAAGAATTCATTGTCTTTATTTTTTTTTCGACATCTATTTATCTTTTAAGATATCAAAAAATTCAATTATGAATAATTGACTTAACAGATCTAGCTTGCGTAACAAACTTATCATTCTTTGAGCTATGCGCTTGAGAATTGATGAATTACGTCTCGATAGATATTTTTCGTGCTTCCAACATCATGAGCTAAAATTGTTCATGTCTCATTTCCCTATACTTTGACATTGAATTCATCATTATACTTTGTCAAATGTTATATACAATTTATTCCAATATATTATTGTAAAATATCCTTATAATTCAACTATATATTTCATGCAAGTATTTAGCCAATAATTGATAATTCATAATTCCATCTTATAAATAAACCACATATTCTATGTAATTATTTATAAATAATGGTTATGTTATCCAATCTTATTTGTATATTATATATTTTGGATGATTTTCTTACTATTCATACTTTTATTAATATGTACTATTCATATATATTAGTTGTTTCTAGTTTCACTAACAATAGTTAATATAGTTTAATTCATATAAAAATGTCATACCAAAATTAGTTACAAACAATTATGCGCTTCATTTATGATATTGTTAACAAAAGTAAATAATTTATCACAAAAGAATAATTATAGTCCTACATCTATACTATACTATTAAACCGAAACATTAAAAGTTTCGTAGCCGATCGGTACTCTGGTCAGGCTTCATTAACATATTCTTAAGTAAAAAAATTAATAAATACTTGGATCGGACTTAATTAACATATTCTTAAATCCAAAATATATCTATACAATACTTGAGAGAATATAAAAAGTTTGATACTTGGACTTATTAGGTCTAAGTTAGAATCCTATTTTAACCAGACTAATTATACTAAAAATCCATTATAACTAAACATCTTGGACATATTGGGGCTAAGATTAAAATTCTATTTGAACATGACTAATTATTTTAATCACAACATATATAACTATTTTATTTAATTAAAACACAAATCTAAATCTAATATAATTAAAATAAAATATTACAACAGAAGTAGTATGATAACCAATATTAAAAATCACCCGTGCAATGCACGCGTTCTAATCTAGTATGATTATAAAGAGAATCAATGCACACAAGTTATCATGTAAATAATATGTGAGGCTTAATTGAAACAATTGTTTTATCTTAAAATATAAATAAATAAATATTTATGTATGTAGTTGATGAATTTTAGTATTAAATCAAATGATCACATAGCTCAATCGGCTAGAAATTTAGTGAAATACTTGATCCATCTTAAATAAATAGTGAAAAAGAACATAAAGAAAAAAAACATTTATTTATGTAGTTAATGAATTTTCGTTTTATCTCAAATGCTCATGTAGCTCAATTGGTTGGAGGGATGAATTGACTTGAGGTATTGGGTTCAAATCCTTGTACACATTATTTTTTCAAAGATTTCAGGTTAGGTTTGGAAGTAGGCTTGGAATGAATAAATTTGCTCAGGATAACCGAACGTGTTCTCCTATTATATATAGAAAGATAAAGGAGAACCCTGGGAACTTTCAGATATATCATCCGAATTATATTTATTATTTTTTCTAGAACTCCTCAATTTTAAGTGATTAAAATCAAAACTTCATTTTTTAAGTTAAACTTCCTACCTTAAGTCCTAAATTTTAGATAAAAAATTGAAACCTTTTTAAATTGGATAAATATTAAAATTTTCTCTTTTAAAGTTATAAAATTTAAACAAGAAAATAATTATAATAACTGAAACAACTTTTTACATATTCAAAATAGAATAA
The DNA here is from genome assembly GCA_037693485.1 of Kitagawia praeruptora. Classification (NCBI taxonomy): domain Eukaryota; kingdom Viridiplantae; phylum Streptophyta; class Magnoliopsida; order Apiales; family Apiaceae; genus Kitagawia; species Kitagawia praeruptora. The sequence continues at coordinate 40,875,829 of CM075344.1, forward strand.
GTTTTATATGTGTGTATATACATATATACATATATAGGCTAGCGTTCAAATAGAAACCAACATTAGAATAGAAACTAGAAACCTACACTAAATAAATTATATTTCTTTTATTTTAATGGCCCCGCTAGGGGCACCTTCACAAAAAACTTATAAAATTCTTGGCTCTATTCAACAAAAATATATTAAAAAAAACTTTAAAAAAAAGTTACTGTTCACGTGCCACGTCATCACGTGAACAGTAACTTTTATTTAATTTTTTTTATTTATTTTTTTGTTGAATAGAGCCAATAATATTAAATGTTTTTTGTATTGGGGTACCCCTAATTTGGTCATTAGATTAGCTTGAAATATTTAATTTAGGTTTAGTTTCTAGTTTTCATTCTAAGTTAGTTTCTATTAGAACAAGACCCTACATATATATATATATATAGGGTCACATTCTATGGAGAACCACACTAAACGGAGAACCTGAGAACTCTAATAAGTTCAGTAGCGGAACACTAGAATTTATGTGTTCGACTTTCAAATTCAGATGCATAACTTTTAAGTTCAGCAACAGAATATTTGTTGAAAAAATTAAGTTCATTCGTAGAACTTTGTAGAAAAAGCAAGTTCGGTTGTAGAATTTTTAATGTCATGTGCAAAACTTTGAAGTTCAGTAGCAGAATACTATATTTTTAGTACGAAACAAAATAGATTCTACAATAAAACTCAATGGTAAGTAAGTTCAGTTGTAGAACTTTGTAGAAGAAGCAAGTTCATTTGTAGAAATTTTAATTTCATGTGCATAACTTTAAATTCAGGCTTTTAAGTTTAGCAGCAGAATGTTTGTTAAAAAAGTAAGTTCATTTGTAGAACTTTGTAGAAAAAGCAAGTCCAGTTGTAGAACTTTTAATTTCATGTGCATAACTTTGAAATTCAGTAGCAGAACACTATATTTTTAATACGAAATAAAATTGATTTGCAGTAGAACTCAATTTTATGTAAGTTCAGTTGTAGAACTTTGTAGAAGAAGCAAGTCCAATTGTAGAAATTTTAATTTCATGTGCATAACTTTGAAATTCAATAGCAGAACACTATGTTTTTATTACGAAACAAAATAGGTTCTGCAATAGGATCCAATGGTTCTCCGGTTCTCATTTAGATAATGGTTCTCATTTGAATCAACTTCTATATATATAGGCTAGCGTTCAAATAGAAACCAACTTTAGAATAAAAACTAGAAACCTACACTAAATAAATTATATTTCATTCATTTTAAGGGCCCCGCTAGGGGCACCTTCACAAAAAACGTATAAATTTTTTGGCTCCATAAAAAAAAATATTGTTCACGTGTTGACGTCACTGCCACGTCATCACGTGAACAGTATTTTTTTTTTTTGTTAAATAGAACCAAGAATTTTATACGTTTTTTGTATTGGGGTACCCCTAGTTTGGTCATTAGATTAGCTTGAAATATTTAATCTAGGTTTAGTTTCTAGTTTCTATTCTAAGTTAGTTTCTATTTAAGCAAGACCCTATATATATATATATATATATATATATACCGTGTAACCAATGTTTTCATCTCCTTTATTCGTTTATCCATTATATGCGTTGCTCTTTTGTTTTGGTTAATCTTGATTGTATAGGCAATTATTCAGAATTCAAAGTTGGTTTTTTATAGTTCTTAATATTTTCGTTATATGTTGTCCGTAGGTTGGAGGTTGTATTGTATTTTATTGGACTCCATTCAAAGTGATTGTTCGATTCTATTATGTTACTTTGTATAGGTAATGCAAGTTTTTTTGTATAATTGTATATCACAATCTTTTTAATTTAGCTATTGAAGTTTATGCCTTTTTCATTTACTTTTATTTTTCAATTTATGATAATATAGTTATTTCCTCATCAACAATAACGTGGACTTAAATTCAACAAATAAAATTAAGCATGATCCATTTTTCGAAACGTTCTTTGGTGGCCATGATCAATCCAACTGGGATGATGTAAAGGACGATAAATAGAGAACTAACTGACTCACAACTCAAGGCACCCGTTGGAAGATGACATAGGGAAAGATGTACACTTGAGAGATATACAAATAAAATCTCCGAGACCTTGATTATGGAGGTGCGAAGGATAAAGGAAGAGTAGGAGCGGCTATGAGGGAGGCATTGGCCTAGGCTCCTATGTATTCTTCACAATCTCAAGGCAACCAATTTGACAAGTATCAGTTTTAAGAACTTATTAAATAAGGATCTATATTAGAGGTCTCAGGATAAGGTCAAGTTCGGGCATTCCAGTCCAAGCTTTTAATTTTTAAAAACACCTAAAAGTTTGAAGCAAGATCGTTGAAAATTAATCTGAATATTGAGACACTCTCTCCTTCAAGAAAAGAAAACATAAAAAAAGTTGGATGATAAAAAAGAGCCAAAGAAAAGGAAACATAAAAACTTTAGAAATGATGTAACCGTGATTCAGTTGACAAAATGAACTTTGTTGAGTATAGAATACAGTAAAAGAATACAGAGGGGGTGAATGGATTCTTGAACTTTACTTGGTTGAGTTTGTGTAGCAGATAAGTGTTTGTGTGTGCAAAGATGTAGGTGCGGATAAAGAACAACACAAGTCACAATACCACTTTAATCTAATGTATTATTTGATAAAGGTTGCTACAATCTGTGAATACAAATGATAGTATTCTCAGCTTCGTTTTTCTCAGAGAGATATGGCTTACAATGAATATGAAAAACTTGACTCACCAAAAGTTAATTGCTAAGGAAGTGAGGCTGTATCCTTATAGAACATGGATACGACCTACTTACTACAAATAAGGTAGTTAAAACAAATTACTTTCTAGTCTGTCTATCCTATTTGAGTTAGAGTCCAAACGGTTACAGATTTGACTTTGCAAAGCCTGTTCAGATCCACTTCTTTAGCCCTTTGTCTCTTCTATATCTCTCCAAGCTTCTTTGTAGGCTTTCTAGAGCACGTTACAGATTGAGATCCATAAAGTGCATTGGCTTGTTGCAGGTTTCTGACTTGTACAATTTCTCCAGTATTTTGTCTCCAAGAATGTATTCGAGAAGTGACTAAGTAAGTGATTCGAGAACTAGAATTGACTTGATCGATAACTCTGAGTTCTCGAACACTGTTATATTGACATATCGAATTGATTCTCGAATAGCTCTTTTTCATCAAGATTCCTTGAGTTGTCGAATAGAACACTTGACTTATCGAATCCTTGAGATATCGAATAGCTTTCTAAGTCCTTGAGATATCTAATGGAACTTTGACTTGTTGACTCCTTGAGAACTCGAATACCACTTTTGACTTGTTGACTTCTTTAGTTCTCGAACAGAGTAATAGACATATCGAATCTCTGAGATATCGAACACTGTATTCAGAGATATCGAATAGTGTCTTGAGATATCGAATCCCTGACTTCTCTCGAATGCTGGACTTCTCGAATAGACAAAACTACTTCTCGAATTGGTACTTAGGCAAATTCTTCACTTTCTTCAAATCCCAACTGTGATTATTTGACAGTCTTTATCTTCTTGCTTGAGGCATGAACCTTCGAACTTCTTTCAAGCATTATTCTTGACTACATAAGTACAGTTACACAACTAGGATTTGGTGCCTATTACAAGTACAGAACAAGTAGAGACCCTACAACTAGAGGTTCCCTCAGTTAAGAGGTCATGTAAGTAATGCAAAGCATTACAGACAATTAGGCTTGTTATTTGATGTAAACAGGCATGCCTCTGTGACTAACAATCTCCCCCAAATTGTGAGTAAGACCCTTAGTCACAATTTCATGTCTGATAACAAGCCTATCATACATAAAGATAAAACTTTAAAAGTACATGTATGTAGATTGATTGAAGAAAGTACATAGAAGCATTCTTACAGGTTATGAGAAACTACTAGCCATATCCTTTTGGATTCATCTCTTGAGTTTTGGCTTGGAGATTCTCATTTTTCATTTTCTCTTCAGCTTCTTTGGCTTTCTTCTTTGCATTTTCCTCCATGGCAAGAATAATATCTTCCATTGCAGTGAGTTCTTCAATTACAGGGGAGCCTGACAAATCCTTGAGTACTTCATTCAACTATTTCTCAGAATAGGAACTGATGTAGTCCATTCTAATCTTTACATTTCTACCATATTTCTTGTACTCAATGATGTAAGGATTAAACTTGACTCTGCACAGACCCATAGCTCTCAATTCATCAGCTTAGCTTCCATTGCAGCAAACTCCTCCTCCCTTTTCTTTAGTAGCTCTTCACTTTTCCTTTTCATTTCTGCCTGGTGATCTCTCTTCATTTTAACAAAGTCAATTAACTCCAGCTTCCATACCCTTTCCACTCTGTCTTCAGAATCCAACATTGCAATTATTCTTTCTATGTCATATAGCCTGCCCCAGTGCTGACATGTTCCTTGTCTGAATTTCTTCTGTCTTCCATCAGTATATTTAATTTAAAGAAAATCATCAACAATGGCAACATGATAGATTCTTTGAGCCCATAGGAACTACAGTTGGTCTTCATCATAGTTTTCATCCAGAGGTGGTAGGTTCAATCCTGGAATATTTGTCAGTGCCTTTGACTTGGATAACTTCACCCTTCTTGCAGCATGCTTGAATTTAGTCCTTCTTATATGATTGCTAGGCAGAAACTTATGACCCTTGCTTGTAGACCATTGTAGTATTCCATTAGCAGTTTGCTTTCTGAAACATACACATGGTTTCTTGACTTGAATCTTCTTCTCTTCTTGAGGTCGCAAAACAGTTGCAGAAGCCATTGAATTAGATTTTGGTAGGTCATTACTAACAGTATTCACCCTAGACTCAGAGTCTTGTATTGTGGTGAGGTTACTGCTAGCAATGCCTAAGGCTTGCTATTTTCCTATCTTCCTCTCATAGATTTTGCCTTGGTCATCATCATTTTTCTTGTCCTTGCTATCTTTCTTCTTCTTACTTTTACCATCCTTATCACTCCTATGATGACTTCTCCTTCCATCACTTTTATCATCATCTTTATCATCCTATTCCTCCTAGGCTGAGCCATTTCTGGAATTACACCAGTAGCAATGAATGATCTTAGGATGTGTAGTGCTTCCAACTCTTCAGCAGTTCTGACTCCACCCTTCTTTTGTAGCTAATCAGCAACAGCAATAATAAGTCTGTGGTTTCGAAGGGTGAGATTACTGGGAATAACTAACTGATTAACATCTTGAATTCTTGTACCAGACTGGTAGAAGATGGTTCTTGGTTTAATGCATACTTCAGGAAGTCTAGCTTGTTGACCATTCCTCAGTTCAGTGTACAGACTCCTGTTGTTCTCCCCTTTCTGCTCAATTAATTCCAAGATGGTATCAATCTCAGTGAATCTAAGAGCTTTCAATGTGTCAATAGATAGGTGTCATATCTTGCCGTTGGCCACCATCATGATTTCCCTGAGATAGATTTGATTCAGCTTCCTTGTAATTACTGTTAGATATTCAATTTGGTCTTTGAGGCTTCTCCTGTACAACAAGGCATCTCCTCCTACCCTTGCCTTTGAGACTTGCAGAAACTTCAAGAAAGCAGCATCATGATAAGTCTCTGAGTTTGCTACTTATCAGCTTGGCCTCAATGATCACACTAGCTTCCACTGGGTCATCCTCATGTCTAGGGTTATGAACTAGGTTACTTGGCATGGACCCTGCCACCACTGTAGTAGTGACAGTTTGCTTTTGGCCACTTGGAGTGATGACATGCACAGTTGGTAGAATGACAACTGGCAGAGTGATTGGGGGCTCATCAACCTTGGATTTGCCTTTGCCTGGCACATGAGTTAGGGATTTAGATGCACTTTGGTGGCCACCCTCCTTTATCTTTATACCTTCCTCAGGTTTCTCCCCCTTTGTCTTTGAATTCCTTGTCCTCTTCTCCCCCTTAGGCTTGTTGTCATGCACAGAGGCTTTAGAAGTGACCTTTGGGTTTGAAGATTCTTCAGGTAGAGGGAGACCCATATGCTTCATCATAGCAGCCAATATAGATTGCTGAGGCAGAAGGACATCAGTTGTGGTGGTTGCTTGAGTGTCCAACTGATCAATAAGAAGTGCAACCTTGTCTGTAAGATGGGCATTAGATTCTTTGAGAGACACCACCTCCTTCTCAAGAGTATCCACTTTAGAGAATAGCTCATGTGCCCTGAAACCAGACAAGGATTGATCTTGCAGTCTCTTCACCTCATACTTTGACAGTTCATGCACAGGGACTTCAGTCACTAGCCTGTCTCCATAAATATTTTTGAACATTGTTCTTAGCATGGCATTGGATGCGATAGTCTGATCAGATAGAGTTTGAAATTTATGTCCTAGACCTGTGACTGAATCTTTTAGAAGAGCCAAACCATGGTCCATCTTGGTGCATTAGATTTGCATTCGAGTATGTCCTTGATTACAGTCTCCAACTTAGGGAATTTGGCCTCAAAGCTCTCTTTATCTCCTTCACCTGGGTTGTGGCTTGACATACACCATTAACTTCTGTTTTGAGACCCTTTCCAAGGTAGTGTGCAGCCTTGAGAATGCCCTTGTAGTTGTCATTGACTGCTTCATACACCTCACTAGGGGAGAGAAATTTGGCATTTGACCCTAGTGCAGTAATGTACTCTTCTTTGATGTACTGAAGGCCTTCCACTACACCATAGATGGCCTATAGCAACCTTTTGGCATGGGTGTTACCACTATGGGTGTTATCATAGCTATGAAAATTTTGACCTATCGCAACCTTTTGATTGTGGTGTTACCATAGGCACAAAAGTATGTTACTTTAGTTATAAAAGGTGTTACAGTGGGCTAACACCATGAGGTGTGTTACCATAGAGTATTCATTAACAAAATTTTTATTTAATTTAAAATTAATGATTTAATAATTATTTGACTTTAAAAATAATTAATTTTAACAAAATCATTGAAATTATCATTTTAAAACGTAATATTCCATCAAATACTTGAATTATTTATATTTCATAAATATTAAATTTCTTTTATAAATTTTGAATAAAAAGGTTTAAAATAAAGTAATATCCAAAAATTATATAATTTTGATTCAAATCATTTAAAAATTTAACAGAAAAAATAAGATTTTATATAATTGTGAATTACTTCCAAATAATGAAAATAATAAATTTAATAATTATCATTTTATAATTTATATCAACAAATTAAAATAAATTTATAATATTTTTAAAAAAAGTACAATGAATCGCTCAGCGGCAAATCAAAAAAGGAAGCGGCAAAACAAAAATTTAGAATGGGATTATTCAAACATAAGTTGGGGAAAACAATTGGGGGGCAAAAACACTTCTCTCATCTATCACCTCTTTCACTGACATCTCTCGTTTCTCTCGAGATACAATTAGGGTTCAACTGATTCAATTAAGATTCGAGTTAGGTTAATCGAAGGACCCAATTAGGATTCGAGCAGGGTTAATTGAAGTTTGATTGAAGGATTCAATTAGGGTTAATCAAAGCAGGGTTTGTGTTTGAAGGTGTTTGCTATCAATTTGAGGTATAAATCTCTCTTTAAATGCTTCAATTTGTGTATAGTTTTTGTGCTAACCGCATTCAAGCTATTTACAGGTAGGGTTTCAAGGCGAGGCAGGGTTTCAAGGCGATGGCTTTCGCGAAGGAGGTGGTTGTCGGAGAGGTTATTTTATTGCTACCAGGATCTACACATTTAGCTAAGTTCATGAAACCCCTTTTCTCAATATATCAAGCAGAGATGCATGTTACGGTATTAGTTTAATTGTCTCTATTTTTGAAGATGTAGCTAGATTGTCTAGTCTAGCATTAGATTTAATACTTGCTGACTTTTTGTCTTTTTAAAACTGCTACCCTCGGATAAATACTAGATTCCGAGATGGAAACCTGTGAACAGGACAAGTCGATGTTGAGAAGAAGGCTTCAGGCATCTGGTGGCAATATACACGATTAGACTTAACCTTGTACTAAAGCTTTGAACTTTTGTAGAGAATGAAATGCTTCCCATGACAAACCTTATCTGGAAGAAGATCTGGTTCTAATTCTGTAAGTTATATAGCTCTTCATTGTTCCATAACCAATAGAAAAAATCATTGAGGAGAATATCTAGGATAAGTTGATCAACCTCAAAAAACTTGGCTGCATTATCTATGTTAAACTCGGTCTTTATTGCACAGATCAAAGTGGCTATGTGTCTATAAATTTGTTATTATGTTAGTAGCTAATATTTGGAAAAACTTGATTCCTTATCCCTTTAAAAGATGCCATTGAGACAGAACTCCCTGGTTTAATTGAAGTCCTGATAATATTTTTTTTGTGGTCATAACCAGTTAACCATAAATAAGAAGGTTCCTGCATTTCTGTCTTCTCACATTTGTCCTTGTCCAATAATTAGATGATTGAGTAAAAGGCCACTGGCAGTCTGGCACAAAAACATATGAAGATGTGAAACCTTTTGTTGTTATTTGTTAATAAACCTTTTACTGAAAGTTGTGTTTGTATATTAGGTCGTTCAAGCATCTATGCAATATTATTATGCAGCGCTCAGAACTTTTTCATGGTTTGCTGCTTATTCAATAACAGACAAATATTTGACATATGATCATTTGGGTGTGGGATTGAAGGCTGCTATTCAGAAAGACAATTCTTCTTTTGATGCTGATCGTTTACAATCATACACTGGTAATTTGGATTCCTATTTCCAGCCATAAATGCTCTGTAATTGGTCTTTATTCAGGTTGATGTCGGGTTCTGTACTAGGATTAGTTTCTTATTATCCTAAATAGGGTTTTACTCATATATAAGGAAATGTAATCTTTCTTAATCAGATTTGAATAATATGATTTGATGAGTATATGATCTGAGGATTTATTTGTCTTAAAATCGATTCTATGCAGAGATAGATTCTATCCCCTGTTTTCAACCATTTCTTAACCTTGTACTTTATTAATTTATGGATCACGACACTTTTTCTGTTCTTCTTCAACTCTTTCATGTTCTGACTACTCTGCATAGGCATTAGACTCTTAACTTGTGCTAAAAAATGACTTTAAATCTCCTACCATTGTAGCCTTGTCGAAATGAATTAATTCTTACACTTGGGGCTAAGGACCAAGGAACACAAATGTTGTCCGATTCTATTGCAAATATCTGCACAGATGCTCTACCAGTTGTGATGAGCGCAATGCAGCTTTTACCCAATTTAAGATCGAAGCAGCTTCTTGTAAGTGATTTTCGGGAGGATCTTGTATTGATTTCCCTTTTTGTTACAGTGTAATGTGATGATTTCCCTTCTTGTAAGTGTTTCTACTTGTGCAAGAGAAACAGAGGATTTTGAGTCGATATTAGAAACTGTTCTTGTTTTGCAGGTTAGTCAACACTTTCTCAAATTGTTTTTTCCAGATTTTATTTATTCTATATAAAACCAAACCAAACCAAACATACCCAGTATATTCCGCACAGAGCAGGGTCTGGGGAGGGTAGGATGTACGCAGACCATGCCCCTACTTTTTACGGTAGGGAGGCTGTTTCCGTGAAGACCCCCAGCTTAGTGCATAACAGAAAAATAGTGTATGATATTTACAAAGACTTCATAAATTATGGTAAAGATCGCATTCATACCTGAGCCCATGGATTTTATCACATGGGACTTACCTACTTGAGGGTTGTCCACTCCGTTCTCGAAACACGTTGCTCTAGGATGACTCCTCGCACAGATCCCTGCGCCCATGGCTTTGGACACATGGGATTTACCTACCAGGGGAATGACTACTCCGCTCTGCAGAACACTCAGGCCTAAGATGACACCTGTCCAAGCTCCCTGCAACTGCAAAACCAGAAAACAAAAGACAAAAAGCAACAAAACCAAGACAAAAAAAACAGAAAACAGAAAAATCAGAGAAAAGAGAACGAAAAGACGAACTTCTAAGATAAAGCTAACCGAGATAACCTAACTCTGAGGCTCTCAACAACAGAACCACTCCCTAAAAGAGAATCCACCACTCTGATCTTGCGTCTCCAAGCGCACCTATCAGCGGTCATGGTCTCATTTAAGTTTAAGGCCTTCAGCTAAGCTGCTCTTCCCATGACCTCCTCGGTCTGCCTCTCCTCCTCACCCCATCAACCGAAAGACTCTCGACCCTCCTCACCGGGGCTTCAGCCAGCCTCCTACGGACGTGGCCGAACCATCTCAACCTCCCTTCCCTAACTTTCGTAGAAAAAGGCGCTACCTCAAGCTCGCTCCTAAAAACCACATTCGGGATTCTCTCTAACATCGTGTGCCCAGAAGACCACCGCAACATCCTCATTTCAGCCGCTTCCAACTTGCTCTCGAGGGCCTTCTTCGCCGCCCAACACTCCGAACCATATAACAACGCAGGACGGATTGCCGCTCTATAGAATTTCCCATTTCAGCTTTAACGGGACTTTCTTGTCGCACATCACTCATGACGCTGCCCTCCACCTTAGCCATCCAGCCTTGATACGATGCATGACATCGGCTTCAATCTCACCGTCCTTCTGGATGATCGAACCCAAATACTTGAACTTATCTGTACAAGGGATGATCTATTTTCAATCCAAACCTCCACCCCTTCCTCGTTGTCCTCACCACTGAAGTTACACCAGAGATACTCGGTTTTTGACCGGCTCACACGCAAGCCTTGGGGCTCCAAAGTCGATCTCCATAACTCCAACCTCTCGTTCACCTCCCCCCTCGACTCCGCCACTAACACGATATCATCAGCGAAGAGCATGCACCGAGGGACGACATCTTGAATCCCTCGCGACATGACATCTAGGATAAAAGCGAAAAGAAGGGGACTGAGGGCCGACCCCTGGTGTAGCCCGATCTCAACAGGGAAAAAACGGGAGTCACCAACTGGAGTCTGGACACAGGAACTAGCTTGGGAGTACATGTCTTGAATCGCCCTAACGTACAGCGACGACACTCTCCTCTCCTCAAGGCTCTTCCATATAGCTTCACGAGGGATGCTATCATAAGCCTTCTCAAGATCAATGAATACCATATGAAGGTCTTTGCGACGTTCCCTGAACTTCTCCATAAGGCGTCTGACGAGATGAATGGCCTCGGTAGTCGATCTCCCAGACATAAACCCAAATTGATTCTCTGAGATTTCAACTCCTCTTCTTATCCGACCTTCAACCACTCTTTCCCAAAGTTTCATAGTATGGCTGAGTAATTTAATACCCCGATACTTACTACAACTCTGAGCATCGCCTTTGTTCTTGAAAAAGGGGACCACAATACTACGCCTCCATTCATCTGGCATCTTATCACCCAGGAGGAGAACATTGAACAGATCTGCTAGCCATTCTACGCCAACCTCACCAAGACAAAGCCATACCTCGATTGGGATCTGATCCGGACCAACCGCTTTCCCTCTCGTCATCTTTCGAAGGGCACCCTTGACTTCCTCCTTGCTAATACGCTCGCAGGGGCCGAAGGAACGCACAGATGAAAGAGAGACCTCTTCTTCCACAATGGCACCACTCCTCCTAGCCTCATTGAAAAGATTATGAAAATACGAACTCCACCTCTCTTTAATAGCATCTTCATTCACTAACACTTGGCCTGAATCATCCTTAACAAACTTAACAGAACCCAGGTCGCGTCGCCCTCTCTCCCTAGCTTTAGCTAGTTTAAAAATAGTGTTCGCTCATTCCTTAGTGTCAAGGCGCTTGTACATCCCCTCATAGGCTTCACTTTTGGCTTTTACCACAGCCTTTTTTGCCTCTCGACGCGCCACCTTGTACGCTTCCATCTTCATAATCCTCTCTGCCCCTGCACAACTCGACAAAAGCTCTTTAAAGAGCGCAAGTTTAGCCTTAACTTTCTTTTGAACCTCCTCGTTCCACCACCACGACTTCTTAAGGCCACTGAACTTTCCTGAGGAAACCCCCACCACCTTCTCGCCCACACACCGAATAGCCTTCGCCAAGTTGGTCCACCTAAAGTTAGCATCTCCACCACGTGCAAAACAGCCTTCGTTGAGCAAAGACTCCCTGAATTCAGCCACCTTCTCGCCCTTAAAATATTTCCATAGTATTCTTGGTCTAGACTCTCTCATCCTGCGAACAGCTCGACCCCCCATGGATAGATCCATGGCCAACAGACGGTGCTGGGAAGCACACGCCTCACTCCGGAACACCTTGCAATCCACGCATGCCTTAACATCACACCTGCGCATAAGTAGGTAATCGATTTGAGTGTTGTGCCCCCCACTACTAAAGGTGATGAGGTGCTCAGCCCTCTTCTGAAAAACAGAATTCACAATAACCAACTCCCGGGCAGTAGCAAACTCCAACAACGCGGACCCACCGACATTCCTGACCCCAAAGCCGAAACCCCCATGTGCGCTGGGATAACCATCTACCCTCTCACCAATGTGACAATTAAAATCGCCACCCAACACTAAAAGTTGGTCGTCAGGAATACTTCCGACCAACTCATCTAAACAGACCCAGAAGGCCTCCTTTTCCAAGTTGCCCAAACCGGCTTGAGGCGCATACGCACACACCACGTTCACCACCTTCTTCCCAACCACAACTCTGACAGCCATGATCCTGTCGTTACATCTCTTCACTTCCACGACGTTGTCTTTTAGATCCTTCGCCAAGAGGATACCCACTCCGTTCCTCGAGTTGACGAGACCTGAGTACCACAATTTATACCCGTTCGCTTCTCTAGACTGCGCCCCCTTCCACCTAGTCTCTTGGATACATGCCACATCCACTCTTCGCATCTTCAGCACGTCCACTAACTCCAAGAATTTTCCCGTTAAGGTACCTAAATTCAAACTGCCAACACGTAAAATACGCGACATCGTCAGAACAAACGAGCAAAAACACACCCAATACCCAAAAATAATAATAAAAATAATAATAATAATAACAAATAATAAAAATACAAATAAATTAAAATAAATAATTAAATAAGTAAAATATAAATATAAATAATAATGACAATAATAATAAAATTAAATAGAATAAAATCGGAGTGATTTTAATTATAGAAAGCGGGATATAAAAAAAAAGAATATGTAACGGGACAAAACAAGAAAGTAATAAGGGAAAGGGAGGACTAAAAGGGGGGAAAGACAGCGGTGTAGAATGGCTTGTTGCGGTGGGGGAATTAAAGGGGAAGTGAGTCCAATGAAATGGTGGGACGAAGTGGGCTGTGCGGTGGTAGAAGGTTGGACGGGAGTAGGAGGAACGGAAGATGAGGTTGGTGAAACGGAGATGAGAACGTGAGGTGTTACCGGAAATGGAGTGAAGAAGGAGGGATTGTGAAGGTTGGAGTTGACGGTAGGAGGCGGATGGCGGTGATGGACGGGCTGGATCGGAAAGAATGCAATGAACACCTACTACGGTTAGAAATTAAAATATAAAAAGAGAAGATTATTAACAGGATGAAAAAGAACGACTAAGTTGTGAATTTGATTGGTGTTCCGGCGGTACGCCGGTCAGTGGGTGCTGATCTGTCGAAGAAAATTAGAGTGTGGTTCAAAATATAATCCAAATATATTGTCAACAAACCATTTGCTAAATGCACCACCTTTAAGTATTCAGGCTTGCTACATGCCTATACTCTATCTCTAGGTAGTAGTGAGATCTGAATCCATTTCCAAGTGCATATAAAATGTCCTTTTTATAAAACTTTTTATAAAATGAGTCACATACTTATGGCAGTTATATACTTATGGCATTTATATATGTAATATTTTACAGGCTCTTGAAAACTCTCCTGAGCCACAACAATGTGTCCATTCCGATCAGTGCTCTTCAGCGTATGACGATGCATTAAGTCATAGTAACCAGAGTTCTAAATATTACAAAAACTTATTACGCTAGTATTTCATATAACACACCAACAGGTCAATTGATTACTACACGACCGTTCTAAAAATAAGCGGTCTAGAACATGTGTCAGTCGGGTTTTATTACTTCGGCGAATTCATGGATGATTCTTCTACTATTGGTAATCCAGTTACTATGCAGAGATTCTATGCAGATACAGATGTATACCTTTTCTGGTCATACGGAAACGCTGCAGATATAATGGGTGAAAAGGTCACAGAACTGGTAATCAGTGCAGTGAACAGAATGGGAGACACAGTTGAAAAAGTAGTATTACAATGTAGATTTACCATTAACATATACTTTAGAGATTTACCATCTTATTAGCTCTAGTACTTGTATGTTTTAAATTTTGTTCATTAGCTAGTGTTGGTAGAAATTTTTGGATGACTTGGTTGGTTTTGTACTAGATGATGTTATTGAAATAATGTAAATTGGTTCTTGATTTCTTTTAATGGAAAATGTAATATTTAAATGTCATAATTTTTTTTGTTATTAAAATTAGTTATAAATGATTTTAATTATGTAACACTCAATGTGTTACAATTGGTAAAAGAGGGTGTTACAATAGATTGTGGACCCCACCTAGATGTGGGCCCCACAGTTGTCCATGTGCAAAATTATATCCTCTATTGTAACACACAAACTATGTTGCTGTAGAGTGTTTAAGATGTTGCTATAGAGGTCTTTAGTAACCACATTTACTATGTTACCTTAGGTTGTGTTTTGATGTTACCTTAGATATCTATAGTTACTACTGAGAACCTAACACAACTGAAGTGTTACCATAGCCCTATTTTGGCCTATGGTAACTTCAAACAGGGGTCTATGGTAACACAATTTGGGGGTTGCTATAAGCAATCTATGGCGTAGTGTTCTGAGAGAGGTATGTCATATTTTCCTTGCATCCAGGCATCTATATTGCCATCTCTTTCAGTATCCTCCACTATGTTAGCCTTTTACATCTCCACATCATCTCTGTGGCATAAAAGAATGGCTTCATAATCTGGATTTGGCATGTTGGCAGTGAGAAGGTGCTAAGTAATCTTTGTGAACTCAGGAATCTGATCCACAATTAAGCTTTGAAGTGCTTCAACCGTCAATTGTTGTGGAACAGACCCTGATCCTGAAGCACTGTCATGGTGCACAGGCTTCAGCCACTGTGACATAAAGTCAGAACTAGAGCTAGGCAAGCTAGACTCCTCAGTTACAGATGCAACTTCTATAACCGTATGGATTGACTCTACTACTGGTGTCTCCACAGAAGTGGGATGAGTTACACCAGCAATTGACACAGGCACAGAGTCTCTAGTGAAAACTAGTGAATCCTTTGTGTTTGTGATGGTGTCGTTAGGATATGCCCCAGCTTGCATTCCCTCACTATCTAAATGTGGGTCCTGGGTGGTGAGCAAAGTGTCATGCACTAAGTCACTTGAAATCATTGGCTCATCAAGAGAAAAGAATTCTTGATGATCAATGCCTTGCTCCTCAATTGCTTGAGTTGTAGGCTGCAAAGAAATTTGAGTGGTAGATTCTGGAAGAGAAGTGTCTTGTAGATTAGAGTTGGGCAACTCCCCCTAAGAGATAGAGGGAGTTTCAATTGTGATGTGCTCTCCACTCAGTGTAGTGCCAGCCTTATCACTCCCATGTGCTGACTCCGTACAGGTAGGTGCATTGGGGAGGATGCTTGATTCTATAGATGCGCCCTATTGAGAGGATACATCTAGTGAACTGTTTGCCCCTGAATTTACAACTTCAGCCATTTATGTGACTGAAGAGGTGGTTTTAGTTTTATTCTTCTTTGGCCTGATTAGGGGTGACTCAAGTGCCTCACTTCCTAATTCTACAGCCAATGCTGCTTCATATAAAATGGTTAAAGTTGCAGAAGTAACCTGTTTTCTCTTCTTCTCTTTTTTTACTAACATCACCCTTTTGAGAGGATGATGCAGTTGGCTCAGTGTTTGGTTGAGGTGGTTGGTTAGCAGACCATGGGTTAGCACTGTGTTCTACTTGCTTGGGTCTAGCTAACTCAGATTTGGAGGCAAATGTTGGCATGTTGTGGGGGTAAGTCCTAAACAAACCCTCCATATGAGGAGTTATGTTAAGTCTTACATCCACATCATTCCTAGTTTCCAAATTACCAAAAATGAGTTTGATCATGGATTTAGGATAGCCTATTCTATTTTTATCTATCCCAGGCAAATCAATCAATTTAGCATTTTTAAAATTAAGTACAGATTGAATGAAGCGAGGGAAGAAAATGTCAGTACCTCTCTTGGTTGTGTTCTTACCAAGTCTCCCATACAACTCTTGTAGGATGATTTGACCAACATCTATCTTTCTTCCATAAGCCAATGCATAGGCAATTTGCTGTGCAGGTGCACTGATTTGGTCAAAACTTGATTTCCTGGCAGTGAAGACTTGAAGGAGAGTTGCAAACACATAGCTCCACTCCTTCCTCAGATTCTTCCTGTTTAGCTTTCCAAGATTAATCCCATTTGAGTAGTTGATGAATTCAAAGAATTCTTCCAGCTGTGCATTTATGGCCAGTATGTCATATGACTCTTGTTGTAGACCCAGTGCTTGATTCATGTCTGCAGTGGTGATAGTGATTTCCTGGTCCAGAATCTTACAGTAGATTATATATGACGTTATTGCACTTTCTAGGGCTACAACTTCCACAATAGCAGTTCCCCAAAACTGTTCCAGGATGTCTAGATACAGAGTTGGGTTGGCAGAGAGTGCATCCTTGATGAATGACTCAGACATCCATTTTACAAAGCACTTGAAGTTCGCATTGGGTGCTTCCACATCACTGGTTAGGGCGATAATGTTGGTGTTGAATTTCACGGTTGCCATTGATTCGGAGAGAAGAGAAAAGAGAATGAAGGTTGAAGAAGAAATTTGGATTTTAGCAGTTAGGGTTTTCAGGG
Organism: Kitagawia praeruptora; assembly: GCA_037693485.1. Lineage (NCBI taxonomy): Eukaryota > Viridiplantae > Streptophyta > Magnoliopsida > Apiales > Apiaceae > Kitagawia > Kitagawia praeruptora. The sequence continues at coordinate 40,892,653 of CM075344.1, forward strand.
GTTTTGGGAGCTTTGATGCTTGAGAAATCGAATGAAATGAATCGAATAGATGTGAAATTGTATAAGTATGAAGTACTTGAATTGTCTATTAGATGTATGTTTTGTATCGACAAGTCAAGCATTCGAGAAGTAGAAAACAACTATTCGATAAGTCAAGAAAGGCTTAATCGATAACTCAAGCAGGTTGAAAACTCACAGCTGGCAGCTATCTAACTTAGAATAAATTCTAAATTAGGTAAAATGTGTTTTTATGAGTGAATTAAAATTTTAGACAAAAGTCCAAAATCGGTTAAGATTCAGCGAGAATTCAGCCTTTTCAAATGATTCGAGAACTCAAATATAGTATTCGAGAACTCAGTCATTAGAGAACTAAAACACTATATTCGAGAAGTCAAGAATACCTCTATTCGATAACTCTAAAAGACTCTATTCGAGAACTCGAGAGTGCTCTAATGGGACTTGTTAGAGATGTCGAATAGTGAATCACTCGAGAAGTCTGACTTATCGAAATATACTCATAAAAATTAATTTTCACTATCTTTTAGAATTCACCAGCCATATTCATTTAAGAATATTCTAGAAAATTAAACAGTGATTCTCTCAAAATTTCATAGAAATTTCAAGTTAACAAGAAAATATGATTTTCCAACATATGCAACAGATTTGAAATATTTATAAATCATATTTCAGCTAACACTTACTCCAAAAATATTGAGAATTTTGATAAAGTAAGTGTTTACTGCTGCAACAAACTAGATGATGTATTCACTTAGTCAGAATCTGAAGAATTCAGCATTCCAATCTCACTAACCAACCTTGTGAAGGTGGCTTCATCTAATGGCTTAGTGAATATGTTAGCTAGTTGTTTGTCTGTAGAGACATAGTGCAACTCAATGGTTCCATTAGTTGCATGCTCTCTAATGAAATGATATTTGATGTCAATGTGCTTTGTTCTAGAATGATTGACATGATTGGCAACTATAGAGATTGTACTTGTGTTGTCACACATGATTGGAATTCTTTCCAACACAAGTCCATAATCTCTAAGTTGATTTCTAATCCAAAGCACTTGAGCACAGCAACTTCCAGCAACTATGTATTCAGCCTCAGCTGTAGAAGTTGACACAGATTGTTGTTTCTTGCTATACCAAGAGACTAACCTTTGTCCAAGAAACTGGCAGCTACCTGAGGTGCTTTTTCTATCCACTCTGCATCTAGCATAATCAGCATCAGAATAACCAACCAGATTGAACCTTGTGTCCTTAGGATACCATAAACCCAAGTTTGGAGTGCCCTTCAGATATTTAAAGATCTTTTTTATAGCAATCAAATGTGATTCTTTTGGATTTGATTGAAACCTTGCACACAAGCATGTAGCAAACATAATATCTGGCCTACTTGCAGTGAGATAGAGTAGGGAACCAACCATGCCTCTGTAGACTGAAATGTCTATTTTCCTGCCTTTATCATCTTCATCTAATTTAGTGGCAGTGGCCATGGGTGTCTTTGCAGGTGAGCAGTCTTCCAAGTCAAACTTCTTCAATAAATCCTTGATGTACTTGGTTTGACTGATAAAGATACCATCCTTCCTTTGACTAACTTGCAACCCAAGAAAGAATGTCAACTCTCCCATCATACTCATCTCATATCAGCTCTGCATTAGCTTAGAGAACTTTTCACACAGTTTCTCATTAGTAGAACCAAATATGATATCATCCACATAGATCTGAACTAAGATAATATCATCACCATGTTTCTTGTAAAACAGTGTCTTGTCCAGTGTGCCTCTAGTGAATTGATTTTCAAGAAGAAATTGAGATAAAGTATCATACCATGCCCTTGGAGCCTGATTAAGTCCATACAGTGCTTTAAGCAGTTTGTAGACAAATTCTGGGAAGTGTGGATCCTCAAAGCCAGGTGGTTATTGCACATAAACTTCTGCAATCAAAAACCTTCTTGGAAAATTGAATCCAGATTCCCCAAGACTCAGAAAATTCAATACCAACCACAAAAAGCTTGTTATCATTGTGGTAGTTTACTTCATTCCATTTACTGAAGGAATTTACGGACGATCGGAAGCATGGTATAATAATTATTCCGTAAAAACCATGTATCGTGCATATAGAAAATCATATAAAAAACGAAAGACCGGAGGAATCGAAACCTTACCTTGAAAAATCAAAGTTTTATAATCTATGGTTGCTAGCAGTTGCTTCTCAGAGTGTGAAGCACTCTACCGGTATCCACCAAGATTGATTCTTCGATGAAGCTTTTATAAAACTCGAAGCTTTATAAAAATGGAGTTTTTCCTTTTGAGAGAGAGAGATATGAAGAAGATGGAGGCTAGCTCCTTTTAGGTTTTTCACAAAAACACAAAATGCACACACTTCTCTTCTCATCTCTTTCTATTTATAGGGCTCATGTAGGTTTAGTATAATTAATATATCATGTATATATTAATATATATAAATCCCACAAAATGTTTAAATAATAATTAAAACTATTTTAATCATTATTAAAACAACTTGCTCTCTCAAAATACCTTCATCAATAAATTAATCTTTTTTATGGTGTGATCCTGTAGGTTCAATATTAAGCCGGTAGTAGAAATAAATAATAATAAACTTTTTATTTATTATTTATATGAATTCTAAAATTCATTAAATATAATTAATAGAATAATTATATTTATTCTACATCGTGAGTGATGCTTCTCAACATATCGCGACTATCCGGATAATATGAATTCACTGCTTAGAATACCAAGAACCTGTCAGTGACTAGTTACCGTACAATCAATTCCTTCTACCCTACAATATCCCGATTAAATACAAGGCATGGATCTCGTGTCAAGCCTATCAAATTTAATCATATGATTTCTTATTCATAATGCAAAGTTCATATTAATGCAAATTAGAAACTCCTTTCTAATTTCATACACTCTGGCCAGAGATTCCAGAACTCGCATACTAAGAATAACATAGGATATTCACTTCCTTACTGGAAGGGGTAGATCCTATATTGATCATTAACTATCTCCATACACAAATCCCTATGCCCAGAATAGACCTAATGGATGTCCTTGAGACTAAGGACTAAACCAAAGCATAGTTCATTATATACAAGATTACTCTAACGATCTCAAGTCTAAGGACACTTGTACAACTATCACTTAGTGAACAACTATCGACACGTGAGTAAACTCCATTAGTTGTTCAACTTATCGAGTCATGTTCAGTGAACTTATTCCCTAATAAGCACCTACATACTAGCTATAGTGTCACCACACAAATGCCTATGAGAACAGACATCCTCCTGAAAGGAGCAAGCATAGTATGTACCAATCTTTGCGGATTCACTAACTTCCAATTAGTTATCCTATGATCAGGAACTGTTTAAGTCTAGAGTTATCATCTTCTAGATCTCACTATTATAATCTCATTATAATTCTAGAAGCTTTACTTTAAACCATGGAATATCTTATTTAAAACACTTTAAATAGATAAGGCCCGTAATAAAAACAAATAAGTCTTTTATTAATATTAATGAAATCAAATAAGTGTACAAGAAAGTTCTTCCTAAATCATCATACATGATTGGATTTTAGGACAAACTCTTTCAATCTCCCACTTGTACTAAAGCCAATCATTCTAGTATCTAATACTCATTCACTCATTATGACGATCGAAGTGAATCTTAGATTGCGGCTTAGTGAGTGGGTCTGTGATAAGTGGATTTTATATCCACTTGGAACATTCTATAATGGCTTAAATTGATTGTCTTGGACTCAAGTTTGTGGTAGTTTTGATGTGTTTTGCTTAGTTGTGTAGATTTACGAGAATGTTGACTAAGGTGGATGCTTCTATAATTTTTGGGGAATTAATTGATTAAAATTCGGATTTCTGAGAAGGGCTTGTGCAGTCTACACTGTTTGGGCCATATCTTGAGTTCTATAAGTCTGTTTTCAGCCCGTAAGCAGTCCACGCGAAGATAACGAGATTCTCTATCATTCAAAGGTGGTCCAGAGGTCCAATTACGTTTGTGACGTTCCAGAAAAACTGAAGAAAAGTCAGCTACGAATTTCCTTAAGAAAACAGAATCAGTTTAGGAAACGTATCTTGCAGAAATTCTATTATAATTCTGTTTTGGTATTTTCTTGCTGGGCAAGACTTTTAGAGCCTATTTAAACACATCCTACCATTGTAATAGATAGACACATTATCATAGTTTTATTATTGTAACCAGCTTAGATCTGCAAGGGAGAAAAGGAGAGAATGATTCAACGCTCGTGACAAGCAACGGATCTAGATCTACTTCATCCTTTGTGTTACTTTGGATTATAGATTTGTTTTCTCAAACTCTTGTTTATTAATATAATTACTTCTTTTATTCATATCTTGTTATTTACCATGTTTTCATCAAATCTCATGGTGACGAAAGGTTTAGTTATGAACTAATTGTTGTCGTGGGATCCTAGTGAATTTATCTATGTAGCTTAGTAGTTTGCATGCCTTAAAGATTTATGTGTGGTGAATTCTTGATATCCTCGTATGGTTAATCTTAATGCTTTTAGATGCGTAGCTAACATCTAAATTGAATTGTTAATCTCTTGTGAAGTGAAAGTGGATCTTGAGATTTAGAACTTGCCATGCTAGCATAGGTTCATAATTGTTTATCAATATGATTCGTGGTGTGAGATGAAAATACTTATACTGCCCTATGTGATCATTATGGATAACCTGTTCTTCAACCGTTATGTTTTCAAATTCTATAGACATATAGGGTCTAAGCATAATTGGTGTCTATTCATCTTCTATCTCTTTTGTGGATGTATGTTTAGTTTGGTATGCGTATGCTGAAAGGTAGCGTATACTTGTTTCGTGTTATCCGATCAGATATCATAACCATCGCATGTTTTAATTAAAGGCTGCAACTCTAAGTGAAGTAGATGATGAAACTAGGATTCCATGTTTTATTCTCATATTAGTAATTCGAATTTTTACTCTCGTTAATTGTTTAATTCTTAGTTTTATAATTTGCACTTTAGTTTAACTTAGATAATCAATCTTAAATTTGTTATTTGTATTAGCAGTGGATAAAAACCATACATTGGTGCATAGGTACCATAATTGAATTGAACACCATTTTAGATCTCTGTGGGAACGAACTTGATTTAATCATATATTACTTGTGACAACGTGCGCTTGCGTAATTTTGCATAACAAGTTTTTGGCGCCGCTGCCGGGGATCATTGGTGTTTTATTTTTGGTTTTTGTGCTTGTCAATAGTGGTCGTTAGCGTTCACTGACTCGGATTTCTTACTTAGTTAGTTTGTTTGTAGTGTTTCAGGTACTTGTCAGAGAGTGTGGGCGTTAAAGATGGATTTTCTAAATTACTATGGAGTTCAGCAGGTGGTTAGTGTTTGTGAGCTATGTGCGGGCGCACATGAGACGTATCAGTGCTGGAGCAACAAAGGTGGAATTCAACAACCTCAACAATGTGAGCGGTGTTTTGGCGTTCATGATCCCTCACAGTATTGTTACTACGAAGGAGTTGATCCATATGTCAGTTATGAGGAACAACCATATTTTCCATACCATCCTCAACAGTACCAGCAAGATGTTCCGGATATGTCATATTTCTATGGAAGTGAAGAGTTTCAACATCAGCAATCTATTCCTACTTTTCAGTCAGATGATGATTTGAAGGAGATTAGGAAGGAGATTAGGATGCTTGCAGAGAATAATGAGAAGCTTATCAAATCTATGGGGACATTAGCTGCTCAAGTTTTGAGAGTCTTGGAACAAGAGAATCAACAATTCATACCAGAAGCAATTCCAGAAAATAACGATGACTTGGAGCAAGGTACTGCATGCTTAATTGAAGAAGACAAATTCCAAGAGGAGGAGAGTGTTCATAAGCCATGTGAGGAATTTGATCAAGCTAGTGAGGTGGATGATTTGGAAAGGGCACTATTTGAGACAGACACTGATGAGCTACGCAAATTTCAAGAATTGTTATGTGCGAACCAAGAAGACACTGTTGGGCTACAGAAATTTCAAGAATGGGTATGTGCGAACCAAGAGGCTGATGAACATGAGAAAGATGCAGGTCTTCTACTTGTCTCAGAATTTAAAGATGGAGGTAGCGCATTAGAGCCAATGGAGGAAGTTCTCGTTGAGGAACCAAAGGCTTCAGCAATTTACATTTACCCTCCTCCATTATATTCAAGTGAAGCCCGCGAAGGTGTGTTGTTCTACAAATTGACAGATTTTGGGTCAACAGATGAAGGCATTGGAATAGGACATATTTGTTACATGAATAGGCCAAGCGAGGAGAAGGAGCAGAAAGTGTGCCGCCGAGATGATGATGAAGTATTGCGAAGAGAGGACCAGGCGAACTATTATCATCCTTAGTGGAGACTTGGAAGTAACGTCAAGCTATTGACGTTAAAGAAGCGCTTCGTGGGAGGCAACTCATGCCATTAGTGTAGGAAAAAAAAATTGAGTGTTGTATGAAAAGAAAAAAAAAAGAATGAGTGTAGTGAAAAAAAAAAAAGTGAACAGTATTTTTCGGGGCAATCTGCGCCCCTATAACGCAGGTTGCGCCTGCGTTACTGCTTTCGGGGCAGGTTGCGCTCCTGTAACGCAGGTTGCGCCTGCGTTACCTGACAGGTTTTTCCCCTAACACGCATTCTGCTCATGCGTGTCCGCCCAGTTCCGCCCAGATGACCTGTAACGCAGCTACGGAATGCGTGACACTCCTTTTCTGCCCAGATTTTTTCCGAAAATTAATGTTTTTGCCTACAATTTTTTCCCCAAATTCAATCCTAACTCAAATTTCTTCAATTCTAAATTCCTATATCTATCCTACATCAAATCCTAACCTCTCCAAATCTCTCCTACACTCTAAATTTTTAAATCTCATCTATCCATCATCTTATATTTATACACACCTAGACATACAAATCCAATTCCTCTTCTATTTTATTTAAATCTCTAAAAATTCAATTCTAAAGAGGAATTAATTGCAAGTTCACCTCTCCAATTCGTAGTGGGTTTATTTCTTCTCTCAAATTTTATTTTGTGTTCTTGAAAAATTGGGATTTTGTATTATTCTTGGTATTTGCCTATTTTTGGTGTGTTATTGCTTGGTAATTTTTGGTGGAGCTTCTTGTGAGTTGGGAATTGATTCTTTTGGCTCGTAAGCATGGGAGAGATAGTGCTAATGTTGGGAAATTTTCGTTTTCGACGGCGGAGGTTAAATTTAATCGGCTGTTGAGGCCAATTGCTAAGGAAAGGGGATTTTTGCGAGAAACAAATTGTTGGGTATGATTCGGTATTCAGGTATGTTTTCTGTTATCCCTTGTATTACTTTCCATTCAATGCGGACATTGAATATTTTAAGTTTGGGGGTGGTTTGAGGGATAAGTAGTTGTTGTATTATTTGTTCATGTAGGATTTCATGCTTTGCATCTTAGTAGTAGTAAATTATGCATATATGTTGTGTTATCTACGTTTGTTTCATGTAGGACATTCTGTTTTTATGTTTGTTTATCATGTGAGTTCATAATAGTTTGCATTTGCACCCATGCTTGATAGGAATTTTGTGTTGTTGACGCTTTTGATTGCGAAGTGATATGCTTTGTTCTTGTGCACACACATACACTAGTAAGTTGAAGCTAGTAGACTTTTTGGAATGTTGTAAGTGATTAGAAGGACATGAATATGTGCAAGATGATTTAGTTTGTATGCTTTGAATACAAGTTGGTGTGTTAGAGAGATTTTTGCTTGGGATTGAATATGTTTTTCCACCGAGTGAGATTTTGAGCCTTATTGCATATTGCATATTATTTGCAATTTATTCGTTTGCTTGAGTGTCCACGGATTGTTTGCATTGCTAGCAGTTGTTTGAGGTCTTTCTTGAAATGCATGACATTATTTGTCATTTAAAATGATAAAGGCAATTAGGAATAACCGCATATTTTCCCATATTAACACACCATATTTACATGATCAATTAGTTAACCCGTTGAGCTTAATCCTATTTTTTCGGTGACATACCACATTACTTGCCTAGACTTTTTCTTGTATTGGCCTTACATTAATTTGAACCCACATTGTCAAAGGCTAGTAAAGTGTTCAAAGGAGTAATAAGGTGTGCAAGGAGGGGTATTGTTGGTCATACTTTTGGGGGAAATATTGAAAATTGGGTTTGGTTGTTTACTTGATAGTCGACATATGTAATAAAATTATGGGATCATTGTTATTGTTTATATTATTGTTTGTGTTCTATTTAGCTCTCGAAAAAAAAAGAGAAAAAAAAGAGGAAAAAAAAAGAAAAAAAAAGAGAAAAGAAAAAAAAGAAAGAAAATATATATAGTATGAGAGCATGTTTGTGTTTGTTGTGATCCTATTTCAGTCGACTAGTCGAGTGTTTGTTTTTAGTAAAATTATGTGGGGGGAAATATGGTGTTGTGTACGATGTATTATGGTACTTACTAGCTTTTGACACTTCACCTGTTTTGGCTTATTTGACATACCTTGTCCCTAGCCCCGTTACAACCCAATTAAAGACCTTTTGATTATCGTCATTGATGTATGTTGTGTTAAGAGTTAGATTGATACCAAATGTCAAGCATGCTTATGATTTTGTTGGAATTGAGTGATACACTTACCCTTGTTCTTGAGTGAATATTCTTTTATGAGTGGGTTGTGAGTGTTTGCTTGTTTTTTGCGTATGAGATCCCGAGTTTTGTCTCAAAGATGTACTTTTGTAGGCTTAGCATGTTTACTAACTTATTCTTACACTTGACATGGGCTTGTGAGAACTTATGCATGTTCATTGAGTAAACTATGTGAATACTTGCACTTTCGAAACCAAGACATTGCGTATTTACTTTGATTCTTAAGTTGATATGGCATGAGAGGATTTGAAGGTATGGTAGATTAGATTAATTGCATTCATGCATTGCATTGCATTAGGTTAAATGGATTTTGTGGGTACATTCGCTATAGGCCCTCACGAGACCTTACTCGTCCACTAGGGCTGCCTAGGGGTTTAAAGGGCTTGTTGCATATGCCAAATGCAACCGTGATCACCTACGGAAGTGGTACTAGTTAGTTAGTTAGTTGTAATTGTTTATGCTTGAGGACAAGCATCGGTTTAAGTTTGGGGGTGTGATAAGTGGATTTTATATCCACTTGGAACATTCTATAATGGCTTAAATTGATTGTCTTGGACTCAAGTTTGTGGTAGTTTTGATGTGTTTTGCTTAGTTGTGTAGATTTACGAGAATGTTGACTAAGGTGGATGCTTCTATAATTTTTGGGGAATTAATTGATTAAAATTCGGATTTCTGAGAAGGGCTTGTGCAGTCTACACTGTTTGGGCCATATCTTGAGTTCTATAAGTCTGTTTTCAGCCCGTAAGCAGTCCACGCGAAGATAACGAGATTCTCTATCATTCAAAGGTGGTCCAGAGGTCCAATTACGTTTGTGACGTTCCAGAAAAACTGAAGAAAAGTCAGCTACGAATTTCCTTAAGAAAACAGAATCAGTTTAGGAAACGTATCTTGCAGAAATTCTATTATAATTCTGTTTTGGTATTTTCTTGCTGGGCAAGACTTTTAGAGCCTATTTAAACACATCCTACCATTGTAATAGATAGACACATTATCATAGTTTTATTATTGTAACCAGCTTAGATCTGCAAGGGAGAAAAGGAGAGAAGGATTCAACGCTCGTGACAAGCAACGGATCTAGATCTACTTCATCCTTTGTGTTACTTTGGATTATAGATTTGTTTTCTCAAACTCTTGTTTATTAATATAATTACTTCTTTTATTCATATCTTGTTATTTACCATGTTTTCATCAAATCCCATGGTGACGAAAGGTTTAGTTATGAACTAATCGTTGTCGTGGGATCCTAGTGAATTTATCTATGTAGCTTAGTAGTTTGCATGCCTTAAAGATTTATGTGTGGTGAATTCTTGATATCCTCGTATGGTTAATCTTAATGCTTTTAGATGCGTAGCTAACATCTAAATTGAATTGTTAATCTCTTGTGAAATGAAAGTGGATCTTGAGATTTAGAACTTGCCATGCTAGCATAGGTTCATAATTGTTTATCAATATGATTCGTGGTGTGAGATGAAAATACTTATACTGCCCTATGTGATCATTATGGATAACCTGTTCTTCAACCGTTATGTTTTCAAATTCTATAGACATATAGGGTCTAAGCATAATTGGTGTCTATTCATCTTCTATCTCTTTTGTGGATGTATGTTTAGTTTGGTATGCGTATGCTGAAAGGTAGCGTATACTTGTTTCGTGTTATCCGATCAGATATCATAACCATCGCATGTTTTAATTAAAGGCTGCAACTCTAAGTGAAGTAGATGATGAAACTAGGATTCCATGTTTTATTCTCATATTAGTAATTCGAATTTTTACTCTCGTTAATTGTTTAATTCTTAGTTTTATAATTTGCACTTTAGTTTAACTTAGATAATCAATCTTAAATTTGTTATTTGTATTAGCAGTGGATAAAAACCATACATTGGTGCATAGGTACCATAATTGAATTGAACACCATTTTAGATCTCTGTGGGAACGAACTTGATTTAATCATATATTACTTGTGACAACGTGCGCTTGCGTAATTTTGCATAACAAGTTTTTGGCGCCGCTGCCGGGGATCATTGGTGTTTTATTTTTGGTTTTTGTGCTTGTCAATAGTGGTCGTTAGCGTTCACTGACTCGGATTTCTTACTTAGTTAGTTTGTTTGTAGTGTTTCAGGTACTTGTCAGAGAGTGTGGGCGTTAAAGATGGATTTTCTAAATTACTATGGAGTTCAGCAGGTGGTTAGTGTTTGTGAGCTATGTGCGGGCGCACATGAGACGTATCAGTGCTGGAGCAACAAAGGTGGTATTCAACAACCTCAACAATGTGAGCGGTGTTTTGGCGTTCATGATCCCTCACAGTATTGTTACTACGAAGGAGTTGATCCATATGTCAGTTATGAGGAACAACCATATTTTCCATACCATCCTCAACAGTACCAGCAAGATGTTCCGGATATGTCATATTTCTATGGAAGTGAAGAGTTTCAACATCAGCAATCTATTCCTACTTTTCAGTCAGATGATGATTTGAAGGAGATTAGGAAGGAGATTAGGATGCTTGCAGAGAATAATGAGAAGCTTATCAAATCTATGGGGACATTAGCTGCTCAAGTTTTGAGAGTCTTGGAACAAGAGAATCAACAATTCATACCAGAAGCAATTCCAGAAAATAACGATGACTTGGAGCAAGGTACTGCATGCTTAATTGAAGAAGACAAATTCCAAGAGGAGGAGAGTGTTCATAAGCCATGTGAGGAATTTGATCAAGCTAGTGAGGTGGATGATTTGGAAAGGGCACTATTTGAGACAGACACTGATGAGCTACGCAAATTTCAAGAATTGTTATGTGCGAACCAAGAAGACACTGTTGGGCTACAGAAATTTCAAGAATGGGTATGTGCGAACCAAGAGGCTGATGAACATGAGAAAGATGCAGGTCTTCTACTTGTCTCAGAATTTAAAGATGGAGGTAGCGCATTAGAGCCAATGGAGGAAGTTCTCGTTGAGGAACCAAAGGCTTCAGCAATTTACATTTACCCTCCTCCATTATATTCAAGTGAAGCCCGCGAAGGTGTGTTGTTCTACAAATTGACAGATTTTGGGTCAACAGATGAAGGCATTGGAATAGGACATATTTGTTACATGAATAGGCCAAGCGAGGAGAAGGAGCAGAAAGTGTGCCGCCGAGATGATGATGAAGTATTGCGAAGAGAGGACCAGGCGAACTATTATCATCCTTAGTGGAGACTTGGAAGTAACGTCAAGCTATTGACGTTAAAGAAGCGCTTCGTGGGAGGCAACTCATGCCATTAGTGTAGGAAAAAAAAAATTTGAGTGTTGTATGAAAAGAAAAAAAAAAAAGAATGAGTGTAGTGAAAAAAAAAAAAAAAAAGTGAACAGTATTTTTCGGGGCAATCTGCGCCCCTATAACGCAGGTTGCGCCTGCGTTACTGCTTTCGGGGCAGGTTGCGCTCCTGTAACGCAGGTTGCGCCTGCGTTACCTGACAGGTTTTTCCCCTAACACGCATTCTGCTCATGCGTGTCCGCCCAGTTCCGCCCAGATGACCTGTAACGCAGCTACGGAATGCGTGACACTCCTTTTCTGCCCAGATTTTTTCCGAAAATTAATGTTTTTGCCTACAATTTTTTCCCCAAATTCAATCCTAACTCAAATTTCTTCAATTCTAAATTCCTATATCTATCCTACATCAAATCCTAACCTCTCCAAATCTCTCCTACACTCTAAATTTTTAAATCTCATCTATCCATCATCTTATATTTATACACACCTAGACATACAAATCCAATTCCTCTTCTATTTTATTTAAATCTCTAAAAATTCAATTCTAAAGAGGAATTAATTGCAAGTTCACCTCTCCAATTCGTAGTGGGTTTATTTCTTCTCTCAAATTTTATTTTGTGTTCTTGAAAAATTGGGATTTTGTATTATTCTTGGTATTTGCCTATTTTTGGTGTGTTATTGCTTGGTAATTTTTGGTGGAGCTTCTTGTGAGTTGGGAATTGATTCTTTTGGCTCGTAAGCATGGGAGAGATAGTGCTAATGTTGGGAAATTTTCGTTTTCGACGGCGGAGGTTAAATTTAATCGGCTGTTGAGGCCAATTGCTAAGGAAAGGGGATTTTTGCAAGAAAAAAATTGTTGGGTATGATTCGGTATTCAGGTATGTTTTCTGTTATCCCTTGTATTACTTTCCATTCAATGCGGACATTGAATATTTTAAGTTTGGGGGTGGTTTGAGGGATAAGTAGTTGTTGTATTATTTGTTCATGTAGGATTTCATGCTTTGCATCTTAGTAGTAGTAAATTATGCATATATGTTGTGTTATCTACGTTTGTTTCATATAGGACATTCTATTTTTATGTTTGTTTATCATGTGAGTTCATAATAGTTTGCATTTGCACCCATGCTTGATAGGAATTTTGTGTTGTTGATGCTTTTGATTGAGAAGTGATATGCTTTGTTCTTGTGCACACACATACACTAGTAAGTTGAAGCTAGTAGACTTTTTGGAATGTTGTAAGTGATTAGAAGGACATGAATATGTGCAAGATGATTTAGTTTGTATGCTTTGAATACAAGTTGGTGTGTTAGAGAGATTTTTGCTTGGGATTGAGTATGTTTTTCCACCGAGTGAGATTTTGAGCCTTATTGCATATTGCATATTATTTGCAATTTATTCGTTTGCTTGAGTGTCCACAGATTGTTTGCATTGCTAGCAGTTGTTTGAGGTCTTTCTTGAAATGCATGACATTATTTGTCATTTAAAATGATAAAGGCAATTAGGAATAACCGCATATTTTCCCATATTAACACACCATATTTACATGATCAATTAGTTAACCCGTTGAGCTTAATCCTATTTTTTCGGTGACATACGACATTACTTGCCTAGACTTTTTCTTGTATTGGCCTTACATTAATTTGAACCCACATTGTCAAAGGCTAGTAAAGTGCTCAAGGGAGTAATAAGGTGTGCAAGGAGGGGTATTGTTGGTCATACTTTTGGGGGAAATATTGAAAATTGGGTTTGGTTGTTTACTTGATAGTCGACATATGTAATAAAATTATGGGATCATTGTTATTGTTTATATTATTGTTTGTGTTCTATTTAGCTCTCGAAAAAAAAAGAGAAAAAAAAGAGGAAAAAAAAGAAAAAAAAAGAGAAAAGAAAAAAAAGAAAGAAAATATATATAGTATGAGAGCATGTTTGTGTTTGTTGTGATCCTATTTCAGTCGACTAGTCGAGTGTTTGTTTTTAGTAAAATTATGTGGGGGGAAATATGGTGTTGTGTACGATGTATTATGGTACTTACTAGCTTTTGACACTTCACCTGTTTTGGCTTATTTGACATACCTTGTCCCTAGCCCCGTTACAACCCAATTAAAGACCTTTTGATTATCGTCATTGATGTATGTTGTGTTAAGAGTTAGATTGATACCAAATGTCAAGCATGCTTATGATTTTGTTGGAATTGAGTGATACACTTACCCTTGTTCTTGAGTGAATATTCTTTTATGAGTGGATTGTGAGTGTTTGCTTGTTTTTTGCGTATGAGATCCCGAGTTTTGTCTCAAAGATGTACTTTTGTAGGCTTAGCATGTTTACTAACTTATTCTTACACTTGACATGGGCTTGTGAGAACTTATGCATGTTCATTGAGTAAACTATGTGAATACTTGCACTTTCGAAACCAAGACATTGCGTATTTACTTTGATTCTTAAGTTGATATGGCATGAGAGGATTTGAAGGTATGGTAGATTAGATTAATTGCATTCATGCATTGCATTGCATTAGGTTAAATGGATTTTGTGGGTACATTCGCTATAGGCCCTCACGAGACCTTACTCGTCCACTAGGGCTGCCTAGGGGTTTAAAGGGCTTGTTGCATATGCCAAATGCAACCGTGATCACCTACGGAAGTGGTACTAGTTAGTTAGTTAGTTGTAATTGTTTATGCTTGAGGACAAGCATCGGTTTAAGTTTGGGGGTGTGATAAGTGGATTTTATATCCACTTGGAACATTCTATAATGGCTTAAATTGATTGTCTTGGACTCAAGTTTGTGGTAGTTTTGATGTGTTTTGCTTAGTTGTGTAGATTTACGAGAATGTTGACTAAGGTGGATGCTTCTATAATTTTTGGGGAATTAATTGATTAAAATTCGGATTTCTGAGAAGGGCTTGTGCAGTCTACACTGTTTGGGCCATATCTTGAGTTCTATAAGTCTGTTTTCAGCCCGTAAGCAGTCCACGCGAAGATAACGAGATTCTCTATCATTCTAAGGTGGTCCAGAGGTCCAATTACGTTTGTGACGTTCCAGAAAAACTGAAGAAAAGTCAGCTACGAATTTCCTTAAGAAAACAGAATCAGTTTAGGAAACGTATCTTGCAGAAATTCTATTATAATTCTGTTTTGGTATTTTCTTGCTGGGCAAGACTTTTAGAGCCTATTTAAACACATCCTACCATTGTAATAGATAGACACATTATCATAGTTTTATTATTGTAACCAGCTTAGATCTGCAAGGGAGAAAAGGAGAGAAGGATTCAACGCTCGTGACAAGCAACGGATCTAGATCTACTTCATCCTTTGTGTTACTTTGGATTATAGATTTGTTTTCTCAAACTCTTGTTTATTAATATAATTACTTCTTTTATTCATATCTTGTTATTTACCATGTTTTCATCAAATCCCATGGTGACGAAAGGTTTAGTTATGAACTAATCGTTGTCGTGGGATCCTAGTGAATTTATCTATGTAGCTTAGTAGTTTGCATGCCTTAAAGATTTATGTGTGGTGAATTATTGATATCCTCGTATGGTTAATCTTAATGCTTTTAGATGCGTAGCTAACATCTAAATTGAATTGTTAATCTCTTGTGAAATGAAAGTGGATCTTGAGATTTAGAACTTGCCATGCTAGCATAGGTTCATAATTGTTTATCAATATGATTCGTGGTGTGAGATGAAAATACTTATACTGCCCTATGTGATCATTATGGATAACCTGTTCTTCAACCGTTATGTTTTAAAATTCTATAGACATATAGGGTCTAAGCATAATTGGTGTCTATTCATCTTCTATCTCTTTTGTGGATGTATGTTTAGTTTGGTATGTGTATGCTGAAAGGTAGCGTATACTTGTTTCGTGTTATCCGATCAGATATCATAACCATCGCATGTTTTAATTAAAGGCTGCAACTCTAAGTGAAGTAGATGATGAAACTAGGATTCCATGTTTTATTCTCATATTAGTAATTCGAATTTTTACTCTCGTTAATTGTATAATTCTTAGTTTTATAATTTGCACTTTAGTTTAACTTAGATAATCAATCTTAAATTTGTTATTTGTCTTAGCAGTGGATAAAAACCATACATTGGTGCATAGGTACAATAATTGAATTGAACACCATTTTAGATCTCTGTGGGAACGAACTTGATTTAATCATATATTACTTGTGACAACGTGCGCTTGCGTAATTTTGCATAACAAGTTTTTGGCGCCGCTGCCGGGGATCATTGGTGTTTTATTTTTGGTTTTTGTGCTTGTCAATAGTGGTCGTTAGCGTTCACTGACTCGGATTTCTTACTTAGTTAGTTTGTTTGTAGTGTTTCAGGTACTTGTCAGAGAGTGTGGGCGTTAAAGATGGATTTTCTAAATTACTATGGAGTTCAGCAGGTGGTTAGTGTTTGTGAGCTATGTGCGGGCGTACATGAGACGTATCAGTGCTGGAGCAACAAAGGTGGTATTCAACAACCTCAACAATGTGAGCGGTGTTTTGGCGTTCATGATCCCTCACAGTATTGTTACTACGAAGGAGTTGATCCATATGTCAGTTATGAGGAACAACCATATTTTCCATACCATCCTCAACAGTACCAGCAAGATGTTCCGGATATGTCATATTTCTATGGAAGTGAAGAGTTTCAACATCAGCAATCTATTCCTACTTTTCAGTCAGATGATGATTTGAAGGAGATTAGGAAGGAGATTAGGATGCTTGCAGAGAATAATGAGAAGCTTATCAAATCTATGGGGACATTAGCTGCTCAAGTTTTGAGAGTCTTGGAACAAGAGAATCAACAATTCATACCAGAAGCAATTCCAGAAAATAACGATGACTTGGAGCAAGGTACTGCATGCTTAATTGAAGAAGACAAATTCCAAGAGGAGGAGAGTGTTCATAAGCCATGTTAGGAATTTGATCAAGCTAGTGAGGTGGATGATTTGGAAAGGGCACTATTTGAGACAGACACTGATGAGCTACGCAAATTTCAAGAATTGTTATGTGCGAACCAAGAAGACACTGTTGGGCTACAGAAATTTCAAGAATGGGTATGTGCGAACCAAGAGGCTGATGAACATGAGAAAGATGCAGGTCTTCTACTTGTCTCAGAATTTAAAGATGGAGGTAGCGCATTAGAGCCAATGGAGGAAGTTCTCGTTGAGGAACCAAAGGCTTCAGCAATTTACATTTACCCTCCTCCATTATATTCAAGTGAAGCCCGCGAAGGTGTGTTGTTCTACAAATTGACAGATTTTGGGTCAACAGATGAAGGCATTGGAATAGGACATATTTGTTACATGAATAGGCCAAGCGAGGAGAAGGAGCAGAAAGTGTGCCGCCGAGATGATGATGAAGTATTGCGAAGAGAGGACCAGGCGAACTATTATCATCCTTAGTGGAGACTTGGAAGTAACGTCAAGCTATTGACGTTAAAGAAGCGCTTCGTGGGAGGTAACTCATGCCATTAGTGTAGGAAAAAAAAAATTGAGTGTTGTATGAAAAGAAAAAAAAAAAGAATGAGTGTAGTGAAAAAAAAAAAAAAAAAGTGAACAGTATTTTTCGGGGCAATCTGCGCCCCTATAACGCAGGTTGCGCCTGCGTTACTGCTTTCGGGGCAGGTTGCGCTCCTGTAACGCAGGTTGCGCCTGCGTTACCTGACAGGTTTTTCCCCTAACACGCATTCTGCTCATGCGTGTCCGCCCAGTTCCGCCCAGATGACCTGTAACGCAGCTACGGAATGCGTGACACTCCTTTTCTGCCCAGATTTTTTCCGAAAATTAATGTTTTTGCCTACAATTTTTTCCCCAAATTCAATCCTAACTCAAATTTCTTCAATTCTAAATTCCTATATCTATCCTACATCAAATCCTAACCTCTCCAAATCTCTCCTACACTCTAAATTTTTAAATCTCATCTATCCATCATCTTATATTTATACACACCTAGACATACAAATCCAATTCCTCTTCTATTTTATTTAAATCTCTAAAAATTCAATTCTAAAGAGGAATTAATTGCAAGTTCACCTCTCCAATTCGTAGTGGGTTTATTTCTTCTCTCAAATTTTATTTTGTGTTCTTGAAAAATTGGGATTTTGTATTATTCTTGGTATTTGCCTATTTTTGGTGTGTTATTGCTTGGTAATTTTTGGTGGAGCTTCTTGTGAGTTGGGAATTGATTCTTTTGGCTCGTAAGCATGGGAGAGATAGTGCTAATGTTGGGAAATTTTCGTTTTCGACGGCGGAGGTTAAATTTAATTTGAGTAGGGCTACATGCAAAAAGTTTTATCAAAGTCAATCCTTTGCCTTTGTCTGAATCATTTTTCCATGAGCCTAGCCTTGTAGGTCTCCACCTAGCCATCTACTCCAATCTTTCTCTTGTATACCCTTTAGCACCCAATAAGTCTAACATCCTCAGGTGCTTCAACCAAGGTCCATACTTGGTTGGTATACATAGAATCCATTTCGGATTTCATGGCACTCTGCCATTTCTCTGAGTCAACACTATGCCACATAGGGTTGTTTAGTCTGAACAAGTGTTTCCTCTTGAACCGTAGTAGTTTGTGCTTCTTGAACTTCTTTAAGTTCAATCTTGCTCCCACTGTTCCCTTCAAGGATAAACTATTTTTCTAAGAAGGTAGCATGTCTCGAGAGAAACACCCTATAATCGTTGTAACAGTAATACCCTAAAATCTCTTTAAGATATCCCACAAACCTATATTTTACGGATCGAGATTCCAGCTTATCAGGGTCAACTTTCTTGACATAAGCTGGACATCCCCAAATCTTAACGTGTTTAAGACTCGGTTTCCTTTCTTTCCATATCTCATATGGAGTTTGAGGAACAGATTTGGAAGGCACCTTATTCAGTAAATATGCTGAGGTTTCCAATGCATAACCCCAAAGGAATACTGGAAGATTTGCATAGCTCATCATGAATTAAACCATGTCTAACAAAGTTTGATTTCTCCTTTTATTAGTATATTCAATTTGTAGTAAATAATGCTCTACGTCACATACATACATACCATTATTTAAAATACCACTACGATAAAGAACGTTATCTCTTCAGAATTGAACATTTATTATTCCGAATAACAAACGAAAATCCAGCCAAGTTTAACATGGGAATAGAAATAATATTCCTCACAATCGAGGGAACAAAATAACAATTATTTAAAACAATAGTCTTGCCTGTAGGCATATGTAAATCAAATGATTCTACAGCTATAGCAGCAACTCTTGCTCCATTTCCCATCCGTAGAATACCTCCTCTTCCTCAAGAGTCCTAATTCTCCTTAGTCCCTGCAACGAATTGCAAATGTGAGAACCACAGGCGGTATCTAATACCCAAGTAGAAATTTGACTTAATGACATATTCACTTCAATCATGAACATACCTGAACCAGAAGCGGCAGTCTCACTACCCTTCTCTTTTTTTTTCAATTCTGCAAGGTAAACCTTGTCGTTTCTCTTCTAGTGCCCCACCTTGTTACAGTGGAAGCAAACATCTTTGCTCTTGGGGTCTTCAGCTTTTGGTGGAACTGGCTGTTTCTCACCTACTTTTTTCTTCTTGGGAGGGTTCTTATTCCTTTTCTTAGGATTGGAACCTTCACCAATTAGAAGAACAGAACTCTTCTTAGAGGGAAAATTCGATTCTGCAGTCTTCAACATGTTGTGGAGTTCAGCCAGGCTAACGTCCAGCTTGTTCATGTGAAAGTTCACAACAAACTGCGAAAACAAATCTGGGAGCGATTGCAAGACCAAGTCTTGGCTTAGCTCCCCATCCATGACAAAACCAAGTTGTCCAAGACGTTCAATCAGATGGATCATCTTAAGTACATGGTCATTCACAGATGATCCCTCTGACATCCTACAACGAAACAGCTCCTTCGATATCTCATATCGAGCTGTCCTCCCTGCCACATCATACAACTCTTGTAGATGCGTTAGGATAGTGTGAGCATCCATAAGCTCATGTTGCTTCTGTAGCTCAACGTTCATGGAAGCTAGCATGATACATTGAGCAACATTAGCATCATCTATCCACTTACGATACACAACATGTTCATCATTATGTGCATCGTCAGCAGGTTCAGCAGGCTTAGGTGAGTCAAGCACATATTCCAGCTTCTCAACCCTGAGAACAATTCTCAAGTTTCGAAGCCAGTCAGCATAATTCGGACCAGTCAATTTGTGAGCATCTAGTATGCTCCGGAGTGATAGTGCAGAAGACATAATGTATATAGTAAATCTGTAAATTATAAACACATAACAACACTTAGCAAATATTCAATTTCATTATTAAAACACTATATGAATCGGGTCTTTATTCATAAGTGGCTCCCACTAGTTTATCTAATTTATACAACCCCCTAAGTGAATAAATAAGCATTCGAAATGCTAGTGGGAATAGGGATCCTACATTCCATCACACAACCTCGGCTGTAGCACGAAACGCCATGTGATGTTCAATAGGTAGACAACTCTTGTCAATTACATCTCATGTTATTCCCTAATAAAACTTTAGCCTCTTGAATAATTGAGTCACGGCTGTAGCACAACAAACTCAATATTCTAAGTCAAGTCTAACCCACCATTTCATACAATTGAATCAGTCTCCAACGGCCCACGGTTGTAGCACGTAACGACCATTAGATTCTAATTCATTGTACACATCTCTATGTAATAGACAAGTATTTCTAATTTCGAAATCAAAGCCCTCGGCTGTAGCACGAAATGGCAATGATTCAAAAATGAGAACTACTTTCTACCATGTTGGAAGGCTATGACCGACACAAGCCCGTTGTGTCATTGGCCAATTACTACTTGATATTATTAAGAGGAATTTTATTATAAGGTTTATAATTATATATATTTATAGACAAAAATTTCAACTAAATTTTTTCTATAAAGTATCATAATTACTAACCAATTAATTAATAATTAAAACTGTTTTAATCATTTAAATTATTTCTAAACCTTTTAGAAAATAATTTTTCTGTTAGTAACTAATAATTAAAACTCTTTTAATCATTAATTCTATTTCTAAACTCTTTAGAAAATTAATCTCTCCCTTAATATAATTTCATAAATTAAATAAATAATTAATAATATTAAGATCACATCTTAATTATTTTATAATAAATTAAATCTCATTTAATCAATTAATAAAATTGCTAACTAATTACTATTTCATAAATAAATAATTATCAGCCATTATTAATTAACTAATATTATTTAACAATCATAATCATATTATAAAGAGATTCTTTTCTTCAATTAAATATTTCAAATCAATAATCGATAATAGGATGATTCGCAGATCGAGGGGAGCATTGTCAAGAGGCGTCACTTAATACCCCTTTCTTACAGATCGAAATCCGTTTTTGACAGAATCATCCTTTCTCTCAATATTGAAAATTCATATTTAATTACGTGTTTCACAAACACAAGAATCTCATGATTGTATTCATAATATAAATATTAAGCAAGAAACGATTCCTATTTCTAGATTTTCTAGCGCACGCCTTATGTTGATTTAAGTTCACCTAGATCTATCATCACATGGTAAACCTAGGCATATATCTCATATATAAAATTAAATGAACAAGTAGGCATGCAAGCAATATCATGTCACACATTGATATAATGATGTATGGATTTATTATAGCATTTAAAAGCAATTTAAAATAATTAAAACATGCTTTAAAACAATTCCGGTAATATAAATATTTCAAAAATATTATATAAAAAATATTTGACCACTCCATTAGATCCGTATCAGAAATACGAATCCAACGATATATTGCACGCCCAAAACGGAGTTACGAAACTCCCAAAAAATCAAATTTAATGTGGACAGAAGGGATGTAACGCATTACTGAAATGTGTTACAATAATTAAAGCCATTAAATTCTGTAACGCATTATTTTACTGCGCGACCCCCTTCCTCCAGTTTATTCGCGAGCCTTTCCCTTGTCCAGCTGGTAACGGCAGCAGAGGTTATTAATGTAACCAATACTGTACTACTTTAGTACTTAACAGTTATACAAATAAAGTACACTTCAGTTTTTATATAAACATATCAACAAAACCTGTACGTTACTAGTGGCCCGTTTGGCTCACCCCTTATAAGATCAACTTATGGACTTATTTTCGGGTAAAAATTTTATATTTTGATAAAAAAAATTTATACAAGTATTTAATGTATGTTTGAGATTTAATAAGTTGCAAAAATAAGTTGAAAAATAAGTTGGAAAGTTAGGAATCTCTAACTTTGTCTTAAAATAAGTTGACTTATTCTGGAAAAAAGTTCCCCCAAACACCCCCTAGATCAGATCAATTACTAATATTATTATATAAAAACTTACACCTGTTTACACTAAAACTTCTGCTCGCCAGTTACCAACTACTGTATGTCTGTATTGTATACTAACAATTATACAGGGTCCGAATTTGATTTTTAATAAATTAATTAACTAATTAATCAATAAATTAAAAAAAAAATTACAACAACATATTTGACAAATCAAGAAGCTGCCAAAATATGTCAGGTCAGTCCAAGGGGTGGTGCAAACATGCATAACAATTATACAAATATTAAAATTCAGATGTAATTTTTATTATGAATAATTAAAAACAAATTTTTCAAAAATTCATAACAATTAAAATACACACCAGAAAATTACAAGAAAATTCATGGATCATCTACAACAATTATAGAACCCATATTAGTGGTCAAAATCTCATGCAAATATTATTTCGAATTAATTCATAATTAAGTCTAAACAAACTTTCAAAAATCATAATAAATCCATACATGCATAAAAAAATCTGAATTTTTTTACATGAATCTCTATATGCATAACCTAGCTCTGATGCCATTGAAGGAATTTACGGACGAGCGGAAGCATGGTATAACAATTATTCCGTAAAAACCATGTATCGTGCATATAGAAAATCATATAAAAAACGAAAGACCGGAGGAATCGAAACCTTACCTTGAAAAATCGAAGCTTTATAATCTATGGTTGCTAGCAGTTGCTTCTCAGAGTGTGAAGCACTCTACCGGTATCCACCAAGATTGATTCTTCGATGAAACTTTTATAAAACTCGAAACTTTATAAAAATGGAGTTTTTCCTTTTGAGAGAGAGAGATATGAAGAAGATGGAGGCTAGCTCCTTTTAGGTTTTTCACAAAAACACAAAATGCACACACTTCTCTTCTCATCTCTTTCTATTTATATGGCTCATGTAGGTTTAGTATAATTAATATATCATGTATATATTAATATATATAAATCCCACAAAATGTTTAAATAATAATTAAAACTATTTTAATCATTATTAAAACAACTTGCTCTCTCAAAATACCTTCATTAATAAATTAATCTTTTTTATGGTATGACCCTGTAGGTTCAATATTAAGCCGGTAGTAGAAGTAAATAATAATAAACTTTTTATTTATTATTTATATGAATTCTAAAATTCATTAAATATAATTAATAGAATAATTATATTTATTCTACATCGTGAGTGATGCTTCTCAACATATCGCGACTATCCGGATAATATGAATTCACTGCTTAGAATACCAAGAACTCGTCAGTGACTAGTTACCGTACAATCAATTCCTTCTACCCTACAATATCCCGATTAAATACAAGGCATGGATCTCGTGTCAAGCCTATCAAATTTAATCATATGATTTCTTATTCATAATGCAAAGTTCATATTAATGCAAATTAGAAACTCCTTTCTAATTTCATACACTCTGGCCAGAGATTCCAGAACTCGCATACTAAGAATAACATAGGATATTCACTTCCTTACTGGAAGGGGTAGATCCTTTATTGATCATTAACTATCTTCATACACAAATCCCTATGCCCAGAATAGACCTAATGGATGTCCTTGAGACTAAGGACTAAACCAAAGCATAGTTCATTATATACAAGATTACTCTAACGATCTCAAGTCTAAGGACACTTGTACAACTATCACTTAGTGAACAACTATCGACACGTGAGTAAACTCCATTAGTTGTTCAACTTATCGAGTCATGTTCGGTGAACTTATTCCCTAATAAGCACCTACATACTAGCTATAGTGTCACCACACAAATGCCTATGAGAACAGACATCCTCCTGAAAGG
Organism: Kitagawia praeruptora; assembly: GCA_037693485.1. Classification (NCBI taxonomy): domain Eukaryota; kingdom Viridiplantae; phylum Streptophyta; class Magnoliopsida; order Apiales; family Apiaceae; genus Kitagawia; species Kitagawia praeruptora. The sequence goes on from CM075344.1 coordinate 40,916,749, forward strand.
AGCAAGCATAGTATGTACCAATCTTTGCGGATTCACTAACTTCCAATTAGTTATCCTATGATCAGGAACTGTTTAAGTCTAGAGTTATCATCTTCTAGATCTCACTATTATAATCTCATTATAATTCTAGAAGCTTTACTTTAAACCATGGAATATCTTATTTAAAACACTTTAAATAGATAAGGCCCGTAATAAAAACAAATAAGTCTTTTATTAATATTAATGAAATCAAATAAGTGTACAAGAAAGTTCTTCCTAAATCATCATACATGATTGGATTTTAGGACAAACTCTTTCATTTACATGTGTAGAGAATATCATGAACTGTATTATGACTATTATTCTTTGAAATCTGAAACTCCTATTCACAAACAGTTTGTGAAATCAGAGTCTAAGGTTGACTCTGCAACAGGTAAAGTAAAGGCAAAATCTTCAAAGCCTGTTGTCTCTAAATCTATTAAGAAAGGATCCAATCAAAGTTGGGTCCTAAAAAATTCTAACTAGCTACTTTTTGTTTGCAGGGCACAGGAAAGAAGCATTCAATTATCTTGGACAGTGGATGCTCTGGACATATGACTGGAAAGAAGTCCCTGCTTACAAAGTTTGAGAGGAAAGCTAGCCCAGTAATATCTTTTGGAGATGGCAACAAAGGAGAAACTCTGGGATATGGCTCAATTGTTTTGGGGAATGTCATCATAGAAAATGTAGCACTGATTGAAGGCTTGAAACATACTCTGTTAAGCATAAGTCAACTGGGTGATAAAGGTTACAAATCAATCTTTGACAGAGAAGGATGCAAAATCTTGAATATGCAAAATGGAGACATTGTTCTAATTGGTCAAAGACATTGTAACATATATGAAGCCAGCTTAAGTGATACATCTAAAGGAATTGTTAGATGTCTCTACAGCAAAGCAACAAGTGATGAAAGCTGGAATTGGCACAAGAAGCTCTCACATCTCAACTTTAAGAAGCTTAATCGACTTGTTAAGCACAATTTAGTGAGAGGTCTACCTAAGGAAAATTTTGTGCAAGATGGACTTTGTGATGCATGTCAGCTTGGAAAACAGAGAATAACCACTTTCAAGAGCAAGACTGCAAATTCAATTAATGAACCATTTCACATGCTACATTTTGATCTGTTTGGTCCAGTAAACATTTTGTCTATCAGCAAGAAAAGATATGCTCTAGTGATAGTGGATGATTTCACAAGGTTTACATGGGTGTTCTTTCTACACAAGAATGATGAAGCTCCTCAGCAAATCATTGAACTTGTCAAGATTATTCAGAATAACTCTGAGTAAAAAGTCAAAGTACTTAGGAGTGACAATGGTACAGAATTTAAAAATTCTATAATGGAGGATTTTTGTGCAGACAATGGAATCACTCAATAGTTTTCTGTACCTGGTACACCTCAGCAAAATGGTGTAGTGGAAAGAAAGAACAGGACTCTCATAGAGGCAGCAAGAACCATGCTTGCAGATGCAAAACTTCCAACCTATTTTTGGGCAGAAGCTATTATGTTAGGTCGAATACACAATAAGTAATCAAATACTGTATGAGTAACTTAACAAGAACACACTGTTTAACAATTAAAAACTGTTTGGAATTAATAATTCCTCTCTCGGTGATGTAAATATCACAGAGAGCTGCTTAGGTTACAATCAATGAATTTCTCAATGTTCGATTACCCTTTTAGGGTTAACCTAACTGTATTTATAGAACATACAGCTTCGTACAATCAGTAACTGATTCTCCTAAAATCAAGCTATACAATTGATATCAATCACGATTGCTTCAGTCTTCCAAGTCAACTCAATCTCTTTGACAGCTTTCCAATCTTCAAAGATATTGCTTCCATATTTAACTCAAATCAATCTTCAAACACTGTTGACTCTTCAGACAATACCGCTACAGAGTTTAACAAACTCTGTTTGCGCTTCCAGTCAGTGTTTAACTAAACTCTGACTGCTTCCAGCTAAACTCTGTTTTCTGACTTTAGCTTCCAAACACTGTTTCCATCAATCATTTCTAACAATCTCCCCCAACTTGTCCATTAGCAAGAATGTACAAGTTTACAGTAAATGATGATGTCAAAACAAATACAAAGTTTTTACAGTGTTTAACATACAAACAGAGTTTAAGCTATTACTTAACAAATTCTACAGAAAATAAGAAAATTCTTACAGACTTTAATTTCTAATCTCTTGCAGATCAGGCATTGTTCTGAGATAGTCTATAAGCAACCTTCTTTCAGCATTTTCAAGCTCTATCTGCATAGCTTCTTTGATTTCTCTCAACTGAGGATCATTCTCATCAGTTTGATAGATAGCAGCTCTAAGATCGTAGATTTTGTTTCTTCTCATCTCATTTCCCAGCCTTATGTATTTCACTTCCTCAGATTTCACATTAAAATCTAGAACAGTGATTCCAAGATCAGTCTTCAGTTTTGTAGTTCCCTTCTCCATTTCAATCAGATTGCCATTCCAATCTCTGTATTTAGGAACATACTTGCTGTTGAATTTCATTTGCCTTCTTGCAAGGTTTTGAATCATTCTTTGTTGAAGCACATTTGCAACTGACTGACCTCTTTGATTTCTTACTCTGAAAATATACAGAACATATTCAAGTTCTTCAGCATACTTTAATTCAATATCCTTTTCAGAGACTTTAAATACTGTTCCATCAGCCATGAAATATAGCAAGAAATCCTTTTCTAGACTCTTCTGATATACAAGCTGTACTGACTCCAGTTTGTCCAAACTCTCTTGAGTGACACCACGACCTGGAACAGACAGTGAAGAAGGATCTCTAGGACCAACGTATTGCCTTTTATCTCTGTGTGAGCCTATACCTTCTTTGTTGTATCCAACTTTACCAGATAAAGCTCTACCATCAGTGAAATCCATTGGAATTGTAGCTTCTAGTCTTGGATCATGAGGAGCACCCTTCTTAAATGTTGATTTCAACTGAGAAGACAATAATGGTGTGGTCACAACTTGTGCAGCAACAGAGGTTGTGTCTTCATTCTTCTGTACAACATGTGTATCAACAGAGGTTGTAACTATACTTTTCAGCTTTTGCTTGGCTTCTGCATCTGTTGGTTTTCTGAATATTTGCATTCTTTGATTTGTACCAACAGGTTCTTTGATTTGAATGCCTTTAAGAACAGGCTTTGCAGCTTTAGCAACTTTCATGTTCTTCTTTGCTTTTTCAGACTTTAGAGCTTTCAGATGCTTTTCTTGTAAACTTTTCTCTTCAGCTTTAGCATCTTCTATAGTAACTCCTTCTGCATTCTCTTCCATAAAAAGCTTAACAGCTAACTCCTCATCAGTCTTTGGGTTTGATGTTAATTTCAAACTCTTGGTCTTTGAAGTACCTTGAGTTTCAGTGTTTATTCCAACAGACTGTGATTTAAAAGATTTGCCAGATCTCAGAGTTTGCTTTTCAGAGTTTAAGACCTTGCTCTTTTCACTTGCCCCTCCATCTCCAGCATCATCCTTTTTAGTCAGAGTTTGAGAAACTTTGCATTTTGACTTAGCAACTCTCTCCCCCTTTTTGACATCATCAGGAATAAGGATTGATGTAATGAGCTCCAAAGAATTAGCAATGGAATCAACCTTAGCAAATAAAGCAGTCTGATTTTCTTCAACTTTTCCTAGCCTGGCAAAGAGAGTGTCTTGGACTTTAGACAGCTGAACAGCTTTTATTTTAGACTCTCTATCCATCTTCAATTCTATTGACTGAATCTCAGTCTTCAAGGAAGCAATTTCTTGTTTAGTTTCAGTAAAATTTCCTTCCAAAGTCTTGACTTGCACCACAGTTGCCTTTAAACAGGATAAGATCTCTGGATTTGAAATTTGCTTTGCAGTTTGCTTAACAAACTCAGATGCTCTTCCTTTTGGAAAAATGCAATCTTGTTTATACCAATTTTCAGCAGACTTAGCAAGATGCTCTACTTCAACTGCATGAGATGGACAAGGCTGAGCAAAAGGTGTATGCTTATTATCTGTCTGTGCAGGTGAACTCACAAAAGAGTCAGAGTTTGCACTACTAGCAGATTCATCTTCAGCACTTGCATCCTTAGATTGATCATCTTTTAAAGAACCACTGTGCTGAGCAGTGTCAGCCACAGCTTCTTCAATAACTGCTGCAACCTTTTCAATAATCACCTCATGTTGCACAGGCTCTGCAACAGAGTTTACCTTTGTAGCTTCAACAGGCATGGATTCAGAAATTATCTTTGTTGCCTGATCAACTTCATCACCTTTGTCTTGAATTGGAGAAGATACCAGCTCTGTGGGTGATGCTGCAGCTTCAGGAACATGTACTGCAGGCTCATCAGCTACACCAGGAGCTTCAGTATGAACAATAGGTGAGATAGGATCAGAGAATGGTTCAAATGAGTCAAAAATATTATCCCTTGGTGAAAAACCATCTCTGTTATCCTCTTCTACAGGCATTTTATCCTCTGTAGGCATTTGAATATTAACATTATCCTCTGCAGGCATTTCAACCTCTGCAGGTATAGCAACATTCACTGTAATCTCAACAGTAGGTGTTTGCTGTGAAACAACCTCTGGAGCTTCAACAACATTCTCTTCATCTGAATCAGAAAGAATTAATCTCCTTTTCTTGATTGGAGGCACCACATTCTCCTCTTCATCTTCACTTGAGCTCTCTCTTGGTGGTGAAAGTGAAGGTCTGTTTGCTTTCTGTTTCTTCCTTCTGGTATAAACAGCTCCAGGTATTGTTTGTTTAGCCTTTGAGTGTTTAGTGTTTTGGGCAGTGTGTTTCTTTCTTTTTGGCTTGGTTTTGGGTTGTTCAGTAGGTGCTGACTCAGAGTTTAAGGTTTCAGTGTTTAAGGTGTCAGTGTTTAATGGTTCAGTGTTTAAGTTTTCAGTGTTTAAGGGTTCAGTGTTTAAGGGTGGAGAATTTATTGGTGGAGAGTTTATGGTTTCTGTTTGTGGTTGATGAGATGTAGTAGGTACAGTGGGTGTGGGTGTTGTACGTGTTGGTTCAGAGTTTATGGTGTCTATTGGTTCAGGCATTTGTTGTGGTGATTGAGAGTCTTGTGGTTGGTTTACATAGTTTTGTAAGGCTAAAGGCATAAACATCTCAGGTATTTGCTGTTTAGTGACATCTTTGTTTGTCAAATCAGAAAACATTCTCTTAGCAACTTGAAAAGGCTGAATAACATCAGCTTCACCAATTGGAATGTTAGGCACACAGGCAGTAAATAGCAGTTGACAAAAACGAGCAAAATAAACAGTAGTAGACTCAGACAAACGCTCTCCCAAGTTCATTAGAACTAGTCTACCAAAATCGAAGTTACCTCCATATAGTAGAGCATGACCAATTTGGAGAGTATCCAGAGGAAGTGCATCCCAGTTTGTTGTTTTCTTTCCAAAAGCCCTTGTTATGCAATCGAAAAAGAAACTCCATTCCTTTCTCAAACTTGGCCGTCTCAAAGACCCTATCTTGTTCAAGTTTCCTGCACATCCAATTTGTTCCAACATTGTCCTCAACCGATCATGACCAACAATACTGTAAGAAGTGTGTGTCTCAAAGTCCAAAGCATCCCTAACAGTAGTTGGAGTAATGATATACTCTGATTCTTCATGAGTGAAAATGATTGTTGGAGTGCCAGACTCTCCTCCATCATCATATTCAGAGTTTGTCCAGAAAGTAGCAATTTGTGAAGCAGATAGTGTAGCTGGTGCTGTTAGAGCCTTCCCTATTTCAGAGTCTTTCAAGAAATTTTGGAACACATGAAACGCCTCTGGAGCATTTACAGTCTCCAACGGTGCTGCATAGTTACTAGGGAGAAAAACTAACCCTGCTGCATCAAACGCTTTAGTTGCCATTAGTAAAAAGTGATACGAAGATATTCAGAGAAAAGATGTGTATGCACTGTAAGTGTTTATCAAAATGTGAAAGAGAATATATGAGAAGTGTGAAAGTGAATGAGTATGCAAGTAACTGTGAGTGGGTGAATGTGAATCGATATGGAGTAAGAGACTAAAGACGATTTGAGTAAAATTAAAACTCAATCGTTTATTTAGTAAAAGCGCGCAACTGTTGTAGAGTAGTGTGTGAGTGGGACACAATCATGGGACACGTGTCAAACAACCAATGGATTACTTAATAATTACCGCTGTCATTCCTATAATCACGACACTTACACTAATTAACAGTTGTCAACTACCCCAATTACTGCAAAATAGTCAAATGATCTCAATGAGATTTTACCTCAGAGTACTTAACACAACTCAACAGTGTTTATCAATTATCCAACTTTATCACTTAAACCCTTTCAAAAATTGCACAGTTGTGAATTAAGTGTGTGTGAAGCAGAGTTTACTGAAATCAATTTTTAGAGCATCTAATATTTCATAGAATCCATAACAAAAATCAATAACCACTGAATGCACAAACTCTCATATTAAACACTGATTGTTTGATGAATGCTAAACTCTGTAGTTACTGTAATACAGAAATCTGAAAACTTCCATTCCCTTTGATGTCCATGATTATCCAAGTAAGCACACAGTCTTTAAAGACAAAAATATCAAGAGATTGAAATCAGAGTTTCATTCAGTGAATAACAGTCATGAACTGGATAATCTCACAAACTCTCAAACACACAGGTGTTTAGGTGAAGTGTTTACACTCACATTCAATCAGAAATAGCAGAATCTACCATATGCTTGAATGTCCACCAATTCTACACTACTTTGAGTACATGTATTCACAAATCAAAAGGACTTTATTCAGGGTTTAAATGAGATAAGATCAAACAGATGAAAAAGATATTTTATTCATGAGTGAATATCAAGCTGAACATTTCAATAGATCAAAGTGTTCAGTCACACTGTTAGTAAATATTTGTACAAGATCAGTATATATGCCTTTTTTTTTTCTTTTTTTTTTATTTATTTAGCATATATACTGAGTAAACTTTTCTTTTCTTGAGAAACACTCATCTGTTTGAGAAAAAAAAATATAACTGCTCTTAACACTTCAGTGTATAAGAAAAATGAGCAGTTAATAAGGCTCAAAGGGGTTTACTAAGGATGGAATTTATGAACAGTGTTTATACAGTACTGTTTGAACAAAGTTCAAAAGAATTTTTGAACAGTGTTTGAAGAAATGGTAAATCCTATTGCCTTTATCATTTTCATGCACACACATATCATGTAGTCTCAAAATGGTCTAATACAAGTTCTAGAGAAACATACTATCTGATGAATATCACACAACAATAAATACTGATTGATAGAAAATATATCAATCACTGATTTGGCTCAAACTCTCACAGGTTGTAGACATGAATCTGAACTCACCAAACTATTCAATGACACATCTCAAGTTTTATGGTTTTCACAAGTACAAACAAGGAATCATCATGAACCATACCTTTGGAAACAGAATGTCACTTATCAGAGTTTAGAGTTCATCAATAACCAAAATTATTTATGAGAGGCAATGCACACAATATTCATAGACTCAGAGTTTAGGACTGAATAACCTAAGAGATGCTATAAATATGAAACAGTATCATGCTGTGTTGATTTACTGCACAAAGTCTGATTAGATTACAGTGACTCAGAAAGAATCATGATTTATTTACTGAGAATCATGCTTCATACAATTTTCTTCATTGGTGTTTTCATTCAGACAATAATCAATTCTGAATTCACTGAGTGTATCTAACATGTTAACAGTGTTTAACAGACAGACATGCTTAACAGAGTTTAAAAAGTTTTAAACATAAGCATGCATAACAGAGTTTAATACTAAGGTTCACATAGCACTTAACAATTTGCAGAAACATGAGCAACATATTTTAGAAATAAGTTTTTGAGTCTAACCAACATCTCTAGTCAAAACTAGAGACCATTCCTAGTTCATTGACCAGTCTTGTAAATGTAGCTTCACTCAATGGCTTGGTGAAGATATCTGCAAGTTGTTGTTCTGTAGACACAAAGTGAAGTTCAATGTTGCCTTCCTCTACATGCTCCCTGATGAAGTGATACCTTATGCTGATGTGCTTTGTCATTGAATGTTGCACTGGATTACCTGTCTTTGCAATAGCACTTTGATTATCACAGTAAATAGGTATCTTGGTATACCTTAATCCATAATCCAGCAGTTGATTCTTCATCCATAAAATCTGTGCACAGCAGCTACCAGCAGCAATATACTCTGCTTCCGCTGTAGATGTAGATATTGACTTCTGTTTCTTGCTGTACCAGGAAACAAGTCTGTCACCCAGAAATTGACAACTTCCACTGGTGCTTTTTCTGTCTATCTTACATCCAGCAAAGTCTGCATCAGAGTAACCAAGAAGTTTAAACTCTGATTCTCTTGGATACCACAGCCCTAAAGTCATAGTGCCCTTGAGGTACTTGAATATCCTCTTTACTGCTGTTAAATGTGGTTCTCTTGGATCTGCCTGGAACCTTGCACACAAACAAGTTGCATACATGATATCAGGTCTGCTAGCTGTCAAATAGAGTAAAGAACCAATCATTCCTCTGTAACTTGTCATATCTACTGATGACCCTGCATCTTTGTCCAATTTTGTTGAAGTTGCCATGGGAGTTGTTGCAGATGAACAATCAAGCATACCAAATTTCTTGAGAAGGTTTCTGGTATATTTTGCTTGATTTATAAAAATTCCATCATCTGTTTGTTTCACCTGTAAGCCTAGAAAATAACTAAGCTCTCCCATCATACTCATTTGATATCTTGACTGCATGAGTTTGGCAAACTTCTTGTAGAGTTTATCATTAGTAGACCCAAAAATAATGTCATCCACATATATTTGAACTAAAAGCAAGTCACTACCATTTTGGAAGTAAAACAGAGTTTTGTCAATAGTACCTCTGTGAAATCCACTTTCTAGTAGAAATTTGGCAAGGGTTTCATACCATGCCCTTGGTGCCTGCTTAAGTCCATAGAGTGCCTTGTCTAATCTGTAGACATAGTCTGGATATTTTGGATCTACAAACCCTGGTGGTTGTTCCACAAACACTTCTTCTTCAAGTTTTCCATTCAAAAATGCACTTTTTACATCCATTTGAAATACTTTGAATTTCATGTGAGAGGCATATGCAAGAAAGATTCTGATTGCCTCCAATCTAGCCACTGGAGCAAATGTTTCATCATAGTCTATTCCTTCCTGTTGTGAGTAGCCTTTTGCAACCAGTCTTGCCTTGTTCCTTGTGATAACACCCTCACTGTCAGTTTTATTCCTGAAAACCCATTTAGTACCAACAATGGATCTGTTCTTGGGCCTTGGTACAAGTGTCTACACTTCATTTCTTTCAAATTCATTTAGCTCTTCTTGCATTGCTGTTATCCAGTCAGCATCTTTAAGAGCTTCTTCCACTTTCTTTGGCTCACTTTGTGACAAGAATGCATGAAACAGACATTCATTTGTTGTTGCACTTCTTGTCCTTACTTTTGCATCTGGATCACCAATAATCAAATCAGGTGTGTGAGATTTAGTCCATTTTCTTGCAGAAGGCAGATTGCTTCTGTCATCATGTGATCCTCCCCCTTGATCCATGCTCTCCTGATTTTCTTGGTGTCTTTCTTCATTTTCTGATGCTCCCCCTGAATGTGACTTCTCAGAATTATCAACAGAGTTTGAATCAACAGAGTTTGATTCAGAATCATCAACTGAGTCACTTTCAGTGTTTGAATTATCACTATGATGTGATTCTTCATGCTCCCCCTCAACTGGTTCTTCCCTTGTTTCTGATTGAAGAGTTTCTTCAGTATTTACCAGTAGAGGTTCAGAGTTTAGATCAACAGAGTTTGTCAAATCAGTCTGATCAGAGTTTACTTTTTCAGAGAATAAATCTTCATTTTCAAAGTGCAGTTGATCATGTTCATTGACATCTTCAAGTCCAGTTATTTTCTTGTCATCAAATGACACATGAATTGATTCCATGATCACTCTAGTTCTCAGATTATAAACTCTGAATGCCTTTGTTGACAGTGGATAGCCAACAAAAATTCCTTCATCTGCCTTTAGGTCAAACTTGGTCAACTGTTCAGGATGAGTCTTCAACACAAAGCATTTGCATCCAAAAATATGAAAATATTTTAGATTTGGCTTTTTCTTCTTCACCATTTCATATGGTGTTTTACCATGCTTGTTGATCAGTGTTGCATTTTGAGTAAAACAAGCAGTTTGAACTGCTTCTGCCCAGAAATATGTTGGCAACCTTGCTTCATCTAGCATGGTTCTGGCAGCTTCTATCAAGGTTCTATTCTTCCTCTCCACTACACCATTTTGTTGTGGAGTGCCAGGTGCAGAAAACTCTTGTTTTATCCCTTTACTCTTGCAAAATTCTTCCATAGATGAATTCCTGAACTCAGTTCCATTGTCACTTCTGATTATCTTCACTTGATTCTCTGACCCTTTTTCCAGTTGTAATATATGTTCTGTCAGTGTTAATGCAGTTTCATCCTTCTTTGCAAGAAAATATACCCATGTGAACCTGGTATATTCATCAACAATGACTAGAGCATATTTCTTCTTTCCAAGAGACATTACATTCACTGGACCAAAAAGATCAACCTGTAGTAGATGATAAGGATCAACAATTGAAGACTCAGATTTGCTTTTGAAGGAGACTTTTCTCTGTTTAGCCTTTTGACAAGAATCACACAGTCTTTCTACATTCAACAAGGACTTTGGTAGACCTCTTACAAGATCATTCTTGATTAGCTCATTGATGTTGTTCAGGTTCAAATGAGAGAGTTTCTTGTGCCATTTCCAACTCTCTTCACTGGACATCCTTGTAGACAGACACACTGCTTTGCCATCAGTGTTTGTTGACAATTTGATTTCATAGATGTTATTGTGTCTGTTTCCAACTAGAGCAACTTTCCCTGTAGATTTACTGATCACTTGACAATATTCAGGCTGAAAATCCACATGATATCCTCTGTCACAGATTTGACTCTCAGATAGCAGATCATGCTTGAGTCCTGGAACCAGAGCTACATTTGTGATGATGACATTTCCAAGATTAATATTGCCATATCCCAGTGTATGTCCTATGTTGCCATCTCCATAGGAAACTTCTGGGCCAGCCTTCTCCTCAAACTCTGATAGCAGGGCTTTATTTCCTGTCATGTGTCCCGAACATCCACTGTCCACAACTAGGGTACTAACCCTGGTGCCCTGCAATCACAAACAATCACTGATTATTAGTTTTAAGGATCCAGACTTGCTTGGATCCTTTGGCTTTCTTAATTCTGTTAGCTTTTGCAGCGGAATTTTCATTAACAGAGTTTAAGCTAACTTTTTCAGAGTTTACATTTGCAGAGTTTACTTTAACCCATTTCAAATTTGGCTTGGGTTCATAGTAATTATAGTAAATAGCATGATAATCTCTGCAAGTGTAAATAGAATGCCAAGTACTTCCACAGTGTTTGCATAAAGTCTGTGGTCTAGTTCTCACATAATCACTCTTTACTGCAGTTTTAGAGGGCAAAGAATTAATGTTCTTATTCTTACTGCAGAAACTAGCAAGATGATTAGTGCTACCACAATTAAAGCATGTTTTCCTAGGAGCTAACGAAGCAAGCATTGGCTTAATTCCTGATGTGATGCCTACTTTTCCATTTTTGTTTTTCTTAGGCAATCTCTGTTTGTTGACAGATTTTATCTCCTTAAGCTTATGCTTGAGTTGTTTATCTGTCATTAAACCAATGATAGCCTCTTTAACAAAAGTTTTAGCATATGACTCTCTAACAGCCTTTTTCTGTGCTTCAGTCTTAGGTCCACCTGTTCCCATGACATTTCCCTCAGATGAACAATGTGGTCTAACCTTTACCTGATTTTCAAATCTAAGTTCATCTCCTACAGAGTAACCTAGACCTACTGTATCTGACTGAAACACTTCTTGAGTGTCTTTACCAGAGTGTGTCCAAGTTTTAATGATGTGTTTAGTATCCTCCAATTCAGATTCTAGTTGCTTATACTTGCCTAGCAACTCCTGTTCAATAAACACTGCATCATCTCTCTCTTTTTGAATTTTATTCATGTTCTCTAGCTGTTCCTCAACAAATTTATTTCTTTCTTTGAGTTGAGAGCACTCAGACTTTATCCTCTCATTTTCTAAAGTCTGATCCCTATAACTGATATGTAATGCCTTAAGATAAATTCTCAATTCAGTTATATTATCAGTGTTATAAGCATAGGTAGTTGGAGGTACCTTGAGATCATCATTTTCAGTCTGAGTAGTAGCCATGAGAGCATAGTTGACTTCCTCATCTGAATCTGAAGTGTCTGCCCAATCTCTGCCTTTGGTGTAGAGTGCCTTTTCAGTTTTACCCTTCTTGCACTCAGGAGCATAGTGTCCCATCTCCTTACACTTGTAGCATTGAATTTCAGACTTATCTTTCTTACCAGATTTGAAGTCCTTTCCCTCAGCTTTCTTGAAATTCTTCTTGTCAGACTTTGAGTAGTCCCTGGAGAATCTCTTTCCCTTCTTGAAGTTCTTGTATCCCATCTTCTTGAAGGTCTTTACCATCAATGCAGCCATTTGCATCATCTCTTCATCATCTTTAGAATCAGATGATCCATCAGTGTTTGAGTCAACATCAGTGTTTGATGACTCATTCTCTGAATGTATGACTAAGGCTTTTCCTTTTGCCTTTCTCCTTGATGCCTCCTTCTTTGATGGTTTCTCCTCAGCCTTAAGTGCAACAGACTTTGACTTTCTACTTGATCTTTTATTTCTCTGCTCCAATTCCAATTCATGGGTTTTGAGCAGTCCATAAATTTCATCAATCTCTGTTTCACCAAGTTCATAATTATCTCTTATAGTGGTAGTTTTCACATCCCACTTTTCAGGTAGAGAAAGAAGAAACTTGAGATTTGAGTCTTCTAAATCATACTCTTTGTTAACCAATGACAAATCATTGAGCAGTTTACAGAATCTGTCAAATGTTTCTGTCATGGTTTCATCAGACTTTGCCTCAAAGTGCTCATACTCCTGAGTGAGTATGTTTCTTCTGTTTTTCTTGATTGCAGGAGTTCCTTGACACCTAACCTCAAGTGCATCCCATATTTCCTTTGCAGTTGTGCAGTTAATCACTTTATTAGACCTAACATTGTCTAATGCACTGTGAAGTAAATGTCTCACTTTTGCATCCTTTGCAATAGATGAAAGATCCTCAGCAGTTAGATCTTTCTTTTCCTTTGGAATGACCTTTGATTCCTCACCAGCAGCAGCAGCAGATAATTTTGTTGGTTTGTGAGGACCTTCATATATTCTATCAAGGTATTCTGGATCTGTAGCCTCCAGAAACATGGTCATTTTCACCTTCCAAATTGCATACTCTGATGGCCTAAGTATAGGAACCCTTATTGTCTCATACCTACTAACAGTAGTAGGGGTTTTCTCAGATGGTGGAGGTATCTCTGCCATTGATTACTCTTGTGTTGTTTGGATCTTTAACTGTAATAAAGTAACAGATTAGGCTCTGATACCACTTGTTAGGTCGAATACACAATAAGTAATCAAATACTGTATGAGTAACTTAACAAGAACACACTGTTTAACAATTAAAAACTGTTTGGAATTAATAATTCCTCTCTCGGTGATGTAAATATCACAGAGAGCTGCTTAGGTTACAATCAATGAATTTCTCAATGTTCGATTACCCTTTTAGGGTTAACTTAACTGTATTTATAGAACATACAGCTTCGTACAATCAGTAACTGATTCTCCTAAAATCAAGCTATACAATTGATATCAATCACGATTGCTTCAGTCTTCCAAGTCAACTCAATCTCTTTGACAGCTTTCCAATCTTCAAAGATATTGCTTCCATATTTAACTCAAATCAATCTTCAAACACTGTTGACTCTTCAGACAATACCGCTACAGAGTTTAACAAACTCTGTTTGCGCTTCCAGTCAGTGTTTAACTAAACTCTGACTGCTTCCAGCTAAACTCTGTTTTCTGACTTTAGCTTCCAAACACTGTTTCCATCAATCATTTCTAACATATTAACACTGCAAGTTTCACTCAAAACTGTACCTTGGTAAATAGTCATGGAAAAACTCCCTATGAGATGATCAAAGGAAAGAAACCAAGTGTGAAATACTTTCACATTTTTGGATGCAAATGCTATGTCCTAAAATTTCATCCTGAACAACTTGGAAAATTTGAAGCCAAATCAGATGAAGCAATCTTTCTAGGATATTCAGCATCAAAGGCCTTCAAAGTATGTAATCTCAGAACTCACATTGTTATGGAATCAATTCATGTTGCATTTGATGACAAGAAATTTGGAATTCTGCAAACTGATGAAAGCCATGACAAATTGGAATTTGAAAATCTGAAGAATTCTGAGATACTCTCCAATGATGATGAAGGTTCTCCAGAAGGAATTTCTATTGCTTCTCAAAGGAATGCTACTGTTGAGGCGGAGCAAATAAATCAAGGAGAACATAGTGATCATCAGGAGCAGACTAGCTATTCAGAGTCTACTCCATCAGGAACTGATCTTTCAGAGTCTACTGAGGAAAGATCAGTAACTAGCAGCAGTATGGAATCTACTGATTCTACTGATCAAGGGGGAGCTATTGAAAGTAGAGAGATTTCTTCTACAAGAGATACCACTAACTTAGGGGGAGAATCTAGCAGAGGCAATCTACCACCTGTTAGAAAATGGACAAATGATCATACTGAAGATTTGATTATTGGTGATCCAAATAGTGGTGTTTGAACTAGAAGATCAATTCAAAATGAATGCTTGTATAGTTGCTTTCTCTCAAAGAATGAACCTAAGAAGGTTGAAGAAGCCTTACAGGATCCTGATTGGGTAATTGCAATGCAGGAAGAATTAAATGAGTTTGAGAGAAACAAAGTCTGGAAACTGGTACCAAGACCCAAAGACAGATCAATTGTTGGTGCAAAATGGGTTTTCAGAAACAAGCTAGATGAATCTGGTATAATTGTAAGAAACAAAGAAGGACTGGTGGCCAAGGGTTACTCTCAGGAAGAAGGCATTGATTATGATGAAACCTTTGCACCTGTAGCAAGATTGGAAGCAATCAAAATGTTTCTTGCATTTGCAGCTTATTCAAAGTTCAAGGTATACCAGATGGATGTAAAGAGTGCTTTCTAAATGGAAAGCTTGATGAGGAAGTGTATGTGGAGCAGCCACCTGGATTTGTTGATCCAAAGTTTCCAAATCATGTCTACAAACTTGACAAGGCACTCTATGGACTAAAGCAGGCACCAAGAGTATGGTATGAGACTTTGTCTAACTTTCTTCTTGAAAATGGCTTCACAAGAGGTACAATTGACAAAACTCTATTCTTTAGAAAGATAAAAGGTGAATTGCTTTTAGTTCAAGTTTATGTTGATGATATCATATTTGGCTCTACTAATAAAAAGTTGTGCGCTAAGTTTAGCAAGCTTATGCAGTCTAAGTATCAGATGAGCATGATGGGTGAATTAAATTATTTCTTAGGCTTGCAGGTCAAGCAGACTGAGACTGGTATTTTCATTAATCAGTCAAAGTATATCAAAGATCTTTTAAGAAGATTTGACTTTCAAGACTATGCAGTTGCAAAAACACCCATGGCAACAGCCACTAAACTAGACTATGATCCTAAGGGAAAGAGTGTGGATAATACTAGTTATAGAGGCATGATAGGCTCATTGTTATATCTAACTGCAAGTAGACCAGATATAATGTTTTCTACCTGTTTATGTGCTAGATTCCAAAGTGATCCTAAGGAATCTCATTTAATTGTTGTGAAGAGAATTTTTAGATATCTCAAAGGAACTCCAAATCTTGGTTTGTGGTATCCTAGAGAATCTGATTTCTTCCTAATTGGCTATTCAGACTCTGATTATGCAGGGTGTAAAATAGATAGGAAAAGCACTACAAGTACATGTCAATTCTTGGGAATCTCAACCTCAACTGCAGAAGCTGAGTACATAGCAGCAGGCAGTTGTTGTGCACAACTCCTTTGGATAAGAAATCAGTTGATGGATTATGGTATGACACTTAGTAATATTCCTATGTTTTGTGATAATACTAGTGCTATCAAAATTGCAGAAAATCCAGTTCAACATTCAAGGATTAAGCACATTGATGTCAGGTATCATTTTATTAAGAACATATTGAGAATAGTACTGTGGAACTTCATTTTGTTCCTACTGACAAACAGCTTGCAGATATTCTAACTAAACCACTTGATGAGACTACATTCAGTAGATTAGTAAGTGAGTTAGGAATGTTAAATTTCTAGATCTTTAACATCTGCAAAAGTAGCAAGGTATGTTGTTTTCAGCTTATAGACTTGATATTTGTCAGGATCTATATTTGATTGTTAAATGCTTTAGCTATAACACTTTGCCTTGATAAATTTCAGTATGATAGACTTGTTAATAATCATCAGGATTAGAATTGTTATCAGGATGCTGATGTCATCAATATTGTGTCAGTATCAGGATTGTGAAAATTGTTTCAGATCCTGACGTTTACTTTATGTAGTAATCTAATTCTGAGTTTTGTTAAGTCTAAGCCAGCAAGTTTTAATATGTGCATACTGATAATTTATACCATTAGTCAGATCATTCAATAAACAGGGAACAACAGACAAGTAGATAATAAGAAATTGTATTTTCATTAATTGAAAGCATTACATACATGGAAATGAAATACAAATATCTTTTTGTCTAATTTCTACTGATAATTATATTCTTGTCTAAAGTTGTTGTTGTTCTTAGTCTTCACAGATCACTTCAGGACAAGGAGCATCTCAAGAGTAACTTGATGATCTACTTCTGGATTCCTCGTCTGGGTGACTTGAATGTATAGCATCTCCATCAAGATCAACCTCAGACTCTCGGCCAAATTCTTCATCCTCAAGTTTTGAGGAGGTTAGAGGGTGATTGTATCCAGCAGATGGATGTTCTAAGAGAAGGTTCTGGACATTATATGGATCTACTCCAATCATGTCTAAAACGATGAGAAAAGTTATCTCTTCAAAGAGACGAATATTGAATCTTTGGTGTTCATCATCTGTGAGAAATCGAAAGATTGGGTTGAAGGTCATTGTGTTTTGTGGAAGCTCTGTTTTTACAGAGAGGTTTTGTGTGCTTTTGGAGTTAAGAAAGGCAAAAGACATCAAGGGTTTATAAAGGAAAGAGTGAGAAGCTGAACAGTCATTTTAAATATTCAATGTATCGGCGTATACATCTATGCGTATGACTGGTTTTTTCATATTTCCAAGATATTTTTTGACAATCTAACAAGATTTTTTTGTTTAGATTATTGATGTTCTTTTCAGGTTAAATTCTAAAATTGCCACGTGGAACGTCATTTAATATTTGGACTCAGGATGATAGTGATAAGGAAATTGGAAGTGGTTTCATCAGGATTGATGATTATCTTTATTATTTTTAATCACATTCAGAGTTGTGATTATCTTGGTGAAAAAAATTACATCAGAAAATGAAGCTGATCAGTATTGATTTTATTTTGATTTTACCCTGATTTATTTCATGAAAATCAATTTTGGATTTTATTTTCCAAAAATCGTGGGTAAACTGCATTTTATTTTTCAGGGACTGACACCTGTCAACCTACGTGTCAACGTGGGTTAGTGGGTCTGAAGAATTTTTGAATATATCTTTATTTTGAGACTCTGATTGTTTATTGCTAACTTCTAATTCATATTTCCTAAAGGCAAAAACATTCATTCAAGTTCTCAAAATCGCTAATCAATTTCAAGATTTCTCAAGTTCATTTCAGATCAAAAATGGCAGCTCAAAGAAGTCTACCTAAATCAGTAGCTTTCAAGTTTGGTGACTTTGATTTTATGATGAATAATCATGTAGCAGCTATCACCAATAAGGAAGGGGTGTCATCTGATTTTCATCCGATTATGGACTTTTTGGTGAATGGACCATTAAGTTATGTGTTATGCTAATTTCACGCAAGCGCACGTAGTCACAAGTAATACAATTAAAGTTCGTTCCACAGAGATCTGGTTGTGTTCTATTCAGTAAATATGCCTATGCAACAATGTATGGTTTTAATTCACTGCTAAGAAAAATAACAAATTTGAGAATGTTTATCTAAATTAAACTAATTGCAAATTATAAAACTAAAAATAAACAATTAACAAGAATAAAAATCGAATTACTTATATGAGAATAAACCTGGAATCCTAGTTTCATCATCTACTTCACTTAGAGTTGCAGCCTTTAATTAAAACATGCAATGGTTTTGATATCTGATCGGATAACACGAAAAGAGTAAAAGTTACCTCTCGGTATACTAGTACCAATCTACACATACATCCACAAAAGAGATAGAAGATGAATAGACACCTATTATGTTTAGACCCTATATCTCTATAGAATTTGAAAACATAGAGGTTGAAGCACAAGTTATCCACTTAGACCACATAGGGTAGCATAATATCTCTATTCATGCCACAAATCATGATGATTACATCAACCTATCCTATGCTAGCATGGCAAGTTCTAAATCTCAAGATCCACTCTCGTTTAGCAAGAGATTAACATATTAGATGTTCGCGACGCACCTAAATTCAATAAGCACAACCATACAAGGATATCAAGAGTTCACCACACATAAATCTTTAAGGCATGCAAACTACTAAGCTACATAGATAAATCCACTAGGATCCCACGACAACGATTAGCCCATAATTGAACTGTTCATCGTCATGGGATTTGATGAAAACATGATATAAAACAAGATATGGAAGAAAAACGTAATAATATTATAAAAATTAAGAGTTGAGAAAACAAATCTATAATCCAACGTATACAAAAGATGAAGTAGATCTAGATCCTTGCTTGTCACGAGCGTTGAACCCTTCTCTCCTTTTCTCTCTTGCAGATCTCAGCTGGTTACGATAATAAAACTATGATAATCTGTATATCTATTACAATGCTTAGATGTGTTTTTATAGGCTCTAGCTTTCTTGCCCAGCAAGAATTTTATCTTCTATTACAATTAGAATTTAATTAAGGTGCTAAAACCTGCCCGGAATATAATTAGAACTTGAAAAGGGCAAAACAGTAATTTCCAGGCCATGCTTCACAAAGACTGCACGCGCGAATTAATTCAGTACTTTACTTGCACGTGATTCCTATCCCAGGTTGTAGAAAATCTCTCAAGCTTCGCGTGGGCAGTAAGATCGCTGAAAACGGACTTACAGAACTCCAGATATGGCCAAAACAGTGTAAGCTGCGCAGCCTTCCCAGAAAATCCGAATTTTAATCAATTAATTCCCAAAAAATTATAGAAGCATCCACCTTAATCAACATTCTCGTAAACCTGCACAACTAAGCAAAACACATCAAAACTACAAGAAACTTGAGTCCAAGACAATCAATTTAAGCCGATTTAGAATGCTCCAAGTAGATATAAAATCCACTTATCACACCCCCAAACTTAAACCGATGCTTGTCCTCAAGCATTAACAATTACACTATCTAACTAACTAGTACCACTTCCGTAGGTGATCACGGTTGCATTTGGCATATGCAACAAGCCCTTTAAACCCCTAGGCAGCCCTAGTGGACGAGTAAGGTCTCGTGAGGGCCTATAGCGAATGTACCCACAAAATCCATTTAACCTAATGCAATGCAATGCATGAATGCAACTACTATGAAAATGCAATTAATCTAATCTACCATACCTTCAAATCCTCTCATGCCATATCAACTTAAGAATCAAAGTAAATACGCAATGTCTTGGTGTCGAAAGTGCAAGTATTTACATAGTCTACTCAATGAACATGCATAAGTTCTCACAAGCCCATGTCAAGTGTAAGAATAAGTTAGTAAACATGCTAAGCCTACAAGAGTACATCTTTGAGACAACACTCGGGATCTCATACGCAAGAACAAGCAAACACTCACAATCCACTCACAAAAGAATATTCACTCAAGAACAAGGGTAAGTGTATCACTCAATTCCAACAAAATCATAAACATGCTTGACATTTGGTATCAATCTAACTCTTAACACAACATACATCAATGACGATAATCAAAAGGTCTTTAATTGGGTTGTAACGGGGCTAGGGACAAGGTATGTCAAATAAGCCAAAACAGGTGAAGTGTCAAAAGCTAGTAAGTACCATAATAAATCATACACAACACCATATTTCCCCCCCCCCACATAATTTTACTATTACAAACACTCGACTAGTCGACTGAAATAGGATCACAACAAACACAAACATGCTCTCATAATATTTTTTTTCTCTTCCTTTTTTTTCATAATATTTTTTTTCTTTTTTTTCTTTTTTTTTCTTTTTTTTTTCTTTTTTTCTCTTTTTTTTTCATATATTTTTTTTCTTTTTTTTTCTTTTTTTTTTCTTTTTTTTTTCTTTTTTTCCCTTTTTTTTCATATATTTTCTTTTTCCGAGAGCTAAATAGAACACAAACAATAATATAAATAATAACAATGATCCCATAATTTATTACATATGTCGACTATCATGTACAAACCAAACCCAATATTCAATATTTCCCCCCCAAAAGTATGACCAACAATAAATCCCTCCTTGCACACCTTATTACTCCCTTAAGCACTCTACAAGCCTTTGACAATGCGGGTTCAAATTAATGTGAGGCTAATACAAGAAAAAGGTCTAGGCAAGTAATGTGGTATGTCACCGAAAAAATATGATTAAGCTCAACGGGTTAACTAGTTGATCATGTAAACATGGTGTGGTAATATGGGAAAATATGTGGTTATTCCTAAATGCCTTTATCATTTTAATCGTCAAATAATGTCATGCGTTTCAAGAAAGACCTCAAACAACTGCTAGCAATGCAAACAATCCGTGGACACTCAAGCAAACGAATAAATTGCAAATATGCAATATGCAATAAGGCTCAAAATCTCACTTGGTGGAAAAACATACTCAATCCCAAGCAAACATCTCTCTAACGCACCGACTTGTATTCAAAGCATGCAAACTAAATCATCTTGCACATATTCATGTCCTTCTAATCACTTACAACATTCAATAAGTCTACTAGCTTCAACTTACTAGTGTATGTGTGTGCACAAGAACAGAGCATATCACTTCTCAATCAAAAGCGTCAACAACACAAAATTCCTATCAAGCATGGGTGCAAATGCAAACTACTATGAACCCACATGATATACGAACATAAAAACAGAATGTCCTATATGAAACAAACGTAGATAACACAAACATAAATGCATAATTTACTACTACTAAGATGCAAAACATGAAATCCTATATGAACACATAATACAACAACATCTACTAATCCCTCAAACCACCCCCAAACTTAAAATATTCAATGTCCGCATTGAATGGAAGTAAATACAAGGGATAGCAGAAACATACCTACTCGTCCTCCTCTTCGGAGGAATCATAATCTGGCGGTGGATATTGCGTACGAGCTCCATAGACTGGCCACCTCGCCTGAATACCTGCATCTCTCAAAGCTGTAGCCATATCTTGAGCATACTCCCTGTTACAAGCATGTATGGCATCCATCCGCCTATACAAACGCCTAAAGTGAGCCTCCAAAACTCTTGGTACTTCCGAACCCTGTGGCTGAGCGCCCGCTCCATTACCACTAGCATCAACATCATCAACAATATAACCAAGCCCCCTCGGATCTGGAACCCCACCTTGCCAGTCAGGCATTCGATCAATAGACACATCAGTAATGGAAGGCAAAGGTGACTGCAACTCCTCATCCGCACCCCAGATAACACCACTTTCCTTACATAAACCAGCTATAACAGAAGCATGGGGCATCGATGATAGCGCATGAGACTTTAAAAACCGTATAATATTCTGATGAACAATATAGGCTACATCAATGTACTCCCCCTTTAGAATGCCCCAAAGAAGAATCAATCTATCAACTGTGACCTCACCTATATGAGAAGTAGGCATAATATTCGCACAAAGGAATGCATACCATGCACGTGCAAATTTATTCATAGCAGAAGACAGAAAATTAACCGGCGCATTGGTTCCCACTTTATACTTCCAAACCGTACCAGGAACACATAATTCACGAACAATTGCCTCCAAATCGACATCCTTACTAGTCTTCCTTGCCCAATCTTCATCCCCCACAAGCTTCGGTGGTTGTCCCAAAATTTTACGAATAGCATCAACACTATACTCCACCTGTTTACCTCGAACCACACACACCTCATCCGGCTCACCCTTAGCATTAGCATAAAACTCCCTAACAACATTCACCGGAACTGGAACAGGTGCCTTACAAACCTCTCCCCAACGTAACTCACTAATCACATCAACCAACCCATAATGACGAGTTGGTAAAAACCCCCTTTCTTTCGCCACCGACTTAGACAACAACCGATTATACTCAACCTCTGCATCCGGAGAAGAAAATCTCTCCACCCTAATAGCACCACCCCTCATTCGCTTAGGCGCCATAATAATCAAAACCCCACTCAACAATAGCACCACCAAAAACCACCAAGAAAAATCCCACCAAAAACCACCAAACTAAATCACACCAAAAATACCCACGTAACAAGAATAATACAAAAACCCCAATTTACAAGAACACAAATTCGTAATAAAATAAAATAGAGAAAAGAATTCCCACTACGAATCAAAGAGGTGAACTTGTACTAATTTTCCCCCAAACTTGAATTTTAAAGAGATGTAGAGGAGGAAGATAATGAATTGGGTGTGTATGTATGGGTATATATAGGCCATGGAGTGATAGGATGAATATAAGAATTTTAATGTGAAAAGGAAAAAAATTGGGTGGAATTTGGAATTTGATATAGGATAGAAAAAATATTTAATGAATAAAAGAAAAAGATTTAGAAAAGAAATAGGAATTTGAAATTTTTTTTAGGAGGGATGAGGGATTTTGGAATTAAAATAGGAAAAGATTCAGGGAGGAGATGGGGTTATAAAAAGAATTGGGGTGAAAGATTTATTTTTTAATATACATAAACACAACTCTCGGCATAACAGTGAACAAGGCGCTGAAAAAATTTGTTCCAACCCTTCTGTACCACGCGCAATTTGCCGCGTGTGGAGGCAAACAGCCTCTCTTCCAGATGCGCATATGCAGGTTGCGCCTTGGGGCCGCAATTTGCTTTACTTCCAGAGACGCAGGCGCTAGCTGCGTTATAGGACCGCAAGTTGCCCCCTCTCCAGAAACGCACATGCAGGTTGCGTTACAGCCCTGCAATTTGCTCCAATTTCGATTTTTTTTTTTTTTTTTTTTTTTTTTTTTTGAACAACACTCAATTTTTTTTTTTTTTTTTCCTATACTAATGCATGGGTTGCCTCCCACGAAGCGCTCGTTTAACGTCAATAGCTTGACGTCCTTCCGAAAAATCACGAACGAGATAAAACAGCGGCAACCTTCTCACGGTTTACCATACCACCAAAATAAGGCTTAAGTCTATGTCCATTCACCTTGAAAGAATCATCAATAGAACCTCTAAATATCTCCACTGCTCCACTAGGAAATACTTCCTTGACTGTAAACGGACCTGACCATTTTGATTTGAGCTTACCCGGAAAAAGTTTAAGACGAGAATTATAAAGCAACACTTGTTGACCCGACACAAATGACTTCTGCACCAACTTCTTATCATGCCACCTCTTAACCTTCTCCTTGTACATTTTCGCATTCTCATAAGCCTGTTCACGAAATTCTTCAAGCTCATTTAACTGAAGTAGACGTTTCTCACCCGCAGCCGAAATATCCAAATTCAATTTCTTCAACGCCCAATAGGCCTTGTGCTCTAGCTCAGCAGGCAAATGACATGCCTTACCAAAGACCAACTGATAAGGAGACATACCTAGGGGTGTCTTGTAAGCAGTTCTGTACGCCCAAACTGCCTCGTCTAGCTTCAACGACCAATCCTTACGAGATGGATTCACCACTTTCTCAAGAATTCTTTTGATTTCACGATTCGAAACCTCCGCTTGACCATTAGTTTGAGGATGATAAGCAGTGGCAACACGATGCGTCACATTATACTTTGCCATCATAGCAGTAAACTGACGATTACAGAAGTGTGTCCCCTCATCACTTATTATAGCTCTTGGAGTTCCAAAACGTGTGAAAATCTGCTTGTGAAGAAAATTCAGCACTACCTTAGCATCATTGGTTGGTAAGGCTTTCACCTCAACCCATTTAGACACGTAATCCACAGCTAGCAAGATATACTGATTATTGCAAGAAGAAACAAACGGTCCCATGAAATCAATTCCCCACACATCAAAGATCTCAACTTCAAGAATAGTATTCAGAGGCATCTCATTCCTCCTAGAGATATTACCAACCCTTTGACATCGATCACAAGTCATGACGAACCTATGAGAATCTTTAAACAGAGTCGGCCAATAGAATCCCGCTTGAAGTACTTTCTGAGCTGTTTTATCACCACCATAATGGCCTCCATATGTGGTAGAATGACAATCATGCAAAATACTTTCCGTCTCACTGTAAGGAATGCACCTCCTCAAAATCTGATCCACACCAAGCTTGAACAAGAATGGCTCGTCCCAACGGTACCACTTCACATCATGTAAGAACTTCTTCCTTTGAGCGTACGAGAATTCCGGAGGGATGACATTACTAACAAGATAGTTCACATAATCTGCAAACCATGGCTCTTCACCTTGCACCCCAAAAAGTTTCTCATCTGGGAAAGATTCATTAATAAGAGATTTAGCATGTGAATCCTTACCGTGGTCCTCCAAACGTGAAAGATGATCAGCCACCTGATTTTCCGTACCCTTTCTATCCTTGATCTCCACATCAAATTCTTGCAAAAGAAGTACCCAACGAATCAATCTAGGCTTTGAATCCTTCTTCGACATGAGATATCGAATAGCAGCATGATCTGTATACACAATCACCTTCGTACCAAGCAAGTAAGATCTGAATTTCTCAAAAGCATAAACAACTGCTAGCAACTCCTTCTCCGTAGTGGTGTAGTTAAGCTGTGCATCATTGAGGGTTTTACTAGCATAGTAAACCACATGAAAAATTTTGTCCTTCCTTTGCCCAAGCACAGCTCCAACAGCATAGTCACTAGCATCACACATTAGCTCAAACGGTTCCTCCCAATTAGGTGCGGTAATGACTGGTGTAGTGGTCAGCTTTTTCTTCAAGAGCTCAAAAGCTGCAAGGCACTCATCATCAAACTTGAAAGGAACATCCTTCTCTAACAGGTTGCACAAAGGTTTAGAGATTTTTGAGAAGTCTTGAATGAATCGCCGATAGAATCCCGCATGACCAAGAAAACTGCGAATTCCTTTAACAGAGATAGGTGGAGGAAGATTTTCGATTGTCTCCACCTTAGCCCTATCTACTTCAAGCCCCTTGCTAGATACCTTGTGCCCAAGAATAATTCCTTCTTGCACCATAAAGTGACACTTCTCCCAATTAAGAACCAAATTAGTCTCCACACAACGTTTCAATACCAAGCCAAGATTATACAAGCACTCGTCATATGAAGTACCAAAAACTGAGAAGTCATCCATAAAAACCTCCACATTAGTGCCAATCATGTCTGAGAAAATAGCCATCATACACCTTTGAAAAGTAGCAGGAGCACCACAAAGTCCAAAAGAAACTCGACGAAAAGCAAAAGTGCCAAAAGGACATGTGAATGTGGTCTTCTCTTGATCTTCCGGAGCAATGCAAATCTGATTATAACCAGAATAGCCATCAAGCAAACAATAATACTCGTGTCCAGCCAACCTGTCTAACATCTGATCAATGAATGGAAGAGGAAAGTGGTCTTTTCTCGTGGCTTTGTTGAGCTTCCGATAGTCCATGCAAACTCTCCACCCCGTGACTGTCCAAGTAGGGATGAGCTCATTCTTCTCATTAGCAACAACTGTCATGCCTCCTTTCTTTGGCACACATTGAACCGGACTCACCCAAGAACTGTCTGAGATAGGATAGATAATACCAGCATCTAACCACTTTAGAATTTCCTTCTTCACCACCTCCTTCATAATAGGATTGAGTCTTCTTTGATGTTCAACAGTCGGCTTAGCTCCTTCCTCTAGCAGAATTTTATGCATGCAATAAGAAGGGATGATTCCCTTGATATCTGCTATAGTCCAACCAATTGCTGACTTGAACTCCCTCAAAATACGCAAGAGCTTTTCTTCCTCGATATCTGACAGATTAGAAGAAATAATAACAGGTAATGTAGAGGTATCACCAAGAAAAGCATACCTCAAGTGATTAGGCAAAGGTTTGAGTTCAAGTGTAGGAGCCTCCTCAATAGATGGTTTAAGACGGACTTGTGACTTTTCCAGCTCCTTTAAACCAAGAGACTCGAAAGGCATGTCAAATTTTCTATTCCACATATTGGCATTCAACATCAGAATTTGCATCACTTCATCTTCATCTTTCACCTCAGAGTTCCCACTCAATGCTTTTTCCAAAGAATCTGTTAGCAACAAATGATCAAGATCCTTGGCTACCACGGAATCAACCAAATCAACATTGAAACATTCTTCTTCATCAGATGGAAGCTTCATAGCATTGAACACATTAAAGGTGACATTCTGATTTTGTATCCTCATGGTGAGCTCTCCTTTCTGCACATCGATCAAAGTACTACCCGTAGCTAGGAATGGCCTTCCCAAGATTATGGGAATCTTCTTATCTTCCTCGAAATCCAAGATAACAAAATCAGCAGGGAAGATGAGTTTATCAACTTTCACCAAGACATCCTCCACTATGCCTCTAGGATAAGTAATTGAACGATCGGCCAACTGTAACGAGATGTTAGTTGGCTTCGGATCCGGTAGACCAAGTTGCAAGAAAACTGACAAGGGCATGAGATTGATGCTAGCTCCCAAGTCACACAAGCACTTCTCAAAGAATAGATTACCAATAGTGCATGGAATAGTAAAACTACCCGGATCCTTTAGCTTTGGAGGCAACTTCTGTTGCAGAACGGCACTACACTCTTCCGTTAAGGCAACGGTCTCTAATGCATCAAGCTTCAACTTACGAGAGAGAATTCCCTTCATGAACTTGGCATAACTTGGCATCTCTTCAAGAGCTTCCGCGAAGGGTATGTTAATATGCAACTTCTTGAACACCTCGAGGAACTTAGCAAACTTTTTATCCAAATTCTGCTTCTGGAGTCTTCTAGGATATGGAGGAGGAGGATAGATCTGAGTAGACTGATCCACTGAAGCTTTAACAGGTTCCTTGCTCTTCTCTTTATCACCATCTAGCTCATCCGCTACTAAGTCAGATTTTTCAAATTCAGGCATTGCAGATTTTTCCACTTGCTGATTCTGCACTTCTTCATCTTCTTTAGCGGTTGATTTAGGATCTGTTGTAACCTTTCCCGATCTCAAAGTTACGGCCTTCACCTGTTCTTTGTTGTCTCTCCTACCTGGATTAGTCTCTGTATCACTAAGAAGAGTTCCTTGTGGTCTACTAAGTAAGGCACTTGCAATCTGTCCCAGCTGGCTCTCGAAGATCTTTTGAGAAGCTTGCAGATTCTTCACCATCATCCTCAAATCATCAATCTCTGATTTTTCATTCGAAGATTGCCCTACCTGAGCCTGAGGCTGTTGCTGCTGAAATCCAGGAGGTTGATATGGTGCCCTTGGAGCGTAAGGCTGTTGATAGCCTTGATTAAATGGCTTCGCTTGCTGATACGACTGTTGAGTATTTTGATTGTTGCTCCAGCTGAAATTGGGATGATTCCGATTATTAGGATGATAAGTGGCTGGAACTGGTGCAGCAGGTCTCTGGAAATTACTCACGAACTGTGCTGATTCAGAAGAGATAGCACACTGATTCGTCTCATGTGCGCCCGCACATAACTCACAAACACTAGCCACCTGCTGAACTCCATAATTAGCAAGAGAATCCACTTTCATAGCAAGAGCCTTCAACTGAGCCGTAATCATTGAAGCTGTATCTACTTCCAAAACTCCTGCTACCTTGCCTTGAGAAAGCCTCTGGGTTGGATTCTGATATTCATTAGCAGCCATCATCTCTATAAGATCATAAGCTTCATCATAACTCTTTGCCCAAAGAGCTCCACCTGATGCTGCATCTAGCAAAGGCCTAGATTGTGCTCCCAACCCATTGTAGAACCCATTAATAACCATCCAATCAGGCATGCCATGATGAGGACACTTCCTTAGCATCTCCTTGTAGCGTTCCCAAGCCTCACATAATGACTCACCAGATTGCTGTTGAAATTGAGTCAACTGGTTCCTTATTGCTGCAGTTTTCGCCATAGGGAAGAATTTAGTAAGGAACTTCTGAGCAAGATCTTCCCATGTAGTAATGGAACCAGGTGGCAAAGAGTGTAGCCAGCTCTTAGCCTTATCCCTTAGAGAGAATAGGAAAAGCCTCAACCTAATAGCATCATCCGTCACACCATTACACTTGAAAGTGTCGCAGATTTCGATAAAGTCCCGAACATGCATGTTAGGATCCTCCGTAGAAGCTCCCCCAAACTGGACTGAATTCTGCACCATCTGAATTGTGCCTGGCTTGATCTCAAAGTTGTTCGCTGCAATAGCTGGCCTAACAATGCTAGACTGAATGTCGTTGAGTTTCGGCTGAGAATAGTCCTTCAAAGCCTTAGTTGCTGCTGCATCACCCATCTCTACAATAGTCTCAGTTTTCTCTTCTTTATTATCCACTATAAGATCGTCTTCCGCCAGT
This sequence comes from Kitagawia praeruptora, assembly GCA_037693485.1. Lineage (NCBI taxonomy): Eukaryota > Viridiplantae > Streptophyta > Magnoliopsida > Apiales > Apiaceae > Kitagawia > Kitagawia praeruptora. The sequence goes on from CM075344.1 coordinate 40,945,518, forward strand.
TCTTCCAAACGAGCTTGTAAGCGTGTTCGCATACAAACTTAAGTGCCTGAAACACCACGAAACAAACAAACTAAATAAGAATCCAAGTCAGTGAACGCTAATGACCACTGATGACAAGCACATAAACTAAAATAAAAACACCGATGATCCCCGGCAGCGGCGCCAAAAACTTGTTATGCTAATTTCACGCAAGCGCACGTAGTCACAAGTAATACAATTAAAGTTCGTTCCACAGAGATCTGGTTGTGTTCTATTCAGTAAATATGCCTATGCAACAATGTATGGTTTTAATTCACTGCTAAGAAAAATAACAAATTTGAGAATTTTTATCTAAATTAAACTAATTGCAAATTATAAAACTAAGAATTAAACAATTAACAAGAATAAAAATCGAATTACTTATATGAGAATAAACCTGGAATCCTAGTTTCATCATCTACTTCACTTAGAGTTGCAGCCTTTAATTAAAACATGCAATGGTTTTGATATCTGATCGGATAACACGAAAAGAGTAAAAGTTACCTCTCGGTATACTAGTACCAATCTACACATACATCCACAAAAGAGATAGAAGATGAATAGACACCTATTATGTTTAGACCCTATATCTCTATAGAATTTGAAAACATAGAGGTTGAAGCACAAGTTATCCACTTAGACCACATAGGGTAGCATAATATCTCTATTCATGCCATAAATCATGATGATTACATCAACCTATCCTATGCTAGCATGGCAAGTTCTAAATCTCAAGATCCACTCTCGTTTAGCAAGAGATTAACATATTAGATGTTCGCGACGCACCTAAATTCAATAAGCACAACCATACAAGGATATCAAGAGTTCACCACACATAAATCTTTAAGGCATGCAAACTACTAAGCTACATAGATAAATCCACTAGGATCCCACGACAACGATTAGCCCATAATTGAACTGTTCATCGTCATGGGATTTGATGAAAACATGATATAAAACAAGATATGGAAGAAAAACGTAATAATATTATAAAAATTAAGAGTTGAGAAAACAAATCTATAATCCAACGTATACAAAAGATGAAGTAGATCTAGATCCTTGCTTGTCACGAGCGTTGAACCCTTCTCTCCTTTTCTCTCTTGCAGATCTCAGCTGGTTACGATAATAAAACTATGATAATCTGTATATCTATTACAATGCTTAGATGTGTTTTTATAGGCTCTAGCTTTCTTGCCCAGCAAGAATTTTATCTTCTATTACAATTAGAATTTAATTAAGGTGCTAAAACCTGCCCGGAATATAATTAGAACTTGAAAAGGGCAAAACAGTAATTTCCAGGCCATGCTTCACAAAGACTGCACGCGCGAATTAATTCAGTACTTTACTTGCACGTGATTCCTATCCCAGGTTGTAGAAAATCTCTCAAGCTTCGCGTGGGCAGTAAGATCGCTGAAAACGGACTTACAGAACTCCAGATATGGCCAAAACAGTGTAAGCTGCGCAGCCTTCCCAGAAAATCCGAATTTTAATCAATTAATTCCCAAAAAATTATAGAAGCATCCACCTTAATCAACATTCTCGTAAACCTGCACAACTAAGCAAAACACATCAAAACTACAAGAAACTTGAGTCCAAGACAATCAATTTAAGCCGATTTAGAATGCTCCAAGTAGATATAAAATCCACTTATCATTATGCATTGTCAACATCTCCAGAAATAAATCAAATTGCTGTTTCACAAGCTTGGGAGAATGCTGAGGTAATTGATTCTACTCAGAGTCAATCAGGTAAGATTGTTCTACACTTAGGACAAGATATTTATGACATTACTGAATCGGTTGTTAATTCAGTACTTCGCTTACCTGTTACTGATAATTATGCAAGTGAACCATCTGATGATGATGTAAGAACTATGTTATCTGCATTAGGTTATATTGGATCTCTAGACAACATGAGCCAGTTAAATAGGTCTTTTCTTAGGAAGGAATGGTCTTTCTTCTTTGATCAAATTGGTAAATGTTTTATTGGCAAATGTAGTTCTTTTCAACAAATTACTTCTGTTACTTCACATATTGCTTACAGTTTGCTTTATGACAGAGTAATTAACATTGGTCACATTATCTTAAGTCAGATGAGTATTAAACTTGGGTCAAGAGATCAAAACAGGAAAATGGTTTATTATCATAGATTTATGCAAATGTTTATTAACCATTTTATTCTTGATGTTGAAGCTAGATTTGGTAGAGAACATTGTGTTTCTTCTTATGTACAACAAAAGAGAATTTTCTCTGACATTACAAAGAAGGACAATGAAAAGAATCTAGATGAAATACCTGCAATTCATTATCCACATCATGTTCAGGTAATTCTTAAAACTCATCTTCCTACTCTCTACAATTCTTCTTTCTTTTGTGGTGAAATGGCTCAGGAATCTCATTTGGAGAAGAACCCACCTGTGTCTACCCAAGTAGCCCAAAACATTATAGTCTCTGAAACAATTCAAGAACAAAGTTTTGATCCACAGTCTATTGTTTCAAAGAAACCAACCTCTGGTGTTTCTCAAAAGACATCAGTTGTAAGGAAGAGAAGATTTGTTGTGTCAAGTAGTAGTAGTTCTAGTGAAGATGATGATAATATATCTCTTGCTGAGAGAGAAGAATTGAAGGCTCCAATTTGACTTTCTAAGCTAGGACAAAGAGATGAAGCACCTAGTCACAGCCAGGCTACAGTCTCTCAAAAGGCTGTAGTACTTAAAAAGGGAAAACAGTTACTGGATACTGTCTCTCAAAAGACTATGTCTATTGAAAAAGGATCTCATCCCAAGATCATTTCTGTGTCTACACCTCTTGAGTCTTCTCAGGATAAATCTTTTGCTCACTATACTAGGAGAACAAGGAGAAAGATTCATTTGTCACCTACACACACAGAGTCTAGTCCAACTAATATCATGCAGGTCTCTTCAAATGAAGCTACAATCAAGTCAGCAAATGACTATAGAGATATAGATATTGATTCTTTATGGGAAACTACATTGTCATACAGACTGGCTATGGGAGTTATTTCTATAAAAGTGAAGCTATCCAGGCCTATTCTAGATTTTCTGGTGGAAAGAGTACCAAAACTTTTATTTCCATAAAAGTATGGACTTCTACATCAAAGACTTGACTTAATGAAGATGTATTTCTATGTATCTGTCAGAAGACAATTAGTCAAAAAATTTGGACTCTCGAAGCATGTTGCACTTCAATCACTTCATGCATATTTATTTGACAAGGATGTCATTATTGAAGATGCTTCAGCTCAAGGTGAACAACTGGAGGAAGTAGATAGAGGAATGCAGTCAACAGAAGATACTATTGCACCAGTGGTGGATAGTAGGAAAGATCAGATCACAGTCACTACAACACAAGAACCATCTAGTCAGAGGTTGGATGACTCAGGAGCTGTGATAGCTGATGTTGAAAGGTCTTCTGTGATGACTGAAATTGCAAGTGAGAAACCCTATGATATGGGAGGAATAACTTTGACTGATTTTCTTGAAGATCAAACAAATATTGTTCAGTCAGAGTCTATCCACCTTGAGGGTGAGTCTCAGCAAACAACACTTAAAGACGGTGACATACTAACTATGGTGTCTAATGAAGTATTACTGAAGACATCAGAGTCTAGTAGAGAACCTGAAAGTGGTATACTGGAGCCTGTTGTTTCTGGAAAGAAAGTAGATGTTTGTGAGGGTTCAGAGACTATAACAGCTCACTCCTTGGAGAAAACCTCTAGCCCCATGCCAGATGAGGAACCTTCTCTCCATGTGAGTTCAGGTATAAAAACTTCTTCTAAACTCTATTTTTCTGTAGGTCATGAGAGCACTTATCCAAATTTGAGTGATACACTTGAAAAGATGGATATTGATCCACAATCAGAGAGGCTGGCTCCTGACCAGGCAAAAAAGAGGTAGAAAGAGTGTTGACTTTAGATAGTCAAAGTGAGAATGAGGGTATGGATGATCAACTCCATAGTGAGGGAGAGAAAATTGGGAAACCACCATCATTTGATTTCTGGGATCAGGTTTTTCCTGAATCGTGGTCTGATAATCTTGGTATGGATGCTGGTACTTATTCTTTTATTAAGATGTATGAGAAGAATGACTTAGCAAAGCACAATGCAAAGCCAGAAGTTAAAGCTCAGAAGCAAAAAGAAAGGCTTGTAGGAATTATAAACAGAAGAGGTGAAAGGCTAAGAAAAACTTCTACACCACTTGTACCAGAAGAAATTCCTAATGATCCAAGTATTCCTTTGTTTGTACTACCAATATTAGTCATAATTGAGACATCAACAATATCTGATCAATCTAAGGAGGAGTCAGGATTTGTAGATGTTAGTACACAGAATACTGGTGAAGGACAAGATGATCATATTGAAGCTTCAGATCAGAAAGATGAAGATGTTTGTAACTCTAATCGAGTTTTATTACTTGAATATCATTCTACACAGGCAACTTCTTCTAACATTCAACATTGAAGTCAATTCTGAAGTTCTACAAGACATTCAGAAATCTCAAGTTGAAATTCAATCAAGACTTCAAACACTTGAAGATAACCAAGTCACTATTATGGAAAATCAAGCAGTTCTGATGAATCTCATTTGTTCTGTTACCGAATCTCTTGGAATTAATGTTGTTGATGCAAAAAGGGGGAGATAAAAACAGTTCAAAGGCAACAGACTAGGGGAGGAGATAAACAGACTGGGAGAGATAAAAGAAGAACTAAGGATGACAGAGGTGAATCTTATCAGGGAAGTGGTAAAGGAAAAGAAGCATCAAATAGGTGAATTCTTTCTTCTAAGTACTGGAGACTATGTCTATATCTGAAGAGGGAGGTACTTAACTTCATGATTTTTGAATTCATAAATTCTATTATGATTGTATTGTTATATGTTTTGACATCAACAACTCAGATTTATGCTTCAGGTTTTAAAGCATAAATAGGGGGAGATTGTTAGGAATAATTCATGAGTTGTGATGTTAAGAATAGAATTTTACTTATACTTCTTGTATATCCTGATTTATAAAGGATTTAGCACTTTTTATAGGATATATGTATTAGATAGTAATCTGTAGAATTAAGTCAGGAATAGTGCATCGAGTACTACATGTCAGGAACTAAGATTGAATCCTGATTTGTCAAGTCAAATACTGATCAAGTACTGATGGAATGGTCAGATGCTGATGCAAGAAGGAATCCTGATATCAGTCGTGTTACTGATGATGTCATTATGGATGCTACAGAAACTGGCAAGTGCTATAAAACAGGATCTTTGTTTGAGGAACAAGCAAGGAGATTTATGAAGGAAAGAATTTTCTATTGATGGAAACTATCAACTGGACGGCAGAGCATTGTCATGTATAGATTATCTTTCTGTGATTAGTTGATAGGTAGCATTATAAATACTCTCTCTATATCATTGTAAAAAGGGTTCATAAGGTTTGTAATCGTAAGTATACGAGAGTACAAACAGAGAGAAATTTGTATTGTCAGCAGCTGCTAAAGGTATTTGTACACCTTTGGTAGAGTTTGTATTTGATCTTATTAATACAAACAGTTTGATTCATTCGTTTATTCTTGTTTATCTAATCAAGCAAAAATCAGACACGATTATATAACTTGTATTCAACCCCCCCTTCTACAAGTTATTCGAGTTAACAAAATGAAGTGAGGCTGTATCCTTATAGAACATGGATACAACCTACTTACTACAAATAAGGTAGTTAAAACAAATTACTTTCTAGTCTGTCTATCCTATTTGAGTAAGAGTCCAAACGGTTACAGATTTGACTTTGCAAAGCCTGTTCAGATCCACTTCTTTAGCCTTTTGTCTCTTCTATAGCTCTCCAAGCTTCTTTGTAGGCTTTCTAGAGCACATTACAGATTGAGATCCATAAAGTGCATTGGCTTGTTGCAGGTTTCTGACTTGTACAATTTCTCCAGTATTTTGTCTCCAAGAATGTATTCGAGAAGTGACTAAGTAAGTGATTCGAGAACTAGAATTGACTTGATCGATAACTCTGAGTTCTCGAACACTGTTATATTGACATATTGAATTGCTTCTCGAATAGCTCCTTTTCATCAGGATTCCTTGAGTTGTCGAATAGAACACTTGACTTATCGAATCCTTGAGATATCGAATAGCTTTCTGAGTCCTTGAGATATCAAATGGAACTTTGACTTGTTGACTCCTTGAGAACTCGAATACCACTTTTGACTTGTTGACTCCTTGAGAACTCGAATACCACTTTTGACTTGTTGACTTCTCGAACAGAGTAATAGACATATCGAATCTCTGAGATATCGAATGAGATATCGAACAGTGTATTCAAAGATATCGAATAGTGTCTTGAGATATCGAATCCCTGACTTCTCGAATGCTGGACTTCTCAAATAGACAAAACTACTTCTCGAATTGGTACTTAGGCAAATTCTTCACTTTCTTCAAATCCCAAGTGTGATTATTTGACAGTCTTTATCTTTTTGCTTGAGGCATGAACCTTCGAACTTCTTTCAAGCATTATTCTTGACTACATAAGTACAGTTACACAACTAGGATTTGGTGCCTATTACAAGTACAGAACAAGTAGAGACCCTACAACTAGAGGTTCCCTCAGTTAAGAGGTCATGTAAGTAATGCAAAGCATTGCAGACAATTAGGCTTGTTATTTGATGTAAACATGCATGCCTCTGTGACTAACAAACTTTGTCTCGAAGAATCAAGAAAGCGGTACAAAAGCAAATGAAGCTCCAAAATATTGCAAAGTTTCATCTTGCCCTAGCAATAAGAATACAGATATGCAAGCTGAAGAGGAAAGAGTATGCATGTAACAAAGAAGGTTGCAGAATGGATCTTAGCTCTAGGCATTAACCATAACAGCTGAACATCTCTCCCGTATTCGGGAAGAAGTTCTTAGAACACAAGTATCCAGAAACAAGACCACCCTTTAACATGCTTTGGACAGGTTTTCTTTCTTTCTCTTAAATCTTTCTATAAATATTAATTAAAGAAACATTAAAAGCATGTGTCTAGGGGTGTAAATGAGCCGAGCCGAGCTTTAAAATGTTCATATATCATTTGTTATGAAATTATCGAATTCGAACTCGAGCTCGAACTAGAATCGAGCCAAAAAATGTGTTTGAGCTGGGTTCGTTAAGAAAAATTGTTGTTCGCGAATGGTTCACGAACAACTCATGAACATGTCTCATGAGCTTGCTCATGAACTTTTACTTCGAACAACTCATTAACCTTGTTCATGAGCTCGTTCACGAAATTGTACTAACGAGTAAATCTTAAATATTTGAGAAACATATTCTGATTAATATTTAACGAGAAACTTGTAATCTACTTAAATGTTGACTCATTTTTTTGTAAATCGTAAAAAAATCGATTTTATTACAAAATAATATAAATTAAATTAAATTTATATAATGTAAACTAAAAATATTACTGAACGTGATTGTCATCATAATCATACAAGAATACTAGTTTTTACATAAAATATCATAATCATAAAAAAACAGTAGCTTTCTTACATAGAAACTACAATCTTATATGTAAATTTTGACATATTTTACACATTTACTATATTATCTCCTGATATTCTATAAATCTGAAATACAAATTTATAGAAAAAACAATTATTAATGTAATTGTTGTGTTAAAATAACTCATTTTGGTTTTTGAATAATTGAATTACATATTTACAGGTCTAGCAAGTTATTTTAGTTTTAAATTTTACACAATCGTTAAGATATATTAATATCTTTTTATATATTAAAGTAGTATAAATAAATTTATACATAACTAATATTTAATATTAAAATTTAGCACTTAAAATAATATAATATTTAATTTGATAACATATTTTGAATAATTAATACCTTATATATAATAAGCATAAGGGAGATCTTATCCAAATTTTTGGTCGTCGTCATTGTACTACCAAAAGCATATGATCCGTTGAATTAAAAAATTGGATTAAAAGTCATTCGTTGGATTATAAATTATATCCTTATATATTTATTTATAATTTTCGCTTTGTTAATTTACTATAATACCCTTTCTTCATCAATTTGTTTTTTTTCTTCATCATTAGAACTAAATTTAATTTACAAATATCTTTATAAGAGGGATCTTATCCAAATTTTTGGTCTGGTCGCTCTACTACCAAAATTATGTGATCCGTTGGATTGAAACTATACGATCAAGATTAGATCACATAAAAAAGAAAGTATAATCTGAAAAGGATATAATTAGAAAAGGTTGTATTAAAAGTGAATTTTAAAAGAAAATTATAATCTAAAAAGGATATAATTAAAACAGGTTGTATTATAATTGAATTTTAAAAAGAAAATTATATTCTAAAAAGGATATAATTAAAAAAGATGTATTAGAATTGAATTTTATTTTTTATTTATTAGTATTAAAAAAATTTCATATTTACTATTTGACCTATATCTTGAGATCTAGAAATCAGATTTGAATGATTTTACAATCCATGCGGACCACATAAAATTATCTTTAATTTAGTGATGCTTTAATAATTATTATTCAAATAGAAACACTCAGAATATCAAGAGAAAATATAATTACGAATTTTTATATTAATCCTAATCTATGTAGAAGTTCTACATTGATAATGCTATCAATTGTAGAAAACCTAATTGTATATGATTTAAATCATTGACATATACATTTTCGTATTTCAATATAAATATACTTTTTATTTTATAACATATTAAAATATACAACATTTTTATGCTAAATCCAACGATTTTCATCTATTTATTTTAAGATCTTTGTCGTACGGAGGAATAGACGATTATCAAAATTTTGGACAAAATCTATCTTATATAAATATATATACGGAGTACTTTTTAGTTTATAACATATTAAAATATAAAACATTTTTCATGCTAGATCCAACGGTTTTCATCTATTTATTTTAAGATCTTTGTCATACGGAGGAATAGACTATCGATTATCAAAATTTTGGACAAAATCTCTCTTACACTTATTATTTAAATTGTATTTGATTGTGAGTAGAACTATCTTTAAATAATTGTAAGGATATTTTGATAATCAAAACGAATTCTAAGTAGAATTCATAAATCAAATAGAATTTTCAACTTAAAAAATCGTCAATTTCTTCTCTTTTTTGTTTCTGTGTAGATTTAATTATATTAAACCATCATTAATTTAAAGATTATTTTGTTAATTTCATGTGGGCTGTAAACGTCCAAATCAAATTTTAAAATTCAAGATAGAGTACAAATATTAAATCGAACATGTAACACCAATGCCTTTGTGTTCTTTGTACATGTTTCTATACATGTGCATAACACAGAACCTATGTTCTGCATTAAGCACAATGTTTTCCAAGGCATTAATCAACCCTTTCTGCCTGTCAGATATAAAGGTCCAGCTGCCATCATTCTAGATATTTAAGTCCTCAACTACCAGCTTTAAAAACTAATTCCAGCTCTCAATGTTTTCTGCTTCTACAACTGCCCGTCTGCCCAGGCCAAGGGATACATCCCATCATTAGCATTTGTTCCAATAGCAGATAATAGTTGGCCACCATAAGGGCCCTTCAAGTGGCACCCATCTAGCCCTATTAATGGCCTGCAACCGTCTCTGAACCCTTTTTTTATTGCTCCAAAGCAAGTGTAGAATCTTTTAAATCTCTTCTTCCCTACATTTTCAGCATCATCTACATCTTCAGTCACAACCAGGACAGTGCTGCCAGGCAATTCTTTTAGTAGAGCATTAGCATAGTCCCAAACTTTGGAGAACTTGACCACATCGTTCCCATTTATTTTCTACAATGCCATCTTCTTTTCCCTAGCAAATGCATATATGCTGACATGGCAGCCCCAATCATTCGCAACCTTCTTTAAGAAAGAAGCCAAAGGCCATGTGGGGTTCATCCTTATGTCATTCTCATAGTAATTTGTAATCCATCTTGAGTTGATTTGCTTCTGATCAAATGTTTGAATGCATGCGCGCTTTGGATTGTACACTCTCACTTGGAAACTATCATAATTATGCATTTTTGTAGCATAAATATTCCACTCACATCCTCCATGACAAACAAACTTAACTCTTGAACCATAGTTTCTCTTTTGAATAATTCCTCTTCTGTCCATTATAGCTTGCTTCTTCATAGCATCTCTAAACACCTTAGATGTAGGGAACAACATTCCTAATTCAAACTTTGGGTTGCCCATCTCATATTTTTCATCAAACACTAGCCAATTGATCTCATCTTCATCAGTGGAGTTGGCAGCCATCCTCTCTTCTTCACTGTCTATATAGTGTGAAGAGTCACTAGAATAATGCACATTTCCCTCTGCACTCCCATCTGCATTTCCCTCTGCCCCCATTTGATGTTGTTGTTTCTCTGTATTTTTGTCAACCTCTTTTTGTTTCCCTTTGTCAGCAGCAGCTTTTCCACCATCCTTAGCATTTTTTGCAGAGAGTTTTGAAGCTTTGGCACTCTCCTTAGCTGCCTTTTTTTTGCTCTCTCAGTTTTATAGTTTGCCACATCTTCATCTGTACTATCCTCATTTGAAGAGTCAGAATGGAATGAATCATCACTCCATTCATCTTGTTCTACCACATAGTCCTCATCTTCATTATCCTCACTGTCCCCATTATCCTCATTGTCCCCAAAGCCCCCATTATCCTCATTGTCACCATGGTCCCCATCCTCACTCTCATGCAATTCTCCATTCTCACCATAGAGGTCTTCCATTTCCCTAAACACTCTATCATTGTCAGTCTCAACATACTCCAGGTTTGGATCTTGTGATGGGTTGTAGTCTTGAGTCACATTTTCTTCAGGGGTCAACATCACTATTGGGTCCATTGCAACATCAAAAACTAAGACTAATCTAGATGGTGGCACCAGTTCACACATCTCCATAACATCACTATCACAATCCAAGTTCCAAACTCCTCTAATCCAATCAGTTTTAGGATATTTATAGAAGTAAATTTGAGTTCCTAAAACCCCAACCTTCTTCAACATACTAGATATGTCTAACATACTCATCATGTCCACACTACACATGTCCACATAATCGACATTACCACCAACATACTGTCGTAGATTTTCAGACATTACCCCACGATGATGCAATTTTATAGTGAACAAATCAGGGATTGACATATAGCAAAAGAAAAAAGCAACAGTTAAAAAATTTTATATAGTTTCAAGTTGGGAATAAACAATAAAATTGGGACCACAATGAATATAAAACCCTAATTGCACATATATCACTGCATTTAAAAACAGTAAAAGATCACCAATCATTTGCAAAACGAATAACCCTAATTGTTACTAACAAACCCCTCATTTTTAATAACAAAACCCTAACTACGAGGTCCCAAATGAATGAATCGATGCTTACCTGTATATTGTGGGCATTCGTTTGGAGAGTATATGTCTTTCTCTTCTCTTGGTCGAACAACCCAACTCATGATTGATGCTTCTTTGCCGGGTTACAGTGTCAGTAATGAAGGATTTAGCCCTAATCGGTAGTTTAGGAGTTTTAATTGATTGAATTAAAGAGTAAACTGAAGAATGTAAAAGAGGGGTATTGATAAGGCACGACTCAAAAGCCCGCGAAATTTTGCTTATGGAAAAGACTGATATGCCCCTGCCGATCTAACGCCGTTTGCAAGGAATAGACGGCGGTACACGAAGTTTAAGTAAATTCATTACTTGGTATTGCACGTGGTACTTTGAGAAAGTTAGTATTGCAAGTGGTGTCTTCGTCAAACTTGAGGTACACAAAGTGCTTTTTACTCATTTTTAATCTATCTATTTCTTGATACATATACATACGGGTTGATGCATATATAGTCGTAAATATCTATTTAAAATCTGAATTCAATTGTGATAGTGGTGCGATTAATTCTAACGAAGAGTAAATTTTTAATCTCTCTCTTTCTTGATACATATACATATGGGTTGATAGAACAAAGTTCAGTGGAGACCATGTTTTTTGTGGAGTCCTAGAGTCCACCTTTGTTCTGCATATATTCATCCACATTTAACAATGTTTTACCAATGTAAAAACGTATTCCTCCTGAAGATGATCGTAAACTGCTTCGAAACACGCCTAAACATCTCTTGAATTAATTTTTAGAATTTTGTTATTGAACACTTGGTTCTGCAATATAAAATTTGTTCTGCAAATTTAATATTTTGTCATTGCGGGTAATATAATGTATATTTGTGATGGATTTTGATGATATTGTTGAAAAAAACCCTAACTAATCTTGGTGATGATCGTAGAAAATTATTAAATGCAATGTAAAATGTTGGTGAATGTATGCAGAACAAAAGTGGATTCCAGGACTCCACAAAAAACATGGTCTCCACTGAACCCAACTCTGGGTTGATATATATATATATAGTTGTAAATATCTATTTAAAATCTGAATTCGATTATGATGGTGGTGCAATTAATTCTATCGAAGAGTAGATCGGGTCAATTCTAACATGCATTTTGTGGTGATTTTGATTCAAGTTTTTGATAATTATTATTTAAATCAAGTGAATTTGGTATGATATTGGTGATGTCCTGGTGGCCGGATGTGGTGATGGGAGATGGTGGCCAAACTTGGTCGTGGACTCGTGTGGTGATTGTGTTGATTTTTTCATGGTGATTAGTGCTCAATTGTAGTGATTTCACTTTGACTATGTTGATTATTGTAATGACTGTGGTGGTATTTAGAGTATGGGAGACCATGATCGAAAATAATGATAAAAGATGATATGTGGATAGATTATGTGGTGTTAAATAAAAAAAAGTGTAATTAAATGGGTAACTCATATATAAAAAATGGATGGTTAGGATTATATCACATATTGCATGACTCTAATTAATTAATCTCACCTATATACATATTCACAATTTACTTAATCCCAAATTCAAATTAATTTAATAATTTTGTCAAAATAAAATATATCAATTACTGAGGTTGATGTGGGTCATTTTTTAATGACATTATGTAATTAGTCTTCTTATCAAATTCTTTTATTAAAAAATAATAATACAATATATAATATAATAAAATAATTGACTTCTTTTCTTAGGATATATTATTTGATTTTTTAGATCAAATTGGAATTAAAAAATATGTTTTTTTACTTCGACTTTGATACTTAAATTTTGATTTAATATTTCGACCTTCTTATTATACATAAATGTATCAATTTTTTTGGTACACTTGCGTTATTACATAATTTTATTTTTTTTGTATTCCGGCCTACTTATTTATAAAAATCTATATTTATATATTTATAATTTAAATCTTTTAATAGGTATAATTATTTTACTAATCTATTAATTAAAATATATAACTATTTTAATTTAGACAAACATGTAGGCTTATCGTTTTTCTAAAACTATTCTAACAAAAACACATATTATTATTTTAAAACCTATTTTAACCTATTTAATTATTATTTTCAGCCTAGTTTCACATTTTTGAATGGTTTATTATGTTAAATTAGTTATAGTTCCGTATTTGATCGATCAAACTTATATTTTTAAATTATATACCTCTAATATTTATAAAAATTATTCTTTTATATAATATTTATAAGAATCCAATTTAGAATTATTGGAAAATAGTTATATGCTTAAATATCAAGATTTTTTAGAATATTTTATTTGGATAATATCCCTCTCGTATAAATATCAAAAGAATTTGAAGATTTTTTTATTTGAATAATGGTCCTCTAATATTTATAAATTTGTGAATAAATTAATATTTCAATAAATTCAAATATATAAATTATTTTACAAAAATTAGATTATTTATACTTATTAAGCAGCATCGTATATAGGATATATTAGAATTAATAAGATATTATCTGGGCGCTTTTTTAAAGTTTAGATCTAGTGATTAATATTTGTTTGACGATAGTACTAACAACCATAAATCCACCTTATGCTTATCAAGAAATTTGGATAATATCCCTCTCATATAAATATCCCTCTCATATAAATATCAAGAAATTTGAAGATTATTTTATTTGAATAATGTTTCTCTAATATTTATAAAATTTGTGAATAAATTTATATTTCATAGTTTTACAAAAATTAGATTATTATGCTTATTATATATAGAATATATTAGAATTTATAGGATATAATCTCGATGACTGGATCCTTAATTAAAGTTTAGATCTAACGACTAATATTTGTAATAGTGACAATCAAATATCCACCTTATGCTTATTATAAATAGGATATAAATTATTCAAAATATGTTATCAAATTAAATATTACATTATTTTAAGTGCTAAAATTTAATATTAAATATTAGTGATGTATAAATTTATTTATAATACTTTAATATATAAAAAGATATTAATATATCTTAATGATTGTGTAAAATTTAAAACTAAAATAACTTGCTATACCTGCAAATATGTAATTCAATTATTCAAAGACCAAAATGAGTTATTTTAACACAACAATTACATTAATAATTGTTTTTTCTATAAATTTGTATTTCGGCGATAAAGAAAATTAATGGTAATTAGTTGATTGTCATTTTCACATTAATATAATAAAATTAATGGTAATTAGTCGATTATCTTTTTCACATTTACTTTTAGTTGAAGATGTTAGCTTTTATAAACACCTAAAAATATAAATCGTATCATATATTTCGATCATTAATATTTCCTTAATCTTAGAATCATTAATATATACACGAAAATATCACAACATAATTTTTAAGAAAAATACAACACCTAAAATAAATAATAACATAATATAATTAATGATAATTAGTCGATTGTTTTTTTCACATTTACTTTTAATTGAAGATATTAACTTTTATAAACACCTAAAAAGATCAATCGTATCATATCTTTCAATCATTAATATTTTCTTTCTAATTAAAACACGCTACCCTTTTAATTTAAAACAAATATTACAATCATTAATATATACCCGAAAATATCGCACCATATTTTTTCAATTATTAATAAAATATATTAAAAATCATATATATTGTTAAGAAAACATTAAAACAATCCGTAAACATGAATATATTAATTTATATCAAATTAAAATTAAAAAATTATTTAAAATAATGATTATATAAAAAAATAATTATAAATATTAAATAAATTTTTAACATAATATAAGAAACCATATATTGCACAGTATAAGCTAGTATAAATGTATAAATATACCAAAGTTATTACTAACAAAAACAAAAAATGAAGGGAAAAGTGAAAAGTGGTATACAGTATTGGGCATAGACATTGGACGACGGTATAGACTATAGTTGTCTAAGTTCCTCGGTTTTGACCAAAAAAACGAGATCGACATACAGACAGCCATACAGCAGGCTACTACCACCGATTCATCTAAAATGGTAATATATTCAATTCAGTTTTCTTACACAAATAGATGAACATGATGATAATTGTAATAATTGTTTGTGAAAATGCAGATCCGATTCATATTGCTTCAGAACAGGCAAGGGAAGACACGTCTGGCCAAGTATTATGTTCCTCTTGAGGAATCTGAGAAACACAAAGTTGAGTACGAGGTATTATGATTCTTCTTGCTCATTTTATTACATCCCCCCCCCCTTTACTGTCTTCCATCTTTTTATTTATCTATATGTTGTTTTAATTCTAGGGTTGGTTTATTTCTCTTTTATGTACTTTGCTTAGGTTCATCGATTGGTTGTCAATAGAGATCCCAAGTTCACTAATTTCGTCGAGGTGTGTCTCTTTCTTAATTACTGTTTTTTTTATATGTTGATGAAAATTGGTTCAACTTGTCTTGTATATTAGCTGATTCATTGTTAGTTGTTGTGAGATTTGAATATTTGGGTTTTTTTATTAGTCTTATGTAATTGCGCTGCGCCCCTTTTCCTCAACAATGTTGCATTGTTAGTATGCATTTTTTTCCTTTAAAATTAGTTTTCGTGTTATTCTGATTAAAGGGCTTGGCTTGAACAATGTGGTAAATTTGTGTTTAGGATAATGCCATCAAAAAAAATTGTTGGGGGTACACTTAACTATTTTGACGTTGTTTCGTCATGTGGATTTTCTTTATTTTAGATGTACAGACATGTACTCTTTTGTTTGTAGGTCGACTCTAGGTAGCCTTTTAGATTACAAGGGATTCTGAATTTGGGGATTAAGTGATGCGTAAGGTTCTTGCAAATATAGGTGATGGATGACAGAGAATGACAAAACTGCTGCTACTGCCACTTTCCTAGGATTTTACTGAAAAACAATTTAGGATAATGTAAACACACCTTTTTGAAGAAGATGGATGCACGGGTTCGAAGCCTTGGAAACAACCTCTCCATAAAAATTATGGGCAAGGTTGTGTACATGGAGACTTTCTTTAGATCAGGGAGCCTTTGTCACCAAAACAAAAGCTGGGATAAATTCTATTGCTGTTATATATTTATATTTGATATATTAACTGCATTGATAATTATCTTAGATAATGAAGCAATAATCTATTGTCACATTCACCCCGGTAATTTTGATTCAAACTATGTGGTTTTACATGCATAACTCCCTTTAACCCTTGTTTTCACATGTTTTAAGTCTGTATTTCTCCATTCTGAATATTTCTTGGCTTTAGCTACTGAATTGCCGTGACACTTGCTCTTGCTGTCTTGCAGTTTCGAACTCATAAGGTTATCTACAGGCGATATGCTGGATTGTTTTTCTCACTATGTGTTGATATAACTGACAATGAATTAGCATATTTAGAGTGCATTCATTTATTTGTCGAGATACTGGATCACTTCTTCAGCAATGTGTGCGAGCTAGATCTGGTATTTAACTTTCACAAGGTATGAAACTCTATAATTCTTTCTTTTCCCTTTTAAAAGATAACCAAGTTATGTGCAAGACTGACAAGGTGATGCAACTTTACTTTTCTGTGTGAACAATGGTGATAGTTACGTTATACTTCTCAGAAAAATAACATCATAACTGTTAACTAATTAACCACTGTAATACTGGTGACATCATAGCTATGTTTTTCCTTTATTTTGGAAAGCCAGCAACGCTTTGTGTTTGGTGTTGTGCAATACAACGAATAAAAAAAGCTGGCAGAAAGAGATAGCTACACAATAGTGAATAGTTTTAGTTTGGTTTTCATTAATTGCAAATTTATATTTATGATTTAGTGACCAGAGTTAACTATGAATCTGTCGAAAATTATAATTTCTTCGGTTAAGTTTCTTTTTAATTTGATTTAGTTAGACGATACTAGAGATTTTGTCAAATTATGATTAGCAGGTTAAGATTGTCAGATTTTTCAGATGCTCCTGAATGAAAGCAGGAACTTGATTACATGATGAATATGAAACATGCAATAACAATTATTTTTTATAATTGCATAATGATTTCGTATTATAATTTATAACATATAGCTAAGTATTTTAAATTTATTATATTTTATGTTTCAATCCCAGTCATGTGATTGTTCCTAGTTCCTACACTCAGAATTCCATTCCTTTTTCAACAATAAATATATATAACTCATACCCAAAAAAAAAAAGATAAGCAAATACGTAACTACACACTAAAGCTTAGTAACAAAAAATAAGTGCATTTTAAATATTTTAAGTTATAAAATTAAACAGTATGCAAATTTTGAGTAATTAAAATCATTAATGTGTATAATATTAAAATCAACCATAATTGTTTTCGAATTAATAACACTAACAATTATATTCTCTTAACAAAGAATGATTCAATAATGTTTTAACAACTTGTTTGGATATTGTTATTTTATTAAGAGTAATTATCTTATAAAATGCATTTATCTTCTTATTTTACATCTGATTTAAATAATATTGTTGATGTTTGATTGTAACAATTAAATTAGCCTGTGCTTGGCACAGCTTGCATACTAATATTACTTAATAACATAGTTGCAAATTGTGAAGATGTGCACAGAAATCTTAACCTCTCAGTTTTGACCTTTTCTTGCAAGACAAAAAAATGTAGGCAACAGTCAAAGTAATCTTTCTTTAAAAAGCTCTATGACTTATTTGTAATTTCCATTCACAATAGTACAATCTTGAACTGCATTTTTGCTTAATGGACATAATCACTTGATGTTTTTTTCCTTTATATTTGTTTTTAATGGGACTCCTTTATCAAAAGGTATACTTGATTCTGGACGAGTTTATTCTTGCTGGAGAACTTCAAGAAACTAGCAAGAAGGTACAGATAGTCTTCTCATGCTTGCCAATTTGCTTAATTCTGCACCTTATTTTTTCTTTTTTGGTATAGCAAAAAAAGAGTTTTGATGCTGATTTTCAATTTACTATGCAGGCTATCATTGAAAGAATGGGTGAACTAGAGAAGCAAGATTGAAGACCAAAATCTAGCAGACGATGTATATGGGAGCGATTCCCTTGTATTTTTGGTAAAACAAAAGTTTGAAGCACCTCCAGTATTATAAATCACAAATTCGTGCTAAATTCTGCAAACATTGGTATCTTGTTATTTTCATCTTTGTATAATCGTTTGTGTTGCAATTGATCTCTAGTGCAAGTACATGTGATATAATGTGTGATTAAAGTCTATCCAAATTCAGCTGTTGATAATTTCTTTTTAAGTTGGCTTCATAATGTAAACCATACTCAGTTGAGAATAATTTCTTCCCAAGTTGGCTTCAACTGTAAACCAAAGCCAAAGAGCCCTAATATGTCCTACTGAGAAATAGGGTTGGGAGGGTGATTCCACTCTGAAGTAGGGTTTGAGACGGTGAGGTGTACGCAGTGGACATCTCAACAATGGCCTTAAACCAGGCCTTAAAAATGGAACGCAGTGTATCAATCAGGGTTAGTAGGGAAATATACCATGTAGGATATAGGATGAGTAGCTACAGCTAATTGAACCTATTTGCGGATCTTACCTCTTACAGCAGTTGTCTGCCTAATTGGGACAGCATATCCTAGTATAGTTTGATATTTACCACAATTTGGGCTTGCAAGGTTACAACATGAGTGGGGAATCCCTGTAGTTAGAAGGGTTCACCTATTTTGTTAGTGCATTATTTTTTTATCCTGTTTTCATTCTTTATCCTGTTTTTCTTTTATTGCCACCTTTTGGCCTAATCAGATTCTTTTATCGGGCTTTTGATAACACACCTAAAAAACATTTCACAAATTAGCCGATATATTTTTTCATTCATACATCTCATTCAAAATTCAGAAGTTGCTGGGAGTGAGATGTGCGAAGATTAAGCCATGGGGAAATGAGACATTTGTAGCTGTTACCAGTTCAAATAAATCTCTGTTTAGTCATGTAATAGAAATACACATACAGTAACTGAGTGGTGGTAAACCTATGGGATGGAAGTGGAAGTAGATTGTGAAACGGGTGTGGGTGGAGAATAGTTACTAGTATCAGAAATCCAAGCCAACCACCTGGAAACAAAACCTTCTTGCCTTTGCTGTTGCATCTCAATACTCTTCTTCCTACTCGTAATTTCTGACACGCTTCTCTTAGGCATTACCCTTCTGCCATTCTCTGTAATTCCCTCCTTACCTCTCTTATCATTCTTCTCCGAGGCTGCTGACATTCTTCGGCTATCGATCATCAGCATCTCCGACCTTATATACAACATATTTGATGGCTGTACATCACTCCATCTCTGCTTGTTGGTATCTGACACCACAATCTGGTGCTCTATTCGCCGCTCCAATTTGTATTCTTTTCCGGCAAGTAAGAGCTCATCTTTTTGGGCACCTTCGAAGCAACTAGTTGACGCTGATTCTACTTTTCTGGATTTCTTTGAACTATCTAAAGATCTTCTTGAACCCATTGGTTTTTGTACTGTAATTTGGAGGTACTCGTTGCAAGTATTACTTTTTCCTTCACCTGCAGATGAATGCCTGCCAGGGGATAGATGAAAGGCCGCAACGAATTCTTGATCATAGTCTAGTTGAGATTGATCTTGTCGAGCCACACCTAGAGTTGTGTTGTGTTCGAGTAGAAGTACATCTTCTGGGTCAACTCGATAACGACAAAGTGGGCACGTAGAGTGAGAGTCTAGCCATGTATCAGCGCATTCTACATGGAATGCGTGTTTACATTTTGGGAGTAATCTTAGCACTTCCAAGGCTTCATAGTTTGTCAAGCAAACTGCGCATTCTAGTCCGTCTATTTGACCTTTGAGTGAACTGAACCGGAAAACTGGTAGCAAACCTATGACATTGGGGTCGATACCGGAGTTCTTACGCGTGGTGCATGGGTCTACGTTTCCTCTGGAATTGTTGGGATGCCCATTGTTTATGGTCTTGCGGTGCTTCACATAGATAAATATAAGGAACACAATTGAGAACGTGTAGATGAGTGCACCTACAGTTATGGCTACACTGGGCTTGAATGGTGCTTTGTTTTGATTCTGGTTATAATTCATTGGAGGTGGTGGAAATATTATAGTAGGGTTTGAGGTTGAAGAAGCAGCAAGGTCATAATCTTTTGCTAGGGAGAGAAAAAGGGTGAGACAGAGGCAGAGTGAAATGTATAAAAGCCTGGTCATTAGGAATGGAGGTTGTCGATTCCCCTATCTTTGGCTCTTGTTGGCAATTAAATAGCTAACCCAAACGTGGAGTAAATCTTGTATGATAATGCCATAATGGTATTAGAAAAATTAGTGAGAGAGATGGCTTGGTTGGTATGTAGGGATAAAGATACCAAACCACGTTTGTTTAAGAACTGATTTTGAGTCCACCCATCTTATTTTTTAACTAACCCATCTTACTGTGATTAGATAGGCCTAAATTATTTTAAGCTTATATTTTTTTGGCTAAATGTGAAGTCTCTGCGTAGTTGGAAGTGACTGAAACATGGTTCCTAACTTTATATTTTCTCTTATAATGATTTTTTTATTTTATATTAGATTTCTCTAATCTCAGTCGTTCATACTTTATCTTACCACAAGGCCGCAATGGTGTAAGGTGTGTAAGTGTGTTGGTTCAAAACCAGTCCCTGTCTTGACAAAAAAAACAAGTCCCTGTAGAATTTGGCTCCTATACAAGTACAACAGTGGCTGATGACCCGTTTCCATTAAGATTATAGATGGGATTTTACGAGAAGGATTGATACAAAAGTAGGCATCGACAAGAACCTTCCGACTGACTTGGAAGTTGGAACCAACTACAGTTGAAGTGGAAATAACATTTTACAAGATCCCGAAAATGATAGTGTTGAACCCTTGACTTCTTATTACAGAGCATATGGTGGGTCGTAAGGTTACGACTTACGTTGGACAAAGTAGCTTCAACTGGCTAATCCAGAAGAGACATGAGCACACAGAGCTATATAGTCTATAGACAGCCGCCGAGGATATACCTATCTATATATCAATAAACAAATGAGGAAAAGATGGTGATGAGACATGAGTAGTCTTAAGGGGAGTACTTTGTAATGAATTTGTAGGTGTGGTCACCCAGCTCAACTATTTTGTATAAAGGCAGTCAGCTTTTTTTTTTTTTTTTTTTTTTTTTTTTGAGTAAATGAGATAATTCAATAACAAAAAGCCATACGGCATCTACATAAACAGTCGCGTCGAACAAACAAAACACAGAAACAATCACGGATTAATCCATTCTTCTTGGAGTCACGTGATTTGTTGAAGATGATATTTACACATACTTCACCACTGCCGAAACCAGTTTGAGCTATCGACCGAGAATGCAAATCCCTAACAACTTTCATCACTAAATCAATCACCATACTCACACAAACGGTGAGAAAAACAAAACTCACACAAACGGTGAGAACAACAAAACTCACACAAACGGTGAGAAAATCCAAACGGAGAGAAAATAACAAAACCAAACTTACAACTTCGAAAATTAAATACTAAATAAAGCCTAGACGATCCTAGATCTGGGGAACAATCCGCAAGAACAAGATAACTCGGATCACTTTCAAGAACAAAATCCCTGTGAAGAACGAGAAATCCGGAGCTCCGTAGATTTGAGATCTAAGAAATTTAAGCCAATCGAAAAAGGTTTTGAAACCTTAGATCCGAGAATACAAACTAAAAACGATACTTTAAAGCAAGATTTATTGAAAGGGGAAGAAAAAGCAAAGAAAATGAAAGATTTTGGGGCTTTCCACCGGTGGAGCTCCGGTGGAAGCCCCGGCGACTGCTAAAACAAAGAAGAGGAGCGGCGGCTCTGAGAGAGAGAGAAAGGGAAAAGAGAGAGAATAATTGAGGGAGTCTTTTTGTGTTGTGTTTTGTAGTGTAATCAAGAATGTAATTCATGTGATTTGAAACAGGTAGGGTTGCACCTAATTCTCTCTCTTTTCCCTTTCTCTCTCTCAGAGCCGCCGCTCCTCTTCTTTGTTTTAGCAGCCGCCGGGGCTTCCACCGGAGCTCCACCGGTGGAAAGCCCCAAAATCTTTCATTTTCTTTGCTTTTTCTTCCCCTTTCAATAAATCTTGCTTTAAAGTATCGTTTTTAGTTTGTATTTTCGGATCTAAGGTTTCAAAACCTTTTTCAATTGGCTTAAATTTCTTAGATCTCAAATCTACGGAGCTCCGGATTTCTCGTTCTTCACAGGGATTTTGTTCTTGAAAGTGGTCCGAGTTATCTTGTTCTTGCGGTTTGTTCCCCAGATCTAGGATCGTCTAGGCTTTATTTAGTATTTAATTTTCGAAGTTGTAAGTTTGGTTTTGTTGTTTTCTCTCGTTTGGATTTTCTCACCGTTTGTGTGAGTTTTGTTGTTCTCACCGTTTGTGTGAGTTTTGTTTTTCTCACCGTTTGTGTGAGTATGGTGATTGATTTAGTGATGAAAGTTGTTAGGGATTTGCATTCTCGGTCGATAGCTCAAACTGGTTTCGGCAGTGGTGAAGTATGTGTAAATATCATCTTCAACAAATCACGTGACTCCAAGAAGAATGGATTAATCCGTGATTGTTTCTGTGTTTTGTTTGTTCGACGCGACTGTTTATGTAGATGTCGTATGGCTTTTTGTTATTGAATTATGTCATTTACTCAAAAAAAAGAATGTAATTCATGTTTTGTAGCTAGATCAAGATCAGTTTCCATGTGGGTCGTGTGACACATGTTTGGTGATCTGGTGTGAAACTGTGAATCTTTGATGAGCTAGCAAGTCCAAGTTGGTCCCGGCTATACATGGGTAAAATAGCTAATTGATCACTGAAGTCACTAGTAATTTGTAAGTAGGTCACGAAGTTAAAAAAGCTTTCAGTTAATTAATGAAGTACTTGAAAACTTGCAAATTGGTAATTGCCGTCAGTTCCGTTAAAAACACATGCCACTATGAAACTTGCAATTAGGTCGTTGAACTTGATAACAATTTTCAATTAGGTCACTAGCCAAATTTAATTTTAACTGTTTAAATTTAAAAAAAATTCCGAATGATTTTTCTTTAATAAAATTTCAAATTATGGATATCAATTCAATACATATACTCATGAATAAATACAAGTGAACGAAAAGATAACAAGTTTTTTTTTCGATAATGATAAAAGGTAAAAAACTTCGAATGCTTAAATTTTTTCCAAATAATTACACTTTAATTAAATTTAATTTGTATATACCGATTTAACCCATATGCAGATATGCTTATAAATTGATATATTTGAACAAATATTTAGATTTCCCTAAGGGTTATGATTAAGAGTTAATGTAAGTGGATAAATATCAAGTTTCCGATCTATCTTTTTCGATATTAATAAGTGATACCAAAAGTGTAATTTTTTTTAATTTTTTTGAATGGTTACAATTTAAATTAAAAAAAACATAATCTTTTTTTTTAAAAAATCGTTAGATATTTTTTGAATATTTTTTTTTTCAAGTCAATGACCTAACTGAAAATTAGCACGTAGTCATAGTCAGTGACCTAACTAAAAATGTGTTGTCTTTTAACGGAGAACCGTTAAAAGTCAACATAATTTAACGATCGTGCAAATTTTTTTCAGCTTAGTATTGTGATTGCAAGCTAATTGTAACTTCATAATGCGATTGAAAGTTTTTTTAACTTCGTGACCTACCTACTTGCAAGTTACTAGTGACTTCAGTGACCAAATAGCTATTTTACCCCGTTGTATATCATAGAAGTCCTACGTACTTGTGTCCCCTCGATTTCATGTTATTATCATTTGATTTTACATTTGTAAGAGCCATTGCCAACTTGGAAGGACAGGTAAGGGAAGTCTGCAAGATTTCTATTAGATATTCATTTCTTTTCGGTACGAATGTTATGTTTGGTTGAGGATAATGAAATGGAATAAGAGATTAAAAGAAAATAAATGAGAGATGGGATAGAAAACTTCAAAAAGGATTGAGGTGTGCTGTGTGCAGACTTGATATAACATCTATCTATTATATACTATATAATAGCCTAACAATGCTATAATTCATGAGACATTTAATTCCATCTTAAATTTTTACACATTTTATTCAATTTGAAATGACTTATTTACCTTTCTATTCTTTATTTTTAAAAAATAATGCTATTGGTGGGAATTGAACTTAGGTCTCTACAATATGTAGAAAGTTTCTTACCATCACACTACTCACTCTTATGCGTGTTTTTGTACGATACACAATATATGTCTGCAGGTGTGTCGTGTGATTGAAAAAAATATGGTACTTTAGTCAGTGTGACATATTTACAAATTTTAGGTACTTTAGCTATTGCGAGGTATTAACAAATTTTAGTCATCAATTTATTCTTACATTCATTAATTCAAATTATCATATATTATGTTATATTAAAAAATAAATTAATGATATATAAATTTTGGTTTGGTTATACTAGGCCAATCAATCACATGTATTTTAAATCTACACATTGTAGATGTGTGTGTTGCTTGAGTGAAACAAAATCTAATATGATAGTTATTGCGACATATTAGCAATCTTTGATCATAATTTTATTTTTATATTTATTAATTTGGATCATAATAAATTATATTATATCAAAATATCAATTAGTGATACATAATATATAGTTTATTTATACATTTTAAAATAATAATAATAATAATAATAATAATAATAATAATAATAATAATAATAATAATAATAATTGTTGTGACCAAAATCTCGCATGGGTTAGATTTAGGCCCACAAGAGGATTAGGGTTCAGATCCATGAAGAGAATGAGTAATCTGTCAGGTTTCCGGAGGCCTACGGTAGCCCTAGGGGTTACCATGTACACTGCAGCACGGGAACGCATGACTAAGGGTCTCAAGGTATCCCCTTGAGGATAACCTATAACTATTATCAGTCATCCAGTAGAGCTTCCAAAGTAGCTTCCGTGGTAGGGGTTACCGGAGGGGGTACCGGAGCCAGGCTACCAGGCGGTACCCCCAGCTTCCGCCGGAAGCCTGATTAGGCTGCCAATACAGATAAGGCACGCCTCCTATTTTTTAGGAACACGTTTATATCATCTAAAAACACTCTCAAACAGATAAACATTCAGTTATTTGAGGATATATGTCATATATACTTGATAAATGGTACAAAATCATGATAAATACAAGAGATAATCATTCTATGTTACCTAAACTGCTTGGTAACCTGATTTTATACATCATACTCGATTATTATCAGAAATAACAGTCATTATCCCACTGGAGAGAGGATAACTGATTATAAACAA
This sequence comes from Kitagawia praeruptora, assembly GCA_037693485.1. NCBI lineage: Eukaryota > Viridiplantae > Streptophyta > Magnoliopsida > Apiales > Apiaceae > Kitagawia > Kitagawia praeruptora. Next base: position 40,971,219 of record CM075344.1, read on the forward strand.
ACGATCATATCATTCAAGAACTACATTCGGGCTTGATCCACTATAAATAGTGGTATGTAGGCAGTTTACGGGATCTTCTTCGACACTTACACTCCTTGAGTAGCTAGAGCACGTGCACTCTTGTGTCCTTTGGTCCTTGAGCTCTCATTCCGTAGATTCAGTCCGATCCTTCCGAGGAACCACATCCCGTGTTCTTCGATAACCCTAGTCGTGAGCCTTCCCGGACGGCTAGCTATAGATCTTCAACCACGAGCCTTTCTGGGTGGTTGGACGATTCCTTGTTTATTGGCGCTATTCCAGCACGAGGCCTCATAATCTGTTGTGCTAAAATCCTCCCACAACAATTGGCGCCCGAAGGAGGGGCCTAAAAAATCGTCATTTGGAGGAGATATGGCGAGTGACAATTCTGATAGTGATAAGACACCGTCTCAGGATGGTAATGGACGAAACAAAGATGGTGGTGATGATGTTAGTAACAAAGACATCATGGATTATCTGAAAACGATGAATGAAAGAGTTAACCACTTGGAAAAAGGTTCCGATAAAATGAAAAAATGGCAAAGGAAGTGCAAGTCGAAGTCGAAAAAGAAGAATGTAACTCCGACAAGGCTAAATTTCGAGTCTGAGGACAATATTGAAGACGACACTGATTATGTCCCGTCTGAAGAAGAGGTAGAGGAGCCTGTGGAAGAAGAATACGAGGGCGACCAATCCGATGTCCCGGAAGCCCAGGGTACCGAAGGTTCACCCACCAGAAGTCTGAGCGTTTTTGACCGAGTTGGCAAAAGACTGACTAACAAAGACCTTCGTCACAAGTTGATTCACACTGGAAACAAAGATCGAAGGGATGGCAGTGGGGGTTCCATAACCCGGGGTTCCCGAGAACGTAGAGAAAGGTCCCACTCGGTACCCCCAAGAAGCACTTCTAGGAGGTCTCGATCTGATGGCAGAAGGAGTTATAGGCAAAGTGGTCACTCTTCTGGGCATAAAAGTAGGAAATCCCGTTCTACCGGAGTCCCAACCGGTGGGGGTACCAACCAGGATTCCAGCTCCCATCAGAGTTCGGTTCCCAGAAGAAGTAAGACAACCAATGAAGATGATGACTCTGGAAGTGATATGCTTTCATATGGTGAAAATGGACAGTTCAGGATGTCTGACTGGAAAAAGGCCTTGGAAAAGATCAAGGAGGAGAAAAAGTTTAAGTCCGGTATCACTGCCGGTTCCCCATTTTCTGTGAAAGTGAAAAAGGCAGCCTTGCCAAGGTTCTTTAAGATGAATACTGACTTCAAATTCAATGGAAACTCAGATCCAGTTGAATACTTGAGACGTTTTAATACGGAAATGGATGTCTACCAAGTGGAGGACTTAGCAAGGTGTAGGCTACTGGCATCCACACTGAGTGGAAATGCCCACCAATGGTTCAAAAGGCTAGCCGAAGGGTCTATCAAATCCTGGAGGAAGATGGGAGTTCAGTTTATCTCTCAATTCAGGGCTACCGTGGCCTATGCCCCACCGGTGAATACTCTGGCTAATATCAAGCAAGAACCCCACGAATCTTTAAGACAATACTTCAAAAGATTTAATGAGCAAGTGCCAAAAGTGAAGAAGGCCTCGGATGAAACTCTGAAGAATTTCCTAATAGCCGGGGTTAGGCCTGGAACCGAGTTTTGGAAAGAATTGCAAACTGAAGAGCCCGGAACCCTGGCGGAATTCTACCAACAGGCAGAACGCCAAAAAGTGATTGAGGAATCCATGGCAAAACTGTCCAAAGATTCCAATTCCCGAGGTTGGAGCAGGAACAAGAGAAATCGTTCTTACAGTCCTAAAAGAGATTCAAATAAGAGGGCTTCCGGGAGTGGTACTGCCGGTTTGGGAGCCCCCCGGTATGATGATAAGACTGCCCTTATTGCTGTTAATGCAACTAAGGATAGAGTTTCTGTCAAGGACAGACTCACTCCAAAGGCAAATTTTCAGAAATACTCAGAGTATACTCCATTGACTGTCCCAATTAGTCATATTCTCGAAGTGAATGAGAAGAATGGGCTATTTCGGAGGCCCTACCGGGCAGGCCCCCCAGGAGTGAAAGATCAGGGAAAGTACTGTGCATTCCATGAAGTGAATGGTCACGAGACTGCTGATTGCAGGCACTTGAAAGATCAAATTGAAGAATTGATTAGAGGTGGATACCTGACGGAATTTGTAGCCCAAGAGGCTAAGAAGTATAAAGAAGGTAGAGATAGCAAAGACAAGGCTCCTGGAAACCAAGAAAGGACTACCCGAGCTAATAGCATCCACACCATCTTTGGCGGCCCTTACTTGGGGGGTGCCAGTCGGAATGCCAGAGATAGGTATGCCCGGGAAGCCAGGGGGAAACCCCTAACAAACATTTTCCACCTTTCAGAAAGGCCCCCCAAGTTGTTCAAAGGGGAAACCGCCGATATTTCCTTTACCGAGGAGGATGCCAAGTGGGTTCACCACCCCCATAATGATGCTTTGGTGGTAACCGTGAATATTGGTGGAATGAATGTACACAGAGTGCTGGTTGGTAATGGAAGCTCAGTAAATATCTTGGCATATACTACATTCCAGAAATTGGGGCTTTTGGACAAAGAGTTATTGCCTACCAACAATGAGCTATATGGGTTTACCGGTAACCCAGTCCAAATAATGGGCAAGGTCAAATTACCCTTGACATTGGGCGTGGATCCCTGCAAGGCCACCCAAATGGCAGAATTCATGGTGGTAGATGAAGACATTTCCCACAATGCAATTCTTGGTAGACCAATATTGAAAGATATGAGGGTGGTAACCTCAATATACCACTTTTCAATGAAGTTTCCTACACCAAATGGCATTGGGTGTGTGAAAGGATGTCAACATGAGTCAAGAGAATGCTATAACAGAGCTGTGCAGGCTGCCGAGAAGGCAGACAAATCTATTCAAGTTGAAGAAAAGGCTGATGGAGAAGCCTTAATGAGAAGCCATGGGCTTGAGCCACAGAAATTTGAAAGAGCATCCTGTAATGCCATCATGATAGTGGAGTTACCGGAGGAACCTACTGAAGAGGTTCCTATTTTTTGGGGGGTAGTACCACCACAAAGCTTGTTATTGGAAGCTGCCGAGAAAAATGATGAAATTCAAAACATTTCACTGGAAGGCATAGTAAAAAGTGCCTCAGATGATGATCTAGGCGAAGCAATGCTAGAGAATGAGAACCAGAGAGCGGAGAAAGGACTCCCGGTTGAGATTGACATTGATCCCAGGATGCCCGGTACCCTGGAAAAGGCAGGGGCTGCCGAAGATACTATCCCCATACTAGTGGATGCTGAAGATCCTAGTAAAATCTTGAAAATTGGACAACAGCTAGATGAAAAGACAAGAGAAAGGTTGACTGCTTTCCTTAAAAGCAACCTTGATGTGTTTGCATGGTGTCATTCTGACATGGTGGGGATCGACCCGAAAGTCATGTGCCACCACTTGAACATTGACCCTGAGATAAGGGGTATCCGGCAGAAAAGAAGGCCTGTCAGTGGTGAAAGGGCTACCGCCCTCCAGGAAGAGGTAGACCGGTTATTGAAGGCTGGTTTGATCAAAGAATCCTTCTACCCAACATGGCTAGCAAACCCGGTACTGGTCCGGAAGCCCAATGGGAAATGGAGGACATGTGTTGACTTTACTGATCTGAATAAGGCATGCCCTAAGGATAGCTTCCCGCTACCCAGAATTGATCAACTGGTGGATGCCACGGCAGGCCATGCTTTGCTAAGTTTCATGGATGCCTACTCCGGATATAACCAGATACCGATGCATGAACCAGACCAGGAGCATACCAGCTTCATAACTGATAGGGGATTGTACTGTTATGTGGGGATGCCGTTTGGGCTACTGAATGTCGGGGCAACCTACCAAAGGCTGGTAAACATGATGTTTAAAGAACAGATCGGTAAGACTATGGAAGTCTATGTTGACGATATGTTGGTCAAATCAAAGGTGGCAGCCGACCATGTGTTGCACCTATCTGAGATGTTTGATATCCTAAGGAAATACCGGATGAAGTTGAACCCTCAAAAGTGTGTTTTTGGTGTGGAGTCTGGAAAATTTCTCGGATTCATTGTGAACCACAGAGGGATTGAGGCAAACCCTGCCAAAATCAAAGCATTGCTGGAACTGAGGTCCCCAAGGAATGTAAAAGAAGTCCAAGGGCTTACCGGAAGGGTAGCAGCCCTAAATAGATTCGTATCTCGGTCTTCCGACAAGTGCAAGGAGTTTTTCAAGGCTATCAAGAAGGGTGAAAACTTTGAATGGACCCCGGAATGTGAGGAAGCCTTCAAGAAACTAAAAGAACAGTTGGGAAGCCCACCGTTGCTCTCCAAACCCTTGGAAGGTGAGGTACTCATTTTATATTTGGCTGTTTCTGAATACTCTATAAGTGCTGTGTTGATCCGGGAGGAAGAACAAGTACAATACCCGGTATACTACGTGAGCAAAAGGCTGTTGGACGCGGAAACCCGGTATCCCAGCATGGAAAAGCTAGCATATGCTCTAATATTGGCTTCCAGGAAGCTAAGGCCTTACTTTCAGGCCCATAAAATTGAAGTTAGAACATCCTTCCCGTTAAGGCAAGTGATGCACAAGCCTGAAGCCTCCGGTAGAATGATGAAATGGGCTGTCGAACTAGGACAGTTTGAAATAGATTACAAGCCCCGAACTGCTATCAAAGGCCAAGCGCTGGCTGATTTCTTACTGGAGTTTCCTCCTGATTTTGAGGTTACCAGAGAAGATTGTACCCCGGTACCCCTAGTTACCGAAAGGGATGCCGGAGGCCCTCAATTATGGTGGAACCTATATGTTGATGGAGCAGTAAACAATAATGGGGGAGGTGCAGGAATAGAGTTGGTAAGCCCAGAAGGGCACCGAATTCAGAGTGCCATACACTTTGGCTTCAAGGCTACCAACAATGATGCAGAGTATGAGGCCCTGATTGCTGCCTTAAAACTGGCTCTGGAAATGAAGGTAGAATACCTAAATGTGTTTAGTGACTCCATGCTGATTGTGTGGCAGATTAAAGGAAGCTTCCAGAGTCGAGGCCCCCGCACTGAACTCTACATGAGGTATGCCCAAGAACTTATCAGTAGGTTCAAATTGCTAAATCTAAATCAGATCCCAAGGGTGGAAAATGCCAATTCTGATGCCCTTGCCAAGTTGGGATCCCAAAAAGAAGCTGTTCTGTTAGGAGTGATACCCCTTGAAGTGCAACTCCAACCAAGTATCCATCGAGAGGAGACTATGGAAATAGAATCTTCAATGGAAAGCCAATGGACAACCCCAATACGTGAGTATATTACCAAGGGGACACTTCCAAAAGACAAAGATGAAGCCCGGAAACTCAAATACAAGGCTGCCCGTTATGTGATCTATGATGGCATTCTATACAAGAGGGGTTTTAACCAACCTCTACTTAAATGCATATCTGGAAATGAATGTGAATATATCCTAAGGGAAATTCATGAAGGCATTTGTGGCAACCACTCGGGGGGTACCTCCCTGGCCCACAAAATTCTCCGACAGGGTTACTACTGGCCTACCATGAAAACTGATGCTTATGACTTTGCTAAAGCTTGTGATCAATGCCAAAGGTTTGCTAACTTCAATAGCAACCCAGCTGTGGAACTAAGGCCCATTGGAAGCCCCTGGCCCTTTGCAATATGGGGGATTGACCTGATTGGGTAGCTTCCCAAAGGCAGAGGTGGTGTGAAATATGCCGTGGTAGCCGTTGACTACTTTACCAAATGGGCAGAGGCAGAACCCCTAGCTACCATCACTGCCGGAAAGCTGAAGGAATTTGTTAAACGTGCCATTATATGCAGATACGGGGTACCGTACAAGCTGATCTCAGACAATGGCAAGCAATTTGATAGTAGAGAAATGAGAAGTCTATGTGAGGACTTGGAGATAAAGAAAGATTTTTCAGCCGTTTGCCACCCCCAAAGCAATGGGCAGACGAAAGCTGTGAATAAAATCATCAAGCACACTCTAAAAGCCAAGTTGGAAGATAAAAAGGGAAACTGGCCAGAGGAACTTCCAATGGTCTTGTGGTCTTACATCACCACTCCCAGGTCCACAACCGGAGAGTCTCCCTTTGCTCTAACCTATGGTTGTGAAGCTATGGTCCCAGTGGAAGTCGGGATAGGGTCCTACCGGAGGGATAATTTTAATCAAGAATCAAATGAAATAAATCAGAGGCTGGCCCTAGACATGGTAGAGGAAAACCGGGCTACCGCCCAGCTGAAACTTGCGGCTTACCAGCAGAGGACCCGCAAATACTATAACAACAAGGTACGCCCTCGACCCCTCATGGTTGGCGACCTAGTACTGAGAAGAATGATGCCCAATATGCGGGTTCCCGGGCACGGAGCCTTTGGAGCAAATTGGGAAGGGCCTTACAAAATAAAGTCTATCTTTTGGGAAGGTACTTACCACCTTGAAGACATGGATGGGAACACTATTCCCCGTGCTTGGAATGCCGAGCACCTAAAAAAGTACTATCAGTAAGACTCTTTTCAGAGCAAACGTAGGCCTCTTTCAGGCTTAGGATGAATAAAGGCAACCTACTAGTTGTGGTTGCGTCATTTCCCTTCCAGTTCTTAGGATTTCATGATTTTCAGTAGATGCCCGGGGGGTAGTGGATACACACCCCGTCTGGATGAAATTTGATGTAATCGTACTCTTTGATTTTCAGTAAAAGTAGAAGTTGATTGTTTCCTTTTACATTTACCACTCATAAATATTTTCAAAAAAATATGTAAGGTCAACAAGCATAGTTCTACATGGCATCCAGGCTACCATCCAGAACTAGGGGGGGTAGTAGTGGATACACCTCTCAGCTTAACAGGTTGAAATTATTAGAATTTTAAAATTTGAATTACCAGACATGTACGGAACCTTGAGTGGTTCACATGGCTTACTTGGTTATCAGGGCATGTGTGGTACCCTGTTCGGCACACTTGGATCCCTTCAACACCAGACATGTACGGAACCTTGAGTGGTTCACATGGCTTACTTGGTTATCAGGGCATGTATGGAACCTTGTTCGGCAGACATGGTTCCCTTCATTACTTGGGCTTGTGTGGTACCCTGTTCGGCACACTTGGATCCCTTCAACACCAGACATGTACGGAACCTTGAGTGGTTCACATGGCTTACTTGGTTATCAGGGCATGTATGGAACCCTGTTCGGCATACATGGTTCCCTTCATTACTTGGGCTTGTGTGGTACCCTGTTCGGCACACTTGGATCCCTTCAACACCAGACATGTATGGAACCTTGAGTGGTTCACATGGCTTACTTGGTTATCAGGGCATGTATGGAGCCCTGTTCGGCATACATGGTTACCTTCATTACTTGGGCTTGTGTAGTACCCTGATTGGCACACTTGGATCCCTTCAACACCAGACATGTATGGAACCTTGAGTGGTTCACATGGCTTACTTGGTTACCAGGGCATGTATGGAACCCTGTTCGGCATACATGGTTCCCTTCATTATTCGGGCTCGTGTGGTACCCTGACCGGCACACTTGGATCCCTTCAATATCAGACATGTGCGTAACCTTGAGTGGTTCACATGGCTTACTTAATCGATAGTCATATACGGAATCATGACTGACATACATTGATCATGCAATCATCAACCTATGTGGTTACGAGAGTTAACCCATATGGATTACCGAATGCCTTACCAATGCAGCCTTGCAGGAATGGCTTACATGGAATTCTCACAAATGATTCATTGAAATAAGCTAGTGATCCCGGAACAAAGGCTTCCAGGCTAAGCCTCCGGTCACCCCGGGCTACCAAACAGGGTTACCACCTGAGGCTTCCGAGGCCAGGATTTCGTCTTTAGGGCTTCCAGACACTATAGGGTTACCGGGCGGTACCCCCACACCCGGAGTAACAGTTTCACGGACCAAGGTACGAGTAGTACATCATTACTGTGGCTACCTATCCAGGTATGTGTTGCCACAACTACTCAAGTGCACTTCCGTATTACGTTACCGTTCTATCATCCAATTCTCGAAGCATGATTTATCATTCATTTCATTTAATCAACATATATATGGCATATATCCTCTAAATATTTGTATAAACTAATTCTAGGATCAATGTCCAGAGTAGTATTACCCATTAAAATCCAATAGTGACATTCAGTTACGAATTGCCTTAAGTTATAACAACCCTTCTTACTTACCAAATTAATACCTTAGAATACGAATAAGTTTGAGGTATAAATTCCCAGAACTATCGATTACGAATTAGTGTTCGTTGGGTAGTCAGTAAACAATTAACATACCACTAAGTTAGAAACATGCACTGGACGTATCCATCTGAACCGAACTACTTGTGTTATAGTTGCGGTAGCCTGTAAGTACCCATCGCAGGACCCTCATACGAATAATATTTAGGATATAACTAGTCCTACCACAGTACCTGTACCTATCACAGAACAGTTAGATGATAAAACAAACATGCATTAATATGATAAACCAGGGTTAAAAGTACATCTGTGGAGCGTTAAGAAGCCCACCCCCTTAATTAAAGCAATAAGTTCAGAGAAACAACTAGATAAAAGTTCGGAATGGCTGAAGAGAAAGTCACTGAGAAGCGGAAGGGTCTTTGGTAGCCTCAGAGCCAGGGGAATCCCCGATAGGGTCACCCTTTTGGGGAGAATCGCCTGGAGTAACCTCAACCACGTGTGTGGGAGCCTCAACCCTGGTAACCTGGGCATCTTCGATATCACCTTGTTGGACGGCTGATGGCTTGGTGACCACTTTGGCGGTGGAGACCAGGGACTTGGCAGCCTCAGCCTTGAAACCTTCCACTTGCTTCACGGCATCCTCACCAAGAAGGGACCAGTCCAGATTTGGCATTACCTTCCAGGTAGCCTTCATGTAGTCATTGACTCCTTTAGAGAAACCAGTTTTATACCTGTCCGGGAGAGCCTCTTTGAGCTTTTTCACTAAAGCCTGAAGCGTACCAACCTGAAGCTTTAACTCATCGTTTACAGCATCATGGGCTGCTCTCAACTCTTCTTTTTCTCTCTCCCAGTCGAAAGCCACTTTACTCAGCCTGTCTTTCTCCTTAAACAGCGTAGAAATTAACATCACCCTTCATCTTCTTGACGGCATCCAAAAGCTTCTTCTTCTCTTCCTCTATAACCTGCATGTCAACCTTCAATTGTTTCATCTCTTCATGGAGCCGCATGTCACCCCGGGTGGCCAGGGAAAGCTGATTGGAAAGCCTAAGCTGATGGAAGAAACTTTCACCCGCGGAGAACAGCATAGACCTTGCAGCATCGGAAGTCTTTTGTTTAACCCATCCTGTTATCGTTTCCAGGGGTATCTGCCCACCGCATATCTGATGAAACTGCTCCACATCGCCCATGGGGGTACCCTGTTGAGACACCTTAGCTTTCTTTGAGGACCTGGTTTCAGGAGTAGACTTTGAAATCCCGGTAACCTGAGAGAGTCTTCGCTTTTCAACAGCGGAAAGCTCAGTCTTGACGGACAGAGAAGCGGGAAACCGAGAAACCGGAGTGGCAGCAATAGAGGTCTCCAACATAGTCAACTCATCTTCGGGAAATAAATCCTCATACTTGTCAGAGGGCTTGATAAAGGACGGCACAGATCCTGACATACCTGAAACGATGAAACATGAGAGATATCAGTTACCATAACATGTATTTATAAGGATAAATTTCAGGCTACCGATAATGCTAACAGGTCCAGGCTTCTGGACATAGATGAATACATGAGTATGAGAAAAGCAATAAATACAACACGGTGTGGAAGCATATACATAAGAAAATCTATAGAAATGCTAATATCAGTAAGTATCTATGAACAAAGAGATATGACGTATTGGGTGGCAATGTGTGTGTAAATAGGAGGCATAGGGAGCGGTAGCCTAGGATACCGGAAGGGGAGCCGGCGGAAGCCCCATCTTTCCTCTCACGCTTCTTGGTACCTAGAGGCTTAGTCCCTCTTTCCAACTTATCCTCAACCTCCATCTCGTGAGCAGGAGATGAGGGAGCCACATGTCTCGAAAACCCTAATCTCATCAGAGTCTCCGGGATCAACAAACTTTCCCCGTCTCTCAACGAGCCTGCCAACTTCATAATTTTCCTAGCCCTTTTTTCTTCAATCCCCTGCAGGGATATTTGTGCTGGGATTCCTAAACAATACAACAAGAAAAATGGAGGTTGAATAAAAAAGAAGAAGGTGTTTCGACTGGTACTACCAGTAGTGTGAAGGGATACCGAATGCTTACCCGGAGTCAGGTTCCATTCCTTTCTCACCTCCTCACAATCGTAGCAATATAAAAACATTTCTAGCCAGTCATACATCCCCCGTTTGTTTCCCTTTATACACTTACCTTGTCTACTGTTCCAGGAAGTAAGATAGAAAATGTCCACCTTCCTTCCCACATCTTTCAGTTGATAGAAATATCCCAGCTCTCTAGCAGTAAGGGGAACAGAGAAGGTTTGGTCGTAAAGAATATACATGCAAGCTGCCACCCTAAAGGAGTTAGGAGACAACTGCATTGGAGCTATATCATAGAAGTTTAATACATCAGTGAAAAATGGGTGCAGTGGCAGAGAAAACCCTAACTTGAAAAAAGATGCAGATAACACTGCGTTTGGTATGGATTGATCAGGCTCAAAGTTGTTAAATCTATGACACCTCTCACCCCCACTGGGAATCACCAGATTGCATCCCGGGTTGCATAGCTCCCGTAACCTTTCAAGTCTATCTACATTCATGGAGGAATCCATGTCTTCGCAGGAGGGGACGATGCTTACCGGAACGTGAAGCTTCCGTTCCACCTGTACTATCATCCCCACTGTAATTTGTTCCTTATCACCTATCGAATACTTATCGGTAGAAAACATATCTGTTGATCCCTCTTCCTCATCAGTATTAGAGCTTAGAACAACTCTATCGGGATGCCCCTCAACATGAACTGACGAACCAGCCTCCACGGAAGGTTTGGGGTACCGGCTAACAATCTCAGCCTCGAGAGGGTCAATGACTTCCACCCGAGAGCGAGTTCTTGAACTAACAGACGGTCTAGACTGTAAAATGGGTTGAGAGATGAACAAGTCACTTATGTGGGTGGACCAAGTGTCAGAGGGCTCCTCGGAGATGGGAGACACGTTTCCCGGTTGTAATGAGGAACCCCCAGATACAGATGAAGACGACATCTGCAACCACAGGATGCAGGTTAGGTGAAAGATTTGGAATTAGGAAGTTTAAGTTGAAGAAATTAAAGGTCTCAAATATTTATCTTAGGAGTACCTTGTGAACGAAGGGACTACCGGTTCACATTAAAAGTAAGCCAAGGCTCGGGGGGTGGCCACTAAGATCAACCCAACGAGATTGTGCTAAGGTTACTCAATCAAGAAAAATAAGGGGAGCATGCCTAAAGAACTATAAGGCTATCCAAAGCAACGAATTTGAAATATTTACTTGACAAGACAGATTAAAGTAAATAAATTTCATTAGAGACATATATCAAACATGTTATAACCATGTCAAAGAACAATTACGGGGGAAGCCGAAGGGGGTTTCACCCCAGCCTCTCGGTATACACACAGAAGACAGAGGTTCACACATGCAACCACGAATCAGAAGAAGCGTAAACAGATCTATCCGAAGAAAGGTTCAACAATAGAGAAGTATAACAAGAATCAACAGACTGATATTAAAAACTTAGGCGAATCAAAACGAATGGCTTGCAATGTCCCCTAGAAAATAGAATTTACTATCGATTCAAGGATATGCGTTCACATGTGCATATAGATGTGCGAAAGCATAGTCTGGTGTGTGCATAGTGTTAGGAATAATTCATAAGTTGTGATGTTAAGAATAGAATTTACACATTATACTTCTTGTAATCCTGATCTTATAAAGGATTTAGCACTGTATATAGGATTTATGTGTAAGACAGTTATCTGTATAGTTTAGTCAGGAATGAACAGTGTATCAGAGACTACATGTCAGGAACAAAGGGCAAATCCTGATGATGGTCTAATACTGATGGTTGATCAGATACTGATGCAGTGTGCAGATCCTGATATCAGTCGTGTTACTGATGATGTCATTATGGATGCTACAAAAACTGGCAAGTGCTATAAAACAGGATCGTTGTTTGAAGAACAAGCAAGAAGATATTATGAAGGAAAGAGTTTTCTATTGATGGAAACTATCGACTAGAAGGCAGAACATTGTCATGTATAGATTATATCTTTCTGTTATTAGTTGATAGGAAGCATTATAAATACTCTCTCAATATCATTGTAAAGAGCGTGTGTTAAGTGAATGTGCGTAGCTCTGTATAAGGTTTGTATTCGAGAGTTCGAAACAAACAAAGAGATATTTATATTGTCAGCAGCTGCTAAAGGTATTGTACACCTTTGGTAGAGTTTGTATTTGATCTTATTAATACAAACAAGAGTTTGATTCATTCGTTTATTCTTGTTTATATAATCAAGCAAAAATCAGACACGATTATATAACTTGTATTCAACCCCCCCTTCTACAAGTTATTCGAGTTAACAATTGGTATCAGAGCAGGTTGATTTCGAATAATCATAAAGATCTGCAATCATGTCTGGTTACAAGGATGGGAATACTAAAATTCCTATGCTCAAGAGAAACGAGTATACTCTATGGGAAGTAAAGATGTTGCATCATCTGGAAGCAACAGATCCTGATTATCTTGACAGAATCAGAGATGGACCTTTTGTTCCAACAAAGGTCGTTGGACAAGCAACTGTTGATGGTGTGGTTGTTCCAGAACATACAGCAGAGAAGCCAAAATCTGAATGGTCAGATAAGGACAAGGAGAATGTTCTTAAAGATGCTAAAGTGAGAAACATATTATTCAATAGTCTTGATTCTATTCTCACTAACTATGTTCTCTCTTGTAAAACTGCTAAGGATATATGGGACAATCTTAAGGTTCACTGTGAAGGAACTAAGCCTGTCAGGAAGAATATGAGGACATTACTTATACAACAGTATGAGTACTTTGAATCCAAGTCTGGTGAGTCACTTACTGATACCTTTGATAGGTTTACAAAACTCATCAATGAGATGGCCATGCATGGTAAATATTATGACTTGGAGGATATGAATACAAAGTTCATGAAAGCTTTGCCTGATTTCTACAACGAAAAGATATCTGCGATTGAGGAAGCTAATGATCTGGATGAAATTTCATTAGAGGCAGTATATGGAAAATTGAGAGCTTATGAACTTGACAAGTAGCAGAAGAAGAGCAGGAGTGAAGGAAAGATGAAGACTATTGCACTTACTGCTCAATCTGAAGTAAAGAAGCTTCCTGAAGAACAGCATGAAGAGATTGCTGTAAAAAATTCAAGGAAGAAGAAAAGCAAAGAAAGTTCTGAGTCAGAGACTACTGATATGGACTCTGATAACAATGATTCTGAATCTGAGATGCAGGAAATCTTTGCTAAGTTTGCTAAAGCCTTCAAGAAAGGAAGATTCAACTGGAGAAGATTTAGCAAAGGATCTTTTCAAAAGAAGGAGGAGAAGAAGAGTGACAAAAGCAAAAGTACAATTGTCAAGCTTGATAAGGCCAAGATCAAGTGCTTTAACTGCAGCGAGCTTGGACACTTTGCTAGTGAGTGTAAGAAGCCTAGGAATTCAGGAAAGGGTAATGCACTTATGGTCACACAGAAGGATTGGGCTGATTCCAGTGACTCTGAAGATGAATTGGACTATGACAACATTGCATTGATGGCCAATAATTCAGACAAACCTGGATCTCCAAAGAAAACTTCTCCATTCTCTATTAAGGTATCACTTCACTCTCTTGATTCATTTGATAGCTTAAATTCTGATGAAATTAGATCTATCCATGCTGAGTTTAAGAATCTTATGACTAATTTTAGAATTCTTACTTGTGAAAGAGATGAACTTAAGGTTAAGAATGATAAATTAGTTGATAGAAATAATTTTCTTGAATCTGAATTAATTCAAATGGAAGAATACAAGTTAAGTTCTGATAAAGCTAAGCATGATTATAGTGTTATTCTTGAGGCTTATGACTATGTCAGAAAAGAACTAGAAGAAGAGAGAGATGTGATTAAGACCATTAACAATTTCAGTAAGAAGACTATAGAAATCTTTGAAAGTGGAATTCGTGGTAAGGTTAATGGTTTAGGTTTTGATAAAGCTAGACAAGAAGAAAAGGTAGCTATTGTCAATGATAATAGTAAAATAGAAGCTAACACATCTAAATCTTAAGGTAAGAAAATTGTTTCTGAACCTAATCATGTTAAATTTGTTGATTCAAAAGGTACCCCTATTGTACACAAAAGGATTAACAATAGTAATTCAGATGAGAAAGTGTTAGAGAAACCTAAGAATGTAAACATAGGGTTTCTGTCTAAGTATCAGTTGAAACAGAGATTAGATGGTCTTTCAGAGTCTAGCAAGATCAAAAGAAATAGGAATGGAAAAGAAGGTATTAACAAAGAGAATAATTACAAGAATGTACCTGATGCACCTAGGAAAAAATGCTATAAGTGTGGAAATCATAATCATTTGGCCCTAGACTACAATCAAAAACCTTCTTGGAAAACTGAGTCCAGATTCCCCAAGACTCAGAAAATTCAATACCAACCACAAAAAGCTTGTTATCATTGTGGTAGTTTACTTCTTTCCATTTACATGTGTAGAGAATATCATGAACTGTATTATGACTATTATTCTTTGAAATCTGAAACTCCTAGTCACAAACAGTTTGTGAAATTGGAGTCTAAAGTTGACTCTGCAACAGGTAAAATAAAAGCAAAATCTTCAAAGCCTGTTGTCTCTAAATCTAGTAAGAAAGGATCCAATCAAAGTTGGGTCCTAAAAAATTCTAACTAGTTACTTTTTGTTTGCAGGGCACAGGAAAGAAGCATTCAATTATCTTGGACAGTGGATGCTCTGGACATATGACTGGAAAGAAGTCCCTGCTTACAAAGTTTGAGAGGAAAGCTGGCCCAGTAATATCTTTTGGAGATGGCAACAAAGGAGAAACTCTGGGATATGGCTCAATTGTTTTTGGGAATGTCATCATAGAAAATGTAGCACTGGTTGAAGGCTTGAAACATACTCTTTTAAGCATAAGTCAACTGGGCGATAAAGGTTACAAATCAATCTTTGACAGAGAAGGATGCAAAATCTTGAATATGCAAAATGGAGACATTGTTCTAACTGGTCAAAGACATGGTAACATATATGAAGCCAGCTTAGGTGATACATCTAAAGAAATTGTTAGATGTCTCTACAGCAAAGCAATAAGTGATGAAAGCTGGAATTGGCACAAGAAGCTCTCACATCTTAATTTCAAGAAGCTTAATCAACTTGTTAAGTACAATTTGGTGAGAGGCCTACCACAGGCAAATTTTGTGCAAGATGGACTTTGTGATGCATGTCAGCTTGGAAAGCAAAGAAGAACCACTTTCAAGAGCAAGACTGAAAATTCGATTACTGAACCATTTCACATGCTACATCTTGATCTGTTTGGTCCAGTAAACATTATGTCTATCAGCAAGAAAAGATATGCTCTAGTTATGGTGGATGATTTCACAAGGTTCACATGGGTGTTCTTTCTACACAAGAAGGATGAAGCTCCTCAGCAAATCATTGAACTCATCAAGAATATTCATAATAACTCTGAGTACAAAGTCAAGGTACTTAGAAGTGACAATGGTACAGAATTCAAGAATTCTACAATGAAGGGGTTTTGTGCAGACAATGGAATTACTCAACAGTTTTCTGCACCTGGTACACCTCAGCAGAATGGTGTAGTGGAAAGAAAGAACAGGACTCTCATAGAGGCAGCAAGAACCATGCTTGCAGATGCAAAACTTCCAACCTACTTTTGGGCAGAAGCTATTAACACTGCATGTTTCACTCAAAACTGTACCTTGGTAAATAGTCATGGAAAAACTCCCTATGAGATGATCAAAGGAAAGAAACCAAGTGTGAAATACTTTCACATCTTTGGATGCAAATGCTATGTCCTAAAAGT
Source organism: Kitagawia praeruptora (assembly GCA_037693485.1). Taxonomy (NCBI): domain Eukaryota; kingdom Viridiplantae; phylum Streptophyta; class Magnoliopsida; order Apiales; family Apiaceae; genus Kitagawia; species Kitagawia praeruptora. Next base: position 40,987,325 of record CM075344.1, read on the forward strand.
TCATCCAGAACAACTTGGAAAATTTGAAGCCAAATTGGATGAAGCAATTTTTCTAGGATATTCAGCATCTAAGGCCTTCAAAGTTTATAATCTCAGAACTCACATTGTTATGGAATCAATTCATGTTGCATTTGATGATAAGAAATTTGGAATTTTGCAAACTGATGAAAGCCATGACAAATTGGAATTTGAAAATCTGAAGAATTCTGAGATACTCTCAAGTGATGATGAAGGTTCTCTTGAAGGAATTTCTATTGCTTCTCAAAGGAATGCTACTGTTGAGGAGGAGCAAATAAATCAAAGAGAACACAGTGATCATCAGGAGCAGACTAGTCTTTCAGAGTCTATTCCATCAGGAATTGACGTTTCAGAGTCTACTCCATCAGGAACTGACCTTTCAGAGTCTACTGAGGAAAGATCAGTAACTAGCAGCAATATGGAATCTACTGATTCTACTGATCAAAGGAGAGTTTTTGAAGGTAGAGAGAATTCTTCTACAAGAGATACCACTAACTTAGGGGGGGAGACTAGCAGAGTTAAACTACCACCTGTTAGAAAATGGACAAAGGATCATACTGAAGATTTGATAATTGGTGATCCAAATAGTGGTGTTCGAACTAGAAGATCAATTCAAAATGAATGCTTGTATAGTTGCTTTCTCTCAAAGAATGAACCTAAGAAGGTTGAAGAAGCCTTACAGGATCCTGATTGGATAATTGCAATGAAGGAGGAGTTAAATGAGTTTGAGAGAAACAAAGTCTGGAAACTGGTACCAAGACCTAAAGATAGATCTATTGTTGGTGCAAGATGGGTTTTCAGAAACAAGCTAGATGAATCTGGTATGATTGTAAGAAACAAAGCAAGACAGGTGGCCAAGGGTTATTCTCAGGAAGAAGGCATTGATTATGATGAGACCTTTGCACCTGTAGCAAGATTGGAAGCAATCAGAATGTTTCTTGCATTTGCAGCTCATTCAAAATTCAAGGTATACCAGATGGATGTAAAGAGTGCTTTTCTAAATGGCAAACTTGATGAGGAAGTGTATGTGGAACAGCCACCTGGATTTGTTGATCCAAAGTTTCAAAATCATGTCTACAAACTTGACAAGGCACTCTATGGACTAAAGCAGGCACCAAGAGCATGGTATGAGACTTTGTCTAAATTTCTTCTTGAAAATGGCTTCACAAGAGGTACAATTGACAAAACTCTATTCTTTAGAAAGATAAAAGGTGAATTGCTTTTAGTTCAAGTTTATGTTGATGATATTATTTTTGGTTCTGCTAATGAAAAGTTGTGTGCTAAGTTTAGCAAGCTTATGCAGTCTAAGTATCAGATGAGCATGATGGGTGAACTAAATTATTTCTTAGGCTTGCAGGTCAAACAGACTGAGACTGGTATTTTCATTAATCAGTCAAAGTATATCAAAGATCTTTTAAAAAGGTTTGACTTTCAAGACTGTGCAGTTGCAAAAACACCCATGGCAACAGCCACTAAACTAGACTCTGATCCTAAAGGAAAGAGTGTGGATAATACTAGTTATAGAGGCATGATAGGCTCATTGTTATATCTAACTGCAAGTAGGCCAGATATAATGTTTTCTACCTGTTTATGTGCTAGATTCCAAAGTTATCCTAAGGAATCTCATTTAATTGCTGTGAAGAGAATTTTTAGATATCTCAAAGGAACTCCAAATCTTGGTTTGTGGTATCCTAGAGAATCTGATTTCTTTCTAATTGGCTATTCAGACTCTGATTATGCAGGGTGTAAGATAGACAGGAAAAGCACTACAGGTACATGTCAATTCTTGGGAAATAGATTGATTTCTTGGGCAAGCAAGAAGCAACAATCTGTTTCAACCTCAACTGCAGAAGCTGAGTACATAGCAGCAGGCAGTTGTTGTGCACAGCTCCTTTGGATAAGAAATCAGTTGATGGATTATGGTATGACACTTAGTAATATTCCTATGTTTTGTGATAATACTAGTGCTATTAAAATTGCAGAAAATCCAGTTCAACATTCAAGGACTAAGCACATTGATGTCAGGTATCATTTTATTAGAGAACATATTGAGAATGGTACTGTGGAACTTCATTTTGTTCCTACTGACAAACAGCTTGCAGATATTCTAACTAAACCACTTGATGAGACTACATTCAGTAGATTAGTAAGTGAGTTAGGAATGTTAAATTTTTAGATCTTTAACATCTGCAAAAGTAGCAAGGTATGTTGTTCTTAGCTTATAGACTTGATATTCCTGTCAGGATCTATAATTGATTGTTAAATGTTTGAGCTATAACACTTTGCCTTGATAAATTTCAGTATGATAGACTTGTTAATAATCATCAGGATTAGATTTGTTATCAGGATGCTGACGTCATCAGTATTGTGTCAGTATCAGGATTATGAAAATTGTTTCAGATCCTGACGTTTACTTTGTGTAGTAATCTGATTCTGTGATGTGTTAAGTCTATGCCAGCAAGTTTTAATATTTGCATACTGATAATTTATACATCATTCAATAATCAAAAGACAAGCAGATAACAAGAAACTGTATTTTCATTAATAGAAATCATTACATGGAAATGAAATACAACATCTTTTTGTGTAAATTTCTATTGATAATTCTATACTTGTCTATTGATATGAACTCTGAGGTACAGGACAAGGAGTATCTCAAGAAATTCATCAAGGGATGAACAGCCTCGTTTGCTCTTGGATTCCTTGTCTGGGCGACTTGAATGAGAGCAGCTAACTTAAATGAATAGCATCCTCATCAAGATCAACCTCAGACTCTCGGCCAAATTCTTCATCCTCAAGTTTTGAGGAGGTTAGGGGAAGATTGTATCCAACAGATGGATGTTCTAGGAGAAACCTCTGGATATTTTCGAAATCCAATCCATTCATGATTAGTTCGATGAGAAGAGTTGTCTGTTCAAAGAGATGATCAAGAACAGGATGTTCATCGATCGAGAAAAATCTGAAAAATGAGTTTGAAGGGAATTTTGGTTTGAGAAGCATTGTTGAGAAGAAAAGAAATTGAAAGGTTATGGAGAATGGCATAAGGCGTCTGGTTCTTTTAAAGAAAGACGTGAGAAGCTGAGCAGTCACTTGGAAGTTTTAATGAAGTCAGATGCTAATTAATTGTGTGTGACTGTATTTCTTGTTTTCAAGAAATATTGAATATATCTAACCAATTGATTTTTGTTCAGATTAATTGTTTATTTCTTTTTCAGATAAAAGAAAAATGCCACGTGGAAACTCCATATTAAGTCTCTGATGATATTGATCAGGATTTCATGTGTGACCATCAGGATTTTAGAATTATTATCACATTGTGTTTTGTGATTATTTTTATGAGAGGTCAACAGGAAAAGGAAGCTGATCAGTATTGATTATTTATACCCTGATTTATTTCATGAAAATCAATTTTGAATTTTATTTTCCAAAAATCGTGGGTAACCGCATTTTTCAGGGACTGACACCTGTCAATCTACGTGTCAATGTGGGATAGTGGTCTGAAAGATTTGTGAAATATATTTGTTTTGAAATTCTAATCGTGTAATTGCTTTCTCTAATTTTACATTCTCTAAAGCAAAAACCACTCTTGAGTTTTCAAAATCACTAATATATTTCAAGAATTTTTCAAGTTCTTTTCAGATCAAAAATGGCAGCTCAGAGAAGATTACCTAAATCAGTAGCCTTCAAGTTTGGTGAATTTGATTTTATGACAAATAATCATGTAGCAGCTATCACCAACAAGGAAGGAGTGTCATCTGATTTTCATCCAATCATGGACTTTCTGGCGTATGGACCATTAAGTTATGCATTGACAGCATCTCCACAAATTAATCAAGTAGCTGTTTCACAAGCTTGGGAGAATGCTGAGGTAATTAATTCTACTCAGAGTCAATCAGGTAAGATTGTTCTACATTTAGGACAAGATTCATTTGACATTACTGAATCTGTTGTTAATTCAGTACTTTGCTTACATGTTACTGATAGTTATGAGAATGTACCATCTGATGATAATATAAGAACTATGTTGTCTGAATTAGGTTATAGTGGACCTCTAGATAACATGAGCCAGTTGAATAGGTCTTTTCTTAGAAAGGAATGGTCTTTTTATTTTGATCAAATTGCTAAATGTTTTACTGGCAAATGTAGTTCTTTTCAGCAAATTACTTCTGTTACATCACATATTGCTTATAGTTTGCTTTATGACAGAGTAATTAACATTGGTCATATTATCTTAAGTCAGATGAGTATCAAACTTGGGTCAAGAGATCAAAACAGGAAAATGGTTTATTATCATAGATTTATGCAAATGTTTGTTAACCATTTCATTCCTGATGTTGAAGCTAGATTTGGTAGGGAACATTGTGTTTCTTCTTATGAACAGCAAAAGAGAATTTTCTCTGACATTACAAAGAAGGACAATGAAAAGAATCTAGATGAAATACCTGCAATTCATTATCCACATCACGTTCAGGTTGTAACGACCCGAAAAATTACGTGTAATTTATTATATTAAAATATATTTTTAGTTGATTTTAATGTGTGTTAGTTTATTTTTAATGCATTTAAACGCGTTATGATTTTTATTAAATAGGAAAATTATCTCATACGTGTTATGTGAATTCTGTGTATCATAGAATATTTTATTCTATTTTTCTGTAATTTTTATATTTTTAGAATACAATTATTTCGCATTTTAATTTCCGGATCCAGCCCCTATATTGAATCTGAGGCCCTGTTTTTGATAAAATTATTTTTATAAAATGGTAGGATATATAAAAATGAAATTTGTTGTAATTTTTGTAATATTCATAATTTTTGGGAAATTTTGGCATATATATTATATTCGTTTAAAAATAAATTTTTTACATTTTTATCCCATAAAAAAATATTTTTAAGGCTTAATGATTTTAATTGGGGGCTAAAAATATTTTTGGGGTATTAATTTTTGATTAATATAAATAGAAATCTGATTTAATTTTTTTATTTAATAAATCATAAAAATCAGTTTTTATAAATAAATAAAAATATTTTCTCTCTCCTGTTCTTGAGGATCAAAGCTGAAAATTGAAGGTGTTATTGATATCGGATTTTGTTGTTCTTATACTCGAATCAAAGCTCTTGACCTCTAGTTTTTGTATCTGCAATCAATTTCAACAGAGGGTAATTTTCTGATTTAATATGATTTTTTCTTTAATCTGCAGAAATTAGGGTTCATGTTAGAATTAGGGTTTTTCATTTCTGAGATTTTCCAGATGTTTTGATGATGTTCATAGCTTCATATGGATGCCAGGAGTTCATATACATGATCAATTTCATCATTGAATCCATAGTTTGTTCAATTCGAAAATTAGGGTTCTTGAGCCTAATTTGGGGCTTTTTGATTGAGTGATTTTCCGGTTGTTTTGATGAGTCCAATAGTTTTATATGATCATTTGGAGTCGATTTATGTGGTCAATTGCATCATTATAATGCCGGATTGTGATATTCGAGTTTGTAAGTTTATGTTCATTTTTCAAATCGTTCGTCCGTTGTGTGTGATGATTGTTCGTGTTATAGGTGTTAGGGGTTATATTATACGTGTTCATAGCTTCATTTTGGGATATAGAACACTCGATTTGGTGTCCGATTTGTTGAAAAATGAATATTGGCCGGAAAATTTTCTTGAGCTCGCCGGATTTTGTAATTGGTGGGTTGTTTTGGTCGGATTTTGTGATGTTATTGTTGTGTGGTTATTGCCCGGTTGATGGGCAACGATTTTGTGTTGTTTTGGTATCGATTCGGAGAGCAAAGGAGGATCACCGGAGTGTTTATGGTCGCCGGAAAATTTCCGGATTCCGGCGAACCTCCATTAATGGTGGTTGAGTGATCTTGGTGTTCTTGGTGATGAATGTGTGGAGATGGTGATGAATAGTGCTATTTGATCCCTTTTTTCTGTAAAACTTTTCAGAAAAATGTTTTTGGGTCATATTTTTATAAAAATTTTCTAAAATTCAGAATTCTTTTATGTATTATTATTTTAATTTCTAAAAATTAAATTTAATTAGTTAATTATTTTTAAATAATAATTTAATTGATTTAGTTAATTGATTAATTCATTTTAATTGATTAATTATATTAATTAATTATTATTTAAATATATAATTGACTTCATTGAATTTAAATCTTTTTATTATAAAAGATTTATTATTTTTATGAGTTGATTAATAAATAATTAATTTGAATATTCAATTAATTTAATTATTAATTGAATTATTCTTATTAATTGCGTATTAATTAAACCGTTTGTCCGTTTTCAACGAGAAAAATATTTCTGGAATTAGAAAAATGACCCGGTTCTTATAAAAATAGTTTTAAGTTAAAATTCAACTTTTAAATTTGAATAGATCTTTTTACCAAACCTTTTTATTGAGTCGGTTATATCCGGTAATTAGGGTTTTGACCCAATTTCTGTTTTAAAAATATTAGATAAAATCTTTTTATGATCTGATCAAACGTGCTATGTGATTATGTGAATTGCGTGTTATTATTCTTTGATTATCTATTAGTGATTTGTAAATATTCTATGAATAATTTGAGTGCTCTTTTATTTGTGAGCCGTATATGCTATGTGTTAATTGGTTATGTGACAGGTATATATGTATTTAATTTGAGGATTAATTGTTATCTCGAGGATTAATCGTGTCTTGAGGATTAATTGATTTTCATGTTTCTTTATTGAGGAATAAGATAAATGTTTTGAGGATTATTTATAGATTGAGTTGGACTAAGTTGAATGCATAAATGTTTAATTCGAGGATTAATTGGTAAATATTGACTTAGGAATGTCAACGGAGTTAAGTTGGTATGAGACGAAGAAAGTTGGAGATGGATGCAGTATTGTATGGATTGTAATAAAGAAGGTTGGAGATGAAAGTATTGTTTATGGAATTGCTGATTTACTTGTGAGGTGTTTTAACACCGGGAAAACATCTATGTTCAAAGGGGACATTTCCAATTATTTTCTTCTGGCAGAGATATTGGTAAGCATGGTTAATACGTTCGAATTGAGTTTATAAGCGTTTACAAAATGTCAGAATTGTCGTCCGGAGGCTGAGGTACTATCTTATGTTTGATTATAGAAGTAGACGCGCAGGCTCGATATCGACGGATCAGACTCGTGGCAACCGCTGAAGCGTAAAGCAAAGCATGATTAAAACAGAGGTCATGATGACGTGAGATAGAAGGAAAAGATAGTTGTATTACTTCGGTATTACCCAACAGCTAAGGACCAGGGGCAAGTATTTTCTTTATCATCCTAAACACTTTTTATTTTATGTTTCATTGATTCATATCATGATGAATAGCTATTGTTCAGAGCTATTTGTGATTCTTAAATATTTTTGTGCGAACACAGTTGCTTGATATTGTTACCCTTGATGTGGGGAATTGTTTAAGATAAACTCTTCATATCCTTATTATAGTATTAAATAATAAGGATGTGAACTGTATGTGAAACTAAGCATTTCCTGTTGAATTCGGAAATTGCTCTATTGGATTGGAAAATGGTAAAGCGTAGGAGGCCACGTTGAGTAGTTGGTCCAGCTATATTTAAGGAGGATATGGTAACCATTCCATCTTCCTATAGGCTAACATTACTTGCCTATTTTGGTACCCTCAAGAAATCCGAATTATAACACTGGTGCCGTAACGTACCGGTGATTATAAAGGGTCCCATTGCTTATGAACCTGATCAGGGGGCAATGGTGTTTTGTGTTTCAGTTATATAAGTGTATCCAATCCATATCGCCCGAATGGCTATATTATATTGTGAATTGGCAGATGATTCATTTTTATGACATGCCAAATGATTTCAGTTATGGTTTGAATTATATCACAGTTGATTCAGTTTTCTCTATAAACTGTTTTACATTTCAGTTGATTTTATGCCCCACTTATCCTGGTTTTATATCAAAATTTTTATACGCTTGCTGAGCATTTCTTTCGCTCATACTTGCTGTTGTAAATCCTAACATTTCAGTAAGGTGGTTTGGCGAGACTTATCCGCTCAGTTCAGAAAGAGAAGAAGCATGATGCTATTTCGAAGATGACTTGGCTCAGGATGTCTGGATTTAGTGTAAGATTTATTTTATATAATTGAGTTCTAATATTTATTATTATTAATATTATTATGTGATGGTCTAGTTAGCCTGGCGTACTTCTTATCGAAGTTACACCAGTGGTTTAAGATTTGATCAAAGAGAATGTTGTAAAGAAGGAATGCTTTTTATCTAATGGAATTTGGATTCTTGTTTCTAGCCCTATAACCTTAAAAGATCTTGGTATGTTTGGGGTCACAGATGTTATATTTCCAGTGTTGGACAATCACAAGTGAATGATTAATATTAAAAAGATGTTTTATTTTGAGGATTTTCGCGTGACGACCAAATCTCCTGACCCCGGATTTGGGGGGTGTCACAGTTGGTATCAGAGCTGAGGTTATAGTAAACGAGAAACGAGAGTGTGTAGGAGTGTGTATAACTAAGTAAGGAACGTCAGAGCTCATATAGAGTTCTTGTTGGACTATTGGATATAGTACCAATTAGTAAGTTAAGATTGGAGTACTCGTTTGAGATAGTTGTGCTGAATTGGATAGATCGCCTGGCGAATGGAGATGTCTACTGTGGAATCTTCAGAGATTATTACGAGTTGACGATGACATACGATATCGATATTTTTTTTTAAAACGTGGAACGGAAGAAGCTTAAATTCGAATGACGAGCTATCGAAGGAATTGGCAAAGAAGGCATAAGTAGTGACCTTGGTAATACCTTTTCTTTCTATGAATTATTTTGATATCCCTCCTAAAGAGGTATTCGTTAAAAGATATTTCTCCACTTCTAAACACTGACATTTTGATACTTGTGTTCAATCTCCATTTTTAATCTCAATTGTTTCAGTGGTTATAATGAAACCTATTTTTAAATTTCTGAGACTTTCAACTTTTTTTTTTCTCCAATGATTAATAACCGTGTTTGCAATATAGTACCACTTGTTCGGTACTTTCTTCCTGGTTCTTCTTTTCGGAAAATAACAAATTTGGAATTCCTTTCATATTTCTCTACTCCTACTGAGACGAACAACCCTATTTATAGGGGACACCAGGTATATCTGTCTGTGTGATAGAAGTTGGATGGGACGCCATCACTGGTGTGTTGTGTATTACAAGAAGGCTGATCACCTTTAATTGTAAATGTCGGAGCTAAGACACACAACGTCGGGTTCATGTGATCGTATTGATCTCTCGGTTATTCTCTTATTTCAAATCGGGTTGTTTTAAAATTCATAAAATTCATAACCACAATTGTGGAACATTTGCTATGATATGAAATCTGTTCTCTTCAAAATTCCATAATCCTTGTTATCTCTACTGAATTTCAAAGGTATGCAAATCAGGTCAGAATGAGTTAATTTTGCTGAAAGAAATTAGATTAGTGGTAGAATTACCGACCGCAGCGGATCACGTTAACGGTTTCAAAGATATTATGTTAATGGAAAGTTGGTCGAGCCATATTTGAAGCGAATAATGATGGGTGGTAAGACTCCAGTGATAACTGTATCACATAGACACCCTAAAGTGAATTGAGATTTTGGAGAAGTTGTTTACGAAAGGAACACTATCCCAGTTTTGTAAAGCAAGTGTTGATGATGAGGAGTTGATGAAGGAGTTAAGGAACCCTACTAGTTGCCTTAGTTGATTCCGAGGACGGAATCCTTATAAGGGGGGAAGAATGTAACGACCCGAAAAATTTCGTGTAATTTATTATATTAAAATATATTTTTAGTTGATTTTAATGTGTGTTAGTTTATTTTTAATGCATTTAAACGCGTTATGATTTTTATTAAATAGGAAAATTATCTCATACGTGTTATGTGACTTCTGTGTATCATAGAATATTTTATTCTATTTTTCTGTAATTTTTATATTTTTAGAATACAATTATTTCACATTTTAATTTCCGGATCCAGCCCCTATATTGAATCTGAGGCCCTGTTTTTGATAAAATTATTTTTATAAAATGGTAGGATATATAAAAATGAAATTTGTTGTAATTTTTGTAATATTCATAATTTTTGGGAAATTTTGGCATATATATTATATTCGTTTAAAAATAAATTTTTTACATTTTTATCCCATAAAAAAATATTTTTAAGGCTAAATGATTTTAATTGGGGGCTAAAAATATTTTTGGGGTATTATTTTTTGATTAATATAAATAGAAATCAGATTTAATTTTTTTATTTAATAAATCATAAAAATCAGTTTTTATAAATAAATAAAAATATTTTCTCTCTCCTGTTCTTGAGGATCAAAGCTGAAAATTGAAGGTGTTATTGATATCGGATTTTGTTGTTCTTATACTCGAATCAAAGCTGTTGACCTCTAGTTTTTGTATCTGCAATCAATTTCAACAGAGGGTAATTTTCTGATTTAATATGATTTTTTCTTTAATCTGCAGAAATTAGGGTTCATGTTAGAATTAGGGTTTTTCATTTCTGAGATTTTCCAGATGTTTTGATGATGTTCATAGCTTCATATGGATGCCAGGAGTTCATATACATGATCAATTTCATCATTGAATCCATAGTTTGTTAAATTCGAAAATTAGGGTTCTTGAGCCTAATTTGGGGCTTTTTGATTGAGTGATTTTCCGGTTGTTTTGATGAGTCCAATAGTTTTATATGATCATTTGGAGTCGATTTATGTGGTCAATTGCATCATTATAATGCCGGATTGTGATATTCGAGTTTGTAAGTTTATGTTCATTTTTCAAATCGTTCGTCCGTTGTGTGTGATGATTGTTCGTGTTATAGGTGTTAGGGGTTATATTATACGTGTTCATAGCTTCATTTTGGGATATAGAACACTCGATTTGGTGTCCGATTTGTTGAAAAATGAATATTGGCCGGAAAATTTTCTTGAGCTCGCCGGATTTTGTAATTGGTGGGTTGTTTTGGTCGGATTTTGTGATGTTATTGTTGTGTGGTTATTGCCCGGTTGATGGGCAACGATTTTGTGTTGTTTTGGTATCGATTCGGAGAGCAAAGGAGGATCACCGGAGTGTTTATGGTCGCCGGAAAATTTCCGGATTCCGGCGAACCTCCATTAATGGTGGTTGAGTGTTCTTGGTGTTCTTGGTGATGAATGTGTGGAGATGGTGATGAATAGTGCTATTTGATCCCTTTTTTCTGTAAAACTTTTCAGAAAAATGTTTTTGGGTCATATTTTTATAAAATTTTTCTAAAATTCAGAATTCTTTTATGTATTATTATTTTAATTTCTAAAAATTAAATTTAATTAGTTAATTATTTTTAAATAATAATTTAATTGATTTAGTTAATTGATTAATTCATTTTAATTGATTAATTATATTAATTAATTATTATTTAAATATATAATTGACTTCATTGAATTTAAATCTTTTTATTAAAAAAGATTTATTATTTTTATGAGTTGATTAATAAATAATTAATTTGAATATTCAATTAATTTAATTATTAATTGAATTATTCTTATTAATTGTGTATTAATTAAACCGTTTGTCCGTTTTCAACGAGAAAAATATTTCTGGAATTAGAAAAATGACCCGGTTCTTATAAAAATAGTTTTAAGTTAAAATTCAACTTTTAAATTTGGATCGATCTTTTTACCAAACCTTTTTATTGAGTCGGTTATATCCGGTAATTAGGGTTTTGACCCAATTTCTGTTTTAAAAATATTAGATAAAATCTTTTTATGATCTGATCAAACGTGCTATGTGATTATGTGAATTGCGTGTTATTATTCTTTGATTATCTATTAGTGATTTGTAAATATTCTATGAATAATTTGAGTGCTCTTTTATTTGTGAGCCGTATATGCTATGTGTTAATTGGTTATGTGACAGGTATATATGTATTTAATTTGAGGATTAATTGTTATCTCGAGGATTAATCGTGTCTTGAGGATTAATTGATTTTCATGTTTCTTTATTGAGGAATAAGATAAATGTTTTGAGGATTATTTATAGATTGAGTTGGACTAAGTTGAATGCATAAATGTTTAATTCGAGGATTAATTGGTAAATATTGACTTAGGAATGTCAACGGAGTTAAGTTGGTATGAGACGAAGAAAGTTGGAGATGGATGCAGTATTGTGTGGATTGTAATAAAGAAGGTTGGAGATGAAAGTATTGTTTATGGAATTGCTGGTTTACTTGTGAGGTGTTTTAACACCGGGAAAACATCTATGTTCAAAGGGGACATTTCCAATTATTTTCTTCTGGCAGAGATATTAGTAAGCATGGTTAATACGTTCGAATTGAGTTTATAAGCGTTTACAAAATGTCAGAATTGTCGTCCGGAGGCTGAGGTACTATCTTATGTTTGATTATAGAAGTAGACGCGCAGGCTCGATATCGACGGATCAGACTCGTGGCAACCGCTGAAGCGTAAAGCAAAGCATGATTAAAACAGAGGTCATGATGACGTGAGATAGAAGGAAAAGATAGTTGTATTACTTCGGTATTACCCAACAGCTAAGGACCAGAGGCAAGTATTTTCTTTATCATCCTAAACACTTTTTATTTTATGTTTCATTGATTCATATCATGATGAATAGCTATTGTTCAGAGCTATTTGTGATTCTTAAATATTTTTGTGCGAACACAGTTGCTTGATATTGTTACCCTTGATGTGGGGAATTGTTTAAGATAAACTCTTCATATCCTTATTATAGTATTAAATAATAAGGATGTGAACTGTATGTGAAACTAAGCATTTCCTGTTGAATTCGGAAATTGCTCTATTGGATTGGAAAATGGTAAAGCGTAGGAGGCCACGTTGAGTAGTTGGTCCAGCTATATTTAAGGAGGATATGGTAACCATTCCATCTTCCTATAGGCTAACATTACTTGCCTATTTTGGTACCCTCAAGAAATCCGAATTATAACACTGGTGCCGTAACGTACCGGTGATTATAAAGGGTCCCATTGCTTATGAACCTGATCAGGGGGCAATGGTGTTTTGTGTTTCAGTTATATAAGTGTATCCAATCCATATCGCCCGAATGGCTATATTATATTGTGAATTGGCAGATGATTCATTTTTATGACATGCCAAATGATTTCAGTTATGGTTTGAATTATATCACAGTTGTTGATTCAGTTTTCTCTATAAACTGTTTTACATTTCAGTTGATTTTATGCCCCACTTATCCTGGTTTTATATCAAAATTTTTATACGCTTGCTGAGCATTTCTTTCGCTCATACTTGCTGTTGTAAATCCTAACATTTCAGTAAGGTGGTTTGGCGAGACTTATCCGCTCAGTTCAGAAAGAGAAGAAGCATGATGCTATTTCGAAGATGACTTGGCTCAGGATGTCTGGATTTAGTGTAAGATCTATTTTATATAATTGAGTTCTAATATTTATTATTATTAATATTATTATGTGATGGTCTAGTTAGCCTGGCGTACTTCTTATCGAAGTTACACCAGTGGTTTAAGATTTGATCAAAGAGAATGTTGTAAAGAAGGAATGCTTTTTATCTAATGGAATTTGGATTCTTGTTTCTAGCCCTATAACCTTAAAAGATCTTGGCATGTTTGGGGTCACAGATGTTATATTTCCAGTGTTGGACAATCACAAGTGAATGATTAATATTAAAAAGATGTTTTATTTTTGAGGATTTTCGCGTGACGACCAAATCTCCTGACCCCGGATTTGGGGGGTGTCACATAGGTAATTCTTAAAACTCATCTTCCTACTCTCTACAATTCTTCTTTCTTTTGTGGTGAAATGGCTCAGGAATCTCAATTGGAGGAGAACCCACCTGTGTCTACCCAAGTAGCCCAAAACATTATAGTCTCTGAAACAATTCAAGAACCAAATTTTGATCCACAGCCTATTGTTTCAAAGAAACCAACCTCTGGTGTTTCTTAAAAGACATCAGTTGTAAGGAAGAGAAGATTGTTGTGTCAAGTAGTAGTAGTAATTCTAGTGAAGATGATGATGATTTAACTCTTGCTGAGAGAGCAGAATTGAAGGCTGCAATTCAACTTTCTTTGTTAGCACAAAGAGATGAAAAACCTAGTCACAGCCAGGCTGCAGTCTCTCAAAAGGCTGTAGTTCTTAAAAAGGGAAAACAGTTACTGGATACTGTCTCTCAAAAGACTGTGTCTATTGAACAAAGATCTCATCCCAAGATCACTTCTGTGTCTACACCTCTTGAGTCTTCTCAGGATAAATCTTTTGCTCACTATATCAGGAGAACAAGGAGAAAGATTCAATTGTCACCTACACACACAGAGTCTAGTCCAACTAATATCATGCAGGTTTCTACAAATCAAGCTACATCTATGTCAGTATTTGACAAGAGAGATCTGGATATTGATTTTTCATGGGAAACTACATTATCATACAGACTGGCTATGGTGTGACAGCCCCAAATCCGGGGTCATGAATCCGGGCCGTCACGGACCAATTTCCATTCAATATCAATATCCCTTGGGTCTTTTTTTTTTTTTTTACAATCAATACTTGTGCAATTGACCCCGCAATAATACACACACACACACACACACCAGTCATATGCTCAGAGAACAACATCCACCATAATAACAGTTTAGAGTTAAAAGAGTTATTACAAACCAGGATCATACTTAGATACATTGTTGAATAATACTTCGACATGAAGCATTTCAACAATCAAAAGTTATTACACCAACTTACACACTTAATGTACATAATCTATCAATACCCAACCGTCCGATAGCTACCTTGGGAATCGTTACCAACACTATCTCAAAAGTTCGTCTTTCCCGTACCCTCTTGCGGGGTGTAGTGCAGAGTATCGGCATACCTAGCTGTATATAGATAAGTAGCAAGAATGAGCCAAAATAGCTCAGCAAGAAAATTTCTATCTATTAACATCAAAGGAAAATAAACCGTTATATATATATAATAGACAAAAGCAAACTTCAGTTATTATGGAAGAATTTTATTTCCATTCAATATGTATATACACTTTCCAATTATCCTTGTACGTGAGAAATATATAGTATCATTCCATCAATCTCGCTTCTAACATCATATAATATCAGTTCCTCTTCTTGAATGCCATAACCATCAATATACCATTTCAATGTAATCTTTCAAGATAATATAAAAACTTGAACAAATCTCTCACTATAATCTTCTTATTTCCTTCTTATGCAACAATCATATAAATTAATATAAAATCAGTTTCTCTTCGTTCGTAACAATAATTCCATCATTTCATATCACTTTTCTGTTTTCAGTTATAAAAATCTGAAAACCATCTTCAATTCTTTCTTTCAAGTTTTGGGGATATCTGCTGGCGCCAGATACGTAGGACGATGATCAGTCGCCTGACCGTATCCGCTCTCTGTTTACTACTAGTAGAAGGGATGATCCCTACCTGGTAATCAACCCTGGAGGAAGGCTACCTGCTACATCCTCCCTTGGCATCTTCGTGCCGAAATAAAATATTGGATGCTGGACTGTGCCACTACCACACAGCCTCTTACGCTTACTGTTGCAATCCCCCTTTTTCAAATCATCAAATACCATTTCACATTTTCCATTTCCATTCACATTTCCATTCACATTTCCTTTCACATACATCATTTCCATTTCCATTTATCATCACCTTTAAATTTATATATGTCATAATACTTTGATTATGACTCAGACATCTCCTCTGTATTCAATGAAATCATTATGCTTTTATATACGTAGAGTATTCCATTTATCTCAAAAGTATTAAATGCCATTCAATAATATTTATCAAATCACAATACTTAGAAAGAATATAATTTTATAAATCATATAATCCCTAGATAATAACTGATTTCATTCCTTTATATATATCTTTAGATAACAACTGATACCATTCCTTCATATTCCCTTAATCATAAGGCATGTTCACTTCATGCATAATCATCTCTATGTATATTCATATCCATCTCATATACTTTCCCTTTTTACATCAATAATCAAGGAAAACCATTTCTTAACAATATAGTAACAATAGCATCACATATATATATATATTTCATGAACTCAAGTTTCTTTGAAGATAAATAACTTCCAAGTAGGGATAGAAAAGATCTTGCCTCGGTTTCGGTATCCGGACGGTGTGGCTCGTGTCTCCTCCGGAGTTTCTATAAACACAAAAGGTCCGTCGTTAGAATACCACATCTCTTACTCACTACACTCTTGTATAACTAGACCCTTGACACTTCAATATATGCTTAACGTATCATTATTACCCCAAAGGTTCATGATAAGTGCATATTTTTGATAATTTTATTCCCGTATTTAATTGCATTTTGCATTGATTTGGATATTTATTTAATAAATTTCGATGTTTTATTGTAGGAAACAAGAATTTCTAAGTTTGGAATAATTTGGGCTTAAAGAGCTATTTTGGAGCTAAAATTGGAGAAAATTCGGATTTAATCGAAAACAATCCGATCGGAAAAGCTCGAGATTTAAAGACCGAATTCAGTTCCGAATTTATTAGATTTGGAATCTTGTTGTATTTTGTTTTAAATGTAAAACATGTGTTGAGTAGCTTTTGTAAAATTATTCAGCAAAGTGTGAGGCAAAGTGTGATGGGTTGGCTGCAAAAGAAAGCATGGGCACCAGCATTAAAAACACAACCCATGCTGGACACAACTCGGATGAGTGGAGATTGCTGGGGCTATAAAATGAGACCAATGCAGGAGAAGAAAAAGCATTAGGAGTAGACCCGGGGAATAGCCCCGTTAGCTTAGATTAGTATCTTAGTTTTAACACACTCCTAAATTTCAGTTGTAGATTTGTTGCAGTGTAAACACTTTTATTTATATACGTATTGTTTCTGCTGTAGTTGGTTTTAATTTGTATCTCTTCCCCTGTTTTCTTCGTTACATACACAAAGCCAGTTCTTATTTCTTCATCATCTTCCTTTGTTAAAACGCATGCCACCGGTTCATTCTTCTTGTTCGATTCAATTCACAGCTGCAGAATCCATCACCTCTCCCCTTTGTGTCTTATTCTTTCAACACCAAACCCACCGCCACAACCCTCCTCTTCATTTTCTTGTCGATTTAAACACTTAAATCCAGCCTTTCCCCTGCAATTTCCTCTCTTTCCGCACAAACTTCCTGTTCTTCTAGTCACTTTAGTCGGTTCTTCGTTGCGATTTGTTTATTGGATTGCTGAGTTCGAATTCACTGAGTTGTTTCATAGTTGTTAGTGTTTGTTGAGATTTGTGGTCGTTGCTTTCTTGTTAAATTGCTGAGTTGTTCTGGTTTGGTTTTGAGTTACTGCGATTTTGCGTAGTTGGGGTCCGAGTTGTAGAATGTTGAGTCTTAATATATGAGTTTTATGTACAGTGTTGCCGAGTCTTTGCCTTTGGAGTTTCTTTGTATCGCTGTCTTTCGTAGCTGTGTTTACTGAGTTTTGAATCGAGTTGCTGCTGGGTTTTCTGTTTGTTCATTCCTGTTTTGAATCCGATTTGTTACTGGATTGCTGCGTACTGGTTGTTGTTCGAGTCCTGGTCCTATAAATTGTGCAGAGTTTGTTGAGTTAGTCTCTGAGTCGAGTTGCTTTGTTAGATGATATGTTTGCTTTGTTAAATTCCAATTGTTGTGAAGTTTTCGCCAAATTGCCGAGTAAATAACCGAGTTTGTTCACTTAGTCTTGTTTATCAAATGCCTGCCTGAATTGTTTTGTTTGTCTGAGAATCAAGTTTTATTTGTTGCTGGAATTTTCGAATGTAGTATTTGTTTAGATTTAGTTTTGGAAATTTTGTTGAAATTGTTTGAGTTTATTGTTTGTTTAGAAGTTGATAAAAAATGGTTAGTTAAATTTACGAATAAATTATGTCAAAATAAAAATTAAAATTTTCTGTAAATAAATTTCTCAGTTTTAATTCGATTTTAGAAATTTTAGAATAATTTAGTTTTGTTATTTTTATTTAATTAGTTTAAAACTGGAATAAAATTTAGTTTCCTTTTAAATTTAGATTAAAATTTCTTTTCAAGATTAATTAGTATAAAATCCAATCAAATTCTCAAAAATCAAAATTGTTCTAATTCGATTAAATTAAATAATTAAGGTTTGCGAAAATATTAGTCCCTGTGGATCGAATCTTAAAATACTAAAACGATGATCGTGCGCTTGCGATTAAAATTGTATTTATTTTAGCACATCAAGTTTTTGGCGCCGCTGCCGGGGACTATTTATTTTTCGCGGCTTGATTTTTAATTTTTCGGATTAGTTTTACTTGTCTCATTTTTTATCTCATTTTTTAAGGAAAGTTTGGAATTACGGGAATCTTCTCACGGAGCTTGGAATTAATCGGAATTTTTGGAAAGCGTGCTTCGGTAACCCGTATCTCACTCTTTTCGCATCTAAAATTAATCGGAGTTTTTGGCGCCGCTGCCGGGGACTATTTATTTTTCGCGGCTTGATTTTTAATTTTTCGGATTAGTTTTACTTGTCTCATTTTTTATCTCATTTTGTTAGGGTTTTTAGTGTAAATACATAAAAATTGAAAAATCCAAAAAAAATTAAAAAATTAAAAAATTAATTGCCTCGTCTCATAGTGTGATAACAAGGATATGTACACATCTTGTGAGCTTATTTTGCATGATTATTTGACATGTCATATCTCTGAAAGTTATTTGTTACTTGATGATTCCTTGTTTGTGCTTGCAAAAATTATAAAACTTGAGATTTGTCATTGTCAAATTTAGTGAGTACTAAAACATGCTTTCACCTTGTGAGATCTTGAGCCTAATTTATGATTGGTACATCTTATATCAGTCGAATTTTATTGTTGTGTGTTGTTCATCAGTTGGCATGTTGCTCTAGAACTTGGTTTAAACCATTTTGAGATTACATGATATCTGTATGCATGAAAATGATAAAGGCACTAGGATTAACCGTATTTATCCAAACAGTACCCTTGAATCATATATCCTTAGTGAACCCCTTTGAGCTTTATATCCGTTATGTTTGTATCGCCAATCTAAATTCTTGAGCCTACTTGTTTATTCATCTCTTGATTTACTAGTAGAGCATTTTGATTCATTTGGGGGTTGGTGAGTGCATAGTGTGGGGATTTCTTTGTTAAAGTGTGAAAAATGGGTGGGAATATAGAAGAAAAAAAAAAAAAAAAAAAAAAGAGTCAATAAATATTTGTAGTCATAGATGCTAGTGTTCATTGGTTTGTGCAATATGAAAAGGGAAAAGTACATGGCAATATGTGCTTGGGGTTCAATGCTTGTGAGAGTCTGATCACCTTTTACATGATTGAAATTTCATGTTGAGTGCTTTAATTAAAAATGAACATTGTGCTCTATTAGTTGTCGAGTTAGCCATTTGTTAGCCTTTTTCTTGATTCCCTACCCTTCACCTTAGCCACGTTACAACCCTTAACAAAGACCTTTTGATTTGTGCATGCATGTATTCAAAGTAGTGGAGATTTGGTGGACAACCAAGCATATGGTAGCACATGACTTGATTGATTGAACTTGAGCGAATACACTTCACCTATACACATGTGTGATTTGAGAGTTTTGTGAGCTTCATTTATATCCATAGCATGTTACTCATTGAATGCGGCATTGATATATATTTCATGATCTTTTTGTCTATCTAGACTGTGTACTTACTTGGATAGTCTTGTGCATATGATGTGTAAGTGAACAGACTGTCAGTATTGTGCGATTGAGGTTTACTTGTGTGGAGTACTATGATATGTTGCATACTTGAGACTTGGCAGAAAAAAGAAATAAAATGGATTTTGTGGGTAAATTCACTATAAACCCTCACGAGACAACACTCGTCCTACTAGGGCTGCCTAGGGGTTTAACGGCTTGTTGCATGTGCTCAATGCAATCGTGTTATCTACGAAAGTGATATTAGTTAGGATTCAGTTTTTATTTCGCTTATTTGCCCGAGGACGTGCAAATGCTAAGTGTGGGGATGTTTGATAAGTGCATATTTTTGATAATTTTATTCCCGTATTTAATTGCATTTTGCATTGATTTGGATATTTATTTAATAAATTTCGATGTTTTATTGTAGGAAACAAGAATTTCTAAGTTTGGAATAATTTGGGCTTAAAGAGCTATTTTGGAGCTAAAATTGGAGAAAATTCGGATTTAATCGAAAACAATCCGATCGGAAAAGCTCGAGATTTAAAGACCGAATTCAGTTCCGAATTTATTAGATTTGGAATCTTGTTGTATTTTGTTTTAAATGTAAAACATGTGTTGAGTAGCTTTTGTAAAATTATTCAGCAAAGTGTGAGGCAAAGTGTGATGGGTTGGCTGCAAAAGAAAGCATGGGCACCAGCATTAAAAACACAACCCATGCTGGACACAACTCGGATGAGTGGAGATTGCTGGGGCTATAAAATGAGACCAATGCAGGAGAAGAAAAAGCATTAGGAGTAGACCCGGGGAATAGCCCCGTTAGCTTAGATTAGTATCTTAGTTTTAACACACTCCTAAATTTCAGTTGTAGATTTGTTGCAGTGTAAACACTTTTATTTATATACGTATTGTTTCTGCTGTAGTTGGTTTTAATTTGTATCTCTTCCCCTGTTTTCTTCGTTACATACACAAAGCCAGTTCTTATTTCTTCATCATCTTCCTTTGTTAAAACGCATGCCACCGGTTCATTCTTCTTGTTCGATTCAATTCACAGCTGCAGAATCCATCACCTCTCCCCTTTGTGTCTTCTTCTTTCAACACCAAACCCACCGCCACAACCCTCCTCCTCATTTTCTTGTCGATTTAAACACTTAAATCCAGCCTTTCCCCTGCAATTTCCTCTCTTTCCGCACAAACTTCCTGTTCTTCTAGTCACTTTAGTCGGTTCTTCGCTGCGATTTGTTTATTGGATTGCTGAGTTCGAATTCACTGAGTTGTTACATAGTTGTTAGTGTTTGTTGAGATTTGTGGTCGTTGCTTTCTTGTTAAATTGCTGAGTTGTTCTGGTTTGGTTTTGAGTTACTGCGATTTTGCGTAGTTGGGGTCCGAGTTGTAGAATGTTGAGTCTTAATATATGAGTTTTATGTACAGTGTTGCCGAGTCTTTGCCTTTGGAGTTTCTTTGTATCGCTGTCTTTCGTAGCTGTGTTTACTGAGTTTTGAATCGAGTTGCTGCTGAGTTTTCTGTTTGTTCATTCCTGTTTTGAATCCGATTTGTTACTGGATTGCTGCGTACTGGTTGTTGTTCGAGTCCTGGTCCTATAAATTGTGCAGAGTTTGTTGAGTTAGTCTCTGAGTCGAGTTGCTTTGTTAGATGATATGTTTGCTTTGTTAAATTCCAATTGTTGTGAAGTTTTCGCCAAATTGCCGAGTAAATAACCGAGTTTGTTCACTTAGTCTTGTTTATCAAATGCCTGCCTGAATTGTTTTGTTTGTCTGAGAATCAAGTTTTATTTGTTGCTGGAATTTTCGAATGTAGTATTTGTTTAGATTTAGTTTTGGAAATTTTGTTGAAATTGTTTGAGTTTATTGTTTGTTTAGAAGTTGATAAAAAATGGTTAGTTAAATTTACGAATAAATTATGTCAAAATAAAAATTAAAATTTTCTGTAAATAAATTTCTCAGTTTTAATTCGATTTTAGAAATTTTAGAATAATTTAGTTTTGTTATTTTTATTTAATTAGTTTAAAACTGGAATAAAATTTTGTTTCCTTTTAAATTTAGATTAAAATTTCTTTTCAAGATTAATTAGTATAAAATCCAATCAAATTCTCAAAAATCAAAATTGTTCTAATTCGATTAAATTAAATAATTAAGGTTTGCGAAAATATTAGTCCCTGTGGATCGAATCTTAAAATACTAAAACGATGATCGTGCGCTTGCGATTAAAATTGTATTTATTTTAGCACATCAAGTTTTTGGCGCCGCTGCCGGGGACTATTTATTTTTCGCGGCTTGATTTTTAATTTTTCGGATTAGTTTTACTTGTCTCATTTTTTATCTCATTTTTTTTAGGAAAGTTTGGAATTACGGGAATCTTCTCACGGAGCTTGGAATTAATCGGAATTTTTGGAAAGCGTGCTTCGGTAACCCGTATCTCACTCTTTTCGCATTTTTATTTTTAGAAAATCACAAAAAAAATCAAAAATCACAAAAAAATTGAAAATTGCAAAAATTCAAAAAAATTAGTTGTAAATACATAATTGTTGCATCATGCATTTAATCACTTAGGAGCACATCATCTAGATTTTTATTTCTTTGTTTTTAATTTTTCGTACCTTATAAATTGTGGTGATTGCTGGAGGACCCAAAGGTACGTTAAATTCTTCTTTCTTTTAGATTAGAGCACGTAGTGTAAGCATCCATATTTGTTTATAGTTTTTTTGTATATATCTTGTTGTTTGTTGCATCTTTTGTAGCTTAGGAAGGTGCCTAAAAATAAACGTAATTAAGACTTATTCACGACCTTCAGTGTCTAAGGTTCGCCTGGCTGTTAAGATTCGGTGTCTAAGTGACGAGTTTGGCCTCTTGGCAATGCCTGCTCTAATCTGGCCGAATCGGTCTGAATAATTCTTAATTTACGGAATTTTTAGTGTGTCTTAAAGTAAGAATTGAATTAGACGTTTGCCCCTAGGAATTTCGCGCTCAATTAGGAAGGTACCTAAGAAACGAAGTAATCATTAATTATTCCAACTCTTTGGTGTCTAGGCAAGCGAAAGCTTACCTGGCCAATTAGGGTTTGGTGTCTAGGCTGGTGTTTAGCCTCTTGGCAATGCTTGCACCTACCTGGCCAGATCGGTTCGAATAAATTCTGATTTATCGAGTTTTTGGTGGTCCTTAAAGTAGGAGCAATGTCTAGATCATTTTTATTAGGGAACCTAGGTTAGATTTTTCTTTTGTTTTTTTTCACCATTTATTTTGAGTGTTTATTTTGTGTGCTTATTTTGTGTGATTAAAATTCGTGCTCCATATAAAAAAAAAATTTAAAAAATTAAAAATAACAAAAAAATTAGTTAGTGAATAATGTGGTCAAATTATAATTCTTATACTCAAGGGTTTGAAAATTATCATGAATTTGAGCAAGATAATTCTATTAGTCAACAAACCCTTAGGACTGACCATTTTGCACCCAGCTACAATCCCGGTTGGGGGAATCACACAAATTTCTCATGGGATTATGATCAAAACTACCAAGATCCCCAACCTTCTTTTCAAATGCCAAATCATTACTCTCATCACACTCAAATAAACCCGATTCAAACACCTTCAAGCTACAACTTTAGTGATTCGGATAAGGGTGTAAATTTTTTAGAAAAGGGTATTGAAGCGTTATTAGAAGCACAAACTCATTTAATTCATGCTCAACCCTCCTTTGAAAACCTCAACCCTAGCTCTTTTGTTATTCAAAATCATAGTCCTCATCTGAACCTGAATCAGGAACCTTTGAACCCTGCTGAATTTAATGATACAGATAAGAGACTTAATTTTTTAGAAAAGAGTGTTGAGGCGGTATTAGAAGCTCAACAAACCTTCATGCAAACCGTGACCCAAGATAGGCAGACTTTGAATTCTAATGCTCAAGCCTTATCTAAGTTAGATGTTCAATTGAGTTAGTTAGTCAACACCTTTTATGAGAGAGAGAATTTGATTTCTGAACCTAATCCATCCCTCTTGAATCATGGTCTAGACCAAACTGATTTAGTAAATAAAAGTGTCACATGGTCGAATTTGGAAGATAGTGAAGTTGAGACCTTTCTTAATGAGGATTTCGAACTTAATCACGAGACTAATCGAGAAATTTATGAGTCCTTTAAAGAGATGACTTCGGATGAGATGTTAGATGAATTGAATGGCATTTGTTCCGAGCATGAAAACATAATTGAGGATAGTTCTTTTGATCATAAAATCATTGTTAAGGATTCCGTAGGCGAACCACCTATTTTCGTTCCAAATCCATCTTTTTCGATTCTTGATCCATCTTTGGTAGTTGATAATGAAACTCGTCATGTTCTTTCTAGTGACTTTGTTCATAACCAAGAAATTCAAGTAATTAATTTGCTTAAACAAAATAAAGAAGCATCTAATTGGTCTATGAATGATGTTAGTGGTATGAGTTTTATATTGGTGGCAGATCATGTTTCTCGAGAAAGGGTAAAAGACGGAAGTGTATCCTTAATCTTTGATGTGATGAGCCAAGTAGTTCAAATGGCTCCAGCGAAAGTAAGGAGTGAAGAAAAGCCACCACCGGAGCCTCCACCTTATGTCAAGGGAGTTCGACGTTTTCGTGGTGTCGAATTTTACCGTTGTTTTATCACAAAATTTTCCAAAACTACATATTTTCTTGATCAATTGATTATTGATGTAGTAGTTAAATTTGCTAATGCTTGTTTGGAGAATTTTTGCAGGATTAAAACAATTGTTGATGCTCTGAATTTTATTTGTGGTAGTCTCATGCCACAGATTTTTGGTCTTTTTGGAGTGTCACTTCATGCTTCGACACTTCATGCTTATGCATTGGGGAAGTTTTCCAATTTTTATTAATTTTATTTTTTATTTTTTCTGTAATTTTTAGGATTTGTTGTGTTCTTTTATTTTATTTTATTTTATTTTATTTTATTTTCCTCTTTTATAGAATTTTTCTAGAACCCACCCCCACTGAAATGATTTAATAGTTCCATGCAGATATTCTTGTCGTTGAAAACAGAAGGAGCATTGTGTGGCTCGAGGTAGACTTTGAAGGCAAAAAGAGAAAGTAGGGTTGGAGCCGAAAGAAAAGAAAGCGGAAAAGCTAGTTCCTAGCTTGTATTTTATCACCTAACCCGCTAATCTTTCACCCTTATAATCAATGATTTTCTGTCTGTGTTAATTCATCATTGCAGATACAGAGCTTACACACATTTGCTAAAAACTTCAACCTCCCAAGAAACCATCTCACAATCTAGCAATCTCAAAGAAATGGCATTGCAAGGAAGCTTCTCAATTGCTAAAGTTAATCCCACTTCCATTCTTGACATCAACACCATCCGTGATGAGCAGTTTCGAGCTTGGGCACAATTTTTGAATGAGCATTCAATCATTCGCTATGCTTTGGTTACACCAGTGCCGCTCAACTATGATGCCTTGCGACAATTGTATTGCAGTGCGGTGAACACTTCTGGAAGGGACGGGTTAGCATTCACTTACCGACTGTTTGGTAGGTCGATTAAGGTAACTGAACGAGATGTTAATCGGATTCTTCACTTTCCTATGGACAATCTCGTTGATGATCCTACACCCGACCAGATTGAGAGGTTCTTTCGTCTGATAAAGTACCAAGATGGTAATTTCAATACTGGTAATCTCTCTAGAACATATTTAACCCAGTATTGGAATTTCTTCTTCCATATTCTTAACCATGTTTTTACCTCAGATAGAACAAATCTAGATCGCATATCCGAATTTATTCAAAAAATAGGGTATGCGGTAGCTAATAATTTGAGGATTAATTTTGGGAAGTTAGTTCTTGGTCAGATCATCTTGAAGATGAAGCACTTAGTCACAAGGGATGCCCAGATTCGAAGGGTCGACTGTCTATATCCCAGATTTCTGCAACTAATTTTAAATGATTTTTTGAGTGATGCAGACAGGGTAAGCTTGGACCATGGTAGAGATGTGGAATGCTCTTTCATGAAGACAAATGTAATTAATTACATTAGCAATAAGAGCTATACGGATGTGCCTACAGTCCTAACGGAATATCTGAAGACTGTCCCACTTCCGTTGTTGCCAAGATCAGTCAGAGGAGCACCACATCTGGAGTTTGCTACATCATCCACTCTACCTCATGCTAAAAGGAGTAAACCTAGCGAACCCGAGACAGTCGAGGGAACCTTGGGTCTTGTGCCTTTCAATCCATTCAAGATCAACCTTCCAGGGAGAAAATCTCTTGATCTTTTTCCAGATTTGCCACTTGTCAGCAGTGGCAGGCATCTTGCTTCACGAGAGGAAGGAAGCTCCCGGACTATCATTGCACCATCCGACAAAGGTGCTAGGATGATTTATTTTGGGGATACGCATCTCGGTGGAAGTTCTGGACAAGAACCGAGAGAAGCACAAGCAGGACATGAGAGTGGGCAACAGATTCAACCACATGCACCTATAACCAGAGCGGGATACAACAGACTCCTTGCACGGGTCCAATCATTGGAGAACGAGTTGCCACATATCCGTGAGTCCATTGCGGAAATTAAAAATTTGCAACTCAGTCAGAATGATGTATTCCAGGCTCAATTGAGTGCCATGGCAGCCCAGTTTAGTCATGCAATTAATTCCTTGGTGAAGAGATCTTCTAATATACCAACTCCACATCCAACTATTCTGGAGGATAACCCAACTGAGGGGGAGAAGGTGGATGAACAAGAAGCTAGAAGGCGTAATAAAGGCAAGGAAAAGGTTGCTGACACGGACTTAAATTTATTTTTGGGCAGGAAAAGCTAAGAGGAGTAGCCGTGCGATGTGGATGTCTTGCTCATTTTCAGGGGAGTTTTCGTTCACTTTTGTTCATACTTCATTTTTATTTGCATACATTGAGGACAATGCATGACTTTAGTGTGGGGATGTTAGTTATTGTTAGGGTTTTTAGTGTAAATACATAAAAATTGAAAAATCCAAAAAAAATTAAAAAATTAAAAAATTAATTGCCTCGTCTCATAGTGTGATAACAAGGATATGTACACATCTTGTGAGCTTATTTTGCATGATTATTTGACATGTCATATCTCTGAAAGTTATTTGTTACTTGATGATTCCTTGTTTGTGCTTGTAAAAATTATAAAACTTGAGATTTGTCATTGTCAAATTTAGTGAGTACTAAAACATGCTTTCACCTTGTGAGATCTTGAGCCTAATTTATGATTGGTACATCTTATATCAGTCGAATTTTATTGTTGTGTGTTGTTCATCAGTTGGCATGTTGCTCTAGAACTTGGTTTAAACCATTTTGAGATTACATGATATCTGTATGCATGAAAATGATAAAGGCACTAGGATTAACCGTATTTATCCAAACAGTACCCTTGAATCATATATCCTTAGCGAACCCCTTTGAGCTTTATATCCGTTATGTTTGTATTGCCAATCTAAATTCTTGAGCCTACTTGTTTATTCATCTCTTGATTTACTAGTAGAGCATTTTGATTCATTTGGGGGTTGGTGAGTGCATAGTGTGGGGATTTCTTTGTTAAAGTGTGAAAAATGGGTGGGAATATAGAAGAAAAAAAAAAGAAAAAAAAAGAAAAAAAAAAGAGTCAATAAATATTTGTAGTCATAGATGCTAGTGTTCATTGGTTTGTGCAATATGAAAAGGGAAAAGTACATGGCAATATGTGCTTGGGGTTCAATGCTTGTGAGAGTCTGATCACCTTTTACATGATTGAAATTTCATGTTGAGTGCTTTAATTAAAAATGAACATTGTGCTCTATTAGTTGTCGAGTTAGCCATTTGTTAGCCTTTTTCTTGATTCCCTACCCTTCACCTTAGCCACGTTACAACCCTTAACAAAGACCTTTTGATTTGTGCATGCATGTATTCAAAGTAGTGGAGATTTG
This sequence comes from Kitagawia praeruptora, assembly GCA_037693485.1. Lineage (NCBI taxonomy): Eukaryota > Viridiplantae > Streptophyta > Magnoliopsida > Apiales > Apiaceae > Kitagawia > Kitagawia praeruptora. Next base: position 41,014,959 of record CM075344.1, read on the forward strand.
GTGGACAACCAAGCATATGGTAGCACATGACTTGATTGATTGAACTTGAGCGAATACACTTCACCTATACACATGTGTGATTTGAGAGTTTTGTGAGCTTCATTTATATCCATAGCATGTTACTCATTGAATGCGGCATTGATATATATTTCATGATCTTTTTGTCTATCTAGACTGTGTACTTACTTGGATAGTCTTGTGCATATGATGTGTAAGTGAACAGACTGTCAGTATTGTGCGATTGAGGTTTACTTGTGTGGAGTACTATGATATGTTGCATACTTGAGACTTGGCAGAAAAAAGAAATAAAATGGATTTTGTGGGTAAATTCACTATAAACCCTCACGAGACAACACTCGTCCTACTAGGGCTGCCTAGGGGTTTAACGGCTTGTTGCATGTGCTCAATGCAATCGTGTTATCTACGAAAGTGATATTAGTTAGGATTCAGTTTTTATTTCGCTTATTTGCCCGAGGACGTGCAAATGCTAAGTGTGGGGATGTTTGATAAGTGCATATTTTTGATAATTTTATTCCCGTATTTAATTGCATTTTGCATTGATTTGGATATTTATTTAATAAATTTCGATGTTTTATTGTAGGAAACAAGAATTTCTAAGTTTGGAATAATTTGGGCTTAAAGAGCTATTTTGGAGCTAAAATTGGAGAAAATTCGGATTTAATCGAAAACAATCCGATCGGAAAAGCTCGAGATTTAAAGACCGAATTCAGTTCCGAATTTATTAGATTTGGAATCTTGTTGTATTTTGTTTTAAATGTAAAACATGTGTTGAGTAGCTTTTGTAAAATTATTCAGCAAAGTGTGAGGCAAAGTGTGATGGGTTGGCTGCAAAAGAAAGCATGGGCACCAGCATTAAAAACACAACCCATGCTGGACACAACTCGGATGAGTGGAGATTGCTGGGGCTATAAAATGAGACCAATGCAGGAGAAGAAAAAGCATTAGGAGTAGACCCGGGGAATAGCCCCGTTAGCTTAGATTAGTATCTTAGTTTTAACACACTCCTAAATTTCAGTTGTAGATTTGTTGCAGTGTAAACACTTTTATTTATATACGTATTGTTTCTGCTGTAGTTGGTTTTAATTTGTATCTCTTCCCCTGTTTTCTTCGTTACATACACAAAGCCAGTTCTTATTTCTTCATCATCTTCCTTTGTTAAAACGCATGCCACCGGTTCATTCTTCTTGTTCGATTCAATTCACAGCTGCAGAATCCATCACCTCTCCCCTTTGTGTCTTCTTCTTTCAACACCAAACCCACCGCCACAACCCTCCTCTTCATTTTCTTGTCGATTTAAACACTTAAATCCAGCCTTTCCCCTGCAATTTCCTCTCTTTCCGCACAAACTTCCTGTTCTTCTAGTCACTTTAGTCGGTTCTTCGCTGCGATTTGTTTATTGGATTGCTGAGTTCGAATTCACTGAGTTGTTACATAGTTGTTAGTGTTTGTTGAGATTTGTGGTCGTTGCTTTCTTGTTAAATTGCTGAGTTGTTCTGGTTTGGTTTTGAGTTACTGCGATTTTGCGTAGTTGGGGTCCGAGTTGTAGAATGTTGAGTCTTAATATATGAGTTTTATGTACAGTGTTGCCGAGTCTTTGCCTTTGGAGTTTCTTTGTATCGCTGTCTTTCGTAGCTGTGTTTACTGAGTTTTGAATCGAGTTGCTGCTGGGTTTTCTGTTTGTTCATTCCTGTTTTGAATCCGATTTGTTACTGGATTGCTGCGTACTGGTTGTTGTTCGAGTCCTGGTCCTATAAATTGTGCAGAGTTTGTTGAGTTAGTCTCTGAGTCGAGTTGCTTTGTTAGATGATATGTTTGCTTTGTTAAATTCCAATTGTTGTGAAGTTTTCGCCAAATTGCCGAGTAAATAACCGAGTTTGTTCACTTAGTCTTGTTTATCAAATGCCTGCCTGAATTGTTTTGTTTGTCTGAGAATCAAGTTTTATTTGTTGCTGGAATTTTCGAATGTAGTATTTGTTTAGATTTAGTTTTGGAAATTTTGTTGAAATTGTTTGAGTTTATTGTTTGTTTAGAAGTTGATAAAAAATGGTTAGTTAAATTTACGAATAAATTATGTCAAAATAAAAATTAAAATTTTCTGTAAATAAATTTCTCAGTTTTAATTCGATTTTAGAAATTTTAGAATAATTTAGTTTTGTTATTTTTATTTAATTAGTTTAAAACTGGAATAAAATTTAGTTTCCTTTTAAATTTAGATTAAAATTTCTTTTCAAGATTAATTAGTATAAAATCCAATCAAATTCTCAAAAATCAAAATTGTTCTAATTCGATTAAATTAAATAATTAAGGTTTGCGAAAATATTAGTCCCTGTGGATCGAATCTTAAAATACTAAAACGATGATCGTGCGCTTGAGATTAAAATTGTATTTATTTTAGCACATCAGTTCAAGAACTTAACCATTTATAAACTCAATCGAAGTTTCAGGGGTTTTTTCACCATTTCCCCTAACGACCACACTTAACTGTAAAAATTCTCAGAAAATATGGATTTCGAATTTTACTACAAGGTCAACTGGTAATGCCTCTTTGACTATCCTACTACAATATCCCAAAATTTTATAAATTTTAACAGTGTTTAAGTATGTCAACTATAACCTCAAAGTTGCCACAATTACGGTTTCTCGGTTTCTGAACCACTTTCACTAAAACTGACTTTTCTCCTAAACCGTACATCAGATTTTAACGCACTTTATATCAAAACGATCTATGAACTAAGCTCTATCATTTCATGGTCAATTGGTAACCTAGACAGTAGGGTATCGTATGGAGACAGGGGTCCAAAACAGGGCAGATTACATTCTAACGAAAATCGGGCATTATAACGGCTATAATTTCATACTTTCCAAATTTTTCTCACCTCCAAACCCATCACCAAACACATACATCAAACCTACACCATGTGGTCATCATACCAACTATGGATTTCCAACACAAAACACTTCCATATTTAACTCAAACCACTTACAAACACATAATCATCATAAATCATCACTTATCATAACTTAAATCACCAAGTTTTTTATAACCAAGCATATATATTCAAAGTAATACTAAAGGGTCTTGAGATTTATACCTCCTTGAAGCTTGACAACACTTAACAAGCCTTGGGTAGTCCTTAAATAACCTTAAGGTAGCTTGGATCAACTAACTAAATCATAAAAACAAAGTTAGAAATTCGGATTCACTGGACACCAGTTGAAAGAATCGCAAAAACGAAGGCCTTACCTACGTTTTCTGGATGGGGTTCTAAAGGAAAGTTGTAGAGCATCTCACCAGCTTTCCAACCATATAAAGAACACAAAATTCCATTGAGAAACGAGGGAGATATGCCCAGTTTACTGAGCTGCTGTCCTGGTTGGCCGAATTGAATGAAATGGGGGAGAGGATGATGATCTTTTGCTTTGGTTAATCTTATCTTGGCTAATCTTGAATATTCTAGAGTTTTGTAGATAATCTTCATGTTAAATGACTAATTTGTCCCTTAAACTTGGTTAGTGGAATGTGATGTCATTGCTTATGTCACTTGGATGATCCTTTAATCCTTTTCTTGTATTTTCTAAGTAAAATGATACTAATTTTGGTAAATGATAATGTGGTATGTATCCTTGTTATATTACTAATCTTGGTTGCTTGGTTTTCATACTCGTCTAATTGTGATTCGTTTCGAATATACCTCATTATCTCAGTGGTTTTTTTTTTTTGAAATCAATTACAAATCCAATTTCCTTTGGTATTCTCTTAACTTAATAATCCTCTGGTTAAATCTAAATCTTCTAATTCCTCAATATATAATTCCTTTAATGTTTCCATGCTCCTTAATATCCAATCAAAGCTTATTCGAAAATCTAAATCCTCAAAATCCATATTCAGGAATTTCTGAAATCCATTGTCATTTCGAGTCACTTATTTTCGTAGTACAACACTAATATGGTTTCTGTTTATTCATTTCCTGTTTCCATTATAGCATACCTACGTACCATCTCTCTAAATCCCCAAAATTCACTATTCATGTGATCACTGTAGCATTGCTAAAGTTAGGGTTATTACAGTCTCCCCCCCCCTAAAAGTATTCCGTCCCGGAATCACGCTGAAGATATTGACAAATACCTTTCTCACATTACACCTTCTAATTCTCATATTATTCCCTTCATCCTTTAGTTTCTCCTTAAACATCTCTATCTTGTTTATACAGAAATACACCAACATATACTTGCTTGTCATTCATCCACATGCCCTTTAGCTTATCAATAGCAATACTTTCACTATCTTTTCCTTGCAAATCTCCTCCTGTATTCAGTCATTCTATCTTATCTCATTTCTCCTTCCTCTTTTGTTTAAGGGTATCGGCCACCACATTGGCCTTCCCTGAATGGTAGTGTATCTCACTATTGTTTATCTGTATTTTGATCTCTATCATGACATAAAATATGAATACTTCAATCTTATTATATCTTGTCTCTGTAAAATCCTCCAGAAATTTGACTAAAATAAGATTCCTTGAAATAATTGTAAGAAAATTCTACCTATAATATATATTTCCTGTTCGTGCCTAAACAAGTTTGTGTTTTTCCCAAAATACTCTTATTCTCCTTTTTATAGAATTTCCTGGCCCCTAACAGATACTGATTTTCCTTATCTAGATTGTCAACCTACCTACACCATTCATTGACCAAGTCGATCCCTAACCAAACATTTATACTTACAAGGGTAAATAATTAAAGAAAATATTGCACCTGCATCTGTATCCGGCTTTTTCAACGCTTCTCCTAAGGTCATATTGTACACTCTGGCAGTAGGTCTATTTGAAGCAGTCATACTTTGTCCCGGCGCAGATGACCCACTGGAATGACAATCTCTAGCAAAGTGTCCTAATTTCCTACATTGATAACACTTGATATCAATTTTGTCAATTGATGTGCACTGGTTATAATAGTGTCCTTTCTGTCCGCACTTAAAGCAAGTTATTTCCGACCTCCTACACACTCCCGTATGCTTTCTACCACACTGGCTACAATCTGGTAATGGCGGTCGTGCTTGATTAGACTGAAAAGTTCCTAAAGATTTGCCACCTTGATTCACAGTCTCACTAACAGCCTTGTTACTCCCTGACTTTCCCACAAACTGAGATTTTTGTCCTTTACCAACCTTGCTAAAGTAACTTCCTTCACTTGAACCTCCCTTTTGGCCCTCAAATCTCCTTTTCTTATGTTAGGAATAATTCATAAGTTGTGATGTTAAGAATAGAATTTACACATTATACTTCTTGTAATCCTGATCTTATAAAGGATTTAGCACTGTATATAGGATTTATGTGTAAGACAGTTATTTGTATAGTTTAGTCAGGAATGAACAGTGTATCGGAGACTACATGTCAAGAACAGAGAGCAAATCCTGATGATGGTCCAATACTGATGGTTGATCAGATACTGATGCAGTGTACAGATCCTGATATCAGTCGTGTTACTGATGATGTCATTATGGATGCTACAGAAACTGGCAAGTGCTATAAAACAGGATCGTTGTTTGAAGAACAAGAAAGAAGATATTATGAAGGAAAGAGTTTTTCTATTGAAGGAAACTATCGACTAGAAGGCAGAACATTGTCATGTATAGATTATATCTTTCTGTTATTAGTTGATAGGTAGCATTATAAATACTCTCTCAATATCATTGTAAAGAGCTAGAGTCGAACTAGTGAATGTGCGTAGCTCTGTATAAGGTTTGTATTCGAGAGTTCTTAACAAACAGAGAGAGAGATATTTGTATTGTCAGCAGCTGCTAAAGGTATTGTACACCTTTGGTAGAGTTTGTATTTGATCTTATTAATACAAACAAGAGTTTGATTCATTCGTTTATTCTTGTTCATATAATCAAGCAAAAATCAGACACGATTATATAACTTGTATTCAACCCCCCCCCTTCTACAAGTAATTCGAGTTAACAATTGGTATCAGAGCGGGTTGATTTCGAGTAATCATAAAGATCTGCAATCATGTCTGGTTACAAGGATGGGAATACTAAAATTCCTATGCTCAAGAGAAACGAATATACTCTATGGGAAGTAAAGATGTTGCATCATCTGGAAGCAACAGATCCTGATTATCTTGACAGAATCAGAGATGGACCTTTTGTTCCAACAAAGGTCGTTGGACAAGCAACTGTTGATGGTGTGGTTGTTCCAGAACATACAGCAGAGAAGCCAAAATCTGAATGGTCAGATAAGGACAAGGAGAATGTTCTTAAAGACGCTAAAGTGAGAAACATATTATTCAATAGTCTTGATTCTGTTCTCACTAACTATGTTCTCTCTTGTAAAACTGCTAAGGACATATGGGACAATCTTAAGGTTCACTGTAAAGGAACTAAGCCTGTCAGGAAGAATATGAGGACATTACTTATACAACAGTATGAGTACTTTGAATCCAAGTCTGGTGAGTCACTTACTGATACCTTTGATAGGTTTACAAAACTCATCAATGAGATGGCCATGCATGGTAAATATTATGACTTGGAGGATATGAATACAAAGTTCATGAAAGCTTTGCCTGATTTCTACAATGAGAAGATATCTGCGATCGAGGAAGCTAATGATCTGGATGAGATTTCATTAGAGGCAGTATATGGAAAATTGAGAGCTTATGAACTTGACAAGCAGCAGAAGAAGAGCAGGAGTGAAGGAAAGATGAAGACTATTGCACTTACTGCTCAATCTGAAGTTAAGAAGCTTCCTGAAGAACAGCATGAAGAGATTGCTGTAAAGAATTCAAGGAAGAAGAAAAGCAAAGAAAATTCTGAGTCAGAGACTACTGATATGGACTATGACAACAATGATTCTGAATCTGATATGCAAGAACTCTTTGCTATGTTTGCTAAAGCTTTCAAGAAAGGAAGATTCAACAAGAGAAGATTTAGCAAAGGACCTTTTCAAAAGAAGGAGGAGAAGAAGAGTGACAAAAGCAAAAGTACAATTGTCAAGCTTGATAAGGCCAAGATCAAGTGCTTTAACTGCAGCGAGCTTGGACACTTTGCTAGTGAGTGTATGAAGCCTAGGAATTCAGGAAAGGGTAATGCACTTATGGTCACACAGAAGGATTGGGCTGATTCCAGTGACTCTGAAGATGAATTGGATTATGACAACATTGCATTGATGGCCAATAGTTCAGACAAACCTGGATCTCCAAAGAAAACTTCTCCATCCTCTGTTAAGGTATCACTTCACTCTCTTGATTCATTTGATAGCTTAAATTCTGATGAAATTAGATCTATCCATGCTGAGTTTAAGAATCTTATGACTAATTTTAGAATTCTTACTTGTGAAAGAGATGAAATTAAGGTTAAGAATGATAAATTAGTTGATAGAAATAATTTTCTTGAATCTGAATTAATTCAAATGGAAGAATACAAGTTAAGTTCTGATAAAGCTAATCATGATTATAGTGTTATTCTTGAGGCTTATGACTATGTCAGAAAAGAACTAGAAGAAGAGAGAAATGTGATTAAAACCATTAACAATTCCAGTAAGAAGACAATGGAAATCTTTGAAAGTGGAATTCGTGGTAAGGTTAATGGTTTAGGTTTTGATAAGGCTAGACAAGAAGAAAAGGTAGCTATTGTCAATGATGATAGTAAGGTAGAAGCTAACACATCTAAATCTGAAGGTAAGAAAATTGTTTCTGAACCTAATCATGTTAAATTTGTTGATTCAAAAGGTACCCCTGTTGTACACAAAAGGATTAACAATAGTTATTCAGATGAGAAAGTGTTAGAGAAACCTAAGAATGTAAACATAGGGTTTCTGTCTAAGTCTCAGTTGAAACAGAGATTAGATGGTCTTTCAGAGTCTAGCAAGATCAAGAGAAATAGGAATGGAAAAGAAGGTATTAACAAAGAGAATAATTACAAGAATGTACCTGATGCACCTAGGAAAAAATGCTATAAGTGTGGAAATCATAATCATTTGGCCCTAGACTGCAATCAAAAACCTTCTTGGAAAACTGAGTCCAGATTCCCCAAGACTCAGAAAATTCAATACCAACCACAAAAAGCTTGTTATCATTGTGGTAGTTTACTTCATTCCATTTACATGTGTAGAGAATATCATGAACTGTATTATGACTATTATTCTTTGAAATCTGAAACTCCTAGTCACAAACAGTTTGTGAGATCAGAGTCTAAAGTTGACTCTGCAACAGGTAAAATAAAAGCAAAATCTTCAAAGTCTGTTGTCTCTAAATCTAGTAAGAAAGGATCCAATCAAAGTTGGGTCCTAAAAAATTCTAACTAGTTACTTTTTGTTTGCAGGGCACAGGAAAGAAGCATTCAATTATCTTAGACAGTGGATGCTCTGGACATATGACTGGAAAGAAGTCCCTGCTTACAAAGTTTGAGAGGAAAGCTGGCCCAGTAATATCTTTTGGAGATGGCAACAAAGGAGAAACTCTGGGATATGGCTCAATTGTTTTGGGGAATGTCATCATAGAAAATGTAGCACTGGTTGAAGGCTTGAAACATACTCTTTTAAGCATAAGTCAACTGGGTGATAAAGGTTACAAATCAATCTTTGACAGAGAAGGATGCAAAATCTTGAATATGCAGAATGAAGACATTATTCTAACTGGTCAAAGACATGGTAACATATATGAAGCCAACTTAAGTAATACATCTAAAGGAATTGTTAGATGTCTCTACAGCAAAGCAACAAGTGATGAAAGCTGGAATTGGCACAAGAAGCTCTCACATCTTAATTTCAAGAAGCTTAATCAACTTGTTAAACACAATTTGGTGAGAGGCCTACCTCAGGCAAATTTTGTGCAAGATGGACTTTGTGATGCATGTCAGCTTGGAAAGCAAAGAAGAACCACTTTCAAGAGCAAGACTGAAAATTCAATTACTGAACCATTTCACATGCTACATCTTGATCTGTTTGGTCCAGTAAACATTATGTCTATCAGCAAGAAAAGATATGCTCTAGTTATGGTGGATGATTTCACAAGGTTCACATGGGTGTTCTTTCTACACAAGAAGGATGAAGCTCCTCAGCAAATCATTGAACTCATCAAGAATATTCATAATAACTCTAAGTACAAAGTCAAAGTACTTAGGAGTGACAATGGTACAGAATTCAAGAATTCTACAATGGAGGGGTTTTGTGCAGATAATGGAATCACTCAACAGTTTTCTGCACCTGGTACACCTCAACAAAATGGTGTAGTGGAAAGAAAGAACAGGACTCTCATAGAGGCAGCAAGAACCATGCTTGCAGATGCAAAACTTCCAACCTACTTTTGGGCAGAAGCTATTAACACTGCATGTTTCACTCAGAACTGTACCTTGGTAAATAGTCATGGAAAAACTCCCTATGAGATGATCAAAGGAAAGAAACCAAGTGTGAAATATTTTCACATCTTTGGATGCAAATGCTATGTCCTAAAAGTTCATCCAGAACAACTTGGAAAATTTGAAGCCAAATCGGATGAAGCAATTTTTCTAGGATATTCAGCATCTAAGGCCTTCAAAGTTTATAATCTCAGAACTCACGTTGTTATGGAATCAATTCATGTTGCATTTGATGATAAGAAATTTGGAATTTTGCAAACTGATGAAAGCCATGACGAATTGGAATTTGAAAATCTGAAGAATTCTGAGATACTCTCAAGTGATGATGAAGGTTCTCCAGAAGGAATTTCTATTGCTTCTCAAAGGAATGCTACTGTTGAGGGGGAGCAAATAAATCAAAGAGAACACAGTGATCATCAGGAGCAGACTAGTCTTTCAGAATCTATTCCATCAGGAATTGACGTTTCAGAGTCTACTCCATCAGGAACTGACCTTTCAGAGTCTACTGAGGAAAGATCAGTAACTAGCAGCAATATGGAATCTACTGATTCTATTGATCAAAGGAGAGTTTTTGAAGGTAGAGAGAATTCTTCTACAAGGGATACCACTAACTTAGGGGGAGAGACTAGCAGAGTTAATTTACCACCTGTTAGAAAATGGACAAAGGATCATACTGAAGATTTGATAATTGGTGATCCAAATAGTGGTGTTCGAACTAGAAGATCAATTCAAAATGAATGCTTGTATAGTTGCTTTCTCTCAAAGAATGAACCTAAGAAAGTTGAAGAAGCCTTACAGGATCCTGATTGGGTAATTGCAATGCAGGAGGAGTTAAATGAGTTTGAGAGAAACAAAGTTTGGAAACTGGTACCAAGACCTAAAGATAGATCTATTGTTGGTGCAAGATGGGTTTTCAGAAACAAGCTAGATGAATCTGGTATGATTGTAAGAAACAAAGCAAGACTGGTGGCCAAGGGTTATTCTCCAGGAAGAAGGCATTGATTATGATGAGACCTTTGCACCTGTAGCAAGATTGGAAGCAATCAGAATGTTTCTTGCATTTGCAGCTCATTCAAAATTCAAGGTATACCAGATGGATGTAAAGAGTGCTTTTCTAAATGGCAAACTTGATGAAGAAGTTTATGTAGAAAAGCCACCGGGATTTGTTGATCCAAAGTTTCCAAATCATGTCTACAAACTTGACAAGGCACTCTATGGACTAAAGCAGGCACCAAGAGCATGGTATGAGACTTTGTCTAAATTTCTTCTTGAAAATGGCTTCACAAGAGGTACAATTGACAAAACTCTATTCTTTAGAAAGATAAAAGGTGAATTGCTTTTAGTTCAAGTTTATGTTGATGATATTATTTTTGGTTCTGCTAATGAAAAGTTGTGTGCTAAGTTTAGCAAGCTTATGCAGTCTAAGTATCAGATGAGCATGATGGGTGAACTAAATTATTTCTTAGGCTTGCAGGTCAAACAGACTGAGACTGGTATTTTCATTAATCAGTCAAAGTATATCAAAGATCTTTTAAAAAGGTTTGACTTTCAAGACTGTGCAGTTGCAAAAACACCCATGGCAACAGCCACTAAACTAGACTCTGATCCTAAAGAAAAGAGTGTGGATAATACTAGTTATAGAGGCATGATAGGCTCATTGTTATATCTAACTGCAAGTAGGCCAGATATAATGTTTTCTACCTGTTTATGTGCTAGATTCCAAAGTGATCCTAAGGAATCTCATTTAATTGCTGTGAAGAGAATTTTTAGATATCTCAAAGGAACTCCAAATCTTGGTTTGTGGTATCCTAGAGAATCTGATTTCTTTCTAATTGGCTATTCAGACTCTGATTATGCAGGGTGTAAGATAGACAGGAAAAGCACTACAGGTACATGTCAATTTTTGGGAAATAGATTGATTTCTTGGGCAAGCAAGAAGCAACAATCTGTTTCAACCTCAACTGCAGAAGCTGAGTACATAGCAGCAGGCAGTTGTTGTGCACAGCTCCTTTGGATAAGAAATCAGTTGCTGGATTATGGTATGACACTTAGTAATATTCCTATGTTTTGTGATAATACTAGTGCTATTAAAATTGCAGAAAATCCAGTTCAACATTCAAGGACTAAGCACATTGATGTCAGGTATCATTTTATTAGAGAACATATTGAGAATGGTACTGTGGAACTTCATTTTATTCCTACTGACAAACAGCTTGCAGATATTCTAACTAAACCACTTGATGAGACTACATTCAGTAGACTAGTAAGTGAGTTAGGAATGTTAAATTTTTAGATCTTTAACATCTGCAAAAGTAGCAAGGTATGTTGTTCTTAGCTTATAGACTTGATATTCCTGTCAGGATCTATATTTGATTGTTAAATGCTTTAGCTATAACACTTTGCCTTGATAAATTTCAGTATGATAGACTTGTTAATAATCATCAGGATTAGATTTGTTATCAGGATGCTGACGTCATCAGTATTGTGTCAGTATCAGGATTATGAAAATTATTTCAGATCCTGACGTTTACTTTGTGTAGTAATCTAATTTTGTGATGTGTTAAGTCTATAGCAGCAAGTTTTAATATTTGCATACTGATAATTTATACATCATTCAAAAATCAAAAGACAAGCAGATAACAAGAAACTGTATTTTCATTAATAGAAATCATTACATAGAAATGAAATACAACATCTTTCTGTCTAAATTTCTATTGATAATTCTATACTTGTCTATTGATATGAACTCTGAGGTACAGGACAAGGAGCATCTCAAGAAATCTATCAGGGGATGAAAGCCTCGTTTGCTCTTGGATTCCTTGTCTGGGCGACTTGAATGAGAGCAGCTAAATTAAATGAATAGCATCTCCATCAAGATCAACCTCAGACTCTTGGTCAAATTCTTCATCCTCAAGTTTTGAGGAGGTTAGGGGAAGATTGTATCCAACAGATGGATGTTCTAGGAGAAACCTCTGGATATTTTCGAAAACCAATCCATTCATGATTAGTTCGATGAGAAGAGTCATTTGTTCAAAGAGATGATCAAGAATAGGATGATTCATCGATCAAGAAAAATCTGGAAAATGGGTTTGAAGGGATTTTTGGTTTGAGAAGCATGGTTGAGAAGAAAAGAAATTGAAAGGTTATGGAGAATGGCATAAGGCGTCTGGTTCTTTTAAAGAAAGACGTGAGAAGCTGAACAGTCACTTGGAAGTTAATGAAGTCAGATGCTAATTATTGTGTGTGACTGTATTTCTTGTTTTCAAGAAATATTGAAAATATCTAACCAATTGATTTTTGTTCAGATTAATTGTTTATTTCTTTTTCAGATAAAAGAAAAATGCCACGTGGAAACTCCATATTACGTCTCTGATGATATTGGTCAGGATTTCATGTGTGACCATCAGGATTTGAAAATTATATTTTTAAATCACATTGCATTTTGTGATTATTTTGATGAGAGGTCATCAGGAAAAGGAAGCTGATCAGTATTGCTTATTTATACCCTGATTTATTTCATGAAAATCAATTTTGGATTTTATTTTCCAAAAATCGTGGGTAACCGCATTTTTCAGGGACTGACACCTGTCAATCTACGTGTCAACGTGGGATAGTGGTCTGAAAGATTTGTGAAATATATTTGTTTTGAAACTCTAATCGTGTAATTGCTTTCTCTAATTTTACATTCTCTAAAGCAAAAACCACTTTTGAGTTTTCAAAATCACTAATCCATTTCAAGAATTTTTCAAGTTCTTTTCAGATCAAAAATGGCAGCTCAGAGAAGATTACCTAAATCAGTAGCCTTCAAGTTTGGTGACTTTGATTTTATGACAAACAATCATGTTGCAGCTATCACCAACAAGGAAGGAGTATCATCTAATTTTCATCCAATCATGGACTTTCTGGCATATGGACCATTAAGTTATGCATTGACAGCATCTCCACAGATTAATCAAGTAGCTGTTTCACAAGCTTGGAAGAATGCTGAGGTAATTGATTCTACTCAGAGTCAATCAGGTAAGATTGTTCTACATTTAGGACAAGATTCATTTGACATTACTGAATCTATTGTTAATTCAGTACTTTGCTTACCTGTTACTGATAGTTATGAGAATGTACCATCTGATGATAATATAAGAACTATGTTGTCTGAATTAGGTTATAGTGGACCTCTAGATAACATGAGCTAGTTGAATAGGTCTTTTCTTAGAAAGGAATGGTCTTTTTACTTTGATCAAATTGCTAAATGTTTTACTGGCAAATGTAGTTCTTTTCAGCAAATTACTTCTGTTACATCACATATTGCTTATAGTTTGCTTTATGACAGAGTAATCAACATTGGTCATATTATCTTAAGTCAGATGAGTATTAAACTTGGGTTAAGAGATCAAAACAGGAAAATGGTTTATTATCATAGATTTATGCAATTGTTTATTAACCATTTTGTTCCTGATGTTGAAACTAGATTTGGTAAAGAATATTGTGTTTCTTCTTATGAACAGCAAAAGAGAATTTTCTCTGACATTACAAAGAAGGATAATGAAAAGAATCTAGATGAAATACCTGCAATTCATTATCCATATCATGTTCAGGTAATTCTTAAAACTCATCTTCCTACTTTCTACAATTCTTCTTTCTTTTGTGGTGAAATGGCTCAGGAATCTCAATTGGAGGAGAACCTACCTGTGTCTACCCAAGTAGCCCAAAACATTATAGTCTCTGAAACAATTCAAGAACCAAATTTTGATCCACAGCCTATTGTTTCAAAGAAACCAACCTCTGGTGTTTCTCAAAAGACATCAGTTGTAAGGAAGAGAAGATTTGTTGTGTCAAGTAGTAGTAGTAATTCTAGTGAAGATGATGATGATTTAACTCTTGCTGAGAGAGCAGAATTGAAGGCTGCAATTCAACTTTCTTTGTTAGCACAAAGAGATGAAAAACCTAGTCACAGCCAGGCTGCAGTCTCTCAAAAGGCTGTAGTTCTTAAAAAGGGAAAACAGTTACTAGATACTGACTCTCAAAAGACTGTGTCTATTGAACAAAGATCTCATCCCAAGATCACTTCTGTGTCTACACCTCTTGAGTCTTCTCAGGATAAATCTTTTGCTCACTATATCAGGAGAACAAGGAGAAAGATTCAATTGTCACCTACACACACAGAGTCTAGTCCAACTAATATCATACAGGTTTCTACAAATCAAGCTACATCTATGTCAGTATTTGACAAGAGAGATCTGGATATTGATTCTTCATGGGAAACTACATTATCATACAGACTGGCTATGGGACTAATTTCTCTCAAAGTGAAGTTGTCAAGGCCTGTTCTAGATTTTTTGGTTGAAAGAGTACCAAAACTTTTATTTCCAGATGAATATGGACTTCTACATCAAAGACTTGACTTAATGAAGATGTATTTCTATGTGTCTGTCAGAAGACAATTAGTCAAGAAATTTGGACTCTCGAAGCATGGTGCACTTCAATCACTTCATGCATATTTATTTGACAAGAATGTAATTATTGAAGATGCTTCAGCTCAAGGTGAACAACTGGAGGAAGTAGATAGAGGAATGCAGTCAACAGAAGATACTATTGCACCAGTGGTGAATAGTAGGAAAGATCAGATCACAGTCACTGTAACACAAGAACCATCTAGTCAGAGGAAGGATGACTCAGGAGCTGTGATAGCTGATGTTGAAAGGACTTCTGTGATGACTGAGAATGCAAGTGAGATACCCTATGATATGGGAGGAATGACTTTGGTTGATTTTTCTGAAGATCAAACAAATTTTGTTCAGTCAGAGTCTATCCACCTTGAGGGTGTGTCTCAGCAAACAACACTTAAAGACGGTGATGTACTAACTATGGTGTCTAATGAAGTATTACTGAAGACATCAGAGTCTAGTAAAGAACCTGAAAGTGGTATACTGGAGCCTGTAGTTTCTGAAAGAAAAGAAGATGATTGTAAGGGTTCAGAGACTATAGCAGCTCACTCCTTGGAGAAAATCTCAAGCCACGTGCCAAATGAGGAACCCTCTCTCCATGTGAGTTCAGGTATAAAAACTTCTTCTAAACTCTATTTTTCTGTAGGTCATGAGAGCACTTATCTAAATTTGAGTGATACACTTGAAAAGATGGACTTAGATCCACAATTTGAGCGGCTGGCTCCTGACCAGGCAAAAGGTGAGGTAGAAAGAGTGTTGACTTTAGTAAGTCAAAGTGAGAATGAGGGTATGGATGATCAACTCCATAGTGAGGGAGAGAAAATTAGGAAACCATCATTTGATTTCTGGGATCAGGTTTTTCCTGAATCTTGGTCTGAAAATTTGGGTATGGATGCTGGTACTTATTCATTCATCAAAATGTATCAGAAGAATGACCTAGCACATCACAATGCAAAGCCAGAAGTTAAAGCTCAGAAGCAAAAGGAGAGGCTTGCAGGAATCATTAACAGAAGAGGTGCCAGGATAAAGCAATCTCTTGATACATATGTACCAGATGAAGATCCTAATGATCCTAGTGTTCCTTTGTATGTACTTCCAATATCAGCTAGAATTGAGACATCAACAGTCTCTGATCACTCTAAGGAGGAGTCAGGATTTGAAGATGTTAGTACACAGAATACTGGTGAAGGAGATGATGATCATGTTTCAGTTCCAGAACAGAAAGATGAAGATGTTGATACTTCTAATCAGGTTTTATTACTTGAATATCATACAACTCAAGCAACTTCTTCTACAAGACTTGAAGATACAGTTCTTTCTGATTCTGATACTAAAGATACTAGAAGCACTTCCAACATTGAAGTTCATTCTGATGTTTTGAAAGATATTCAGAATTCTCAAATTGATATTCAAACAAGACTTCAATCACTTGAAGATAACCAAGTCACAATTATGGAAAATCAAGCAGTTCTTATGAATCTCATTTGTTCTGTTTCTGAATCTCTTGGAATTAATGTTGCTGATGTCAAAAAGGGGGAGATAAAGACAATTCAAAGACAACAACAACACCACCAGACTGGGGATGATAAAGCTGGGGGAGATAAAGATCAGACAAAGGATAGTAAAAAGAAGAACTAACAGGAGTGATAGTGGTGAATCTTAGCTAGGAAGTGGTAAAGAAAGAGCAGCATTAATAGTTAAAATTCTTTCTTCTAAGTACTAGATAAACGTCTACATCTGAGAAGGAGGTACTTAACTTCATAATTCTACATTCATAAATTCTATTCTGGTTGTATTGTTATATGTTTTGACATCCACAACTTAGATTTATGCTTCAGATTGTAAAGCATAAATAGGGGGAGATTGTTAGGAATAATTCATAAGTTGTGATGTTAAGAATAGAATTTACACATTATACTTCTTGTAATCCTGATCTTATAAAGGATTTAGCACTGTATATAGGATTTATGTGTAAGACAGTTATCTGTATAGTTTAGTCAGGAATGAACAGTGTATCGGAGACTACATGTCAGGAACAGAGAGCAAATCCTGATGATGGTCCAATACTGATGGTTGATCAGATACTGATGCAGTGTACAGATCCTGATATCAGTCGTGTTACTGATGATGTCATTATGGATGCTACAGAAACTGGCAAGTGCTATAAAACAGGATCGTTGTTTGAAGAACAAGAAAGAAGATATTATGAAGGAAAGAGTTTTTCTATTGAAGGAAACTATCGACTAGAAGGCAGAACATTGTCATGTATAGATTATATCTTTCTGTTATTAGTTGATAGGTAGCATTATAAATACTCTCTCAATATCATTGTAAAGAGCTAGAGTCGAACTAGTGAATGTGCGTAGCTCTGTATAAGGTTTGTATTCGAGAGTTCGAAACAAACAGAGAGAGAGAGATTTGTATTGTCAGCAGCTGCTAAAGGTATTGTACACCTTTGGTAGAGTTTGTATTTGATCTTATTAATACAAACAAGAGTTTGATTCATTCGTTTATTCTTGTTCATATAATCAAGCAAAAATCAGACACGATTATATAACTTGTATTCAACCCCCCCCCCCTTCTACAAGTTATTCGAGTTAACATCTTACTTTCTCGACCTATCTGGTTTTGTTCACTCTCAGCTTCTATAATGGATGCCTTTTGAACTACCGCAGCATAATCAGTTAACTCAAACGGTGCCACTCTCGTCCGTAGCCATGGTTGCAATCCTTGTTGGAACCTTTTCGCTCGTTATTCCTCAGTACGCACAAATTCTGGAACAAACCTAGACAATTCAGTAAATTTAGTCTCATACTCGGCCACTGATAGATTATCCTGCTTTAATTCCAGAAATTTCATCTCCATTTGGTTTTCCAAATACCTAGGGGAGTACTTTTCTAAAAACACCCTAGTAAAACGCTCCCAGGTTATCACTCCCGCTCCTTCTAGGTTCTTCTTAGCTTCCCACCAATAATTTGCCTCTCCCTTTAAGAGATAGGCTGCAAAGATTGTTTTCTGATCCTCCTCTATCCTCAATATCTCAAAAGCTTTCTCCATTTCTTTCAGCCATGCTCTGGCTGCTACTGGGTCAACAGTTCCCTCAAACTCTGGGGGTTTCAATGACTTAAAGGCACGAAAGGAGTTAGCTGCCTGATTAGGAAGAATAGGTGGTGGTTGAGGGTTCTGTGGATTAGCCAAATTCTGCCTTAATAGTTCCATGAATTGGTTAAAGGGATCACCGCCCTGATTTCCTTGTTGTTCAGTTGATTCATCTTCCTCTTCTTCTTCATGATTTTGTTCATTATGAGTATTTTCATTCTGTCTATTGTGACTTCCTTCCTCTCTCTCATTTTCTCTTGCATTTGTTCTATTATTACGCTTAGGCGGCATGATTCTGTATATAACAATATTCTTCATTAATTACCCAGATTTAGGGTACAATATACATCATTCCCATATACACAATTATATCACTAGTTTAACTCATTTATATACCATAATATTCTCAACTCAACTTTAGCAATTAAGCGTATCACCTTTAGCATAATAACCTTTTCATTTAAGTCAATCACCTCATATACATCAATATCCTTGAATCTCAACATTTAATATCAAAATACGATAGAATTTAGATAGAATACACAAACTTCATTAATTATCTCACTTCCTTTGTTTATCCCTATTCTGACTTTTTCCTCAAAATACACCTTACTCTCAATAGTAAATCTCAATTATACCTTAAAATTCCTAATATTCTTTTATCTCAATAATCCTCAAATATACCCATTTCTTCTCACGAAATTCCTTCCTCTTTTATATCAAAACGCTTCTAGCTCTAATTATCTCTTATTGAAATTTCCCTTGAAATCTCGAGTTTCCTCGTACAGTCACGTATACTCTAAACTTTGCTTCCATTTTCCCATCCATTATTGAAATCTTCTATATTCGAAACAATTGATAGAATTTAAGAAACTTTGAATTGAAACGAACCCGAAAACAAGCAAGTGTCCCACAACAATTTATAAGATTAAGAGTTTTAAATAGCTCTTATTTGAAACAAAAGGATATTTTGGAAAATCAATATGATGGAAGAACCCGTATGTCACACAAGAGAGGGCGTCCCCTCCGACTTTCTATCACACAGACAGATTGTCCCCATGTATACATATAGGGTTATTCCTCTTAGTTGGAGTAAGAAATATAGAGGGAAATTTAAATCACGATGATAAACACCATTTTTCGAAAATAATTTTAGAGAAATATTTTGACTAAGATAGATCGGATAAAATTTTGAAATACATTCGAAAGGCACCAGAAAGTTTTGAAAAGATACCGGCCCCTTTTTGAATAAGAGATGATAGATCACCCTGGAATTTCTCACGAGGTTATCTAACGTACACTTCCCGATACATCAAATATTCCCTTTCTCATATCGATCTCGTGTGCTACATAAACTTAACACTTTTGGCATAATAACCTTTATTAGCAATAATCTATAAAATTATAATCACTACTTAGAATAAACGCTTCGTTCGATAAACCCCCCTTGAACTCGATGTGAGTTCATATTTTATACCATTACCTATATATCTATATGCGTATATTACTATCATTCTTGTTCCTGAGCAATATGACTCTAAGCTCTGATACCAAACTGTGACAGCCCCAATCCGGGGTCATGAATTCGGGCCGTCACGGACCAATTTCCATTCAATATCAATATCCCTTGGGTTTTTTTTTTTTTTTACAATCAATACTTGTGCAATTGACCCCGCAATAATACACACACACACACACACACACACCAGTCATATGCTCAGAGAACAACATCCACCATAATAACAGTTTAGAGTTGAGAGTTAAAAGAGTTATTACAAACCAGGATCATACTTAGATACATTGTTGAATTATACTTCGACATGAAGCATTTCAACAATCAAAAGTTATTACACCAACTTACACACTTAATGTACATAATCTATCAATACCCAACCGTCCGATAGCTACCTTGGGAATCGTTACCAACACTATCTCAAAAGTTCGTCTTTCCCGTACCCTCTTGCGGGGTGTAGTGCAGAGTATCGGCATACCTAGCTGTATATAGATAAGTAGCAAGAATGAGCCAAAATAGCTCAGCAAGAAAATTTCTATCTACTAACATCAAAGGAAAATAAACCGTTATATATATATAATAGACAAAAGCAAACTTCAGTTATTATGGAAGAATTTTATTTTCATTCAATATGTATATACACTTTCCAATTATCCTTGTACGTGAGAAATATATAGTATCATTCCATCAATCTCGCTTCTAACATCATATAATATCAGTTCCTCTTCTTGAATGCCATAACCATGAATATACCATTTCAATTTAATCTTTCAAGATAATATAAAAACTTGAACAAATCTCTCACTATAATCTTCTTATTTCCTTCTTATGCAACAATCATATAAATTAATATAAAATCAGTTTCTCTTCGTTCGTAACAATAATTCCATCATTTCATATCACTTTTCTGTTTTCAGTTATAAAAATCTGAAAACCATCTTCAATTCTTTCTTTCAAGTTTTGGGGATATCTGCTGGCGCCAGATACGTAGGACGATGATCAGTCGCCTGACCGTATCCGCTCTCTGTTTACTACTAGTAGAAGGGATGATCCCTACCTGGTAATCAACCCTGGAGGAAGGCTACCTGCTACATCCTCCCTTGGCATCTTCGTGCCGAAATAAAATATTGGATGCTGGACTGTGCCACTACCACACAGCCTCTTACGCTTACTGTTGCAATCCCCCTTTTTCAAATCATCAAATACTATTTCACATTTTCCATTTCCATTCACATTTCCTTTCACATACATCATTTCCATTTCCATTTATCATCACCTTTAAATTTATATATGTCATAATACTTTGATTATGACTCAGACATCTCCTCTGTATTCAATGAAATCATTATGCTTTTATATACGTAGAGTATTCCATTTATCTCAAAAGTATTAAATACCATTCAATAATATTTATCAAATCACAATACTTAGAAAGAATATAATTTTATAAATCATATAATCCCTAGATAATAACTGATTCCATTCCTTTATATATATCTTTAGATAACAACTGATACCATTCCTTCATATTCCCTTAATCATAAGGCATGTTCACTTCATGCATAATCATCTCTATGTATATTCATATCCATCTCATATACTTTCCCTTTTTACATCAATAATCAAGGAAAACCATTTCTTAACAATATAGTAACAATAGCATCACATATATATATATATATATATTTCATGAACTCAAGTTTCTTTGAAGATAAATAACTTCCAAGTAGGGATAGAAAAGATCTTGCCTCGGTTTCGGTATCCGGACGGTGTGGCTCGTGTCTCCTCCGGAGTTTCTATAAACACAAAAGGTCCGTCGTTAGAATACCACATCTCTTACTCACTACAATCTTGTATAACTAGACCCTTGACACTTCAATATATGCTTAACGTATCATTATTACCCCAAAGGTTCAAGAACTTAACCATTTATAAACTCAATCGAAGTTTCAGGGGTTTTTTCACCATTTCCCTTAACGACCACACTTAACTGTAAAAATTCTCAGAAAATATGGATTTCGAATTTTACTACAAGGTCAACTGGTAATTCCTCTTTGACTATCCTACTACAATATCCCAAAATTTTATAAATTTTAACAGTGTTTAAGTATGTCAACTATAACCTCAAAGTTGCCACAATTACGTTTTCTCGGTTTCTGAACCACTTTCACTAAAACTGACTTTTCTCCTAAACCGTACATCAGATTTTAACGCACTTTATATCCAAAACGATCTATGAACTAAGATCTATCATTTCATGGTCAATTGGTAACCTAGACAGTAGGGTACCGTACGGAGACAGGGGTCCAAAACAGGGCAGATTACATTCTAACGAAAATCGGGCATTATAACGGCTATAATTTCATACTTTCCAAATTTTTCTCACCTCCAAACCCATCACCAAACACATACATCAAACCTACACCATGTGGTCATCATACCAACCATGGATTTCCAACATAAAACACTTCCATATTTAACTCAAACCACTTACAAACACATAATCATCATAAATCATCACTTATCATAACTTAAATCACCAAGTTTTCTATAACCAAGCATATATATTCAAAGTAATACTAAAGGATCTTGAGATTTATACCTCCTTGAAGCTTGACAACACTTAACAAGCCTTGGGTAGTCCTTAAATAACCTTAAGGTAGCTTGGATCAACTAACTAAATCATAAAAACAAAGTTAGAAATTCGGATTCACTGGACACCAGTTGAAAGAATCGCAAAAACGAAAGCCTTACCTACGTTTTCTGGATGGGGCTTCTAAAGGAAAGTTGTAGAGTATCTCACCAGCTTTCCAACCATATAAAGAACACAAAATTCCATTGAGAAACGAGGGAGATATGCCCAGTTTACTGAGCTGCTGTCCTGGTTGGCCGAATTGAATGAAATGGGGGAGAGGATGATGATCTTTTGCTTTGGTTAATCTTATCTTGGCTAATCTTGAATATTCTAGAGTTTTGTTGATAATCTTCATGTTAAATGACTAATTTGTCCCTTAAACTTGGTTAGTGGAATGTGATGCCATTGCTTATGTCACTTGGATGATCCTTTAATCCTTTTCTTGTATTTTCTAAGTAAAATGCTACTAATTTTGGTAAATGATAATGTGGTATGTATCCTTGTTATATTACTAATCTTGGTTGCTTGGTTTTCATACTCGTCTAATTGTGATTCGTTTCGAATATACCTCATTATCTCAGTGGTTTTTTTTTTTTGAAATCAATTACAAATCCAATTTCCTTTGGTATTCTCTTAACTTAATAATCCTCTGGTTAAATCTAAATCTTCTAATTCCTCAATATATAATTCCTTTAATGTTTCCATGCTCCTTAATATCCAATCAAAGCTTATTCGAAAATCTAAATCCTCAAAATCCATATTCAGGAATTTCTGAAATCCATTGTCATTTCGAGTCACTTATTTTCGTAGTACAACACTAATATGGTTTCTGTTTATTCATTTCCTGTTTCCATTATAGCATACCTACGTACCATCCCTCTAAATCCCCAAAATTCACTATTCATGTGATCACTGTAGCATTGCTAAAGTTAGGGTTATTACATATGGGACTAATTTCTCTCAAAGTGAAGTTGTCAAGGCCTGTTCTAGATTTTCTGGTTGAAAGAGTACCAAAACTTTTATTTCCAGATGAATATGGACTTCTACATCAAAGACTTGACTTAATGAAGATGTATTTCTATGTATCTGTCAGAAGACAATTAGTCAAGAAATTTGGACTCTCAAAGCATGTTGCACTTCAATCACTTCATGCATATTTATTTGACAAGGATGTCATTATTGAAGATGCTTCAGCTCAAGGTGAACAACTGGAGGAAGTAGATAGAGGAAAGCAGTCAACAGAAGATATTATTGCACCGGTGGTGAATAGTAGGAAATATCAGATCACAGTCACTGCAACACAAGAACCATCTAGTCAGAGGAAGGATGACTCAGGAGCTGTGATAGCTGATGTTGAAAGGTCTTCTGTGATGACTGAGAATGTAAGTGAGATACCCTATGATATGGGAGGAATGACTTTGGTTGATTTTTCTGAAGATCAAACAAATTTTGTTCAGTCAGAGTCTATCCACCTTGAGGGTGTGTCTCAGCAAACAACACTTAAAGACGGTGATATACTAACTATGGTGTCTAATGAAGTATTACTGAAGACATCAGAGTCTAGTAAAGAACCTGAAAGTGGTATACTGGAGCCTGTAGTTTCTGAAAGGAAAGAAGATGATTGTAAGGGTTCAGAGACTATAGCAGCTCACTCCTTGGAGAAAACCTCAAGCCACATGCCATATGAGGAACCCTCTCTCCATGTGAGTTCAGGTATAAAAACTCCTTCTAAACCTTATTTTTCTGTAGGTCATGAGAGCACTTATCTAAATTTGAGTGATACACTTGAAAAGATGGACTTAGATCCACAATTTGAGCGGCTGGCTCCTGACCAGGCAAAAGGTGAGGTAGAAAGAGTGTTGACTTTAGTAAGTCAAAGTGAGAATGAGGGTATGGATGATCAACTCCATAGTGAGGGAGAGAAAATTAGGAAACCATCATTTGATTTCTGGGATCAGGTTTTTCCTGAATCTTGGTCTGAAAATTTGGATATGGATGCTGGTACTTATTCATTCATCAAAATTTATCAGAAGAATGACCTAGCACATCACAATGCAAAGACAGAAGTTAAAGCTCAGAAGCAAAAGGAGAGGCTTGCAGGAATCATTAATAGAAGAGGTGTCAGGATAAAGCAATCTCTTGATACATATGTACCAGATGAAAATCCTAATGATCCTAGTGTTCCTTTGTATGTACTTCCAATATCAGCTCGAATTGAGACATCTACAGTCTCTGATCACTCTAAAGAGGAGTCAGGATTTGAAGATGTTAGTACACAGAATACTGGTGAAGGAGATGATGATCATGTTTCAGTTCCAGATCAGAAAGATGAAGATGTTGATATTTCTAATCAGGTTTTATTACTCGAATATCATACAACTCAAGCAACTTCTTCTACAAGACTTGAAGATACAGTTCTTTCTGATTCTGATACTGAAGATACTAGAAGCACTTCCAACATTGAAGTTCATTATGATGTTTTGAAAGATATTCAGAATTCTCAAATTGCTATTCAAACAAGACTTCAATTACTTGAAGATAATCAAGTCACAATTATGGAAAATCAAGCAGTTCTAATGAATTTCATTTGTTCTGTTTCTGAATCTCTTGGAATTAATGTTGCTGATGTCAAAAAGGGGGAGATAAAGACAATTCAAAGACAACAACAACACTACCAGACTAAAGGAGATAAAGATAAAGCTGGGGGAGATAAAGAGCAGACAAAGGGTAGTAAAAAGAAGAACTAAGAGTGACAGTGGTGACAGTGGTGAATCTCAGCTAGGAAGTGGTAAAAGAAGAGCAGCATTAATAGTTAAAATTCTTTCTTTTAAGTACTAGATAAATGTCTACATCTGAGAAGGAGGTACTTAACTTCATAATTCTACATTTATAAATTCTATTCTGGTTGTATTGTTATATGTTTTGACATCCACAACTTAGATTTATGCTTCAGATTTTAAAGCATAAATAGGGGAGATTGTTAGGAATAATTCATAAGTTGTGATGTTAAGAATAGAATTTACACATTATACTTCTTGTAATCCTGATCTTATAAAGGATTTAGCACTGTATATAGGATTTATGTGTAAGACAGTTATCTGTATAGTTTAGTCAGGAATGAACAGTGTATCGGAGACTACATGTCAGGAACAAAGGGCAAATCCTGATGATGGTCTAATACTGATGGTTGATCAGATACTGATGCAGTGTGCAGATCCTGATATCAGTCGTGTTACTGATGATGTCATTATGGATGCTACAGAAACCGGCAAGTGTTATAAAACAGGATCGTTGTTTGAAGAACAAGCAAGAAGATATTATGAAGGAAAGAGTTTTCTATTGATGGAAACTATCTACTAGAAGGCAGAACATTGTCATGTATAGATTATATCTTTCTGTTATTAGTTGATAGGAAGCATTATAAATACTCTCTCAATATCATTGTAAAGAGCGTGTGTTAAGTGAATGTGCGTAGCTCTGTATAAGGTTTGTATTCGAGAGTTCGAAACAAACAAAGAGATATTTATATTGTCAGCAGCTGCTAAAGGTATTGTACACCTTTGGTAGAGTTTGTATTTGATCTTATTAATACAAACAAGAGTTTGATTCATTCGTTTATTCTTGTTTATATAATCAAGCAAAAATCAGACACGATTATATAACTTGTATTCAACCCCCCCTTCTACAAGTTATTCGAGTTAACACATAGCAATCATACATAAAACCGCAAACTTTGCTTATAAACGGGTCAAGAAAGTCAGAGGCATACCTGGATAGAGATAAAAAGAAAGGTGTGAAAACACTTTAGCCTTCACCGGAAGCCTCGTCGGAAACCTTTGGAACCCTTGCCTGCTTAAGAGAGTGTGTTGTGTAAAAATGAAAAGAAAAGTGAAGAGATTAAAACATATGGATATATACAAACACAGAGCAAAGAGGCGTGTCCCTCTAGTCAATTGACTTGGCACAGAAAACGAGACAGGTAGGAAGCTCACACACGTGGGAAAATGAACCGTCTATGTTCATCCTGAAAGGAAATGGTAGAGTCCGAGAACAACTACCTCATTTTTTCAATTATCCTTTTTAATTTCTTAGGGATAAAGGTAATTAAATACTTAACGAATAAATCATAAGGGTTCCCGCTTGACGATTAATTCTAATTTGAGCTTCCATAGCACAATAACAGGAGTTATCAATTATTAGAATCAGTATTAACCCAAAATTCTATGATTAAGAATTTTCAATATTGACATTTCATATGATGACGATGATCTGGCAAGATAGCAAAAATATGAACTTTCTTGATGACCGGTACCCTGTGACAATAGGTTCCCCTTGTACACAGTACTTCAGGGAACCGGGGGGTAGTTGTTGTGACCAAAATCTCGCATGGGTTAGATTTAGGCCCACAAGAGGATTAGGGTTCAGATCCATGAAGAGAATGAGTAATCTGTCAGGTTTCCGGAGGCCTACGGTAGCCCTAGGGGTTACCATGTACACTGCAGCACGGGAACGCATGACTAAGGGTCTCAAGGTATCCCCTTGAGGATAACCTATAACTATTATCAGTCATCCAGTAGAGCTTCCAAAGTAGCTTCCGTGGTAGGGGTTACCGGAGGGGGTACCAGAGCCAGGCTACCAGGCGGTACCCCCAGCTTCCGCCGGAAGCCTGATTAGGCTGCCAATATAGATAAGACACGCCTCCTATTTTTTAGGAACACGTTTATATCATCTAAAAACACTCTCAAACAGATAAACATTTAGTTATTTGAGGATATATGTCATATATACTTGATAAATGGTACAAAATCATGATAAATACAAGAGATAATCATTCTATGTTACCTAAACTGCTTGGTAACCTGATTTTATACATCATACTCGATTATTATCAGAAATAACAGTCATTATCCCACTAGAGAGAGGATAACTGATTATAAACAAACGATCATATCATTCAAGAACTACATTCGGGCTTGATCCACTATAAATAGTGGTATGTAGGCAGTTTACGGGATCTTCTTCGACACTTACACTCCTTGAGTAACTAGAGCACGTGCACTCTTGTGGGACACAGTCAAATTAGGGTTCTTGGCTGGCCAACATTTGGTCCTTGAGCTCTCATTCCGTAGATTCAGTCTGATCCTTCCGAGGAACCACATCCCGTGTTCTTCGGTAACCCTAGTCGTGAGCCTTCCCGGACGGCTAGCTATAGATCTTCAACCATGAGCCTTTCTGGGTGGTTGGACGATTCCTTGTTTATTGGCGCTATTCCAGCACGAGGCCTCATAATCTGTTGTGCTAAAATCCTCCCATAATAATAATAATAATAATAATAATAATCAACATAATATGTAATTCACACATCTTTCTATCACTGGATCCACTTAGTCACATGTGTTTTAATCATACACATTATAGATGTGTGTGCATGTTACTTGAGTGAAACAAACTTTGATATTTTTAAATATTGTAACATATTAAAAATTTTGGCTATATTTTATTTTTACATTTATTGATTCGGATTATAGCATATTATGTTATATCATTTATTAATATTATTCTCTATCGATGTTAATATTTAGAACTACACAAATTATTTATTTGACGAATTTATTGATTTATCAAATATTTATTTACCAAGACACAGTTGATTTTTTTAGATTTTTTATAAAATAATTAAAATATCAATTAAAGAAATTATAATAAATTTTAGAAAATAAGTAAAGCTCGAGGCTCGTATTTTGCTAAGAGAAACAACAAACTCATTCAAGTCTTTGGTCTATCTATTCACTCCAATCAGTATCTTTGGATGAAGCTGTATTTGAAAAAAGAAAGGATGAATTCTTTGTCAAAGCACGAACATAAGGCATATGAGCAACTTCAACTTATGATGATAGAAGTACGAAAAAATATTCTAAAGTGTGATAAGCATGTAGTTACACAAGATATATTCACTCAGTCAATTAGAATTATCTGGTGTTTTAAAAGTCCACACAAGATATATTCACTTAGTCAATTAGAATTATATGATGTTTTAAAAGTCTAACGGACAGAGGAAGAGTAAAGGGCAAATGATGCCTAAAATGAAGAAATTAGAAGAAAAAAGATGAAAGAGTTAGAAAGATAGTTTTAAGAAATGAAAGCGCAAGGCCTGAGTAGAGTATTAGAAGATTTACGAAGTTTTTGATTAAAATCAAGAGTAAAACCTACACTCTCAGAATACAATATCTTCAAGGCTATTTAGTTTATATCTTGAATATTATTGGAGATCTAACTAAATGGATGTATCATTTTCGAAGAAGTGGAGGAAAAGTTTAGTATTGTAAGTGTTCTGAAAAATCATCCTAATTAAACGATGCCCATAAAATACTCAAATTCTATTCTATGGCTCATAAAAAAGAAAATTGAAATGACTGCTATCAATATTACTCATATTATTTTTCATATTACAAACTTGAACATATTTAAATAAGTACACAATAGTCACATATGCCATTAACAAACAAAATTCCATTAAAATCAATCACATACTTTACAAGACGTTGATCATGCACAATTAAATTTAAAAATACAATTTAAGATAACGACCCGTGCCTCGCACGAGTTTTTATGCTAGTTTTGTTTAAATTGGGATTTGAGCTTTAAGTTATACTAGCTTATAAGTTATAACCCGTGCAATGCACGGGTTTCTTGTATTATGTTATAAATTTTATTTAATATTACAATTATGTTTTGGGAAATTCTATATGGTACCACTGTAATTTTGGTTTTTCTACATGGTACCACCACTTTATTTGCTTCTCTACATGGTACCCCTGAACTAATGTTTTTGTTGCAATTGTAACCCTCCGTTAGCTTAAACGTTGTGGAACCGTTAAAAAGCCAAAACTTATAATTAAAAACAACCAAAAATAGTTAAACATAATAAAACATTAATTAATTAAACCGTGAAAACAAAACGAGTGCCCAGTCGATCAAAACGACAATTCTAAAAATCGATTTCAAGACAAAGCGAAAAGGGATAGGGTTTAATCCTCAGCTGTACTTGACGATCGAGGGCTCAAGCGAAGATAGGACAACACTACAGTTCTTAAATGCTTCAAACAGGTATATATTCTCAAGCCCTATATTACTTTCGTTCTATGTATACATGCATATATGTATTACTTTCGTCGTATGTATACATGTGTGTGTGTATATATATATATATATCTAATTTTGGGGGTTTCTTGTTGGGTCTTTGTATAATTTTTTGTTGTTAAGATGTTTGTCCTATTATTGTGATATTGTGATGCTTTTGTATGATTATCAATTTTTTTGTATTAAAATGTAGAAAATGGATAACAAAATCTTGCGAATGAATTGGAGGGGTAATAAGGTTGCTATTAAGGTTGAAATAGACAAGTGTACTCTGTTGGATATAGTTGTAGAGTACGAAGATGAAGCAAAGAAGAAGGGTTTTAGACGTGATTATGCTTACCCTACCTTTGGCTATTCGTATGAGATGAAACTTCACATTTTACTAACTGATACCGACTTGATGTTGATGTTTACAAGGTTGTCTGAGAAGAGTTTGATAGATATATGGGTTGGGACTGTGATGAAACCAAATGCACTGTATAAGCTAGTACTAAACTTGAAGAGACAGAATGAGAATGCGAAGAAACAAGGGGCTGGTAAATAAGGGGTTGTAGCAGGGGATGATGATATGTCAAGTGGGGATGAAAATGTGTCAACTAGGGGTGGGAATGTGTCACTGGATGAGCTTGAGGACACTAGTCTTATAGCTACAACCTAACCAAAGAAAACTGTCAAAGGTAACAAGGAAAAAAATAAACCAAAACCTGTGAAAAAATGGAAGGGCCCTGTTAACTTGCCACCACCACCTATTTCTCCTAAAACAGCATTTCAAAATCTACCCATTAGAAGGAGTCCTAGGTTTTCACCACCACCTATTGCTCCAACTTGCAATAGCAGTCAAGCTCAAAAAGACCCCATCTTCAACAAAAAGATGCCAAGAACAACAGCTAGAAGGAAGGGGTTGGTTGTTGGAAAGTCAGACACAATTGAACCTTGGGGGGAATCTGAACACTATGGAAGAAGTGTGAGAAAGATGGTTGACTTCAACTTTGACAATGTTGAAGTGGATAATCAAAATGCAAATGAAGTAGATGATCAAGAAGGGGATGCTGACCTTAGTGATGAAGTTGACTCTGATGGAGAGATAATTGCTAAAGGGGATCCTTTGGATGATGAAATGGAGGTTATCAATAAGCTTCCTAAGTTCAAAGAAAATTGGAGACCTGAAAGTTGGAATGCTTTCATAGAAGATCAGGATGATGAGGACTATTTTCAAACCCTATTTAGAAATGGAGAGTTGTATGAGGATAAACAGTTTGGGAAGATAGTATTGAGGCCATGGATGATTTTTATGGACAAAATGCACTTCAGAGATACACTGAGAGATTACTGTGTCCAGGAAGGCTTTGCAGTTAATGTTCTGGTTACAGATAACATTAGATATACTGCTACATGTTATGCTGAGGGTTGTGGATGAAGGATACATGCAAGTTTATTGGCTGATGGTGTCACATGGGCAATCAAGAAGATTGATCAAAATAAACATAGCTGCACATGAGTGAAAGTCTATAACCCCTTATGTACTGTGAAATGGGTTGCAGCAAAATTGAGTGAAGATATAAGGGCTAACCCTGATATTCCTGGAAAGGCTTTGAATGAACTTTTATTCCAGAGGTATGGGATTTATATGAAGCAATCTACCCTATATAAGATGAAGAAGTATACAGTTAAGGAGCTATTTGGGGGGCATGATCTGTCTTATGCAGATTTACCAGCTTATACAAGGGTTATTGTTGATACAAACCCAGATTCAAGAGCATTCTGTTCTTATGTTGAGACTGAAAGCATTCCAAAAAAATTGATATTTGATATTCCAAAAAAATTAATATTTGATAATATTTTCATTTCCTTCTCTGCAATGTGGAAGGGGTTCTTGGGAGGTTGCAGGCCCTTGATTGGTGTTGATGGAACACATCTAAAAGGGAATTATGGAGGAGTATTATTGTCTGCAGTTGCCATGGATGCTAACAATGAGATCTTCCCTCTGGCATATGCAGTGGTGAGTGTGGAAGACAAGACAAATTGGTCTTTCTTTCTATGGAATCTTTATAATCTGTTGAAGGACTCCAGCAGGAAGGACTGGACTATCATATCAGATAGACAAAAGGTATATTTTACATGACCTTTTTCTGCAATGTTGTTTATTTTCTTTTGGTCACCTATATAGCTTACATATTATTACTTGATTTGCAGGGGATAGAGCTTGCTTTGGAAGATGTTTGGCCAAGTGCCAAAAGAAGATATTGTTGCAGGCACTTGTCAAGAAACTACAAGAAACAATTTGATGGCCCACTAATGTACACACTCTTCTGGAGGGCTTATAATGCTACAAGTCAATTCACATTCAGGAAAACTATGGAGAGACTTCAGAAGGCTGGGGGTGATGCTGTCATGAGTTGGTTTGCCAATTTAGGAGATCCATGCACCTGGAGCAAACACAAGTTTGATCCCAATGTCTGTAATGATTCTAACACATCAAATTTTGTTGAGAGTTTCAATGCAACTCTAGGTGTTGATAGATGTAGGCCAGTGTTGACTCCACTTGAAGGTAATTTCACTAAACTTGAATTTTATTTGTATTTGAGTCCACCTGAGGTACTAATATGTTGATACATATTGATGTTCATAGGTATTAGAATGGTATGCATAGTTAGAATATCAATAAGGCTGCAAGTTGCTCAGAATTAGAATGATGATCTTTGTCATAAAATTCAGAAAACTGTCAAGGACATCAGCAAAAATACAATCAGTTGTAAGGCATACATGTCACATCCTGGTGAATATGAGATCCATGAAGTTAAATCTCAGTTTCCACTGTCTTTGAATAGCAAACTCTGTTCATGTGGTGCTTGGCAACTATCTGGTATTCCATGTAGGCATGCCATTAGGGCTATGTAGCATGCAAAGGTTGATCCAATTAAATTTGTGAGCTCCTGGTATTCAGTTAAGACATATCAGCAGTCCTACAACTATAGCATCAATCCAATTGCTGATAAAGACACTTGGCCTCAATATGAAGGCCTTCCCACCATTACTGCACCTGCACTAAAAAGGGGAGTGGGCAGGCCAAGCAGAAACAGGAGAAGAGAAGAGGGTGAGGATCCAAAGGGAAAAAAAAGTAACAGTTAAATGTCAGACTTGTGGTCATTTTGGCCATAATACAAGAACTTGTAAGGGTGCACCAACCGCCAAAGAACTGCAGGGAGCTGTCCCAAAGTTGGTCAGAAATACAAGGGTTAGAGATCAGTCAAATGCTGCAAAAGCAGCCAGAGCAGCAGCTAAGGCAGCAAAAGGAAATGCACAAGCTGGACCCTCTACAAGGAAGAGAAAGAGTACAACTCAAGGGACTGCATCACAACCATCACAAGCTTCTGTTCTCACTACATCTCAGGCTCAGCATCAGAACTAGAGTTATATTTTACCTTTATGTAATTTGGATATATGTTGGTCTATTTTGGATGCATCTCACTGCTGTTTGGTTTACTTTGGATGAAATCAGGTTTTGGGGGTTGCTACTAGGTTTTTGGGGATGATATTTAGCTATCATTTCTGTAATTTGGATATATGTTGGTCTATTTTGGATGCTGTCTGCTTTTTGGAAAATATCCCCTGTTTTTCCCTTCATTTCTACTGTTTGTTATATTTGGCGCCAAAAAATGGTTTGAATCTGGTGACTTTTGTGCTTTTAAACGTTTCTATAACGTTTGCTTAGACGGAGGGGTATTATTTAGAAGGAAACATTAGTTCAGGGGTACCATGTAGAGAAGCAAATAAAGTGGTGGTACCATGTAGAAAAGCCAAAACTACATTTTCTTATTATAAACAACACAAAAGAGACTATAGAAACTATCATATCAGAAACGTTTCTACAAAACTACATATTTCTATTAGAAACTATAGAAACGTTTCTACAACGTTTGCTTGGACGGAGGGGTATTACTTAGAAGGAAACATTAGTTCAGGGGTACCATGTAGAGAAGCAAATAAAGTGGTGGAACCATGTAGTTTATGAAGGTAAATCAGTGTTGTCATGAGTTGGTTTGCCAATTTAGGAGATCCTTGCACCTGGAGCAAACACTAGTTTGATCCCAATGTCTGTAATGATTCTAACACATCAAATTTTGTTGATAGTTTCAATGCAACTC
The DNA here is from genome assembly GCA_037693485.1 of Kitagawia praeruptora. Lineage (NCBI taxonomy): Eukaryota > Viridiplantae > Streptophyta > Magnoliopsida > Apiales > Apiaceae > Kitagawia > Kitagawia praeruptora. The sequence continues at coordinate 41,048,308 of CM075344.1, forward strand.
TAGGTGTTGATAGATGTAGGCCAGTGTTGACTCTACTTGAAGGTAATTTCACTAAACTTAAATTTTATTTGTATTTGAGTCCACCTGAGGTACTAATATGTTGATACATATTGATGTTCATAGGTATTAGAAGGGTGTGCATGGTTAGAATAGCAACAAGGCTGCAAGTTGCTCAGAATTGGAATGATGATGATCTTTGTCCTAAAATTCAGAAAACTGTCAAGGACATCAGCAAAAATACAATCAGTTGTAAGGCATACATGTCACATCCTGGTGAATATGAGATCCATGAAGGTAAATCTCAGTTTCCACTGTAGAAACGTGATATATGTAGAAATTATGGTGTGATATTTTTGGGTATATTTTCTGCTCTTGGTCTATTGTTTGTTTCTAACAACTATGCAGCCCCATTGAATAATGAAAATGTTCCAGACACGTTTCATTTGATGCAAAACTTCTTGAGGGATTCAGAGATAGGTCAAGCTTTGGTCGAACCACAAACGCTGTCTGCCTCACAGATTGCTTCCTTCTGACAGAATTCTGTTTATGATGATGGAGGAGAGAATGGGACTTCATCTATTATTTTCACTTATGAGGAAGTAGAGTATATTATTACTCCAACCACTGTCAGAGAAACCATGGGCTTCGATACACACACTTCCTACAGTGTTGCTCCTGAAAATACTCTGAGAGAGATGTTGCAACAGATTGGATATTCAGATTCTCTTGCCAGACTGGGAAATGTGAAAAGGCCGAAGCTAAGGAAGGAGTGGAGTTTCTTTTTCGACTGTATTACAAGGGCTTTTGGCAAGAAGGTTACTAACTAGGATGCAATTCCTATGGACAGTCTCCAAATTTGGTATTCTCTTCTCTATGGAAGTAATTTCGATTTTGGTAGACTTGTCTTAGTGAACTTAGGTGATAGGTTGTCAGAGTCTACTACTATTTATTTTGCTAGATTCTTTCAATTGCTATTCACTGCTTGTGTGCTTAACATTACAATTGCTGAGGATGATGTGATTCAGCCCTTCAAAGTCAATAAGAGAATATTCTCTGATTTGACTAACAAGGATGCCACCAAGGCTGTGCCTGAGTTAGTTTTACCTCTTGCTCTACAAAATTTTCTCAATTAATTAACCTCAAGAACCACAACAGCCTGAGCATCAACCTTTAAACACTGTTCTTCCACAACCCTCAAACACTGACCAAAATCTAAACACTCAACCTGAAATCCATGAGTCAAGAACTGCACCTCCACAACACACACCAACTGAACCACTAGCAACTACTCAACCTAACCCTACTCAGACTAAACCTAAACGTGGAGGTAGAACAAAACTTCCTGCACATAATTCAAGGCATAGCTCTGCTATAGCTAAGAGGGCTAGAAAGGAGAGAAATGAATAGGCAAACAGGTCTCCATCACCATCAATTGTTGATGTAGATGAAGAGTCAACCTCTGATGCAGAAGAGGTAGCAGTTGAGGTGCAGACCTATAAAAGAAGAAAGTTGTTAATTGCTGAATCTGATGAAGAGATGAATTTTGAAGCTCCAGAGGTAATCCCTAAAGAGATACCTGCTGTTGAGATAGATACTGCAGAAAAGCTGTGCACACACCTGCAGATATACAAATGGATGAGGACAAAATGGACAATAGAGATGGTTTTCCTACTATGGATGATTTTGTTGAAACATTCATACCATTCTCTGATCCTATTCAAGTTTCTCTTTCACCTGTACTTACATATTCTCAAGAAACTGGTGCAGCAGATCAAGCAACTGTAGTACTTGATGATCAAGTAGCTACTCATACTGAGATATTATCTGATGCTCACCAAACTGTTGAAAAAGGTGAAGAAGTTGTTCAAGGTTTTACTGCAAAGTCTGTTGAAATTCTAGAACAACCTGTAGAGAATGTTCTTAATACAACTGCAGAGAATATTGTTGAGATTGTTGCAGAGAATGTTGGAGTTGTAGAGACTGAAAAGGCTGTTGGCGAGAATGTTGAAATGTATACAGCTGAGACTGTTGTTGCCAATGATGATGTTCAAGATGAAGGAAGTGTAGAATCTGATTCTTCTGAACATATTCCAGTACAAACTGATGCCAAGCATGCACCTTTCTCTCAACCTTCAAATGCACATGACATTGAAGCAGAGTATCTTGCTGCATTCTCTGAGAATTGGTACAAGGAGGATTGCATCTTTCCAAAAGGAAGAGCAGCTAAATTTGTTCAGCAAACTGCTAGAGAGATTTCCAATCCTGAGATTCTATCTTGTTTGAAGGCAACTGTGGTGCAAGTTAAAACTCTGAATGGACGTTTTGATGATTCTCAGATGGCTATCACCGATTTGAGAACTGAAATTCAGACCAGAGACATGAATATGGAGAGAGACACTAAACTCAAGCTTCAGAAATTCTCTAAAGCTCAAGACACTCTTTTTCAAAGACTAGATCAAGTTGAGAAAAATCAGACTGCTTTGTCTGATAAAATTGATTCCATTGCTACCTCCTTGGAGCTGATTACATCAATTCTAATTCCTGATGTCAGAAAGGGGGAGAGATTTGCTAAGTCTAAATGCAGGCAGTCTCAAACTCTGACTCAGAAGGATGATGTTGGAGATGGAGGAGCAAGAGATCAGAAGAGTTTAAAGTCAAGAGCTGTTGATAAGAGTCTACAATCTGGCAAAACTTCTAAGTCAAATTCTGATGGTGTAAACACTGATACTTTGGGTACTTCAAAGACTCAGAGTTTGGTATTAACTTCTAATCCACAGACTGATGAAGAATTGGCTGCTAGATTGTTCATTGAAGAGAATGAAGAAGGAGTTACACTTGCAGATGTTCAAGCTGAAGAAATGATTTTACAAGAAAAACATCAGAAAGCTGTGAAGTCTGGCAAATTCAAGAAGAATGTAAAAGCTGCTAGGCCTGTTCTTAAAGGTATCATCATCAAGGAAAATGTTGGTACTGATCAGAGGATGCAAGTATCCAGAAAACCAACAAAAGCAAAAGCTAAACTGAAGATGAAAGGTAAGGTTGTGGAGGAGGAAAAGGTCTCAAAGAAAGTGAATACAACCTCTGTTGCTACACAAGTTGTACAAAAACCTTTGTCTACTCTATTGCAAGCAATTTTTGGAAAATCAATAATTCGTGAACAAACTCTGGAGGTTGGAGAGGCTGGAGGAAAATTTCTACAGAGCAGATCTTTAATGGGAAAGATAGGAAGAGATAAAGCTGGTTTGGGCTCACACAGAGAAAAGAGAATGAATTCCAGTCCTCAAGATACTTCATCACTGACTGTTCCAGGTATTGGAGTTACATAAGAGAGTTTAGATAGACTAGAATCAGTATAGTTGATTCACCAGAAGAGTTTGGAAAAAGATTTTCTTTTGTATTTTATGGCAGATGGGACTGTATACAAGATTGGTGAGTATGATCTTGATTTGAAGCTATGGGAGGAATTAGAATATGTTCTATATATTTTCCGAGTGAAGAATCAAAGGACTTATCAAGCTGCAAATGTGCTGAGAAAGAAGATGCAGCATAATTTGGCAGTTAGAGGCATAAAGTATAACAATTAGCATGTTCCAAAGTACAGAGACTATCATAGTAATCTAGTTGAGATGAAGAGAGATAGTGCTAAGCTGAGGACAGATTTGGGTATAAGTATAACAGTTCTTGATTTTAACTCTGAGTCAAAGACAACACACTTCATCAGACTAGGCAATGAAATGAGGAGAAACAAAATCTATTCTCTGAGATCTGCTATCTACCAAACTAGTGAGAATGATCCCAAGCTAAAAGAGATTAAGGAGATTATGTAGAGAGAGCTTGAGAATGCAGAAAGAAGATTGCTGATTGATTATCTCAGAACAACACCAGATGTTGAGGAGATTAAGTGAATGATGCTCTGTAAGAATTTCTTGCTTTATGTAGATTTTGTTTAAGTAGAAGTTTTAAACTCTGATTATTTGTTAAACACTGCATTTGTCTATTTTGTTTTGACATCATTAATTATCGTTAACTTGTGCATTTTTGCTAATGAACAAGTTGGGGGAGATTGTTAGATATAATTGATGTTTGTATTAATCAGTGTTTAAGTGTAACAGTGATAAATCAGAGTTTAGCTGGAAGCAGTCAGAGTTTAGTTAAACGCTGACGGATGGAAGCTCGACAGAGTTTGTTAAACTCTGTCTGAGAGAAGCGTCTACGGGTCAACAGTGATTGAAGAATAATTGAAGATAATTATGGAAGCAATATCTTTGAAGATTGGATAGCTGTCAAAGAGATTGTGTTGACTAAGGAGACGTGTATCAATCGTGATTGATATCAATTGTATAGCTGATTTATAGGAGTATCAATTCTACGATTGTACAGTAGCTGTATGTTTTATAAATACAGTTAGGTTAACCCTAGAAGGGTATCGAACAACGAAATATTATTCATTGTAATCTAAGCAGCTCTCTGTGATAGTTTACATCATTGAGAGAGGAATTATTAATTCCAAACAGTTTTTAATTGTTAAAACGTATGTTCTTGTTAATCTCTTATACAAATCATAAAATGATTAGATATGTAATGAAAAATTAAACCCAAACGTTTTAATATTGAAGCACGCAACCAGTTACCATGTATGAGTGGGACACGATCCTAGAGAATTGTGTGAGTGGGACATGTGGCACAAAATTAGCGGAACAGTTGCTTTGCATGCACAGTAAATATAGCAATAATTACTGCTACTTTCTTTCTCCCATTACTGACACACTTTAACACTCCTACACTTATTAACAGCTGTCAAAACTCTTTTTACCCCAAGTTTGAAATCATCTGAAATAAAATAAACCGTAGAGTATTAGACAAAATTCATCAGTGTTTGTCAATTCTCCAACTTTATTACCGTAACCCTTTCAAACACTGCAAAGATGTGAATATATGTGTGTGTATAGCAGAGTTTACTAATCCAATTTTTAGAGCATCTAATATTTCATAAAATCCATAAAAATAAATCAGTAAACACTGGATGCACAAACTCTCATAGTAAACACTGAATGTATGATGAATGCTAAACTCTGTAGGAAAAATAATATACAGAAACTCTGAAATAACTTATACCCCCTGCTAAATAAAAATTTACAGAAAGAATAAATGCAGATTTTTTTTTTAAACAGAAGTTGTAACTAGTCACCAAAAATCCTATAATTTTAGCCCTTATCATTTTGAAAAGTTCCTGGGTCTTCCTAATCTCTGACCAGTCACCAAAAATCCTAGAATTTTAGCCCTTATCATTTGATAAGTTCCTGGGTCATCCTAGTCTTTGACTAGTCACCAAAAATTAGAGAATTTTAGCCCTTATCTTGTGATAAGTTCCTGGTTCTTCCTGATCATTGATTAGTCACCAAAAATTAGAGAATTTTAGCCCTTACTATTACCAGCAAGTTCCTGGTTCTTCCTAGACACAACATAATCAGAAAGAAATTCTAGCATCCTATATACAACTTCTTCGGGAGTTTACTGATTACAATATCTAACCAAACAGAGGTTAACTAACAGAGTTTAGAAGTCATCAACATCAGAAGTTATTCATGAGAGGCAATGCACACAGTATTTACAGATTCAGAGTTTAGGATAGATAAACTAAGAGATGCTATAAATATGAAACAATATCATGCTTGTGTTAATTTGCTGCACAGTCTAAGATTAGATCACAAATAACTTAGAAAGATTCATGATTAATAACTGAGAATCATGCTTCATACAGTTTTCTTCATCGGTGTTCATATCAGACAATAACATTATCAGAGTTTATCAGTGTTTATCCAACATGTTAACAGTGTTTGACCAACAGAACATGTTAACAGAGTTTAACTGTATACGAACAGAGTTTGCATAGCAGAGTTCAAAAAAAATCACATAGCAGTCTACACATCACAGAAACATAAGTAAAATTTTGAGTCTAACCAATATCTCTAGTCAAAACCAGAGACCATTCCAAGTTCATTTACCAGCCTTGTAAATATAGCTTCACTCAATGGCTTGGTGAAGATATCTGCTAGCTGTTGGTCTGTAGACACAAAATGAAGCTCAATGTTTCCTTCCTCTACATGTTCTCTGATAAAGTGATACCTTATGCTGATGTGCTTGGTCATTGAATGTTGTACTGGATTACCTGTCATAGCAATAACACTTTGATTATCACAGTAAATAGGAGTCTTACTGTACCTTAATCCATAATCCAGCAATTGATTCTTCATCCATAGAATCTGTGCACAACAGCTACCAGCTGCAATATACTCTGCCTCAGTTGTAGATGTAGAAATTGATTTCTGTTTCTTGCTGTACCAAGAAACAAGTCTATCACCCAGAAATTGACAACTTCCACTGGTGCTTTTTCTGTCTATCTTACAGCCTGCAAAGTCTGCATCAGAGTAACCAAGTAGCTTGAAATCTGATTCTCTGGGATACCACAGACCTAAAGTAATGGTGCCCTTGAGATATTTAAGGATTCCTTTCACAGCTATGAGATGTGGTTCTCTGGGGTCTGCCTGAAACCTTGCACAGAGACAGGTTGCATACATGATATCATGCGCGCCTACTTGCTGTCAGATAAAGATGAGACCCTATCATGCCTCTGTAGTTTGTCATATCTACTGAAGCTCCTGTGTCTTTGTCCAACTTTGTTGTTGTTGCCATGGGAGTTGATGCAGATGAACAGTCAAGCATACCAAATTTCTTGAGAAGATTTCTGGTATATTTTGCTTGATTTATGAAAATCCCATCATTTGTTTGCTTCACCTGTAGGCCTAGAAAATAACTAAGCTCTCCCATCATACTCATTTGATACATGGACTGCGTTAGCTTGGCAAACTTTGTACATAGTTTATCATTAGTAGACCCAAAAATTATGTCATCAACATATATTTGAACCAAAAGCAAGTCACTACCAGATTTAAAGTAGAACATGGTTTTATCAGTTGTACCTCTATGAAACTCACTTTCTAGAAGAAATTGAGCCAGAGTTTCATACCATGCTCTTGGTGCCTGCTTAAGTCCATAGAGTGCCTTATCAAGCTTTTAGACATAATCTGGATATTTGGGGTCCACAAATCCTGGTGGTTGTTCAACAAGCACTTCTTCTTCAAGTTTCCCATTTAGAAAGGCACTTTTCACATCCATATGAAATACCTTGAATTTCTTATGAGAGGCATATGCTAAAAACATTCTTATTGCCTTCAACCTTGCAACTGGAGCAAAAGTTTCATCATAGTCTATTCCTTCCTGCTGTGAATAGCCTTTTGCCACAAGCCTGGCCTTGTTTCTTATAACAACCCCCTCACTATCAATTTCATTTCTGAAAACCTATTTAGTACCAAAAATAGATCTATTCTTTGGTCTTGGTACAAGGGTCCAAACTTCATTTCTCTCAAATTCATTCAACTCCTCCTGCATTGCTGTTATCCAGTCAGCATCTTGAAGAGCTTCTTCTACTTTCTTTGGTTCAGATTGTGACAAGAAAGCATGAAACATACATTCATTTGTTGTTGCACTCCTTGTCCTTACTCTTGCATCTGGATCACCAATAATCAAATCAGGTGTGTGAGATTTTGTCCATTTCCTAGCTGAAGGCAAATGAATTCTCTCAGTGTTTGATCCTCCCCTTCGATCCATGTTCTCCTGATTTTCTTATTGCCTTTCTTCATTCTCTGAGGCTCCCCCTGAATTTGACTGCTCAGAGTTTGAACTGCCAGATTTTGGACTTTCAGAGTTTAAGTCATCAGAGTTTAATCCAGATTTTTCAGCTGACTCACTTTCAGAATTTAAGTCATCACTTTGAAGTGATTCTTCATGCTCCCCCTCAACTGGTTCTTCCCTTGTTTGTGGCTGAGAAGTTTCTTCAGTGTTTACCAGTAGAGGTTCAGAGTTTAGCTCAACAGGGTTTGTTAGTTCAGCATCATCAGAGTTTACTTCATCAGAGTTTAAGTCTTCATTTTCAAAGTGCAGTTGATCATGTTCATCTACATCTTCAAGTCCAGTTATTTTCTTGTCATCAAATGACACATGTATTGACTCCATGATCACCTTGGTTCTCAGATTATAAACTCTGAATGCCTTAGTTGATAGTGGATAACCAACAAAAATTCCTTCATCAGCTTTTAGATCAAATTTTGTCAACTGTTCAGGATGAGTTTTCAGCACAAAACACTTGCACCCAAAAATATGAAAATATTTTAGGTTTGAATTCTTTTCCCTCACCATCTCATATGGTGTTTTTCCATGCTTGTTGATCAGAGTAGCATTCTGAGTAAAACAAGCAGTTTGAACAGCTTCTGCCCAGAAATAGGTTGGCACTTTTGCTTCATCAAGCATAGTTCTGGCAGCTTTTACCAAGGTTCTATTCTTTCTTTCAACTACACCATTTTGCTATGGTGTACCAGGTGTAGAAAACTCTTGCTTCACTCCTCTGTTCTTGCAGAATTCTTCCATTGTTGCATTTCTGAATTCAATTCCATTATCACTCCTAATTATCTTGACTTTGTGTTTTGATCCTTTGTCTAACAGCTTTACATGCTCAATCAGAGTTAATGTTGTTTCATCCTTCTTTGCTAGAAAATACGCCCATGTATATCTGGTGTGTTCATCAACAATGACTAAAGCATATTTCTTTCTTCCCATTGACATTATATTCACTGATCCAAAGAGATCAACATGTAGAAGGTGATAAGGATCAACAATTGAAGATTCAGACTTACTCTTGAAAGATGACTTCCTTTGTTTTGCCTTTTGACAAGAATCACACAGGCCATCAACATTTAATAAAGATTTTGGGAGTCCTCTAACAAGATTCTTTCTAATCTACTCATTTATGTTGTTTAGATTCAAATGAGAGAGTTTCTTATGCCACTTCCAACTCTCTTCACTAGACATTCTTGTTGACAGGCACACTGCTTTGCCATCAGAGTTTGTTGACAACTTTATTTCATAGATATTATTGTGCTTGTTTCCAACTAGGACAACTTTCCCTGTAGATTTACTGATGATTTCACAATATTCAAGCTGAAAATCTACATGATATCCTCTGTCACAAATTTGACTCACAGATAGCAGATCATGCTTGAGTCCTGGAACCAGAGCTACATTTGTGATGATGACACTTCCAAGATTGATATTGCCATATCCCAGACTTTGTCCTACGTTGCCATCTCCATAAGAAACTTTTAGGCCAGCTTTCTCCACATACTCTGATAGCAGGGCTTTATTTCCAGTCATGTGTCCTGAACATCCACTGTCCACGACTTGGGTACTCTCCCTAGTGCCCTGCAATCACAAACATTTACTGAAGGTCAGTTTTAAGGATCCAGACTTGCTTGGATCCTTTGGTTTTCTTCACTTTGTTAGATTTTGCAGCAGAATTCACATTATCAGAGTTTAAGCTAACACTTTCAGAGTTTACACTTGCAGAATTAACCTTAACCCATTTCAAATTGGGTTTAAGTTCATAGTAATTATGATAAATAGCATGATAATCCCTGCAAGTATGAATAGAATGCCAAGTACTTCCATAATGTTTGCATAAAGTCTGTGGTCTAGCTCTAACATTATCTTTCTTTACTTCAGACTTTGAAGGTAAAGAATTAATATTTTTATTCTTCCTGCAAAAGCTAGCAAGATGGTAAGTGCTACCACAGTTATGACATGTCTTTCTTGGAGCAAAAGTAGCAAGCATTGGATAATTACCTTGAGAAATGCCTACTTTACCATTTTTGTTCTTTCTAGACACTTTCTGTTTCTTAACAGATTTTAACTCCTTAAGCCTATGCTTGAGTTGTTTATCTGTCATTAAACCAATATTAACTTGTTTAACACTAGTTTTTACTGGTTCTTTCTTAATAGTTCCTTTTTCAGCTTCAGACTTAGTTCATTTACTCCATGAACAAATTTTGTAGTAGGAAGATGAGTTCTAATTTTGACTTGATTTTGAAACCTAAGTTCATCTCCCTCACAGTAACCTAAACCAACTGTGTCTGACTGAAAAACCTCATTAGTGTCTTTTCCAGAATCAGTCCAAGTTTTAATTATGTGATTTGCCTTCTCCAATTCAGATTCTAGTTGCTTATATCTGCCTAGCAACTCCTGTTCTAGATAAACAACATCATCTCTTTCTTTCTGAACTTGTTGCATGTTTTCAAGTTTTTCTTCAACAATTTTATTTCTCTCTTTAAGTTCAGAATTCTCAGTTTTAATTTTCTCATTCTCTAAAGTCTGATCCCTATAACTGATATGTAATGCCTTAAGATAAATTCTCAATTCAGATATATTATCAGTATTATAAGCATAGGTAGTTAAGGGTACCTTGTTTTCAGACTCTTCTGATTCATTTTCAATAGAAGCCATGAGAGCATAGTTGACTTCCTCATCTGAGTCTGAAGTGTCTGCCCAATCTCTGCCTTTTGTGATGAGTGCCTTTTCAGTTTTACCCTTCTTGCACTCAGGATCATAGTGACCCATCCCCTTACACTTGTAGCATTGAATCTCAGACTTATCTTTCTTCCCAGATTTAGTCTCCTTTCTCTCAAACTTTCTGAAACTCTTCCTGTATGAAGTTGAATCTCTAGAGAACCTGTTTACCTTCTTAAAGTTCTTGAAACCCATCTTCTTGAAAGTCTTCACCATCAAGACAGCCATTTTTCTCATCTCTTCATCATCCTCAGAATCAGATGATTCATCAGTGTTTGAGTCAACATCAGAATCTGATGACTCACTTTCAGAATATATAGCTAAAGTTTTTCCCATAGATTTCTTCCTTGATGCTTCTTTCTTCACAGGTTTCTCTTCAACCTTAAGAGCAACAGACTTTGCCTTCTTGCTTGATCTTCTGTTTCTCTGTTCCATTTCCAGTTCATGAGTTTTGAGCAACCCATAGATTTCATCAATTTCAGTATCAGCAAGATCATATTTGTCTCTAATAGTGGTTGTTTTCACATCCCACTTTTCAGGTAGAGCAAGAAGAAATTTGAGATTTGAGTCTTCTAGATCATACTCTTTATTTACCAATGACAAATCATTGACCAGTTTACAGAATCTGTCAAATGTTTCTGTCATGGTTTCTTCAGACTTTGCCTCAAAGTGCTCATACTCCTGTTTGAGTATGTTCCTTCTATTCTTCTTGATAGCAGCAGTTCCTTAACATCTAACTTCAAGGGCATCCCAGATTTCTTTTGCAGTTGTGCAATTAATCACTTTGTTAGACATAACATTATCTAAAGCACTATGTAATAGACGTCTAACCTTTGCATCCTTAGCAATAGATGAAATATCCTCAGGAGTCAGATCTTTCTTTTCTTTTGGAACTGTTTTAGCCTCTTGACCAGCAGTAGCAGCAGATAGCTTGGTAGGCTTATGAGGACCTTCATAAATTTTGTCAAGAGATTTTTGGATCTGTAGCCTCCAGAAACATAGTCATCTTCACCTTCCAGATAGCATAATCTGTTGGCCTCAGAATAGGAACCCTAATAGTCTCATAACGACTCACAGTAGTAGGGGCCTTCTCAGAACCTAAACCTGTTTGATGAGGAATCTCTGCCATTGATTATAGTTGTGTGTGGATCTTTAACTGTATAGAGTAACAGATCTTCTCTGATACCACTTGTTAGGCCGAATACACAAATATAATCAAGATTTGTATGAGAGATTAACAAGAACACACGTTTTAACAATTAAAAACTGTTTGGAATTAATAATTCCTCTCTCAATGATGTAAACTATCACAGAGAGCTGCTTAGGTTACAATGAATAATATTTCGTTGTTCGATACCCTTCTAGGGTTAACCTAACTGTATTTATAAAACATACAGCTACTATACAATCGTAAAATTGATAATCCTATAAATCAGCTATACAATTGATATCAATCACGATTGCTACACGTCTCCTTAGTCAACACAATCTCTTTGACAGCTATCCAATCTTCAAAGATATTGCTTCCATAATTATCTTCAATTATTCTTCAATCACTGTTGACCCGTAGACGCTTCTCTCAGACAGAGTTTAACAAACTCTGTCGAGCTTCCATCCGTCAGCGTTTAACTAAACTCTGACTGCTTCCAGCTAAACTCTAATTTATCACTTTTACACTTAAACACTGATTAATACAAACATCAATTATATCTAACAGTAAGATTTGTTTTAAATTAAAAATGTAACGTAATTTAATTCGAAAGGAAATATTAATGATCGAAAAATATGATACGATTAATGTTTTTAGGTGTTTATAAAATGTAATATCTTCAACTAAAAGTAAATGAGAAAGGGCAATTGACTAATTACCATTAATTTTATTATGTTATTATTTATTTTAGGTGTTATATTTGATTGATCTTCTTAGGTGTTTATAAAAGGTAATATCTTCAACTAAAAGTAAATGTTAAAAAAGTCAATCGACTAATTACCATTAATTATATTATGTTATTATTTATTTTAGGTGTTATATTTTCCTTGACAATTATGGTGTGATATTTTCGAGCATGTATTAATGATTGTAAGATTTGTTTTAAATTAAAAAGGTAACGTGTTTTAATTAGAAATGAAATATTGATGATAGGAAGATATGATACTATTTATGTTTTTAGGTGTTTATAAAAGGTAATATCTTCGACTAAAAGTAAATGTGAAAAAGTCAATCAACTAATTACCATTAATTATGTATCTTCATCTAAAATTAAATGTGAAAAAGACAATCGACTAATTACCATTAATTTTATTATATTATTATTTATTTTAGATGTATTTATTTTTCTTTATAATTAAGGGTAAATAAGTAAATTCAGGAAGTACCAAAAAACTGATACCAAAAAACAGGTACCAAAATTTTTAATGTTTCGGCTTTTATATAATAGTATAGATTGTTTGAATAAAATGAAGAAATAAATGAAGGTTTTCCTTCTCCTGAGATCGCTGGTGGAGGTTAAAAGGATAAAAAAAACTCTCCACTTTAGTTCTTAACTTAAAAATTGAGGAAAATGAATAAAAAAAATTCGATTAGATTCTTAATAACTCTTAAAAACATTAAGAATTTCTTCTCTCCTCAATTTTAAGTGCACAACTCCACTCTTAAGTAATATTATATTATAGGTTTACAACTATATTCACTTCCTTTCTCCACTTCCTTTTGTACTTTTGTAAATTTAAAATATTCTTAACAATAAAAGATTTGATTACGGAGTCAATATAAATAGCATTGATGGAGATGAACATCCATTAAATCACTAAGAGCGAATAATTTATATTATATCTATTATATATAATAGGCCAACACAATAAGAAAATATGAGAATTTTTAATGCACATGAAAAGACCAATTTGCCCTCATGTTTAATATTTATTAAAAAATGTGTTTTTCATGGGAATCGAACTTGAGTCTATCAAATAACTTAGGCATGCTCTTACCATTACGCTACAATGACACATGTGTTTTCAAACCATACACATAATAAGTGAATGTCGTTTAAGAGTAATACATTTGTAAATAACTATGGAGCTAATTTAAACTTAGGTAAAACACCAACACATTTTTATTAAAAAAAGTGTTGTTCATGGGAATCTATCAAGTAACTTATGCAAGCTCTTGCCACTACGCCACAATGTCACATGTGTTTATAAATCATACACGTGATATGTGAATGTTTTAACAGTAATACATTTGTAAATAACTTGGGAGCTAAATTAAACTTTAAAATAATAATAATAATAATAATAATAATAATAATAATAATAATAATAATAATAATAATAATAATCAACATAATATTCATAGGGTCACCGATTTAATTCACACATCTTTCTATCACTAAATCATAGTGAAAAGTAAAAAAATTAAGTCAATATCTGTTTGACTAATTTTATATTATCCATGACTTATGAATAGTTAAAAATGTAAACATAAAAATAAATTTGATAAATTATCTATATGAATGATGATATTAATTTTAATCAAATAAAATTTTCAAAACAAAATAAGTCATTCAAAAAAATACTTTCTACCAACTTTTGACTTTAAGATATTTTTTTTAACTTTAAATCAATTTCTGACTTATTACACAAACATACATTTTTTGATTTAAAGTAAAAAATGTCTTTAAGCTCCGACTTAAAGCCGTTGCCAAACGGGCTCTTAGTCTCATGTGTTTTAAATCATACACATTATAGATGTGTGTGCATGCATTACATGAGTGAAACAAATTTTGATATTTTTATTACTGTAACATATTAACAATTTTTGGCTATATTTTATTTTTACATTTATTGATTCGGATTATAGTATATTATGGGGGTGTTTGGGAAAATTTATTTTCAGAATAAGTCAACTTATTTTAAAACAAAATTAGAGATTCCTAACTTTTTTCTGAAATAAGTTAACTTTTTTTTTTGCAACCTATAGAATCTCAAACATACATTAAATACTTGTATAAAATGTTTTTATCAAAATATGAAATTTTTACCCGAAAATAAGTCCATAAAGACTTATTTTAAGGTTTGCCAAACAGACTCTATGTTATATCATTTATTAATATTATTCTCTATCGATGTCAATATATAGAACTATACAAATTTTTTATTTGACGAATTTATTGATTTATCAAATATTTATTTACCAAGACACAATTGATTAAAGGTAAATTTTTTGAATTTTTTTAAATAATTAAAATATCAATTAAAAAATTATAATAAATTTTAGAAAATAAGTAAAGCAAGCTAGAGGCTCGTAATTCGATAAGAGAAACAACAAACTCATTCAAGTTTTTGGTCTATCTCTTCACTCCAATTAGGATCTTTGGATGAAACAGTATTTGAAAAAAGAAATGATTAATTCATTGTTAAAGCACGAGCATAAGGCATATGAGCAACTTCAACTTATGATGATAAAAGTCCGAAAAAATATTTAGACTGTGATAAGCTTGTACTTACACAAGATATATTTACTCAGTCAATTAGAATTATCTTGTCTTTTAAAAGTCTAGCGGACAGAGGAATAGTAAAGGGCAAAGGATGCTTAAAATGAAGAAATTAGAAGAAAATAGATGAAAGAGTTGGAAAGATAGTTTTAAGAAGTGAAAGCGCAAGGCTTGAATAGAATATTTGAAGATTTACGAAGTTTTTGATTAATATCAAGAGTAAAACCTACATTCGTAGAATGCAATATCTTGAAACCTATTTAGTTTGTATCTTGAATATTATTGGAGATCGAACTAAATGGATGTATCATTTTCAAATAAATGGAAGAACAATTTAGTATTGTAAGTGTTCTGAAAAATCCTCTTAATTAGACGATGCCCATAAAACACTCGAATTTTATTATATGACTCATAAAAGAAAAACTAACATGACTACTATCAATATTACTCATATTAATTTTTAAATTACAAATTTGAACATACTTAAATAAGTACACAATAATCGTATATGTGTCATTAATAAGCAAAATTCAATTAAAATCAATCACATAGAGTACTTTGAAAGACATTGATCATGCACAATTTAATTTAAAAACATAATTTAAAATAGCGACCCGTACGAACGGGTTTTGATGCTAGTTATTTATAAAGAGTGAACTAAAAATCTCTTAAAGATGTTCGTAGTCCTTAAATAACGAATCAAGGTTAAGTAGATTTTTTATATTAATGCAGGAGGTTATTTTTGGGATATTTTTTTCATAAATGAATTTATGGACATTATTTAAGCCACATCTTAAATTTCATGACATTCATTACAACTTCATTAATTAATTAAACACGGTACTCCCTCCGGTTCATTATATAGGGCATTTGACTTTTCTGCACGTAACTTTAAGTGTTTTGATTACATAGCTAAAATTATTATTTTTTAAAATTTATTTTTCTAAATAAAATTTAAAGTATCATATTTTTATTCAAAAAAGGAAAAATTAAAAAATAATAATTTTAGCTATATAGTCAAAGCACCTAAAATTACGTGCAGAAAAGTCAAATGCCTTATATAATGGACCGGAGGGAGTATCAAAGACTAAATGATCAAAAATTCAAGTATGTATCAATAAATGAACGTCTATATCACAAGAAAAATTTTAAGGAACTCCAAGAAATGTTCTCCAAGAAAATTCTTGAATATTACATTTTGTTTAATAATTTTTTAATATTAAAATTTTAAATATAATTTATTTATATTATTAAAAACAAACAATACATTTGACACTATTGGTTCGTAGGAGTATACTACTTGCACAACTTTATCCCATAAAGAAAAATAAGAAAATGCAGTGGTCTTGTTGTTCAAGTTCCCCTTTCAAATTCCCAACACTGAAAATACTCACCGGAGTTTCTTCCGGCGCCGTTAAAATATGCAACTTGAAGACCCCGAAGCACTTGCAGCTTAGATCAAACTTGCCCAATTTCCAGTTTCCATTTTTTAACAAGAACTCTACTAGGTAACTAACTCAGCTGTTATAGTAAGTTTGTTTCGACCCTTTGTAAATTTAATTATTTGTGCTATGTTCATGTGTGCAGTCATTATTTAGATGAATTGGAATAATATAAACTTCGATATTTTCTAATACCTTTAGAATAAAATCATCTCGAATGTCAGGATTTTTACTACACAACCTCTCTTATTTCTTTATTGTCAGTTTGAGTGATTAATATGATGACTTGTTGTGGTATTCATGTTCTACAAAATCAGTATCATTAGCGAAACTTGGACATTAAATAAATAAATGATTCATTCGGGGCTCAACTACTTCTAAAACTCTACTCGGGGCTAAAGAATGTTTTTAAACTAATTTTTGAATTCTGCTTAGCACTGAAAATTTAACTATTAACTGGTTTTCGTATAAGAGATGGGGCGAGCGTCTGGGTTAGCAATAGCCCTGGCCTGGATTCTACATTGGTATTTTTCACTACGGCAAAAAATCAATGTAACTTATGTCTACTTATATTTGGGATGACTATAGTATATTTAGATGGCTATAGCATAGTCACTTTCAATTCCACAAGCTGCAGCCTTTAAAGTTTAACGAACAATCAACATCCATGAACATTAAGCTATAAAACTGATGCTATACACACAGACAAATGTATCTACATATTGAAGAAGAAGAAGCTCGTTTCTTACTAATCAAGAAAATGTATATACAGGAATGAATTAATTGAGTACAAGAGAGAGAGAGTTTATATACAGAATAACAGAAACGGTTACGATAAGTGGTGTAGGTGATAAGTGGTGTAGGTGATAAGTAGTGATTGTGATTGTGATAAGTAGTAAGCTGATAAGATGACTTTATGCTAATATATGCTTCAATAGTCCCCCTCAGATTGAATGTGGTTGTGTAACATTCAATCTGGACAATAGATTCCAGTGTGCACGACGGCCAAGTCCTTTAGTGAAGATGTCAACGAGCTGAGCAGAGCTAGGCAAGTAACGAGGCTGAATCAACTGTGATTGTACTTGTTCACGTACAAAGTGACAATCCAATGCAAAATGCTTCGTTTTTGGATGAAAAACAGGATCAGCTGTAATATCCAATGCTGCTTGATTATCACTGTGAATAGTAACAGGTAGAGTTTGAGGAATATTCAATTCAGAAAGTAAGAGAGTAAGCCAGGAGACTTCACAGGCAGTATCAGCGATTGCACGTAATTCAGCTTCAGCAGTCAAACGGGACACAACTTTTTGCTTAGTAGAGTGCCAGACAATTAAGGAAGAACCAAGTACTCTTCAACATACCAGAAGAATCTAGAGTGGAACCCCAGTCACTATCACAAAAACCTTCAAGTTGGAGAGAAGAGTCAGATGAATAAAACAGCCCTTGAAAAGGAGTTGATTTTAAGTAACGCAGCACCCTTTGCATAGCAAGCATATGAGGTACTCGTGGACTTTGCAAAAACTGACTCAAATGATGAACTGCAAAAGTGATGTCAGGCCGAGAAACAGTAAGATACAGTAATTTACCAACAAACTTCCTGTAAATCGTAGGATCATCAAGAAGATCGCCATCTGTAGGGGAAAGCTTAATATTGGAATCAACTGGAAGAGATAAGGGTTTTGAATTCTCCAGTCCTGCTTCAATGAGTAAATCATGGACAAATTTATGTTGATGTAGATATAAACCAGCTGAGGTTTGGTGAATTTCCAGCCCAAGATAATACTTAGCCAGTCCCAAATCTTTAATAGTAAACGTGGAATGTAACACAGTTTTAACATGTGTAATAAAATCAGTATTATTGCCTGTAAGAAGAATATCATCCACGTAAACCAAAGCAGTAACAAAAATGTCTTGATCATTATAGATAAACAGTGAGTAATCTGCAACTGTTTGAGTGAAGCCCAATTCAAGCAACACAGATGCCAGTTTTTTAAACCACACTCGAGAAGCTTGCTTCAAGCCATAGATAGATTTATTTAATCTACATACGACACCTGTACCGTAAAGAGGATGACCTTTAGGGAGTTCCATATATACTTCCTCGGACAACTCTCCATGGAGAAAAGCATTGTTGATGTCCAATTGATGAATATTCCAGCATTTTACAGCAGCCAAAGCCAACAAAGTACGGACAGTTGCCATCTTTGCAACAGGGGAAAATGTATGATGATAGTCTTGCCCTTCAACTTGTGTGTAACCTTTGGCCACAAGGCGTGCCTTGAATTTATCTATAGAACCATCTGCCAAATACTTCACTTTATAAACCCATTTGCACCCCACAACCTTCTTGTTATGTGGCTTAGGAACAATAGTCCAAGTATTATTTGACTCCAAAGCATTCAATTCTTTTTCCATAGCATCAATCCACCTATGGTCTGTCACAGCTTGGTTGTATGTAACAGGCTCAGAAATAGCCGTTTGTGGACTAACAACACAAGCAAAAATGGGGGTAGATGGTGTATAATGAGAAAGGCTATATTTCTGGTCAATAGGACATTGTAAAAGAATAGTATTAGCTGTGACAGTAGTATTTGGTTTAGTATTTGGTTGTGAAGTGACATAATCCTTCATCCATACAGGCTGTAATTTTTGACGAAGAGAAACCCTTTGAGGTGGATTAAGTGGTGAAGAATTATGTACAGAAGATGGTGAAACAGTAGGTGAAGGTGAATAAGGGACAGAATCAGTATGTGTATGTGTAGGTGTAGGTGAGGACACAGGAGGAGTAGATAATGTGTGTGGTGTAAATATGTCCTGTATATCTGCCAAGGGAGTCTGTGAAATGTCAATATCACAAATTTGATCTGGTGGAATAAACAAAGTTGTGTCAGGTTGTGATAATATTGGAGAGAAAGGGAAAATTTTTTCAACAAACGTGACATGTCCAGAGACATGAAACTGATGTGAAACAGGATCATAGAGTTTATAACCTTTTTGTGTCATAGAATAGCCAAGAAACACTGTTTTTATAGCACGAGGTGAAATCTTGTCCAAATTATGAACAGACATATGAGCAAGACATCCGAAAACTTTGAGATGTTCATAAGAAGGAGGAGTATTAAACAGTTTTTCATAAGGAGAGACATAACCCAAAACAGTGGTGGGTATTCGATTAATAAGATATGTAGAAGTGAGTATACAATCACCCCAAAAAGGAGGAGGTAAATGTGCCTGAAACATGAGGGCCCTTGACATTTCAAGTAAATTTCGATGCTTTCGTTCTACCCTCCCATTTTGTTGGGGAGTGTAGGGACATGAAGTGTGGTGAATAGTGCCATGAGACAACAAAAAACTAGCCAAATCATTGTTAATAAACTCACCACCATTATCCGTTCTAAGACACTTGATGGTAGTACTAAATTGAGTGGTCACATAGGCGAAGAAATCTTTAATGGACTGTGTAACATGTTGTTTAGTAGGTAACAAAATAGTCCAAAGACCACGTGTACAGTCATCAACTAAAGTAAGAAAATATTTACAACCATTATAGGTTGGAATCTTATATGGTCCCCAAAGATCACAGTGGACAAGATCAAAAGGAACAGAAGCATGAGATTGACTTAAAGAAAAAGAGAGTTTACATTGTTTAGCAAGTGGACAAATACTACAAGGCAAAAGTACATTGTCATTGTCATTGCTATTACAAAGTTTATCAGAAACATTTATTACAGAAATCTTGGATAATATCTTGGTGGGAACATGAACAAGACGTTTGTGCCAAAGAGAAGAGCTGGTTGTATTCTGTGAAACAGTGAACGCAGAAGGAGTAGGATTTGAATGTGAAGATGCATTAACGAGTTGATAAAGTCCTCCAACAATACTACCAAGAACCAATCCCGTCTTCTGGTATTGGTCCTGCAGATAGCAATTATTAGAAGTGAAATGAATGACAGAGTTAAGTTGAATGGAAAGTTTATTGATAGAAATCAAATTGAAGGTAAAAGTCGGGATGTAAAGGCATCTGTAATTAGTGTAGATATAGGGAACAAATAGACAGAGCCTATATGTGTGACTGTGGCACTTTCACCATTGGGAAACTTAACAGTTAAAGGAACAGATAAAGATTTAATATCAGTCATAGAACTTAGATTGCAGCACATGTGATTGGTGGCCCCTGTGTCAAGAATCCAAACATGTGGTGGTATTTGTGTAGATGAAAATAAAGAAAAAGTTGTACCTGATATGTGAGAAGCAAAACTGAATTGATCAGTATTAGAAGGTACATTTGTCTGAGAGTTGCCAGAAGATTTGTTTAAGGTCTGAAGCAAAGTGTTGAGTTGAGTCTGTAGGGCATCCACTTTGGAAGTTAAAGCCTGATCATCAGAAGAAGTATGAAGTGCAGCTTGTAAAGCTTGACCAGATTTTGGTCCATTGAACTTAGGATTCGGAGTAAACCTTCGTTTGCCTTTGTTGTTTGGATGATAAGGATGGTCAGGGGGGTACCCAATCAATTTGTAACACTTCTCTTTAACATGACCTTTAAGATGACAATGTGAGCATTCTTGTACAGGATTTGGAGCCCTGTCACTGAACCTATTAGGAACATAAGAAGAAGATGACTGATTGGGTTTAGGCATATTAACCATCATAGCCACAGGAGAAACAATACTAGATTGTGACTGTCGTTGCTTTTCCTCTTGTTTTAACAGCATAAAAGCTTGATTGACAGAAGGCCAAGGTGTCATCATTAAAATCTGACCACGAGCTGCAGTGTAGCTAGAATGCAAGCCCATTAAAAACTGTATCAACCTGGTTTTTTCCAATTGTAAATCCCATTCTTTAGTTGCTCCACAAGTGCATTTGATTGCAGGCTCTAAAGCACGAATCTCATCCCAAAAACCTTTCAACTTGTGAAAGTAAAACTCAATAGAGTCATTTCCTTGTTCCAACTTAAACAATTCTCGTTGTGTCTCGTAAAATTTGTGTCCACTAACGGCAGAAAACCGTTCATTGAGTTCATTCCAGACAGTAAGAGCAGAATCCATATAGTTCATGCTGTTGCTTATCTCATCGGAAACAGTATTTAATATCCAGGTGATAACCATGTCGTTAACACGTTTCCAATGGACATACAGAGGCGAAGACTCAGATGGAGCAGCAAAATCACCATTAACGATGACAAATTTATTTTTAGCCGAAAGTGCGATTTGCATAGATCGTTTCCAGGACGAATAGTTCTCAGATCCAAGCAACTTTTTAGAAATGAGAATCATACCAGGCTGATCGTTATTGTGAAGATACAATGGATGTGAATTGTTGTCAATAGATTGTGAGTTTGTGTGAGTATTGTATTCATGATTAGTTGTGTGAAGAGGTGAATTAACATCTTGTGACGGTGGAGTAGATTGTGTGTTTGACATATTGTTCAGAACAGCGTTAGCATATGAAATCTGACGAGACATACGATCAGAAAACAAGAACTAGAAATCGATACACACAAGAAAATCGATACGCACAAGTAGATCAATCAACGATAACAATGGTGAAAAACACCGAAAAAACACCAAGAATCACCCAAAAACGCACAAATAGTGACGTTTACACACAGATCAAACAATGTAAAAGACAGATTAGAACTAAAAACTCACAAATCGTGATGAACATCGTCGAAAAACGCACAGATCGCGTTCAAAACAGAGTAGTTGCGGAAGAAATGCTCTAATACCATCTAAAGTTTAACGAACAATCAACATCCATGAACATTAAGCTATAAAACTGATGCTATACACACAGACAAATGTATCTACATATTGAAGAAGAAGAAGCTCGTTTCTTACTAATCAAGAAAATGTATATACAGGAATGAATTAATTGAGTACAAGAGAGAGAGAGTTTATATACAGAATAACAGAAACGGTTACGATAAGTGGTGTAGGTGATAAGTGGTGTAGGTGATAAGTAGTGATTGTGATAAGTAGTAAGCTGATAAGATGACTTTATGCTAATATATGCTTCAATACAGCCTCGGTCCTTTCTTTTTATTTGCATCCCCTCTTATTGAATGATAGATTTAGGAACCGTTGATTTTGTATCGTAAATATTTGCTTGACTTGAGCCGTATCTATGTCATTATGTTGTACATTACCAAAGAAGATTGTAGTAATAAAATTATTTCTTAACATTTTGATCTTGGACTTCCTTGCTACCTTTACTATATTATTATAACCAAACTAATAATTTTTTGGTAGTCTGGTCGCCGTATTATAGCATAAGATTTATGGATCGAATGGTCTTGTGGGTTAGGTTATAATAATACAAAACAAAGATTTTAGAGAGTATGTAATATGGATCAGTTGGTCTTTCAGGCCGGATTACATGATAAATATATGGACTTCTTAAGATAAATTTGTAGATGAGCTAGGTCTTTTGAGCTGTGCTGAATAAAAAGTATGGATTGGTTTCCCTTCTAGGCTGGGTTACGATAATAAAAATCTGAATTTTCAGAATTAAGATCTTAATCTACTTACTAAATATATATTTTTAATTTTTTTAAAGTTTAATATATTATTAATATACATGCCTGTGCAAATGTGATGCTTGTAAAAATTGATACTAATCCAAAGTTTTATAGCTCTTCGCTGATTAGGACATTTCTTTAAAGTTCTTAAGTCTTTTTTTTTTTGAAGATTAAATATTTAAAGTTCTTAAGCTATCTTTGGGAAAAAGAGTTGTTGATATGCTGAACCTATGTTTAAAAAAAAAAAGACCATTTCTCGATTTGTGTGTGTCATCCTTGCGCAGGGGCCAGGCTAATCCTATGTTTTTAGCCATATAATTTGTAAGTTTTTTTTCTCAGGGCGCTATGCAATCTTATACGGTCCAGATGGATTAACATTTCGTGGGGCTTTCCTTCTTGGATTGTTTACGTGTACTGCATCTGCCTATGTCTTGTTGCAGAGGCTCATGATAATCAACTTTCGTCAGTTTATTATGCCTGTGAAAATGTTCAAAATTATTATTCTGGTGTACAGCATTTGAGAGGTGACAAATTAAAGAAAAAATTGAATATCATAATCTCTGAGCATCAATCCCTTCCGTACACAAAGGTAATCTCATTTATAATTTAAATTTTCCGAGTCATGTTACAGCTCCAAATTATATATGTTTTCAATTCTGAAGTACTGCAATAAATAAGTAGGTCTGGGACGCTATCAAGATTCTGGATGCTGCTGATGTGGATGTGCCTGAAGCCTCCTCTGATGTGTAAGTGTGTTTCATTGCCTCGGTGTTGTTCTGTGTTTTTTATTACACTGATTTTAGGCTACTCTCCCCCCCCCCCCCAAAAAAAAAAAAAAAAAAAACCTTTTTGACTCTGTTCACTATGGACAGAGTTGAAATTTACTCATTGCAAACTGTCCCAAAGAGCTTGGCTGGAAAACCTGACGGATGGAACAGTAAGTCACTGACCTCACCTTGTTGACTTACATGAGTGGTGCTTCTGTCCGATATCTATAATAACCAGTCAGTTTTCTAACTTCGCTGATACTGTTCTCTGTAAAAAAATGCAGTCGACCATGATTGTAACTATGTAATTGACCGTGACACTATCAATATGATACTACCACATGATACCACTATTTGTTCCGTGTTCCAGTTTACCATCATATTAAAAGTCTTAATTGGTAGCAACACCTTTGATCTGTTCTCATATGGTTAGGTTGAGAGCTTAAGATTATGGCTGCTTCAACATGATTGGTCAACACTTTAAATTACACAAAGTGGAAACAAGTCAATGACAGATATGTTGTTGCTAGAAGAAGGCGCACAATTGACTTCCACATACTTAGAAGTTACGATCATTGTCTTGTTGAGCGGCTATGATAATTTCCTTTTTAATGCATGTTAGTATTACTACTCGGAAGATGGTAATTTATATGTCATAATTCAACTCAACTGCAAGCAATCATTACTATCTCATTTTCGGCCAGGTTTGTTCTCCAGAAAATTGTTTTTGACCTTCAGCTGGCTCAAACTTCTGTGCTTTAAAATCGAACTTCTCAATTATTTCGCTTAACGCTTGTAAAATGTATAACCTTAAAATTGTATTCATTGGGTGGAATGGAACCGGGGATGAGAATCCAAGTAGAAGTGGAAATGAAGGATGAAGGATATGGAAGAAGTGGAAAGACTAAAGGAGTTGATGAAGTGCAGGGAGAAGATGATAAATTTGTGAATATATGAGTAGGAGAAAGTATGCACTCTATTGTAAAATTGAAGGGATGAAGTTTAACCTTGTGAAAAGAATTAATGGAAGGAATGAAGACCATGCGTATTGCGTAAGTATCAACACTATGGTTAAATCTCATTCCATTCTATTAAATAAAATGCAGCATAAGCCGCTAAAAGCCCAGGTTGCCAGTTGCCACACTACATACAACTCCTTGAATTAAATTAGACTCTTCTTTCAGCCATCCACAAGATCTACAAATCTTTGTAGTTCACTTTTAATAAACGCCAGAAACAAACGCAAGAAAAAACTATGTAAAAAAGGTTTTGAAAAGCAAGCTAAGCCCGTGTATTGCTTATTGGTGAGAACTGGGGTGTCTTGATTCACCCAATTCTGCAGCCTTATGCAAATATTAATAAGATTGTGGCTTCATGTAGGCTCTTAAGATTATTCTATATGGTGTTTGCCGCAGGAGAACATCTGTGGCCTCGCTCTTATGGGCTCATCACACATCAATCTCTGACTGACGTGCACAATATAAGGGCCGCAGATGCGAATGGTAATGCAGCTACTTCCATTCTTAGTGTGAAGAATAGCTCCTGAAGCTATATGGCAATTAACTAAATTGGATTGTTTTTGAAGTTAATTCATCTAGGGGAAACAAGTACTATGGAGAATGCAGTCCTGATACAAGCCATTGTCTGAAACCAGCTACTAAAGAAGCTGCCCCTGACACAGAAACAGACAAGAAGAGGTGGGCGCCACCCTTACAGGTTTAGTTTCATTCCTTGCAAATATTGTACACGTGTAAATATTAATTGACTAATATATTATGCCAATTTGATAAAGATGAGGTCGAAATTGTGCATCTCCGCTTTCATCACTAACATCCGGTTGATTCTTGTTGCTTGAATTAGAGTATATATGATACTTGAAATCCAAAATGGCTTAGCTAAGCTAATAAAAAAAAACAGTTAGAAATCTACTTGGAATCCTCTCTTACCCCGACTCTTCATTTTGCTTCAAGTACCCATGGTGGACACTCCACATCCAGACATGGGTATGGAAAGTCGGACACTGATTTTAGGCCAGAAACGTATATACATTTTTAAAAATTGTCGTTCCACACTTGGACATGTGTCCATCTTGTATACTTCCAGCCGAGTCTGGGTAACAAAGCTTAAATTTTATCATGTCAATTGCTGGTATTGTTGCACATATTTCTTAGCATCTAACTGATGAGAATTTTTTGCAACTCCTGCCATGGAGATGTAGAGGACATCCGTAATATCTTATGTTTTGAATTATCCAATTAGTTATTGGTCATAAAAACTACATGAGTTTATTTTCTTCCCCTTTTCATGTTCATTCTCTTCAAATATTATTTCTGGCGTGGATTAATGGATAGCCCAGTGGCATACGCTTATCACTTCCCGGCTTCCCATGTATCCGTACTCCCCCATTCCCTGTAAAAACAAAATATAATATAATTATCAGAAAGAAAAGAGATTATTTTGGAAAATGTTTTGTGATGCAGTGACTGACAATATTATTGAAATAGAAAATGTGAGGCCAAAAAGTCTGCCTTTCATTGCTGGATAGCCCTCCTTATATATACATTTACAAGCTGATCTATACAAGCTAATCTATATTCCTAGCTTAAAGTATACATCATCTATGTTCCTTACTTAAAGCATACATTATCTATATTCCTAGCTTAAAGATACATCATCTATGTTCCTTGCTTAAAACATACATTATCTATATTCCTAGCTTAAAGATACAACTAATTCTTTTGACACCCTCCCTCAAATTGATGCGGCTTGTAAATCTACAAGCATCAATTTGCCAACAAGAAAATTATGGCGCTCCCGTGTCATTGATTTGGTGAAAATGTCAGCAATTTGTAGAGTGGTGGAGATATGTGGGAGAGTAATGAGCAAGTGATCAAAAGCTTCACGAATTGAGTGACAATCAACTTCGATGTGTTTTGTGCGTTCGTGATAAACTGGATTAGCGGCTATCTGAATGGCGCTGGTGTTATCAGCATGTAATGGAGTTGGTTGGGCTTGGGAGTACCCAAGTTCAGCGAGGAGACCACGTAGCCAAATAATCTCAGAACAAGCAGCGGACATGGCGCGATATTCTGCTTCTGTTGACGACTTTGACACACGGTTCTGCTTTTTACATTTCCATGAGATAAGAGCGTCTCCAAGGAACATACACCAACCAGTGATAGATTTTCTAGTGTCTGGGCATCCAGCCCAATCTGAATCACTGTATGCTTGAAGCCTGAGCGAAGAACCAGCAGGGAAGAACAAGCCACGATTAGGAGTTCCAAGGATGTATTTGATGATGCGTTTGACAGCTGATAGATGTAAATGCCGAGGACATTGCATAAACTTACTTACAATATGTACAGCATAAGAGATATCTGGTCGAGTGATAGTCAGATATATAAGGCTGCCAACCAACCGCCGATATAAAGTAGGATCTGAGAGTAGCTCTCCTTCATCTCGGCGATACTTCACATTAATTTCCATTGGGGTTTCAACAGGAGTAGTGCCCCTTAGTTGAGCTAAATCAACCAAATCCTGAATATACTTATGCTGATTCAAGAAGATTCCTCTTGGTTTATTATGGACTTCTAATCCCAAGAAGTATTGGAGCTGACCAAGGTCTTTCATTTGAAAAGTGGAACTTAACAAATTCTTAAGACAAGCAATGGCTTGTATATCAGAACCAGTGACAAGGATATCATCCACGTAGACAAGAAGCACAACTAGACCCTTACTTGTCTTTAGTAGAAAAAGAGAAGAGTCATATTTACTTTGGGCATACGAAAAACCTAGAATAGTGGATCTGAACTTTTCAAACCAAATTCGTGGTGCCTGCTTTAAACCATATAAAGAGCGTTTGAGTTTGCAAATATGACCAGGTGAAATAGACATACCATTGGGAAGTGTTATGTAAACTTCTTCCTTCAGATCACCATGTAAAAAAGCGTTCTTGACGTCCATTTGGGACAAGTTCCATGATTGAGAAGCTGCAAGAGCTATTATGGTTCGCACAGTAGTCATTTTGGCCACTGGGGCAAACGTCTCTTCGTAATCTATTCCATACTCTTGTTTGTTCCCAAGAACTACTAGTCGAGCCTTATACCGCTCAACGGAACCATCTGGATGAAGTTTAACAGAGAACACAAATTTGCTGCCCAGAGGTTTCACAGATGGTGGACGGGCTACAACATCCCATGTTTGGTTTTCTTCAAGTGCAAGAAGCTCTGTTTCAATAGCTTCCCGCCAACACTCATGTTTCATTGCCTGCTTATATGAAGAGGGAATAGAAATAGGAGATATACTCGTTGTCAATGATACTGGATTAGGAAAACCATACCTGTCTGGTGGCTGGATCACCCGAGTGCTATGTCTACGGGTGGCAGGTGCAGTTGCTTGAACGGGATCAGCAGCAAGGGAATCAGTTTGAGGGGGTGGAGTAGCTTGAACAGGATCAGGAGCTTCAGTTTCAGATGTTGAATTCTGGTTTGGTATGGCTTTAGTGCGTCTTTGATACACCAAAAGTTGTTTAGAAGGGGGTTCAGATTCTGACGACACTGGAGTGGATAACGGATCTGCATAAGAATCTGAGAATAACGGTACACCAGAAAATGAAGGGGAAGGTTGATCATCATTGGTAGAGAAAAAGGATTGGTTCTCAAGGAAAATTACATTTCTTGAAACCCGAATACGCCGTAAATTGGGATCATAACAAAGAAATCCTTTTTGATGTAGAGCATATCCTAAGAAAGCACATTTTACTGACTGAGCTGTGAGTTTTGTGCGTTCATGTGAAGGAAGATGAATATAGCATACACATCCAAAAGTACGAAGACCAGAATAATCAGGAGTACGACCAAATAACCGAGTATAAGGTGAAACATGATTTAAAGATGGTGAGGGTAATCTATTTATTAAGTACACTGCAGTGGAAAGTGCTTCACACCAGAACCTAGATGGCACAGATGATTCTAACAAAAGGGTGCGTACCATATCAAGAAGATGACGGTTTTTGCGCTCTGCTATCCCATTCTGTTGAGGAGTTGAAGGACAAGACCTTTGAGAGATTATGCCATTTGCTTGCAAAAATTCTTGAAATAATTGAGACATATATTCACCCCCATTATCTGAGCGAAGAATTTTGATATTTGCATGAAATTGAGTTTGAACATATGCATGAAAGACCTTGAAGGCCGAAAGTACTTCAGATTTAGAGCGAAGCAAATATATCCATGTAAAACGGCTATAATTGTCATAAATGTGACAAAGTACTTTTGGCGATCATGAGAAACAACGGGTGACATACCCCAAACATCACTATGTATTAAATCAAAAGGTTTAGTTGCATTATATGTATGAATGGGAAATGGTAAGGTTTTACTTTTTCCAAGCTTACAAGAGTCGCAATCAAACTGGACAGAATTAAGAGAAGATAACTTTGCACTCCCAAGTACACCAGATTTTAACAAACCACGAAGAACTTCATTATTAGGGTGTCCTAGACGCTTATGCCATGCATGGAAATCAATACGGGCAGAATTACATGAAACAATAGGAAACAAATGACATGGAGAAGGAAATTGGACAGGAAAGAGACGTTCAACTTTAGGCCCCCTCGTGATCACCATCCCTGACTGCTGATCCTGCACAATACAACCAGTTTTTGAAAATGTCACTTTACAATTATTTTCTACCAATTGACCGACAGAAATAAGATTAGTGGTAAGGGCAGGAGAGACAAAGGCATTGGTTAGAGAGGAGGAAATATCACCAGTTGCTGTAATAGGTAAATGGCTTCCATCTGCGGTACCGATTTCAAGATTTCCACAATATTTGTTTATATTTGTAAGAAAATTGGCATTATTTGTCATATGATTAGAAGCTGCGGAATCGAAATACCAAGTAGGTGATGTAAGAGTAGATTTACCGGAAAGTCCCAGAGTAGAAAATGCCGAAATGATCATTTGCTGAATCATTTCAGGGGTTATAGTTTGAACAGGAGCAACAACATTCCGTGTAGCATGTTCAGTACTCATCATCCCGCTAGTATTTGAGGATCCAACCAAGGCAGTGTAGGCTTTCTCATATTTCTTTGTTGGACGGATACGACAGTCCCTGATCTCATGTCCTTCTTTCTTACAATAATTGCAGAATTTTTTGGTACAATTTGATTTATAATGCCCAAAACCTTTGCAATTATAACATTGTACATTATTTATATCCCTGCCTCTTGGTTTACCTTGTGTAGCATACGCCATCTGAAGTAACTCAGATTTCTGTTCTTTCAAGGTGTCTTGAGTGAGAAGACGTCGTTCCTCTCGAAGCAAATCACTGAGACAGGTATCCAAAGAGGGAAGAGGATCTCGATTCATAAGATTTGACCTGGTAGCTTCAAACTCAGATCTCAATTTCATAAGAAATTGATCTATTTTAGCAGTTTCAATGACGTCTTGAACTGACTTCAGACCTTCAGCGGGTACCTTAGCATAAACAATATCAGTGTATTCGACCCATAAATTCATGAAGGATGAATAAAAATCAGAGATTGAAAGGTTTCCTTGTTGAAGTTTGCCCATGTCATGTTCCAATTGAAAGCGACGAGCAGTACTCTGCTGACTATATATCTTTTTCAGATATGCCCACATCTCGGCTGAAGTCTTGAAAGGTCGTAGATTCAGGATAATGTTGGGCTCGACGGATCCCAGCAGCCATCCCATTATTTGTGCATCTTTAGTCTCCCACTGAGCATATGCAATCTTGTCTTTTTCTGTTTCAGGAGCAGGAGTAGTGCCATTAACATAACCCCATAAATTCTTCCCTTTGATGAAGATCTGGAAGTGAAAGGCCCAGGCTGAATAATTTTTGCCATTAAGGCGAACCAAGAGAGTGTCATACTTGTCTAACGACATGACAATCGAGGAGCAGACGGGACTGCAAAAAAATGAAGCAGACGGAACTGCTGATGACGCAACTGCAGAAGAAATGACGCAGACGGAACTGTTGAAATGATGCAGACGAAACAGGACTGCAGAAAGAGATGAAGCAGACGGAACTGCTGATGACGCAACTGGACTGCAGAAACGGAACTGGACTGCAGAAAAAAAATGAAGCAGACGGAACTGCAGAAAGAAATGAAGCAGATGGAACTGCTAAAAAAATGATGCAGATGGAACTGCTGAAATAGAAATTTACAGTGTTTGATATAGTGGCTCTGATGCCATGACAATATTATTGAAATAGAAAATGTGAGGCCAAAAAGTCTGCCTTTCATTGCTGGATAGCCCTCCTTATATATACATTTACAAGCTGATCTATACAAGCTAATCTATATTCCTAGCTTAAAGTATACATCATCTATGTTCCTTACTTAAAGCATACATTATCTATATTCCTAGCTTAAAGATACATCATCTATGTTCCTTGCTTAAAACATACATTATCTATATTCCTAGCTTAAAGATACAACTAATTCTTTTGACAGTGACCTCCGGAAATTTGTTGAGGTCCTTACAGATGAACACTTTTATTTTGTCATTTCATTTGGTCGGTTTCAATATTAACACTTACGCAAAATTGTTGGTCTTGTTTGCTCTTATAATTTTACTTTTTTACTTTTTAGTTCTTATCAAATATTTATTATCTTTTGTTTATCGGAGGATAGACATCCTCTCCCGTTATGCTTGTTCAAGAATACAAACATAAGAGAAAAAAGGAAATCTAAACACATTCATATAGTAAATAACACATCTATGCGACTATTGAAGGTCACCTCAAGTGTATGCAAGTATGTTATGGATTTGAATAACATTGCATGTTCAGATTTTGCTGGTTGGATATAATGTTAATTATAGCATCTAACTTCCCGTAAAATTCATATGAGCGGTCTTTGGCGATTTATTGAGGAGGAACTCCATTTTATAATATTCATCTGACTGGATGGCATTGAATCTTTACCAATTTTGGTGGTTCTGTTCTGTTTTTTACTCCCATTACAAACGAGTACAAAATCATAAAAGAGCGAATGCACATGTGGAAACAGGAAATATGACATCCAAGTGTATGAAAGTATATATAACATCCAATCGAAGTGTATGCAAGTATGTACTCCCTCCGTCCCTTTTGATTCTTAACACTTTCTATTTTGGGATGTCCCAATAGATTGTTAACATTTCCTAAAATAGTAAGTTTTAACACTATTACACCCACTACTTCACTTATTTTAACAATACTTTACACTATTACATCCACTACTTAACTTATTTTAACTATAAAATCACTATTACACCCACTACTTAACTTATTTTAACAATAAAATCACTATTACACCCACTACTTCATTTATTTTAACAATATTACACCCACTATCTTGATTTCCGTGCAAAAAGCAAACGTTAACATCTCATTGGGACGGAGGGAGTAAATGATTTGAATAACAAGCATGTTTAAATATTTTTTGCTGAATAAAAATGTGAGAATTCTGTAGATCTTCCGGATACCAATTTCAGTTGAAGATTATAAATGAGTATAAATATCCATTAACAGTACACATATGCTATAATTAGTATCCTTTTGTGGCTTATCAACCCTGACAGCGAAAAATTTCTTTAGATGCTAGTATAATAATTAATTGCCCATCAAGACCATAATATATCTTCAGTTGAATTTGATCCAATTAACATATTAAGGTTACTGTAAGTTTAAATTAACATATTAAAAAGCTTTCTCTGTTATTGCTGCTTATCAGTTTATCTGGATAACATTTAGACATCAAGTTTGTGAAACCTGTTGTGATATTAGATTGATTTTCTTCCCTCCTTTACCAGATCTTCATCTTTTTGTTTTGTGAAACATCTACATCAGGTTAGAGGGGACATTGCAAGAGCATTGATGTATATGGCAGTTTGTTATGGCTTTCCTCAATCAGAAGGAGGAGTTAGTCTTAGGCTGTCTGATTTCCCAAGAACTGGTATGTTTTTAAAACGAATAAGTTCTCTGTTCTCTCTTGTGTGTTAAAATGTTTTTGCTACTACTATCATTTTAATGTATTTATATCTTGTTGAAATATAATAATTAGATGAAAATGATTGGAAATATGTATCTTAAATAAGATATATTCAAATATGTGGGAGTGCAAGGCATAATACAAAGTGAAAGGAATGCAGTTGCTGATTTGATTATATCTCTTTCATATCTTGCAAGGTCAATTTTGTTTATACACTATTTTAACATTTTGAAGGTAGTGAATGTAATATATTGGATGCAGCTCCTTCATTGTCTGCTTAGGAATTTCACATATTAGACCTAAGACTCTGTTATGCAAGAAAGTTTGTTCTAAACATATTAACTTTTGGTCTTTATATCCCTGCTGCCGCTACATGAAAGCCCTAAGTTTTATTTCACATTAAATACTGAAGATTAAACTCGAAAGGGAAAAAAACCGGGTAAAAAATAATGTTCATGTTTTAGCTGTAATCCCTATTAAATCCATCTAACAAATAATGTAGCTTTCCATTTGTGCTCTTGTTCACGAGTTCATGTTTTTCAGCAAACAATGAGATGGGTTTGCTTACCACGCTGTTGAGATGGAACGATCTTGATCCACCTTCAGGAGAAGAGAAGTTGCGAAACGAAAGAGTATGCAAACTTTACCAGCACAACAGAAATCCTTTCGTTGATCATCCAGAATATGCCAGTCTTATATGGGAGCAAGTTCCGGAAAGTAGAGAAAGTTCTTACACACGTGCAAAGAATGGATCATCCAACTCCACTAGAACTATCAAAAGAGACAATTGAGAAGTCAGACATAAAAATTTCGGGTTAAATTACCCAAAAAAAAAAAAAAAAGAGAAACATTTCTGGTTATTATTCTCAAAGTATCTTTGAGTTAGCCAGGTTAACATTTTTTTTGGAGTTCCAGTTCCAATATAAAGCTTGTTGATGGCAGATTGTCACCCTTCTGGGTTGCTATTAGCCACGTGATAATTTCGTACTTTCATGGTTTTCTAAAAGATAAACTCACCTAAGTCATGGTAGTGGCCTCCTAATTTAACGCTTTGGGGTGGCATATTGTTTTTTTTTTTTTTTTTGATAATGGAAAATTTCATTAACTAGGAAACTCAAAAGATAACATCTCCAACAATATGTTTGGAGGAGACATAAAACAAATGTGGCAATTAACCATACAAGGAAATTTAGCCATCAAATGAGCCGCCATATTAGCATGTCTCTTAACATGACGAAAGGATAAGTCCGAACGAGCCTTGAGCTTCTCTTTACTCTCCTCTAAGATGTTTCCAACCTCTAATTGATAAACATCATTCTTTTGTAGAGCATGAACTACTAGCTCAGCATCACACTCTATGATCACTCGTTGCAATCCAGTGTCCTCAATCCAGCGAATAGCCTCATAAACTCCTCTAGCCTCTGCTTAAAAAACTGATACTTCTCCTGCTAACTTCATAGTCCTTCCTGCGACAAAACGACCTTGGTTATCTCTAATTAACATGCCCAGGGAATAAGAACTGTCAGCAATCTGCATTGAGGCATCTACATTCAGCTTAAAACTTCCCAAAATCGGAGGTATCCATTCTTCCCTACTGACTGCCACTGGTTTACTCACCATTGAAGGACCCCGAGCCTTAGCCTTATTGGCTTCCTTCCAATCTCCCACCTGTTTAGTACTAATATCCATACTAACAGCAGGTGTTAAAACCTTCCCCTCCCAGATTTTCTTGTTTCGGGCAAACCATACACCAGATAAAACAATAGCCACTTTTTCCAATCTAACTACATCTTCTTTGACCATCATTTCTAATAACCAATCCGAAGCATTTTCGATCACTTCTATGTCGATGTGTAGTCCAGACCTCGACCAGCAGTCCCTAGCAAAGATGCATTCAAAAAACAGATGACGGACATGTTCTATATCTACTCCGCACATTGGGCACATAATAGTCGTAGCTACTCCTTTCCCACGCAACAAGATTCTGACTGGAACATTGTTCTTACAGAGCCTCTACAAAAATATTTTAAGCTTGTGAGGAATTTGAAGATTCCATAGCCTGTTCCATCCTTTAGAGTTAGGCATTTGTTCCTCATTTACATTTTGAGAAACCCAGAATTGATATGCTGTTTTCACTGAGTACAGACCCTTACTTGATCCAGTCCACGCTACCCTGTCCCTGACATTGCTTTGAGGAATTCTTATCTGGAGGATAAGCGAGCTATCATCGACATGAAAATCCCGTCTTACCTTTTGCACGTCCCAACCATTGCTATCGGAACGGAAGTACTGACAGACTGCTTCATCTCTACCGACATTTAGATGGTTATCCTCCACACAGAAATTAACCTTACCTTGAAGCCATGGATCCTTAAAAGCCTTTATGTCTTTCCCATCACCCAACACCCATCTGAAACCTTTTTTCAACTGTTCTTTCGCCTCCCAAATCCCTTGCCAAATAAAACATGAGTTATTCCCCTTGCTAGCATGCAGCACATGATTATGAGGAAAGTATCTAGCTTTGAATAGACGTGCCACAAGAGAATTTAGTTTCTGGCAGAAATTCCATATGTGTTTTCCCAAAAGAGCCACGTTGAAACCATGCATATCTCGAAATCCCAACCCTCCCCTACCTCTGGCAACAGCCATTCTCCTTCAAAATAGCCACCTTACACCTTTCTTGTTGTCACCTCCAGACCCCCACCAGTAACCGTTCATCAATCTCTCCACCTCCGTACACAAGGATTTGGGAATTAGAAAGCAGGACATGGCATAAGATGGAACAGATTGAGCAACGTTTTTAAGCATCACTGTCTTTCCTGCTCTGGATAAAGCTTATTGCTCCAATCCTGAACTTTTCTCCAGATACGCTCTTTAATAAACGTGAAGACAGATTTTTTTGATCTGCCTATTAAGGATGGTAATCCCAAATATTTACTACTTCCGAGATCATTGTGTAACTCTAGGGTCTCCTTGATTTCCTGCTGTTTGTCACGTCTTACGTTAGCACTGAAGAAAATTCCTGATTTTTGGTAGTTAATGACCTGACCTGACTTGCCACCATATTCATTTAACAGTCTCTTAACGACCCCGGCTTCGTTAGATGTGGCTTTAAAAAACAAAAAACTATCATCAGCGAAAAGCAAGTGTGTTACTTGAGGAGCATTTGAACTAACCTGGCAGCCTGTTATGTTCCCCTCACTAGCAGATTTTGACAAAGACTGTGACAATCCTTCTACACAAAATAGGAAAAGATAGGGAGACAAGGGGTCTCCTTGTCTCAGCCCTCTACTAGGATTAACTGGACCAACATTGCTTCCATTGAAATTCATCGTATAACTGACCGTAGTAACACACAACATAATCCATTTAATCCATTTGTTATTAAAACCCATGACCTTCATTCTTTTTTGAAGATAGCTCCAATCGACTCGATCATAAGCCTTAGATATGTCGAGTTTTAACGCCACCTCTCCTTCTTGACCTCTATTCTTCTTTTTCATAAAATGAAGTATTTCAAACGCTACTAAAACATTATCTGAAATGTACCTTCCAGGAACAAATGCAGATTGGTTCTCAGATATAGCGTCTGGAAGAATCTCCTTGAGCCTGTTTGCAAGCACTTTCGCTAGAATCTTATATAAAACATTACACAGAGCGATAGGTCGAAGGTCCGACAACCTCTCTGCATTATCTTTCTTCGGAATGAGCACAAGAGTTGTGTCATTTAAATTTGCAGGGAACGTTCCTTCAGTTAGCCATTCTTTACAACATTTAAAAATATCTTCCCCAACTAAATCCCAGAAGTGTTGATAGAATGTCGGATTGAATCCGTCAGGGCCAGCACTTTTGTCCGGATGCATCTGTTTTATCGCTGTAGTAAATTCTGAAAATCTAATATCAGCCGTTAGTCTTTCATTCTGAGCTTCTGAGATGACCTGTATTCCCTCATCCTCCTGCTGGTTGATCGCACCCTATCCCCCTTGAAACACAGACTTGAAGTATTCCACTACCATATCACACATGGATCCATGATCATCAACAATTTCTTCCACACTATTAACAAGATGAGGAATGTGATTTCTTTTTTTCATCTTAGTAGCAGTAGCGTGAAAGAATTTAGAGTTCGTATCGCCGTCTGTCAACCAAAAGGTTTTTGCTCTTTGTTTCCAGTACATTTCCTCTTGCAATAATAAATCCTCCAAATTTCGTTTTTCCTCGAAATAGTTTCTAACTCCTTCCTCGTCACTTCTGTTCATCAAAGTAGCAAGAACATCTGATTGCTTTTTTATCTTATCTCTAAACTTATGGAAGAAGTTTCTTCCCCACTTCGCCAAGAAAGATGACACCGAAAGTAACTTTGGGATAATATTGATTCTGGGAATCGTATTCCAGTGATTCAACATATCAACTTTGAAATTCGGCTCACTTAGCCAAGCATTTTCAAACCTAAATCTGAAATGCTTTCTGGAAAAACCTACATTCATTAACTCAAGCATAATAGGATCATGATCAGAAATTACCGTATGAGAAACCGATAATTTGCAGAGTGGAAATTTCCTCCACCAAAGATCGTCAGCAAAAGCTCTGTCCAGACGTTCCCTTACCCAGTTAGGAGTGCCTTTGCTTTTTTCCCAAGTGAAATCCCCTCCCATTAAGTCAAGCTCCATGAGACCACAGTCTTCAATACTAGCTTTAAAACCGTCTAGAAGAGCTCTCGGATGAGGATGAGAACCTGCCTTATCAGAACTATATAACATGTCATTAAAATCACCAAAAACACACCAAGGAATGTTATCATTCTTAGCCAAACTTCGAAGAAAGTTCCACGAATCCTGTCTTCTACTTCTTTCTGGAAAACCATAGAAACATGTTAATCTCCACACTATATTATGACGTTCCTTAACTAGAATATCAATATGGTTATTGCAGAAATCTCCTACTTCACAGCTAACTGTTTGTTTCCAAAGAACCGCCAAACCGCCTCCTCTACCCACCCTATCTACTGCAAAAGAACCAGAAAAACCACACTTATCTGCTACCTCTTTTAAAACCTTTGGTTGAACCAATATTTCAGACAAAAAAACAAAATCAGGGTTACGAGATCTTAACAAATCCCGAAACGTACGAACTGCACGAGGGCTCCCCATACCCCTGCAGTTCCAGCTTAGGAAATTCATAATGGCCGGCTAGCTTGCCTAGCAAGCGTAGCCAAATCCGTGTCATTGGAGACCATGTAATCCGTTTCAGAAAACCTGGCTTCCTGTACTTGCTCCAAACACTTACTCTGTTCTGTTATTGGTAGAGTCTCATTCGTATCCATTGTAGTTTTAGAGATTGAACCAATTCTTTTTCTTTTTCTTTCCTCCAAGTCTAGCCCACTGTCTTCATCCAAGTCCAGCCCATCTGATATATAAGGCTAGACCGGGGTTTGGCGAATCAGAGCTGGTGTGATCGGTTTCCGTTAGCAGAAGTTCGAGTAATCGAGGTGGCAACTTCTGATCATTTACCGCTCTACCTGAATTTAAATAAGCAGGTCTATGTTCCAAGGAGTAGACGTTTTAAGTTTGAGAATGCGTGGATTAAAGAGAAAGACTGCTCAAATGTGGTCAAAACCAGCTGGGAGCAAACGGAAGGAGCAGGAGTTATGGAGCGAGTTAGCTATTGTTGTTTAAAGCTTGAGGAGTGGGGAGGGGGAATTAGGCAAGAGTATAAGCAGAAAATGGTCCATTGTCGAACACAGCTCCGGAAGTTACGATCTCGGAGAGATTCAGTGGGCATTGAGGAGTACAACAAGGTTAGATGGGAGTATCTGAGCTTGTTAGAGAAGCAAGAAGTATACTGGCAACAACGTGCGAAACAATTTTGGTTGCAACAAGGTGACCAAAATACACGTTTTTTCCATAGACATGCATCTGTTCGACAGAAGCATAATTGTTTGCAGAGAATAAAGGATGATACAGGGGAATGGAGAGAGACACCGGAAGAAATTCAGGGGGTAATCACAGATTATTTTACTCAACTATTTAAGTCTTCGGGAATAGATGGAAGACTGTCAGAGAGGGAGCGTGTAAGTCAGGTCACAGCAGATGAAAATGAATCCTTAGTATCAGGAGTTACAAATGAAGAGGTGAAGAATGCAGTATTTGCAATGCATCCCGATAAGTCGCCTGGCCCAGATGGGTTAAACCCAGGCTTCTTTCAGTCTTTTTGGAATATAGTTGGTACGGAGGTGGTGAAATTTTGCCAGGATTTTATGAACACAGGAGAGCTACCGTTGGGGGTCAACCAAACTATAGTATGTTTAATACCAAAGGTAAAGGCACCCCAGTCAATGACGGAACTTCGCCCCATATCTTTATGTAACTTGTTGATAAGAATACTTTCAAAGGTGCTTACTAACCGACTAAAAGAGTGCTTGGGTCATTTAATCTCGGACAGACAAAGTGCCTTTTTAGAAGGGAGACTTTTAACGGATAACGCGTTAATTGCTTTCGAGGTTAATCGCTATATGAAAAGACATACACGGGGAAAGAATGGCATAGCAGGGCTAAAAATAGATATCTCTAAAGCGTATGATAGATTGGAGTGGGGATTTATTCGGAATATGATGGGAAGGTTCGGTTTTAATGAAATTTGGATTGCCAGGATAATGACTCTTGTACAATCGGTGTCTTATAGCTTTCTCCAGAATGGCTCGGTGTTTGGCGAGGTTGTGCCAAATAGAGGGGTTCGTCAAGGTGACCCCATATCACCATATATATATTATGTGTGCGGAGGGCTTGAGTTCTATGATTCGAAGGAGTGAATCTGTTGGATTACTCCACGGATGTACTATTGCGAGGGGTGCGCCGGCCATTTCCCATCTCTTATTTGCGGACGATTGTTACTTCTTTTTTAAAGCAGTTGGTCCAGAAGCTAATGTCATGAAACGAATCTTGAATAGGTATGAGGAGATGTCGGGTCAGGAGATAAACTATGCAAAGTTAGCCCTTACCTTCTCGCCAAATACGTCTGCAATAAATAGGAGGGAAGTGTATACTCAACTGGGTGTAAATGAGAACCAAAGTCCAGGCCAATATTTGGGAATGCCAATGATCGTAGGAAGAAATAAAAATACAACTTTTGCTTTTCTGGCGGAAAGGGTGGACCAAAAGCTTAAAGGATGGCAGAACCAACCTATATCCAAGGCAGGAAAGGTGGTTTTGTTGAAGACGGCAGCTCAGGTTATCCCCAATTTCTGGATGAATATGTTCTTAATTCCTCAGAATGTGTGTGATAGGATTGAAAAGATAATGAACTCGTTTTGGTGGGGGAGTGGGAGCTCAAATAAGGGGATTAACTGGATGTCGTGGGAGAAGTTATGTGATGTTAAAGAGGAGGGTGGGTTAGGCTTTAAAAGTTTGAGAAGCTTCAACATTGCAATGCTTGCAAAGCAAGCGTGGAGGATCATAAATAATATAAACCCACTGGTGACAAACCTAATGCGTGCACGTTACTTTCCGAATACAGATTATCTAAACGCAAGTAAGGGAGTAAATCCGAGTTATGTCTGGCAAAGTATGATTGAGGCTCAAACTGTGCTTAGACAGGGATGCAGACGTAGAATAGGAAATGGTACGAGTACGAAAATATGGAAAGTGCCTTGGCTCCCTGACTCACTAAGTGGTTGTCTCACAACAGACATGCCAAATGAACTAAAAGAAGCCACAGTTCAGAGCTTGTTTGCTGAGAATCAGTATAGTTGGGATATGGAAGTGCTAGACGACTTATTTAATGAGAGGGATAGAGCTCTCATACGACAGGTCCCGTTATCAGGAAGGAGAAGGGAAGATGGGTGGTTCTGGTCCCTCGAGGATAAAGGAGAGTTCACAGTGCGAAGCTGCTATAGGAAGTTACGAGGAGAACATACATGCCCAGACAGAAAATTTTGGAAGCAGTTGTGGAATCTAAAGTTACCTGGTAAAGTCATAAACTTAATGTGGCGCGTGTGTCGAAAATGCTTGCCTACGGCTACTGCATTAGTGGCAAAGAATGTCAATATTACTTCAGTCTGCTCATGGTGCCAGAGCTATGCAGAGGATGATCTTCATGTTCTATTCCAATGCTGTTTTGCTCAGGAGGTGTGGGACAAGGCAGGCCTTAAACATCTGATTAAGGTCGACCCAATTGATACTGTAATGACTGTATTGCAGAAGATCTCTCAGTTAGGTACAGATGAGCAATTCACGATGGTGAGTTTACTATGTTGGAGTTTATGGAGTAGAAGAAATAGCTGGGTGTGGAACAATGTTAATATGTCATCTTTCGGGGTGAAGGCTAGAGCTTGTAGTATGCTGGTGGATTGGAACAGAGCTAAAGAGGAGCGAAGACGAGGGAATGGAACGCAAACAAATGGTGGAAAAACCTGGATCAAACCCCCTATAGGGTGGGTAAAAATCAACACAGATGCAGCTTGTCTTCCGAATTCAGACCAGGTGGGAGTAGGATGTATTGTTCGAAACGATATGGGAGAATTCATTCGAGCTAGAAGCAGCTTAGTACAGGGTAGAGTGAAACCGCGTGAAGCAGAGGCCATAGGGCTGAAAGAGGCTCTAGCTTGGACAAAAGAATGGAGGCGCAGCAAATGTATTTTTGAATGCGATGCAAAGCTTGTGGTTGATGCAATCAATGGCAGTCGAGGAAAAACGTTTTTTCATATGATTATTGAAGATTGTAGTGATATTCTAAAACACTTTGAAGAAGTGTTAGTTGTGGTTGTCTATAGATCTGCGAATACTGTAGCGCATCTTCTAGCGAAGGCTGCATATTCTATGTCGGGTCTAGCCGAGTGGTTAAATAATGCTCCGGAGTTTATTCAGTGTAACCTTGATTATGATAATTGTTAATGCAAGTTCGTTCTTTCAAAAAAAAAAAAAAAAACTTACTTTTCGAATTTTCCCCCCCAAAGTTTCTATCATCACACCTTACAGATGGACCCTTATCATGATCTCCTTCTTTGACCCCCGTAAATTTAGGAGAGTTGTTTTCCCTCCCAAATCTTGCCGCCCAATCTGCATCATCATCATTACGCAACCATTTGCTATTGCCCTGACCGGAACGGCGGAACCCCGCCGCGGCGGAGCACGTAACCAAGCCCCCCATTCCTTATCACCTCCATCACCTTTGTTATCAATGGTTTTCCTGCAAAATCTTTCAGTGTGTGTGACTAAACCACAAACAAAGCAGAAATCGCCTAGTCTCTTGTACTTACATGTCACCACAAACTCAGAGCCATTCTTTCTTTTTATTTTCTTCTTTCGCTTTAGTGGTTTCCTGACATCCACTCTGATTTTGATTCTCATGCATTCCCTCCATATAGTACTATTATTCTTCGGATCATAAGTTAAGAACTCCCCAAAAAAGTTGCCCAGCTGTTGTCCTACTACCTCCGACATAAACCCATTTGGCAATTCGTATATACACTTGAATCCACATATTTAGCCTCCAAAGTTGCACTTTAAGCGGATCTTCTCCTGTAGGAATCTGATCCAATAACAACATGGAGTTATCAAATGACCATGGCCCCCCGTTCATCACCCATGCTTTGTCTTCCTTGTGGTAAAACTGAAACAGGAATATGCCCGTCTCTAGCTCTTTAATGTTAATACCCATAGTAGGTTTCCACACATCCGCCATCTTCGTTTTCATAGCTCTAGTATTGATATTCTTCTCCGTAAGGAATCTGCCAACTAGACATAGCTCGTACTTGTTGACGTACTGCTTCCTCTACATCATCATCAAAGATTAGATCTTCGTTCTTTTCATCCTCTACATTGAGATTTGATAGTTGTTCACTGATATTCTGATATCTCGCCATACCTCAGAACTCACACGACACTGGTTTACATGGACGGGGAGAAAAACAAGACTCTCACTAGAGAGGAGAGAATACTTATCTAAATACGTTAAGTACTTTTGCGTGCTAGCTGTTCTTCGTTTGCATGGGTGGCATATGAATCCATTCCGGTTCTTCCCAACATTTCTGTTGCTTTTCCCATAGTACCCATCTTTTTGTTCAACTTCCCTGAATACCCACCTTTTATAATCTCTCTCCTCCTCCATCAGGTTAGCTTCTTAAATTTGCAAGATGGACAATTCTTTTCTTCTCAATGAAATTTGATGATCGGAATAAAATGTATCAAATGGTCCCTAATAATAATAATAATAATAATAATAATAATAATAATAATAATGCCCCCATGTATGCACATAAATTGACCAATTAAAAGGTTATATTCGTAATAATAATAATAATGCCCCCTCCATGTATGCACATGAATTGATGTGCATACATGGGGGCATTATTATTATTATTACGAATATAACCTTTTAATTGGTCAATTTATGTGCATACATGGGGGCATTATTATTATTATTATTATTATTATTATTATTATTATTATTATTATTATTATTATTATTATTATTATTATTATTAAGGACCATTTTGATACATTTTAAAGAAGTTAGGGACTAAAATGAGTCAAATTTGCAATTATGGACCATTTTGATACATTTTGTTCCAATCAGTGGTTTACTTGATATTTAACCCGTATTTGAATTTAAGTAATGATTTGTATTTTAATTATTATGTGATGTATTTTATTTTCGATATAAGGTATTTTGTTTTAATTTTATGTACAAAGTTATAAAAGGTGGGTATTTAAGGAAGTTGAACAAAA
Source organism: Kitagawia praeruptora (assembly GCA_037693485.1). Taxonomy (NCBI): domain Eukaryota; kingdom Viridiplantae; phylum Streptophyta; class Magnoliopsida; order Apiales; family Apiaceae; genus Kitagawia; species Kitagawia praeruptora. The sequence continues at coordinate 41,091,707 of CM075344.1, forward strand.
AAATGGGTACTATGGGAAAAGCAATAGAAATGTTGGGTAGAACCGGAATGGATTCGGTGGCATATTGTTGATTGACTCCCCGGTACAGGGTGCACGAAAAGCTTTTGCGGTGTCTGTGGGAAACTTCAGGTGACTTTAACAGTTCTACATCTTTTAAAATTAAATTGTTTAATTATTTCTTCGGATTAGATATTTATATTTTTTTTTTTGAAACTTAGATTAGATATTTATATTAATAACCTTTCTATGATTCATGTAGTAAATCTTAAATACTTTTTGCAACATGTCAATAAAAATAGTTTTGGCTGACTTGTCTGAATAAATTTTTCATCATAATGCTAATTTAATTAAGGTGATTTTCCAAGACTATACACAAAGCGGGTATAAACCTAATCTATAATCTATATACTATTGTTTATCGCACTCAATGGTAATATTAGTTAATTAATTAATATAAACATATTATTTTAGTCATAATTTAGAAAAAAAAGATAATTTCACTAAAATTTAAGTATATATAAAATAATTTTTAATTTATACCAGTTGCATTAATATCAATATTATCAAACAATTACCACAACATTCACATCCCCGCTCAAACATACTAAGCCCCTCATTATTATTTTTTCTTAATATTATTTTTCATTTAATTTCTCTAATTTTGAGAATATTTCAACCAAGTTCATAAGTTTTTTTCCCATATTTTAAGTTTTATTGTTTGGAAAATTTAGTATATTTAAATGTGCAGTACAATGAGTTTCTATATTTTTATTATATTAATACATTCAAAATATTTGCATGGGTCCCGATCAATTTTTCGAATATATATTAAAAATTCATAAACACCTATTTCTAATGACCATTATAAATTATTAGATTGTCTCTCAGCGATATGAGAAAGGATCACTACTGTGCAAATCCATTAAACGAACGTAGTTACGATAAAGAGAAACTTTCATCTAATCTAGTTTCCTATTTGTTTGTTCAATATCTTTTTTTATAAATTTTATATTCTTTTATTAGTGAAGTTTACTATAGAAAAATAAATATTATCAATTAACCAAACAAATCCAGTATATCTCATTCTATGAGTAAGATATGACTGTTAGAGTTTATGGTTATAATTTAAAATTATTTTATGTAATATTTTAGATGTAAAACATATAATTTATTTATTTTTATTTAAATATTTCATTAGAAATAATCAATACTAATTTAGTAATTAGAACTTCTATTTCTCAATCTTAAATTTTATTGATATATTTAAGATGTGATTTTCTTTACTTTACATAGACTTTTCATTTATGTTGTATACAAAGAAATAATTTTTTTTAACATACATAAAATTTTACTTAGTATGTTAAATCGTATAATATGTTATATTTGACTACTTAATTTAATCATTTTAATTTTTAATTGTTGCATAAATAAAATTAATATTGTTTGCGTGTAGCAAATATTTTAATTTTGGCTACATTATTACTAATTTTGGATACAAAAAAAAAACCAGATCTGATTCGAAATCCGACGAATTTGGTTTTGGATATTGAGTTTTGGATTTGGATTAATTTTTAAAACCCAAAAATATTTGGAATGGTTTGGACTTTACAAAATTCGGATCAAACCCAACCCGTTGTCATCTTGTAAAATAAGATATTTGAAAATGAGTATCATCTGTCTTTTTTCTATTTGACTAACATGTTAAAATAGAAAACTGTACATGAAACTAAAATCAAATGTGTAATATATAAACACGTAATCACATTATTATATATATGTCCTTATAATTTAATTATCGGGTTAAAAAATGTGAAATTCATTTTCGTTTAACACTGAGTATATTTTTCGACATATATTAAAAGAAAGTGCTTACGTAGATCTGGAAAATCGTTTATGTTGTATACATTCATGCCATGTGTCTTTGGGATCTTGCATGAAAATGACATGAAATTATTTTGTGTACTCAAAATTCGAACACAAAATGCTACTAAATTACACAATTTTTTTTTGTACACGAAACGAAAATAATATGCGAAAAGAAAAAATATGACAATTACATGTAATACTCTTTGCCAAAGTTATTTAAGTATTTTACTATGTAATTTAAAACAACATTGGGATGCTACAAAATAAAACAAAGAGTAGAGTACATAAAAATGAAGCCATCATTTTTTTTTAATTTTGCTTATTGTTAATATATATCTCTGTTCGTTTAGAATCTATCTTCCAACTTATTAATCTATGTTTTTTACCTATATTTAAGATTTTGTTGATATTAAAAATAAATTTTATTAACCAAGCAAATTAGATATGCCTGCTCTTATATTAGGATATGAGAATTGAATACTATTACTTGAATTCAAGAATACAAAATTAAAATGGACACCTTTTATTGTAAACTATATATAATTTATATGTATCGACCTATCTAGTTATCAATAATAGTAGAGCCGGCAATTTCGTACACGACACGAAAACTACGGATTTGGGTTGACCTTTATGATACACGAACACGAAAGTACACGAACACGAAATTACACGGATGAATTTAGTGTCGGTTTTGGGTTTACCCTTGGGTACACGACACGAAACGAAAATACACGAAATAAATAAATATTTAAATAATTTTATTAAATTATATGAATACATATTTTAAAATGATATTTTATATATAATTTTTACATAAGAAACCAAACCAAACCAAACCAAACATACCCAGTATATCCCGCTCAAAGCAGGGTCTGGGGAGGGTAGGATGTACGCAGACCATACCCCTACTTTTTACAGTAGGGAGGCATTTTTACATAAGATAAATACAAAATAATTTCAAATTTTAGTTTCACAAGACTTACAGCCTGTTTGGCTAAGGGGGGCTTAAAGGAGAAAGCTCATTTAAGGAGTTTTTGTAGTGTTTGTGTAACCGGCTTTAAGCCGTGCTTTAAGTTAAAAAACTCTTAAGCTCCATTTAGGTACTTTTGATTTATGACTTATGAATTTTTTTTTTTTTCACAATTCTTTTAAAGCTTAAATATGATGAGTTTAAAATTTTTTTAAGTCAAATTTCACTTTAAGTCAAAATTATTAAACTCCCATTTAACTTGAAGTAAAATTACCCAAACACTTTCATCCAACTTAAAGCAAACAATTTTACTTTCTCCTTTAAGTTAAAAATACCCACATTAAGTCAAAAGTAACTTATTTTAAGCAATCCCAAACACCCTCTTAAGCACACTTCATTCCTTATGACATATTGACTTAAGACTCTACTAGTAAAAAACTAATATTTAAATATTTTTATTCAAAAATTACACGAAACACGACACGAAACGTACAGGAAATGAAGGTACATGAACACGAAACGAAACGAATCCTTAACGGGTCGGTTTTGGATTTAGCATTACATACACGAAACACGAAAGTACACGACACGAAAGTATACGAAACGAACGAATTGTCAGGTCTAAATAATAGTGATTTTTAAACGATTGTTATAACCGTTTCTTTCTCTCCTTCTCCCAAAAATATTAAACTAAAGGTCTAGTACCCCGTTAGTGGATTTTGTCTATCCATATATTGGGGTTTGTTCTTTCTCTTTGTGAGAGTAGGTTCCTTTATTTTGGCATCCGGGATCTTAGATCTTCAGGATTTTGTTATATTGGTTTATTGATTTGGATAGTGAATCGCAATTATGCTCAGTTGTTCGAATACGTTCTCACAAATCACATATGTATTTCATCACGATTAGAATAAATTGTTGGATTATCTCGCTAGAAAAGCTATATATTTCAATGATATAAGCGAGGGATGTACCACAATTTAAGATTTGATCAACGATTTTAGTTTGGATTAAGAAAACCTTGTTACCTTGATATGATCTATTTGAATATGTGTTTGTCCAATCTTGATTATTTTTGCAGATGTATTATTTATCTATAAAAAATAGTGATTTAAAAGAAAATTTCAAATGATTATTTGTGTAGATGGCATATGCCCTTTTTTTATAAATAAATTATCTATCAAAAATTGTGATTTATTAGAATTTTTGCCCTGAATTGACCAATTTTCTAAACTAACAATACTTTTTTTAACTCTGTAATGAATTTCATTTTTTGAAATGATAATTTATACACCAAATAATGTCTAATACTATTTGAGAATCTATTTAGTATCAAGAATAATTCAAATATATTGTCAAGTCAATTTGTTCGTCCCATTAATTCTTGCAAATTAGAATCTATTTATGAAAATTAATTTATTATGAAAATTAATCAGTAATAAGAATCTATTTATGAAAATTAATCAGTAATACATGACTATATATTATAGTATGATTGTAGTTGATATTTATGAAAATCCGCCCGTAATATATAATAGGATAATTGTGATTGACTTTAAATTAAAACATTCATAAGTTAGTAAATATTTTATCACTTAAAAAAATTTAATTTATGCATTTACTAAAAAAAATCGTATTTCAAAAAAATTGTTAAGTAATTACGATAAGTGAATTAGGACGAGAATGATATAATTAATTTAATTTTAGTGGTAAATTCTAATTCGCTCTTATATATATTTATGAAGATTAATTCGTAATATATAATAATGCAATTATGATTAATTGTAAATGAAAATAGTGAAAAATTCATATTGAAAAAATCGCTTAATATTATATATTTGTATAATCCTAATTGATTTTAATTTAAAACATTATTATAAGAGAAAAATGGCCTTGAGGATGACCTCATGGACCTTATCTGAGGTTAGATTGATTTCAGTATAAATATTGGATGGCAATTTTGTAATAATAAAAGTCACCCTCCTGAATTTACAAAAGTAACCTGCACTTATAACCTATTTTGTCTTAACCTCAGGGTTTTCTTAGCTGAGGGTGACCTCAGGGCCAGTGAACTCTTTATTATAAATATTGTTTGATATTAAAAAAATATGTAATATATGGATATGTTAAATCAAGTTATTACTATATTTAAATTAGAATTGTTAACTAATCATAGTTAGTATAATAGGATAAGAAAAGTAAATAAAGAAACTTTTAATATAACATGATTGGTCTAAAATAAAATTTAGGAATGACTAAAATAATACATAGAAGTTACTGAAATACTACATACTAACTGCTATATTTATGGAATTTAGGGGGACAGGGCACCCTCTCGCACCCCCTAGATTCGCCTCTTTGTACCTTTATACTTCTCGTCAAACTCCGTACTAAGAAAATCCTGGAAAAATCACATTAAATATATCGATGAAGGGAGGAGAGTTTTTGCAAGAAGTGTTCTTGTATGCAGTCACCGTCGCATTTGGCTTCTGGACGTTCCTCACGTTTGACGACCCCAAACGTTGGCTCGCACTTGGAACTAACAAGCGTCGACTCGGCAGTAAAACCATCAAAACCAATTCTTACGAGGTGTATACATATGTTATATAGTCATATGCAATGCATTCATCAAAGTTCCAAAGTTTTCACTTATCTTAGTTGCATTGCTTTTTGATAATTGTAGTAGTCTAGCATAGGTACATATAATAGAACGTCTTGTAACACCTACTCCATTTGCTCAAGTATTCCTGTTAGTAATAATATATATTTAGCATATGACAAATAGATCAACAAACAATAATATTTAATTATATAATATTCGATATCTCTCCTTGAACCGAATTCTGGTGTCATGTTAGCAAGAAAACTAGAGTTATGTTATGCAGAACATGTTATAATTACACTGAAACATGGGTAGAAACATGAAAGACCAAAACATCCTTAATATATTACATACGCCAAGTTAATATGTACATGTGAAAGTTAATAGTTATCCAAGTACAACTTTTCAATTAATTTTGATGATTTGAAACAACGATATTGTTCAGGATGTCATAGCTGGGGATGTTATTAATCCTGATAAGATTGAAGTGGAATTTGATTCAATTGGAGGGCTGCAAAACATTAAGCAGTCACTGCATGAATTGATCATTCTCCCACTCCGTAGGCCGGAACTTTTTTCAAAGGGGAAACTCCTTGGTCCTCAGAAAGGTGTGTTGTTATATGGACCTCCGGGCACCGGAAAAACTATGATCGCAAAAGCTATTGCAAAAGAGTCGGGGGCAGCTTTCATTAACGTAAGGCTAGCAAATGTATTCGGCATGTGGTTAGGTGATTCAGAGAAACTTGGTGAGTGTTTAGTATCAGGTTGATTAGACACGTGTTCCAAATTCTATCAGGCTGTGAATTTTTAATTTAATTTTCTCTTTTGCATGAACCAATTTTATATTTCAGTTATTAAGTTCTATAACTTTTCTTTGCTTAAGGTTTGGTCTAAGGACTCCTGCCTGTGTTTATGCACTAAGGTATAAACTATTAGCTTGGCTGGTAAGAGAGAATCATAGTTGTGCATATGAGCCTAGTTGACTTGGCTTATAAATTGCAATGATTCAAAAACTTTGAAAAAAATAAAAATGATTTACGATTTGTCTGAATTACGTCGTCTGCGTTCTGAAGTAGTCTGTAAGGGCTTCACGTCCTGTAAATTACATTTATCCTTTCCTGTGTTCTAGTCCCAAAACATTTTTTTAAGTTGTTCAGCAGCAGCTTGGCTGGTAAGGGAGGATTATGCAATTTAGTTTGTTAAAATAAATATTTGCAAAATAATTTTCAGTGGCTGCTGTATTTAGCTTGGCACATAAACTTCAGCCTGCTATTATATTCATTGATGAGGCCGACGGCTTTTTGAGAAAGCGAAATTCCAATTATGAACGATCATTAAGCATGAAGACCGAGTTTATGGCGCTATGGGATGGTCTCACCACTGATCGTACGTTCTCTTTAAATTTTATTTGAATTACCCTGATTAAAAGTCGATCTCACAGTTTCTCTTTACATGTCATCACTGTGTTTAGCAACCTTGGATCAGTGCCAATATTATTAGCGCAATTGTTACATATTTTAGTTAAATTTTACTCATTTCTGATATTTTTATGTAGAAAATGCAAGGGTGATGGTTCTTGCGGCCACTAATCGTCCATCAGAGCTTGATCAAGCAATACTTAGACGTTTGCCTCATACTTTTGAAGTTGGACTTCCTGATCACAGAGGGAGAGTTGATATATTGAAGGTTATCTTGAAGGGGGAGAAGGTGGAGAGTCTAATTGACATTGACCACATAGCTGGTTTATGTGATGGGCATAGTGGCTCAGATCTTCTTGAACTCTGCAAGCAGGCAGCATATTTTCCCATCAGGGACTTTCTTAATGCTGAAAAGAGTGGACTGGAATCGTCGGTCAGTATTTCTTGTCCTACATGTTACTTTTGTAAGGGACAAGATCACTAGTTATGTAAATGAAGCTCTAAGGAAGGAATTAATATTAGCTTCTCGAATCAGCCCCGTCAATCATTTCAAACTTGTATAGGGAACTAATTACTGATTAGAAATCTTAGAAACTTGGACATTCTTTTGCGATGACAAACTTCAATGAGGAAGCTGCCCTAAGCTAGAATTAAACTATTATGTCCAGAAACATCCCATCGCCTAGTAACCATTCACTATATTCACTTCTTGAAGTCTTAATCCTGGCTTAACCATTAAGTAGTACTAAGTTCACTTGTAGATTCAAAGTTGTTTGCCTTAGCATAGTATCAAATTAGTATAGTTTTAATAAAAAGGGTAGGTTAGACTGAATTTTGGAATATAAAACTCGGACCCATAAACATACACGATCTTAAATATGGGCCATAGGGTATAGAATGTCTAGGTTGGAAATATGTATATCCAAAACTATGGGGTTTATTACGGATGTTACTTGTGAGCATGTGACTGAGGTGCCGTTTGGATATGGATTCTAACCTGGTTAACGGGAATGAGAATGACATTCGTAAATATTTTTGTGTTGACATCTAATTATCATTCCCATTAACCCTTTTAAATTCACATGATCCAAATGACACCGAAGATTGTATTTGAGTGGCAGTGACCACACACATAATGTCTCTTGTGTCCAAGACATAGATCATACACTCTAAAATCTAAATCCTGTCTTGGCACTTCTTAGTATTGTGTTCAATATGTAGGAGGATAAAATCTTCTGTGTTTGGCCAATTCATCACAACTGCTCTAAAGGTTTTTTTTTTTATCATGTTATAACTCTACTGCTTATTTCTGCTGATCAAGTTCCTATACGAGTATTCAGTGTATGCATTATTTTTCAGGAACCAAGGCCATTATCACAAACAGATCTGGAGGAAGTTGTTGTTGCAAAAAGTAAAACAAACCGTCATGGATACACAAAAGCACTTGGAACCAATTCTTTCGAGGTATATATATCTTTTATAGTTATATTCATATGCATTCATCAAAGTTTCGAAAGTTTTCACTCATCTTAGCTGCATTGTTTTTCATAATTGTAGTAGTCTAGCTTAGGTACATATCATAGAACGTCTTGTAATACTCCAATTAGTACTCCATTTGATGAAAGGTCCCTGTTAGTATTATTTATTTATCATATGACAAATAGATCAACAAACAATAATTTTTAAATATGTAATTGGGGTGAGTAACCTCGAATTACATATCTCTCCTTGAACCGAATTCTGGTATCATGTTAGCAAGAAAACTAGAGTTTTATTACGCTGAACATGTTAGAATTACACTGAATCCTGGAAGAAAAATAAAAGACTAGAACATCCTTAGCATACTAACATATGCTAAGTAGATATGTACATGTGAAAGTAAATAGTTATGTAAGTATAAATTTTCGATTAATCTTGATGATATGAGATAACGATATCGTACAGGATACCATAGCTGGGGATGTTATTAATCCTGATAAAATTGAAGTGGAATTTGATTCAATTGGAGGGCTGGAAAAAATTAAGCAGTCACTGCATGAATTGATCATTCTCCCACTCCGTAGGCCGGAACTTTTTTCAAAGGGGAAACTCCTTGGTCCTCAGAAAGGTGTGTTGTTATATGGACCTCCGGGCACCGGAAAAACTATGATCGCAAAAGCTATTGCAAAAGAGTCGGGGGCAGCTTTCATTAACGTAAGGCTAGCAAATTTATTCGGCAAGTGGTTCGGTGATGCAGAGAAACTTGGTGAGTGTTTAGTATCAGGTTGATTAGTCACGTGTTCCAAATTCTATCAGGTTGTGATTTTTTAATTTAATTTCCTCTTTTGCATGGACCAATTTTATATTTCAGTTATTAAGTTCTATAACTTTTCTTTGCTTATTGCTCTAAGGTTAGTCAGTTGGTTTTTTAAGATTTATAGATAAACAAACATTGAGGCATAGTAGGAGAAGACATGAGCATGGAGATTGATATATGTTTGATATAGGTTTGATTCATCTTATTGCCTAAGGATCAAGTCCTTTATATAGGCTTACAAAATAAAAACTGAAACATATTATTAAATGATAACATAATTGAATTTATTTATTGACTGATTCTTGTCACCAAATCAGCTTCCAATAAATATTGAAGCATAACTCCAACATGGTCTAAGGACTCCTGCCTGTGTTTATGCACTAAGGTATAACTATTAAGCTTGGCTGGTAAGAGAGAATCATAGTTGTGCATATGAGCCTAGTTGACTTGGCTTATAAATTGCAATGATTCAAAAAATTTGAAAAAAAATTAAAAAACATTTACAGTTTGTCTGAAATATGTCTGCGGTCTGCAGTAGTCTGTAAGGGCTTCATGTCCTGTAAATTACATTTATCCTTTCCTTCCTGTGCTCTAGTCCCAATTTTTTTTTTTTAAGTTGTTCAGCAGCAACTTGGCTGGTAAAGGGAGGATTATGCAATTTAGTTTATTAAATTAATATTATCAAAATAATTTTCAGTGGCTGCTGTATTTAGCTTGGCACATAAACTCCAGCCTGCTGTTATATTCATTGATGAGGTCGACAGCTTTTTGAGTAAGCGACGCGAAAGAGACCATGAAGTATCGATAAGAATGAAGACTGAGTTTATGGCATTATGGGATGGTCTCACCACCGATCGTACGTTCTCTTTAAATTTTATTTGACTGAGTTTATGGCATTATGGGATGGTCTCACCACCGATCGTACGTTCTCTTTAAATTTTATTTGAATTACCCTGATTTAAAGTCGATCTCACAGTTTCTCTTTACATGTCATAACTGTGTTTAGCGACCACGGATCAGTGCCAATATGATTAGCGCAATTGTTACATCTTTTAGTTAAAATTTTACTCATTTCTGATATTTTTATGTAGAAAATGCAAGGGTGATGGTTCTTGCGGCCACTAATCGTCCATCAGAGCTTGATCAAGCAATACTTAGACGTTTGCCTCATACTTTTGAAGTTGGACTTCCTGATCACAGAGGGAGAGTTGATATATTGAAGGTTATCTTGAAGGGGGAGAAGGTGGAGAGTCTAATTGACATTGACCACATAGCTGGTTTATGTGATGGGCATAGTGGCTCAGATCTTCTTGAACTCTGCAAGCAGGCAGCATATTTTCCCATCAGGGACTTTCTTAATGCTGAAAAGAGTGGACTGGAATCGTCGGTCAGTATTTCTTGTCCTACATGTTACTTTTGTAAGGGACAAGATCACTAGTTATGTAAATGAAGCTCTAAGGAAGGAATTAATATTAGCTTCTCGAATCAGCCCCGTCAATCATTTCAAACTTGTATAGGGAACTAATTACTGATTAGAAATCTTAGAAACTTGGACATTCTTTTGCGATGACAAACTTCAATGAGGAAGCTGCCCTAAGCTAGAATTAAACTATTATGTCCAGAAACATCCCATCGCCTAGTAACCATTCACTATATTCACTTCTTGAAGTCTTAATCCTGGCTTAACCATTAAGTAGTACTATTGTACTAGTTCACTTGTAGATTCAAAGTTGTTTGCCTTAGCATAGTATCAAATTAGTATAGTTTTAATAAAAAGGGTAGGTTAGACTGAATATTGGAATATAAAACTCGGACCCATAAACATACACGATCTTAAATATGGGCCATAGGGTATAGAATGTCTAGGTTGGAAATATGTATATCCAAAACTATGGGGTTTATTACGGATGTTACTTGTGAGCATGTGACTGAGGTGCCGTTTGGATATGGATTCTAACCTGGTTAACGGGAATGAGAATGACATTCGTAAATATTTTTGTGTTGACATCTAATTATCATTCCCATTAACCCTTTTAAATTCACAAGATCCAAATGACACCGAAGATTGTATTTGAGTGGCAGTGACCACACACATAATGTCTCTTGTGTCCAAGACATAGATCATACACTCTAAAATCTAAATCCTGTCCTGGCACTTCTTAGTATTGTGTTCAATATGTAGGAGGATAAAATCTTCTGTGTTTGGCCAATTCATCACAACTGCTCTAAAGGTTTTTTTTTTTTTTTTTATCATGTTATAACTCTACTGCTTATTTCTGCTGATCAAGTTCCTATACGAGTATTCAGTGTATGCATTATTTTTCAGGAACCAAGGCCATTATCACAAACAGATCTGGAGGAAGTTGTTGTTGCAAAAAGTAAAACAAACCGTCATGGATACACAAAAGCACTTGGAACCAATTCTTTCGAGGTATATATATCTTTTATAGTTATATTCATATGCATTCATCAAAGTTTCGAAAGTTTTCACTCATCTTAGCTGCATTGTTTTTCATAATTGTAGTAGTCTAGCTTAGGTAAATATCATAGAACGTCTGGTAATACTCCAATTAGTACTCCATTTGATGAAAGGTCCCTGTTAGTATTATTTATTTATCATATGACAAATAGATCAACAAACAATAATTTTTAAATATGTAATTGGGGTGAGTAACCTCGAATTACATATCTCTCCTTGAACCGAATTCTGGTATCATGTTAGCAAGAAAACTAGAGTTTTATTACGCTGAACATGTTAGATTTACACTGAATCCTGGAAGAAAAATAAAAGACTAGAACATCCTTAGCATACTAACATATGCTAAGTAGATATGTACATGTGAAAGTAAATAGTTATGTAAGTATAAATTTTCGATTAATCTTGATGATATGAGATAACGATATCGTACAGGATACCATAGCTGAGGATGTTATTAATCCTGATAAAATTGAAGTGGAATTTGATTCAATTGGAGGGCTGGAAAAAATTAAGCAGTCACTGCATGAATTGATCATTCTCCCACTCCGTAGGCCGGAACTTTTTTCACATGGGAAACTCCTTGGTCCTCAGAAAGGTGTTTTGTTATATGGACCTCCAGGCACAGGGAAAACTATGCTCGCAAAAGCTATTGCAAAAGAGTCGGGGGCAGCTTTCATTAACGTAAGGCTAGCAAATGTATTCGGCAAGTGGCTAGGTGATGCAGAGAAACTTGGTGAGTGTTTAGTATCAGGTTGATTAGACACGTGTTCCAAATTCTATCAGGTTGTGATTTTTTAATTTAATTTCCTCTTTTGCATGGACCAATTTTATATTTCAGTTATTAAGTTCTATAACTTTTCTTTGCTTATTGCTCTAAGGTTAGTCGGTTGGTTTTTTAAGATTTATAGATAAACAAACATTGAGGAATAGTAGGAGAAGACATGAGCATGGAGATTGATATATGTTTGATATAGGTTTGATTCATCTTATTGCCTAAGGATCAAGTCCTTTATATAGGCTTACAAAATAAAAACTGAAACATATTATTAAATGATAACATAATTGAATTTATTTATTGACTGATTCTTGTCACCAAATCAGCTTCCAATAAATATTGAAGCATAACTCCAACATGGTCTAAGGACTCCTGCCTGTGTTTATGCACTAAGGTATAACTATTAGCTTGGCTGGTAAGAGAGAATCATAGTTGTGCATATGAGCCTAGTTGACTTGGCTTATAAATTGCAATGATTCAAAAATTTTGAAAAAAAATTAAAAAACATTTACAGTTTGTCTGAAATATGTCTGCGGTCTGCAGTAGTCTGTAAGGGCTTCATGTCCTGTAAATTACATTTATCCTTTCCTTCCTGTGCTCTAGTCCCAATTTTTTTTTTTTAAGTTGTTCAGCAGCAACTTGGCTGGTAAAGGGAGGATTATGCAATTTAGTTTATTAAATTAATATTATCAAAATAATTTTCAGTGGCTGCTGTATTTAGCTTGGCACATAAACTCCAGCCTGCTGTTATATTCATTGATGAGGTCGACAGCTTTTTGAGTAAGCGACGCGAAAGAGACCATGAAGTATCGATAAGAATGAAGACTGAGTTTATGGCATTATGGGATGGTCTCACCACCGATCGTACGTTCTCTTTAAATTTTATTTGAATTACCCTGATTTAAAGTCGATCTCACAGTTTCTCTTTACATGTCATAACTGTGTTTAGCGACCACGGATCAGTGCCAATATGATTAGCGCAATTGTTACATCTTTTAGTTAAAATTTTACTCATTTCTGATATTTTTATGTAGAAAATGCAAGGGTGATGGTTCTTGCGGCCACTAATCGTCCATCAGAGCTTGATCAAGCAATACTTAGACGTTTGCCTCATACTTTTGAAGTTGGACTTCCTGATCACAGAGGGAGAGTTGATATATTGAAGGTTATCTTGAAGGGGGAGAAGGTGGAGAGTCTAATTGACATTGACCACATAGCTGGTTTATGTGATGGGCATAGTGGCTCAGATCTTCTTGAACTCTGCAAGCAGGCAGCATATTTTCCCATCAGGGACTTTCTTAATGCTGAAAAGAGTGGACTGCAATCGCCGGTCAGTATTTCTTGTCCTACATGTTACTTTTGTAAGGCACAAGATCACTAGTTATGTAAATGAAGCACCAAAGAAGGAACTATTAATTTCTGGCACCAACCCGGTCAATCATTTCAAAATTGTATAGGGAACAACTAATTACTGATTAGAAATCTTAGAAACTTGGACATTCTCTTGCGATGGCAAACCTCAATGAGGAAGCTGCCCTAAGCTAGAATTAAACTATTATGTCCAGAAACTTCCCATCTCCTATATAAGCATTCACTTTATTCACTGCTTGAAGCCTTAATCCCGGCTTAACCATTAATTAGTACTAATCCACTTGTAGATTCAAAGTTGTTTGCCTTAGTATGCCAAATTAGTATAGTTGAAGTAATAAAGGTAGGTTACACTGAATATTAGTATATAAAAATTGGACCTATAAACATACACGATCTTAAACATGGGACCATAGGGTTCCAGGTTGGAAATATGTATGTCCAAAACTATGGGGTTTATTACGGATGTTACTTGTGAGCATGTGACTGAGGTGCCGTTTGGATATGGATTTAACCCGGTTAACGGGAATGAGAATGAAACTCAATACATTTTTGTATTGAAATCTTATTATCATTTCCATTAACTAGTTTTAAAATCACATGATCCAAACCACACCTAAGAATGTATATGAGTGGCAGTGACCACACACATAATGTCTCATGTGTCCAAGACATACACCTAAATCCTGTCCATGCACTTCTTAGTATTGTGTTCAATATGTAGGAGGATATAATCTTCTGTATTTGGCCAATTTATCACAATTGCTCTAAAGGTTTCAATTTATTTTTCATCTTGTTTTAACTATACTGTTTTTTTTTTGCTGATCAAGTTCCTATATACGAGTCTTTCAGTACATGCTTTATTTTTCAGGAACCCAGGCCATTATCACAAACAGATCTGGAGGAAGTTCTTGCTGCAAAAAGAAAAACAAAAGTTGCTGCTAGTGAATATTGTAGTAGTATGCATATATAAGTATAATAGCGTGTGCGACTTGCGAGGCATGAGTTAGTGTCTAGCATTTAACATGAATTAGTGTATTTTTATCACATGGAGCATATTCTTAATTTTTACTATTGTCTGTTGTCCGTCCATACATGTGACTTGCTAGTCATGAATTAGCTTCTAGCATTTGACATGAATTAGTGTATTTTTATAGCATGGAGCATATTCTTGATTTTAATTGTCCGTTGTCCGTCCATACATGTGTTACAATATCCTTACTTTAATTTGTTTTTTAGCAATTTGATATAAATTTGTGTGTACCTTTCTCGATTGTAGAATATCTTTAATTTTCATTATCAGTGTTTGTTCATACATGTTATAATGTCCGCATTTTAATTTGTTTATAATTTGATCTACGCAAGTTCGGACAAGTGATACATAAACGATTTGGTACAAGACAGTTTCTGTATAAATGTCATTTGGGTTGCTAATGGGTTAAATGGCCAATTTACGGTGATAAATTAGCCATTTAACCCGGTTGCTAACAGAGAGGTTGGAATCAATGATACTATTAGGCCTTTGTTTCTCAGCTTTTATAGTTAGATTGTAACTTAAGGTTCCTTAAAACTAGGTTACAATATATTTAGTTCCTGAGAAAAGTAAAAATTCAGTGTTTGGTCTATGACTATGTAACTACAAATTACATAGGTTAATTGTTTTGTTTAATAATGAAAGTAATTTATTCAAACAAATAAATTTTTGAAAAAGCAATACTAAAATAAAAAAAGATAAATTTCTACACAACATTCAAAATATAAAGCAAATACTTGATTTTACAATAGTGGAATGACTACTAAAATCAGTCAAAATAAAAAATTATTATTACTTGTTTTAAATAAATTAATAATACAAATAAAATTTCATAATGCACTTAAAATAAGATTAAATATATAATAAAAAATAAATAATCCTAGGATTTCATGTGCACAATCCTAGGATTTTAATATTTACCAACACATTCTTGCTCAATAAAAGCTAAACAGCTATGTGAAATATACAAACAAGCTCCAATCACCAGTCAAATACAACCACTAGGGAAAAGTGAAGAGAACAGATCTAATAAGAAAAAAAATAAGGAGAGAAGTCAGAAGCAGGCCTTAGTCCATTTGGGTTTTAATTCTCAATTTTTATACTTTACGTTGTACCTCTGAAACGTATTGGAAACTCCCTGTTTGTTTTCCATCACCATAAACAGTGTTGTTTAGTGCACAACAGCGCAAATCGGAAGCTCTTTCTAACATGAGAAATATCGGTGCATGCAAGCATAACTTCAGGATCCACATAATCCATTAATGTATCATTATCTGTCTTGGAAAATATCTAAAACATGAAACAAATTTTAAAAGAATGAAAATTTAATTCGGTGTATCAGCTCAAAACTATAATGTGCTTTGTAGCCGCGTAGGTTGTTTTAGTGAACGAATTAAAGCATTTGCAAGCAACAGCATAAGTTAATATAAAGGAGAAGATTATCTAATGACAGTGGAAGAATACCAAATGATGCAAATTAGCCTCATTGTCCACAGCCTTCATTCCTGTCAGTAGCTCCAAAAGAACAATACAAAAGTTGTAAACATCTGATTTCTCAGTTAACCTAGAAGTCCGGGCATACTCAGGGTCTATGTAACTGATAATGCCTAAAACATAAGTTGATGCATGAGTCTTAGCAGTTGGGATGGATCTCGCAGCCCCAAAATCAGAAAGATGGGCCTCAAAATTCTCATCCAACATAATGTTTGAGGATTTCACATCCCTGTGCACAACCCTAGGATTTTAATATTTACCAACACATTCTTGCTCAAAAAAAGCTAAACATCTATGTGAAATATACAAACAGCTCCAATTACCAGTCAAATACAACCACCAGATAAAAGGAAAAGTGAAGAACAGATCTAGTAAGAAAAAAATAAGGAGAGAAGTCAGAAGCAGACCTTAGTCCATTTGGGTTTTAATTAAACTCCCTGTTTGTTTTCCATCACCATAAACAGTCAATGGCTCCTTTCTTAAGGCCTAGATAATGACAATTCAGCTGCGTAGATTACTACGTGTTTAAAATTACTCGAACTTATTTCGTTATTCACTATAGTAATAACGGTTTGAGATACAAATTATGATAATTCAAGTGAAGATAGTAAGAATACTTCAAAAATCTAAACTGGATAAATAATAAGAAAAAGAAGTGAAGATAGTATGATTTCACGGAATAAAAATGAACACCAATAAGAAATAAAATAGAAACTTTTATACATACATAAATCAGAAACAATAAATAAAGAAAACAATCAATAATTTCACACCTTAAAACTTAAGCCTCGTAACTGGTTGAATGTATTTATTGATATCTCCTCATACCCAATCCATCAAGCAGTTTGTTCTTTTGCAATTAAAAACGAAAACAAATGAAATACATAATAGAGGGAAAAGAAGTCATATTGGACCCAAATAAAAAAGTGAAGAAGAGACTGAAAGAGAGAGGTAAAGAACTAGAGATGCACAAAAGGCCCATCGGGCCGGGCTTTGACCGGGCTTTTTGGTCAAAACCCGGCCCGGGCTTTGACTTTGACCGGGCCGGGCCAGGCTTCTGTGAAAAATGTGAGCCCGTTTAGGCCCTCGAAGCGGGTCGCGGTGGGCTTTTTTTCGGGCCTGAAGCGGGCCGGGCTGGATCGGGTTTTTTCCGGGATCAAATCGGATCGAGATTTTAGTAGTATGCATATATAAGTATAATAGCGTGTGCGACTTGCGAGGCATGAGTTAGTGTCTAGCATTTAACATGAATTAGTGTATTTTTATCAAATGGAGCATATTCTTAATTTTTACTATTGTCTGTTGTCCGTCCATACATGTGACTTGCTAGTCATGAATTAGTTTCTAGCATTTGACATGAATTAGTGTATTTTTATAGCATGGAGCATATTCTTGATTTTAATTGTCCGTTGTCCGTCCATACATGTGTTACAATATCCTTACTTTAATTTGTTTTTTAGCAATTTGATATAAATTTGTGTGTACCTTTCTCGACTGTAGAATATCTTTAATTTTCATTATCAGTGTTTGTTCATACATGTTATAATGCCCGCATTTTAATTTGTTTATAATTTGATCTACGCAAGTTCGGACAAGTGATACATAAACGATTTGGTACAAGACAGTTTCTGTATAAATGTCATTTGGGTTGTTAATGGGTTAAATGGCCAATTTACGGTGATAAATTAGCCATTTAACCCGGTTGCTAACAGAGAGGTTGGAATCAATGATACTATTAGGCCTTTGTTTCTCAGCTTTTATAGTTACATTGTAACTTAAGGTTCCTTGAAACTAGGTTACAATATATTTAGTTCCTGGGAAAAGTAAAAATTCAGTGTTTGGTCTATGAGTATGTAACTACAAATTACATAGATAATTGTTTTGTTTAATAATGAAAGTAATTTATTTAAACAAATAAATTTTTGAAAAAGCAATACTAAAATAAAAAAAGATAAATTTCTACACAACATTCAAAATATAAAGCAAATGCTTGATTTTACAATAGTGGAATGACTATTAAAATCAGTCAAAATAAAAAATTATTATTACTTGTTTTAAATAAATTAATAATACAAATAAAATTTCATAATGCACTTAAAATAAGATTAAATATATAATAAAAATATAAATAATCCTAGGATTTCACAGGGATTTCACATCCCTGTGCACAATCCTAGGATTTTAATATTTACCAACACATCCTTGCTCAATAAAAGCTAAATAGCTATGTGAAATATACAAACAGCTCCAATCACCAGTCAAATACAACCACCAGATAAAAGGAAAAGTGAATAGAACAGATCTAATAAGAAAAAAATAAGGAGAGAAGTCAGAAGCAGGCCTTAGTCCATTTGGGTTTTAATTCTCAATTTTTATACTTTACGTTGTACCTCTGAAACGTATTGGAAACTCCCTGTTTGTTTTCCATCACCATAAACAGTGTTGTTTAGTGCACAACAGGGCAAGTCGGAAGCTCTTTCTAACATGAGAAATATCGGTGCATGCAAGCATAACTTCAGGATCCACATAATCCATTAATGTATCATTATCTGCCTTGGAAAATATCTAAAACATGAAACAGATTTTAAAAGAATGAAAATTTAATCCGGTGTATCAGCTCAAAACTATAATGTGCTTTGTAGCCGCGTAGGTTGTTTTAGTGAACGAATTAAAGCATTTGCAAGCAACAGCATAAGTTAATATAAAGGAGAAGATTATCTAATGACAGTGGAAGAATACCAAATGATGCAAATTAGCCTCATTGTCCACAGCCTTCATTCCTGTCAGTAGCTCCAAAAGAACAATACAAAAGCTGTAAACATCTGATTTCTCAGTTAACCTAGAAATCCGGGCATACTCAGGGTCTATGTAACCGATAATGCCTAAAACATAAGTTGATGCATGAGTCTTAGCAGTTGGGATGAATCTCGCAGCCCCAAAATCAGAAAGATGGGCCTCAAAATTCTCATCCAACATAATGTTTGAGGATTTCACATCCCTGTGCACAACCCTAGGATTTTAATATTTACCAACACATTCTTGCTCAAAAAAAGCTAAACATCTATGTGAAATATACAAACAGCTCCAATCACTAGTCAAATACAACCACCAAATAAACGGAAAAGTGAAAAACAGATCTAGTAAGAAAAAAATAAGAAGAGAAGTCAGAAGCAGGCCTTAGTCCATTTGTGTTTTAATTAAACTCCCTGTTTGTTTTCCATCACCATAAACAGTCAATGGCTCCTTTCTTAAGGCCTAGATAATGACAATTCAGCTGCGTAGATTACTACGTGTTTAAAATTACTCGAACTTATTTCGTTATTCACTATAGTAATAACGATTTGAGATACAAATTATGATAATTCAAGTGAAGATAGTAAGAATACTTCAAAAATCTAAACTGGATAAATAATAAGAAAAAGAAGTGAAGATAGTATGATTTCACGGAATAAAAATGAACACCAATAAGAAATAAAATAGTAACTTTTAAACATACATAATTCAGAAACAATAAATAAAGAAAACAATCAATAATTTCACACCTTAAAACTAAAGCCTCGTAACTGGTTGAATGTATTTATTGATATCTCCTCATACCCAATCCATCAAGCAGTTTGTTCTTTTGCAATTAAAAACGAAAACAAATGAAATACATAATAGAGGGAAAAGAAGTCATATTGGACCCAAATAAAAAAGTGAAGAAGAGACTGAAAGAGAGAGGTAAAGAACTCATACACATGATTTAATTTGAATTTGAATTATTGAAAACTGCAATCAAGATTTCATGACCCAGATTTCATGACCCATATGGTCCATACTCCATACACATTACAATGCTAAACAAACTGTGCAATTTCATATACTTTTATCATACTTAAATATAATCAAGTTGAGTTGCAGCACATACATTACAAAAACACAATTACATCTCATGGCAACAATATATAAGGCTAGAATAGTTTCTATAAGTTAATTAATGCATATCGACTTATGTATAAAGTTTAGAATGAACGGCTCCAAATTGTCTCCTACCTCCTAGCCAATGAAGTAAATTCCATACAGTAAGAGTTCCAAAATTTAGTAGTACCAACATGTAGCTAAAAATGTAGCACTAACAATCAAAAACTCTATTAGATCTTTAATCAAACACTTTGAGTGGAGAAATATAAATCATAAGATATATAAAACATGAAAAAGAAACTTACCCATTCTGTTGAGCATTACATATAATCAAAAATCACCCATTGTCTATCTACCTGAAACAACCAAAAGAATGTAGATCAATTAAACCAAGATAGATAAAAAATTAAAAAGAAAATGCTCATCAAATAAGTAATCATAAACAACCATATCAGATTCAAAAAATTAACTACAAAATCTATATGACAGAACACAACATGAGTTATAAAGTTTTGATAATTAAATGCAGAAAGAATTAGCATGAGTTATAAGATTAAGGACACAACTGAAAGATGAATTAGTAAGAAAATAAGAGAGCAGGTGAAGGAGATAGTGAGGAGAAAATGCGAATTAAACTTCTATCTATTATATATATAATAGGCCAACACAAGATAAAAATAGTGAGATTTTTTAATGTATTGTAATTACCAATTTATCCCTCTATTCCCAAATTTTTGAAAAAATTGTGGTTGGTGGGGATTGAACTTGGGCCTTCAAGTTATTTAACAAATCTTTCTACCACTACACCACTCAATCACATATGTTGTAAATCATACACATTATAGATGTATGTGTGTGTTGTGCGAGTTTTTAATGTAGTATAATTACTACTTTATCTCTCTATTCTCAATTTTTTGAAAAAGTTGTGGTTGGTGGAAATTGAACTTGGGTACCCGAGTTAATTAACAAATCTTTTTACCACTACACCACTCAATCACATGTGTTTTAAATCATACAATAAAAGATGTATGTGTGTGTTGTTTTAATGAAATTTTTTTCTAATATTATAATATTGCGACATATTAATAATTTTTTGTCATGTTGCATTTACATTTATTGATTTGAATTATAACATATTAAATTAAAATATAAATTATTGATACATAATATATGGTTTGATAATATTATAAAATTGTAATAACAATAATAATCAACATAATAATAAAAAAAATTACTATATAATTATTCCCTTAAACAACCTAAGCACTCATCTATACGTGTTTTCAATAATACACATGATATCTTTATGTATATCGTTTAAGCGGGACAATATTTGGTTTTATATAAAGAAACAATATGAAATGCATAATGTATTTTTTATGAAAAATATTACATATATGATTAAGTCAATAACTAAATTACTTTATTACTGATTTGAAATCACAAATTTACTCCTAAGTTCCTATTAATATATAGAAGTATTATTTTTAATGATAATCGAACGTGGATCACCAAGTTAAATTGTGCATCTTCATACCATTAGATCACTTATTCACATGTATTTTTAATGTTACTGCATTTTAAATGAATTTTGGACTCTTTAATGATTATCATTTATCGATAAAATAATTACGTAAAATACACAATTGGGTTATATACTGATATTATAATTAATATGATGGATATTATCTAACAAAATATTAGAGTAAAAAATATTGAGCTGTTAACGTAAAATGAAATTTTTATATTACTAAATAAGATACAATAATTTATTAGTCAAACTATTTGGATCATAAAAATATTTGGCTTCAAAAAGACGAATTCTACAAATAACACATTGCCTTTTATCTACAAATTAGTTAATATTCAATTTAAAATATGACATTTTATGGGGAAAAATTACCATATATTATATATTATTTATGAAGGTAACTCAAAGAAAGTTAGACGGAAATCGTAAGAGAAATAAAGGCAAAGAATTCTTAAAATGAAGAAATTAGAAGAAAACAAATAAAAGAGTTAAAAGTGTAGTTTTAAGAAGTACAAGTGATAAGTGGATTTTATATCCACTTGGAACATTCTATATCGGCTTAAATTGATTGTTTTGGACTCAAGTTTGTGTAGTTTTGATGTGTTTTGTGTAGTTGTGCAGGTTTCCAAGAATATCTAAGCTTTTGTCGTTTTTGGAGATTTAATTGATTAAAATTCGGATTTTCCGGGAAGGCTGCGCAGCTTATACTGTTTTGGCCATATCTGGAGTTCTAGAAGTCCGTTTTCAGCGATCTTACTGCCCACGCGAAGCTTGAGAGATTTTCTACAACCTGGGAAAGGAAACAAGTGCAAGAAACGTACTTATTAAAGGCGCGCACGTAATCTTAATTAAAGAAGGCTGGGAATTTACTGTTTTGCCCTTTTTCTAATTCTAATTGTATTCTGGGCAGTTTTGGGTACCTTCTTTAAATCCTAATTGTAATAGAAGGCAATATCTTGCTGGGCAAGATTTGTAGAGCCTATATAAACACATCATACCATTGTAATTCAGAGAACAATTCATAGCGAAAACAATTCATAGCTTGTAATCGTATCAAGGTACTTTCGATCTTCAATTCTTCAATATTATGTTTTCATTCATTATCATTATTATTTTGTTTTCTTCTTTAATTATGTGTAACTAAATCTTTAATCTGAGGATTGGGTAGTATTCCTTGGTATTCATGTGTGTTTAATTATCTGTGATTTTCTTGCTTTGCTGATCTGTTATTGAGGGCTTAACACAATTAGGGGAGTCATGAACCTTTGATTGGATTTTAGGGATTGTAATAACTTGGAAGAGGAGTTGCAATTTTAGTACATGATTTAACAGACATAACTCGAATATTTGATTGGGAGATTAATAGGAGAGTTGTGAGACTTATAATTCTTGGAGTTTAATAGTTTATGATTGTCTTTGATTGTATCACGGAAGTGACAATTAGGGTATAGTTGTAGACATTATATTGTATCTTGGAAGAGAACATTATAACCTTAGAAGAATTGTTTTCAGCAGAGTAAGAACGTAGATGTCACATAGATATTGAATGTGCATTGAAACCAAGTGAAGAACCCCAGTTCTTGGATTGTTTTCCTCATATATTTTATTCTTGATTGATAATTAGTTTAATTTAGTTTAGTTTAATTTAGTTAATACACAAACCCAAAATTCTTCTCATACACTTCTAAATTGTGAGAGATAAAAACTTGAACTTGATATTACAATTCAGTCCTTCCCTGAGAACGAACACATAAAAATACTATTAACAAATTGGCGCCGCTGCCGGGGAAGGCAGTATAGTTGAGTTTAGGTTAATTGTTTCTTATTGTTTAGATTTTATCTTTGTACATATTTTTCTTTTCTTTCTTTTTGTGTTTTTTTTTCTTTGGTGTGTCTTCAGGTTCTTTGAGGTAGACAACTTAAAGAGGAAAGAGACTAGATGGAGTACAACTTTGGTTGGAACAATGCTCAGAATTTCTATAACAGTCAGGAACGATATCAAGACTTCAATCCTTACCCACAATTCAATGCTTATGAGGATTGTAATGCATATCAGGTGAATTCGTTCTATTCTGAGAACTCATTTTATGCTCCATATGCCCCTAGCAATGATTATTCGTATTCGTTTGAAAATCAATATCATGATGATCTTTATCCATATATGTGTAATGATGTTGATACGAGTTTAACTCAGTCTAATCCTTCTTTACTTGCTGATTGGGAGATTGCGCTGAATAAAATTATTCAAGGAACTCAGTCTAATCCTCCTTTACTTTCTTTGGGAGTTGTTGATGAACCAACTTTAGAGATTGCTAGTGACAATGATATTCCATGTGATTCAATAGCTTGGTACGAGGAGAATGCTAAACTAAATAATTTTATTTGGGAAGTTCGAGCAGTGTGGTATGAAGGTTGTTATAGAACTCCCCCTTGTGTAAATTTTCCTCTATGCCATGATTCTTGTTTAGCAATTGATGATAATGTTGTGTCTGATGAGTCTACTTGTGTAGTTGATAATTGTCCCATGCGCATTAATGATAATTTGGATGCAATTGAAATTCTACCAAATCTAGAAAATTTTGAGCTTAATACATTGGTAGACGAGATTAAAATTGATGAGTGTCCAATTATAGAAGAGAAGGAAATTAAGATTGAGGAAGTTGAAAATCTTGCTTTAGAGTATAAGGATCCGATTTGGGAGGAGTATATGAGTCGTACTTATAATGATTATTCTGACGACTTTTCTAGCTATTTTGATGTTTCTAAGTCTCTTGAGCATGATAGGTTCTTGGAAGTTTTCGTACCTTTCAATGAATCTAAGGTTTATTTGCACAATATGCTTATATTAGAAATTCGTAGATATGTGCATCTGTTTGCTTTTTATCCTCATTGAAGTTTCCAGGTATAATCGACGTCAAGCTATTGACGTTAAAGAAGCGCTTCGTGGGAGGCAACCCACGCATTAGTGTAGGGAGAAAAAAAAAATTGTGTTGTTTTCAAAAAAAAAAAAAAAAAACGAATTTTGAGTGGGTAACGCAGGCTGCGCCTGCGTTTCTGTTTTTCGCGCATGTTGCAGGTCTGTAACGCAGGCTGCTCCTGCGTTACTGGAGGTGCCGCAGTCTGCTGGCCTGTTGCGCAATCTGCTCCGGCGTGACTGCATTGTGCGCAGTTGCCCTGTACGCGCGCAGGCTGCTCGTTGTGCAGTGTGTTTGTCTGATGTTTTTTTTTCTGTGGTCAGCTGTTGTTATAAAGAAAAAAAAAATCTCTCCACCCCATTCTTTTTATACTCCCATTCTCTCTAATTCTTTTCCTATTTCAATTCCAAAACTTTCCATCTTTTCTCCAAAAATTCTAAACCTATTTATATTCTAATTATTATTATTATTATTATTATTATTATTATTATTATTATTTATTATTATTATTATAGTTATTATTTATTATTATTATTATTATTTTCTTATTTATTATTATCTTTATTATTTTTATTTATTATTCTTATTATTAGTATTATTCTTATTATTATTATTATTTTTTATATACCCACCTATACATACAAATCCAATTCCTCTTCTATTTATTTAAATCTCTAAAAATTTAATTCTAAAGAGGAATTAATTGCAAGTTCACCTCTTTGATTCGTATTGGGTAAATCTTTTTCTCTAATCTTATTTTTATTACGAATTTGTGTTCTTGTCAATGGGATTTTGTAGTGTTCAGGCAAGGTGGCCAGACTATGAAGCTCGTATGCAGTATCCTCCGCCAGATTCATCCGAGGAGGAGGACGAGTAGGTATGTTTTCTACTATCCCTTGTATTTACTTCCATTCAATGCGGACATTGAATATTTTAAGTTTGGGGGTGGTTTGAGGGATATGTAGTTGTTGTTGTATTATTTGTTCATGTAGGATTTCATGCTTTGCATATTAGTAGTAGTAAATTATGCATTTATGTTTGTGTTATCTACGTTTGTTTCATATAGGACATTCTGTTTTTATTTTTTTTTATATCATATGAGTTCATAATAGTTTGCATTTGCACCCATGCTTGATAGGAATTTTGTGTTGTTGACGCTTTTGATTGAGAAGTGATATGCTTTGTTCTTGTGCACACACATACACTAGTAAGTTGAAGCTAGTAGACTTATTGAATGTTGTAAGTAATTAGAAGGACATGAATATGTGCAAGATGATTTAGTTTGCATGCTTTGAATACAAGTTGGTGCGTTAGAGAGATTTTTGCTTGGGATTGAGTATGTTTTTCCACCAAGTGAGATTTTGAGCCATATTGCATATTTTTTGCAATTTATTCGTTTGCTTGAGTGTCCACGGATTGTTTGCATTGCTAGCAGTTGTTTGAGGTCTTTCTTGAAACGCATGACATTATTTGACGATTAAAATGATAAAGGCATTTAGGAATAACCGCATATTTTCCCATATTACCACACCATGTTTACATGATCAATTAGTTAACACGTTGAGCTTAATCCTATTTTTTTCGGTGACATACCACATTACTTGCCTAGACCTTTTTCTTGTATTGGCCTTACATTAATTTGAACCCACACTGTCAAAGGCTAGTATAGTGCTTAAGGGAGTAATAAGGTGTGCATGGAGGGGTTTATTGTTGGTCATAATTTTGGGGAAAAATATTGAGATTGGGTTTGGTTGTTTACTTGATAGTCGGCATATGTAATAAATTGTGGGATCATTTGTTATTGTTTATATTATTGTTTTATTTAGCTCTCGAAAAAAAAAAAAAAAAAAAAAAAAAAAAAAGAAAAAAAAAAGAAAAAAAAAATATATTATGAGAGCATGTTTGTGTTTGTTGTGATCCTACTTTAGTCGACTAGTCGAGTGTTCTTAGTAAAATTTATGTGGGGGGAAAATAGAGTGTTGTGTATGATTTATTATGGTGTTTACTAGCTTTTGACACTTCACCTGTTTTGGCTTATTTGACATACCTTGTCCCTAGCCCACGTTACAACCCAATTAAAGACCTTTTGATTATCGTCATTGATGTATGTTGTGTTAAGAGTTAGATTGATACCAAATGTCAAGCATGTTTATGATTTTGTTGGAATTGAGTGATACACTTACCCTTGTTCTTGAGTGAATATTCTTTTGTGAGTGGATTGTGAGTGTTTGCTTATTTTTGCGTATGAGATCCCGAGTTTTGTCTCAAAGATGTGCTCTTGTAGGCTTAGCATGTTTACTAACTTATTCTTACACTTGACATGGGCTTGTGAGAACTTATGCATGTTCATTGAGTAGACTATGTGAATACTTGCACTTTCGACACCAAGACATTGCGTATTTACTTTGATTCTTAAGTTGATATGGCATAAGAGGATTTGAAAGTATGGTAGGCTAGATTAATTGCATTTTTCATATTAGTTGCATTCATGCATTGCATTGCATTAGGTTAAATGGATTTTGTGGGTACATTCACTATAGGCCCTCACGAGACCTTACTCGTCCACTAGGGCTGCCTAGGGGTTTAAAGGGCTTGTTGCATATGCCAAATGCAACCGTGATCACCTACGGAAGTGGTACTAATTAGGTAGTTATAATTGTTTATGCTTGAGGACAAGCATCGGTTTAAGTTTGGGGGTGTTTGATAAGTGGATTTTATATCCACTTGGAACATTCTATATCGGCTTAAATTGATTGTTTTGGACTCAAGTTTGTGTAGTTTTGATGTGTTTTGTGTAGTTGTGCAGGTTTCCAAGAATATCTAAGCTTTTGTCGTTTTTGGAGATTTAATTGATTAAAATTCGGATTTTCCGGGAAGGCTGCGCAGCTTATACTGTTTTGGCCATATCTGGAGTTCTAGAAGTCCGTTTTCAGCGATCTTACTGCCCACGCGAAGCTTGAGAGATTTTCTACAACCTGGGAAAGGAAACAAGTGCAAGAAACGTACTTATTAAAGGCGCGCACGTAATCTTAATTAAAGAAGGCTGGGAATTTACTGTTTTGCCCTTTTTCTAATTCTAATTGTATTCTGGGCAGTTTTGGGTACCTTCTTTAAATCCTAATTGTAATAGAAGGCAATATCTTGCTGGGCAAGATTTGTAGAGCCTATATAAACACATCATACCATTGTACATAGCGAAAACAATTCATAGCTTGTAATCGTATCAAGGTACTTTCGATCTTCAATTCTTCAATATTATGTTTTCATTCATTATCATTATTATTTTGTTTTCTTCTTTAATTATGTGTAACTAAATCTTTAATCTGAGGATTGGGTAGTATTCCTTGGTATTCATGTGTGTTTAATTATCTGTGATTTTCTTGCTTTGCTGATCTGTTATTGAGGGCTTAACACAATTAGGGGAGTCATGAACCTTTGATTGGATTTTAGGGATTGTAATAACTTGGAAGAGGAGTTGCAATTTTAGTACATGATTTAACAGACATAACTCGAATATTTGATTGGGAGATTAATAGGAGAGTTGTGAGACTTATAATTCTTGGAGTTTAATAGTTTATGATTGTCTTTGATTGTATCACGGAAGTGACAATTAGGGTATAGTTGTAGACATTATATTGTATCTTGGAAGAGAACATTATAACCTTAGAAGAATTGTTTTCAGCAGAGTAAGAACGTAGATGTCACATAGATATTGAATGTGCATTGAAACCAAGTGAAGAACCCCAGTTCTTGGATTGTTTTCCTCATATATTTTATTCTTGATTGATAATTAGTTTAATTTAGTTTAGTTTAATTTAGTTAATACACAAACCCAAAATTCTTCTCATACACTTCTAAATTGTGAGAGATAAAAACTTGAACTTGATATTACAATTCAGTCCTTCCCTGAGAACGAACACATAAAAATACTATTAACAACAAGCGCACGACCTGAGAAGTTTTAGAAGATTTACGAAGGTTTTTGATTGAAATCAGGACTGAAACCTACATTCTCAGAATGCAGCATCTTAAAGACTATTAAGTTTCTACCTTGAATATTATTCGAGATCCAGCTAAATGGATGCATCATTTTTGAAGAAAGTTTAGAAATGTAGGTGCTCTGAAAAATCATCTTAACTAATAATTAGACAACACCCATAAAACACTCAAATTATATTCTATGACCTACAACAAAATTAAAACCTCACATGATTGCTATCAATACTACTCATATTAGTTTTCAAAATACAAATTTGAACATATTTAAAGTAAGTACACAATAACTACATAGGCCAGTAACAAGATTAAATCAATGAAAATCAATCACATGTTTCAAACGATACTGATCATGAATAGTTTAATTAAAAAATACAATTTAAGCTAGCGACCCGTGTCTCGCATGGGTTTTTATGCTAGTATATAATAAAAGTTTAGTTTGAATTATCAAAAATTGTGTATATGCATTTCAAATTCAAAAGCAAAGCTTCCAGCTAAAGCTTCTTCGAGAGATAGGAATGAGATGGGCAGTCCATGAAAACGTGCCTAGCAGATTTACTATGGGGTGTTATTTTTGAATAGGTGTTATTTTTGTAATTAATTACAGAACTAAGGGTAAAGACTTAAAATGGTCAAAAACACTGTTCCTAACACATAACAGAAACTATTATATATATATATATATATATATAGGGTCTTGTTCTAATAGAAACTAAATTAGAATAGAAACTAGAAACTAAACATAAATTAAATATTTCAAGCTAATCTAATGACCAAATTAGGGGTACCCCAATACAAAAAGTTCATAATATTCTTGGCTCCATCCAGCAACAAAAAAAAAAAAAATACTGTTCACTGCTGGCGTGGCAGTGACGTCAGCGTGAACAGTAATTTTTTTTTTTTTTGCTGGATGGAGCCAATAATTTTAAACACTTTTTGTGAAGGTGCCCCTGGCGGGGCCATTAGAATGAATGAAATATAATTTATTTAGTGTTGGTTTCTAGTTTCTATTCTAAGATTGGTTTCTATTTGACCACTAGCCTATATATATATATATATATAGGCTTTTGCTCAAATACAAACCAATCCTTAAATACAAACTAACACTAAATTAATTATATTTCATCTATTCTAAGTTTCCCGCCAAGGGTACCTTCACGAAAGATGATTAAAATAATTGGCTCTATCCAACAAAAAAAAATAAAAAATTTCAAAAAAAAATAAAAAAATTCCCTGCCGTGGAAATGCGAAGCATTTAAGACAGTAAACGGATGAGTTAGGTAGTCATGAGGGCCGAAGGCCCTCGACACACCCGTCAATCGTCTATTGCCTTTACCATTGATTGTCATTCCTTACAACTTTAGAATGATAAAGGCGCGAAGCGCCGTACAAGAAGGTGCGAAGCACCGTTAACCAGTGAAATCCACTGCCATGTCATCACGTGAACAGTGATTTTTTTTTTTATTTTATTTTATTTTATTTTTTTTTATTGGATAGAGCCAATTATTTTAAGCATTTTTTGTATTGGGGTACCCCTAGTTTGGTTATTAGATTAGCTTGAAATATTAGATTAGTGTTTAGTTTTTAGTTTGTAGTTAATTTTAGTTTGTAGTGGAGTAGGACCCTATATATATTATATATATATATATAGGGTCCTACTCCACTACAAACTAAAATTAACTACAAACTAAAAACTAAACACTAATCTAATATTTCAAGCTAATCTAATGATCAAACTAGGGGTACCCCAATACAAAAAATGCTTAAAATAATTGGCTCTATCCAACAAAAAAAAAAATCATTGTTCACGTGATGACGTGGCAGTGGATTTCACTGGTTAACGGTGCTTCGCACCTTCTTGTACGGCGCTTCGCGCCTTTATCATTCTAAAGTTGTAAGGAATGGCAATCAATGGTAAAGGCAATAGACGATTGACGGGTGTGTTGAGGACCTTCGGCCCTCATGACTACCTAACTCATCCGTTTACTGTCTTAAATGCTTCGCATTTCCACGGCAGGGATTTTTTTTTTTTTGATTTTTTTTTATTTTTTTGTTGGATAGAGCCAATTATTTTAAGCATCTTTCGTGAAGGTACCCTTGGCGGGAAACTTAGAATAGATGAAATATAATTAATTTAGTGTTAGTTTGTAGTTTGTATTTAAGGATTGGTTTGTATTTGAGCAAAAGCCTATATATATATATATATATATATATATATATATATATATATATATATATATATATATATATATAAGTAGAAGTAGATAGTAGATACTCTCTCCGTCTCATAATATGTTTCCTGTTTGAAACGTTTGCCAACGCATACTTTTGATCGTTAATATCTTGAATTTTGTATTAGTACTACATATAAAAACTTCACTGTATTAAAGTACTCATAAATACGAATCCAACAAGATCACTCATGATTATATTTTATCTTATAAATTATGCATAAATTAGTAGTCAATCGCTTAAAATGAACAGTGTAAAAAGTCAAAACAGGAAACATATTAAGGCACAGTAGATAGTAGATAGTAGATTGAAGTTCTTGTCCTGACTCCTGGTGGAGGTCTAGAGTTCAAGAAACAGTTAAAATGCGGATGTGAGTGAGTAGAGCATAATAAATTTTTGTCTTCTGTTTGGACCCTTAACCGTTTTGAAATGGATGATGATTTCCAAAACCAAACTACTCTCCCTTTTTAGTTGGTACATTTGCAAAAAACATACATATTAAGAAAGAATTAATTATATAATTTGTTTCCATGTTTGCCCTTAATCTTAACATTAAATGATGACTTATAAGTATGTGCATTAAATATAAAGTCAAACATTGGTATTAGAAATAAGGGTAGATATGGAAAAATTGGTAAAAATATGTATTGAAACAAGAAATGTGACAACTATTTAGCAACAATTTTTTTTTTTGCAAATATGTCAATTAAAAAGGGACGAAGGAGTACTACTTTACTTGCATATGAAATGGCATGACCTATCTCCATAATTTCATAACCACCCAGAATTCATCTTTACAAATTTAATATCAAGTAGTTCACTTGAACAAAGTTAACAAACTCAAGAGCTAAGAATTGAAAGATGCTGGCAGGATACGATAGACGTTTGTTGGTTAAGCCGCTGATGCTGTTTTTCCGGTGCTCAATCAATAATTTAGTTGTAAAAGCCTCGCAGGTTCCAGCAATGTTTGTGTTTGGAGATTCGATTGTGGATACTGGTAACAACAATTTAATTAATTCAATTGCTAAAGCGAATTACTATCCTTAACCATCCAAATGAAGATTGCATGCTCGTATAGTCAAATGTAAGTGTAAATTTCATATGAACTAATATATCTTCTTTTTATAGTCCCAGCAGGGTACCTGACATTTTTGCACACACGTCCTCACAAAGTCTCGAACCCCTAACCGAGAGAAGAATGGAAGGTGACCAACTAGAGAAGAATGGAAGGTGACCAACTAATACTACAGGAACAATAATTATCAATACTAGTGAATCCAGTGCTGGTCGTGTTGTTACTGTTGGGTCCTTCCTATGTGGGAGCCCAATATCAAGCCCAAATTAAAACATAGGATTCGGGTATTGAGAATGATTAGCATGGGGTTATGTGTTGAGCAACATAGCCGAAAGCAAGAAAAAAATCATGAGTTTTGTTTTTCACCATAACTTCAACTTATGGTGTTTTTGGGGGAAAAACCATAACTTCAACTTCAAGTTATGGTGTTTTATTAAGAGTTAAGTTTACCGTAACTTCAACTTACGGCATTTTTGTGTGAGTTCCACAATATCATCAGAGAGAGAGATTAGTTTTGTATGAGAGAGGATCATACTTTGTGAGAAGCTTATTGGTGATGTATGCTCTAGTTCTAGCTAGAGAAACACTCTTGTAGTCCTTCTTTGTTGATAATGGAGATTTGGGGTGGACTCCGAAATCGGTCCCGTGGTTTTACTTCCTACACCGGGAAGGTTTCCACGTAAAATGTTCTTGTGTTATTTGTGTTCATATCCTCTATTAGATTTCATATATTGTCTTGCTTGATTGATTATTTGTTATTAGAGTTGATACAAGAGAGAAGGTTGAGATCAAGCTAACTACAAGCTTTGTTCTCTGTTTGGTGAACTCGTTTCCCATCAAAGTGGTATCAGAGCTTGAGGTTGTGTATCTGTCTTGTGTCAAATATGGATGTGAATACAAGCAGGATGGTGATGTTGAATGGTTCGAATTATCACATTTGGAAGGCAAAGATGAGAGACCTTCTCTATGTTAAAGGCTTCCACGTACCAGTGTTTGGTGAGGAAAGACCTGATGATAAGTCTGAAGCAGAGTGGAGAATTACGCATCTACAAGTTTGTGGTTTCATTCGGCAATGGGTTGATGATAATGTGTTGAATCATGTTGTAGAGGAAACACATGCGAGAACTTTGTGGAGCAAACTTGAGGAATTATATGCTCGAAAGACAGGAAACAACAAGTTGTTTTTGTTCAAGCAGTTGATGCATTTGAGGTATCAAGATGGATCACCTCTAACGAATCACCTGAATAATTTTCAGGGCATGATTCATCAGTTGGCTGCTATGGGCATCAAATTTGAGGATGAGGTTTTGGCATTATGGTTACTTGGTTCATTGCCAGACTCATGGGATACTTTCAGAATGTCCCTTTCTAATTCAGCTCCTGAAGGTAAGATTTCTATGGCATTGGCTAAAAGTAGCATGCTGAATGAAGATATGAGAAGAAAGACAATTGGCTTCTCTTCACATTCAGAAACTCTTGTAGTTGAAAAACGTGGTAGAAGTGAAAATCGAGGTGGAAAAACTCGAAGTAAAAGCAGAAGCAAGAGTCAGGGCAAGTCTAATAAATTTGCAGATTGTGAGTGCTACTATTGTCATGAGTTTGGACACACTAAGAAATTCTGTCCTAAGTTGAGAAAGAAGAATAATTCTGGGAACAATAACAAGGGTAAGGAAGAAAAGAACAAGGAGAAGAAAAGTGATGAAAGTGGTGATGAGAAACAGGTTGTTACAATCTCAGAAAGCTACTTCATTGTTCTTGGTGATGATGCTGTGAATTTTGTGACTCATGATAGTGATTGGGTAATTGATAGTGGGGCTACAATTCATGCTACCTCTAGAAGAGATTTTTTCTCATCTTATACCCCTGGTGATTTTGGTTCTGCAAAGATGGGAAATAATGAGACATCAAAGGTGATTGGCATTGGTGATGTCTGTCTAGAAACAACCATGGGGGCAAGACTGTTTTTGAAGGGTGTTAAACACATACCTGATCTGAGATTAAACTTGATATCTACAGGCAAGCTAGATGATGAGGGCTATTGCAATACCTTCATGAATGGAATATGGAAGCTTACCAAGGGCTCATTGGTTGTGGCTAAAGGTAAGAAATGCTCTTCTCTTTACATTATATCTGCAAGTGTACCTGCTGAGAGAATAAATGCTGTTAATGATGAAGAAATGACTAATTTGTGGCATAAAAGACTCAGCCATATTAGTGAGAAGGGGCTGGCCATATTGAGAAAGAAGGAGTACATTCCAGGTATACAGAAAAACCATTTGGTGAAATGTGTACATTGTTTGGCTGGAAAGCAGAATAGAGTTTCTTTCAAAAGCTCTACTCCTTCAAGAAAATCAAGTCCACTTGACTTGGTACATTCTGATGTTTGTGGTCCTTTCAAGACCAAAACACTTGGTGGATGTTCATACTTTGTTACATTTGTTGATGATTACTCCAGGAAGGTTTGGGCTTATACCTTGAAAACAAAAGACCAAGTATTGGAAGTTTTCAAGCAGTTTCAAGCTTCAGTTGAGAGACAAACTGGGAAAAAGTTAAAGTGTATCAGAACTGATAATGGAGGTGAGTACATTGGTCCATTTGATGAATACTGCAAACAGCAAGGTATTAGACATCAAAAGACACCTCCAAAAACCCCTCAGTTGAATGGTTTGGCTGAGAGATTGAATAGAACATTAGTGGAAAGGGTGAGGTGCTTGCTGTCTCAATCACAACTCCCTAAATATTTTTGGGGTGAAGCTTTGAATACAGTGGTACATGTCTTGAATCTCAGTCCCTCTGTACCTCTAGATGGAGATATACCTGATAGAGTTTGGACAGGTAAAGAAGTTTCTTATAATCATCTTCGTGTCTTTGGGTGCAAAGCTTATGTGCACATTCCTAAAGATGAGAGGTCCAAGCTTGATTCGAAGACAAGAGAGTGTGTTTTTATTGGATATGGCCTTGATGATTTAGGCTATAGATTTCATGATCCAGTTAACAAGAAGCTTATTAGGAGCAGAGATGCTGTGTTTATGGAGGATCAAATAGTTCATGACATTGAAAAAGGTCAGAACTTGGAGCCTATGTCTAGCAGTGATTTAGTTGATTTGAATCATATTCCTCTTGCACATGTTCCTATAGAAGTTGAAGAAAATGCAGAGGGAGACACATCCTCTTCAAGAGGGTCACATATTCATGATAATGGTGATCATGATCATGATTTTATGGGAGAACAAGATGGTGAAGAAGATGATGAACAACCTGAAGAACAACCAGAAATACCGCCTGAAGTTCCAGTTCGGAGATCTACTAGAGATAGACAACCCTCTACTAGATATGCTCCTGATCAGTATGTTTTGCTAACTGATGCAGGTGAGCCTGAGTGCTATAATGAGGCTGTTAATGGTGAATGTAAAAATTTTTGGATTGATGCAATGAATGATGAGATGGAGTCACTTCGAGAAAATCATACATTTGAGTTGGTTAAGCTACCTAAAGGAAGAAAAGCCATTAGGAACAAATGGGTGTATAAGTTGAAACAAGATGACAACTTGTTGCAACCTAGATACAAAGCAAGATTGGTAGTCAAAGGCTTTGGTCAGAAAAAGGGGATTGATTTTGATGAAATATTCTCCCCAGTTGTGAAAATGTCATCTATTCGTGCTGTTCTAGGCATTGCAGCTTGCCAAAATTTGGAGATTGAGCAAATGGATGTAAAAACTGCATTCCTACATGGTGATTTAGAAGAAGAAATTTTCATGAAACAACCTGAAGGTTTTGTGGTTGAAGGAAAAGAAGAATATGTTTGGAGATTGAAGAAGAGTCTATACGGTTTAAAGCAAGCTCCCAGACAGTGGTACAAGAAGTTTATGTCAGTTATGAGGGAGCAAGGATACAAGAAGACATCTTCTGATAATTGTGTATTTGTGAAGAAATTTGCTGATGGTGATTTTATTATTCTCTTACTCTATGTGGATGATATGCTTATTGTTGGAAAGGATACTTCAAGAATCAATTTCTTGAAGAAGCAATTAAGTAAATCTTTTGCAATGAAAGATTTAGGGCCAGCAAAGCAGATTCTTGGCATTCAAATTACTAGAGATAGAGATTCAAAGAAGCTGTTTCTTTCACAGGAGAAATACATTGAAAAGGTCCTTTAAAAATTCAGGATGGACAAAGCAAAAGTGGTTAGTTCACCACTAGCTAGTCATTTCAAGTTGAGTAAGAATCAGTGTCCATCAACGGATGATCAAAAGAGAGATATGGCAAACATTCCATATGCATCTGCAGTTGGAAGTCTCATGTATGCCATGGTGTGTACTAGACCTGATTTGGCTCATGCTGTTGGTGTTGTGAGCAGGTTTCTGTCAAACCCAGGTAAAGAGCATTGGAATGCAGTGAAATGGATCATGAGGTATCTACGAGGAACCTCTAAATTAAAGCTCAGTTTTGGGATGGAAAATGTTCAGTTAGTGGCCTATTCTGATTCAGATTTAGCTGGAGACATTGACACAAGAAAATCCACCTCTGGATATTTGATTAAGTTATGTGGTGGAGCTGTCTCCTGGAAGTCAAGACTGCAAAAATGTGTTGCTCTGTCAACAACAGAATCTGAGTTCATTGCAGTGACAGAAGCAAGTAAAGAGCTTCTATGGTTGAAGAAGTTCTTGAGAGAACTAGGGTTTGAACAAAATAGGTATGTACTACTCTGTGATAATCAGAGTGCAATTCACCTCGTTAAGAACTCATTGTTTCACTCTAAATCGAAACACATTGAGCTGAGGTATCATTGGATTCAAGATGTTCTTGATGCTAAGCTCATGGAAGTGGATAAAGTTCATACAGATGATAATGGTTCAGACATGATGACAAAGGCATTGCCCAGAGGAAAGCTTGAGTACTGCAGGTTGATCGCCGGTATGGCGAATCCTCCCACATTGTCATGAGAGGGAGATTTGTTGGGTCCTTCCTATGTGGGAGCCCAATATCAAGCCCAAATTAAAACATAGGATTCGGGTATCGAGAATGATTAGCATGGGGTTATGTGTTGAGCAACATAGCCGAAAGCAAGAAAAAAATCATGAGTTTTGTTTTTCACCATAACTTCAACTTATGGTGTTTTTGGGGGAAAAACCATAACTTCAAGTTATGGTGTTTTATTAAGAGTTAAGTTTACCGTAACTTCAACTTACGGCATTTTTGTGTGAGTTCCACAATATCATCAGAGAGAGAGATTAGTTTTGTATGAGAGAGGATCATAGTTTGTGAGAAGCTTATTGGTGATGTATGCTCTAGTTCTAGCTAGAGAAACACTCTTGTAATCCTTCTTTGTTGATAGTGGAGATTTGGGGTGGACTCCGAAATCGGTCCCGTGGTTTTACTTCCTACACCGGGAAGGTTTCCACGTAAAATGTTCTTGTGTTATTTGTGTTCATATCCTCTATTAGATTTCATATATTGTCTTGCTTGATTGATTATTTGTTATTAGAGTTGATACAAGAGAGAAGGTTGAGATCAAGCTAACTACAAGCTTTGTTCTCTGTTTGGTGAACTCGTTTCCCATCAGTTACTCAATAATTAAGTAGACTTAGATAGGTTGTCATAGTCACTCATGTCAATAGGTCCTGTTACAGTAACAAAAAAATTCATATGACCCTGTGGCAATAACTTTATTCATTGAAATAGAGTGATGCTATCATTTGCGAAAAAAATAAAAGTGCAGATAGTAAATGAATGTATTTTATAAGTTATCGTCAGAAGTTTGGTTGCAGGAGAGATGCTAGGGATCCCAGCGCCTCCACCCTTCGCGGATCCAGCAACAACCGGAGACACTTAGTGGAGGAGTCAGTTATGCTTCAGCAGCCTCATGCATCCTGGACGATACTGGAAGACACTATGTAATATTACGTCTTTCTGCTTCCTTTTCTTCTTATTATGATAATTGAAAATATAAAGAATCCATAGCTACAACTATTTGTATCCAACTGTCTTGGTCCATTAGGTTCAAACTTTGTGCAATATGTGACTATTTTACGGTTGATCGATACCATAAATTGTAGCATCTAGTTTTTGCTGGTGAAATGATATACTTATGCAGATAGAACGTTTCATGCTGAGCCAACAAGTAGTGAATGTTGGGGCAACACTAGACCAACTTCGAATAATAATGTGACACCAGAAGACCTCACTAAATACCTTGCAAACTCTATTGGCTATTGCAGTCATGGTGTTCGGTAGTAATGACTACATCAACAATTATCTCATGCATTCTAAACAATTATCTCATGCATTCTATGTATCCTTCCAGCTATCAATACAACCCCCCTGACTTTGCCAACCTTCTCCTCAACAACTATGCCCGGAAAATTGTGGTAAAGATCTATCATTCTATCGTCTCATTAATGAAGCTAATAGCAATCATTTACTACCTTAACTGCTATAAAGTCAAAAGTATTATGTACAGGCACTGCATAGTGCGGGCTTACGAAAATTCTACCTAGCAGGAGTTCCTCCTCTCGGATGCATCCCTAGCCAATTAGCCATAGGCCAACCTCCACCAGGAAGGTGCGTGGATTATGTAAATCAGATTCTTGGTACTACTTTTAACGAGGGGCTTTGTTCGCTAGCCATCTCATTGAACAGAGATCACCCTGGTGCAGTTTTCATATATGGTAATATCAAGGTGTAGTTGGCGATATGATTAATAATCCATATAAATACGGTAAGAATTAATTAATACTCTTTTCGTCCAAATATATTCGATAAATCTTTTCGGAAGAAAACTTCATTATATTTTGTGTGCATGAGAACAGGATTAAGTGGAGTGAACAGGGGTTGCTGTGGATCAGGAAGAAATTAAGGGCAACTAACTTGTATGCCTTTTCAGCCTCCTTGTTTTAACAGGAAATCATATCTTTTTTCGGATGCTTATCACACTACTGAAGCTGCTAATTATGTAATAGCTCAAAGGGCTTTTAGTGGACCTCCTTCTCCTTCAGATTGCTTTCCCATTAATATTCAACAAATGGCTGCAATTGACACTTGACTTGTTTCTTTACGATCCTGTTCCTAAGAAAACTACCAGATATTAACAGTAATTAGAAAAAGAAGTTTCATTTTTAGATGCAACTAAATTATGAATTCTATGTCGAACCCTTATCATTGAAATTGTTAAACAGTCTAAGATTGCCTGTTTCCTATTACCGTAGTATTCAGAACTCAGAAGGATGATCTTGTCAATGAAGTTGTTTCTTGTTTACTAATTCACTTAATATGCCAGTGTAATAAAGTTATCAATCTCTTGAGTCTTATCACATAATATAATGTGCTTGTTTTATATGTACAGTACTAAACAAATGCGAAAGCCAGGTACATTTCTATACTCACTGATGTACTACTGCTTGAGAGGATAAATTCTTCGAGTTGATAATTTCTTGTCAGTGTATTAAAGATTAAAAATAGTATATACAAAAGAATAAAAGATAATACATAAAATTACCAATTCATGAATAGCCAACCAAAAATTATATCTTTAAATCATTGTTTTCCTTGCATTTGGGAACGAATTCAAATTAAATTTAATTTAATTCGAATTAAATGTATATAACAGTCGGGGATAACAGGCATGTTTTAGAAATTACAGTATTTAATACCTGCACAGTGCACAATCATGCCTCATTCATTTCCAACTACATAACTAAATGCAGAGGAGGGATCTGTTGGGTAAAGCATCTCATTCATCTCTCGAGGCAGCATCTAACCCAGCTAAGGGGCTATCAGCAAAGTACTCCTGATGCTTAACATTCACACCATACTCTTGCAGCGCTTTCGAAAGGTCCTCCATCGCCAAGGTCAGGCGTTTATCCTTTTGAAGCTTGTCTCTTT
This sequence comes from Kitagawia praeruptora, assembly GCA_037693485.1. Lineage (NCBI taxonomy): Eukaryota > Viridiplantae > Streptophyta > Magnoliopsida > Apiales > Apiaceae > Kitagawia > Kitagawia praeruptora. Next base: position 41,131,538 of record CM075344.1, read on the forward strand.
TATCCTTGATCACCGCAGCTTGTCTTGCTTTACAGTGCTGAAGAGCATCAGTAGCAACATCCGCAATGAACTTCTGTGTAGCTACAGCTACCAACCTAACTAGTCGTACATCTGGACACTGGAACCCACTTTTGGCCAGATAATGCTCAGCCAATTCATCTGGAATAGTGGGTGTGTAGTCCATTAATGATGCCAAAAAATTGGAAAGTGCAACAGAATCATCGTGTCTGTTTTCTTCCAACTGTTGCCTTTGGTTCATCTTCTATCTCAGTTGAGCAAATCAAATTGGAATATCTTTCTGCTCCTAAAAACGAACTTTCACACATGAGAGGCAGATGAAGGGGTAGGATATCATTAAATAGTATCTTGACAGAAAATAAGCGTGAAACTTCCAGTTTAAAATTATAGTTTAAAAACATATTCCACAATCCTCAAGAAAAAAAGGTTGATGACATTTAGAATAATTTTCTGCTCTAACATTCTGGCTTCTCTTTGGCAAACCGAAACACATACATGCAATTTCGAACTTTGAAAATTCAACTTTTAAATATATACTTATCTTTTAAGTTTGAATTTTAATTGTCTTTTAAGTTCAGCTAATACTTACTAGTGTGAAATTAGTAAATTACATCATAATTTTATAACAGTACATGACATGTCGTAGTCATACTCCTACGTTCCGTCGTACCCCTACGTCATACCCAAACGTTCTCGTACCGGAAAAATTCAAAGCAACCTTCCACGTTTCCGTTTTCGTACCTCGTTTCGTATCGAACCGCGTTCTATGTGACTATGGGTAGGACGGTTGGGGCACATCTGTAAGGGATCCGAACCACAACCGTTCTATGATGCAACTTCTTTCCTTCTTCGAAACTAAGATCAAAAAACTATTTGAAGCAAATTATTATATGTTACTAAATATATATAAATTAGTAGAACATATCAAATGTCTCATCAAAACTGCAGCTGTTTTCAGCTATTACAAGCAATATATTTCTTTCAGTTCGCCAACAGAACCATCCCCTCAGTTTGCCATCATTAAACATTTCTTTGTATTCTACTACTAGAATTTTATACAGAAATAGCTTTTAGATTTTAATACTTCTCGTTTACCAACGGAAGAGAAACATACAAAACTTAGAAACACAAAAAACAAAGGTTGTTACCAAGCTGTATTCTTAGCAGATCGGCAAAACAAGTTACAATAAAAACCTAAATGTATGCCAAAAACAAGGTGCTTATTAAGGCAGAACCCTATCACTAGCACTGGAGATAATTATCTTAGACTCTAGTCTGAAAATAGCATCAATCCTTAATCATTATAGGTTTATTTTTACACATGTTAAGAAATGAGACTATCGTTAACATACAGATAAAGAACATTGATAGGAAATGCAAATCAAGCCTTATTTATATATGCGAAGAATCATACATACAGGTGCGTATCTATGCGAATCATAGACACCGACATACACATGAAGAACATTGATAGGAAATGTGAATCAAGCCTAATTTATATGCTAAGAATCATGAATACAGGTGCGTAATGCGGGGATACATGGATCTAACAAATATGATAATATGGGGATTCGGGGAAGGGCAGGGGAGGGGTATACAAGTACAACATATATAAGAATATTACAAATATGCATACGATGTTATGTAAAATAAAATCCATTAAAAAACAGAATTTTGCAAAACATAAGCATCTAAAACAGAAAAATTTAATCAAAACTTCTATTATTGTAGAAGTGAATACTAACACTTTTTAATCCAAATTCAGATTGTAAAATACAAAATTAAATATTATAATTAGGCAAGTGTGAGTATCCGAGTATCCCCAAGTTCCCAGGTATAGTGCGTTAAATGATCCAAGTATCCCTACTTCATAGTTTATATGGGGAAAACAGTAATTCTATCTACCTACTCTGAGAAGTCTCTGTTAAGTATAATATATGAAGAATCTCCATTCATAAATAACTTTAAATTTAGATATCCCGGACAAACAAGGTCTAACCAAATACAATTTTATTGTAAAACACATTGTTAAAATGTCGCGAAATTAGAATACACAAACTATATTTTATAACCAATGTCCATGAATATACAGCTTAAATAACATATCTGACATATAAATGTAAATAGACAAAAATCAGAGTACACAGTCCACAGATATCAAAACGTCATTTCTGCAACTCAGAGGTCCAAGTTAATAGGCAGTAGAATTCTGTCTACACGACAAATAAGAGAGCATAAACGCCTCGTGTTCGACTCAAATTTTCCCCCCTAATCTATTTTTCTTCTTAATGATCGCCCGCAGCAAAATGAACCACATTCTATTAATTAGGAATGTACTTAATCCGACTTCGGTGACCTAAGAATCTACTGAATCACTAAAACTGTTCCGAAACATATAGTCAATAGCACATCAAATACTATACATGAATCAATTCAAAATAGCAAAACTAAAGTTATCAAGCAAGTAATTAACTATCAAACCTAATTCTACAAAATACAAAAAATACCCAAATTCATGAAATACAAAACAAAATAGTACCATCATAACAACAATTTTAATCAAATTAAAAAAAGAATTAAGCTACTAGGCTACCAAGAATTTAATTTAGTTAGATAACCTGAAATGGCACGTATGAGAAAAATAAATGTAATTGAAAACTAGGTTTTAATACTGAAACATGTAATTGATGTAAGTGATCGTACCTCTATGATATTATTGGCAGAAAGTCTGAAATTCCTGAGCGTCTGTAAATATGATTTGTATGTACGGAGTATATATTACAACAGATGGAAAATAGATATAGTGCCCGTTTGGCAAAACTTTTTTTTCGGGGGCTTATTTTCGGGTAAAAATTTTATATTTTGATAATTTTTTTTATACAAATATTTAATGTATGTTTGAAATTCAATAAGTTACAAAAATAAGTTGGAAAATAAGTTGGAATGTTAGGAATCTCTAACTTTGTCTTAAAATAAGTTGACTTATTTTGGAAAAAAGTTCCCCCAAACATCCCCTAGATCCTGTTTGTAATTAGCGATGACTAGCTAATTAAATAAATTATTATTTTATAATAGCCTATAACCCGTGCTTGTAAACTCTTTAATTTTATTTTATTATTAAAGTTTTAAGTTGTATATATATTTTTATTATTAAAATAATTTTTTAACTTTACAATCCCATGTATATAAATATTATTAAAAATATTTATTTTGAATTATTACTTTAAAATACATAAGTATAGATATAAATATTACACAAAAATTGTTTTTAACTTTTATTTAATAGAAAACATAAAATTTATCTAATCGTGTAGATCTTTTTCCGATTTTTATATAAAATTTTATGTATTGTAAGTGTTTTCCAGATTTTGTGTATTTTATTTACTATATATCTTATTACTCGTGTGATGCACAGATGTTTTTTTTAATATTTGTTGTTTTATTATCCATATTTCCATATATATATATATATATATATATAATATTTTAATTTAGTAGGAAAATAAATTCTAGAAGATAACAAAAAATTATAATACATGTTTGACAATATTTTTAACGATAGTGTTTTAATTAATACTCCCTCCGTCCCGGCCAATTATTAACATTTTAAAATAGGGTTTCTGGCACGCATTAAGGTAGATTTTAAGGATAGTTCCATAACTTATTTTTGAAATTTTCATTTTTTCTAATGACAAAAAAATTGTTAAGAATTAAATGGGACAGAGAGAGTAATATGTTCATAGTAGTTTATAAAATAATATATATGTTTAATAAAGATACGTTGTTGGTGGGATTCGAACTTGGAACTTGTAATAGTATTTTAAATATTAGAAAAGGAAGATTCTTTTAGCATTAGATCCGACGGTTCTCATTTATTTATCTTAAAATCTAACGGTTGTTAACTTGTTATTGAGTGACCAAAAAGAGTGACAAAAAAAAGAGTACCAAACCGACAACCAAATATATCGTAATTCGCTTATAATAGTATAGTATAGATAGTATAGATGGAACTAGCTTATATCTCGTGCAAAGCATGGATTATTTTTAATTTATTATAGTGTAATGTAATATTATAAATATTAATTTTAATATGTTATTGGAAGAATTCCAACCTTACATCTTTGTATATAATAATTAATAATTTTCAGTATTAAATTGGGGGAAATTAAACCTTATACCTATGTATATAACAACTTCTTTGTATATAATAATTTTTAGTATTAAATATAAATTAATATGTTGTTGCCGAGAATCGAACCTTAGACCTCTGTATATAATAACTTTTAGTATTATTGTATCGATCTAACGGTCATGATCTATTTGAGTTGAAGATCTAATAATGAGAGGATAACAAGAAATAGGGATTAACCAAATTACAAATTATACCCGTTTCGCTTATCATAGTATATAGCTTATAATCCGTGCGATGCACGGTTTTTTTTTATACATTAATGATTGTAAATTTATGTTTTCAATTAAAAGGTTGTATATTTAATTAGAAAAGAAATATTAATGATTGGATGATTATGATTGCAAAATTATGTTTTAAATTAAAAGGTAACGTGTTTTAATTAGGAAAGAAATATTAATGATTGGAAGATACGATGTTTTAGGTGTGTAAAAAAGAAAATATGTTCAATTAAAAGTAAACGTCTTTTAAATTGATTGAAAGATAAGATATTTTAGGTATTTATTAAATTTTAGTTAATGGTACAATTATGTTTTTATATAATTTTTAATTTAATAATTTTTACATTTTAATTTAATATAATTTAATATACTCATATTTACATATTATACTAATATTTTCTTATTATAAACAATGTATAGGGATTTTTAATATATTTTATTAATAATTGAAAATATGGTGTGGTATTTTTGGGTATATATTAATGATTGTAAGATTAATTTTTTTTTTTAAAAAAAGATAACGTATTTTAATTAGAAAGGAAATATTAATGATTTGAAGATATGGTACGATTGATAATATTAATGATTTGAAGATATGGTATGATTGATGTTTTTATAAAAGGTAATATCTTCAACTAAAAGTAGATGTGAAAATGGTAATGACTAATTACCATTAATTATATTATGTCATTATTTATTTTAATAATTAGGATTATGTCATTATTTATTTTAATAATTAGGATAACCAAACCGAAAACCAAATAACCAAGCCGAAAACCAAAACTGTAACATCCCGCACTTTTTCGAAATGTTAGTTCGAGCCAAAATACAAAACAAAAATGCAATCTCAAAAATTCTAACATAAAATTATTACAATTCTATTACAAATTAAGTCATACAGAATAAATGCGTAGCTATCCAAAAATATTTTACACAATCTAAGAAAAAATCCAACTACACGCTCCTTGCAAATTCAACGAACCGAACAAAACCTGAAATATTAAAAGGGTGAGCTAAAATGTCCAGCAAGCAAACTAACCAAACAAGCCAGCGGGTCAAATCCAATAAATAAAATACAGTATAAAACGATAATAATTTTCAGAAATTCATAACTTACAAAACGATAACTTTTTAACCACCAGTCTAACTAAGGTCACTACAAACCGGTGACACGGTCCAGAAGTTCAGAAGTCACTATAAACCGGTGACGCGGTCCAGAATTTAGTATTGCGTCCCTCACTAAGGTATCAGAAGTTGCACCGAAGTGCGCCCTAATGAGGTATCAGAATTTAGTTCCGGAACTATGCACAGATACTAAGGGGTTCAGATCATAGATTCAACTGAGGTGTCAAAGCTCGTATATTCTTATAAAATCTAAAATCATACTTTTCAAAATAATGGTACTCGGCCCAAATTTATATCAATAAAGTAGAGCGAAACATAATCACATATAAATTCAAAACTTAAAACATTTAAATATAAATTCGAAATAACCGGAAAGTTCGAATAGAAAACTTACCTCTGTAATGCTACTAACCACATAACATCGAAACCTAACATTAAAATAATTAAGATAAGAAAAATATAAAATATTAAACATGGCCAGACACACTTATATTGGACAATACTAACGGTATACATGGACTGAGACGCATGGATGATAAACATCAAGATTAATTTTATCAATAATAGCTCAACACTTATGCAGATCATTACAAAGATATTATTAGCAAGACAATATTGAAGCTACCATATGAGTAAACTAATATATTTGATACAACTTACGTGACATCCTAATAATTTAAATATAGAAACATATAATATATCTTCAGAATTTAAAACATATAAATATAATTTTGAAATAACTAAAAAGTTCGGATAGAATACTTACCTCGATTACGTTACTAACCATTGACCAACAGAAACCTAAAGTTAAAATAAAATCCCGAAAAAATAGAATAGTAAACAGGATCCAACACAATTATTCTTGCCACGCTAACATAATGAGAATAGTCATATAATACCCACATGATTAGTTTAGTCTCGAATGTATGAAATCAGTTAGCACACAATATACCTTGATTCAATTAATTAAAACAATTATGCAATAATCTAATTAAAATAAAATGACATGCAAGAAATTAACACATTGATATAACTTTCCTGACTTGCACATCCCACTACATTATACAATTTTTAGAACACATAAAATTCATTCCAAAGAGTGCAAAAATGCATATAATTAAGGAAACTAATTGATCATATCGAAGATATCATATAAGCAAATAGCTTGGCTGAATATTTTGATAAAAAATTCAAGTGATTACAAGAAGAAAAAAAAGTAAATAAAAGATTAAGTAAATCTAGTTATAGAAGTCCAAAATCACTAATTTGACATGAAAAATGTATAAGAAATATATACATCAAATCTAAAAGAAACTAAACAACAAAACATTCCTATTATACTAAACTAAATCTAAAATTTAAGATAACTAAATAATCACGGGACACACGATTTATTTATGATATGCCTAAGATGATCCATGACAAAATAAAATATGGCAGGATGATCGTATACAAAGAATATATCGATACATGCGTGCACCTAAAAAAAATAAAGATTTTTGTAAAGTAAGTATGCAAAGTCACACATGGAAAATGAATCAAAATCTACCTCATATGAAGATTGCAACAACTTATGCTTAGTGTCTTCTCGAATTTTCTGTTGGAAAATGTGGGTTTTAGCCCCACATTGACTAGTCATTTTGAGTCTAGTTTTGAATGGTCGTATATTGCGTGTGCGCAATGGGTGATGCTTGGATTATGTTCTCCTCCGAGAGAGCTTTCCGAGGCATGTTTAATTACTCAAAATGGTGAAGGGATGAATGAGATATGATAGCTCAAAGATGGTCCCTTAAGAGTTGAAATTTTGTTTAGATAATGGAAGTCCCACATTGAAATGGAAAAGGAGTTTCCATGACTTTATATAGTACAACACTTGAGTAGTGTTCACTTGTGTTGGCTAAGTGTTGCTCCATCTCCTACGCGGGCGCGCAGGGGGGGTGCGAATTGTGGGCTTTCGAGGGGAAAACCGAGGCTTCGTAAGCCTTCGGGCTTTCCGCGTGTGCGACCTGCGGACACGAATGCAGTAGAAAATTGGGCCGGCTAAACCCGGACTAGTTTTGCTATTTTTTATTATTTCCACTGGGCTTAAAAATAAATAAATCAAAATCTGTTTTGATTAATTCGAATAAATCAGAATCGGTTTGATTGATTTGATTAAATCCGAGATATGATTTAATTGCAGATATTGAGTAGTGCACAAGTCTTATCTCTAACCTTATCGTTACAGCCTATTTTAATTAACGCGTTAATTATTTTAGGCAGTTGTGTAGCGAGCAAGTTTTGTCAAACCTATAAATACCCCCTTAGGGTCTAGGTTTAATAATCTCATTCGCAGTCTAAACACATCCATTACCTCTCTCCCTGGTGATAGTTTTCTTGCTCGTTTTTGCTCGCCGAAGGTGCCGTTTTCTGCAACGCCATCGTTCTCTCGTTTTATCCTGGGAGGCTATCGTTTCACACACACGGTGAGAGGCGAAATAGCTTTAAGGAGACAGCTCTTCCGCTGGACTCGAGATTCTCTTATATCCTTCTGTTCTGTTATTTATTTGTTTGTTCACTGTTATACACCGTTTTGTTATTCGCATACATATTGTTATTTCTCGCAGATTGTTTCACAATCTTAAAGCTACCTTATATATAATTCTGTGACTAATACATCTGTCTCTCTTTGTTTCTGTGAATAACAGATTAATGGCTGATAACACCGTGAACAACACAAATACTGTGGTTGATCCCAACGTACGGATTGTAACATCCGATGGGGATCACCAACCGCCGCCAAACTCTAACGCACAGATTATAACATCTGATGTGAGTGCGACGCCGGTTGGACATGTGCCTCTGGGACATGTGCCTTTGGGACATACTGTCATTGGACAGTTTAGTGTTCCGCTTGGATCGACGGTAGTACCACCTGCTGGGGTGTCTACCGCACATATGGCACCTGTTATGCCTACGGTTCCTACTGTGCCTGCTGCACATGCTGAGAAACCGGAAAAGTTCAATGGTACGAACTTCAAACGTTGGCAGCAGAAGATGCTGTTCTACCTGACCACGATGCATATGGATCGTTATCTCAAAGAGGATCCACCGTTGCTCACTGCTGAGAGTAACATACAAACAGTTTATGTTGTTGATGCTTGGAAGCACGCTGACTATATCTGTCGGAATTATGTGCTTAATTGTTTGGTTGACACGTTGTATAACGTGTACAGTAATAAGCCTACAGCTAAGGTCTTATGGGAGTCACTTGACCATAAGTACAAAACCGAGGACGCTGGGCCTAAGAAGTGGATTGTTGGCCGCTTTCTTGATTATAAGATGGCGGATTCTAAGACTGTGGTCAGTCAGGTGCAAGAGCTACAGGTGATCATCCATGATATTCATGCTGAAGGGATGATCATAAGTGAGTCTTTCCAAGTTGCTGCTGTGATTGAGAAGCTACCACCTGGATGGAAAGATTTCAAGAACTACCTTAAGCACAAGCGTAAGGAGATGTCTATGGAGGATCTGATCGTTAGACTTCGCATTGAAGAAGACAACCGGGGATCCGAAAAGAAGATGAATGTTGCCACTGAAAAGGCAAACATGGTGGAACATAAGACCAAGAAGAACAATTCTGGCAAAGGGACGAAGCTAGCACCCAAGGGAGGAATTTCGAAGACGAAGTTTCAAGGGAAGTGCTACAACTGCGACAAAGTGGGTCATAGGTCTTCTGATTGTAGGAAGCCCAAGAAGCCCAACAAGAAGAAGGAAGCAAACATGGTCGATGATATCTCAAAGGAGATAGGTGACATAGACCTATGTGCTACGGTCTCTGAGGTGAACCTGGTTGGCTCCAACTCAAAGGAATGGTGGATTGATACAGGAGCTACAAGGCATGTTTGTTCAGATAAGGCGATTTTCTCGAGCCTCAAAGCATCCGATGCTGGTGATAAGCTTTACATGGGGAATTCAGCAACTTCAACCATTGAAGGGGAAGGCACGGTGATTCTGAAGATGACCTCTGGGAAGAATTTGACTTTGAAAAATGTACTTTATGTGCCTGATATTCGCAAGAACCTTGTGTCTGGTTCCTTGTTGAATAAGCATGGCTTTCGCATTGTTTTAGAGTCAGATAAGGTTATTTTGTCTAATAGTGGTATGTTTGTAGGCAAGGGTTATGTAACTGATGGGCTCTTTAAGCTCAATGTGATGTCTGTTAAAGATGATAATGAAATAAAGAACTCTTCTGCTTACTTGCTTGAGTCTCCTAATTTATGGCATGCTAGATTAGGTCATGTGAATTATGATACTTTACGACGATTAAGTATGAAAGAATACATACCAAAATTGAATATTGATTCAAAACATAAGTGTGAAACTTGTGTTGAGGCAAAATTAACGAGATCATCATTTAAACGTGTGGAAAGAAACACCAAAGTGCTGGACCTAATACATAGTGATATATGTGATTTGAAATTCGCTCCAACTAGAGGAGGAAACAAGTATTTTATTACATTCATAGATGATTGTACAAAATACTGTTATGTATATTTGCTTAAAAGCAAAGACGAAGCTATAGATAAATTTAAAATCTATAAGGAAGAAGTTGAGACACAACAAACTGAGAAAATCAAGACAATACGTAGTGATCGTGGGGGTGAATATGTTGAACCTTTTGGGGAATTCTGTTCACAACATGGTATAATCCATGAGGTTACTGCGCCATACTCCCCTCAGTCAAATGGAGTGGCTGAGAGGAAGAATCGCACTCTCAAAGAAATGATGAATGCGATGTTGTTAAGCTCTGGACTTCCGCAGTCGATGTGGGGGGAAGCCATCTTGAGTGCAAATCATCTTTTGAATATGATGATTCGCAAGAACAAGGATGCAAGTCCTTATGAAATGTGGAAGGAAAAGAAACCAAGTTACCAAAATCTGAAAGTGTGGGGGTGCCTTGCAAAGGTACTGATCCCTGCACCTAAGAAGGTGAAGATTGGTCCAAAGACTGTGGATTGTATCTTCATCGGATATCCACCATATAGTACTGCATATCGGTTTCTTGTATATGACTCGAAGATTCCTGAAATTCAAAAGAATACGATTATGGAGTCTAGGAATGCCTCATTCTTTGAGACGGTATTTCCTTGTAATCCTGGTGTTGACCGCCCGACTACGTCTAAACGAACTCATGAGTCTATTGATGACGATAATGAGAGCGATGAAAGTGAAGACGAAAATGTGGGGGTAGTAAGAAGGAGCAAAAGACAAAGAAAGGAGAAATCCTTTGGATCAGAATTTCTAACTTATTTGCTCGAAGAAGGTGATCCAAAAACCTATAAGGAAGCGGTAACATCACCTGATGGTCCTATGTGGAAGGAGGCCATCAAAAGTGAAGTTGATTCTATTCTACAAAATCATACTTGGGAGTTAGTGGATTTGCCAGCCGGATGCAAATCACTAGAGAGCAAGTGGGTGTTTAAAAAGAAGTTGAAACCTGATGGTACTATTGATAAGTACAAGGCTAGACTTGTAATCAAGGGATACAAGCAACAAAAGGGCCTTGACTATTTTGATACATATTCTCCAGTATCGAGAATAACGTCCATAAGGATGATGTTTGCTATCGCTGCAATGCGAAAATTAACAGTGCATCAAATGGATGTGAAAACAGCTTTTCTAAATGGAGATATAGATGAGGAAATCTATATGAAACAACCTGAAGGGTTTGTTGTTCCTGGACAAGAAAGGAAAGTTTGTAGATTGGTAAAATCACTGTATGGCTTGAAACAAGCGCCTATGAAGTGGCATGAAAAATTTGACGAGGTCGTGTTGGCCAATGGCTTCAAGATCAATGAGTGTGATAGTTGTGCCTACTACAAGGATGACGAGAGTGGATATGTTATGATGACTTTGTATGTAGATGATCTACTTATTGCTGGTAGCAATGATAGAGTGATTAAATCTACAAAGGATATGTTAAAATCAAGATTTGACATGAAAGACATGGGACTAGCAAATGTAATTCTAGGAATTCAAATTTCTAGGACATCTGAGGGTCTCGCACTGAGTCAACCACATTATGTTGACAAGATCCTTGAGAAGTTTCTGAAGGATGATTTTGAGAAAGCTAGGACACCTGTGGATATGACTTTGCATCTATCCCAGAACAAAGGTGTAGGAGTCTCCCAACTGGAATACTCAAGGATAATTGGTAGTCTGATGTACCTGATGAGTTGTACTAGACCAGACATTGCGTACTCAATTAGTAAGTTGAGTAGGTTTACGAGTAATCCAGGAGCTGATCACTGGAAAGCGATCATACGAGTACTAAGGTACTTGAGGGGAACTCGAGACTATGGTTTGCATTATGGTAATTATCCAGCAGTACTAGAAGGCTATACTGATGCAAACTGGATATCTAGCAAAAAGGCACTGAAGTCTACGAGTGGATATGTGTTTACACTAGCTGGAGCAGCAGTGTCGTGGAAATCCTCCAAACAAACTGTGATAACTCAGTCCACAATGGAATCTGAGTTTGTGGCATTAGATAAATGCGCACAAGAGGCTGAATATTTACGCCAATTTCTGGAGGATATTCCGAGATGGCCGAAACCTGTGACTGCAATAGGACTGCATTGTGATAGTCAGTCTGCTATTGGCAGAGCACAGAGCACAATGTATAATGGAAAGTCCCGTCACATTCGACGACGACATAGTTCCATTAGACAGTTAATGTCAACCAGAATTATCACTATTGACTTTATACCGTCAAAGGATAATATCGCGGATCCGCTAACCAAAGGGTTATCTAGAGAACTGGTTGACAAATCATCGAGAGGGATGGGCCTTAAGCCTATTGCTTAACGGCGTAATGGTGGACACCCAACCATTGCTGACTGGAGGTCCCAAGAACTTGGTTCAATGGGCTAACTAAATCATGATGACCAAATCACTGTGGGGGTAACCCCTGGCCTATTCCTATGGTGAGAAACAGTGAGACCCGTATGGTACGAGGGTAAGCTTTACGCTTTTAATGATCTTTGGCGAATACATGGAGTTCAATAGCATTGAATTCATGGAATTCGGTTGAGTAAATGCGGGTTACTCTCTAAGATAAAGATCACCTATGTGGGAGAGAAGTGGGGCCGTTTCAAAGGAGAATTGCGAGGCACAATTCTTTAGAAACTCCTGCAGAACCAGGACGATGTTCCATGGCCAAAATGGACATAATCATGAGAGCTGAACGAGTCAGAAAGGGTATAGTGATAAGTATATCATCGTTTACACAAACGGTCGAACAGTTCAAAGACAAGCACGTCTACTGTCTACCAGTAAAGTCGGTATGCTTACTCAAGCGAAGGTTCAAGGAGCATTCTCTACCTATCGTATGCTATATCTGATCGAAGAATTCTATCACCGAACCAAACTCCGTGTCTGTCTGTCTGGTTTGTGCTACTACATTATCAATCTCATCCATGTGGGGGATTGTTGGAAAATGTGGGTTTTAGCCCCACATTGACTAGTCATTTTGAGCCTAGTTTTGAGTGGTCGTATATTGCGTGTGCGCAATGGGTGATGCTTGGATTATGTTCTCCTCTGAGAGAGCTTTCCGAGGCATGTTTAATTACTCAAAATGGTGAAGGGATGAATGAGATATGATAGCTCAAAGATGGTCCCTTAAGAGTGGAAATTTTGTTTAGATAATGGAAGTCCCACATTGAAATGGAAAAGGAGTTTCCATGACTTTATATAGTAAAACACTTGAGTAGTGTTCACTTGTGTTGGCTAAGTGTTGCTCCATCTCCTACGCGGGCGCGCAGGGGGGGGGGTGCGAATTGTGGGCTTTCGAGGGGAAAACCGAGGCTTCGTAAGCCTTCGGGCTTTCCGCGTGTGCGACCTGCGGACACGAATGCAGCAGAAAATTGGGCCGGCTAAACCCGGACTAGTTTTGCTATTTTTTATTATTTCCACTGGGCTTAAAAATAAATAAATCAAAATCTGTTTTGATTAATTCGAATAAATCAGAATCGGTTTGATTGATTTGATTAAATCCGAGATATGATTTAATTGCAGATATTGAGTACTGCACAAGTCTTATCTCTAACCTTATCGTTACAGCCTATTTTAATTAACGCGTTAATTATTTTAGGCAGTTGTGTAGCGAGCAAGTTTTGTCAAACCTATAAATACCCCCCTTAGGGTCTAGGTTTAATAATCTCATTCGCAGCCTAAACACATCCATTACCTCTCTCCCTGGTGATAGTTTTATTGCTCGTTTTTGCTCGCCGAAGGTGCCGTTTTCTGCAACGCCATCGTTCTCTCGTTTTATCCTGGGAGGCTATCGTTTCACACACACGGTGAGAGGCGAAATAGCTTTAAGGAGACAGCTCTTCCGCTGGACTCGAGATTCTCTTATATCCTTCTGTTCTGTTATTTATTTGTTTGTTCACTGTTATACACCGTTTTGTTATTCGCATACATATTGTTATTTCTCGCAGATTGTTTCACATTTTCTTTAGAATCCCTTCCAATAATTTTTTTTTCTTTTACTGGTGTGTGCACACTTATATACAAAAGTAACAGCTTGCTCTTGATATACAATAAATGACATTTTTTAATGATAAGTTATACTTACCTTTTAAATACCCTCTAATCATATTAATTAACACAAGTCATCGGTTACTAATCTAAAAAGGATGTTTTTTTTTTGTTTTTTACCATTACCAAATATCCTAATTTAATATATAAATTCCTAAGATTTTACAAAAACTTTCAATGTTTCGGTTTTAATATAATAATATAGATATGGATAATATAGATTTTGTAAAAAAAATTATATATGTAACTAATGATAAATTGTTTTTTGACCTTTTTGTTACATATTATTATTACTTGATTTTTTTTTCAATATTAACGTAAACTATATGCATAATGCACATATGAAGTACAAAGGCAAACATGAATTTTTACTTTGTACCGGAACTATTTAGTAGTTAAAGTCAGATATGATTTGGATTGTTTCCCGAAAGTCAGGACGTAGTAGTTTTCTAAAGAAGATGTGAGGGTTGTTTCGTACTTATGTACTCGCAAATTTTCAATGCAATCTTGTAAATTAATTTTTTTTTTGTGTACTAATGTCAAAATTAATAGATGATTAATAATGTTATTAAATTTAATAGATGATTAATGAGTTTTAAAAAGTTAATTTTATCATATGATTGATTTTGGATTGTTTCCCGAAAGGCAACACATAGTAGTTTTCTATAAAAGAGATGAGGACTGCTTCGTACTTATGTACTTACATTTTTCAATGCAATCTTGTAAACTAAATTTTTGGCTTGTACTAATATCAAATTTAATAGATGATTAATGAGTTTCTAATATTAAATTTAATAGACGATTAATGAATTTTGAAAAGTGAATTTTATCATATGTTTTTTTTTGTATATTTAGAGTTATAAATATTAAATTTAATGATGATGTTAGTGAGAATATATTGAACCCTTGACCTATGGTTGTACTCGGTTATTATCCCTCTTACTCTTATTATATAATACTAGCTTTATCGGGTAACTTTATTACTATTATAGTTCAATTTTGATTTAAAAAAAATTCCTTAAAAAATTAGTTTTATAGCATTTTGAATAATTTATTTTTACTTTTAATAATAAAAATACATGTGTTATATGGTTTGTAAGTATACATTTATTTTTTTTTTCTTGTAAATATTTTTTTTATCATTTATATTTCAAAGTTTAGGCAAAAATATTTTTTAGTATTCTTAATTATTTTTGATTTTTTTATTTTATAAGATTACATATGATATACTTGGAACATATCGGTACTATATTCATGTAATAATTTATTTTATTTTTTTTATCTTTTTGATTATGTAATTTAACGATTATCTTAAAAAATTTAGATATTTTGTTATAGTGTTTTTATAGTTTTTAAGGCATTTTTTTAACTTTTTTGGAAATATGTTTGGTATTAAGTTTTTTTTAATTTGTTTGAATATTGATTATTTTTTCATATTAGTTTTATATTTTTTCACATGTGTGGTGTTTATTATGTGTTTTTGTTTAGATAAATCTGGAATTTTTATGTTGTACTATATTGAGATATTAATATAAATTTATTTTGTGGGTGTTTAGATTGTTTTCTAATTTAAAATATGCTTATTTATTGATTTATGTTAACTTTTTTAAATTTAAATTTTTTCTTTTCAAAGTAAGAATTTTTTTATTTGTTGATTTGTCCGCATATTTTTTAATTTAAATTTTAGAAACATATTTATTGTCAAATCTAAAAATAGAAACTTTAATGATTTTTATCAAAATAATTTTTTCTTAAAGGCTTTTGTTTGGTAAACAATTTTTTTTGTAAATTATATTTTAAGTTTTAGCCTAACATATATATATATATATATATATATATATATATATATATATATATATATTAATATTTAATATTATTTGGGAAGTTTTTTCTATTTTATTAGAATATATATAATATACTTTATAAATGTGGGAATTTATTGGTTTAACTATTCTTTATATATGTATATATGATTATTTAATTGTGAACACACATGTAATTGTAATTTTTTTAAAGAAATTTTGGACTATCTTTTATGTTTTTGTGTTAATATATATTTATTTTAAGTGCATTATATTGAATTTTATTGTTGATTTTAGTTTTCTACATTTAAATCTTTTTTTTGAATTGGCGTTTTTTTGTAAATTTTATTTTGTTGAATTTTGGTGTCAAAGGTTTTTTGGTTACCTTCTTATTATCTTATTTTACCATATATTTTTTTAAAAACTTCTTTTTTGTTTTGTAATTAAATGTACATTCTTGTTTTTTTTTTAATTATTTTTTAAATTGAAGTTCTGATAATATACTTTGTGTATTTGTTTATTATATATAAAGAATGAATTTGTGACTTATTTTTAATTATGATTTTTTGCTAATTATCCTTGTTTGTTAATATTAGAACATATTTGTTATCAAACTTAAATATTATATATTTTAATGTTTCATATTTACTCAAATTCTGTTGGTATGCTTTGTATACTTGTCTATTTTATATAAAGAATGAATTTGTGATTTATTTTTCTTTATTGTTTTTTGTTATTTTATTCTTATTTGTTAATTGTGTGTAAGTTTTGTGGTACTACAACTCTTTTTCCTATAATAATAATAATTAATTAAGTTGATGATGAATATTTTATTAGTTTAGTCTTTATTAATTTACTTTAAATTTTATTGTTGATGAAATTGATATTTTTGTAACTTTTAAATTATTAAATTATTATAGGAATTTTTGTACTTGTTATATTTATATTCTCTATTAATTATTTTATTTTGGATTTTCGGATTTTTTTAATTTATTTACAATTTTAGTACCGAATCTAGAATCTTTGCAAAATAATAAAATGCTTATTTATTGATTTATGTTGACTTTTGTTAGTATAAATTTTAAAAACATGTTTGTTGTAAAATCTAAAAGTTAAATTTTTTATGACTTTTTAAAAAAAATAGGTTTCATCGAAACTCTTTTTTGTGGTAAGGCTTTTTTCAATTATATTTTAAACTTTAGTATAAATTATTTTTGTAATAATTTTATTAAACAATAATTTTTTTAACTTTAATTTGTTCTGTTTAATCATATGTTATTTATTTTAGTGCATCTTTTTTTGATATTGTTTGTTAAATTTAAAATACTCAGGGGGTGTTTGGAAGTTAGAGGTTTGGGATAAAATTAGAGGTTTGGGGGTAGATTAGAGGTTTGACCAAATGAACCCTCTAATGTGAGTGTTTGGTTGTTAGAGGTTTGAGTTAGATGTTTGGGATCAAAAAGTTAATTTTGAAAAAGCTCCTTTTAGGAGCTTTTTCAATTAGAGGTTTGCTATGTGTCACAAAAAGTTATTCAAAAAGCTATTTACCAAACACTTTTATTCAAAACAGCTAATTTCAATCCGCTAGTCAAAACAGCTAATTCAATCCGCTAGTCAAAACAGCTAATTCAATCCGCTATCAGCTAACAGCTATCAGCTAATTGCCAAACAGGGCCTCATAGTTTTAGCTTTTTTGTTAGGGGAGGATAGTTTTAACTTTTTAATCCAATACTTGGGCCAACTTAGCCCATTTCTAATTTTTAATGTACTTACCTTTATATCCTGACGACCACACCACCTAAACTGTCTTACGCCAGTTATATATAGGGTATAATAGGATATAATTTTTGGTGATTATTAAGGTTTTTTTTATAAAAATTAAAGTTTTGAAATATTTTTGTAAAAATATTATTTTTTTAAAAAAAGTTTTTAAAAATATTAATTTTTATAAAATATTTGTAAATATGTTTTGCAATTAAATTAATCAAATGCAATTATTTGTAATTAGATATACAATTGGGGTGTCAATTTCGGGTTCTGGGTTCGTGTCGGGTCAGATTGTACCTGATTGTTTCGGGTTGATTTTTTTCTAACCCTAACCCGTACCTACCGGGTTCGTTTCGGGTCATTTCGGGTTTCACCATCTCAATGATTTTTTAGATTGATTGAAAATATACTCTTACATTATATACTCCCTCCGTCCCGATTTATAAGGACTCGTTGCTTTTGCAAAAATTTTAAGAAAAAATTGTTCATTTCTATTTCATGCACGTGAAAATTACAGTTCAAATGTATAATATGTATTGTACCCATTTTGTGTAGTGTAAAAAGGGTATAACATACAGAAAATATTGTTATTACTATTAAATAATTATAACCAACTAGCGAGTCTCTATTATTGTACGTGAAAGTTACTTTTTTGTACTTAAATTTAGTTATTTTAAATATAAAATACTTCAAAAGCAGGGTTATAAATAGATGATTCGTTAATTTTCGGGTTTCAGGTTCTTGTTTGATTGTATCTGATTATTTCGGGTTGAATATTTATTGATCAAAATTCGTATTTTCTCGGGTTAGGTTCGTGTAGAGTTTTCGGGTTGGGTCAGAAATTGTCACCCCTATTAACGTGTTATGTAGCCACAACATGATTTGTTTGAAAAACGTATTTTTTTCAAATATTTCATAAAAGTTGGTATATTCGCAAAATGTGTTTTTTTATAAATATTTTGCAAATTTTTTTAAAATATGATAAAATCGTAAAAAATTTAATAATGATAATTTGATAAACACCTGATATGGGCTAAAAATAAGCCCTAAAGACACATTTAATGTGGCATTAATTAGACCCGACATGGTCCAAACGTGGGGGCCCATTAATGAGGTCAAAAGCCCTAATTTAATATTAATTTCGTAATTAATATTAGGGGTGATAAAACAGCTCAGCAATAAGAGTTAAATAAGGATATAACTCCTACCTGACTTAGCCTCCAAGGCACCTAAATCAACATGGAAACTGACTCCTACAAGGAAGGAGTCTAGAACCTTCCTCTAGACGGTGACTTGCCCACCAAGTCACCTACTCCTACCATAATTCTAAGGCTTCTCAGCCTATATAAGGGCCTGACCCCTCATTCTCAGAACTACGTCTTGGCTTGATTCTCAATAACGAGATACGTAGGCACTCTGCGAGGACCGATAAGTCTCGAAACGCGGAAACAACCATTAAAGCTCGAAGCTCACCAACCCTAGCATTAAATACGTGCAAACCCTAGATTTTCTTCCACAACATTTGGCGCCGTCTGTGGGAAGACAACATCAACCATGGTTCAAACACGAAGAACAACACCAGTTGCAACTGAGGCCGTGCCACTCAGCTCTGCTCCACCCGTCACCGAACAGGTGCCCCTAGCATCAGGGGCGATCATCCAACAAGCTCCTCCAGCATCAAGGGCGATCACCCAATCCCAAGTTTCTCAACAATCAGGGGCGATCCCCCACGTTGAGAGTACGTTACCCGTGGTCACCCAAGCAAGTCGAGAAACCAACCCTCTCCAGATGGTGGTCTCTCCTCTTTTTAATCCTGACAATCCACCACTAGGGGTACAGATCCACACCACATATCTCCCCTTGAATACTAATCCAGCATATGGGTTGCCTAACTACCCCCGGGATACTCGAGGTGTTGGACCAAGCGCCCATGCCTTGCAGATACATGAGCTGTATCACCCTCCTTACATTAGAGGCTTGGGCCCTGATCAAGGATATTATGACTACTCTGGTCCTTATACGGATGGTTCTTCATCTGAGAAGGATGATCGTGAGGAAGCCCCGATGAGGCACCGAGCAAGCCGAGAACCCCATAGGCGTTCTCAAAGAATCCACGATGGACCTTCAACCACTGCCCTGGAAATAATCCAAACCTTTGAGGCTGAGATTCAAATGCTGAAAGAAGACATCGCAAGAGAGAAGTAAAGGCAAGGACGCCCACAGATAAGGGAGAGTATCCCTGTGGTGAATTTGGATGAAACCCCGAGAAGGGATAGGAGGACAGAGGTCCCTCTAACTGAAGCACCAAGGATGGTTGCCCATAGGCCAAGGGCTGCGAACTTGGTGTTGCTCGGAAAACCTAGCAATCTTATACCCCCCGTTTACTGAGGAGGTGATGAGATCTCACATCTCAAGAAAGTTTAATATGTATACCATTAAGGCTTATGATGGAACGGGTGATCCCGCTAATCACGTGAGAACTTTTTCAAATGCACTTCTTCTGCAACCAGTAAGTGACGCTCTAAAGTGTAGGGCGTCTCCTCAGACCTTAGCCGGGATGGCTCAGCGTTGGTACAGCCGTCTTCCCCCAAACTCCATCTGCTCTTTTGAGGGGCTAAGCGATGCTTTCATCAGCCAGTTCATTAGTGGAGGAATCCATGATAAAAGCTTTGCTTCTCTTATGAACGTAGTGCAAGGGAAGAGTGAAAACTTGAGGGATTACATCAAGAGATTCACCAAGGAGACAATGAGTATCTCTGATCTAGAGAACAAGATAGCCATGGTGGCCTTATAGCATAGAATGACCAACGTTTATTTTAAGAAGTCGTTATCCAAGCATCCCCCAGAGGACATGACTGAGCTCCAGCCGAGAGCAAGCAAATATATTAAGGGTGAAGACAGCATGAGGAAAGATACATCTGACATTAGCAATTGGAACAATGACAACTCCAAGAAGAGAAGGGCGGAGCAAAAGTATGATGCCAGGGACAAGTATCCCCGAACTAGCAAAGACTCTGACTCCCCCCTACGAACAACCAAGGACCAAGGTTCACTGAGTATGCAAGATTGAATACTCCTAGGAGTCGAATCTTGTTGGACATTGAGAAGGATAAGGATTTTCGATGGCCGAAGCCACTCAGGGGTGATCCCGCAAAGAGAAACAAGAATCAATATTGAGTATTACACAGAGATGTGGGGCATGACACTGATGATTGCAAGCAACTCAAAGATGAGATCGATTTTTTGATCCGTAGAGGGAAACTGAGCCACTTCACTAAGGGTGAAGATTGTGGTAATCAAATTAGAGATTATAAAAGGGATGACGATCAAGATCACAACCCACAGCCTCGAGGGCCTGTATCCATATGATTTCGGGAGGCCTGACATCGGCTGGGACAACCAAGAGCTCTCAAAAGGCTTAGGCCAGAGAGGTAATGCACATTGTTGGAGAAACACCGAAGCTTGAAAGAACTGAGGTAGCAATCAGATTCGATGATTCCGACTTGGATGGGGGTGAAGTTCCCCCATGACGACCCGTTGGTCAAAGCTCTTGTGATTTGAAACTTAGAGGTGAAGCGAGTCTTGATAGACAATGGAGCTTCCGTTGACATCTTGTTCACGATGCTTTTATGAAGATGGGGTATAACGACTCTCAGTTGAACCCCTCCAACACACCTATATAAGGATTCAATGGAGTAGAATCTAAAGTTGAGGGAACTATTCAGTTGCCCGTTGCCTGTCACCATCGGACAGAGCCCAATGAGGCCACTCAGATGTTGAACTTCCTGGTAATCAAGGCGACTTCAACGTACAACGCTATCCTTGGAAGGACTGGACTTCATGCATTCAAGGCTTTAGCCTCAACTTATCATATGAAGATCAAGTTTCCAACCAGGAATGGTGTGAAGAACAAAAGGGTGACCAGAAAAATGGCTAGGAGCTGTTATGTAGCCGCGTTAAGGCCTGACGGAGTCGGGGGGCAGGTCCTTCCGATTGAAGACATGGATGTCCGCAGAGGTAAGGAACACCAAGAAGGGCCAGCAGAGGACATCACATAGAAGCCTCGAACAGCTATTAAGGCTAAGGCGTCAACTGACTTCGTGGTTGAATGTACCATTGGCAACCAAGAAGTTGGGGGGGCAGGAGGTAGTACCCCAAGCAGGAAGTGAACCTCAGAATAAGAATGAGGAGACCAGAAGGATTTATATGCGCTTTAATTCGATAGAGCATCAAAAACAAACAAATGCATACCCCTAAGGGTAGAGTTAGGTTACAGCAGATAAGAGTTTAAGTCCTTGAAGGACCCTGGATAAAGGATAAACGTTGAAGTCCTGATGGAACACCCGCTGAAGAAACATATTTCATAGCCCGAAAGCCAATGGAAGGCTCATCAAGTGGGCAATCAAGCCAGGAGAATTCGATGTTAAGTACAAGCCTAGGACGATCATCAAAGCCCAGGCTCTAACTGACTTCGTGGTTGAATATACCATTGACAACCAAGAAGTCGGGGGGCAGGAGGTAATAGACCAGGAAGGTCAGCATAGTGAGAAACCCCTGGAAGAGAAGAAGGAGTATTGGGTGCCGTATTTTGATGGGGCATCAAAAACAAAAAGCTCTATTTTCATGACAAAAAGCTCTATTTTCATGGGGCATCAAAAACGAAAACCAGTGGTGCAGGTTTAGTTCTGCAAAGCCCCGATGGGTTAAAACTTGAGTATGCCTTGAAGTTGGACTTCAAAACAACCTACAATGAGGCGAAGTATGAAGCTCTAATAGCCAGCCTTGGATTGACAAGAGCTTTGAGGGTGAAGAACCTGAAAGTCTGAGGAGACTCAAAGCTGGTAGTCTCACAAGATAATAGAGAGTTTGAGACTATAGAAAAGAATATGGCCAAATACTTGAGGATTGTGAAAGCTGCGATAGCCCAGTTAAATGAGTGCCAGGTATATCTCAAGGGAGGAGAATACAAAGGTCGATGCCTTATCTCAGTTCAAGGGTCGAGACCCATTCTGGGAACGTCTACTTCCTAGTTCCGAGAACTCTTACAGCTGATTCAAAGCTTATTGCTCCTACCAGAATAGGAGGGTACTAGTTAGATCCTATCAAAGCACACCTTGATAATGGCTGGTTGCTAAACGATGCCATGGAGGCACGTAAGCTAGCTGAAAGGAGCTAAAGGCTCAGAGAGGCCACACGTCATCCAAATCAATTTGATCAGAATTCTGGTCGAAGGGATCAAGATTCCTGATCGAAAATCCCTTCGACCAAGAAGCCGGGAAGGCCTTTATTTCGATCAGAATTCTGGTCGAAGGGATCAAGATTCCTGATCGAAAATCCCTTCGACCAAGAAGCCGGGAAGGCCTTTATTTCGATCAGAATTCTGGTCGAAGGGATCAAGATTCCTGATCGAAAATCCCTTCGACCAAGAAGCCGGGAAGGCCTTTATTTCGATCAGAATCCTGATCTAAGGGTCAGCCTTCCTGATCGAAAATCCTCATCTAAGGGTCAGCACCCCTGATCGAGAATCCTGATCTAAGGGTCAGCCTTCCTGATCGAAAATCCTCATCTAAGGGTTAGCACCCCTGATCGAGAATCCTCATCTAAGGGTCAGCATTCCTGATCAAGAATCCTGTCCTAAGGGTCAGGATTCCTGATCGAAAATTCGTTCGACCAAGCCATTAGGAAGCCCCTTATTTCGACCAAGACCCTGGTCGAAACGACCAGGAATCCTAGTCTAAAAATCATTCGACCAAGCGAAAAATTGGTCCTTATTTCGACCAAGATCCTGGTCGAAACGACCAGGAATCCTGATCGAAAATCCTTTCGACCAAGAAGCTTTGAAGGCCCTTATTTCGATCAGAATCCTGACCTAAGGGTCAGCATTCCTGATCGAAAATCCTGACCTAAGGGTCAGCATCCTGATCGAAAATCCTGACCTAAGGGTCAGCATTCCTGATCGAAAATCCGTTCGACCAAGCCAAAAGTTGGCCATTATTTCGACCAAGATCCTGGTCGAAACGACCAGGAATCCTGATCGAAAATCCTTTCGACCAAGAAGCTAGGAAGCCCCTTAGTTCGATCAGAATCCTGATCGAAAATCCTGACCTAAGGGACAACATTCCTGATCGAAAATCCTGACCTAAGGGTCGACATCCTGATCCAAAATCCTGACCTAAGGGTCAGCATCCTGATCGAAAATCCTGACCTAAGGGTCAGCATCCTGATCCAAAATCCTGACCTAAGGGTCAGCATCCTGATCGAAAATCCTGACATAAGGGTCAGCATCCTGATCGAAAATCCTGGTACAAAAAAAAGGGTATATAATGAAAAATTTTAAGTGCCTAGAGTCATGAATGACCTCGCCAACAACATGTTGGTGCAGTGGTTGAGCCACTAGCCTCCTTTGAAGGAGGTCAGGGGTTCGACTCCTGCGTGTGTGTGAGTTTCTTAGTTTGTATTAGATTTCCTTTCTGTATTTGTATTTCTGTATTTGTAATGGCCGGGGGTCCTTCGGAAACAGCCTCCCTATTGTATAGGGGCATGGTCTGCGTACAGCTACCCTCCTCAGACACCACTTTGAGTGGTATTATAACTGAGTAAGTTTGGTTTTTTTGGTTTAGTCATGAATGACCTCAATTCAGGACGAATTTCGAGCCGATGAGGCCAAAAATACGATCTTAAACTACGAAAATATTAGGGCTGAGGATCCCTCTAATTACGAAATTATTATTATTATTATTATTAAAAATAATAATAATAAAATCCGGGTCAGATTTTATTCGAGTGAAATTTTATCCGAGTGGGACACCCCGATTCGGGGATCGAAATTATTCAAGATTCGGGTAAAAGAAATATTATTATTTTATAATAATATTTAAAAAGGAAGTATGCAAAAAAAAAAAAAAAGGTTCGACCAAAATCCTGGTCGAAAAAGACCAGGATCCTGCTCGTGAAAACGTTCGACCAGCAACAAATCACACCCTTATTTCGACGAGAAACCTGGTCTTTACCAGGTTAATATTTTTTTGGCAAAGTGCTATTTAGTACCTGAAGTTGTGCTGAGTTGACAAGTTGATCCTCTAGTTTATATTTTTATAATTCAGCCCCTAAACTTTGTAAGTTGACATAAAAATTCCTAAAATATTAGGAATAATTAAGGAAAATACCTGTGGGTACATAAAAATTCCTAAATTACTAGGAAAAATTAAGGAAAATACCTGTGGGTATATAAAAATTTCTAAAATATTAGGAATAATTACGAAAAATACCTGTGTATATAAAAATCCTAAATTATTAGGAATAATTAAGGAAAAATACCTGTAGGTACATAAAAATCCTAAATTATTAGGAATAATTAAGGAAAATACCTGTTGGTACATAAAAATTCCTAAATTATTAGGAATAATCAAGAAAAATATCTGTGGGTACATAAAAGTTCCTAAATTATTAGGAATAATTAAGGAAAAATACCTGTAGGTACATAAAAATCCTAAATTATTAGGAATAATTAAGGAAAAATACCTATGGGTACATAAAATTCCTAAATTATTAGGAATAATTAAGGAAAAATACCTGTAGGTACATAAAAATCCTAAATTATTAGGAATAATTAAGAAAAAATACATGTGGGTACATAAAAATTCCTAAATTATTAGGAATAATTAAGGAAAATACATGTTGGTACATAAAAATTCCTAAATTATTAGGAATAATCAAGAAAAATACATGTGGGTACATAAAAGTTTCTAAATTATTAGGAATAATTAAGGAAAAATACCTGTAGGTACATAAAAATCCTAAATAATTAGGAATAATTAAGGAAAAATACCTGTGGGTACATAAAAATTCCTAAATTATTAGGAATAATTAAGGAAAAATACCTGTAGGTACATAAAAATCCTAAATTATTAGGAATAATTAAGGAAAAATACCTGTGGGTACATAAAAATTCCTAAATTATTAAGAATAATTAAGGAAAATACCTGTTGGTACATAAAAATTCCTAAATTATTAGGAATAATCAAGAAAATTACCTGTGGGTACATAAAAGTTTCTAAATTATTAGGAATAATTAAGGAAAATACATGTGAGTACGCGGAAATTCTTTAAATATTAAGAAAAGTACAGAAAAATATGAGGAAAATTATAGAAATATCTTCTTGATAAATTGAGCAATAATTTATGCTAATAATGCATAAAAGCCCTATGAAAGTGCCGAAATTGCTAAAAGCAAGCACAAGTTAAAGCCTCGAATAAGGCCAATCGTCGTAAATGTGTAGGTCGCTCCACACTTTACAATAAGACGATACTCGTGAAACACTAGTGTATTAAATCCCCATATAAGGGTAGAAAAATAAGAAGTCCCAGTTAAGGGATAAAAACGACCCCGAGTCTCGATTAAGGCAAATAAAACTTCTACGAAAACCTGATCAGTTTTCCTAGAAGTTGGGGGGCAAATGATATGGGCTAAAAATAAGCCCTAAAGACATATTTAATGTTGCATTAATTAGACCCGTCCAAACGCGGGGGCCCATTAATGAGGTCAAAAGCCCTAATTTAATATTAATTTCGTAATTAATATTAGGGGTGATAAAACAGCTCAGCAATAAGAGTTAAATAAGGATATAACTCCTACCTGACTTAGCCTCCAAGGCACCTAAATCAACATGGAAACTGACTCCTACAAGGAAGGAGTCTAGAACCTTCCTCTAGACGGTGACTTGCCCACCAAGTCACCTACTCCTACCATAATTCTAAGGCTTCTCAACCTATATAAGGGCCTGATCCCTCATTCTCAGAACTACGTCTTGACTTGATTCTCAATAACGAGATACGTAGGCACTCTGCGAGGACCGATAAGTCTCGAAACGCGAAAACAGCCATTAAAGCTCGAAGCTCACCAACCCTAGCATTAAATACGTGCAAACCCTAGATATTCTTCCACAACAACACCCTTAATTGTTTGAATTAACTTTTTGTATATTAATTATGTACAATTGTAATCGGAAATTGGAAATTTTTCTCCAAATATCTTTCTGAAAATTATTTTTTGAGATCAAAAATTTATTTTATTTCATTAATTACCAAAAACTAATATTAGAATTTTCATCCGATCAAACCCTCAATTTGGCTCAAATTTTTATTTTTTTTAAAATTTCTAACTTTAAAACATCCCATAAAGTTTTTAGTCCTTTTTTCTTTTACTAAATTAAAATAATTATTTGCAATTAAAGAATTCAAATAAAATATTATAAACCAAATATCAAAACGTATTATATCCATAGCTTCTTACAAATGGGAAGTTGGTATGGTATATATAAAGTTTATTACAAAAGTTATAAATTTTGGACAAAAATACTATTTTTTTTGAAAAATTGTATATATTGAAGATATGATCGCATAAAAAGAAAATTTGGGAAATATTATTAAATATGAAAATACAATACAATATATATATGCCTAAACTATTCGATATCTTACACGTAACTAGTAAATCTATCATAATAGTTCAAAATTCTTTTTTTAATAAGAGATGACCATAGAAGTTCATTTCATTCAAAAACGTTATTATCCAACCTTATGCAAAATTATTGAAACTTTAGATAATAAAATTTTAATGTCAAAGAAGAAAACACTCATCTAAAATAAGAAAAAAAAAACAAAACTTTTAAGGCATAGATACGACAAAAGGAACATATATCTTAACGATATTTAAGTATACTATTACATACAATAATAAAATAATATATAAATATACATAGATTTATCATATATATATATATATAACAAAAGTATATTAATAATAATAAAAGTATTTTAGAGTTTTGATTTAAAAAATATTTTATAAAAAAAAATTAGATTTATACAAACAATATTACAAATATACTTTCAAAAAATGATCAAGAATAATATATATATATATATATATATAGAGGGTCTTACTCAAATAGAAACCAAATTAAAATAAAAACTAGAAACTAGAAACTAAACCCTAATCTAATATTTAAAGCTAATCTAATGACCAAACTAGGGGGACCCCAATATAAAAGGTTCATAATATTCTAGGCTCCATCCAGCAAAAAAAAAAATACTATTCACTGTTGACGTGGCAGTGGCGTCAGCGTGAACAGTAATTTTGTTTTTTTTTTTGCTGGATGGAGCCAATAATTTTAAACACTTTTTGTGAAGGTGTCCTGGCGACCATTAGAATAATGAAATATAATTTATTTAATGTTGGTTTCTAATTTCTATTCTAAGATTGGTTTATATTTATATATATATATATACCACATATTTAGATTAGTCAAATGGATTATAGATCTTCACCATACAAATCTTATATCGAGGAGATAATTTGCCCAATTTATATTTATAAGCATTATTATTAAATGTCTCAATAAAAAAAGATATTTTAATGTATCTAAATTTATAAATTTATAAGTATATATATGTCCGAGCAAAGTGCATATTTGGAATTGGGACTTACTCGATTTTTAAAATATATATTTAATTCAAATGGAGTTATTATATATGATATTAGAGTCTATCCTAGAAGTACATTGACTGACTAGAAGTACATTGGGTGTTTGCCAAATCTGATGAGCAATTTATAAGTTACTTATTTCGGGAAAAATTTCGTATTTAAGTACTTTTTTTTAGTGAAAAATGTGTATTGGGAGTTTAATATTCGTTATCTTGCAAAAATAAGTAACTTAATTTAGAAAAAAATACATATTTCCTAACTTTTTTCCAGAATAAGTAACTGATTTCTGAAATATAAGATTTCCCAAATGACCCCATTGTTTTTCACTCGATTTCTCATAAGTTTGTTTACGGGCTCTATAAGAATATTGTCTAAATAAGATAGAGTATTTGTAACACCTTATACCCACGTTGTAACACCTTATACGGTTATACCCTGTTGAGTATTGAATACAGTAAAAGAAATATAGAGGGGGTGAATGGATTCTTGAACTTTTCTTTTTCTTGAGTCTATGTAGCAAATAAGTGTTTGTGTGTGCAAAGATATAGGTGCGGATAAAGAATAACACAAGACACAATATCACTTTAATCTAATGTATTATTAGATAAAGGTTGCTACAATCTGTGAATACAAATGATAGTATTCTCAGCTTCGTTTTTCTCAGAGAGATATAGCCTACAATGTATATGAAAAACTTGACTACTCAAAAGTTAATTACTAAGGAAGTGAGGCTGTATCCTTATAGAACATGGATACAACCTACTTACTACAAATAAGGTAGCTAAACAAAATTACTTTCTAGTCTGTCTATCTTTTTTGAGTAAGTGTCCAACCGGTTACAGATTTGACTTTGCAAAGCTTGTTCAGATCCAATTCTTACAGATTGTGGTCCATAAAGTGCATTGGCTTGTTGCAGGTTTCAGACTTGTACAATTTTTTCAATATTTTGTCTCCAAGAAAGTATTCGAGAAGTGGATAAGTGACTGATTCGAGAACTAGGATTATAACTCAGAGTTCTCGAATACTGTATGATTGACATATCGAATTACTTCTCGAATAATACTTTTCTCCAGGATTCCTTGAGTTGTCGAATAGAACACTTGACTTGTCGAATCCTTGAGATATCGAATAGCTTTCTGAATCCTTGAGATATCGAATGGAACTTTGACTTGTTGACTCTTTGAGAACTCGAATACCACTTTGACTTGTTGACTTCCTGAGTTCTCGAATAGAGTATTTAGACATGTCGAATCTCTGAGATATCGAATGAGATATCGAACAGTTCATTCCGAGATATCGAACAGTGTCTTCTCAGATATCGAATCTCTGACTTCTCGAATGCTAGACTTCTCGAATAGACAAATGTACTTCTCGAATTGGTACTTAGGCAAATTCTTCATTTCTTCAAATCCCAACTATGATTATTTGACAGTCTTTATCTTCTTGCTTGAGGCATGAACCTTGGAACTTCTTTCAAGCATTATTCTTGACTATATAAATACAGTTACACAACTAGGATTTAATGCCTACTACAAGTACAAAACAAATAGAAACTCTACAACTAGAGGTTTCCTCAGTTAAAGGGTCATGTAATTAATGCAAAGCATTACAAACAATTAGCTTTGTTATTATATGTAAACAGGCATGCCTCTGTGACTAACAATCTCCCCAAAATTGTGAGTGAGACCCTTAGTCACAATTTCATGTCTGATAACAAGCCTAACATACATAAAGATAGAACTTGAAAAGGTACAGGTATGTAGATTGATTGAAGAAAATACATAGAAGTATTCTTATAAGTTATGAGAAACTACTAGCCATATCCTTTTGGATTCATCTCTTGAGCTTTGGCTTGTAGATTCTCATTTTTCATCTTCTCTTCAGCTTCTTTAGCTTTCTTCTTTGCATTTTCTTTCATGACAAGAACAATGTCTTCCATTGCAGTGAGTTCTTCAATTAGAGGGGAGCCTGACAGATCCTTGAGTACTTCATTCAGCTGTTTCTCAGAATAGGAACTGATGTAGTCCATTCTAATCTTTACATTCCTACCATATTTCTTGTATTCAATGATGTAAGGATTAAACTTGACTCTACACAGACCCATAGCCCTTAATTCATCAGCCTTAGCTTCCATTGCAGCAAACTCCTCCTCCCTTTTCTTTAGTAGCTCTTCACTGTTCTTTTTCATTTCTACCTGGTGATCTCTCTTCATTTTGACAAAGTCAATTTGCTCCAGCTTCCATACCCTTTCCACTCTGTCTTCAGAATCCAACATTGCAATTATCCTTTCTATGTCATATAGCCTGCCCCAGTGCTGACATGTTCCTTGTCTAAATTTCTTCTGTCTTCCATCAGTATATTTAATTTCAAGAAAATCATCAACAATGGCAACATGATAGATTCTTTGAGCCCATTGGAACTGCAGTCGGTCTTCATCATAGTTTTCATCCAGAGGTGGTAGTTTTAATCCTGGAATAATTGTCAGTGCCTTTGACTTGGATAGCTTCACCCTTCTTGTAGCATGCTTGAATTTAATTCTCTTTACATGGTTGCTAGGCAGAAACTTATGACCATTGCTTATAGACCATTGTAGTACTCCATTAGCAGTTTGCTTATGGAAACACACAGATGGTTTCTTGACTTGAATCTTCTTCTCCTCTTGAGGTGGCAAAACAGTTGCAGAAGCCATAGATGTAGATTTTGCTAGGTCACTACTAAAAGTATTCACCCTAGACTTAGAGTCTTGTGTTGTGGTGAGATTACTGTCAGCAATGCCTAAGGCTTGCTGTTTTCCACTTTTATCATCATCATTTTTCTTATTCTTGTCATCTTTCTTCTTCTTCTTATCTTCGTCACCCTTATCTCTCCTGTGATGTCTTCTCCTCCCATCACTTTTGTCTTCAGAATCATCATCCTTATTTCTCCTTAGTTGAGCCATTTCTAGAATTGCACCAGTTGCTATGTAAGTTCTGAGGATGTGCAGTGCTTCAATTTCTTCAGCATTTCTAACTCCACCTTTCTTCTGTAGTTGATCAATGATAGCAATGACAAGTCTATGATTTCTAGAAGTAAGATCACTGGGAATGACCAATTGTTTGATGTCTTCAATTTTGGTGCCAGACTAATAGATGATTGTCCATGGCTTCTTGATCACTTCTGGCAGCCTTGAAGGTTGATCATTCCTTAAGTCATCATACAGACTCTTGTTGTTCTCGTTTCTCTTCTCAATAAGCTCAAGTATGACATCTACCTCAAAGTGTTTTAGGGCTTGAAGAGTCTTGTAGGTTAGATGCCATATCTTTGAATTGGATACCATCATTATCTCTTTGAACCATGAGCTATTGATTTTCCTGGGTATGACAGTGAGACAGTCAATCTGATCCTTCAAGCTCCTCAGATAAAATTGAGTGTCACTAGCCTGTTCCCTTGAGACTTTCAGAAACTCCAAGAATGCTTCATCATGATAGACATTTGAATTTGCAACTTCTTGTAGCTTGGCCTCAGTAACCACCTTTACTCCTACAGGCTTGGCACTTTCAGATTTGGAGGATGGAGGATTATCAGATGGCATGCTCCCTGCAACCACTGTGGTTGTGATGGATTGTTTCTGGCCACTTGGAGTAATGACATGCACAGTTGGTAGGGTAACAACTAGCAGAGTGGTTGGGGGCTCATCAACTTTAGACTTCCCTTTTCCTGGCACATGAGTTATAGATTTAGCTCTTTGGTGACCACCCTCCTTTAGTTGTATGCCTTTCTCCTTAGGTTTCTCCCCCTTTGGATTTGAATTCCTTGTCCTCTTCTCCCCCTTAGGCTTGTTGTCAGGCACAGAGGCTGTAGAAGTGACCTTTGGGTTTGAAGAGTCATCAGGTAGAGAGAGACCCATATGCTTCATCATTGCAGACAACATAGATTGTTGATGCAGAAGGACATTAGCTGTGGTAGTGGCTTGAGTGTCCAACTGTTCATTGAGAATTGCAACATTGTCTGTAAGATGAGCATTAGACTTGGTGAGAGAAGCTACCTCCTTTTCAAGAGCATCGACCTTGGTGAACAATTCAGTAGATTTGAAGCTAGACAGGGATTGTTCCTTAAGTCTCTGTACTTCAAACCTAGACATATCATGCAATGGAACTTCAGTAACCAGCTTGTCTCCATATAAATTTTTGAACATTGTCCTTAGCATGGCATTGGAATCTGTGGTCTAATCAGATAGAGCTTGAAATTTATGCCCCAGACCTGTGACATCATCTTTTAGAAGAGCCAAACCATTGTCCACCTTGGTGCAAGTAGACTTGCAGGCTAGAATGTCCTTGATTACAGTCTCCAATTTAGGGAATTTGGCCTCAAAAGTCCTCTTTATCTCCCGCACCTCCTTGGTTGTGGCTGTACACACTTCATGAACTTCAGTTTTTAGACCCTTGCCAAGGTAGTGTGCAGCCTTGAAAATGCCATTATAGTTTTCATTCACTGCTTCATAAACATCACTAGGGGTGATAGTGATTTCCTGTTCCTGAATCTTGCATTAGATTATATATGAAGTTATTGCACTTTACAGGGCTATAACTTTCACAATAGCAGTTCCCCAAAACTGTTCCAGGATATCTAGATACAGAGTTGGGTTGGCAGAGAGTGCATCCTTGATGTATGACTCAGCCATCCATTTCACAAAGCATTTGAAGTTCGCATTTGGTGCTTCAACATCACTGTTTAAGGCGATAAAATTGGTGTTGAACTTCACTGTTGCCATTGATACAGAGAGAAGAGAAGAAAGAGTAAAGGTTGAAGAAGAAATTTAGCTTTTGGCAGTTAGGGTTTTTAGAGGTTTTGGGAGTTTAGATGCTTGAGTAATCGAATGAAATGATTAGAATAGATGTAGAATTGTATAAGTATGAAGTACTTGAATTGTCGATTAGATATATGTTTTGTATCGACAAGTCAGGCATTCGAGAAGTAGAAAACAACAATTCGATAAGTCAAGAAAGGCTTATTCGATAACTCAAGCAGATTGTAACTCACAGCTGGCAGTTACCTAACTTAGAAATAATTTTAAATTAAATAAAATGTGTTTTTATGATTGAATTAAAATTTTAGACAAAAAATCCAAAATCGGTTGAGATTCAGCGAGAATTCAGCTTTTTCAAATGATTCGAGAACTCAAATACAGTATTCAAGAACTCAGTCATTAGAGAACTCAATTACCTTATTCGAGAAGTCAAGAATACCTCTATTCGATATCTCTAAAAGACTCTATTCGAGAACTCGAGAGTGCTCTAATGAGACTTGTTAGAGATGTCGAATAGTGAATCATTCGAGAAGTTTGACTTATCGAAATATACTCATCACTCACAAAAATTAATTTTCACTATCTTTTAAAATTTACCAGTCATATTCAATGAAGAATATTATAGCAAATTAAAAAGTGATTTTCTCAAAATTTCATAGAAATTTCAAGTTAGCAAAATATGATTTTCCAACATATGCAACAGATTTGAAATATTTATAAATCATATTTCAGCCAACACTTACTCCAAAAATATTGAGAATTTAGATAAAGTAAGTGTTTACTGCTGCAACAATCTAGATGATATATTCACTTAGCTAGAATCTGAAGAATTCAGCATTCCAATCTCACTAACCAACCTTGTGAAGGTGGCTTCATCTAATGGCTTAGTGAATATGTCAGCTAGTTGTTTATCTGTAGAGACATAATGCAACTCAATGGTTCTATTAGTTGCATGTTCTCTAATGAAATGATATCTGATGTCAATGTGCTTTGTCCTAGAATGATTGACAGGATTGGCAACTATAGAGATTGCACTTGTGTTGTCACACATGATTGGAATTCTTTCCAACCCAAGTCCATAATCTCTAAGTTGATTTCTAATCCAAAGCACTTGAGCACAGCAACTTCCAGCAGCTATGTATTCAGCCTCAGCTGTAGAAGTTGACACAGATTGTTGTTTCTTGCTATACCAAGAGACTAACCTTTGTCCAAGAAACTGGCAGCTACCTGAGGTGCTTTTCTTATCCACTCTGCATCCAGCATAATCAGCATCAGAATAACCAACCAGATTGAACCCTGTGTCCTTAGGATACCATAAACCCAAATTTGGAGTGCCCTTTAGATATTCTAAAGATCCTTTTTATAGCAATCAAATGTGATTATTTTGGATTCGATTGAAACCTTGCACACAAACATGTAGCAAACATGATGTCTGGCCTACTTGCAGTGAGGTAGAGTAGAGAACCAACCCTGCCTCTGTAGACTGAGATATCTACTTT
The DNA here is from genome assembly GCA_037693485.1 of Kitagawia praeruptora. Taxonomy (NCBI): domain Eukaryota; kingdom Viridiplantae; phylum Streptophyta; class Magnoliopsida; order Apiales; family Apiaceae; genus Kitagawia; species Kitagawia praeruptora. The sequence continues at coordinate 41,166,011 of CM075344.1, forward strand.
CTTGCCTTTAGCATCTTCATCCAACTTAGTGGCAGTGGCCATGGGTGTCTTTGCAGGTGAGCAGTCTTCCAAGTCAAACTTCTTTAATAAATCCTTGATGTACTTGGTTTGACTGATAAAGATACCATCCCTCCTTTGACTGACTTGCAACCCAAGAAAGAATGTCAACTCTCCCATCATACTCATCTCATATCTGCTCTGCATGAGTTTAGAGAATTTCTCACACAGCTTTTCATTTTTAGACCCAAATATGATATCATCCACATAAATCTGAACTAGGATAATATCATCACCATGCTTCTTGTAAAACAGTGTATTGTCTAATGTGCCTCTAGTGAATTGATTTTCAAGGAGAAATTGTGATAGAGTATCATACCATGCCCTTGGAGCCTGCTTAAGTCCATACAATGCCTTAAGCAATCTGTAGACAAATTCTGGGAAGTGTGGATCCTCAAAGCCAGGTGGTTGTTGCACATAAACTTCTTCTTCCAACTCTCCATTCAGAAATGCACTCTTGACATCCATTTGATAAACCTTAAAGTTTGAATGAGCAGCAAATGCCAAGAATATTCTGATGGCTTCCAATCTAGCAACAGGGGCAAATGTCTCATCATAATCAATGCCTTCCTGTTGAGAGTATCCTTTTGCAACCAACCTTGCTTTGTTTCTTACTATCACACCATCTTCATCCATCTTATTCGTCAGAACCCATTTTGTTCCAACAATGGTTCTATTCTTTGGTGCAGACACAAGTTCCTATACTTTGTTCCTTTCAAATTGATTCAGCTCCTCTTGCATGGCAATAATCCAATCTGGATCTAACAGTGCATCATCAAGTTTCTTAGGCTCAACCTGAGATAGAAAACAACCATAGGGACACTCATTCTGAGTTGCTCTCCTAGTCCTTACTCCTGCATTAGGATCTCCAATAATTTGCTCTGCAGTGTGTGATCTATCCCATTTCCTTGAGTGCTCAGCCTGATTCCTCATTCTTGATGTTGCTTCATCATCCAATCATGATCATTCTCATTTCCTCCCCCTGTGCCACTACTCATATGTGTGTCTTGGATGCTTGTTTCTCCACTGTTGATTGGCACAAATTCTTCTCTTGTATCATCATTCACTTGAGTTTCAACTCCAATCTCAGTCTCTTCATCAGAATCATCTAGATTATCAAACTTTAATGAATCTTTATCTTCATCATTGGCTTCTTCTAGTCCAGGTAGTTTGCTGTCATCAAATGTCACATCTGTGCTTTCCATAATTTTCTTTTGACTGATGATATAAACTTTGTATGCAATTCTTTCCATAGAGTAGCCAAGAAAAATTCCTTCAAATGCCTTTGCATCAAACTTACCAACATATTCAGAATTATCCTTCAATACAAAGCATTTGTTTCCAAAAGTATGAACATACTTTAGAGTAGGCTGCTTTCCAGTCATCAAATTGTAAGGTGTCTTTCCAGTGTTTTTGTTGATGAGGGTTCTGTTATGGATATAGCATGCAGTGATCACAGCCTCAGCCCAAAAACATGTAGGCATCTTTGCATCAAGTAACATTGTTCTAGCAGCCTCAATTAGAGTTCTATTCTTTCTCTCAACAACTCCATTTTGTTGTGGAGTCCTTGGAGCTGAGAATTGCTGAGAAATTCAATTCTCTTTGCAAAATGCTTCAAGTATGGCATTTCTGAACTCTGTTCCATTATCACTTCTCAGTGCAATCACACTTGCATTGTTGGCCTTTGCTTCCTTGTCAACTTTCTTTATGTGCTCAATGATTACTTGTGGAGCCTCATCTTTTGATGCCAGAAATTCCACCCATGTATACCTTGTAAAATCATCAACCATCACCAAGGCTGATAAGTGGATTTTATATCCACTTGGAACGTTCCATATCGGCTTAAATTGGTGTACTTGGACTCAAGTTTGTGGTATTTTTTATGTGTTTTATTTACTTGTGCAGGTTTGGAGAAATATCGTTTAAGGGTGAATTTTCCGTTGAATTTGGAGTTGATTATGCTAAGGAATGAAGAATGATGACTTAATATCAACTACCAAGAGTGTTCAAGACATTGGCATGAAGACGGGAAGTGAATGTGAAAGGAACGGAAGAAAACGGACGAGAAACGAAGAAGAAAAAAACTGCAGAAAAACAGCCTGAACAGCCAAGGCAGCGCAGGCTGCGCTTGGAGCTGCGCAGGCTGCGCTTGGTACAGGAGAAGCAGCGCAGGCTGCGCTGGTGCTGCGCAGGCAGCGCTCCTGCGGGAGAAAAACTGCTGAAAATTGTTGTTTTGCTGAAAAATCTCCGTTTTGCCCTTATTCGAATTTTAATTGTATTTTAGGTATCCAAACCTATTTCCAATTGTATTTTAGGTTGTTTTTCTTGTTGGGCAAGATATGTAGGCTTATATAAACACATCTTAGCCTTGTAAAATAGGGATTATCATAGCATTATTATTATTGTAAGTTAGTTTCGCAAGGGAGAAAAGTGGAAAAGGATTCAAGCTCGGTGACAAGCACGGATCTCGACCTACTTCATCTTTTTTATACGTTGAATCATAGATTTGTTTCTCAACTCTTATTCTATTAATATCATTATTCCTTTCTTTTATATCTTGTTAACTACCATGTCTTCATCAAATCCCATGACGATGAACGGTTCAATTATGGGCTAATCGTTGTCATGGGATCCTAGTGGATTTATCTATGTAGCTTAGTAGTTTGCATGCCTTAAAGATTTGTGTGTGGCGTATAATTGATATCCTCGTATGGTTAGACTTAATAGATAGATGCGTCGCGAACATCTAAATTGTTAATCTCTTGTGAAGTGAAAGTGGATCTTGAGATTTAGAACTTGCCATGCTAGCATAGGTTCATAATTGTTATCAATATGATTGTGGTGTGAGATGAAAATACTTATACTGCCCTGTGTGATCTTTATGGATAACTTGATCTTCAGCCGTTATGTTTTCAAATCCTATAGACATATAGGGTCTAAGCATAATTGGTGTCTATTCATCTTCTATCTCTTTTGTGGATGTATGTTTAGTTTGGTATGCGTATGCTGACAGGTAACGTATACTTGTTTCGTGTTATCCGATCAGATATCAAAACCATTGCGCATAGTGATTAAAGGCTGCAACTCTAAGTGAAGTAGATGATGAAACTAGGATTCCATGTTTTATTCTCATATCAGTAATTCGAATTTTACTCTCATTAATTGTTTAATTATTAGTTTCATAATTTGCACTTAGTTAATTTAGATAATCAGTCTCAATTTTTTTATTTTTCTTAGCAGTTGATAAAAACCATACATCGGTGCATAGGTACATTAATTGAATTGAACACCATTCTAGATCTCTGTGGGAACGAACTTGATTTTTTCATATATTACTTGTGACAACGTGCGCTTGCGTGATTTTGCATAACAAGTTTTTGGCGCCGCTGCCGGGGATCATCGGTGTTTTTATTTTAGTTTATGTGCTTGTCATCAGTGGTTGTTAGCATTCACTGACTCGGATTCTTACTTAGTTGTTTGTTTCGTGTTGTTTCAGGTACTTAAGTTTGTATGCAAACACGTTCGCAAGCTCGTTTGCAAAAACTGGCACAAGACGATCTTGTAGAGAATAAAGAGAATAAGGAGGAGGAATCTGAAACTACAGTAGCAATGGCAGATGCAGTAGCAGCTAAGGCTTTGAAGGACTATTCTCAACCGAAACTCAATGACATCCAGTCTAGCATTGTTAGGCCAGCTATTGCAGCGAACAACTTTGAGATCAATCCGGGCACAATTCAGATGGTGTAGAATTCAGTCAAGTTTGGGGGAGCTTCTACGGAGGATCCTAACATGCATGTTCGGGACTTTATCGAAATCTGCGACACTTTCAAGTGTAATGGTGTGACGGATGATGCTATCAGGTTGAGGCTTTTCCCATTCTCTCTGAGGGATAAGGCTAAGAGCTGGCTACACTCTTTACCACCTGGTTCCATTACTACATTGGGAAGATCTTGCTCAGAAGTTCCTTACTAAATTCTTCCCTATGGCGAAAACTGCAGCAATAAGGAACCAGTTGACTCAATTTCAACAGCAATCTGGCGAGTCATTGTGTGAGGCTTGGGAACGCTACAAGGAGATGCTAAGGAAGTGTCCTCATCATGGCATGCCTGATTGGATGGTTATTAATGGTTTTTACAATGGGTTGGGAGCACAATCTAGGCCTTTGTTAGATGCAGCATCAGGTGGAGCTCTTTGGGCGAAGAGTTATGATGAAGCTTATGAACTTATTGAGATGATGGCTGCTAATGAATACCAGAATCCAACCCAGAGACTTTCTCAAGGCAAGGTAGCAGGAGTTTTGGAAGTAGATACAGCTTCAATGATTACGGCTCAGTTGAAGGCTCTTGCTATGAAAGTGGATTCTCTTGCTAATTATGGAGTTCAGCAGGTGGCTAGTGTTTGTGAGTTATGTGCGGGCACACATGAGACGAATCAGTGTGCTATCTCTTTTGAATCAGCACAGTTTGTGAGTAATTTCCAGAGACCTGCTGCACCAGTTCCAGCCACTTATCATCCTAATAATAGGAATCATCCTAACTTCAGTTGGAGCAACAATCAGAATACTCAGCAATCGTATCAGCAAGCGAAGCCGTACAATCAAGGCTATCAACAACCTTATAGGGCACCATATCAACCCCCGGGATTTCAGCAGCAACAACCTCAGGTTCAGGCAGGGCAATCTTCTAATGAAAAATCTGATGAGATGTGGATCGCATTAAAGAACTTACAAGCTGGTCAGAAGCTCTTGGAAACTCAGATAGGACAGATTGCAAGTGCTTTAGGTAGTAGGCCACAAGGAACTCTTCCTAGTGATACGGAAGCAAATCCAGGTAGGAGGGATTTCAAGGAGCAGGTGAAGGCCGTAACTTTGAGATCGGGAAGGGTCACATCAGATCCTAAATCAGCCACTAAAGAGGATGAAGAAGTGCAGAATCAGCAAGTCGAAAAATCTGCATTTCCTGAATTTGCGAAATCTTATTTGGTAGCTGATTAGCTTGAAGGTGAATTAGAGAAGAGCAAGGAATCTGTTGAGAAGGCTTCTCCGGAGTTGTCTACGAAGAATAATCAGATCTACCCTCCTCCTCCATATCCTAGAAGACTCCAGAAGCAGAATTTGGATAACAAATTTGCTAGGTTCTTAGAAGTGTTCAAGAAGTTGCACATCAACATACCTTTTGCGGAAGCTCTTGAACAGATGCCGAGCTATGCCAAGTTCATGAAGGGTATCCTCTCGCGTAAGTTGAAGCTCGATGCATTAGAGACCGTTGCCTTAACAGAGGAGTGTAGTGCTGTTCTGCAACAGAAATTGCCTCCAAAGCTAAAGAATCCGGGTAGTTTTACTATTCCATGCACTATTGGTAATCTATTCTTTGAGAAGTGCTTGTGTGACTTGGGAGCTAGCATCAATCTCATGCCCTTGTCAGTATTCTTGCAACTGGGTCTACCGGATCCAAAGCCAACTAACATCTCGCTACAATTGGCTGATCGTTCAATTACCTATCCTAGAGGCATAGTGGAGGATGTCTTGGTAAAAGTTGATAAGCTCATCTTCCCTGCTGATTTTGTTATCTTGGATTTCGAGGAAGATAAGAAGATTCCCATAATCTTGGGAAGGCCATTCCTAGCTACGGGTAGTACCTTGATCGATGTGCAGAAAGGAGAGCTCACCATGAGGGTACAAAATCAGAATGTCACCTTTAATGTATTCAATGCTATGAAGCTTCCATCTGATGAGGAAGAATGTTTCAATGTTGATTTGGTGGATTCCGTGGTAGTCAAGGATCTTGATCATTTGTTGCTAACAGATTCTTTGGAAAAAGCATTGAGTGGGAACTCTGAGGTGAAAGATGAAGATGAAAGGCTGCAAATTCAGATGTTGAATGCAAATTCGTGGAAGAGAAAATTTGACATGCCGTTCGAGTCTCTTGGGTTAAAGGAGCTGGAAAAGTCACAAATCCGTCTTAAACCATCTATTGAGGAGGCTCCTACTCTTGAACTCAAACCTTTGCCTAATCACTTGAGGTATGCTTTTCTTGGTGATACCTCTACGCTACCTGTTATTATTTCTTCTAATCTGTCAGATGTCGAGGAAGAAAAGCTCTTGCGTATTTTGAGGGAATTCAAGTCAGCAATTGGTTGGACTATAGCAGAAATCAAGGGAATCAGCCCTTCTTATTGCATGCATAAAATTCTGCTAGAAGAAGGAGCTAAGCCTACTGTTGAACATCAAAGAAGACTCAATCCGATTATGAAAGAGGTAGTGAAGAAGGAAATTTTAAAGTGGCTTGATGCGGGTATTATCTATCCTATCTCAGACAGTTCTTGGGTGAGCCCGGTTCAATGTGTGCCGAAGAAAGGAGGCATGACAGTTGTTGCTAATGAGAAGAATGAGCTCATCCCTACTCGAACAGTCACGGGGTGGAGAGTTTGTATGGACTATAGGAAGCTCAACAAAGCCACGAGAAAAGATCACTTTCCTCTTCCTTTTATTGATCAGATGCTAGACAGGTTGGCAGGGCACGAGTATTATTGTTTGCTTGATGGTTATTCCGGCTACAATCAGATTTGCATTGCTCCGGAAGATCAAGAGAAGACTACATTCACATGTCCTTTTGGCACTTTTGCTTTTCGACGAGTCTCTTTTGGACTTTGTGGTGCTCCCGCCACTTTTCAAAGGTGCATGATGGCTATTTTCTCAGACACGATTGGCTCGAATGTGGAAGTATTTATGGATGACTTCTCAGTTTTTGGTAAATCTTATGATGAGTGCTTGCATAATCTTGGGTTGGTTTTGAAAAGGTGTGTGGAGACAAATTTGGTACTTAATTGGGAAAAGTGTCACTTTATGGTACAAGAAGGAATTATTCTAGGGCACAAGGTATCTAGTAAGGGACTTGAAGTGGATAGATCCAAGGTGGAGACAATCGAGAATCTTCCTCCACCTATTTCAGTTAAAGGAATTCGCAGTTTTCTTGGTCATGCGGGATTCTATAGGCGATTCATTCAAGACTTCTCCAAAATCTCTAAACCGCTGTGTAACTTGCTGGAGAAGGATGTTCCTTTCAAATTTAATGATGAGTACCTTGCAGCTTTTGAGATCTTGAAGAAGAAGTTGACATCTACACCTGTCATTACTGCACCTAATTGGGAGAAACCGTTTGAGCTAATGTGTGATGCTAGTGACTATGCGGTTGGAGCTGTGCTTGGGCAAAGGAAGGATAAAATTTTTCATGTGGTTTACTATGCTAGTAAAACCCTCAATGATGCACAGCTTAACTACACCACTACGGAGAAGGAGTTGCTAGCAGTTGTCTATGCTTTCGAGAAATTCAGATCTTATTTGCTGGGTACTAAGGTGATTGTGTACACAGATCATGCTGCTATTCGATATCTCATGTCGAAGAAGGATTCAAAGCCTAGATTGATTCGTTGGGTGCTTCTTTTGCAAGAGTTTAATGTGGAGATCAAGGATAGGAAAGGCACAGAAAATCAAGTGGCGGATCATCTCTCGCGCTTGGAGGGCCACGGTAAGGATTCGAATAACAAATCTCTTATTAATGAATCTTTTCCAGATGAGCAGCTTTTTGTTGTGCAAGATGAAGAGCCATGGTTTGCAGACTATGTGAACTATTTGGTGAGCAATGTTATTCCTCCGGATCTTTCGAGTGCTCAAAGGAAGAAGTTTCTACATGATGTGAAGTGGTACCGTTGGGATGAACCGTTTTTGTTTAGACAAGGAGCAGATCAGATGATCAGACGATGCATTCCGTATAGTGAGACGGAGAGTGTTTTGAGAGATTGCCACTCAACTGTATATGGTGGTCATTATGGTGGAGAAAAGACAGCAGCTCGTGTGCTTCAAGCAGGTTTTTATTGGCCTACCTTGTTTAAGGATGCTCATCAGTTTGTAATGAGTTGTGATCAATGTCAAAGGGTTGGCAATATTTCTAGAAGAAACGAGATGCCTCTCAACATGCTTCTTGAGGTAGAGATCTTTGATGTTTGGGGAATTGACTTCATGGGACCGTTTATTTCTTCGTGCAATAATCAGTACATCTTGCTAGCTGTGGACTATGTGTCTAAGTGGGTCGAGGTGAAAGCTTTACCGACCAATGATGCTAAGGTAGTGCTGAATTTTCTTCACAAGCAAATTTTCACGCGTTTCGGGACACCACGTGCTATAATCAGTGATGAGGGGACACACTTCTGTAATCGTCAGTTTACTACGTTGATGGCAAAGTATAATGTGACGCATCGTGTTGCCACTGCTTATCACCCTCAAACTAATGGTCAAGCGGAAGTTTTTAACAGAGAGATCAAGAGAATTCTGGAGAAAGTGGTGAATCCGTCTCGTAAGGATTGGTCATTGAAGTTGGATGAAGCTGTGTGGGCATACAGAACTGCCTACAAAACTCCTCTAGGTATGTCTCCGTTTCAGTTGGTTTATGGTAAAGCATGTCATTTGCCTGCAGAGTTAGAACACAAGGCATTTTGGGCATTGAAGAAGTTAAATTTGGATATTAAGGATGCGGGTGCAAAACGGTTGCTTCAATTGAATGAACTTGAGGAATTTCGTGAGCAAGCTTACGAAAATAATAAAATGTATAAGGAGAAGGTCAAGAGGTGGCATGATAAAAGGTTAATACCCAAGGCATTTGTACCGGGACAATTAGTGTTGCTATTTAATTCTCACCTCAAGCTTTTTCCGGGAAAACTCAAGTCACGGTGGTCGGGTCCATTTATTGTTAAGACGGTGTATCCTCATGGAGCTATTGAAATTTATGAAACAACACCGGATCATGCTTTCAAAGTAAATGGACAGAGGTTGAAGCATTATTATGGAGGTTCGTTTGATCGCGAGAAGGTTTCCGCCATTTTGGCGTCGGCGTGAATTATCGGAAGAAGGTCAAGCTAATGACATTAAACGAGCGCTTCTTGGGAGGCAACCCAAGCTTTTTTGTATACATTTTTATTTCTTTCTTAAAAAAAAAAAAATATTTTGGTAGTGACGCAGGCGCTACCTGCGCAACAGAGCGCAGGCTGCGCTGGTTAGAGCGCAGGCAGCGCTGTTCTTCCTGGATAGGTGCGATTTTTATTCTAAAAAACCCCATAAACTTCATATTATCATTCCTAATTCCTATTTCACTTATATTTCCTCTCCTATTCAAACCCTAACCTATCTCAAATCTAATTCCTAGCCTAAACACATCTCTAAGTCGAATTTACATCCCCTATATCTATATATACATACACCCATATCCATAACTATCTCTATAATTCCAAATCTTCATCTTATATCCATTCAAGGCTCAAGGGAGGAGTAATTCGAAGTTTGAGGCTAAATAGACAAATTCACCTCTTCAATTCGATTGGGTAACATTCTAATTCATCTTTTATTACGAATTTGTGAATTTGTGAATTTTTGGTTAGGGTTCTTGGTAGGAATTCGAATTTTGGGAATTTGTGGCTTGTGATTGTTATTGTTATGGCTCCGAAAAGGCAACGAATTGTGGGAAGTAGTAGTACTCGGCCGTCTTCGGATGAGGATTCGAGTTCGGTGGGTGCAACGGAGAGATTTATTGCGCCGGAGGCTCAATCGGAATATGAAAGGTTAATGTCAAAGGCGGTGCTTAAGGAGAGGAATTTGTTACCTACTTATCAGTTTGACATGATTGACATGATTAGTGAGCGTGGTTGGGTTACTTTTTATGAAATGGCATGCATGGTTCCGGTGAATTTGGTTCGTGAGTTTTATGCCAATGCAAAGGTGGAGAAGAATGGGTATTCGGTAATGAGGGGGTTGACTGTCGATTACACACCTCGGGCTATTCGGAGGCTTATTAGGCAGGGTGCTAGGCCTAGAGGGGAGGAGGATTGGATGCAGAAGTCTAGGGCGGATATTGATTTGGAGCAGATTGTGTTAGAGTTGTGTACTCCGGGCACGGTTTGAAAATATAAAGCTGGCACTACGGAGCATCAGCATTTCCCGTCATCTAGAATGAATACGGAAGCTCGTATGTGGTATCATTTTATTTGTGCAAACCTGATGCCGTCTTCTCATACGACGGAAGTCACAGTTGATAGAGCCATATTGTTATGGGGCATTATTCAGGGGAAGTACATTGATTTGGGTGAGTTGATTCATCAGGGTATGTTGCGGTTTATGAGATGAGGTACTTCAGGTGGTATGCCTCATGCTTCTGTTATCACTGGGTTATGCGAGGCAGTTCGAGTGAGGTGGTCTGATGAGGAGGAGATGCAGCCGGCTGGTCCTCCTATTGATGAGACTACTTTTGAGCGGATCACTAGGGGAGTTGGTGTTGCTGGTGGTGGTGCTGGTGGTCAGAGAGCGGGCGCTCCGCCACGTGTGTCGACAGCTGATGTTGCTGGGAGTTCCAGAGCAGCTCCATCTCAGGGTATGATGGATATGTCAGTTCTTGATGGTTACTTCCGTGGTATGACTAGGCGTATGGATTCTATGACACGGAAGATGGATGCGTTGAATGTTCATCATCGAGAGTATTCGGAGGACATGGCTAGTGCTTTGGATTCAGCTTTTCGGTCGCCAGGTACTCCTGTTGATTGGCCTATTTTTGGAGCACGGACTCCATATCCAGATTCACCTGAGGAGGGTGATGATTCTGAGGGCTAGGTATGTTGTCTGCTTTCCTTTGTATTATTTCCATTCAATGAGGACATTGAATATTTTAAGTTTGGGGGTGATATGGGGGTTAGTAGTTATTGATGTTGTATTCATATAGGATATCATGTTTGCATTATAGTGATAGTTCATGCATGATTGTTATGTTCGTAATATTTATGTGTGTTTCATATAGGGCATTCTGTTATTTTTGTTGTTTTACCATGTGAGTTCATATTAGTTGCATTATCATGGCATGCATTTTTCATGATCCCTTAGGACGAACTGATTCTGATTGATAGGTGGATGTTGATTTGAGTGTGATGATGATGAGTAGAGGGCTGATTTATAGTTCCTAGGAATTGACTTGCATGTTACGGGAACAAAACTAATTACACAGTCTCATTGGGGTGCTTTTGGGCTAGGTTAGGGTCATGCCTGTTGGATGTTTTGAGATTTAATCACTTGTTTATTCTTAGAATTTTCGTTATTCCCTTTATAGCGTAGGAACACTAAAATCTAAGTTTGGGGGAAAACAGGAATTTCATGCTAGTTGTTAATATTTATCAATAAAGGCTAGGCGTCAAATGGCTAGTAGCCGGCTCATATTTATATGAGTAGTCTAGGATTGGAAATGAGAAAGGCTCATTCCAGATTGCGAAAAAAAAAGAAGTCAATTGTTGGTTGTTAATGCAAAATTAACCAGAGTGAGCTCTTTAATACTCGAGTAATTAAGTCTAAGGGGACTTAGTCCTAGTAACCTAAAGCCTTGTGGTTTGGGATTGCTGACCTAACACTCGCTACATGGGTATTATTGTATAAGCCTTTTGGGGTCTCATTCATTGCACGGTTAAATAAGCATGCGTATTGTATATGTAGTGTCGTAGTATAGTAATAAAGCATGAGTTTCTGTCTACCTTGGATAAGGATGGAGGTGTTCCTAGGTTATGAAGTGTCTACAGTCTATTCTAGTTATAAACCTGTGATTGTCTTGACGGAAAGCATGTATGGGTTTTGACCTAGTTTTGGGAGTATTTCTAATGAGCATTGCACACACGCACGTTTCTGTTCATGTATTGTTAGTATACGGGGACTTAGTCGAGCTCTGCAATTGTTGCATTCGTTGAGATATTTGCTTTTTAGTTGGTTTTGGTGAGTTTGAAGGGGATCGTTGCATTTTACATATTAGTTGCATTCATGCATTGCATTGCATTAGGTTAAATGGATTTTGTGGGTACATTCACTATAGGCCCTCACGAGACCTTACTCGTCCACTAGGGCTGCCTAGGGCTTTAAAGGGCTTGTTGCATATGCCAAATGCAACCGTGATCACTGTTATGCTAAACTCACGCAAGCGCACGTGGTCACAAGTAATATATAAGGTTAAGTCCAAATTCGTTCCCACAGGGATCAAGTTATGGTTCTATTCAAAAAATATGCTTATGCAACAATGTATGGTTTTAATTCACTGCTAAGAAAAATAACAAATATGGGTTTGATTACCTAAACTAAACTAAAGTGCAAATTTATAACTAAGAATTAAACAATTAACGAAAATAACAATCGAATTACTTATATAAGAATAAACATGGAATCCTAGTTTCATTATCTACTTCACTTAGAGTTGCAGCCTTCGATTAAAACATGCGATGGTTTTGATATCTGATCGAATAACACGAAAAGAGTAAAAGTTACCTCTCGGTATACTAGTACCAATCTATGCATACATCCACAAAAGAGATAGAAGATGAATAGGCACCTATTATGTTTAGACCCTATATCTCTATAGAATTTGAAAACATAAAGGTTGAAGCACAAGTTATCCACTTAGATCACATAGGGTAGCATAATATCTCTATTCATGCCACAAATCATGATGCTTAACATCAACCTATCCTATGCTAGCATGGCAAGTTCTAAATCTCAAGATCCACTCTCGTTTAGCAAGAGATTAACTATTCAATTTAGATGTTAGCTACGCATCTAAAAGCATTAAGATTAACCATACGAGGATATCAAGAATTCACCACACATAAATCTCTAAGGCATACAAACTACTAAGCTACATAGATAAATCCACTAGGATCCCACGATAACGATTAGTTCATAATCGAACCTTTCGTCACCATGGGATTTGACGAAAGCATGATATCAAACAAGATAAAGAAGATGAATAAATCAATAATAGAATAAGGTTTAGTGAACAAATCCGTGAAAGTAACAAGCATCCAAAAGATACGCCTCCACAAAGGAATACAAGAAAAACTAAATCTAGATCTTCTTGTCGTCACGATCCTCGCCTTGGCTTCTCTCTCGTGCTCTGAACGAAATTAGTGTGTAGGATGTGTAGATGATGATTTTGATGTGCCCCAAGGTGTGTATTTATAGCCCCAAGTGCCTCCTTGACCAAGCGATTACCGTATTTGAAATAGGATAGAATACCGGTAATTTTCCATCTTTAATTGAAATAGAATTGCAATTCCCTTGTTTAAGTTGAATTCCAGAAGCTTCAAATCGTCCCAAGTGATTGCCATATGAATTAGGAAAAGAATTTGATCAGTTTCCTTCTTAATTTCAGTTTCCAGCAACATTCTGACTATTTCTCCGCACACAGGCGCGGCCGCGCGCGCGTACTATAGAATTCCAGCGCGCCCGCGCGCATCAGATTTAACAGATTTCGCCCAGCGCGCCCGCGCGCAGCCCAGGCTTCTCTCCGCGCGCCCGCGCCCACTGCCAGACTAACCTGCACTTTTGCTGATTCCTTCTTCTGCTGTCGATTGCAACTCCAACGCTTGTTCTTTCTTGACACTAAAAATCATATATCACCTACTAAATGCAATATCCACACCTGGAATACACCCTGCACAAATCTCACAAAAACATATTAAAACACACATATACTTGAGATACAAGACACCAATTTAAGCCGAAATAGAATGATCCAAGTGGATATAAATCCACTTATCACACCCCCAAACTTAAACCGATGCTTGTCCTCAAGCATAAACAACAAAAATATATACAACTAGCTAGTACCACTTCCGTAGGTGATCACGGTTGCATTTGGCATATGCAACAAGCCCTTTAAACCCCTAGGTAGCCCTAGTGGACGAGTAAGGTCTCGTGAGGGCCTATAGTAAATGTACCCACAAAATCCATTTAACCTAATGCAATGCAAATGCATGAATGCAACTAATATGAAAATTGCAAGATCCCCTTCAAACTCACCAAAACCAACTAACAAGCAAATATCTCAACGAATGCAACAAATCCAAGCAGAGCTCGACTAAATCCCCGCATACTAACAGTACATGACAGAAACGTGCGTGTGTGCAATGCTCATCAGAAATACCCCCAGAAATAGGTCAAAAATCATACATGCTTTCCGTCAAGACAATCACAGGTTTATAACTAGAATAGACTGTAGACACTCCATAACCTAGGAACACCTCCACCCTTATCCAAGGTAGACAGAAACTCATGCTTTATTACTATGCTACGACACTACATATATAATACGCATGCTTATTTAACCGTGCAATGAATGAGACCCCAAAAGGCTTATACAATAATACCCATGTAGCGAGTGTTAGGTCAGCAGGATCCCAGACTATAAAGCCTTAGGTCACTAGGACTAAGTCCCCTCAGACTTAATTACTCGAGTATTAAAGAGCTCACTCTGGTTAATTTTGCATTAAACAAACAAAACTTGACTCTTTCTTTTTCTTTTTTTTTTTCTGATTTTTTTTTTTTTCTTTTTTTTTTTTTTTTTTTCTTTTTTTCTTTTTTTTTTTCGCAATCTGGAATGAGCCTTTCTCATTTCCAACCCTAGACTACTCATATAAATATGAGCTGGCTACTAGCCAATTGACGCCTAGCCTTTATTGACAAATATTAACAACTAGCATGAAATTCCTGTTTTCCCCCAAACTTAGACTTTAATGTTCCTACGCTATAAAGGGAATAACGAAAATTCTAATAATAAACAAGTGATTAATCTCAAAACATCCAACATGCATGACTCCAACCTACCCCCAAAAGCACCCCAATGAGACTGTGTAAAAATTTTGTTCCTGAACATGCAAGTCAATTACCTAGGAACTATAAATCAGCCCTCTACTCATTATCATCACACTCAAATCAACATCTACCTATCAATCAGAATCAGCTCATTTTAAGGGATCATGAAAAATGCATGCCATGAAAATGCAACTAACATGAAAACTCACATGGTGTACGAAAATAAAACAAAATGTCCTATATGAAACAAACGTAGATAATACGAACATAAAATGCATGACTTACAACTAATATGCAAAACATGATATCCTACATGAACACAATGACTCACATAACTAACTACATATACCTACTTATCCCCCAAACCACCCCCAAACTTAAAAGATTCAATGTCCGCATTGAATGGAAGTAAATACAAGGGATAGTAGAAAACATACCTAAAAATACCGAAACACATGGGTTGCCTCCCAAGAAGCGCTGTCGTTAACGTTATTTAGCCGGACAAATATGATTCAAATCATGGTGGCTCGAAGATTGCATTCGACTTGTCCTTAGCAGAAGGACCATTCACCCATTGTCTGACAACCTTCTTGCTATCTTCCCACATCTTCTCTAAATCATACTTCACTTTGACTCTTCCTCCAATCAACTTTTTCTTTTTCTTCTTCACGCCTCTAAGATGTTTATGCTGCACAGTTGATTGAGAAGAACACTCCTCTTCCTCATCATCCATGATCCACCTTCTTAACACATTATCTGGACACACTTTAAAAATCACCAACTCATCATTCAGAAGGACATATTTCAAATGGGATGGAAGTTTTTCAAGCTTGACATTCGAGAGATCTCGAACTGAAGATCTGTCAATGGAATCACTGATGTGATGTTCGAGCAAGTGTGTGTCCGACTTTTCGCTCAACAACTGATCCAACTTCTTTCTCTGACCCGTATCAACCGTTTCCACACTGAAACACTCTTCATCCTCTATCGGAAATTTCATGGCCTTGAACACATTAAAGGTGACACTCTGATCTTGCACCCTCATTGTAAGCTCTCCTTTCTGCACATCGATCAAAGTCTTTCCTGTAGCCAAGAACGGTCTTCCCAAGATTATGGGAATCTTCTTGTCTTCTTCAAAATCCAAGATAACAAAATCAGCAGGGAAGATGAGTTTATCAACTTTCACCAAAACATCCTCTACTATACCCCTCGGATACGTGATAGATCGATCAGCCAACTGCAAAGAGATGTTAGTTGGCTTTGGCTCCGGTAGACCAAGTTGCTTGAAAACAGACAAGGGCATGAGATTGATGCTAGCTCCCAAATCACACAAGCACTTCTCAAAGAATAGATTACCAATTGTGCATGGAATAGTAAAGCTACCCGGATCCTTTAGCTTTGGAGGCAATTTCTGTTGCAGAACAGCACTACACTCCTCCGTCAAAGCTACTGTTTCAAAATCTTCCAACCTTCTCTTCCGTGACAAAATATCCTTCATAAACTTTGCATATCTTGGCATCTGCTCCAACGCTTCAACAAAAGGAATGTTAATGGACAGTTTCTTGAAGACCTCCATAAATTTCTGAAACTGTTTCTCTTGACTTTTCCTCAAACGTCCAGGAAATGGCGGAGGTGGATAAATCTGATTATTCATTGAAGATTGCTCCGGAATAAACTTTTCAACAGGTTCCTTGCTCTTCTCACCATCAAGCTTATCAGCCACTAAATCAGATTTCACAATTACTGGCACTGCAGATTTTTCAACCTGCCGATTCTGAACATCTTCATCTTCTTCAGTTGCTGATTTAGGATCACTCGTGACTTTTCCAGATCTCAACGTAACTGCATTGACCTGTTCCTTGCTGTCCCTCCTACTTGGATTAACCTCTGTATCACTAGGAAGAGTTCCTGGTTGCCTACTAAGTAAGGCACTTGCAATCTGTCCTATCTGAGTTTCCAAGACTTTCTGACCAGCTTGTAGGTTCTTCAATGCTATCCACATCTCATCAGATTTATCATTAGATGATTGTCCCGCATGAGTCTGGGGTTGTTGCTGCTGAAATCCCGGGGGTTGATATGGTGCCTTTGGAGCATAAGGCTGCTGATAACCTTGATTGAATGGCTTTGCTTGCTGACCCTGAAATTGCTGATATGACTGCTGATAAGGTTGTTGAGCACCTTGATTGTTGCTCCAGCTGAAATTGGGATGATTCCTGTTGTTAGGATGATAAGTGGCTGGAACTGGTGCAGCAGGTCTCTGGAAATTACTCACGAACTGTACCGATTCAGGAGAAATAGCACACTGATTCGTCTCATGTGCGCCCGCACATAACTCACAAACACTAGCCACCTGCTGAACTCCATAATTAGCAAGAGAATCCACCTTCATAGCAAGAGCCTTCAACTGAGCCGTAATCATTGAAGCTGTATCTACTTCCAAAACTCCTGCTACTTTGCCTTGAGAAAGTCTCTGGGTTGGATTCTGATATTCATTAGCAGCCATCATCTCAATAAGTTCATAAGCTTCATCATAGCTCTTTGCCCACAGAGCTCCACCTGATGCTGCATCTAGCAAAGGCCTAGATTGTGCTCCCAACTCATTGTAGAATCCATTGATAACCATCCAATCAGGCATGCCATGATGAGGACACTTCCTTAGCATCTCCTTGTAGCGTTCCCAAGCCTCACATAAGGTCTCTCCAGATTGCTGTTGGAATTGAGTCAACTGGTTCCTTAATGCTGCAGTTTTCGCCATAGGGAAGAATTTAGTAAGGAACTTCTGAGCAAGATCCTCCCATGTAGTAATGGAACCAGGTGGTAGAGAGTGTAGCCAGCTCTTAGCCTTATCCCTTAGAGAGAATGGAAAAAGCCTCAACCTGATAGCATCATCCGTCACACCATTACACTTGAAAGTGTCGCAGATTTCGATAAAGTCCCGAACATGCATGTTGGCATCCTCCGTAGAAGCACCCCCAAACTGGACTGAATTCTGCACCATCTGGATTGTGCCCGGCTTGATCTCAAAGTTGTTCGCTGCAATAGCTGGCCTAACAATGCTTGACTGAATATCATTGAGTTTCGGCTGAGAATAGTCCTTCAAAGCCTTAGCTGCTGCTGCATCTGCCATTGCTACTGTAGTTTCAGTCTCCTCTTCCTTATTCTCTAAATTCTCTACAAGATCGTCTTCTGCCAGTTTTAGTAATCGAGCTTGCGAACGTGTTTGCATACAAACTCAAGTACCTGAAACACCACGAAACAAACAAACTAAATAAGAATCCGAGTCAGTGAACGCTAACGACCACTATTGACAAACACATAAACTGAAATAAAAACACCGATGATCCCCGGCAGCGGCGCCAAAAACTTGTTATGCTAAACTCACGCAAGCGCACGTGGTCACAAGTAATATATAAGGTTAAGTCCAAATTCGTTCCCACAGGGATCAAGTTATGGTTCTATTCAAAAAATATGCTTATGCAACAATGTATGGTTTTAATTCACTGCTAAGAAAAATAACAAATATGGGTTTGATTACCTAAACTAAACTAAAGTGCAAATTTATAACTAAGAATTAAACAATTAACGAAAATAACAATCGAATTACTTATATAAGAATAAACATGGAATCCTAGTTTCATTATCTACTTCACTTAGAGTTGCAGCCTTCGATTAAAACATGCGATGGTTTTGATATCTGATCGAATAACACGAAAAGAGTAAAAGTTACCTCTCGGTATACTAGTACCAATCTATGCATACATCCACAAAAGAGATAGAAGATGAATAGGCACCTATTATGTTTAGACCCTATATCTCTATAGAATTTGAAAACATAAAGGTTGAAGCACAAGTTATCCACTTAGATCACATAGGGTAGCATAATATCTCTATTCATGCCACAAATCATGATGCTTAACATCAACCTATCCTATGCTAGCATGGCAAGTTCTAAATCT
This sequence comes from Kitagawia praeruptora, assembly GCA_037693485.1. Taxonomy (NCBI): domain Eukaryota; kingdom Viridiplantae; phylum Streptophyta; class Magnoliopsida; order Apiales; family Apiaceae; genus Kitagawia; species Kitagawia praeruptora. Next base: position 41,184,683 of record CM075344.1, read on the forward strand.
CAAGATCCACTCTCGTTTAGCAAGAGATTAACTATTCAATTTAGATGTTAGCTACGCATCTAAAAGCATTAAGATTAACCATACGAGGATATCAAGAATTCACCACACATAAATCTCTAAGGCATACAAACTACTAAGCTACATAGATAAATCCACTAGGATCCCACGATAACGATTAGTTCATAATCGAACCTTTCGTCACCATGGGATTTGACGAAAGCATGATATCAAACAAGATAAAGAAGATGAATAAATCAATAATAGAATAAGGTTTAGTGAACAAATCCGTGAAAGTAACAAGCATCCAAAAGATACGCCTCCACAAAGGAATACAAGAAAAACTAAATCTAGATCTTCTTGTCGTCACGATCCTCGCCTTGGCTTCTCTCTCGTGCTCTGAACGAAATTAGTGTGTAGGATGTGTAGATGATGATTTTGATGTGCCCCAAGGTGTGTATTTATAGCCCCAAGTGCCTCCTTGACCAAGCGATTACCGTATTTGAAATAGGATAGAATACCGGTAATTTTCCATCTTTAATTGAAATAGAATTGCAATTCCCTTGTTTAAGTTGAATTCCAGAAGCTTCAAATCGTCCCAAGTGATTGCCATATGAATTAGGAAAAGAATTTGATCAGTTTCCTTCTTAATTTCAGTTTCCAGCAACATTCTGACTATTTCTCCGCACACAGGCGCGGCCGCGCGCGCGTACTATAGAATTCCAGCGCGCCCGCGCGCATCAGATTTAACAGATTTCGCCCAGCGCGCCCGCGCGCAGCCCAGGCTTCTCTCCGCGCGCCCGCGCCCACTGCCAGACTAACCTGCACTTTTGCTGATTCCTTCTTCTGCTGTCGATTGCAACTCCAACGCTTGTTCTTTCTTGACACTAAAAATCATATATCACCTACTAAATGCAATATCCACACCTGGAATACACCCTGCACAAATCTCACAAAAACATATTAAAACACACATATACTTGAGATACAAGACACCAATTTAAGCCGAAATAGAATGATCCAAGTGGATATAAATCCACTTATCAATCACCTACGGAAGTGGTACTAGTTAGTTAGTTAGTTAGTTGTAATTGTTTATGCTTGAGGACAAGCATCGGTTTAAGTTTGGGGGTGTGATAAGTGGATTTTATATCCACTTGGAACGTTCCATATCGGCTTAAATTGGTGTACTTGGACTCAAGTTTGTGGTATTTTTTATGTGTTTTATTTACTTGTGCAGGTTTGGAGAAATATCGTTTAAGGGTGAATTTTCCGTTGAATTTGGAGTTGATTATGCTAAGGAATGAAGAATGATGACTTAATATCAACTACCAAGAGTGTTCAAGACATTGGCATGAAGACGAGAAGTGAATGCGAAAGGAACGGAAGAAAACGGACGAGAAACGAAGAAGAAAAAAACTGCAGATAAACAGCCTGAACATCCAAGGCAGCGCAGGCAGCGCTTGGAGCTGCGCAGGCTGCGCTTGGTACAGGAGAAGCAGCGCAGGCTGCGCTGGTGCTGCGCAGGCAGCGCTCCTGCGGGAGAAAAACTGCTGAAAATTGTTGTTTTGCTGAAAAATCTCCGTTTTGCCCTTATTCGAATTTTAATTGTATTTTAGGTATCCAAACCTATTTCCAATTGTATTTTAGGTTGTTTTTCTTGTTGGGCAAGATATGTAGGCTTATATAAACACATCTTAGCCTTGTAAAATAGGGATTATCATAGCATTATTATTATTGTAAGTTAGTTTCGCAAGGGAGAAAAGTGAAAAAGGATTCAAGCTCGGTGACAAGCACGGATCTCGACCTACTTCATCTTTTGTATACGTTGAATCATAGATTTGTTTCTCAACTCTTATTCTATTAATATCATTATTCCTTTCTTTTATATCTTGTTAACTACCATGTCTTCATCAAATCCCATGACGATGAACGGTTAAATTATGGGCTAATCGTTGTCATGGGTTCCTAGTGGATTTATCTATGTAGCTTAGTAGTTTGCATGCCTTAAAGATTTGTGTGTGGCGTATAATTGATATCCTTGTATGGTTAGACTTAATAGATAGATGCGTCGCGAACATCTAAATTGTTAATCTCTTGTGAAGTGAAAGTGGATCTTGAGATTTAGAACTTGCCATGCTAGCATAGGTTCATAATTGTTATCAATATGATTGTGGTGTGAGATGAAAATACTTATACTGCCCTGTGTGATCTTTATGGATAACTTGATCTTCAACCGTTATGTTTTCAAATCCTATAGACATATAGGGTCTAAGCATAATTGGTGTCTATTCATCTTCTATCTCTTTTGTGGATGTATGTTTAGTTTGGTATGCGTATGCTGACAGGTAGCGTATACTTGTTTCGTGTTATCCGATAAGATATCAAAACCATTGCAGATAGTGATTAAAGGCTGCAACTCTAAGTGAAGTAGATGATGAAACTAGGATTCCATGTTTTATTCTCATATCAGTAATTCGAATTTTACTCTCATTAATTGTTTAATTATTAGTTTCATAATTTGCACTTAGTTAATTTAGATAATCAATCTCAATTTTATTATTTTTCTTAGCAGTGGATAAAAACCATACATCGGTGCATAGGTACATTAATTGAATTGAACACCATTCTATATCTCTGTGGGAACGAAGTTGATTTAATCATATATTACTTGTGACAACGTGCGCTTGCGTGATTTTGCATAACAAAGGCATACTTCTTTCTTCCTAGTGACATAATATTGACAGGCCCAAACAAATCCATATGAATGAGTGATAAGTGGATTTTATATCCACTTGGAACGTTCCATATCGGCTTAAATTGGTGTACTTGGACTCAAGTTTGTGGTATTTTTTATGTGTTTTATTTAAATGTGTAGGTTTGGAGAAATATCGATTAAGGGTGAATTTTCCGTTGATTTTGGAGTTGATTATGCTAAGGAATGAAGAATGATGACTTAATATTAACTACCAAGAGTGTTCAAGACATTGGCACGAAGAAGACGGGAAGTGAATGCAAAAGGAATGGAAGAAAACGGACGAAAAACGAAGAAAAACTACAGAAAACGAGCCACCACCAGCCAGAGGAGCGCTGGCAGCGCTCTACAGAGCGCAGGCTGTGCCTGTACAGTGCCAGAACAGGGGGAGGAGCGCAGGCTGCGCAGCTTGAAGCGCAGGCTGCGCTGGTGCGGCCAGTTTTGCTGAAAAATTCCCTTTTTGCCATATTTCGAATTTTAACTATATTTTTGACACCCAAACCTATTTCCAATTGTATTTTTAGGTTATTTTCTTGTTGGGCAAGATATGTAGGCTTATATAAACACATCTTAGCCTTGTAAAATAGAGATTGATCATAGCATTATTATTATTGTAAGTTAGTTTCGCAAGGGAGAAAAGTGGAAAAGGATTCAAGCTCGGTGACAAGCACGGATCTCGACCTACTTCATCTTTTGTATACGTTGAATCATAGATTTGTTTCTCAACTCTTTTCCTATTAATATCATTATTCCTTTCTTTTATATATTGTTAATTACCATGTCTTCATCAAATCCCATGACGATGAACGGTTCAATTATGGGCTAATCGTTGTCATGGGATCCTAGTGGATTTATCTATGTAGCTTAGTAGTTTGCATGCCTTAGAGATTTATGTGTGGTGAATTCTTGATATCCTTGTATGGTTGTGCTTATTGAATTTAGGTGCGTCGCGAACATCTAATATGTTAATCTCTTGCTAAACGAGAGTGGATCTTGAGATTTAGAACTTGCCATGCTAGCATAGGATAGGTTGATGTTAAGCATCATGATTTGTGGCATGAATAGAGATATTATGCTACCCTATGTGATCTAAGTGGATAACTTGTGCTTAAACCTTTATGTTTTCAAATTCTATAGAGATATAGGGTCTAAACATAATAGGTGCCTATTCATCTTCTATCTCTTTTGTGGATGTATGTATAGATTGGTACTAGTATACCGAGAGGTAACTTTTACTCTTTTTGTGTTATCCGATCAGATATCAAAACCATCACATGTTTTAATTAAAGGCTGCAACTCTAAGTGAAGTAGATGATGAAACTAGGATTCCATGTTTATTCTCATATAAGTAATTCGATTTTTATTCTCGTTAATTGTTTAATTCTTAGTTTTATAATTCCCATCTTAGTATAATTTAGATAATCAACCCCAATTTGTTACTTTTCTTAGCAGTGAGTTAAAACCATACATTGTTGCATAGGCATATTTACTGAATTGAACACCATTCTAGATCTCAGTGGGAACGAACTTGATTTAATCATATATTACTTGTGACAATGTGCGCTTGCGTGATTTTGCATAACAAGTTTTTGGCGCCGCTGCCGGGGATCATCGGTGTTTTTATTTTAGTTTATGTGCTTGTCATCAGTGGTCGTTAGCGTTCACTGACTCAGATTCTTACTTAGTTTGTTTGTTTCGTGGTGTTTCAGGTACTTGAGTTTGTATGCAAACACGTTTTCAAGCTCGTTTACAAAGACTGGCAGAAGACGATCTTGTAGAGAATTTAGAGAATAAGGAAGAGGAATCTGAAACTACAGTAGCAATGGCAGATGCAGCAGCAGCTAAGGCTTTGAAGGACTACTCTCAGCCGAAACTCAATGACATTCAGTCTAGCATTGTTAGGCCAGATATTGCAGCAAACAACTTTGAGATCAAGCCGGGCACAATTCAGATGGTGCAGAATTCAGTCCAGTTTGGGGGAGCTTCTACGGAGGATCCTAACATGCATGTTCGGGACTTTATTGAAATCTGCGACACTTTCAAGTGTAATGGTGTGACGGATGATGCTATCAGGTTGAGGCTTTTCCCATTCTCTCTGAGGGATAAGGCTAAGAGCTGGCTACACTCTCTACCACCTGGTTCCATTACTACATGGGAAGATCTTGCTCAGAAGTTCCTTACTAAATTCTTCCCTATGGCGAAAACTGCAGCAATAAGGAACCAGTTAACTCAATTTCAACAGCAATCTGGCGAGTCATTGTGTGAGGCTTGGGAACGCTACAAGGAGATGCTAAAGAAGTGTCCTCATCATGGCATGCCTGATTGGATGGTTATTAATGGTTTTTACAATGGGTTGGGAGCACAATCTAGGCCTTTGTTAGATGCAGCATCAGGTGGAGCTCTTTGGGCGAAGAGTTATGATGAAGCTTATGAACTTATTAAGATGATGGCTGCCAATGAATACCAGAATCCAACCCAGAGACTTTCTCAAGGCAAAGTAGCAGGAGTTTTGGAAGTAGATACAGCTTCAATGATTACGGCTCAGTTGAAGGCTCTTGCTATGAAAGTGGATTCTCTTGCTAGTTATGGAGTTCAGCATGTGGCTAGTGTTTGTGAGTTATGTGCGGGCGCACATGAGACGAATCAGTGTGCTATCTCTTCTGAATCAGCACAGTTCGTGAGTAATTTCCAGAGACCTGCTGCACCGGTTCCAGCCACTTATCATCCCAACAATCGGAATCATCCTAACTTCAGCTGGAGCAACAATCAGAATACTCAACAATCTTATCAGCAAGCGAAGCCGTACAATCAAAGCTATCAACAACCTTATAGGGCACCATATCAACCCCCGGGTTTTCAGCAGCAACAACCTCAGACTCATGCGGGGCAATCTTCTAATGATAAATCTGATGAGATGTGGATAGCATTAAAGAACCTACAAGCTGGTCAGAAGCTCTTGGAAACTCAGATAGGACAGATTGCAAGTGCTTTAGGTAGTAGGCCACAAGGAACTCTTCCTAGTGATACAGAAGCAAATCCAGGTAGGAGGGACTTCAAGGAGCAGGTGAAGGCCGTAACTTTGAGATCGGGAAAGGTTACATCAGATCCTAAATCAACCGCTAAAGAAGATGAAGAAGTGCAGAATCAGCAAGTGGAAAAATCTGCAATGCCTGAAATTGAGAAATCTGACTTGGTAGCGGATCATATTGAAGGTGAAGAAGAGAAGAGCAAGGAATATGTTGAGAAGGCTTCTCCGGAGTTGTCTACGAAGAATGATCAGATCTACCCTCCTCCTTCATATCCTAGAAGACTCCAGAAGCAGAAGTTGGATAACAAATTTGCTAGGTTCTTAGAAGTGTTCAAAAAGTTGCACATCAACATACCTTTTGCGGAAGCTCTTGAAGAGATGCCGAGCTATGCCAAGTTCATGAAGGGTATTCTCTCGCGTAAATTGAAGCTCGATGCATTAGAGACCGTTGCCTTAACGGAAGAGTGTAGTGCTGTTCTGCAACAGAAATTGCCTCCAAAGCTAAAGGATCCGGGTAGTTTTACTATTCCATGCACTATTGGTAATTTATTTTTTGAGAAATGCTTGTGTGACTTGGGAGCTAGCATCAATCTCATGCCCTTGTCAGTTTTCTTGCAACTTGGTCTACCGGATCCAAAGCCAACTAACATCTCGTTACAGTTGGTCGATCGTTCAATTACTTATCCTAGAGGCATAGTGGAGGATGTCTTGGTGAAAGTTGATAAACTCATCTTCCCTGCTGATTTTGTTATCTTGGATTTCGAGGAAGATAAGAAGATTCCCATAATCTTGGGAAGGCCATTCCTAGCTACGGGTAGTACCTTGATCGATGTGCAGAAAGGAGAGCTTACCATGAGGGTACAAAATCAGAATGTCACCTTTAATGTGTTCAATGCTATGAAGCTTCCATCTGATGAAGAAGAATGTTTCAATGTTGATTTGGTTGACTCCGTGGTAGCCAAGGATCTTGATCATTTGTTGCTAACAGATTCTTTGGAAAAAGCATTGAGTGGGAACGCTGAGGTGAAGGATGAAGATGAAGTGATGCAAATTCAGATGTTGAATGCAAATTCGTGGAATAGAAAATTTGACATGCCTTTCAAGTCTCTTGGTTTAAAGGAGCTGGAAAAGTCACAAGTCCATCTTAAACCATCTATTGAGGAGGCTCCTACTCTTGAACTCAAACCTTTGCCTAATCACTTGAGGTATGCTTTTCTTGGTGATACCTCGACACTACCTGTTATTATTTCTTCTAATCTATCAGATGTCGAGGAAGAAAAGCTCTTGCGTATTTTGAAGGAGTTCAAGTCAGCAATTGGTTGGACTATAGCGGATATCAAGGGAATCAGCCCTTCTTATTGCATGCATAAAATTCTGCTAGAAGAAGGAGCTAAGCCTACTGTTGAACATCAAAGAAGACTCAATCCGATTATGAAGGAGGTGGTGAAGAAGGAGATTCTAAAGTGGTTAGATGCTTGTATTATCTATCCTATCTCAGACAGTTCTTGGGTGAGCCCGGTTCAATGTGTGCCGAAGAAAGGAGGCATGACAGTTATTGCTAATGAGAAGAATGAGCTCATCCCTACTCGAACAGTCACGGGGTGGAGAGTTTGTATGGACTATCGGAAGCTCAACAAAGCCACAAGAAAAGATCACTTTCCTCTACCTTTTATTGATCAGATGCTAGACAGGTTGGCAGGGCACGAGTATTATTGTTTGCTTGATGGTTATTCCGGCTATAATCAGATTTGCATTGCTCCGGAAGATCAAGAGAAGACCACATTCACATGTCCTTTTGGCACTTTTGCTTTTTGACGAGTCTCGTTTGGACTTTGTGGTGCTCCCGCCACTTTTCAAAGGTGCATGATGGCTATTTTCTCAGACATGATTGGCTCGAATGTGGAAGTTTTTATGGATGACTTCTCAGTTTTTGGTACATTTTATGATGAGTGCTTGCATAATCTTGGTTTGGTTTTGAAGAGGTGTGTGGAGACGAATTTAGTGCTTAATTGGGAAAAATGTCATTTTATGGTGCAAGAAGGAATTATTCTTGGGCACAAGGTATCTAGCAAGGGACTTGAAGTGGATAGAGCCAAGGTGGAGACAATCGAGAATCTTCCTCCACCTATTTCAGTTAAAGGAATTCGTAGTTTTCTTGGTCATGCGGGATTCTATAGGCGATTCATTCAAGACTTCTCGAAAATCTCTAAACCGTTGTGCAATTTGTTAGAGAAGGATGTTCCTTTCAAATTTGATGATGAATGCCTTGCGGCTTTTGAGCTGTTGAAAAAGAAGCTAACTTCTACTCCTATCATTACCGCACCCAATTGGGAGGAACCGTTTGAGCTTATGTGTGATGCTAGTGATTATGCTATTAGAGCTGTGCTTGGACAAAGGAAGGATAAAATTTTTCATGTGGTTTACTATGCTAGTAAAACCCTCAATGAGGCTCAGCTTAACTACACTACTACGAAGAAGGAATTACTAGCAGTTGTCTATGCTTTCGAGAAATTCAGATCTTACTTGCTTGGTATGAAGGTGATTGTGTATTCGGATCATGCTGCTATTCGATATCTTATGTCGAAGAAGGATTCGAAGCCTAGATTGATTCGTTGGGTACTTCTGTTGCAAGAATTTGATGTGGAGATCAAGGATAGAAAGGGCACGGAAAATCAAGTAGCTGATCATCTTTCGCGTTTGGAGGACCAAGGTAAGGATTCACATGCTAAATCTCTAATTAATGAATCTTTTCCAGATGAGCAACTTTTTGGGGTGCAAGGTGAAGAGCCATGGTTTGCAGACTATGTGAACTATCTTATTAGTAATGTCATCCCTCAGGAATTCTCTTATGCTCAAAGGAAGAAGTTCTTACATGATGTGAAATGGTACCGTTGGGACGAGCCATTCTTGTTCAAGCTTGGTGTGGATCAGATTTTGAGAAGGTGTATTCCTTATAGTGAGACGGAGAGTATTCTGCATGATTGTCATTCTACCACATATGGAGGTCATTATGGTGGTGATAAAACAGCTCAGAAAGTACTTCAAGCGGGATTCTATTGGCCAACTCTGTTTAAAGATTCTCACAGGTTCGTGATGGGTTGTGATCGATGTCAAAGGGTTGGTAATATCTCTAGGAGGAATGAGATGCCTTTGAATACTATTCTTGAAGTGGAGATCTTTGATGTGTGGGGAATTGATTTCATGGGTCCGTTTGTTTCATCTTGCAATAATCAGTACATCTTGCTAGCTGTGGATTATGTGTCTAAATGGGTTGAGGTGAAAACCTTACCAATAAATGATGCTAAGGTGGTTCTGAATTTTCTTCACAAGCAGATTTTCACGCGTTTCGGAACTCCAAGAGCTATAATAAGTGATGAGGGGACACACTTCTGTAATCGTCAGTTTACTGCTATGATGGCAAGGTATAATGTGACGCATCGTATTGCCACTGCTTATCATCCCCAAACTAATGGTCAAGCGGAGGTTTCGAATCGTGAAATCAAAAGAATTCTTGAGAAAGTGGTGAATCCATCTCGTAATGATTGGTCGTTGAAGTTAGACGAGGCGGTTTGGGCGTACAGAACTGCTTACAAGACACCTCTTGGGATGTCACCTTATCAGTTGGTGTTTGGTAAGGCATGTCATTTGCCTGCCGAGCTAGAGCACAGGGCCTATTGGGCGTTGAAGAAATTGAATTTGGATATTTCGGCTGCAGGTGAGAGGCGTCTACTTCAGTTGAATGAACTTGAGGAATTTCGTGAGCAAGCTTACGATAACACTAAAATGTACAAGGAGAAGGTCAAGAGGTGGCATGACAAGAAGTTGGTTCATAAGTCTTTTGTGCCGGGCCAACAGGTTTTGCTTTACAATTCTCGCCTTAAACTTTTTCCGGGTAAGCTCAAATCAAAATGGTCGGGTCCATTTACAATTAAGTCGGTATTTCCACATGGAGCGGTGGAGATTTATAGGGGTTCTATTGATGATGCTTTTAAAGTGAATGGACAGAGACTTAAGCCGTATTATGGAGGATTGGTGAACCGCGAGAAGGTTGCCGTGGTTTTATCTTGTTCGTGATTGTCCGGAATAATGTCAAGCTAATGACATTAAAAGAGCGCTTCTTGGGAGGCAACCCAAGCTCTGTTGTTTACATTTTTATTCCTTTCTTTAAAAAAAAAAAAAAAAAAAATTGGGCAGTGACGCAGGCGCTACCTGCGCAACAGAGCGCAGGCTGCGCTGGTCAGAGCGCAGGCAGCGCTGTTCTTCCTGGACAGGTGCGATTTTTAGTCTAAAAATCCCATAAACTTCATATTGTCATTCCCAATTCCTATTTCACTTATATTTCCTCTCCTATTCAAACCCTAACCCATCTCAAATCTAATTCCTAGCCTAAACACATCTCTAAGTCGAATTTACATCTCCTATATCTATATATACATACACCCATATCCATAATTATCTCTATAATTCCAAATCTTCATCTTATATCCATTCAAGGCTCAAGGGAGGAGTAATTCGAAGTTTGAGGCTAAGTAGACAAGTTCACCTCTTCAATTCGATTGGGTAACATTCTAATTCATCTTTTATTGCGAATTTGTGAATTTTTGAATTTTTGGTTAGGGTTCTTGGTAAGAATTCGAATTTTGGGAATTTGTGGCTTGTGATTGTTATTGTTATGGCTCCGAAAAGGCAAAGAATTGTGGGAAGTAGTAGTACTCGACCGTCTTCGGACGAGGATTCGAGTTCGGTGGGTGCAACGGAGAGATTTATTGCGCCGGAGGCTCAATCGGAATATGAAAGGTTAATGTCAAAGGCGGTGCTTAAGGAGAGAAATTTGTTACCTACTTATCAGTTTGGCATGATTGACATGATTAGTGAGCGTGGTTGGGTTACTTTTTGTGAAATGGCATGCATGGTTCCGGTGAATTTGGTTCGTGAGTTCTATGCCAATGCAAAGGTGGAGAAGAATGGGTATTCGGTAGTGAGGGGGTTGACTGTTGATTACACACCTCGGGCTATTTGGAGGCTTATTAGGCAGGGTGCTAGGCCTAGAGGGGAGGAGGATTGGATGCAGAAGTCTAGGGCGGATATTGATTTGGAGCAGATTGTGTTAGAGTTGTGTACTCCGGGCACGGTTTGGAAATATAAAGCTGGCACTATGGAGCATCAACACTTCCCGTCATCTAGAATGAATACGGAAGCACGTATGTGGTATCATTTTATTTTTGCAAACCTGATGCCGTCTTCTCATACGACGGAAGTCACAGTTGATAGAGCCATTTTGTTATGGGGCATTCTTTAGGGGAAGTACATTGATTTGGGTGAGTTGATTCATCAGGGTATGTTGCGGTTTATGAGAGGAGGTACTTCAGGTGGTATGCCTCATGCTTCTGTTATCACTGGATTATGCGAGGCAGTTCGAGTGAGGTGGTCTGATGAGGAGGAGATGCAGCCGGCTGGTCCTCCTATTGATGAGACTACTTTTGAGCGGATCACTAGGGGAGTTGGTGTTGCTGGTGGGGGTGCTGGTGGTCAGAGAGCGGGCGCTCCGCCACGTGTGTCGAGAGCTGATGTTGCTGGGAGTTCCAGAGCAGCTCCATCTCAGGGTTTGGTGGATATGTCAGTTCTTGATGGTTACTTCCGTGGTATGACTAGGCGTATGGATTCTATGACACGGAAGATGGATGCATTGAATATTCGTCATCGAGAGTATTCGGAGGACATGGCTAGTGCTTTGGATTCAGCTTTTCGGTCGCCAGGTACTCCTGTTGATTGGCCTATTTTTGGAGCACGGACTCCATATCCAGATTCACCTGAGGAGGGTGATGATTCTGAGGGCTAGGTATGTATTTACTTTCCCTCTTATTTACTTCCATTCAATGAGGTCATTGAATATCTTAAGTTTGGGGGTGGTTTGGGGAAAAAGTAGTTTATATGTTGTATATGTTTCATTGTGCTCATGTAGGATATCATGTTTTGCATATTAGTTGTAAGTCATGCATTTTATGTTCGTATTATCTACGTTTGTTTCATATAGGACATTTTGTTATTGTTGTTTGTTACCATGTGAGTTCATATTAGTTGCATTTTCATGGCATGCATTTTTCATGATCCCTTAAAATGAGCTGATTCTGATTGATAGGTAGATGTTGATTTGAGTGTGATGATAATGAGTAGAGGGTTGATTTATAGTTCCTAGGTAATTGACTTGCATGTTTCGGGAACAAAATTTTTACACAGTCTCATTGGGGTGCTTTTGGGGTTAGGTTGGAGTCATGCATGTTGGATGTTTTGAGATTTAATCACTTGTTTATTCTTAGAATTTTCGTTATTCCCTTTATAGCGTAGGAACATTAAAATCTAAGTTTGGGGGAAAACAGGAATTTCATGCTAGTTGTTAATATTTGTCAATAAAGGCTAGGCGTCAAATGGCTAGTAGCCGGCTCATATTTATATGAGTAGTCTAGGGTTGGAAATGAGAAAAGCTCATTCCAGATTGCGAGAAAAAAAAAAAGAAAAAAAAAGGAAAAAAGAAAAAAAAAAAAAAGAGTCAATTGTTGTTTGTTAATGCAAAATTAACCAGAGTGAGCTCTTTAATACTCGAGTAATTAAGTCTGAGGGGACTTAGTCCTAGTAACCTAAAGCCTTGTGGTTTGGGATTGCTGACCTAACACTCGCTACATGGGTATTATTGTATAAGCCTTTTGGGGTCTCATTCATTGCACGGTTAAATAAGCATGCGTATTGTATATGTAGTGTCGTAGTATAGTAATAAAGCATGAGTTTCTGTCTACCTTGGATAAGGATGGAGGTGTTCCTAGGTTATGAAGTGTCTACAGTCTATTCTAGTTATAAACCTGTGATTGTCTTGACGGAAAGCATGTATGATTTTTGACCTAGTTTTGGGAGTATTTCTGATGAGCATTGCACACACGCACGTTTCTGTTCATGTATTGTTAGTATACGGGGACTTAGTCGAGCTCTGCTTGGATTTGTTGCATTCTTTGAGATATTTGCTTTTTAGTTGGTTTTGGTGAGTTTGAAGGGGATCATTGCATTTTTCATATTAATTGCATTCATGCATTGCATTGCATTAGGTTAAATGGATTTTGTGGGTACATTCGCTATAGGCCCTCACGAGACCTTACTCGTCCACTAGGGCTGCCTAGGGGTTTAAAGGGCTTGTTGCATATGCCAAATGCAACCGTGATCACCTACGGAAGTGGTACTAGTTAGTTAGTTAGTTGTAATTGTTTATGCTTGAGGACAAACATCGGTTTAAGTTTGGGGGTGTGATAAGTGGATTTTATATCCACTTGGAACGTTCCATATCGGCTTAAATTGGTGTACTTGGACTCAAGTTTGTGGTATTTTTTATGTGTTTTATTTAAATGTGTAGGTTTGGAGAAATATCGATTAAGGGTGAATTTTCCGTTGATTTTGGAGTTGATTATGCTAAGGAATGAAGAATGATGACTTAATATTAACTACCAAGAGTGTTCAAGACATTGGCACGAAGAAGACGGGAAGTGAATGCAAAAGGAATGGAAGAAAACGGACGAAAAACGAAGAAAAACTGCAGAAAACGAGCCACCACCAGCCAGATGAGCGCTGGCAGCGCTCTACAGAGCGCAGGCTGCGCGTGCACAGTGCCAGAACAGGGGGAGGAGCGCAGGCTGCGCAGCTTGAAGCGCAGGCTGCGCTGGTGCGGCCAGTTTTGCTGAAAAATTCCCTTTTTTCCCTATTTCGAATTTTAACTATATTTTTGACACCCAAACCTATTTCCAATTGTATTTTTAGGTTATTTTCTTGTTGGGCAAGATATGTAGGCTTATATAAACACATCTTAGCCTTGTAAAATAGAGATTGATCATAGCATTATTATTATTGTAAGTTAGTTTCGCAAGGGAAAAAAGTGGAAAAGGATTCAAGCTCGGTGACAAGCACGGATCTCGACCTACTTCATCTTTTGTATACGTTGAATCATAGATTTGTTTCTCAACTCTTTTCCTATTAATATCATTATTCCTTTCTTTTATATATTGTTAATTACCATGTCTTCATCAAATCCCATGACGATGAACGGTTCAATTATGGGCTAATCGTTGTCATGGGATCCTAGTGGATTTATCTATGTAGCTTAGTAGTTTGCATGCCTTAGAGATTTATGTGTGGTGAATTCTTGATATCCTTGTATGGTTGTGCTTATTGAATTTAGGTGCGTCGCGAACATCTAATATGTTAATCTCTTGCTAAACGAGAGTGGATCTTGAGATTTAGAACTTGCCATGCTAGCATAGGATAGGTTGATGTTAAGCATCATGATTTGTGGCATGAATAGAGATATTATGCTACCCTATGTGATCTAAGTGGATAACTTGTGCTTAAACCTTTATGTTTTCAAATTCTATAGAGATATAGGGTCTAAACATAATAGGTGCCTATTCATCTTCTATCTCTTTTGTGGATGTATGTGTAGATTGGTACTAGTATACCGAGAGGTAACTTTTACTCTTTTCGTGTTATCCGATCAGATATCAAAACCATCACATGTTTTAATTAAAGGCTGCAACTCTAAGTGAAGTAGATGATGAAACTAGGATTCCATGTTTATTCTCATATAAGTAATTCGATTTTTATTCTCGTTAATTGTTTAATTCTTAGTTTTATAATTCGCATCTTAGTATAATTTAGATAATCAACCCCAATTTGTTACTTTTCTTAGCAGTGAGTTAAAACCATACATTGTTGCATAGGCATATTTACTGAATTGAACACCATTCTAGATCTCAGTGGGAACGAACTTGATTTAATCATATATTACTTGTGACAACGTGCGCTTGCGTGATTTTGCATAATAATGAGTTGCAGGGGCTTGGTTATTGATGTCACTGTCTTTGACTTGTGGCTTGATATTTTCATCTTTCCTTTTTGACAAGCCTCACACACTCCTTCTTGACAGAATTCAAGTGTGGACATGCCTCTCACTAACTCTCTTTTGACTAGAGAATTAATGGCTTTGAAGTTCAGGTGTGATAATTTCTTGTGCCACAGCCAACAATCTTCATTTGATGCTTTTGAGTAAAAGCAACAAATTTTGTCCTTGTTTGCAGAATCCATATTGGCTACAAACAGACTTCCTTTCCTTACTCCTGATAGAGCAAAATCACCAGTCTTCTTGTGGGTGATCAAACATTCATCTTTGTCAAAATCCACCTTGAATCCTCTATCAGTAAACTGACCAACACTTAGCAGATTATGCTTGAGTCCCTTGAATAGTGCTACATCTTCAATGATGACATTACCAACTTTCAACTTGCCATATCCCAATGTGTTACCCATGCTGTCATCTCCAAAAGCAACCATTGGGTCAGCCTTCTCCTCATATTGTGATAGCAGGGCCATATCACCAGTCATGTGATTTGAGCATCCACTGTCCAAAATCCACATGACTTTCTTTTCACTTTCTTTGCCCTGCAAACACAAAGGTATTACTTCTCCTTTGGTACCCAAACAAGTTTGGGTCCATGTGACTTAGAAACAGTTTTATCATAAACAACATGTTTGTCAACTTTCTTGGTGTTAGTCTTCTTGTCACTGTTAGAAGTCTTAGAACCTGAAGTTTCAGACTTAGGTGACAGAGGTACCTTCCTAGCTTTAGGAGGACTTGAAGACTTCGACCTTGTGTAGTGTGTGTGAGAATTGTGACTGATACAACCATCAATGAATTGCCTTCTCAAATTGAAACAACTAGTCATAACATTCATATTGCATGGCATACAATTAAATTTATCACAAAATGGAGCATCTCTATGTCTTAGAGGCACAGAACAATCATAGAAAGGTTTGGGCACACTACCAACAGGTTTCTTGCATGCATGAGTTAAATGATTGGTACTGAAACAGTTCTGACAAGTTTTCCTAGGGGCATTAGGCATATAAGCATAGTTGTTATCTTTGTTAATCCCTAACTTGCCATTTATGTTCTGTTTCTTCTTAGTCACTTTCTTCTCTGATTCACTCTTCCCAGCTGAAACAAATTTAACAAACTTCTTAGGTCTTGACCTATCACCTACTGGCTCCTTGGCTTTTGACTTGACACTCTCACTCTTGGAGGATGCTTGTTGTTCACTGGATTGTGCCTCATCCTCATCATTCAACATTTGCTTGATGAGTAAGGCATCCTCATCAATTTCAAATGTTGATTCTTTAATAATTGGATTTTTAGCCTTTTTCAAAATGTGAGGCACTTCCTCATGAACAACTGTGTCATCTTCAATGATAGCATAGCCTTTTCTCTGTTTAAGAGTGCCATAGTCAAGTCCAATAGCAGCCTTAGGTTTTGCTTGAATTTTCTCACAGTAGGATTGCACT